>OZ026525.1:67005752-68501912 GCA_964019695.1 Loripinus fragilis | reverse complement strand
GGAAGACCCGTCCCGATATATCTGAAAAATTGTTGACTGGGAGGTAAAGAATCAAATCAAACAAAATCAGGGGCGTAGTCAGAGGATTTTATCATGGTGAAATTACCAAAAAATGAAGAATTAAGATAGTTGACCTTGTTACTTTACTTTTCAGCAATGATTGCGAATAACAAAGGCGCTGATCAGACTGCTCGAAAGACCAGTACCTTTATTGTTCTTTGAGAATTCTTGCATCGAGGCCCATGTGATGTTGAAGCCCAGGCACCCTTGCTTCTGCCTTGCTGCGCGCCTTTATCTTGAAATAAATACTGGGGCCCCCAGGGGTTTGGGGGAGCTGGGGAGAAGGGCTATATATTTTCAGGGAGCTGGGCTGCACTAGTAATTTTTTCAGGGATTTGAGGAGCAAACTAATAGTTTTGGGGATTTGGGAGCCCTGCAAAAAAGTAAAAAATAAATTTATGAACTCTTACCTTAAAGGAAAAGCCTTCATTTCATTTGATTTTTTTTTAATTCTTCGGCTTCTGAGGGGAAGCCCCAATAACCCCCCCCCCTCCTTAGAAAATCAAAATGTATTTACTTTCTAGCACTAACATGCTACTCTGCCTTGGTATTTGTGAAAGGTATGGCGAATAATTTTTACTATTGCTGATTTATTACCCCTAAAAATTGTTAATTTTTAGGTTGATAATAATGCATTTTGGAATACTCAGATTGCGCCCGCTTGCACAAATTTAATAAAAAAAAAAAATCGTGTTCCCCTGCCCCCCCCCCCCCCCCCCCCCCCCCCCCCCCCCATCGAAAATTCGTTATCTTATGTTCCCTGTTCCCCATTATTATCTTTGTTCTTCTTTCTCCATAATAATTTGGCCTTACTTTCCCCGTTCACGTGAAATAAATGCCATTTTCCCTGTCCCCAAAACACCTGGGAGAGCCTCATCAATATTAAATTTCCGATTCAGTTTAAATAAAATCAGATGGCTGCAATTGCTTTATTATTGGTCACAATATTGCTTATTGCAAAGAAACACAAACGCAGTAGATCTAATGTATTGCATGACGACTCATCCGGGAGTAGCTCAAAACAGGAAAAAGATGAAAGAAAACTGTTGGTATGTCCTCTATCTTTCGTGAGGGAAAGCAGTGTCTATCTTACTCCCAAGAAATAAGTTGGATCACATTTATTTTATTATTCTATTTTATTATCATGTCTTTTAAACAGGAGCTTATCCCAATTCTATTCTACTTACATTTACTATAATAACAGAAGTTCTTGCGTGAATTATGTTTTGATTATTTCAATGTGATATGTGCGACTAGCAAAGCCACAGATCAGCCTGCGCATATGCGCAGTCTTATCAGAGCCTTCGCTAGTCGCTTGAAATATTCCACCCTGCGGTAGACTTTCTTTGCCTCAATCAGTGCAGAGTCAGGGAAACGAGAATGGTCTTTTGTTACTTGACGTTCCTCTGAAACAGTAACCGCCCATCCTCAGCATTCGTTGTCGTTACATTTCCAGTACGTCCTCTCTTCTCATGTTAGCTTAAAAGAACCGTTTCATCGCGACGGTTCTTTTGAGTACCCACAGCATATGCTTTGGTTGAGAAATAAGAAAGTTATGTTACTGTTACACAATCTTAACTGAAGTCCTGCTTATGTTTAAAACAATATTAAGACCAACATAAGGGATGCATGATGGGAACTCCATTTGTATTAAATTGATCATAGAAATCAAATTATAGTGTTGTGAACCTGAAAGTTTGACTTTCTTCTCCTACATGGAGCAACAAGCACAAATTAATATATTGTTTGGCCATATTTTCAAACATTTAGGGGAAAGATCAGGATACTGACAAAATATTTTATTTTAATTTGGTTCTTTAATTTAATTCAAGTAAATTTCAGTCTAAATTCAGCATATATATGATACCTATATGGACTTACGCTTTTAAAACATGTTCAACAGCGTAGCCAGAACACTGGAAAAGTTACGCACATCAAATGCGAGTATGTAATGATATACTGAAAAGCGTATGTCCATATAGGTATCATATATTTGCTGAATTTAGACTGAGGTTTGCTTGATTAAATAAAAGAATCAATTGTGTCCCTTTTCAAAATGGGAACTTCTCTTAAAGGAAAGAATTTGCTCCCAGAGGGAGCAAATTCTTTCCTTTATGAGCAGTTCCTTATAGTATGAAAAATCACTATAACCACATTAGGTGACCTCCCTTGAATGTTACTATTTTTATTACGCACGTGCGTAACTGCGTAATGGTAGCTACGCCAATGATGTTGATTCAGATTATTGCATTTTAAGCAATTTATCTGTTACAACTTCGAGGACAGTACTAGGGTTCAACACCGTATCATCCGCGTTTCAGTATTAGCATTCTCCGTAAGTAATCACCTCGGTTAGACTAGCAAAATCTTGGTGTGCCCCGCGGACAGGTACACCAACGTCCGCGGATAAGATCAACATTTTTGAGCATAGGCACCATGTTTATATGACATTATCTAGTAAATGCTAAGAGCAATTACTATATTATTTTTTGCAAAATTGCTATCGATAACCTGGCTTTTAAAATATCAGTGTTAAATGAAATGTTATTTTTGGATTTTTTCAGTTCGATCGACTGAAAGCAATTTTTGCCTTTCTAAATAATTTCCACCGTTTTAAACCATAATTTGTGGTCCAACAGTAGAGTTTGCAAAGTTTGTGATATTCTAAGCACATGAACGAGTGTTTGGTTGTGTTAATTAAATAGATTTGAGTTGGATATAGATAATAGAATATATTTTTAAACCCTTTTACGGAACCAACCCTCCCCTCCACCATTAAAGAAACGACCCCCGAGACAAGACTAGCCGCAAATTCTCCGCAGTCAGAAAACGGTATGATACCTGTGAGGGTGAGCTATTGTGATCGGTCTTTGTCCGGTGTGCATAAACTTTTTTTTGAGCAATATCTCCTTCTGAACCACTGACCAAAATTTAAAATAATTTCACTGAATGTTACCCATAATGCCCTCTACCAAAAATTGCTTAAATGGTTCCGCTCAGCTGAACAAGAGGGCCACCAGAGCTCCAGATAAGAAATCTTATAAACGGCATCTCCTGAACCACTGGTCCAAATTCAAAATAACTTCTTAGAATTGTTCCTCATGATACCCACTACCAAATTGCAAAAATGGTACTGCTCCGCTGAGCAAAGGGTCGCCAGAGCTCTAGATAATAAATATCTTTAAACGACATTCCTCTCCTGAACTACTGGTCCAAATTCAAAATAATTTCACAGAATTGTTCCTCATGATGCCTTCTACCAAAATTGCACAAATGGTAGCACTTCACTGAATAAAGGGGCTGCCATATCTCTAGATAAGAAATGTATTTAAACAACATCTGCTCCTAAACTGTTGGTCCAAATTTAAATTAATTTCACAGAATTGTTCCTCATAATGACCTTTACCAATATTGCACTAATGGTTCTGCTCCGCTGAACAAAAGGGCCTCTTGAGCTCTAGTTAACAAGTATCTTTAAATGCAATTTCTTCGTGAACCACTGGTTCAAATTCAAAATAATTTCACAGAATTCTTCCTCATGATGGCTTCTACCAAAATTGCACAAATGGTTGCTCGGCCAAATAAATGGTCGTCAGAGCTCTAGATGAGAAATGTCTTTAAATGACATCTTCTCCCGAAGCACTGGTCCAAATTTTAAATGATCTCACAGAAATGTTCATGATGCCCTATACCAAAATTGCTCAAATGGTTTTAGTCCGCCAAAAAGGGGGTTGCTTGGCATAACCGCATTGCTTCCAAAGCTAAGAATAGAAATATCTTTAAATCATATCTCCTTAGCCACAGGCCAATACATCATCTACTCATGTGCCAGGACTCAGGTGAGTGATCCAGGGCACTAGGGCCCTCTTGTTTTCTTATCTTTTCCATGGTTGGAATTTTTTCAGAAATATTCCTGAATTCAGGATTTCGAGACCGACTTTCCATAAATGTCAGCCTCAAAATCCTGAATAAGACAAATTATAACAGCTGAACCTTCTGCTCAATTTTGGTGGAGGGCAACATGAGGACCATTTCTGTGAAATTATTTTGATTTTGGACCAAGTGGTTCAGGAGATTTTATTTGAAGATATTTCTTATCCAGAGCTCTAGCAGCCCCTGTATAATGAAATATTGAAATAGAATTTGAGCCCATTATTTAGATCAGTTATTGTTCTCCCATCTCCCCATTTTGTTTATAAATTTCTGCAATTTCATGGGGTGATTTATTATGAGCTTTTAAAGGGCATACAGTAGCATCATACCATATTTGTTGCGAATATTAACCACTTTTTAGACCAATGGACCTTTCCATAAGGCTTGATGAATAAAGGTAGGACAATACATTGTATAATCTGGAGAGAGATTACAGGTCATGATAATGCCCCCAACTTTGAAAAAGTTGAGGGAACATATTGCTTTGCGTCCGTTCCAAAAAAATATTGTTTTGAAATTTGTAATAATTAGTACTTTTTATCTTGGGGAAATAGCTAGATATTTTTTTCTAGAGATACATGACAATTTTATTCTTCACATTACATAATGATATTCCATTTTTTCGCTAAAAATTGCAAGTTGAAGATTTTGGAAGATGTGAATCATTATGGTTTGTAATTTTAGCAGGCCTCCAATCGAAATGTATTTTCTTATTTCTAAACCAAAACATATGTTGTGGGTACTCTTAAGATATAGTTTTTTATATGAGCGCCCATAACAGATAATTCAATCTAGTGGATAAGAAAATGAGCCGCTATGTGAGATTTCCAACAATGTGGTATGTGCTACCAGCAAAGCCTCAGATCAGCCTGCGCATATGTGCAGTCTGATCAGAGCCTATGCTAGTCACTTGAATATTATATGAGACCGAACATCATTTGGAGTTTCTAAGCTTGGAAGGAGGCTGCACAAGCTCATCTGAGTCTACACTTGTCAAAATGCCACATTGTTGGAAATCACATGTCGCGGCTCAAATAATCTAACTTTTGCGCACTTAAAAAGTTGCTTTAATAATCTTAACCCATGTTTTAGGGTTAAGGCTAAAACTTGGACATTTAATCGCCAAGGTTTCGTCTCATAATTCATGTCTTTATTCTGTTTAACTGTAGTTTGCCATTCAGATTAACATTAAACATGATTGTTCATAATTTATGTACACATTGTTTGGACTTTGTCTCCTTACCTGGGCTAGCTCTTTGCCTACTGCGTAATTTTCCATGCTTTTATGTCGTCTGCCGATTTTTTTCAAAATCAAATTGTTTGAAAAATTCATTCAGGAATACCATCAGAATGTCACACTGTTTGGATCCAGGTCAGGTGCGACGTTTTGTCGGACCTGACGTGGGTCCAAACTGTTTGCAAAGGTTATCAGCAGAAGACACTAGTAGGCAAATAGCTAGATACACTAAGACAGGTTCTTAAATTTCTCTGTATACCTGTACGGCCAGTGGGACATTTTCAAATTATCTTTCATCATACGAAGATAGTGCATTAAGCAAGTCAAGACAAACTTTTAACTGATATGTGCAAGAGCTATAGATAACCGAGAAGTTTCTCAAATGATATTTTTCGTATGAGCCAGCTAAGGAAATCTTGGTACTTGTTGAATAGTCAATCAGCGAAGGCAATTAGGCGAGTCTGCACATCCGTGCGTTCTAGCAAGAGCCTTTACTGCTCACACACATGAAGTATGGATGTAGATGAGGGTTTGGTACTTAAAGGTAATTCTGTATAGCCCCACTGGATAGCTGTGCATTCATGTTTAAGCAACAATTTTAAGTATATTCGAAAAGCGCCATTATTACATCAGCTAGCTCATATACTGTTATTCAAAACACTTCTACAAAATTGTGCGGACACAAAAAGAATTGAAATTTAAAAATATACATTTGAGTCTTAAAATTTGATTTGCGTTGATGAATCAGAAATGTTGCAGTTATAATGAGTAACTTTAACTTATGTTAATATGGGTTTTCAAAAGAACTGTCTCATTGAGACGATTCTTTTTCAACCCGCAACATTATGTTTAGTTAAATGATAAAAGTACATGTACTATGATTTTATTAAGGAGGGATTTTTTGCTTACCTGTAGCTCTGGTGAACTGTCTACAATATGGGAGATGACATTTTCTGATAATGAATGTCTAATTTTCTGAGAAAATGGGACAACGCAGTGTTATGGAGACAATTCTAGCCATATTGGAATGTCACATTTCCTCGGAAAATTTATGAAAAGATGGAAAGACAATGTGATCTGCTAATGTTGTCATTGACACTTTAAGGGTTAAACTGATATGATGTCTTGCTACTGTATATGAGGTCGAGGGCAATAGTTAGTGTGTGAGTTGGATCGTCATGTGGCTGTACCAGCCCCATGGAATGACTAGGATTATACCACACTTTCCACTCTTGTTCGATACTCCACCTAACCATTATGGCATTAAAGGTCAAGGTCAGTGCCTGTTTTTTGTTTGGCATACGAGGAGTAGTTTTATTGCAATTTTAAAGACGACATACTATTAGGATAGAAATTGATTAAGATCTAACAATTGTTGAATTTGACAGATACAACTGACAGATGTGGTTAACAATGTTGCAATGCATATTCAGTCATTTTTGGTAATATGACATTGGTCTTTTTGTCATCTTGCCGGTCTATATGATATTGATAAATTTCCCTTCAACAGGATCCTCCTTGTAAGAAATTTCTTTGTATATTAAAAAGATGTCGGAGGATGCATCATTTAAAATCAATATGTTACTGGTATATCAATGACTTAATTGCTTTACATCTAAATTCGCTACTTCAAGTTTTTCAGATTTAATTTTTGGACAATTTATGTTTTTCAAATTGATTTTTGATATTTTTTCATTAAAATTTTTAGCAAAATGTGTTTTCAACGAAAGTTGCTACTAAATAGTGCCAACTTCTCCACAACTGGCAAAAGCTTCTTATCTTGTAGCACAAACTGACTTTTGTGTATATAAATGAGGATTTTGCAATCTATTCAATTTGTCCCTATTTTCTAAGCATTTTATTGACATACTGTCCTATAACACTTTTTCAAATGTTAGTCTTCAAATTTAGTGGAAATCAACTCTGCATTATTAAGATTCATGTTTCAATTTTTTTTCACCCTAAGATATGCACCTGCAGTTTTGTATGAGGCAAGTCAGGTTCAATCTCAGCATTATACAATCCTAATATTCGCCCGATATTTGTGTACAAGTTTTGATGGAGACAACATGCTTGATATGTGTACAAGCAGGAGCAATCCTATTGACATTCCTGTTACAAATTTTGTTGGAGGCATTATGCTTGAAATGTGTAAAGCAGCAGCAATCCTTTAAAATTTGACATGTCTGTTACAAATTTTGTTGGAGGCAATGTTCTTGTGTTAAACAAGGGGCAATTATATTGACATGTATCTTACAAATGTTGTAGTATGCATCATGCTTGATATGTGTAATGCAGGAGCAATCTTTTTGTCAAGTCTGTTAAAATGTTTGCTATAGGCATTATGCTTGACATGTTTTATAGCATGAAACGGTCCTTTTGACAATTGGCTGTTGCAAAGTTTATTGGAAGCAACATTCTTGACATGTGCAAAGCATGAGCAATCGTTACAAATTTTGTTGGAAGCAACATGCTTCACATATGTAAAGCAGGAGCAATCCTTTCAACATTTGATGTAGGCATTAATGCTTGACATGTCAATCCTTTTAACAAGTTTATTACAAAGTTTATTAGAAGCAACATTCTTGACATATGTAAAGCAGGAGCAGTCATATTGGCATGTCTGTTAACACATTTTATTGTTGGCACCATGCTTGATTCCAAAAAAGAATCAAAAAATTACCCAAGATGCAATGAGTTAATTGTTAACCCTTGTTATGTACTACACTCCTCCCCGCAGCTTTTATCGTGTTCGTAAGCATTTTTTTCAATTATCGTGGAAAACAGTGTGGATCCTTATCAGAGCTGATCTGGAACATTAATTTGTTACAGTGTTTTCAATAAAGGATAGTCTTTCTCGATAAAAGATTGAAGTACTAATTTTTCACCTGTTCTAGAGACTTTGGTTGTGCAATATATACTCATGGCATAAAGTTAAACACATACTTTGATGGTGTTGCTTATTTTTACCAGAATGTAGATTTTTACATAATTATCTATTGACCATTAAAAAGTACTGTTAAATCAGTAATATAGAATTCCACAAATCCTGATGACGTTATAGCAATGCGAGAACTGAACCTACCAAAAATTTTCGAAAAACAAAATGGTGATTTTCTCCAAAATTCAGAAACAGTTTTGTCAATTGTCAAAGTTTGCAGATATTCATCCCTGCCGAATCACGCCGGCATAGGTGTATGACTCAAGTGATTTCAAATGTGTTTCAATAATGACAAATTTTTGCCCTTTGAGACTGGGCTGTATTTAGGATAATGACTAGGAAATCTGTTTCACAGCTCTTATCATCTGGAAATGCCACAACAATTCTTCATACATCACCAAGCAATACTTTGCAGCAAAAAGGGGCAGATAAAACAGTCAAATAACAAAATTTGTTGCCTGAATTGCATTTCATTAACACATTTCATGACTAAAATGTGTACATTTTTGCTTACATAAAGCTCCTTACCAGATCGTCTGATGCTGTAACAACTTAGAGGGAACACTGGTCTTAAAAGTCTTAAAAAACTTAGCCCTTTTCTATCTGTTGTTTGTACACAGCTTCGAAGCTAGGCATTTTGCACTCTGAGAGTTGACCCAGAAAACCGGTTCGTTTGAGTCAATGAAAGTGTTACTGAATATCAAAATTTCGGTTTTCGACTCAAAATAAGTATGGTAGACATATAAAAGGCATTTTATGTTAGACCATCAGATCTTATAATTTTGGTCATTGGAAGTACAATATACTTAACTTTATGCCAACGGTGTATATATCATATTCACTTAATGTTTATGAATATAATGAATTAGATATATGTTAATGCTATACATTCGTCTGCATTGACCCTTTAATGGTGCTATCCAATGCATCTTTAGGGCAATTTATGAATTGTCTTATAAGTCAATGGCGGTAAATAAGATGCTTGGCTTCTCCAGCATTTTGGATGTTCGAGATCGTGTTTTTCAAATTCATGTGGCACACACATTAAATTAAGTTTCAAATTTATGATACATTTAGTAAGTGAAAATTTAGGTCCCCCACCCCCAAACCTGAGACTTGTTGATTTTAAGATTTTGGATAAAACTATTTAAAACAAGTACAGATGTTTCCTGGGACACATAAGTTCCACAATTTTCATTGGACAGCAAAAAAAAATGACATGCATAATCAGAACATTGCCACCTGTTCACACCAAAGTAAGTAAGGGTGCAAAGATCAGGAATCGATACAATCAAGTACCACACTTGACCCAGAATACCAAAGGGAATGTAACAAACTCACAGTTAGACACCACAAACGAGAGCCAAGAGGTCAGCCTATAAACAGACACGCACAATTACATAGCAAGCACAAGACAGAAGAAAAAAAACATAAAAGATCCACTAAAGAAGTACCTCCTTGGATCGGTCAGTAAAATAGTTTACTGGAGGGCTTAAACCGGTTTCACAGCGCCAACCTCAACCTTAATTCAGATGTGGATCAAGACACATAGATATTTGGTATGCATGAAAGACCCCTAACTTATCAATACATCATCTCCTAGAACATATAAATCAAGATATAACAAGGAGATAAAGCAGAGATAAGGACTAGACAGTAAATAAAACTGAATAATGGAGTAAAAGAAATCCATCAGGTAAACCCTGGTGGGCCAACAAACAGCCAAAGCATCAGGCCCCTACCATCTCATCAATAGATAAGTCTTTAAGTCGGAATCGTCATAGAGTCTGAGGTCCGACCCACCTGCGTGCAATTAAAGAGGAAAGCAAAGATGCCAACAATGATTGGGGTGACCACCTAGCATGCAGTCTGTTGCAATACATTAATGTTATAGCCAATCTTTTTATAATGGGAAATTATTTTAATGAACTGCGCTGAAAAATTATTGGAGCCAACTTATACACCAAGTCACCAATGAATTCAGGTTCTGAAAGTCCTTGGCGTAAGAGAGATTTAAGTCCAACTTGGAATTTAGATATCAAATCATTGGATCGTCATTGAAAATTAAGAAAAGGTTTTGCGGAAGTTTATGATACCGATAGCCTTGTTTAAGAAGTTTCTGAGTCAACAATTTATTGTGAGTGTTGAAGTCAGTAACATAGCTAGATGACAAGCTTCATCCAGCTTGTTTGAACAGTTTTTAGCTCACCTGAGCCGAAGGCTCATGGATGAGCTAATAGTATACCAGTCACTCCGGCGTCCGTCCGTCCGTCCGTCGTCCGTCTGTCAACATTTTCAAACATCTTCGCCTCTGAAACTACTGGGCCAATTAAACTCAAATTTCATCTGGAGACTCCTTAGGACGCGGGAAGGAAAGTTTGTTCAAATGGTCCTGGTCACATGACCAAGATGGCCGCCATGCCCATATATGGTAAAAACCTTTTAAAAATCTTCTTCTCCAGAACCAGAAGGCCGATGACCTTGGGACTTGGTATGTAGCATTGGGGATGTGGGGCCTACCAAGTTTGTTCAAATGATGATCCTAGGTTGACCTTGACCTACTTAAAGTCAAGGTCAAATTTGCTTCCTAATGCATTTAAATGGGAATTTTTTTGAAAAGTTTATTTTTTGAATACTGTTGAAGCCAAAGTGATTATTTTTACTTGATATGCTAAAACTAATGAGAAAATGGTTATAAATAAGTTTCAAAGGTCAAGGTTGACCTTTGCCCTTTCAGCCAAGGTCACTCATATTGTGGTCCCATCAATATGTTAAAACATAGTTTTCTCACAAACCATTGACCCAATTGAACTCAAATTTCATTAGAAGACTCCTTATGATAAGTTTGTCAAAATTTATGCAAAATATATTGGTCACATGACAAAGATGGCCGCCATGCCCATATATGGTAAAAACCTTTTAAAAATCTTCTTCTCCAGAACCAGAAGGTCAGTGACCTTGAGACTTGGTATGTAGCATTGGGGATGTGGGGCCTACCAAGTTTGTTCAAATGATGATCCTAGGTTGACCTTGACCTACTTAACGTCAAGGTCAAGTTTGCTTCCTAATGCATTTGAATGGGAAATTTTTTGAAAAGTTTATTTTTTGAATACTGTTGAAGCCAAACTCATTATTCTCACTTGATATGTTCAATCTAGTGTCTATAAATAAAATTCAAAGGTCAAGGTTGACCTTTGACCTTTCAGCCAAGGTCACTCATATTTGAGTCCCATCAACATATTAAAACATAGTTTTCTCAGAAGCCACTCGACCAATTGAAACCAAATTTCATATGACAACTCCTTATAATTGGTTAGCCAAAACTTATACAAATTGTTATAATGGTCACATGACTAACATGGCCACCATGCCCATATATGGCAAAAACTCTTTAAATCTCTTCTTCTCTGGAACCAAAAGGCCATTGGCTTTGGGACTTGGTATGTAGCATTGGGGATGTGGGCCCTACCAGGTTTGCACAAATGATGAATCTAGGTTGACATTGACCTACTTTAGGGCAAGGTCAAATTAGATTCCTAATGCATTCTTAAAATGTTCATTTTTCTATAACGGTTTAAGTTGAATTCATAATAGTTAAACCTATTGAGACAATGGTTTTATATTAAGTACAAAATGTCAAGCTGACCTGTGACCTTTTATCCAAAGCCACTCATTTGGAATGCCACACACCTATCTAAACATTTTTCTCAGAAATCACTGGGCTTTTTGATGGATTATTCATTAGATTGTTTAGGTCACTTAACCAAAATGGCTGCAACTTCCATATATGGTAAAAGAAAATAAGTTGTAGTTGACCTTGACCTATTTTAGCATTATTAAGGAGATAAGGTGAGCGCCTCAGGACCTTCAGGTCCTCTAGTTTAGTTATCTCGGGATCCATATGTTTTGCAATATTTTGACAATTTTTGTTACCATAGCAACGACAATTTTCATGTAACTGCGAACAAATGATGTGCATAAAATCAGCTAGCACATTGCCTCCTGTTCAAAATATACCATTAGTTTCAGCAAGCTAGCTTGAATAGTTTTTGAGATATCTCGACAGACAGACGGAGGGCAAACCTAGAGTCCCTTAGGGCGTGAACACTGATAGGGGATTGACTAATAATAAACCAAATATTGCTTTGTGCAAACAGGGTGCGCACAGGCTAGAAAAGTACTAGAATATACAAGACTGTCTTGAAAAGTCCTTGCAAATAAAATCTGTCTTGAAAAGTACTTGAAAAACACTCAAAGACTTGAAAAGTCCTTGTATTTTACCATTTACTGGAGGATTCAACAATGTTTTTGGAGACCTAAATCAGTATAAAATTGTGGTGCCTTTATTTAGTGCAGCATATGCTGCACCAAATAAAGGCACCACAATTTTATACTAATTTTCTTAAACTAATATCTTTAGTTATGGACTCTAGCATTTCCGAAGTAGAATTTTAATGTGTAAATCAGTATTTTTCTTAAGTTTTCAGTCCTTGAAAACAGTAGGAAAGTC
The DNA here is from genome assembly GCA_964019695.1 of Loripinus fragilis. NCBI lineage: Eukaryota > Metazoa > Mollusca > Bivalvia > Lucinida > Lucinidae > Loripinus > Loripinus fragilis. Next base: position 68,489,231 of record OZ026525.1, on the reverse strand, counting down.
TTTTAGGGGTCCTTGAAATGTCCTTGAATTTTACGTAATTTTGCCTGTATGAACCCTGGTAAAGAATCTTCTGAACTGCTGAATGGATCTCGACAATCTGAGCATGGATGCAATTTGGAACCATTGATGGAGGGAGGGTTTGTTTGTTTGTTTGTTTGTTGCTTTACGTCCCAAGTCAACAGCTATGGTCATTGCGGGACGGTCAGTTGACCTAACCACACTTTTTCCTGGGCAAGCTTGAACAAGCAGTTAACCAGTACTTGGTGCACATACTTTTGCTTGTAACTGACAACAACCCTTCTTGAATGATTCAGCGGAAGGGAGGAGAATGACCGTAGAAATTATTTCATGATCAATCTCCACGAAAGTATGGGACCGCGCCGGGATCGAACTCGCGACCCCGGGATCTGCAGTCAGACTCACATCTGTTGCCAGACACGTTACCGACTGCGCTACATGGCCCGGTGATGGAGGGGAGGGTTTGATTACAATTTTATCAGTCTAACAATCACCTTGAAAACTGGTTAAACTGGCTTCAATTCTACTTATCCCTGCTAGTGGGGACTTTTGACACCTGCTGAAATTTGCAAACAGTTTGGACTCAGATCAGGCCTGTCAAAGCGGTCCTGCCTTCTCTGGCAGATGATACTCCCCAAATATATTTTTGAAAAGTTTACTTTAGATAACATTTGCAGATGTCAAAAAAGCATTTACCCAGCATGGAAAGAGTTAAAAAGTCAAGGCCAGTTAATTAAACTTGACTTCAGATGACCAGTACAATGGGTCATCTGAGGTCTAAGGTACCCCATTAGAGGCCAGTTGTCAACGTGATTAAGTCTTGGAACCAGGGGGACGATGACCTTGGAAAAATATTTTGTGAAGCTTAAAAAAAGTTGGCCTTTGTCTATGGTCAGTTCAGTTTGTCCTGTCCCCAATAGTTATTTATTTGATCAAGCAGCATAAATTACCCTAGAGGAGCCTCAAACATATGAGTATGTGTGAAGTGACAGTGAGTCACATGATCAGATAGTGATTGTGCTATATTTAGATTGGAGAGGCTCTCTGAAGAAACAGGTGTGTCACCTGTTGGAAGACGAGAATAGGGACATACGCACGGACAGACACTAGGGGTCATTCAGGTCTGTAGACATTTTCACACATTTAACACTTTACCTAGGAATATCGTCATATAACACAGCATACTGGGTGTAGTCGTGGATAATTGATTTAGGTGTTGACACTGATACCGGTATAGTTATTTGGAGAGATCTGTTTAACTTACTAAACCGATATATCTTCTGAATACCCATTGGAATTGCCTCATAGAGGCAATTCCAATGAGTATTCATAAGTTATATTTTGTTGTTACAGAAAATGGCTGTCATTATCTTCAAAGATCATCTGAAATTCTCCATTCATCTGGACCTGTGCATTATGGAAATTCATGATTTACCTTTCGTCTACCTTGTAAACAAATGTACTGTAAAATATTTATATAAGATTTCTAACCATTTTAGATTGATATTTATACTCAGTGGCTAATTTCTAAGGAAAATTGATTTTCTGAATCCTTTCTCTGTGCAGATCTATATTAGCAAAATTAACTAATACAGGTTTTTTTGTTAACTAATACGTACAGTAGTGGGATTTTTTTAAATTTGAGATTTTGCTTTTTCCTAGTTTCTCCCAAGATTTATGGGGCCCTGTCCCCAAATTAAAAAATGTTGGATTATGGAAAAATTATGTAGATCATCATGATAAAACATGATAGCAGAGCTGGTCCACGTAGCACAATTGGAGGCATGTCAGATCGCAGGTTGAGATAAACAAAATATTTGAGGTAAAATTGTGAATATTTTCTTCTCGATCAGTTTGACGCTCAATAGGACTGTCTTTTGAATACCCACAACATATATGCTTTGGTTGAGAAATATAAAAAAATAAGTTACAAAGTCGTCTGCTTTTCTCGTCTGCTGAAATGTTTAAGAAGCCTCTATGACAAACAGTGTGGACCCAGACCAGACGGCTCCTATAGGAGCAGTCTGTTCTGGGTCCATGCTGTTTGCTTCTATACTTAATTCATCAGTAATGTTAGGTAATTATTTGCAGCAGACGACTTCAGCAGACTCCATTTTCAGATGCATTTTTTTTCTTGGCGCTTTAACTTAAGTTTTAATTACGCACTCCTATCAAGGGGCCTGGAACTGCAAGAGACGGCCCCGTCATGCCAGATTATATTTTTTTTCCAGGCGTCTAATAAAAAAAATCTTATTTCTCAACCAAAAAATATGTTGTGGGTACTCAAAAGAACCCTCTCAATGAGACAGTTCTTAAGAGCACCCAAAACAAATGTTTAGACTGATGTCACAATTTTATGCCCGAATTTTGTGTTTAGGCCAAATAAAAAAGTAAGTATGTCTGAAAATTTTAGGTAGGGTTTTTTCTGGAAAAAAAATACAATTTTATGCATTTTGAAAGGCATTTCGCCTTTCAAAATGCATAAAAAAAAATCAGAAAAAAAATTGAAAAAAAAAAGTTTTCACCATTAAATTTAGGTAGGGTCGGGCCACCCTAAACACAGGATTTCTTTTAATTATACCCCCCGCAAACTTTGTTTGTAGGGGGTATACTGTTTTCACGTTGTCCGTCCGTCCGTCCGTCCGTCCGTCCGTCCGTCCGTCCTTAACGCTTTGTTTCCTTAATAACTCGAAGAGTCATTGCTGGATTTTCATCAAACCATGCAAACATGTTCATATATGCAAGACAAATACTTTAGACAAAAAAGTAAGGGCTAGGGGCCAATTCTATTAGAGTTATTTCCCTTTGTAGTTCTAAATGGCTTTTAATATAGTGCTTTATGCTTATGCTATTATAGGCCATACACGGGCCGATCAACTTCTACCACAGCTTTTGATGGAACAATTTGATACTTTTCCTTTACAATGTAGACACATTGAATATATGCATGAAGGAGTTTGGTTCAGAAAAAATAATTTTTGACAAAATGACAGCTGTGAGAACTTAGACAATTTTTCCCTAATAAGGTGTTTGTATATGCATAGACGGTGCCCTTATGGGCCGATCAACTCCTACCACAGCTTTTTATGGAGCAATTTGATACTTTGCCTATACAATGTAGACACATTTAACATATGAATGAAGGAGTTTGGTTTAGAAATAATATTTTTTGACAAAATGACAGCTGTGAGAACTTAAATAACTTTTCCCTAATAAGGCTTTTGTATATGCATAGATTGTGCCTTCATGGGCCGATCAACTCCTACCACAGCTTTTGATGGAACAATTTGATACTTTGCCTATACAATGTTAACACATTGAACATATGCATGAAGGAGTTTTGTTCAGAAAAATAATTTTCATTCTGTAGGTCTCGAGTTAGATCCCCTATCCAGCCACATACTTAATTCCATAGAGGTTATTTTCTACAGTTGTCACTAAGTCTTGTATACACTATAGTTCTGGTGAACTGTTTAAGAGCAGCCTGCTCAGAAACAGTGTACAATAAATGTCATGTAATATAATCCAGGTAATAACTGGTTGTGTCTTTGAGCAAGACATTTTATCCTCTGCTTAGTTTAGTACTGGTTCAACCAAGGAAGACAGGAAATCAACCCACCATGACTGAAAAATTGTTGACTGATACATAAAGTATCAACACAAACAAAAAAGCAATCAGGATACCACTCTATTTCAAGGACTATAAATTAACATCTTGCCTGCTAGGGTCGTCTCCTGATAACCTTGGTAACCGTTTGGATTCAGATCTGGGCCAACAATTATTGCCAGGCCTGATAAGCTGGATCCAAACTGTTTGACAGTCTGATGGTATTCCTACAAGTTAAATTTGAAAAAAGTCAGTAGATGCTGAAAATTGCATGCAAAATTACCCAGCATGCAAATAGTTAAGTGTAGAATGTGTGGTACAACAATACATATGAACAGGAATCCAGACAAGGTCGCGTAATTAAAAAAATACTTTTCTCATTTCTCTTCCAAAATATATGTTGTGGGTACTCAAAAGAACCGTCTCATTGAGACGGTTCTTTTGAGCACCCAAAACAAATGTTAAAATTAATGGTTGAGAAAATATTCACAATTTCCCGCTCAAAAATGTTTATCTGGAACCATGCAATGAACCAGGTAAAAATGAAGATGTTTTCTCCTGCTTCAGAGCATACATAAGTGAGACAATTTCGTGGCAATTGCTTCAAATATTTTCTTCCCTGCAGAAACTATCCTGTGCTCTTATTGGAATTGCCTCACTCTGCTGTGAGGCAATTCCATTAAGAGCACACAGCACAGTTTTTGCTGGAGAAATTGTGATGCTTATCAGCATTTCATCTTTATTTATTGTTTGTTAGCAAGTTCTCTGCATTCTGAAGGTAACAAATAGTTGATCATACCACAGATAGCTAACTACTCTCACATGCAGTTGCATTGATAGCTCATTTTAACAGCAGAGATACACTTTCGCTCTTTTCGACACTCTATGGACTAGTAAATATATACACGGAGGGATATGTGTCTAAGTGAGTAATATGAGTGGTTTCGATATATTTGAGTATGTATATGTATAGAAAGAATGTCATATATCTAGAATCAGTGGGTGTTTAGCCTTTAGGGGTATTGAAGGGGAGTGTAGATATTTTTGTCAGTATTTTTGGTCCCAAACAAATATGTGATCACTTTAAAATAGCTTCTTTGAAAACTAACAGTTGTAATTAGTAGAGTGCATTTGCTCAGTTGGTAGAGTGTTCAGACTTGAGATCGAAGGGTTGCGAGTTTGAGACTTAAAATGGCACCATGTTGTGTCCTTGAGGAAGACTCTTTATCCTCTGCTTGGTACTGGTTATAGGAAAATGTCCTGACATGACTGAAAATTATTGACTGGGGCGTAAAGCATCAACACAAACAAAACAGTTGTAATTATATCAAGGGGGAGAGGAGTGTCTTAGATGAAGATAGTTAATTTCTTGATTCAATGAGTACATGTCATTGGCGTAGCACCCGTTACGCAGGTTACGCACGTGCCTAATAAAAATAGTAACATTCAAGAGAAATGATTTTCCATATGATAAGGAACTACTCATATAGCAAAGAATACACTCCCTGGGAGCAAATTCTTTCCTTTAAGAGAAGTTCCCACTTTGAAAAGGGACGCAATTAAAGAGAATCATTGCTTGATCCAGTTGTCTCCCTTTGACGTGCTTAACTTTTTCAGCATTCTGGCTATGTCATTGCATGTATTAGGCTACCTGTCTAGAAAGCAGAATGTTTTTGTTGTACTAGTGCTAAACATCATTTTCAAAAAAAAATCAGTCCTGTCAGGTCATATACTGTTCTTGGGCTATCTAGAAATTAAATCAGAATCTAATAACATTAACAGTACACAGAAGAAACAAAAGTTTTGCTTTTTATCCATATTGTCTCCACTCCATTTAGACAGTTTGAATGAAAAACAAACTAGTTTGCCTGGCAGCTTAGGGAAATCAGTTGCATGTCACATTTATAATCAGATAAAGCATTGATAAATTAGATAAACAGATAGTGAGATACTGCCATGATAATAAGTTATATGAAGATAGTTCAAAGGTGAACGCAATATTCATACACAATATCACAAAATAAAGGGCAATATTGCACCCTTTATTGATATTCCAATGTTTTATAACAAATATCTCAAAGTGCACAAAGAGCAAATGGCTGCTGGTGCAATAAGAAAGTTATTGTATGGTTTGTGCGTCTACAGCAGATAATCCACTGGCTATAGCTTTCTGTACAGACGCACAAACAATACAATAACTTCACTTATCAGATTGTGCATTTTAATGCAAATTTGATCAAAAATCCCTGGCGTAATGATCAAAATTTGATCGAGCCGGTAACAAGAGATAGATAGATAAAAATCGGACATAAAATAAGGAAGATATAGCAACCCAAAAATCTAAAAACTGTGTTCTAATAAGTCTATGGAGGCCACCATTTTGAATTTCTATCAACTTCCTGTAAATTTTGAAACTCCAAAAACATCCTTAATTTCATTGCAAACTGTACTGAGCCATGACATGACAAAGCCAACAAAATAAGCGTGCAAAGCAATGACTCCAATCAACCCAGTCTGATCAGTCTTTGCTGTGTGCTCAGTGAGTAACTAAGAACTCGAGCTTTCTTCATGCAGATTGCAAGGACTCTGATCAGACTGAGCTGATGCTAAGGCCAGGCTTCGCTCAGACTTGAAAAGACCATGAATTTAGAGGGCTTTCTTGAAAAAACCTTGAAAATTAAATCTGCCTTGAAAAGTACTTGAAAATCACTAAAAGGCCTTGAAAAGTCCTTGAATTCTACTATTTTCTGTAGGACTTAGCACTCTTGATAGAGACCTAAATCAGTATAAATTGTTGTGCCTTTATTTGGTGCAGCATATGCTGCACCAAATAAAGGCACCACAATTTTAAATTAATTTTCTAAAATTTATATCTTTAGTAGTAATGCAGTAGAATTTTAACGTGTAGATCAGTATTTTTCATAAATTTTCAGTCCTTGAAAACAGTAGGAAAGTCTTAAGACGTCCTTGAAAAGACCTTGAATTTTACACAAACTTGCCTGTATGAACCTTGCTGACGCTTAGGCTGATCTGTGTCTTCTCATGATGCGCAGCACAATTGTTGGTTTTCTCATGTCACAGCCTATATTAATTGAGAACAGAAAGACAGGGGACAAAAATATTTCAATATTGTACTTGTCCTTCAGTACCAGTGAATTACAATTTTCACTTGTCTTGAAAACACATGTACTTGTCCTTTAAAAGCATATACAAGAAAGAGCATAAGGGAGTAATATGTAATATGACTTAGATAAAGTTTTTTATATCACTGTTAAAATGATATTTACCCAGTCAAATTCATATACTGACAAAAAGATTTCACAGTCAATACTCAGAAAATGCTAGTTTCACCCTCAGGTTTTAGGGTGAAAGGACAAGTAATTTTTCCCAAAGCACTCGTCCTGTTGGACGATTGCTTTGGGAAGAATTACTTGTCCTTTATAGATTTCACTCGTAACTACGAGCCGATGAGTGGAATTTTTGTCCCCTGAGAAAGAGAAAAGTGTTCGAAATGTTAGAACATTACCATAATCCTGGTTTGAATTGTATTTTGCAGATGACCAAGTTGATGAGAACGGGAATCCAGTGCCACTGTCTAAGGACAAGTATAAGCAAATGAGAGAGGCACCATCACCAGTTATTGCCAGTGGCAAAAGTAGATCCGTGTTTGATACCAGGCCAACCAGCAATTCAGATGGATTTTTCGAATTAACCCATAGAGAATCTGAAAATGATCTATATAGAGCACAAGAAAAAAGAAAGCGTAAAAAGTTGATAAAAGAAGAAGTGAAAAAATCAGAGGAAATAGAAAACTATGTAGGGAACAAAAGTATAGAAGAATTGGTGGATTTTATTGGTGGTAATAATGCAGGTGTTAAAAAAGCTAAGAAACCGGTCTCTACAAACTCTGAACACATTCCAGCTAAGACTAATAAAGTTGCTAAGAAACCTAAAGACAAAAAACAAAAAACAGTTAGTGTCAATCATTCACTTGAGAAAGTTGAACCAAAGGTAGAAGACTCTGTCAATTTAGATTCACTCGAGGTAGATAGTGAAGAGCAGAAAAATATGGGAAACTCTGGAGCAAAGAATGAGACTCATATTAATGAAGATAGAAATGATGTGAATGAAATCATGATAGATAAAGAGATAAAAAAGAAAGATTTACTGAAAGAAAATGATAAGAAAATTAAGATTAAAAACTCAGTAATAGACAGTACTGAAATAAATGAAAAGAAAACTGAAAATGAGAAGGATATAAGTAAAGAAAAGGATGTTAAACATCAATTGTCTGAAGAGCATAAAGATGATGAGATTATTGAAGAGAAGAAAAAGAATGACAAAATAAGCAAACCACAGAAGAAGGACAAAATTGAAAAGCATAAGAGTGATGAAATTGTTAAAGTTAATCCAAACAGCTCAGTGAATTCTGTAAAACAGAAAAATGCTAAAAATAAAAAGACAAAACCTTCCAGTCCTACACAAAAGTTGGAAAGCCCATCAGAAAATGAGATGGTAAATCATGAAAGAGGCAGTATTTCCAGCACTTCTAGTAATGGTTTAGTGGACAATAAATTTATTTTCACAGATATTGACCTACAAGCAGTACCCAAAGAGGATGAGTTTCGTGTTGTTGAGAAAAAGAAAAAGAAACCTGCTACAAAAGATGGTCAAAATCATTATGTTAGTGCTAATAATAATAAAACATACCCTCGCTTTCTTGATGATAAACGCTCATTACCTCCTTCAAGTTCAAATAAATTGACAGCTTCTGAAGGATCATATGCGACAAAGGGTGCTGAAATTGATAATGGAATGCGTGATTTAAGTCCATCAGCTTTCCCTGCTCTTGATAGTGGTAAAGGAAGAGTACAGGAGGGTCGTAGAAACTCAACTGGTGATGTCCCAATTCCTTCAGAAATAGCTTTAAAAACTCAAGATGATAGTGATTTAGAGTCTGTGAAATCATTGCCTGCTATACAGGGTAGTAGGGCAGCAGATACTCTTACATCCCCTCGGCTCAATATGTCTTACGCTAGGATGGCTGCTTCTCCAAAGCAAAAAGGTGAATGCCAAGATAGCTCTGGGTTTGTTGATCAACATGAACCAGAGAGAAAATTGGCTGTTTGGAAAGGCAGTCCCACAGAGCGTAGACATTCAATAGGTTCTAGTCCTAATGGTAAAATAGTTAGTGTTGATAATTCTAGTGCAACCTCAAGTGTGGTAAAAGGTGGAAGTCAAGAGATGCTAAATATTGATCCTTTGCCAAATAAAATTGATTCTAGTACAGCAAAGAAGGGTCAGAAGAATTCTACTAATGTGTCATCTATGGAATTAAATGATTCCCTTGTGAGTAAAACAAAGGGTAGTAGTAATATTTATGAAAATCAGATAACTGCCAAAAACTGTGCTAATTCAATATCATCAACAGTGCAAAGTTCAGGATTATCTCATAAATGTGATGCAGAAGTGACTCCAAGTAATACTAAAAATACATATAATGTAAATGCAAAAACTAAAACGACTACTGATGCACATGATATAAAGGCTACCAAAAATATATCTAATTCAAAAGCTTTGAACACAAGTAGAAAAACTAAACCATGTTCTGTGATCTTTTTAGATAAACGTTTAGCTGAACCCACAAACAATTTAGGGATTACTTTCGGTTTTGAATATGACCCGGGTGATAATGAAAACGTAATAGAAAGTAAATCTAGTGGTGATAATGTTGAGTTTAGAAAAGATTCCATCACTCACTCTGTTGAGCCCTCTGTTACATTTCTTTCAGACTTAGAGGATGAAATCCTTGCGACTGATCAAACACCTAGTGATAATTCTTCCAGTTCAAATGTGATAAATATTATTAGAGAAAACAAAGACACATCAAGAGAATTAGTTCATAAAGTTGCAGCACATGTTGGACAACTGAATGGTATAGTAAAAGCATCTCAGGGGCAACAAGGTCATGCAACTGATACAATGAACAAGGTACTAAGTAAAGGTGCACCTGATGCCGAAGTGAGAAATAGTGTGAATGAAGATCAAAGCAAAGATTCAGTTGAAACTTCATCACAAGATACAAACTGCTACAAAAGATCTAAAAATGAAGTAGTTGTTTATTATGGTGAGAATGTTTCAACTGTATCTAAGACTGTTAGCGTTCCCAGTATAACAAATGGTCCAACACACTACTGTGGTAAATTGATATTTGTTCCAGAAGAAGAAGTCAGAGGGACATTCAATGCCCATGATGCTGTTGCTTTCTTGACTGGAGGTAAGGTTCAAGATTTTTTTTAGTGAAAAAGTTTTATTTATAACTGGGTTCCCACAAGCTCTGTAAATCATGGAAAACCTGGAAAATCACCAAAAAAAAAAATCCATCTATGGAAAAATCATGGAATTTAAAGAAAACTGAATAATCATGGAAAAATCATTGAATTTTGTGTAATAATTTGACGAAACCACCAGTATCCAGAAAACCAGCTGTCAGACACACAAAACTTGTGTGTCTGACAGCGAGTTTTCTGGATACTGGTGGTTTCAAGTTTTAATTATTGCAAAATGCATGCATGGTCTACAAGCATGCTTATTTGAATATATTACTGTTGCTGCATTCTGCATAAATTTATCTCAGTGTGATGAAGATGCTGCTAAAAGGGGAGGTTGGAGGCCATGCATTAAAATGTCATGGGAATAACATTGTTGATCATGGAAAATCATGGAAAAATCATGGAATTGTGTTTTTGAATTTCTGTGGGAACCCTGTATATAATAAATGGCACACATTTACAAAAATATTGTGTTTCTGGTAAGATGGGTCATTTGGAATTCTGAAGCAAAAAAAATCAACAGTTAAGTAAACCCTTGTGATTTTTTTCAAGGGGGAGGGTTTGGGATGGTGATGGAGTGGGATGGCAGGGACATCAGTAATGTATGTAGTACAATGTACATGTACGAGGGGCATTTGGAAAGTTCTTAGCATGGTCTTTTATCTCAGTAACCGATTTACAAACCCTATCATGTTTGATAGCATTTTAAAGAACTATCTTTCCTTTATGTTATGGCACAAATTTTAATGAGGATACTATATTGCAGACACGAATAATACCATTGTGAATACATGTACTGTTTGTATACTGGAAAATGCAAAATTTCAGTGGAAAATATAACATTTTACCTTTTGAAAAGTGTGCAGAACATTAACAATAGTTCATGAAATTAGATAATTTTGTACAATTTGGTAGGCCACAATCTGGTACAGTTATTATACAATTGATGACCGAGTTGGATGTTTCTAATAACTAAATACTGGAACAGCAATACCAAAACCGTCTAGAAAGCATAGCAATGCGCGATTTTTTTTCGGCTCAAGGTCGCATGTCATAATGCACATATTTTAAAAATATATAACCGACAGTAGTTTAAAAATGACATGCGTTGGTATTTTTGTCAAGCACACTTTATGCTCTTTGTATTAAAACCAAAATAAATTTTGTAAACCAGAACAAAGGGAAGATAACTCTTATAATATTTCCATGGGACAGAGTAAGTTTGCCTATGAGTTGATGTTCAGGTTTATTTCAATTGAAAACGGTGGCAAACAAAATAGTAAAAATACCTTGAGAGTAGAAATCAATCAGTTTTGTGATGGTTAACGCGATACCATGAGAAGTTCTTATGACATCGACAAAATGTGAGGGGTTAAGTTACCCCACCCATTTCTTGAAAAGTAGGGGTAGTGTTATTAGGAATAATTTTCTTGAATACAGAACTAAACAAGCTACAGGTACACTTTTTGCGTGACGAAATGATTCTTATACATTGTTTGCTACAAAATATATACTCAATAGGCATTTTTTGTGCTCCTATAGTGACACAATTTATACTTAAAGTATAAAGAAAAATCGAAAAAAGTCCCACTTTTGAAAGTGTACCATTTCTCTATAAGTCAGCATTTTCTGAATGTAAAGGTGTACCAAATCGTTAATTTGTCAACCTATAATCGTAACTAAGGTCCCCAATTTTCCTTCGTTTTTTTAAAAATATTTTGCTGAGAATTTCAGCCAGTGTATAAACCCTACTCATTTTGGGCATGCGCTGCACGTGCACACCGAGTCCCTTTTCGGCAAAATTAAATCATCAAGTAGCCATTGAATTCTAGTTTCCAAAAATGTATTATTTGATAGCATTTGTCAATGCATTGTGGAGTTATGATGCCATGCTAAGAACTTTCCAAATGCCCCTTGTAGATATATTCTTGCAAAATTAATATTAGATTCAGGGATTTTCCTGCCATTCTGAAGTCGGGACCAGGGGCCTATTGAATTTGGCGAAAAAAGCATTTTGACCATCAAAATTGGGAAAGATTGATACAGTCTAAAAGAACTGGACTGCCATTTTTAATAGATTAAAATTAGCAATATAAAGCTGTATTATTTGTTGCTTTAATTGCCCTTCATAAAACTCTTGAAAATTTGTATAAAAATGTGATTCACATTTTTATGCAAATTTACATGGATCAGTAACTTTGCTATTTTTGTTCGGATTTTCATGAAAATTTCACCAAAATGTAGAACTAAGAAATTGTGAATGATATTCACCATTTTGGGAAGTTTATTGCTCATTTGGGAAGGGGCCTAGGAAAATACCTGAGATTAAATAACTTGTTTAAAAATGAGCAAGGGTGTTGAACATTTTTGCTGAATAAGTAGTCCTTGATGAAAATGGATACAATGTCATACCTGTAATGCAATATCAAGGGAAAAACTATCTCCAAGCTGGATTGAATTCTTCGATAGTTTAGCGATCAGCATCAAATTACGATGGTGTTCTTTCTCATTCTAGACAGGGAAAGTTGTAAATGGATGCACAGTGTAGAGTACTAGACCCAGATTAGATGCTGCAGATTACCAGGATACAGTAAAACCTGTCTTAAGCGGCCACTCCAAAAGAAGACAAAAGATTGGTTTTCAATACCGATTATTGCTTAATGCAGGTCAAAAGTATTGCAGAATGCGCCCTTTGGAGCATTCTGCAATACTTTCGACCTTCATTAAGCTACCATTTGTCATTAAGATCTTTGTTTTGTCTATTTTTGAGTGGCCGTTTAGACCGGTTTTACTGTAAACCAATGTGCCAGGACAAAAAAGCAATAGGGACAAGAACTCATTTGAATGCTAAATTACGGACATATCCACTATCCATTATACAGCATGGCTAGAGGTCTAAATTTGACCCCAGCTGTCATTTACATTCATACTTTGTGTATGCGAGCAGCGAGGGCTCTGGCGTATTTGTACATTAGTGCAGGCTTACCTGAGCCTTGGTTACTCCCCGATGAAATGAATACCAAAATCTCCAACCCATACACTGTAGTTGATCTAAAAAGTCAAAACTGAGTGCATATAAAATTGATATATATGTATATATGAGCCACAACATGAGATTTCCAACAATGTGGTTTGTGCGACCAGCAAAGCCTCAGATCAGCCTGCACATAGGCGCAGTTTGATCAGAGCCTTTGCTTGTTGCTTGAGTATTCTATTGAGTCGAACAGTGTTTTGAGCTTCTAAGCATAAAGGGAGGCTGCAAAGGCTCGTCTGAGGCTACACTTATCAAAATGCCACATTGTTGGAAATCATGTGTCACAGCTCAAATTATATAGATAGAGGTAAGTGGGAGCATGTTAAGATTGGCCATCCAAGTTTTTTTATGGAGTTAGATGAAAGAGCTCAAAAATTATTACTATTGTTGTTTTGTTAGTCTGTCCTCAGCATAGGAAAAAATTTAGCGTAAAATTGCGATTATTTTCTTATCTATCAGTTTAAACATGTGTTTTGGGTGCTCAAAAGAACCGTCTCATCGAGACGGTTCTTTTGAGTACCCACAACATATGTTTTAGTTGAGAAATGAGAAAAATAATTTTCAGTTACACACTCTTATCTGGGGGCCTGTGTCGCAGCTGGCAGCCTCAAGGTTGATGTAGATGTGCGGATAAGGTGATAATCAGGAGATAAATATGATATAGTGGAAATTTCTGCTCAAAATCTATCTTATATATGCACTATACATAAGAATCAAGCATGCCCCCCTGTGTTCTAATAAAGATATCAGCAAAAAGCATGTTATGAATGCACTTTGTCTCTGGACCTGAGATTGTGATATGAGTCAGACAATGCCACTTCTTCACACTGTCAGAGGGGCCACATCTATTAAAAAGGTGTCTTAAAACACATTCTCAAATTTATGGGCATGAACTCACATCAGTTTCTCATGCGCGGATCCAGAGGGGGGGGGGGGGATAGGGGGTCCGGATCACAAGTTATATGGGTTTCTATAGAAATTAGCATTTGGACCCCACCCCCTGGAAAATGTTGGACCCCCCTGGAAAATGTTGGACCCCCCTCTGGTCCTTGGAAAAGTATAGATTTCTCTATAATAAAACCATTTGACCCCCTCTGTTGGCCCTGGACCCCCCCCCCCCCCCCCCCCTGAAAAAATTTTCTGGGTTCCCGCAGTTTTCTGTTACATTTTCCATTGCTGTTGGTATATCTTGGCAGTTTTTGCAGTGGCACTTGGAGAATTACTTCACTGAGACATACTAATCGTTTTGATGACCTTGTTTATGTTCGAGCCAACCATGATTCTTGAACAAAAAGACGAATGGCCTTGAAGAATTATATGCAGCACGGGAGATTTCGATACCTCTAATAAACACTGATACTGCAGGACTATAGTTAAGAGTGTGTATCGGAAAACTAATTTTCTCATTTCTCAACCAAAACATATGTTGTGGGTACTCAAAAGAAACGTCTAAACGAGACGGTTCCTTTGAGCACCCAAAACATATGTTAAAGCTGATGGGTAAGAAAATATTGACAATTTTACACTCAAAAATTTTGTTTATCTAAACCTTTGTACTGGCTAGAGGTGTTAAATATGGTCTGAGCCTTCATCTATGTCCATACTTGATGTATGAATGCATATGGGCAGCCTTTGTTTCTCGCTGGTGTGATAAGTACCAAAATATCATGCATCAGGCCAATAGTTTCATGGGGAGCGTAGTCGCTCAGTGGTAGAGTGCTTGACTCAAGATGAAGCCGGAAGGGTATGCAGGTTCGAGCCTTACTGTGTGCGCTGAGTTGTATCCTTGAGCAAGACATTTTATCTTCTGCTTCGTGAAGATCTTTCCTAAAATAACTGAAAAATGTTGACTGGGACCTATAGAATCGAATCAAAGTTTCTAATCTGACAGTGTTGAATAAAATAGAGTGACAGAATTTTTAAAAAGTCATGGAAGATTGTGTTATAGATTTAGGTTTTTACTTGGTATTGTACATTTGTTTGTTTGATTTGATTCTTCATGTCCCATCAACATTCTTTCAGTTAAACAGGGACGGGTCTTCCTGGGTTGAACCAGTACTAAGCTAGGATAAATGTGTCTTGCTCAAGGACCACAACGCAGTAACGCCGGTGAGGCTCGAACCCTCGGTCTCAAGTAATGGTATTGTCCTAATGTTTTCTCTTGTTATCATTTCAGAATGGGATGTCACACTGCTAAGCAAAGGTAAGAAGGAGTGCCAGGTTTTACACAACTCAAATAACAAGACATAATTGAGCCGCGGCATGAGATTTCCAACAATTTGACATTTTGACAAGTGTAGACTCGGACGAGCCGCTGCAGCCTCCTTTTAAGCTTAGAAACTCTAAATGGTGTTCAGTCAGTAGCTTAACAATCATAGAATACTCAAGCGACTAGCAAAGGCTCTGATCAGACTGCGCGTATGCGCAGGCTGATCTGAGGCTTTGCTGGTCGCACATTCCACATTGTTGGAAATCTCATGCACTGGCTCATATGATGTTTATGCCCCCCACTTCCAAAAAATTGAGGGGTTATACTGTTATTGGCGTGTCTCCATCTTTCTCTTTGTCCTTCAAGCATAGCTATCGTATTAAATATAAGAGCTATAGCCTTGAAACTTGGTAGGCTGATACATAGAGAATAATAGGCGAGTGTCTTTTGATATCAAGTTTACCAGGCAAGACACCGGGCCGCGTAGCGCAGTCGGTAACGTGTCTGGCTGCAATTCCAGGGGCCGCGAGTTTGATCCCGGCCCGGTCCCATACTTTCGTGGAGATTGATCATGAAATAATTTCTACGGTCATTCTCCTCCCTTCCGCTGATTCATTCAAGAAGGGTTGTTGTCAGTTACAAGCGAAAGTATGTGCACCAATTACTGGTTATCCGCTTGTTCAAGCCTGCCCAGGAAAAAGTGTGGTTAGGTGAACTGACCGTCCCGCAATGACCATAGCTGTTGACTTGGGATGTAAAGCAACAAAAAAAACAAACAAAACCAAGCAAGACTTCCAGAAAGCTTGTTGAATCGCGAGTCTTGCTGAGTGATTCAACATACGTTTTGAAGCCGAGCCTGGTAAACTTTATATCAAAAGACCCCAACCCGGTATTCTATTTATCAATTTACCCATTGGTTCACTCTTTAAAATGGTGATTATGGCGTAATTATTGATTTTTGTGTCAATGCAATGTCATCGATGTCATTCGAAAAAGTGTGACGTCATGTTGATAATGATGCATGCAGTGATCAATGAGATAGATGACCTTTATCATGTCAACGTGCAACAATGCAGTTAATAGATAAAAGATAATGAATAGATTACCTGGTTAATCTTTGAGGATTTCAACAACAAAAAATTACTAGAGTTATGGCCCTTGTTGGCTCACCTGTCAGTTTATGCTATGGCTTGTTGTCCGATGTTCGTGTGTCCATACATTGTTAGTTTTTCACATTTTCGCCATCTCCTTGAGCTAAAACTTTAAATGTGAGGCACCAAGACAACATGGAGATTTAGACTTGTAAACTTTAATTTTTCCATTCCAATATCCAAGATGAAATCTTTCAAACGACATCTCCTTTACCACAAGTCTGAACTTTATGTGAGGCATCATGACAAATTGAGATTCAGAACATCTTCGCAAGTCAAGGGTACAATATCCACTTTGTTCCTAACGTGCGTAAGGAGCAAAGTGGACTCTGAATTGCTAAAGTCGTTCCATTCTGATATCCAAGATTGCCCTGAGGCTTAAATGAAATATATGTGTGGTTCCTGTTGCCTACCCTACCTACCCTATTTTTTTAACCCTACCCTAAACATTAAAATGGTCTTCGGAGAAAAAATACCTAAAATGGGCACTTTTTCAGATTTTGTTACTATTTTCTTTGTTAAATGTTATAACAAAATTCAATAATTTCCCTACCTACCTACCCTAAATTTTGCTGGTATGCAACAGGAACCACACATATATTTCATTTAGGCCTGATGGCAACCATCTTGAAATTCTTCAAAGATTATCTCCTGGTGAAAAACTTGTCAGATTGAACCGAAACTTGTTGGGAGGTCATCAGATTCAGAATTGCTAAAATTGTTCCGTTCTTATATCCAAGGTGGCCCCGATAGCAGCCATCTTGAAATTCTTGCAACAACATCTCCTCTGAGGCTAAACTATTTGTCAAATTGAACAGAAACTTGGTGGAAGGCATAGGGGGGGGGGGGGGGGGGGGGGGGCAAGATTGAGTTTCAGAATTGCTAAAATTGTTCCATTCCGATATATCTTGAAAATTTTCAAACTTCATCTCATCGGAGGCTGAAACATATGTTGGATTGAACCGAAACTTGGAAGCATTGGAGTAACGTGGGGATTCAGATTTGCTAAATCTTTACATTGGATAATAAAGATGGCAGCCATATTGAAATCCTTCAAACATCTCCCTATATCCATATGTTGGATTTAGCCGAAACTTGGTGTGAGGCTTCAGTGCAAAATGGAGATTCAGAATTTATGCTAAAATGTTTTTTTCCCATGGCAGCCATCTTGAAATTCTTCAAACAACATCTTGGATGTTCATGTTCCCAAAACTTTGTGGGAGGCATTGGGGCAACATGAATATTCATTTCTGCTCAAAAATTTCTGTTAAGATACCATGGCAGCATTCTTTAACCCTTTACTCCATAGGCTATTTTTAGATCATGACATAATTTTCTATTTTTAGACAACATTGAAAAAAAAAAAACAAGAAAATTTTAAGTAAAGTTTTGAATACTTTTGAAAATATTATGGTAAATGGAGCAAATGCTCCATTTTCCATAATATTTTCAAATACATGATATTTCAAAGGCGTTATTATGGACCTTCAAACATCTGTCAAACTGTATGTTGAATTGAACTGAAACTTGGTGGGAGTTATCGTGGCAACATGAAGATTCAGAATTGCTTTATAGTATGTAGTGTTCAGTCTCATCCAGGCATTGGTATAGCTCCCATTACGCAGTTACGCATGTGCGTAATAAAAATAGTAACATTCAAGGGACGTCACCTAATGTGGTAAAGTGATTTTCCATACCATAAGGAGCTGCTCTTAAAGGAGCAAATTCTTTCCTTTAAGAGAAGTTCCCAGTTATTTAACATTATTTAATGTATTAGATAAGAATGAAGATTATAAAATGTGTTAAATGAGTGTTCAGCATGACATAAACAGTGTTGATGCTGTCGTAAAACAAGAAATCAAAGGGGGCTCAGTGATAGAGTATTTGACTTCAGACCGAGGGGCCGTTGGTTCGAGCCTAACTGGCCCCACTGCATTGTGTTCTTGAGCAAGAACATTAATTCTAGCTTAGTACTGGTTTAACCCAGGAAGACCCGTCCCTATATAACTAAGAGATTGTTGATGGGACATAAAGAATCAAATCAAACAAAAAACAAAACAAGAAATAAAATAAATCTCCTATCAAATCAATAACGCCTAACCAAGTATCAAAGCGTGAAAGAAAAAGAAGACATCTAATATTTTGTTTCCTCCAATACCTTATATGGTATGCACTATACACAGTCTCAGAAACGCATTATCGATATAGCTTTGAAGGAATTCAGCCAAAAATAGAGATATTTTTTCAAATTTCTCCCCGTTATGGTTTTATGGGTGAATGAACCAAAGTAAAAAAACAGCTTCTTGCCTAGGCAGAGAAAAAACAGTTAGGAAACATATCAAGCGGGATTTTAGTTTCAAGGCCTGGATCCGATCCCATGGGTGGACTTAGGGGGCTGGGCCATGGTCAATGAATTTCTGAGATGCATTGTTTTTAGTCCCTGAAGATTGTTTTTATCATAACCCTTAACGCCGGCAAAGTGCAATGTATTTGAAAATGTTGTCTGCTTAAGTTGTCTGCTGCATATATTTGCTAACATTATTGACTAATGTAAGTGCAGGGAGACTGCTCCAGTCTGATCAGAGTCTACACTGTTTGACCTAGAGGCACCCAAAACATTTCAGCAGACGTCTTGTTGTGACTTACAAATAATACTGGCAGTATATATCGAAAGAAAGAAAGACTTAAGGGATACTAGTATTGATCAGTCTTGGAGAGACTTTAGGTCCGAATCAAGACTTTATTGCTTCTGAATATTCATGTAATGTATGATGTTACCATAAGCTGTTTCTTGTTTATTTTTCTGGTGTGATTCCATGGTCCCAGATAAGCTAAAATTACAATGATTTTCTTATGCTCACTGGTACATGAAATTTTAACATAGTGACAGTAGGTAGAACAGGGTTCGCACAGGCTTGAAAAGTACTTGAATATACAAGAATGTCTTGAAAAGTCCTTGAAAATAAAACTTGCCTTGAAAAGTACTTGAAACACTCAAAGGCCTTGAAAAGTCCTTGAATTTTACCATTTACAGTAGGATTTAACACTGGTTTTTGGAGATCTAAATGGTATAAAATTGTAGTGTCGTTATTTGGTGCAGCATATGCTGCACCAAATAAAGGCACCAAAATTTTATGCTTATTTTCTAAAAATAATATCTTTATTAAGACAGTCTAGCATTTCTGAAGTAGAAATCAGTATTTTTCATAAAATTTTAGTCCTTGGAAATAGTAGGAAAGTCCTTGAAAAGTCCTTAAATTTTACGCAAACTTGGCTGTATGAACCCTGTAGAAAAATATTTTATTCTGTTAAAAGTTTTACATGGGGAACCAATATGGCCGAACTGGGAAATCCCCTTACAATGCCTAACAAATTTAGGATAGGAGGCAAACTAGGCATGGTCGGGTAACCTGAAAATTTGAAACGCACAACTTTTTATTTTAGGCCTCATTGAGATAGCTCTCTGGAATTGTCAATATCTGCAGAATACGCTTTGAAATTGATTTCAGATAACCCCTTTTTAGCTTGCCTGAACAATGCATACAACAGTATTTCATCAGGGTCTGCACTGTTTGCTGAGATAAAAACAATAATTAGGAACATAAATACACCTTAATATAGAAATTTCGACCTTTGACCCCTTAAAACACAAAATGGACTAGCCCATACTTATTGTATCGATTTGTTTGGGAAGATCCATCAGAATGAATAGCCGAAAAGATAAGATGTCTGAGTATTTAGGGCAAATATGGCAGACAAAATATTTTTAAAAAATGTTGTCCACAAAAGCAAATACCATAGTCAACCTAAAAAGTAGTGCACATGCTTGTTTGAACACACACTGAATGCTTTACAGGAAGTAGTGGCAACCTTAATACATCCCCTGCGAAATGGTCTAGAACTGTTCTAGAATGTTCTAAAATTATTCTAGAATTTTCTAGAACTATGTTCTAGAACTGTTCTAGATATGTTCTAGAATGTTTATGGGACAGATGTAGAACGTTAAATGGGACAATTTTTTGTTCTACAATTGTTCTAGCTAGGGTCAAAAAATTTGTTCTAGAAAGGTTCCAGAAAATTCTAAAAGTTTTTCCTAGAACAGTTCTAGAACAAATCAATTTTGTTCTAGAACAGTTCCAGAACAAATCTTTAGAACATTTATGGAACAATTGTAGAACACCCCTCATTAAATGTCCCATTTAACGTTCTATAAATGTTCGGAATAGTTCTAGAACATCTGTAGAATGGTTCCAGAACTATTCCAGAAATATTCTAATGGTTTGTTCTAGAACTGTTCTAGAATTAACCTTGGTTTGTTCTAGAACAGTTCCAGAACAAATCTTTAGAACGTTTATGGAACAGTTGTAGAACACCCTTCATAAATTGTCCCATTTAACGTTCTATAATGTCTCTGAATAGTTCTAGAACATCTGTAGAATGGTTCCAGAACTATTCCAGAAATGTTCTAATGGTTTGTTCTAGAACTGTTCTAGAACTAACCTTGGTTTGTTCTAGAACTGATCTAGAACAAACCTTTAGAATTTTTCTGGAACAATAGTAGAACACCCCTAGAAAAGTTCCATTTAACGTTCTACAAATGTCTCTGTATCATTCTAGAACATTTTTAGAATGGTTCCAGAACAATTCCAGAAATGTTCTAATGGTTTGTTCTAGAACTGTTCTAGAATAAACATTGGCTTTTTCTAGAACTGATCCAGAACAAACCTTTAGAAATTTTCTGGAAAGACTGTAGAACAACTCTTCAAAAATGTCATATAAAGCATTCTATTTATAATGACCCTGAATTATTTCAGAGCATTTTAGAATAGTTTAAGAACAATTTCAGGAATGTTCTAGTAGTTTGTTCTGCAACTGTTCTAAAAAATCTGAACTTTTCTAAAACAGTTGTAGAACATCTCCTCAAAAATGTCCCATATAGGGTTTGGAAATAAGATTTCATCGAATGCTACCTTTATATATCTGGAAAACTGTTGACATTGGTTTAAAACCCCAATAAGTAATCCCAAAATGCAGGTGACACAATAAATAAATAAACATCAACTGGAGGAGAATTATTATAGGGGCCCTAAGTTGGCCAAAATGTTGTTAGTTATTGCCACCCTGTTACCCCACCCATTTCAAAACATTGTCATGCATTTGACCTTGGAAAAACAGCAACTACATCAACAATTAACATTAATACTTAAGAAATTGTGTCTCAAGCCTACTCACTGTCCCAGACTATAATACTGTCAAATTTGCCATCTAGAAACTGCCACAAGTGCTTTTTGGGGAGCCTTCAAAATCCCTCCAATTCTGGCAGCCATGTTTTTCCCAACATCAATCTGGTTATATTTATGAAAATGACATGCTTGTTCTAGAACTGTTCTAAAAATGTTCTAGAACATTTTTTAACTTTTGTAGAACTTGCTGGTTCAGTAAATTTCAGTAAAATATTTCTCCCGAATTATCAGTGAATTGAAAAATAAATAACATTCATTGCAAAACTGTAACATTGTAGTTTTTAGAAAATTTATTGGATGTTAACTGCTCAACCTCTGTTTATAGTAATTAAGCCATGATCATCTTCTCACTGTGGTAACATGCCACCCTGTATTACCCCACCCATTTCAAAACATTGTCCTGCATTTGCTAAAAAACTTACAAACAACAACCCCACCATTAATCAACATTAAAAACCTTAGAGAAACTGTTTCTCAGGTCTACTCACTGTCTCAGTCAATACTACTATCATGTTTGCCATCTAGAAATTCCCAAACAAATGTTTTTGAAGAGCCTCCACATTTTCCCTCCAATTCTGGCAGCCATGTTTTTCCCATCATCCATCTGGTTATGACAGGTTTCCTCTTTAAATGTTCTAAAAATGTTCTAGAACTTTTTAGAACATTTCTAGAACTTGCTGGTTCTATAAAAGTACTAAATAAGTTCTAGAACTTAATTTGAATTTTCTTTTACTTATTTTGCCCTTTTTTTCTTTCTTTTTCTATATACTGCTGCGAGTATTTTGTGCACTCCAGGTTGCAGGATGAAACCATATCTAAATTACCGTAGGGTTCTTTAACCTGCACAAGGGGTGACCTTCCCTGCAAAGGGGACATCCAGTTAAGGTCCCCATCCAAAGGACCAGGCCTCCAGATAAGAGTGCGTATTGGAAAATAATTTTCTTTATTTCTCACCCAAAACATGTTTTGGGTACTCAAAAGAACCGTCTCATTGCCCAACCCCTGAGCTACCTGATGCTTTCTGCTCTTGAGAAGTTTCAAAAATGTTCTAGAATTTATTAGTATATTTGTAGAATTAACTAGTTCTAAAAAGTAAGACAAATGTTCTAGAACTTAATTTGAATCATTTTTTAGAAGTTTCAGTCAACTTATTTTGTTCTTGAAAAGTTCTAAAAATGTTCTAGAATATTATTAGAACATTTGTAGAACTTACTGGTTCTTGATTTGTTCTAAAAATGTTCTAGAATATTTCAAGAACACTTATAGAATGGAAATCAGTTCTAGAATGTGTTTGATTTGTTCTAAAACAATGTTCTAGAACAGTTGTAGAACAAGAGTTCTAGAACGAACATATTTACCTGTTTAGAACAGTTCTAGAACAGTTCTAAATGTTCTAGAACAGTTCTAGAACACCTCCAATTTGTAGAACAATATTTCGCAGGGGATATGCCCAAAACCCGATATACACAAAACCTGATATTTGGATTAAAAGTGTGGATCCTGATTAGCTGGCTTCATCAGAAGCCAGCTGATCTGGATCTACTATTTTCAAAAGAAGGTACGGAATTTTGAAAAAGTAGTGTGTGTGTGTGCTTATAAGGTAAACTAGGGTAACTTGACCGCTGTAGAGTTATAGGGACTCAATGAAAAAATAACCTACAAATTCGAATGGCAAACCTAATACCTACTCGGTTTAAGTTGAGATCAAATGTTACGTGACACTCAGTCAGAACCAATGATGGCTCCACGACACAGCCTCTCTAATCCATTTCATTACCAATAGCCTCAAGGATTGATTCCAATGATTAAACAACCAGGAAAAATATTCTGACATTAATTCAGGCAAGATTTCCCTGGCTACTATGTATCTTTGGGTTCATTTTTGGTATGGACGTACTGTGTACTGCCTGGCAGTGAAAAGCAACTTTATCGGTTACCTCTCATATTAACTATATATTGCTGCATGTTGCCTGATAAATGTGGCATGAGCCTTTATCAGGTCATGATGACGTTGCACTTTTTGAATGACATCGCTAATGACACTGAATCAACTCAAAAATTGAACATTACGTCATAATCCCTAGTTTTAAGAGTTAATCGGTGGATAAACTGATAACTAGAATACCAGGTTCGTGCCTTTGATATCAAGTTTACCAGGCCCAGCTTTGAGAATGCATGTTGAATTGCTTGGCAAGCCTTGCAATGTCAACAAGCGTTCTCAAAGCCTTGCCTGGTAAACTTGATATCAAAAGACACTCGCCTTGTATTCTCTATAAACGCAGTCTCAAAAGTTAAGCATCACAAAACTAAATGAATTTCTATCTACAGATAGTAAAACTTCTATACAGACATTTATGCATACAATATTTATCAACTGTATATGTCGACAAACCATTAGACCCAGATCAAATCTTGGTCATCATGAAGTCATCGGGGTCGGCAGTGTTTGCGGATATAAAAAACACATTATTCAAACAAAGAATTTCACATTTCTTTTGGATATTTTAACCTATAGGAGCAGTCTGATCTGGGTCCACACTGTTTGCTTCTATACTTAATTTGTCAGTAATGTTAGGAAATTATTTGCAGCAGACGACTTCAGCAGACAACACTTTCAGATGCATTTTTTTCTTGGTGCTTTAAGGGTTAATTTTGTTTGATCATAACATTAAATCTTTTACCCATTTTGACCAATGGAATCTGCCATCCATATACTTTTATTTGGTCCAATACATATTTCGAGGAACCAAAGGTTAAAATATCCAAAAGAAATGTGAAATTCTTTGTTTGAATAATGGAGCAGTCTGATCTGGGTCCACACTGTTTGCCAGAGAGGCTTCTTAAACATTTCAGCAGACCAGAAAAGCAGAAGACTTTTGTTGCAATTGGCACATTAAGGATTTATATCAATTTTGATCTCTCATTTCAGACACTGACAGTGTGAAAGTCCACACAGAGCAAGGAGCCATCTAAGTCTACATTCATGCATTCAGTTGACATTGATCATCAGTCACATGACCATGGGTTCAAGTATCAGTGTGATAGTGATCAACAAAGTCTATACCTCCAGACACATGATTTTTAGACCTGAAAGTTGGCATTTTATTTGATATGTCTACCTGGAAAATTCGAAGCTCAAAGATATTGCCTCACAAGGAGGGATGTTTTTGAGTATTCTAAAACAGGAGTAAATTGGTAGATATGAAAGAAAATGTTTCTGAAGTTTACAGGCTTATCGGTAGTCAAAAGCTGAGTACCATTTTCCCAGTATGAGAAGCAACAGTAGAAGTCAACAGAATTGGATCATCAGCGTATAGTAGTGGTGGTAGATACACTTCACAGCTCCTGCTGAGTTTTTAAAAAAAATAGCATAAAATGTTGATTATTTTTTTATCACTCGACTAAAACCTATATTGTGGGTACTTAAAAGAACCGTCTCGGTGAGACGGTTCTTTGAGTACCCACAATATAGGTTTTGGTTGAGAAATAATAAAGAGTATGCTCCCTTAGCTGGAGTTGTGTATTATAGGTCTGCCATTTTGAATCCATTCAAGGGAGATAAGAAAAAGAGCGGTTGACAAAGTGCTTGTGTTTGATGTGGCATTTTTTTTTATTTGCACTTTTTGCTACAGAACTCATTTATACGTACATTGTATTGAGTAACTGTTAGATGTGTTTCGTTGAACTTGATGCTAGTAAGGCGTTATTTGGAGAGTACTGTTAAATTATTCCATATTTTCTTAACTGGGTTTCTTAAATTCCAAGAAGAAGAAACGTGTTATCACAATATTGTAGAACTGTTTGAACCTGTCCAATGTTGTTCTAGCTAACAAGGAGTCTGAGTGTTACAGTATTTTGAAATAACTGACAGAGGTGAAGTGAAAAATGATATAATTTTGATCACAATGAGAGAACAGGCCTTTAGTTAAGAGTGTGTACTGAAAAAATTAATTTTCTTATTTCTCAACCAAAACATATGTTGTGGGTACTCAAAAGAACTGTCTCAATGAGACGGTTCTTTTGAGCACCCAAAACATATGTTAAAACTGATTGGTAAGGAATATGATTTTTTGCTGAAAAATTTTGTTTATCTAAAACTGTGGAGAAAACATTCTTTTAAGCATATGCACACAGTGATGACCCTTGTTAGGTCATCAGCACCTTCATTGTTCAGTAATATTTAGTACACTGTCCAAAAATCAGTCAGCATAATTGTCATAAATTTTTTATCACAGAACAAATTTTCTTTTGAGCAAATACAGACAGTAAAGAGGGCTCTTATCAGCCAGTTCTTGTAGGACGAGCAGGGGACAAAAGTTCCACTGACGAGTGAAATCTAGAATGGACAAGTAATTCTCCCCCAAAGCACTCGTCCTGTAGGACGAGTGCTTTGGGAAGAATTACTTAGGGAAGTCATATTACTCCCTTATGTTCTTTATTGCATATGCTTTTAAAGGACAAGTGTGTGTGTTTGCAGGACGAGTCTAAATTGTAAGTCACTCGTCCTGCAGGACAAGTGCAATATTGAAATATTTTTGTCCCCTGAGTCAAGTCAGTTCCTTCATTGTCATCAGCCAGTACAAATTGGAGGCACCTTTTGAGAGGTTGAATTTGTAACAAATCAATTACCGAGTATGCAACAAAACATTAGGCATCAGGGGACAGTTTCGGATTTGGGAGTGGGAATTTTAAAGAAATTCTGGTACAGGGTTCAAAAAGGTCATATTTGGTGATTAAAATTATGATTGAGTCGTGACATGTGATTTCCATGAATGTGGCATTTTGACATGAATAGACTCAGAGGAGCCTGTGTAGCCTCACTTTAAGCTTAGAAACACCAAATGCTGTCGGGTCAGGAGCTTAACATTCATAGAATATTCAAGCGACTAGCAAAGGCTCTGATCAGACTGCGCGTATGCGCAGGCTGGTCTGAGCCATTGCTGGTCGCATATACCACATTGTTGGAAATCTCGTGTCGCGGCTCATATGAAGAAAACAATTTACATTTAAAGCCCTTGTATGGTGTGTGCTTCTAAACATTGGAATGAAATAAGAAACTTCACCTTTTGGAGAAGACTTCATATCATTTGCATTGCTTCAGGTAAGGGACACAATCTCTGCTGTAGCTGTCGGCTGATTTCAACAAGCAATTGAAATCGTCCTGATTACAAAAAGATATTGAATAACAGTTAATTAGTCATTAATATAAATGTATCCATAGTGCAATGTTGATCTATAGATTGATACTGAGTAACAGGGCCAATCTAGGTTTCCAGATAACTTACGATGGGGTCATTGTATTTTCCCTAGATAGAAAAATAGTGGGTGGGGAAATAATAAACACACCACTGACATCTAGTGTTGGACTTATGGGGCTTTATTTTCGTAATGCCAGCTTAAAACTCCTGTGGAGAGCAAGGCAGGAAATGAGTTCATGTACCTTTTTGTTGAGAAAATTTTTAAGATTTAAAAAAATTATGCGCCGGCAAATTTTAAGATTTGAAATTGGTATGCAGTGGTGGGCCAAAAACTCTGCAAAAGAACTGTCCTATGATGTCTAGTAATTACTAGTAATGTAATTCCATTAAGTACCGACACATTTTGTAACATTTTTGCACTTGCTTGAATTTTAGAAATATCTTCAGGCCTCCAGATAAGAGTGCAAAATTGAAAAAAAAAATCATTTCTCAGCCAAAACATATGTTGTGGGTACATTGAGTCTCATTGAGATGGTTCTTTTGATCACACTAAACACATGTTTAAATTGATAGATAAGGCTTAAATGGACCTATGATCTTAACGAATAAGCAGGGTTGTTGTCAGTAACAAGCGAAAGTATGTGCACGAAGTACTGGT
Organism: Loripinus fragilis; assembly: GCA_964019695.1. Classification (NCBI taxonomy): domain Eukaryota; kingdom Metazoa; phylum Mollusca; class Bivalvia; order Lucinida; family Lucinidae; genus Loripinus; species Loripinus fragilis. The sequence goes on along the minus strand of OZ026525.1, from coordinate 68,461,781 downwards.
TAACTGCTTGTTCAAGCTTGCCCAGGAAAAAGTGTGGTTAGGTGAACTGACAGTCCCGCCATGACCATAGCTGTTGACTTGGGACGTAAAGCAACAAACAAACAAATGAATAAGCAACACCATAAAATGGCCTTTCGAGTATATGTATATATGAGATTCATGAATGTAATATAATTGGGCTGACAGGATCATCGAGTACATGTATACAGTAAAACCTGTCTTCAGCGGCCACTCAAAAATAGACAAAAAGATCTTAATGACAAATGGTTGCTTAATGAAGGTCGAAAGTATTGCAGAATGCTCCCCTTGGAGCATTCTGCAATACTTTTGACCTGCATTAAGCGATAATTGGTCTTAAAACCCAATTTTGGTCTTCTTTTTGAGTGGTCGTTTAAGACAGGTTTTACTGTATATGTGATTCCAAAATGTAATATAATTGGGCTGACAGGATGATCGTGAAGTGTACTAGGTAATGGCTGACATTGAATATATTATAAGGGTTGAGCATCACCTTTTGTTCTCCGCCAATGCTGGCCAGGTTTTGAAATTAATTGGCATATACCCTTATTTGGTCACACATGCACTCTTAATTGGTCACACATGTATCAATGTGCTAAGTCTAGATAAACAGGAATAGAAAATACATAAATTTTCTCCAAATTCTATCATTGGAATCATATACACTACAGAACGTCCATTGGGCATACAAAAGTTAAGATTCAGTGGAAAAATTTGTGACAACTACCATCATCTAATATGTATATTGGCCGATTAGGCCTCAGTGTGAGAAAACCTGACTATTCCATGCAAACTATTGCATGCGAACAACAAAGGCGCAGACCAGCCTGTGCAGATGCACAGGCTGATCAGTGCCTTTGTTATTCCCTTTCTGGGAAGTATAGTAGTCAACCTTGCTCCTTTGCAAAATTTCAATATTCTAGCTAGTCTCTGTAGCTGGGCATGCTGGTTTGAGCCTTACTTGGTCAGAAATCCCAAAGACAGGTTTTCTCACGTTGAGGCCCAATTATCGACAAAACAGACCTTGTTGGCTTTATACTATCACTTGATAGTGACCCACGTTAGGAGAAAATCTGTCTGCAACCTAACTCAGGTCCAGTTAAACAATTTTTTTCAAACGTAAAATTGTGAATATTTTCATATCCATCAGTTTTAGTTTATGTTTTGGGTGTTCAATAGAAACGTCTCATTGAGACGGTTCTTTTGAGTACCCACAACATATGTTTTGGTTGAGAAATAAGAAAAATGATTTTTAATTATAGGCCTAACTGCTAAGCTACATAGAGTAGTGAAACCTGAACAGTTTGGAGGTTGGAAGTGTATATTAAATGTTAACTTGGCAGTGAACAACAATGACGCTGATCAGACTGCACATATGTGCAGTCTAATACTGCTGATCAGCGTCACTGTTGTTGGCATAGAACAAAAGCAGATTTTCTCAAGATGCGGCTGAAATTGTCTAATAAATGTTCAGCAGACGGTATTGATCGACAGTTTACAATGAAATATTACTGAAAAAATATGCACAATGTATATGTAAGGTACAGCTGTATAAATGGGGAGTGTGATGTATGGGGTTTCCAAGTGAGCTATCAGGTTGGGGAAAAATCTGGGTCTCAAAAATTGATGGACCCATCTTGGCAGCAGAGTTCAAATTATTTATACCAGACGTTGTGTGAATCATCTCTCATTGAGATAAAATGTGAATCATCACAAATGTAGAGATGAATCACAAAGAAAATTAATAGAAACAAAAAAAGACCCCAAAACCCATGAAAAAAAATTAATTGCTAGCTTCATATATTTATATATACATGTATCTTTTGAAGATGGCATATGTTTTCCTCTTTTTTGAGGGCTTTTACATAAGTTACCATGACACTTAAAGTCTTTTTAGACTGGAAAGCTGATTCATAAGAGGAAAGTGACTGCGGGATGGTCGTCTTGATCCAAACTCATTTTGACCCATTTAAGGGATTGTAGCTGCTTAGTACATTTGGCATTTTACGTCTGTTGACGTAATGGTTGCTAAGCAGTCTCTTCTAGCCCATGTTGGTTGTTGACCACAAAAGTATAGGGGACCGAAACTTCCGTGGACAGACATGCTGCTTAAGCCTGCTGTACTGGAGAAGCGCATGCTAATGTATGGGGTTTCTCGTTTTTGACAACTGGGTGGCAGGTCCTGACCAGACTGAAGTGGTAAATGTACAAGGACGTGACTGAGAAATCTAGCCAGGGCTCCCACCACTAAGGACTCCTGGGCTTTGTCCATGGCTTGAACATGACTAACCCAACCTAGGTTTCGTCTATAATAAGACTCTTCAGGGGTTTCCTGCTATGTTTTGGACTCTGTGGTCGAGAATCCAATGATGCCTGAACAGCAATCATTTGTGCTTTATATAGTCGTGGGAAGCGGCTCCAAAAAGGCTCTAGGCTCCCAAAAATGGCTCCTGGAGCCGTTTTCCAAACTGAGGCTACATGGCTCCCTGGCAACAGGCCAAAAAACAGCTCCTGGCTTCCAAAAGTGGCTTAGGGAGCTGCCTCAAAGGTGAGGCTGTATGCTCCCAAAAACGGCACAAAATCGGCTCACCAGCTGCAGAAACCAGCTCAGGGGCTGCACCTACGACCTGCCTTTTCTTTGCAGTAGTATTTGCAGGGTGGGGCCTTGCTTCTGGAGTGTATTCCTGGAGGTTGGCGGGCTGTGTCTCGCCACCATCTTACCAGTTCCCATGACAATATAAACGCCTATTGTGACCCATGAAAAGGAGGCCTACAGACACATAAACAACGTTTCCAATCATCTAAGAATGTCATGTTAGGTTTATGATGGACAACATTGCTGAACTCCCCGGCATGGGGATAAATTATTTGGGGCCAAGGTGAGTATTCACCCTTTTGGGAGTTCTATTTGGAGTATGAAAGATGATGGAAAGCTGTCTAGCATTATTTCCCCAAATATGAAGAGATTTTTACAACTTGTCGCCTTTATGAACCCTATTAGTATCTTAAATATGAAGAAAGATCTTGCTGTCAAGAATGGGCTTTAATAAGAGATAATTATTATTAAGTATTAACCCTCTACTAATCTGAAATCTCACTTTACGGGACTCCAATGCATGTTTGACTAATACTGTAAAAGATTGTAAGAATCTTACAGTTGTTTAACCTTTTACTCCATAGGCTATTTTTAGATTATGACATCATTTTCTATTTTTAGACAACATTGAAAAATTCAAGAAAAATTTAAGTAAAGTTTTGAATACTTTTGAAAATATGGAAAATGTAGCATGTGCTCCAAAGGAGCTAATGCTCCATTTTCCGTAATATTTTCAAATATATGATATTTCAAAGGCGATATTATGGAGTATTGGGTTAACCTGTTGTTGAAATAACCAGGAATTGTTGAAGTTTATCGTTGCCAAGGAACATTTTGTTGCCAAGGAGGAACATATTGTTGCCAAGGAGGAACATATTGTTGCCAAGGAAGGACATGTTGTTGCCGAGGAGGGACATATTGTTGCCGAGGAGGGACATGTGGACTTGTGAAATGTTACCAGATTTTTGCTTGTTTTGTTAGCTTAGAAACAGTGACCTGCTTCTCATCCGTGCCTTGCTTCAAAGACAGTTTTAACTGTGTTACTGCCAAGAACTCTGTTATTACATACATGATAAATTGATTACGTATATGATAACCTGATTGTACACATAACTTGATTACATATACATGATAACTTGATTCCCGGTTTCAATGAAACAAAAAATGAGGGTTATTAGTGAAATGAGTGACATTATCTTTATCCATAGCTCCTGTTCTTTTTGTATCCATAGCAACTGTTTTGTTCCTATAGCAACTGTTTTGTTACCAAAGCAACTGTTTTGTTACTTTAGCAACTGGTAATTTGGGTAGTACACCATAAGTCTGAATGTGGACCATTTACATGGAATCATCAACATGGCTTGCCTCCATCAATGACTCATCAGCTCCCAAAAGGGGATGATGGCAAAAAATGTAAACCAAGAAAAGACACTGTATAACATGGCATCACATACAGGTCTAGACTGGTTGCCATGATAAAAAGCATTTCCCCCAAAAGAAATACTTTGGTAATGCATCTGGCTCAACAGACTATTTAAATTAACACATGCCTTTAGTTAAGAGTGTGTATCTAAAAATTATTTTTTTTATTTCTCAACCAAAACATATGTTGTGGGTGCTCAAAAGAACCGTCTCAATGAGATGGTTCTTTTGAGCACCCAAAGCATATGTTCAAACTGATGGATTAGAAAATATTTACAATTTTACGCTCAAAAATTTTGTTTATCTAAACCTATGAAACATAAGCAAAAATCAATCTTAACCCTTGTCTTACTGAATCAATTAATATGACACATTCAGCTCTGTTTTCCAGCCAGTTCAGTTGTGTGATTTCAATTGACACAGTGGATTCTGAGGCTTTATGGAAAACATTGCAGATCTAGATCAGCTGGCTTCATCAGAAGCCAGCTGATCTGGATCTACACTGTTGTATAAAGAGGATATATCCAAGTTCAGCAGGACCAAGACATTAAGATAACTTATAGCCATTAGTGTTAATTATGATCAATTGACTTCTCAGAAGGGTTCAGCGGGACAAGGGTCAATTTTGTGCTCACACCTTTTAAAGCTGCATAGTCTGTAACTTTTGATCTTTTTATTTTAGAAATAATGTTTCTATTTATCAAGAACACAGTAAAAAAACTAAAATTCAGGTATACATTTTACTAATTTCGTAAATCTTAAAGGGGACATATCAAGGTTTTTCATTTTTCATTGCAAATTCCTTTTATATGTCGGATTTTATGTATTTATTAAGAACTCAGATCATTTTCCACAATGTTGAGTGATAAAATGAGTAGAATCATCATTTTCTTTAAGCTTGTGCGCTTTGTCAATAAAATATCGACTCGTTTACTTCCCTTGAATAAGTTACTTCCCTTTGCTATCGGAGTGTCCTTATGACGTCACAGAGGCAGTTTATGAATGACTGTTAGTATAGAATCGTTGGATTCCGATATATTTTTTTTTAATATTCTCGGATAAAGAAGGACTTATGTTTTGCAAATATCACTGCAATACGCATTCTGATCATTGGGTCCGCTCTCAATGAAATTGTGGACAGATGTTTTGTGTTTTAGTGAAATGAATGCCCTACGATAACCTATTTTAGCAGAGAAATTGGAAATCTCGTAGACAATTAAAATTCAAGCGAATACGCATTTATACGCACGAAACAGTTGTACCTGAACATCGAGTTATCTTCAATTCAAGCAATAAAATCGGCATTTTAATTCCATAAAGTGGGACTAAAGAGCCTAGTTTTGCTTTGCTCCAGCTTAATTATGCTCTGCTCCTTCATCACTGACTATGTGCCTAAGGTTAGCATAATCTTTGTGTGAGAGCGGCAGAGACTGTCGAGACTGTGCGCAGATTCTGAGTATTAGTATTTAAATCTCATGAGCTCGCTTTTTCTGTGCTTATCGAAATCGTCTCGCGAGACGCTTCCAATGAACGCATAAATTAATAGTTTATATTCTTGTAAAAACATAAAAACGGGATCTATATTGCACCAGAATTTGAATTTTGCATCGCAAACTAAATGGCGAGTCTATCTACCCTTCCTGACATGACATCATTTTGTCATGTAGAATTCCCAGGTCACGTGCAGGAACAGCAACAAATGAGATTGAATAAAACAAATCAATAGGCTGTCAATCTTCATGTACAATCCTCGGGCCCACACGCGCATCATCTATATAAACCACCATGCGCGGATCCAGAATGTTTTGCCAAACTCTTTTTTTTTTTTTTTTTGTGTTGAGGGGAAGGCTATCCAAATAGCACTTAAAGCGGGCCATTATTGGCCCGCCAGCGAAACGCCATTCAAATGGCGTTTCGCTGACTGGAACGGGCCAATGATGGCCCAACATTGAACGCTGGCTTGGTAGCTTTTTGATTTTCAGCGGATCCGGAACAGTATTGCTAAGAAGCCCTTTATTTTTGTGATTTTTCAGGGGGGGATCCGGACCCCCTGCCCCCCCCCCCCCTCTCTGGATCCGCGTATGAGTCACGATGTTTAGGTATTTACGCCTATTCGTAAAGGACTCCTTCATACATGGTTGCACGGCCATCTACAGTGGGGCTAGTGGCATGAGCCTTCATTGAGGTCCCCAGTAAACATAAAAATTGGGCCCGATAGTGGCCCGATATTCGATGCTGGCTGAGTCTCTACTTTAAGTCTATAATTGTTTGGAGGCTCTTTCGAGACTGCATGCGCGCAAGCTCGTCTGATCCTTCGGTGCAAGAATGAAAATTTAATGAGTTGGCAATAATTGGTCAATGTGCTCATAGAAAGCGTCTTGTCTCAAGAAATGCGTAAAATGAGTAATCAAAAATAGAAAGAAAAAATAAAAAACAATGTGCCATTGTTATTTCAAAAAAACTAATCATGCGATGTTCATGTCAGTGAACTGACTGAGAAGGCTCGTACAGACTCAACGGTTAGGCCCGGCGATCCTGATTTCAAATTCTTAAAAAACGCAAAAATGCAATCCGACAGCCCAAACAATTGTTTTTGATAGCAAAATACAATTTTTGCGATCCGCGGAATACGATCATCGTTTGAAAATCAAAATCGTTGTTGTCGCCGATCAAAAACAAGTTTTAACCAAAGCGTTCGCTATTGTCACATGTCCGGTGTGATACGACAATGTCACCCGTTTTTGTTGTTTATAAACTTGTGTAATGAGCATTTTGTCATGTAGACAAATGAATGGGGTTTGATAAACAAAGACATACAATTTTATTAGGCTCTACAGGCCTACTGCTGATGTGAGCCGACACTATGTTTTCAACGGGTCTTCAACTTTCGAAATGCATGCCGAGGAACTCGATTGAATATTGATTAGTGTGCATTGGTCCAGACTCGTCAATGTCTACCCCGAAACATCATTTACATCGCTATCAAGTTCGACACCCGTACTGCATAATACAGAGTCAATACACAGTCATCGGACGAACTGCCCTTATGACGTCACAAATCCAAGGGAAGTGACTTGCCGCTACAGAAATCAAGGGAGATAAGCAGGATAATAAATTATCAGCAGCAATTAATCAACGATCTAATTAAAGAAGATATTCTTATTTTTTACCACAAAACATTGTATGTTTTGCTCTTATAACCATTTTCTTTCATATTTTATTGGATTTAGAACTTTAATATGTCCCCTTTAACAAATTATCAGTATCAAAACAACAGCATTTCTGTTAAAAATCAATTGGAGGGACGCAAATAATTACCAACAAGAGAAAAAAAACACCTGTTTTCATAAGATAATTCACTTTTCCATGCAGTTTTCAGCTATAGTGAACATATTTATTGTGAAAACATAACTTAATTCTACTTTACAAATTATTTAAAAAGAATTTTTTTTTCGAAAAATGTTCATAGTTGCAGACTTAGTCTCTTTAATAGGCTAGCTGCTAAGCCAAGTCTGCTTGAAATGTCGTTTATCAGTCCACATTGGTTCAAAATTTGCTGGACAAAGATCAGTTTGACAAAGCTCTTGCCTTTTGGCGCTAGCTGCTATGTCAGTCTGCTTGAACTGTTTCTGGACTGAACTCATATGAATTGTCAAACCTATCAGTCCATATTTAGTCTATTGGGTTCGATCCCCGGCTTCACCAGTCTGTCGGATGAGACTTAAAGCCATGACCCCGTCTTCATATGACCTTAGCTGTTGGTGGGATGTTAAACCCAAACACAACAACATTTAGTCTATTGGATCAGAATATCCTGCCATTACAATAGCTTCCATATATTTGTCATAGTACACAAAGAATTGCTATGGGTATCATATTTTTGTCATGTACCATTAGTTTTGGCGACTTAGCGTGCAAGTTTCTATCTGTCTGTTTAAAGTCAATTTCGTTACTCAGAAACAGTAAGAGTTAACATTCATATTTGTTATTCAGTTCATAGGTCCAGAAACTTTTTAGGCTTAAAATTGTTATTATTTTCTTGCCCATCAGCTTATAACATGTATTTGGGTGCTCAAAAGAACCGTCTAATTGAGATGGGTCTTTTGAGTACCCACAACATATGTTTCAGTTGATGAATAAGGAAATAAATTTCTAATTACACACTTCTCCGGAGACCTAGTAAAAGTTTGCAGTATATTAAGAGTCAACGTAAAATTCTTGATATGACTGAAAGATTGTTGAAAGCCATGTTACGTCTCAATTAAAATAAACTAGTTTTTATTCTAAGCATGTAAAATGGGCATTGACCACTGATGAAATTAGACATGACCTGGTCAGGCATCATTTGCCTACTGGTTTTGTCTGCTGATAACTTTTGCCAAAAGTTTGGATCCAGATCAGGACCGACAAAATGTCAGACCTGATCTGGATCCAAACTGTTTGACACTCTGATGGTATTCCTGAAAGAATGTTTCGAAAAGTTGATTTTGGAAACACTCAGCAGAAGACAAAAAAGTATGAAAGATTACCCAGTAGGCAAAAGAGTTAATTAACTCTTGACATTTCGATGACCTGAAGTCAGTACATTAGATAAGATCTACTTTCCTATTACATGATGTTGGTATGTCCAGCTAAGCAAAAAAATTTGAGTGTACTGTCGTGCCAAACAAAAGTGACAGTGACGTAACATTGTGTTACCAATGGCTTAGTAACTAATGGCTAAGTAACAAATAACTTGAACACTCCACTTAATCTATTGTGAATCGATAGATCACTTGTGTATTAATCCTATCCTGAGGATAGGATTAATACACAAGTGATCTATAGATAATGAATCCCGGATAATGTTGTAAACAAAACATGACGTCACTGTCACTCTTGGCTGGCAAGACAGTAAAATTGTGATTATTTTCTTAACCATTTGTTCAAATGTATGTTTTTGGTGCTCAAAAGAATGTTCTCATAGAGATGATTCTTTTGAGTACTCACAACATGTGTTTTGCTTGAGAATTTTTATTTATGATTTCCCCCTTTTATGTAGAAGCCCAGGGTACTTCAATGAGCAAGACAAAAGTTTATTTTGTGTAAAATAATAAAAAAAACAGTATTTTAGGTTTACAGAAATAGCATCATGTCTAAAGCTATGCAGCTACAATGCCTGTTTATCGTTCACTTTCATTGAGAAACGGAAAAAATCTCTTTACTTTGGGAAATATCCAAAATTACCCCCCCCCCCTTATAGTGTGATCATAGCACTCGATTAGATATTTTTTTATTTTTTGTTCAGCAGAAAAATGACGTTCTCAACAAACAAAAAAATTGTGGGTACTCATTAGAAGCATCACTTGGAGGTGCTTCCAATCCACAACATGGTTCGCACAGGCTTGAAAAGTACTTGAATATACAGGACTGTCTTGAAAAGTCCTTGAAAATTAGATTTGCCTTGAAAAGTACTTGAAAAACACTCAAAGGCATTAAAAAGTCCTTGAATTTTACAATTTACAGGAGGATTCAACTGTTTTGAAGACCTAAATCAGTATCAAATTGTGCTGCCTTTATTAGGCAACACAATTTTATACTAATTTTCTTAAACTAATATCTGTAGAAATGGATTCTAGCATTTCCAAAGTAGAATTTTAACGTGTAAATCAATATTTTTCTTAAGTTTTCAGTCCTTGAAAACAGTACGAAAGTCTTTAAGAAGTCCTTGAATTTTACACAATCTTGTCTGTAAGAACAGTGCAAAAGATATATGTAATGCATTTGTTTATCGATACAGTTTTCCATCATGAATTTCCCCGTTTCTTACCTGTGTTAGAACATACATGCCTTTAGTTATGAGCGCGTACCAGAAAAATATTTTTCTTATTTCTCAACCAAAAGGTATGTTGTGGGTACTCAAAAGAACCGTCTCAATGAGACAGTTCTTTTGAGCATCCAAAACATATGCTAAACATTATGGGTATGAAAATATTTTTAATTTTATGCTGAAAATTTTTGCTTATCTAAACCTATGAACATATTACTTGTGAGAAGGAGGCGATGAAACGCTCATAATTTTATGTTAATGTATATCATGTATTGGTAATAAGATTGTTTTGTTGCATATTTCCTTTTTGTTTATGTTACTATGTTATTTGGATATTCATGTCATATGTTTAATGATTTCTTTAATGGTTTGTCATTTAAGTCTGTATGGTAATCACTGGTTTATGTTCAACTTCTAACCCTTAATGCCCCTCGTCTGCTTTTCTCGTCTGCTGAAATGTTTAAGAAGCCTCTTTGGCAAACAGTGTGGAACCAGATCAGACTGCTCCTATAGGAGCAGTCTGTTCTGGGTCCATGCTGTTTGCTTCTATACTTAATGCGTCTGTAATGATAGGCAATTATTTGCAGCAGACGACTTCAGCAGACAACATTTTCAGATGCATTTTTTTCTTGGCTCTTTAAGGGCTAACTGATTCTCATCTGCTCTGCATATAGTCTAGCCTGAATTGTCTTCTAAATGAAAAAACACACCATCAGCAGTCATAAGATATGGAAATGGCTAGACATTTTTAAGATAAGAATCTCAATACTAAATTTGTTAAAATCAGACTACAAATGATAAGAATGATAAATGTTGTTTAAACCTTTTCAAGAAGGCTCTACTTTAGGTGTAATCAGGTTAAACATATTCATTTTTAAGAAGCTCTTCACCAATCACAGAAATCTATAACACTACTTTTTTATATTTTAATGACTGGTAACTGCGAATGCTAAGATAAATCTAATGAAGTGGAGAACAATTAATTCTGAGACCTATTAGAAAACGTTACGGCAACTGTAGAATATACACATAAGTTAAATGGACATGCTTGGTCCTAAAGATTAACACTACAGTGACTGCTATTCAATCCACTCCAATTTGGAGGTGACAATTGGGCCAATAGTGGAAATTGCATGTATAAAGTACTTATGTTCTCCGTATGTACTTATATGAAGATGCATACTCATATGTCGAAATAAAAAAATGTGCTCATAAGTTGTGATAAACAAAAATTTTGAGCGTAAAATTGTGAATATTTTCTTATACATCAATTTGAACATGTGGCTTGGGTTGAGAAATAAGATTTTTTTTATAACATACTCTCATTTAGGGGACTGATGCTTATTAGGTTGATCATGGTAGTTTAGATGAGATAATCTAATTAGAAGTTGAAAATTGACCAGTACTAGATGAAAAGAGAGATACGATGTGAGAATGGTAATGTCATCATGTAGTTACAATTATTGACTGAAAATCCACTCAGCAAGCAGGCTCATCTCTATATGCTTACACAGCAATTTATCCGCTAGCTAATTCTACGTACCTGAAATATTCAGACATACTACTAGGCCCAATCAAACCTAAACCCAGAGCAGACTGCTCCTGTAAGAAGAACTAAAACATTTCATATAAATATTTTAGGGAGTGCAGTGATTCAGTGGTAGTCACTGTGTTGTGTCCTTGAGCAAGAATATTAATCCTAGCTTAGTACTGGTTCAACCCAGGAAGACCCATCCCTTTATAACTGAAAGATTGTTGATGGGACGTAAAGAATCAAATCAAACAAATATAAATATTTTATGAATAAAACACTTTAGCACATGGGTGAAAGTTTTCAGGATTATTCCTGAATTCAGGATTTGGAGGCGGACTTTCTATAGAAAATCAGCCTCAAAATCCTGAATTAAGCAGTTTCTAATACCTTCTTTGATTAATTTTCATTTATCTAAAGACCATTGACCATTTAAGCTTAACTTGTTGATATTTGTAGGCATACTGGAAATTTTAAAATTTGATTTTAAAAAGTTCAGGATTTTGTAAATTTTGAACTTTCACCATAGATCTCTGAAGGAAAAGTGTTTAGAATTTTAGAATGTTTACAGTTTAAAAGGGCTTTGTGTATTAAAGGTTCATGCTCACCTGCTGGGAACTGGCCCCGAGGTTATAAAACTTTTTCCATGCTCAATTCAACTGAGCATGAAATTTCAATTCATTTATCCTAGATTAGTACTGGTTCAACCGATGAAGACCCGTCCCTGTTTAACTGAAAGATTGTTGATGGGACGTAAAGAAACAGATCAAACAATGAAATTTCAATTGCTCTTAAAAATTAAATTGCTGAAAACTAAAGTTTTTTACTTGCTTTTAGAATTCTCAGATTTTGTATTTATCCTGCTTATAGATGTTAAAATTGGCATTTTAACCTTAATGATCGGGATAATTTTCATTAAAAAAGTTTATAATTTAAGCTTTATTGTTCTTGTTCCAGCGTGGTGGCACATCCGTAGAGTGCTTGACTCAAGACCATGGGGTTGTGGGTTCAAGCCTCACTGGCGTCACTGCCTTGTGTCCTTGGGCAAGACACATTAATCCTTGCTTAGTATTGGTTTCAACCCAGGAAGACCCGTCCCGCTATAACTGAAAAATTGGTGAATCAAATCTACAAAAACCAATTTGCTGATTTTACCATACTTCAGTATATGTAGTTGTGATGGTTAGCCCTTAAATTGCCAATAGCAACAAAAGTCGTCTGCTATTCTCGTCTGCTGAAATATTTAAGAAGCCTCTATGGCAAACAGTGTGGACCCAGATCAGACAGCTCCTATAGGAGCAGTCTGTTCTTGGTCCACGCCGTTTGCTTCTATACTTGATTGGTCAGTAATGTAAGCCAATAATTTGCAGCAGACGACTTCAACAGACAACATTTTCAGATGCATTTTTTTCTTGGCCCTTTAAGGGTTAGGAATTGTTTCCTTGATGCTTGCTGTGTGTGATGTATGACAGAAGAAAATGACGATTGAATGATGCGAAAATTTGTGAAACAGAACAGAAGGAGCATATATCAGACTGAGGAAAAACAACATACAAATGTCATGCTGGAACTACACGACAGACTCAAAGATATAGGGGCCTACTTCTTAATTATCTCTCTTTATTTCTTAACCAAAACAACATCTTGTTGTGTGCGGTAAAACCTTAATAAGGCCAGAATTTTTTTATTAGTTGATTTATGAACACTCCTACTGTAATTTACTGGAAAGTAGAAAAAAAAAATATTTTATCAGCCAATTCTAAAAGTATTTTGTTTTGTTGAAAAAAATTATATACTTCTGAGGTTCTGTCTGTGTATTATTGAGAGTGACACTGTTAAAATTGATTCTCATATCCAGATTTTGAAATATTTAAAGATTTAATACAGACTTGGTTTACCTTACCAGTGAACTGGTCATTTTTAGAGGGGTTTTTTTAAATTCAGTAATACAGGAGCATGAATGTTAGATTCTATTGATCATATGACATTAAAATTATTTTGAAATCATATTTTTGGCATGAAAAATGTTTGGATTTTGCCATGTGTGTGACGTAAAAAAGCGTTATTTCATAACGTTTCCCGAAAATCTGTAAACCACTTGTAGATTATCGATTTTAATGCATGGCGTTATATGATAAAACATGATACATATGTGCTGTAGTGCAGGCAGCAGCCCAGAGCTCCTGTACATGGCTGGTGAAGCTTGTATAAATGGAGACTGCTGTTGCACAATAAGAAATTTTGGTTAAGAAATAAAGAGGGATGATTCAGAAATAGGCCCTCGTATCAAACAAACAAACAAAAGTACTGTAAAATAAATTAAATCTCAGTTTGATAATGCTCTTTAAGGTGTGTGAAAGTGAATCATGTTTGCTGTGATGGTAATGAATGTTTATATGATCATTTTGCTTTAAAAAAAGTGTGAGAATATGTTCTTCTGTAATGACACTGATCAGACTGCTATTTCCCGAAAAAAGCTTCAAAGCTGTACAATCCAAAAAAATTTCTGACGGTTTTGAAATTGGCCGCAACATTTTGCAAGGGTTATCAGCAGATGACAAAAGTCCCCATTATCAAGGAAAGAATTAAGAGGACAAGTACATATCACATTAGACTCATCTCTAGAAAAACTGATTATGTTGCATGGGAACATCAAAGGCGCAGTCCATTATAGACATCAGCACAGTTCAGTGGCAGATCCTGGGGGGCTCACTCCAACCCCCCTCTCTGCCCCCAGTTTCGAAATATCCTATGAAAATGAAATAATTTGGTCTCTTGAGACCAAATTATTTCAATTTATGGGATATTTAAGGAAATTGAGATAAAATTAGCAAAGCCAACCCCCACCCCTTTATACATATGAACCCCCTTCCCAGAAATCCTGAATTCGCCCCTGCAGTCTGATTTTCTCATACTGTTTGTTTTACAGTGTGAGCCATAACGGGAACAAATTGCCCTTGGAACAAAAGCATATTATTTCCCAAACTAATCATCATTTGAGCCAGTTTGTATGATTTTGGAATATACCATTCAAGCGACAAGGTTTAGCTCGAATGAGCCTGCACAGTCTCAACCAGGCATGTTGTTGCACATGTAAAGTATTGACAGGCCAAAATCTAGACACTAATCTGCTGTGCAGGTACAATTTAAGTATGGCTTTGCACATCTCTCGCTCTCTCTGCTCACAGATTTATATTAGAAAAGAAAAGTCCATTTACCAATGGTCAAAATCAGCACACACTTTGATCAGACCTTTTCCAACAAAGAATGAAATATTTCTTGCTTAACATAAAATCATCTTTTGTAGTCAACATCAGACACAAATTGGGCCGGGCCGCGTAGCGCAGTCAGTAACGTGTCTGTCAACAGATGCGCGTCTGAATGCAGATCCAGGGGTCGCGAGTACGATCCCGGCTCGGTCCCATACTTTCGTGGAGATTGATCATGAAATAATTTCTACGGTCATTCTCCTCCCTTCCGCTGATCCATTCAAGAAGGGTTGTTGTCAGTTACAAGCGAAAGTATGTGCACAAATTACTGGTTAACCACTTGTTCAAGCCTGCCCAGGAAAAAAGTGTGGTTAGGTGAATTGACCGTCCCGCCATGACCATTGCTGTTGACTTGGGACGTAAAGCAACAAAGCTAACAAACAAAGACACAAATTGGTTTTATTGAAAAGTAGGGTTATCTAGGCTGTTCTTGGGTTGGGTCAGCTTGGCAGCAGATGTTCTAAGGGCCTTTTTGACGCTGTATGGCTCATATTGACTGTGTCATGAAAACATCTATATTAAGCATACACAATTATATTGTCATGAACATGGGTCTGAGCATTAAAGCTAGCATATGCTAAGGTATAGATCCTCTTTGAAATGCCAATATAATGATGTTAATTATAAATTGTTTTACTTGTGTCAGTTCCTAGCTTAACTCTTTGCATGCTGGTAATTTTTCATGATTTTTTTGTCGTCTGCTGACTTTTCAAAAGTAACTTTTTCAAAAAATTATTTCAGGAACACTATCAGAGTGTCAAATTATTTAAATTCCGATCGGGCCCGACGTTTTGTCAGGCCTTATCTGGGTCCAAACTGTATGCAAAGATCAGCAGCAGACGACAAATGTGGCTGGTGGCAGGCAAAGAGTTAAATATGCAGGTAAATTGAATTTTCAAATTTTAAGCTTTTTTGTTTGTTTGTTATTTTGACTTTTTATATAATAAGTGATGTAATTCACACTGCATATAAATTGATAAGCCTATGCTATGTAAGGAAGGTGTTTGATTTAACCTTTCAAGCACCTCTTTTGATTGATTCACACTAGATGATGTTTTTGAAATTTTGTTGCTTGTTAAAAAAAACAAGTCTTGGTATTTCATTAGAATCATATGTAGTTTAACATGAATTATCAAGTCTTCATAAGTTGCTCATCTTTAAAGGCTAACCCTTACCCCGCTAAATGTAGGTGTACTGTAAATTGTTGTGAGAATTTTATTTTCGCGAATAGCGTTAAAAAACATGTTTGCCACGTTCGCACCTGCGAAGTTTCGCGAAAATAAAACACTGGCGAAAATTTATGAATGTACTGTGAATGTTGTATATTCAGAGCATTTTGGGGAGAAGTGTAGTACATATCCAGGATAATAAGGGTTAAGCTGGGATGATCCATTTAGTATTAAAAAAAGGGTTGCAGATCAGGCCCTGAGGTTATAAAACTTTTTCATGCCCAACTCAACTGAGCATGGAATTTCATTTGCTCACAAAAACTAAAATGCTGAAAAATAAAGACTTCTTGCTTTCTCCGATGTTGTATTTATCATGCTAATAAATGTTAAAATGCCAATATTGTTGGCATTTTAACATTTATGAGCATGATAAAGTTTATGCTCAGCTGTGTTGAGCATGAAAAAAGTCTTACAAGCTCTGGGCAAGAGTTCTCAAGCAATTTGTTTCTTAACTCTTGGCATGCTGGGTAATTTTTCCTGCTTTTGTTGTCCTTTGCTGAATTTTATTCCAAATTAATTTTTTTCAAACAATTTTTTCAGGAACACTATCCAAAGAGTGTCAAATCATTTGGATCCAGAACAGGACCGACATATTGTCGATCCTGATCTTAGTCCAAACTGTTTGCAAAGGCTGTCAGCAGATGAAAAAAGCTACCGCTACTTAGGCAAGAGCTAAAGTGGCATTTTCGTGTTACTGTCTGATAGTGTACTGTTTTTTTCCAAGCTGTCAGTGAAGACCCTTATTAGATACTGTTAAATATAATGGGCCAGCATGTGAAATATTGGTATTTAGCGCATTGTCAAGCAGCAAAGGCGTGTCAACTCAAATGCACAGACTCCAGAGCTGCTCGCATGTTCAAAGTATTGATGTAGATAAAGGCTTTGACCAAACTTTTGACCTCTAACCCTGCTGGATATGTCAGCATGTACGTTTAAAGGAGGCAGTTGTGCGTAAGTGGTAAGTACCAAAATTTTTTGTGCTGGCCCAAATGTATTCAGTGGTAATGGGGAAAATAAATACTTCTCTCAGTATGCAGAACAAATTATGTTAAAGCAACAGAGGGGAGGTAAATGTGTAAAAGCAATGGAGGGGAGGTAATCAGTGGTATTTTATACTGAGGGCATGTCTTCTCTAATATCACATAAACAGATGCATCTGAAAGTATGATAAAAAAAATGAAAATGCACAGTTATACTATATGAGGTATGAGATATTAAATGTACTATTATGATCAGTTATATTAACTTGAAATTCTATAGTCTTTTGAAAGGTTTGGGAAAGGTCTGTTTGATGATGATTTTGTATTATATATATTGTGAAAACTGTACTGAAAAAGGATATCACAGTATACAAGTTTACAATATTGGCATGATAACCTTTTATTATATAGCTAAAAATATCTCTGTCATTTTCAGTTGTTAATTGATTTAAACTAAGTATGGAGTTTTTATGATATATCAGTCAAAAAAAGTATGGGCATGTAAAGTACTTGAAAATGAAATGCTTTCTTAAAAAATCCTGCCTTGCAAAGTGCTGGAAAGCAATTCTAAGGCAGAGCACAGTGGCTCAGTGGTAGAGTGCTTGACTCGAGACCAATGGGCCGAGGGTTCGAGCCGCACCAGCGTCACTGTGTTGCATTTTTGAGCAAGACACATTTATCCTTGCTTAGTACTGGTTCAACCCATGAAGACTCGTCCCGACATAACTGAAAATTTTTTAACTGGGACGTAAAGAATCAAATAAAAAAAAAAAAAGGATAGCACTCGCAATATATGTTTTGGATGAAATCTATTCAAAATCATCACCTTTGACCTTTCCTTTACCGGTGTTTAGGAAAAAGCATTCAGTATGCAGAAAGGGTAAATTTGGTCAAAGTTTTCTTAGTTTGCTTCTGTTTTTGCTTTTCTTTGTGCTATTCCTTTCCCTTTTTACAGTCATATGAATTGAATTAGCCCTTTGTTTACTAACGAATTCTTCCATCTGACTGATACAGTGGTCCTAGGATGGTTCACTGTACAGGCATATAGCATAGGTTTAGATAAACAAAAATTTTCAGCTTAAAATTGTAAATATTTTCTTACCCATCAATTTTAACATATATTTCGGGTGCTCAAAAGAACCGTCTCATTGAGATGGTTCTTTTGAGTACCCACAACATATGTTTTGGTTGAGAAATAAGAAAAAAAAATTGTTACACACTCTAACTAAAGGACTGATTTAGTTAAGAGTGTGTAAGAAAATTTAATTTTTCTTATTTCTCAACCAAAATGTGTGTTGTGGGTACTCAAAAGAACCATCTCATTGAGACGGTTCTTTTGAGCAACCAAAACATATATTAAAATTGATGGGTGAGAAAACATTTACAATTTTACGCTGAATTTTTTGTTTATCTAAACCTGTGACTGTACATATATAAAGGGGTCACATGTCAGAACTTCCGAATAAAAATGTACTACAGACCCTGAAGATTGTTTTCATCGTAGCAAACAGTGCATTCTGCAGCATTTCATCAGGGAATGCACTGTTTGCCAAAGTACCCTTTTACGGGTTTCTGCTCTGTTTTCAAAAGCAGTAAAAGGCATCTCTATGTGTTAAGATGCCTTGAAAAAGACTAATATGCTGTTAAAGAGCACCATTTTTCGAAGATGTCCTCTTGAGACTAGTAGCAGATCAATCTTCATATTTCCAGCCTAAAATGCAGAATTGGGGAGCGCAGTGGCTCAGTGGTAGAGTGCTTAAATTGAGATTGAAGGGCTGCCGGCTCGAGCCTCACGGGCGTAAATGCGTTATGTCCTTGAGCAAGACACATTAATCTCCGCTTAGTACTGGTTCAACCCAGGAAGATCCATCCCGACATAACTGAAAGATTGTTGACTGAAACGTAAAGAATCAAATCAAACAAAATGCAGAATTGAGTCACTAGGTCTCGAATTTTATGTTAACGTCCAAAAGAGTGCTTTGAAGCAAAAAGAACCACACAGTACATGTATTTGGAGATTGCTAATTCCAAGATCAGACTTCTCATTCACAGTCTAGTGTTAGTAAGAACTACAGCTATATTGGAGTACATATAAATATTTTGTTGTGCTCAATGCAGACAGGGAAGACCTGTCTTGATTGTATGTAGGAGCAGTCTGATCTGAATGTCCACACTCAACAGATGAGCATGCACATGAGATTTTGGTACTTATCACTTTTTTGTGCAGCAAAGGCTCAGGTGACCTTGCGCAAATGCTCAGAGTCGCCAGAGCCTTCACAAAGTAAAGTTGAGCCCTGACATGAGATTTCCAACAATATGGTATGTGCCACCAGCAAAGCCTCAGATCAGCCTGCGCATAGGCGCAGTCTGATCAGAGCCTTTACTGGGCGCTTGAATATTCTATGAATGTTAAGCTACTGACTGAACATCATTTGGAGTTTCTAAGCTTAAAAGGAGGCTGCTCAGGCTCGTCTGAGTCTACACTTGTCAAAATGCCACATTGTTGGAAATCACATGTCGCAGCTGAATTATATGTAGATGAAGACTTGGAACAAAATTAAGACCTCTAGCCCCACTGGGTATACCAGCATGGGCGTTTAATGGAGGCTTTTCAGAGTTCACACAGGCTTGAAAAGTGCTTGAATTTACAGGACTATCTTGACAAGTCCTTGACAATTAAATTTGCCTTGAAAAGTACTGGAAAAACACAAAAAGGTCTTGAAAAGTCCCTGAATTTTACTATATACAGGAGGGAGCGCAGTGGCTCAGTGGTAGAGTGCTTGACTCAAGACCGAAGGGCCGTGGGTTCGAGCCTCACCGGCGTCACTGCGTTGTGGTCCTTGAGCAAGACACATTTATCCTAGCTTAGTACTGGTTCAACCCAGGAAGAATCGTCCCTATATAACTGAAAGACTGTTGATGGGACGTAAAGAATCAAATCAAACAAACAAACAAAACTATATACAGGAGGATTCAACACTGGCTTTGGAGACCTAAATCAGTATAAAATTGTGGTGCCATTATATGCTGCACCAAATAAAGGCACTACAATTTTATACTAATTTTTCTAAAACAATCAGTCTAGCATTTCCGAAGTAGAATTTTAACATGTAAATCAGTGTTTTTCATATGTTTTCACTCCTTGAAAACAGTAGGAAAGTCCTTGAAAAGTCCTTGAATTATACACAAACTTGCCTGTATGAACCTGGCTTTTGGCCAAATGTGGTAAGTACCAAAATCTCCTGAGCTGGCTTACAATTACCACTACATGCATTCATTTAGAATATGAGAACTTGTTGTTTACCCCTATTGCTAAATGTTTCTTGAGTTAAATAAACTGACATACAAAATAAAGGAGTTTGTTTTCACTTAGTTTGACACCTACATTTCCACCAGTCCATCAGCCTGCAGGCATAATTAATTATGACCCATATTAACAAAGCAAGTGAGGGAGCTCAGTGGTAGAGTGCTTGACTTGAGAATGAGGGGCCGCGGGTTCGTGCATCACTGCGTTGTGTCCTTGAGCAAGACACATTTATCCTAGCTTAGTACTGGTTCAACTTAGGAAGACCGGTCCCTTTACAACTGAAAGATTGTTGATGGGATGTAAAGAATCAAATCAAACAAAAAAACAAAGCAAGGTAGTATGACCAGGAAATCTCACAATCACAGACCACAGTCTAGCCTACTTCAATATCATGGATGAAAGTTTTCAGGATTATTCCTGAACTCAGGATTTTGAGGCTGACTTTCCTTAGAAAGTCAGCCTCAAAATACTGAATTAGGCAACTTATAATAGCTTTTATGATAAGTTATTAGTTTATCTAAAGTCAATTAATCATTTAAACTTGAAATATTACTATTTTGAAGGCATACTGCAAGATTTAAAATTTAAATTTCAAAAGTTCAGGATTTTGGAAATTTTGAACGTTCACCCATGTGTATTGAAAAAGCAAGTGAGTTTGACCAAGAAATGTCACAATCACAGACCTTAGACCAACCTACTTCAATATCATGTATGAAAGATTTCAGGATCATTCCTGAATTCAGGATTTTGAGGCTGACTTTCCATAGAAAGTCAGCCTCAAAATACTGAATTAGATTTTACTAGCTTCTCTGATTTATATTCAGTCTGTCTAAAGACAGTTGACCATTTAAACTGGAAATTGTTAAAATTTACCTATTTCTAAATTTTGAACCTTCACCCATGCAATATGAGACAGAACACAGACAGCCAAAACACAAAGTAAAGCCTAGTTCTCTCTTCCTCGGCAAGATGATTGCTAAACTAGAAAGGACACCACTGACCACACAGCAAAACAAGGACCCAACACGAAACCCCACAACAACAATGAATAAACTATAACTGAATATTGACTCGAGACCGAAGGGTAGCGGGTTCGAGCCTCACCGGCGTCACTGCGTTGTGGTCCTTGAGCAAGACACATTTATCCTAGCTTAGTACTGGTTAAACCCAGGAAGAACCGTCCCGCATAACTGAAAGATTGTTGAGTGGACGTAAAGAATAAAATCAAACAAACAATAACTGAATATTGGTTTTTGCAGAAAGCAGAATACCACTTAAAGACCTATATTTTTGTCCAATAGTGAGAATAAACGGATTAACTGATAAGGGACTGTTTCAGTATCTCACTGGAATAAAGGGGCCCCAAGTGGGGACTTACCTGTACAACACAACTTCTTTCACTATTATTAAAGATAATTGTCAATACTTTATCAGAAAATACGGACCACTTTATTGCCCCCCTGTAACACGGGTGGTAAACCTAGGAACTACCACGAAATTGTGTTAACGTAATTTTGTTCCCAGGCCACATCCGGGACACGTCGTGGTAGTTTCCAGGCCGAAAATTGGATAAAGAAAGGTTGGTGTCACTTTCATTTTTGTTTTATTTTACAACTAAAAACAAACAATGGTGAAATCTGACAATGCAGTTCCGTGTAATTATGTCTCAGTGTCCCCTCTAGCCCAAAATTTTGTTTGAAAAGTTATTTTCTTTCTTTAGATTCGTGTTTCCCCACTGAGCATCGGACCAACTTTCCCTTAAGTTCGAAGGATTTTATCCCATATTTGTCAAATTAAATGGAATTTGATGTCATTTGACGATGGAAATGATAAAAAGACCCTGAATAAACATTCCTGCACAGAAACAAATCTGAGCATTTACTCGTAAACGATTCATGCCCTGTTCGTCCTGTGTGGTAGTTTCCAGCTCATCGTGGTAGTTAAAATGCTATCGTGGTAGTTTCCAAGACTTTGTAGGATACGTTTCTGAAGTGTTACAAAACATTATAGTGGTTGCTTGTTTCGCACGATATTCCCACGAAGTCGTCATATAAATTACCACGGTAAACAAATAAATCACATTTCAACACCATGAAGAAGCTAAGCTGAGGACTCAAGAGATTCAATGTGATGCTTGACAGGTGGAGATCATGCACTGGACTGCCAAACAACACCTCTGGAAATCTAAACCAAAAGAAGGTCATCAGTTTAGCCGTGGTGGACCAAGCAACAGACAAAAAAATAATATAAAAAATTGCGTCACTCGCTACGTTGTTCCACCTCCAGT
This sequence comes from Loripinus fragilis, assembly GCA_964019695.1. Taxonomy (NCBI): domain Eukaryota; kingdom Metazoa; phylum Mollusca; class Bivalvia; order Lucinida; family Lucinidae; genus Loripinus; species Loripinus fragilis. The sequence continues at coordinate 68,439,333 of OZ026525.1, read as the reverse complement.
CAACTTTAAGATAAAATGGCAGGCTAAGACTACTGACCCAAAGTATCGTTAGTACTTGCGCTTCAGAAAAAAGGGAAATATCCTCGGGTTGGTACACCTTTTATATATACATGTGAGTGCGACGATGAACGGGCATGTTATTTGATAATTAAAAAGCATGTTTATTCAAAAACAAAATATGTGAATATCCCTTCTTTTCATTCATCTCACCATTTCAATAGCCCACTAAAATTAAAATTCAGGCAGTCGACATTTGTTATCTGACAAAAGGATGTTTGAAAGGTCTTCATATGAATAAGAGGGGTTCAGCCCGCACACCCTGTCTTTATAAAAATGAAGTAGCCCCTGAATAGTGAACTTCTGCTGATGCAAACTACTACTAAATTCCTGCAAAGTCTTGGAAGCTACCACGATAGCATTTTAACTACCACGATGAGCTGGAAACTACCACACAGGACGAACGGGGCCTGAATTGTTCACGAGTAAATGCTCAATTTTTTTTCTGTGTAGGAATGTTTATTCGGGGTCTTTTTATCATTTCCATCGTCAAATGATATCAAATTCCATTTAATTTGACAGATATGGGCTAAAATCCTTCGAACTTTGGGGAAAGTTGGTCCGATGCTCAGTGGGGAAACACGAATCTAAAGAAAGAAAATAACTTTTCAAACAAAATTTTGGGCTAGAGGGGACACTGAGACATTATTACACGGAACTGCATTGTCAGATTTCACCATTGTTTGTTCTTAGTTGTAAAATAAAACAAAAATGAAAGTGACACCAACCTTTCTTTATCCAATTTTCGGCCTGGAAACTACCACGACGTGTCCCGGATGTGGCTTGGGAACAAAATTACGTTAACACAATTTCGTGGTAGTTCCTAGGTTTACCACCCGTGTGTAAGGAAGTTGTAATCACATCATAAAGATAAGCCTTTGATCTGACTGGAAAGGTACCACTTTTATTATCTCAGAATTTATCTCTTTAAGCTGGTGCTAGGGGCGTGAGAATTGTTGCACTTTCCGTTAATTCTAATGAACTGACTCGAAACCGAGGCTGCTTTGTTCAAATTCTGTAGGTGCTCTATTTGTATTTCTAGATTACATATAGAGAGGGCTTTGGTAATTCCGAGAGCATTATCGTGCATATTTGTTTTAATATTTGCCATCTCTGGAGAAAATAATACTTCATAGGTATCACTCTTTCCATGCTAGTGTCGACTTGTTTTATCTGCTGATAACCTTTGCAAGAACCAATAGAATGCCGGCCTGATCTGGATCCAAACCATTTGACACTGATAGTGCATGCATGAGTTTTCAGGATTATTCCTAAATTCAGGATTTAAAGGCCGACTTTCTATGGAAAGTCGGCCTCAAAATGCTGAATTTAACAATTATAATAGCATCTCTCATTTATTTTCAGTTTCTTTAAAGACTATTGAACAGTTGAACTGAAAATTATTGATATTTTGTAAGCATAATTCAAGTTTTGCTATTCGAATTTCTAAAGTTCAGGGGTTTTTTTAAATTTAGATCTTTCACCCACGATACAGTTTATATTTTATGGTCAACAAACATTCATGACATAGTAACGTGACAAATACCCCCAAAGGAATTGGTCTAGGTTAAGACACATTTGAGGAAAGTTATTTGTAATATAGGAGGCATGCTCCAGACAAGAAAAAAAAATATAAATGAGGTCAGAAATCAATGTCAAGGTAAACATGACCAAAAATGGTATGTGATGCCATCCCAAGATGAATCCACACACCAAATTTGGGATTCCTACCTCAAATAATATAGGAGATATGCTCCTGACACGATTATTCTAGAAATCAGGTCAAGGTCACAATGACCCCAAAACTGGTACGTGACACTCAATCATCCCAAGATGCATCCACATACCAAATTTGGGATTGAAAAAGATATTTACTTAGGACACGATTATACTAGAAAGTAGGTCAGAAGTCAAGGTCCCAGTGACCCAAAAATGTTATGTGACACTCCGCAACCCCAAGATCCATCCACAAATTAAATTTGGGATGCCTACCTCAAATAATATAGGAGATATGCACCGGAGCCGATGCGGATTCTCGAAACTAGGTCAAGGTCACAGTGACCCAGGGATGGTATGTGACACTCTGTAATCCCAAGATCCCTCCATATAAAATTTTGGATTCCTACCTCAAATAATATAAGAGATATACCCAGGACACGATTATTGTAGATACGAGGTAATACGTCAACGTCACAGTGATCCCAAATTGGTGGACAAAGTAAGAAAGAGGGCAAAAATCAGGAATCGATACAATCAAGCACCACACCTGACCCAGGATACCAATGGATAAGTGACAACGTCACAATAAGACATCACAAACGAGAGCCAAGAGGTCAGCCCTTTCCCAGCAAGTGACCACAAGGCATCAACAAACAGATGTGCATGAAAGCATAACAAAACAAGACCGAAATAACAAAAATGTCCACAAAAGAAGCACCGCCTTCAAACGGTCAGTAAAAACATTTTACAGGAGGGCTTAAACGGGTTTAACAGTGCACCAACCTCACCAATAGTTCAGATGTGGATCAAGACACATAGATGTTTGGTTTGCATGAAAGACCCTTAACTTATCAATGCATCATCTTATAGAACATATAAATCAAGATATAAAAGGAGATAAAGCAAATTTAAGGACTCAACAGTAAATAAAACTGAATACCGGAGTAAGAGAAATCCAACAGGTAAACCCCGGCGGGCCTGACAACAGCCAAAGCATCAAGCCCCTACCATCTCATCAATAGATAAGTCTTTTAGTCGGAACCGTCATAGAGTCTGAAGTCCGACCCACTGGCATGCAATTAAAGAGACAACACTCCCCCATCCCAAGCTGCAGCCATACACAAAATTTGGTATTCCAACCTCAAAGAATATAGGAGATATGCCCCAGACTCGATGTAGATTTTAGAAACAAGGTCAGAGGTCAAGGTCACAATGACCCAATGATGGTACAGGGCACTCCGTCATCTCAAGATCCATCCACACACCAAATTTGGGATTCCTAGCTGAATTTATATTAGAGATATTCCCTGGACAAGAATATTTTAAAAATTAGGTCAGAGGTCAAGGTCACAGTGACCTAAAATGGTACGCAGCACTCCTCATCCATAGATGCATCCACACACCAAGTTTTGAATTCCTGCCTCAAGGAATATAGAAGATACGCACCAGATTTAATGCTGATTCTAAAAACTAGGTCAGAGGTCAAGATCACAACCACCCAAGGATGGTATGCAAAACTCCATCATCCCAAGATGCATCGACATAACAAATTTTGTATTCCAACCTCAAGTAATATAAGAGATATGCACCGGACACGATTATTCTAAAACTAGGTCAGAGGTCAATGTCACAGTGACCTGTAAAGGGTACACGACACTCCTTCAGCCAAAGATGCATCAACACGCCAAATTTGGTATTCCTACCTCAAATAGTGTAAGCTATGCTCCGGGCATGATTATTCCAAAAACTAGGTCAGAGGTCAATGTCAAAGCGACCTGTAATTGGTACACGACATTCCGTCATCCCAAGATACACCCACACACCTTCCTCAAATAATTGAAGAGATATGCCGCGGACACGATTATTCTAGAAACTAGGTCAGGTCAAGGTCACATCGACCTGAAAATGGCATGCGACACTCCACCATCACAAGACGTATTCACAAGCCAAATTTGGAATTCCTACCAGGTATGCATCGGACACAATTATTCTAAAAAACTAGGTCAAGTCAAGGTCACAGTGACCCAGGTCAGGTCAAGGTCACAGTGACCCGAAAATGATACGCGACAAGCCACCATCCCAAGATGCATCAACACAATAAATTTGGAATTCCTACCTCAAAGAATATAGGTGATATGCACTGGAGACAAAGTGGGACGGACAGACTGACCTCTAGTCCCACCACCCGGTATGAACACTGGGTTCAGATGAAGTAGAATGAAAGCTAACCCTACAATGTACAATGTATATACGGTGCAAGTATGAAAGCTTTCGGACATACGGACTTCTAGCAATCTTTAACGCAAAAATCATATCTTTTGGATACGTACTAGATTGTGACCTCTAGCCACATCCCCCCGGCATGGACCCTGGGGTTCGATGTTGTAGAATGAAAGCTTACCCTACAAGGTATCTATGGTGTAAGTATTGAAGCTTTCTGACAAGTGGTTGTCAAGATATGGACTTCCAGAAAACTTTAACGCAGTGTGACGGGAACACGTACGACCATGGTGACTGCAATAGCTCTTTGCACTTCGTGCAGTCGGGCTATAAACAAACCAGTCAGGAAATGCCACAATCATAGACCAAGGGAAGAATCGCCAGAACATAGACAAAGGTACGAAGGCAAGAATGCAATTAAAGTAAAGCAACCCAGTTCACTTTTTCCTAGCGAGATGATTGCCAAACTACAGAGGACACAAAAAATATCTTTATCACAAACCAGTACCAAACAAAACACCCACGCACAATGGAAGCACAATAAAACGCAAGAGAGCCACTGTACTCGAACAGTGCAGCAATCGCGGGTTGGTTGCAGTCATCGAGGGCACAAATTACACTCTTTGGGGGTACTGTGATCCATTCTATGGGCAAGTTCTTTACCTCTATTAATTTTCACGATGATTTTTTTGATTTGGAATAATCTTTAAGGTATTGTAGTCCATTCTTGCTCTATTGCAGCCTTAAAATTCAACGGCTAGCTAGGTACCAGCCGATTTCTGGCTAGCCAGTAGGAATTTATGTGTCTGAAATGTGTTAACATACTAATGAGTGCGCTATGTAAGTCATTAGTTATGATTTAATGGCATCACATAATGATAAATGCGAATAAGTGAAGAAATGGAAAGTTTTACACAGTTCTGTTTATTAATTAGTTTAAACAATATTTATTTCGAAAATACAAAGCATGTTTTAACAAAACAATAATATTCAGTATATATAAGCAAATACAAGCAACATTGCTTATATGAATCAGCTCCTGCATAGTAGGAGTATTATGAATGGCATGCCAAGTTTCCAGCTGGCGCATGATTTTAAAAAATACCAGTCACAGAGAGAAGAAATGAGACTGAAAGAATCAAGAAAGATAAAAAGAAAGCAAGAGAAACAAGAAAATTGAAGAATCATTGAAGCATTATCATTGAATTCAGACACCTAGCGAGATGAGCACACCTAGCACACAAAATAAAAACAACAGCAAAATATTTGTCAAGAGTCTCAATATCCAGAAAGAACTATCTAACAGTATCAACATCATTTTATTGAACTTAGTGAGAGAATCGTTTGGAGAGTTTTATATACTTCTGTATTCTGCTTTAAATATTGAAGAATTGATCTCATCTGATACAACCTCAGCGCCAAAAAGCAAAACATCAGTTGTTAGTTCCACTTTTGTTATCTGTCGTATTGATAAGACAATTTCACCTCTCATCTGATTATAATTAGGACAGGCCAAATGGAAGTGTTTGTTATTTTCAAGTTCACCACATATAAAATATGGGATATGTACCAAATTGCGTCTAAATAGATGCTGGTTTAATGAACTACATTCTGTTCTCAGAAGTGCATGTAAGATTTGTTCCAATATATCATCACAGTGATAATATTTGGGTACTTTTGGTGTATCTAGTGTAAGGAGGTGTTTAAATGAATGCCTACATAGTTTTCTGCATTACGCAGTCTATAGGTAGATACATCCCCAACATGGGGTGGGAAAAGATTTGATAGATAAAGAGGTGATAGACCATGATTCATCTTAAAGAACAAGAAAAGTTTGTGGAGATCACTTCTCTCAGAGAGTTTTACAGCCAACACGAGTTAAGTTCACCAATTCGGTAATTTTTGTGTCCCATCCCCAGTTTAGCATGTAAACAATGTATTTTCTAAAACTTTAAGGTTTATAAGTTTAGTTTTGGTTTATGTCTTAACAATCACGTAAAAGAAAGGCATTGTTAATGGCCAATAGTCATTCCTTACGACGTTTATCAACAGCAAGTACCCCCCAAATTGCCATAAAATGCTGTCCCATCGCCATAGTATGTAATTTTAAGAATGAATTATGCTCAAATGGTTGTTGTTATAAGCAATTTTCAACTTTATTTTATTGACACACATATATATACCTTTCATTTAATGTCCCTCATTTGATTGAAAAGTGAAAAACAATTTTTTTGAAGTGTAGAAGATTAATGTCCCACAATCTAATGTGAATTACGTTACCAATTTAACCATCTCACAAATTACAAACCATGCATGTTAAGCTCACATCAAACATCTCTATGTCAAGAGGATTAATATGTGCATGGACAAAAGAAACGAATTTGGGGAAACATTTTTTAAGTTTTCGCAGATGAAAAGATATCTGAGGTTGTCTAAAAAAAACCTGCAGTTTTGTGAATTACGTTACCCTATGTGGATCATTTGTATAAGAAGAGGAACAAATATTGCAATTGACGCCAATGTAGGACTAAAATCAAACTATATAACGAACCATACAAGAACTTTACAATAAGTTGTTTGGATAGAAAAAATAAGTGGAAACTTAAATTTGTGAATTACGTTACTGTGAATTACGTTACTACAAATTTACTAAAATCAAAATACCTCTTTAAATGCATACACTAGCTGAAACACAATGTTTGTTTTTAATCAAAGCAAATCTGTCCAAGTTGATAAAGATCAATTTAAACCATATTACAGTTGTCATTTTACTTTAACAAGGATATACCTATATGCTCTGGGTACATCAACTCCCCTGTTCATGAAACTTACAAAGAGACTCATTATATCAACACAACATATGCAAAGTAATCTGTTTGAAAAACAAAATAGAATAGTGTAAATCTCTAAAGGATTGTTCGTATGGTTTTTGAAATGAGCTGGATTAAACATAAGTAACGTAATTCACAAGTAGGTAACGTAATTCACATTCTGCAAAAACCCAAGATTAGTCCAATCAAAGGGTCTAAGGCAACAAATCGGCGGTGATTATAAGTTTCTGACTTGTTGTTCAATGTTATTTTATCTTTTTCATCCCATATTATCTAGTTGCTGCTACCACAGGAGGTTTATTGGTGAGTTTATGTGTAAACTTTGAAATTGGCACTCTCGCTTTTGCATCCTGGTCCATTCCAGTTGATCACAGTGACCTCAAATGTTCTCATGACTTACTATGTTGATAGCTTCTATGGTTTATATGATAGATAAAATAGTTAACTTGAATTTATAACTTCTTATCTTCAATTGAATTGAGCAAATTGGCTATGTGAATTACGTTACCATGAACATTTTGCCATTTCCTGAGAATGACGTATCTTTGTGAATGATGCAAACTTTGTTTTTTGCAATATATGTACATGAAAAGGCATTTATTGAAGTTAAATTATTAATTCTGCATTGTCTTAGTTTGTAGTGAGCCACAAGAAGTTTTCAAATATATGGAATATTTCAAATAATTTTTCTATAATCATATTTTAAAGTGGTTTTCCAACAAGATTAATGAAACTAGATGCAACAGCATACTTCCAATGTGCAAAGGATGTTGTAAAAAGTGTTAAGCAACACATTAGAACCTGATATTTTGCAGAAAAATATATGTTTCTACGCAGGAAATTAACCCAGAGTGTAAGGTATGTGAATTACGTTACCGACGTATTGGCACAATGTTCTTTATACAAGAATACAAGTAGTATGTGTGGCACTTTAGCGCCAATGACGTCACGACGTCAGATCCAAGATGGCGGCCCCCACGACTTCCGGTCCAAGATGGCGACCCCCACGACTTCCGGTCCAAGATGGCGGCCCCCACGACTTCCGATCCAAGATGGCGGCCCCCACGACTTCCGATCCAAGATGGCGACCCCACGAAGTCAGATACGAGATGGCTGCCCCTGTGACGCGTTTGGTTACACCTCGGAGGGTGAGTCAACGCCCTAGACCACGAGAAGGTAGCGTCACGTCCTAGAGCGCGGTGTCGTTCTTCTTCTCTATATACAAGGGTGAGGGGCCTCTCATTTATTTTCGGGTGTTTTTTTTACGAAGTTCAGAACGAGATCCAGTCTTTAATGGTGTAGTGGGTCACAGCGCTCGGTTTATCCCGTTCCTCGGGTGGACCCTTTTTTTCAGCATGGTCCTTTCACGCCTTTTTCCACGTACTGATCGGCTTCGTAATTGGGTCGTAAAGGCTGAGAGGGATATGATTGTCTATCAACGTAGAACCGGCTCCTCGCCATGCATATGGCGTCGGGCTAACTTAGGAGCATATTGCGCAATTATTTGCTGTTCGTCCTTTAGTATCTTAATGAATTCCAGTCCAAAGTTGCTGTCTTACGCCCTCTGTCCGTTATACTATCCTCTCCTTTTCGCTTAAGCTCCGATTTTGCCATTTATAAAGCTTGGGCTACTGGGGTGACCAGGTTCACTACGGGTTTTTCCTTTTGTCTCATTTCTTTCAACTCTCTGTATTTCCGTCCACTACCCACAATATAATGACCCTGACTGTCGCGTTCCGGGTAGCCATCTCTAACATCCAGCAAGTGCTGATACCATTTGTCGGGATCCGACACGTACGGAATCCACTTCTGCTGTTGGTAATCGTAAACGAGTCTAGTGCCCATCTCTTTTGATCGATTTTCTCCTTCGTGCTCGAGTTATTCTTACGCTCTATTCATACGAACGGGCGAGAGTCTAGTTCCTTATCCTCAAGCACCTCAATTAATCGCTCAGCAGCCTCTCTGGCTTCGCGTCGTAGTTGTCTACATCTCAACCGAAACAACAGTTCATCAAACAAAGCTATACACATAAAAGTAATGGCGAACATATTTACGCCTACTCAATACTTAATCCCTTTTCTTAGTTACCAGTTTTGATAGTCATTCGGGTTACACTCTGAACACCATAATGCGCCTAACTGATTCATGTGATCACTTTGCATGTAACAGGGTACGACCCCATCTAGTTCGGGTAAGACCCTTCCAATTTCTGTTAAGAGTTCTTTGAAGGCAATGTATTCTAGGGGTCTCAGGTATAATCCCTTTTTCGTAGGTATCACCTCTTCTTGCGGCTTCCAATACTGCCTTATATCCATACATGCGCTTCCCTTGGTGATGGTACAATAAACGTTCCCTCCAAGATGACTCTTATAGTTTTGTTTCTCTGTCCTCGCTTGATCCGCGTATTCTAAGTAATCCACCCAATTCTTCCATCGCATCAAGGTTAAGCTGATACCTTTTTTGGTCGGTTTGTCATCTTTCCATTCTCTCAGGTCAACACACAGTTCACCTTTCCATTCTGTGACCTCGATAAAGCGACCGTTTCCGAGACTGAATCTGCATCTAGACATGTTTACTGTTTGACTGTCAGAATAGATATGACTAGAATGCTGCAAAGCGCCTTATATAGTGAGAGGTCTCTTCTGATTGGTCAATTATCCAGTCATCCGATTGGTCAACCTCCTCACTCCTGCTCCCTCCTCCTCATTCTCCTTCACGACGTAGTAGAGTCCTCTTGGTCTTTAGAGGCTTTCTCGGTTTCTATATTATGATTCGGCCATACGTCCATAAATAAATCTTTTCTGAGTTTGATGGCTTGTCTGATAGAGTCCGCCTGATTCATATCGTGTTGGTTCTTGAACGTTTTAGCCGATTCCAGTATTCGCTGTTGAACAGGATCCTCTTGTAGCTCGTAATAATCTATTAGAAATTGGGCATAATCTCGTCTGAGTTTTTTGGGGAGAGAAGGCAAATCATCATTGGCTGCGAGATGAATAGCTTTATCCGAACTAAAACCTCGCTCTTCATAAGCATTCACTTTAGCTTTAAACTGCTCTACGTTCTCCTGCCTGATCGGATTTTGAAATCTCCTGTTCCAGATGTCGGGTTTAGAGCGCTCATCTCTTAGTTTTCTTCCTTTACCTGGAGGGCTTAAATCGCTAACCCTCCTATTCCATATATTCGGTTTATAACTTTCATCTCTTTCTTTATCCGGAGGGCTGATAGAGCGTATATAATCTAGGGACTCCACACTGTCAGCATCTTCATCATCAGAAATATCTCTGTCATCGGGAGACTGTTGATCGACAAATATGTCAGTTTGTAGTCTGTCCTGTTCGGATGTACTCGATTTAAGATCTAGGACGAGGTAACCATAAGGTCTTGCTGTGGCATCTTCAAATTTCCTCATAAATGTGGCGCAAGTGGACGGATAAATTCTTCTTGCCAAGGTCGCAACTTGTTGTCTGTCGATCGGATTATTAAACAAGACCAAATATTGCGTATTTAAAGCGATATCCCTGCAAGCTCTACCTTGAGGAAATACGTTTTGAGTCAAATACACGATAGATATATTTCTGTGGTGACTGCCTTTCGTAAAAAAGGTCGGCAATTCTCTGGTCACACTTTGCTTCGGTCATCAGATCATCAAAAATGATTACGTTCCTTTTTGAGGGATCAATAAACTGAGCATTATCCAGGTAGTCTGGGATACCCCGTATAAATTCTATACACGGAATTCTCTTCTGAAGGTCTTCGTACAAGGGCTGCCATTGTCCAAAACACCATAAGATTAGTTCCGGTGGCGGTTGTACTAACGTGGAAAGTAACAGTTTTCTAGTCCATTCCGTTTTCCCCGATCCACTGGGTCCAGTTACCATCATAGAGAATGGGTGTCTAAATGTCATTTTCTTCAATGGTTGTGACTGGTCCGTATATTTCCCACTGCCATGGACATTGCGTTCATGTCTTTGCAATGCATCACGCCTACTATAGGACTGGTTGCAGATCAAACACCTGATCATTTTGTCTCAGTTAGTATTGCTTGTCTACCTTCATACGGGTGTCATCCTTCTTACGATCATTAGATCATTATTACCACCACCACCACCGACACCACCACCACCACCGACACCAACCACCACCACCACCACCACCACCACCACAGACACCACCACAGACACCACCACCCACCACCACCACCACCACCTACACCACCACCACCCACCACCACCACCACCACCGACACCACCACCACCCACCACCACCACCACCCACCACCACCACCCACCACCACCACCCACCACCATCCACCTCCACCACCACCACCACATGGTGGACCATTGTTTCCTGACTGTACATTCACTACATCCTCACTGTATCCCACTGTACCCCAACTGAACCCTCACTGTGCCCCAATATATCCTCACTGTATCCTCACTGTACCCACTGTACTCTCACTGTATCCTCCCTGTACCCTCACTGTATCCCACTGTACCCCAACTGAACCCTCACTGTGCCCCAATGTACCCTCACAGTATCCTCACTGTACCCCACTGTACTCTCACTGTATCCCTAATGTATCCTCCCTGTATCCTCAATGTATCCTCCTTCTCTCCTCCTCATCAACCTCTCCTCCTCCCTCCTAATCCCAATTTACCCCAACTGAACCCTCACTGTGCCCCAATGTACCCTCACTGTATCCTCAGTGTACCCCACTGTACTCTCACTGTATCCTCCCTGTACCCTCACTGTATCCCACTGTATCTCAACTGAACCCTCACTGTATCCTCACTGTGCCCCAATGTACCCTCACTGTATCCTCACTGTACCCCACTGTACTCTCACTGTATCACCACTGTATCCTCCCTGTACCCTCAATGTATCCTCCTTCCCTCCTCCTCCTCATCCTCTCCTCATCCCTCCTAATCCCACTGTACCCCAACTGAACCCTCACTGTGCCCCAATGTACCCTCACTGTATCATCACTGTACCCCACTGTACTCTCACTGTATCCCCACTGTATACTTCCTGTACCCTCACTGTATCCTCCTTCCCCCCCCCTACTCCTCACCCTCTCCTCCTCCCTCCTAGCTCCATTATGAATTTGAACTATCATGATCACTGTTTTTACGGCCATTATACTCGTTGTAGAACGTTCTATCATCGTAGGTTCACCGGTAATTGTTGGTTGACCATGATTATATAATGATTAAGCATAACAGTTTCGCTTTAAACAACCAGTCGTCAGCATTTGCGCTATGTATAGTCTTAAGATGATGTACTATATTTAGCACATACTTTCTATCGCATATTGGACACTGGATCTTGTATCTATGAGGCATAGTTTTGATCTGTTTTTAAACACCATTTAAAACGAAACTTTATGTATACCAGCTTGCTGGGCAAGCCTTTCCTTTTAAATCGAAACTTTTATAATACAAACGCGAGCCTTACTTTTAAAACGACACTTTTATGTTTCAGCCGCGAAGATGAACCACGCTATGAAAAAAACGTGTGGTGTTCCAAATCACCAAACGTTTGAGCTACATCGTATCATTTAAACTTCAATTTGCTGTTCGATTGTCAGATTAGCTATGACTCGATTGCATGCGATGCGCAATATATAGCGAGAGGTCTTTTCTGATGGGTCAATTAAAAGTAATATCGTTATAAATGTATATCATAAGCCATACATCTCGCAATTCGACTCTAGACTATGAACAGTCGATACGTAAGTTGAATTTAGGGGTTAACTGTCTCATGTACCTACCTGTACACGAACAGCGCAGACTCGCCCCTGCGCGAGTCAACTGCTGACTCATTCATTACTCCTGAATTGTAAAATCGATAAGCTATTTCACAACACTTTGAATGAACTTGGAAATCATTAATTATGATGCGTGAAGGCATCCGGTCAGCATTGATTATATTGGTGAATGAATTGAGACAGGCCCACGGAAAACCCACCTTTTCAATACGCACGACTTTGCTGTATCATTGCGTTGGGTCTTCGCTGTTCAACATCGAATTTACTGATCAGAGTGCGGTATTTAACGTCTGCAAGATGAGCCTGTCCATCGGACCTAACGTTTTATGTTATGTACTAGGAAAGGCGATGGCAATTTTGCCCTTTTCATTCGAAATGTCTAGGGCATATAAATACACCAATTTCATATCTTCTCATTCATTCGTCTGCTGAGTTCGCCTTTGTTAGATCGCATGGTTAGACGTCTACATTTACCTGAGAACTAATGTACAAAGTACGGATATAGATGTTGTTTAATTAAATGTGTTCATTGCGCATGGGCGGCAGCCATTTTGGATGACATCATCGTATGTAGACATTAAATAGTCGACTCATGATCGCATTACAGAGCTAGCCTAACTCGCGCAGGGGCGAGTCTGCGCTGTTCGTGTACAGGTAGGGACATGAGACAGTTAACCCCTAAATTCAACTTACGTATCGACTGTTCATAGTCTAGAGTCGAATTGCGAGATGTATGGCTTATGATATACATTTATAACGATATTACTTTTAATTGACCCATCAGAAAAGACCTCTCGCTATATATTGCGCATCGCATGCAATCGAGTCATAGCTAATCTGACAATCGAACAGCAAATTGAAGTTTAAATGATACGATGTAGCTCAAACGTTTGGTGATTTGGAACACCACACGTTTTTTTCATAGCGTGATTCATCTTCGCGGCTGAAACATAAAAGTGTCGTTTTAAAAGTAAGGCTCGCGTTTGTATTATAAAAGTTTCGATTTAAAAGGAAAGGCTTGCCCAGCAAGCTGGTATACATAAAGTTTCGTTTTAAATGGTGTTTAAAAACAGATCAAAACTATGCCTCATAGATACAAGATCCAGTGTCCAATATGCGATAGAAAGTATGTGCTAAATATAGTACATCATCTTAAGACTATACATAGCGCAAATGCTGACGACTGGTTGTTTAAAGCGAAACTGTTATGCTTAATCATTATATAATCATGGTCAACCAACAATTACCGGTGAACCTACGATGATAGAACGTTCTACAACGAGTATAATGGCCGTAAAAACAGTGATCATGATAGTTCAAATTCATAATGGAGCTAGGAGGGAGGAGGAGAGGGTGAGGAGTAGGGGGGGGAAGGAGGATACAGTGAGGGTACAGGAAGTATACAGTGGGGATACAGTGAGAGTACAGTGGGGTACAGTGATGATACAGTGAGGGTACATTGGGGCACAGTGAGGGTTCAGTTGGGGTACAGTGGGATTAGGAGGGATGAGGAGAGGATGAGGAGGAGGAGGGAAGGAGGATACATTGAGGGTACAGGGAGGATACAGTGGTGATACAGTGAGAGTACAGTGGGGTACAGTGAGGATACAGTGAGGGTACATTGGGGCACAGTGAGGATACAGTGAGGGTTCAGTTGAGATACAGTGGGATACAGTGAGGGTACAGGGAGGATACAGTGAGAGTACAGTGGGGTACACTGAGGATACAGTGAGGGTACATTGGGGCACAGTGAGGGTTCAGTTGGGGTAAATTGGGATTAGGAGGGAGGAGGAGAGGGTGAGGAGGAGGAGAGAAGGAGGATACATTGAGGATACAGGGAGGATACATTATGGATACACTGAGAGTACAGTGGGGTACAGTGAGGATACAGTGAGGGTACATTGGGGCACAGTGAGGGTTCAGTTGGGGTACAGTGGGATACAGTGAGGGTACAGGGAGGATACAGTGAGAGTACAGTGGGTACAGTGAGGATACAGTGAGGATATATTGGGGCACAGTGAGGGTTCAGTTGGGGTACAGTGGGATACAGTGAGGATGTAGTGAATGTACAGTCAGGACACAATGGTCCACCATGTGGTGGTGGTGATGGAGGTGGATGGTGGTGGGTGGTGGTGGTGGGTGGTGGTGGTGGGTGGTGGTGGTGGTGGTTGGTGGTGGTGTCGGTGGTGGTGGTGGTGGTGGGTGGTGGTGGTGTAGGTGGTGGTGGTGGTGGTGGGTGGTGGTGTCTGTGGTTGTGTCTGTGGTGGTGGTGGTGGTTGGTGTCGGTGGTGGTGGTGGTGTCGGTGGTGGTGGTGGTAATAATGATCTAATGATCGTAAGAAGGATGACACCCGTATGAAGGTAGACAAGCAATACTAACTGAGACAAAATGATCAGGTGTTTGATCTGCAACCAGTCCTATAGTAGGCGTGATGCATTGCAAAGACATGAATGCAATGTCCATGGCAGTGGGAAATATACGGACCAGTCACAACCATTGAAGAAAATGACATTTAGACACCCATTCTCTATGATGGTAACTGGACCCAGTGGATCGGGGAAAACGGAATGGACTAGAAAACTGTTACTTTCCACGTTAGTACAACCGCCACCGGAACTACTCTTATGGTGTTTTGGACAATGGCAGCCCTTGTACGAAGACCTTCAGAAGAGAATTCCGTGTATAGAATTTATACGGGGTATCCCAGACTATCTGGATAATGCTCAGTTTATCGATCCCTCAAAAAGGAACCTAATCATTTTTGATGATCTGATGACCGAAGCAAAGTGTGACCAGAGAATTGCCGACCTTTTTACGAAAGGCAGTCACCACAGAAATATATCTATCGTGTATTTGACTCAAAACGTATTTCCTCAAGGTAGAGCTTGCAGGGATATCGCTTTAAATACGCAATATTTGGTCTTGTTTAATAATCCGATCGACAGACAACAAGTTGCGACCTTGGCAAGAAGAATTTATCCGTCCACTTGCGCCACATTTATGAGGAAATTTGAAGATGCCACGGCAAGACCTCATGGTTACCTCGTCCTAGATCTTAAATCGAGTACATCCGAACAGGACAGACAACAAACTGACATATTTGTCGATCAACAGTCTCCTGATGACAGAGATATTTCTGATGATGAAGATGCTGACAGTGTGGAGTCCCTAGATTATATACGCTCTATCAGCCCTCCGGATAAAGAAAGAGATGAAAGTTATAAACCGAATATATGGAATAGGAGGGTTAGCGATTTAAGCCCTCCAGGTAAAGGAAGAAAACTAAGAGATGAGCGCTCTAAACCCGACATCTGGAACAGGAGATTTCAAAATCCGATCAGGCAGGAGAACGTAGAGCAGTTTAAAGCTAAAGTGAATGCTTATGAAGAGCGAGGTTTTAGTTCGGATAAAGCTATTCATCTCGCAGCCAATGATGATTTGCCTTCTCTCCCCAAAAAACTCAGACGAGATTACGCCCAATTTCTAATAGATTATTACGAGCTACAAGAGGATCCTGTTCAACAGCGAATACTGGAATCGGCTAAAACGTTCAAGAACCAACACGATATGAATCAGGCGGACTCTATCAGACAAGCCATCAAACTCAGAAAAGATTTATTTATGGACGTATGGCCGAATCATAATATAGAAACCGAGAAAGCCTCTAAAGACCAAGAGGACTCTACTACGTCGTGAAGGAGAATGAGGAGGAGGGAGCAGGAGTGAGGAGGTTGACCAATCGGATGACTGGATAATTGACCAATCAGAAGAGACCTCTCACTATATAAGGCGCTTTGCAGCAATCTAGTCATATCTATTCTGACAGTCAAACAGTAAACATGTCTAGATGCAGATTCAGTCTCGGAAACGGTCGCTTTATCGAGGTCACAGAATGGAAAGGTGAACTGTGTGTTGACCTGAGAGAATGGAAAGATGACAAACCGACCAAAAAAGGTATCAGCTTAACCTTGATGCGATGGAAGAATTGGGTGGATTACTTAGAATACGCGGATCAAGCGAGGACAGAGAAACAAAACTATAAGAGTCATCTTGGAGGGAACGTTTATTGTACCATCACCGAGGGAAGCGCATGTATGGATATAAGGCAGTATTGGAAGCCGCAAGAAGAGGTGATACCTACGAAAAAGGGATTATACCTGAGACCCCTAGAATACATTGCCGTCAAAGAACTCTTAACAGAAATTGGAAGGGTCTTACCCGAACTAGACGGGGTCGTACCCTGTTACATGCAAAGTGATCACATGAATCAGTTAGGCGCATTACGGTGTTCGGAGTGTAACCCGAATGACTATCAAAACTGGTAACTAAGAAAAGGGATTAAGTATTGAGTAGGCGTAAATATGTTCGCCATTACTTTTATGTGTATAGCTTTGTTTGATGAACTGTTGTTTCGGTTGAGATGTAGACAACTACGACGCGAAGCCAGAGAGGCTGCTGAGCGATTAATTGAGGTGCTTGAGGATAAGGAACTAGACTCTCGCCCGTTCGTATGAATAGAGCGTAAGAATAACTCGAGCACGAAGGAGAAAATCGATCAAAAGAGATGGGCACTAGACTCGTTTACAATTACCAACAGCAGAAGTGGATTCCGTACGTGTCGGATCCCGACAAATGGTATCAGCACTTGCTGGATGTTAGAGATGGCTACCCGGAACGCAACAGTCAGGGTCATTATATTGTGGGTAGTGGACGGAAATACAGAGAGTTGAAAGAAATGAGACAAAAGGAAAAACCCGTAGTGAACCTGGTCACCCCAGTAGCCCAAGCTTTATAAATGGCAAAATCGGAGCTTAAGCGAAAAGGAGAGGATAGTATAACGGACAGAGGGCGTAAGACAGCAACTTTGGACTGGAATTCATTAAGATACTAAAGGACGAACAGCAAATAATTGCGCAATATGCTCCTAAGTTAGCCCGACGCCATATGCATGGCGAGGAGCCGGTTCTACGTTGATAGACAATCATATCCCTCTCAGCCTTTACGACCCAATTACGAAGCCGATCAGTACGTGGAAAAAGACGTGAAAGGACCGTGCTGAAAAAAAGGGTCCACCCGGGGAACGGGATAAACCGAGCGCTGCGACCCGCTACACCATTAAAGACTGGATCTCGTTCTGAACTTAGTAAAAAAAACACCCGAAAATAAATGAGAGGCCCCTCACCCTTGTATATAGAGAAGAAGAACGACACCGCGCTCTAGGACGTGACGCTACCTTCTCGTGGTCTAGGGCGTTGACTCACCCTCCGAGGTGTAACCGAACGCGTCACAGGGGCCGCCATCTCGTATCTGACTTCGTGGGGTCGCCATCTTGGATCGGAAGTCGTGGGGGCCGCCATCTTGGATCGGAAGTCGTGGGGGCCGCCATCTTGGACAGGAAGTCGTGGGGGCCGCCATCTTGGACCGGAAGTCGTGGGGGCCGCCATCTTGGATCTGACGTCGTGACATCATTGGCGCTAAAGTGCCATACATACTACTAATACAATTTGTTATTTCCAGTATCAAAGAAGAATGTAATTTTTAATATTCATCATCTACTGTTCCAAAACTATTTTTTTTTCTTGTCAACTCTTCAAATTTGATGGATACAATTAAAACAATAACTGTACTCATAGAATTAAAGTTGAGTTCCACTGTCAATTCATAACAAACCTGCTGAACCCTGCTGAGAAGCAAAAACATGAAATGTATTCTACATAAAAGGCTTATTTGATCAACAAGAGAGTCAAGTAGAAGTGCATGTTATAAAAACTCTTAAATATTTCAGTCTTGTAAGAAATATGGTATGTACAAGTATACTTCATCACAGTAACATAATTCACATTCAAATTCAGTGGTGCTCTTTGTGAGGCTGAATGAAATAAAATTTGTGAATGAGCACATTTTTTAGACATCATTATCTAATTGACATATACCAATAAGTAAAAAAATAACATAAAAATAAAAATCTAAGCCAAAAACAATGTGGGACAAAAATTGGCTGCAATTGGTGAACTTAAATCGTTTTGGTTGTTTATCCATCCAAGCTCTATATAGAGTTTATCAGTTTCGTGGCACCAGTGACAATACGTCCAGCTTCAATTTGGATTTTTTTCAATTTCATTTCACTGTTGCTGTGTACAGTTGAGCATATTCTAATAAAGAACGAATATATGGAAAGTTGACCTGTTATTGGTACAATAGATTTCCGATTAATTGTAATTTTTAGCATTCGGAGAAGATTCATCAATCGTGACCAAGCTTTTTCTTTGATAAATTCAATATGTGTTTGCCAATCGCAACGTCGAGATAGATATACCCCTAAATGTTTATGAGATACAACTTCTTGTATTGGAACATCATTAAAGAAGATTGTTGGATGGACATGTAGATAAATCCTTCTAGAAAACAATAATGATTTTTAAGTTTTAATGGGGTTAAAGTTGACAAGCCACTGCACTGTCCAGTTATAGAGTATTTCTAAGTTCAAATTTAGTATCTGTGCGCCAGAGTCAGGAAAATCAACAACTATTTTAAGCTGGTATCATCTGCAAAGAGACGTATGTTTGGATGAATTTCTTTAACTACATGTATATCATTTATAAACATAATAAAACGTAGAGGACCAAGAATAGAGCCTTGAGGTACACCAGACAGTATCTCAAGCCAACGTGAAACACCGCCAGTATTAAGACCTCTTGAAATCTATTAGTTAACCTGTTCAGTAACGGACCACATATACCATAATGCTTCAATTTAGCGTTTAACCCCCTATGCCAGACCCTGTCGAAGGCTTTACTTATATCACAGAAAACAGCACGAGCTTCTTTGCCTTCGTCCAGGGCCTGGCAAAAGGTGTTATACAATTCAACAAGTTGATTAACTGATGAGTCCTCAGCAGTGAAGCCAGAATGAACACAGGTAATAATATTATTGTATAGTAAGTAGTTATGCACGTGTTTGTGGATAAGTTTTTTTTTTCATTTTCTTTACAGATGGAACTTATAGAGAGATATGCCTACTGAACAACTATCATCTTTTTATTATTTGCGGAGACGCACACCATTTTGTAGCTGTACGCAGAATTTGAGTAGTCAAGGGCATTGTACCAGTCGTTGAGGGTCTAAATAAAATCAATATGTTGCAGTCGACGACCGACCAGTGGGCCAGAACATCCGATATACAGAACTATGCAAACAGTTTGAAAAGCTTGGATAACTTGCTCTGCCCTCAGATTTCAAACTATTTGCGTATTAAAGTACTGATATTTTGCATTTTATCTTTAGTGAGCATAAATTCCAGAACATAAACACAAATGCCTTTCCATCCTCTTTTTCATGAAAATGTCACCTTTTTGGCATAACTCAGGCGCTGTATCGCTCAACTCACATAAATATATTAAAGCAGATATACAGCTGGATATATAAGTGACAAGAATCAGCGAAGAATGTTTCAGAAGTAAAATATTAACAAAAAATCTTACCCATTTAACAGCCAGGTGCACTATTTGTGTCCTCGTCGACTGCAACCAACCAGCGATGGCTGTGCTGTTCGAGTACAGTGGTTCTCTTGCGTGAACAAACAAAGTCTCAAACTGAGAAAACCTGTCATCCGGATTTCTGATCAGATCAATCAAACCAGCTTACTCAGCTATAGAGACTAGCTGGAATAATGATGTTTTGCGTGAATATAGTGGAGTCATTAAACTTTGTAGAAAGTGAATAACAAAGGGGTTGACCAGGCTGTGCTGATGCGCAGGCTTGTCTGCACCTTTGTTGTTCGCATACAACAAAGTCAGGGGCCCATAATATATTCACTGGCCAAATCTTCGCTCGCTCTAGATTCTTGTAAACACAAGCACATTGTTTTGGAAACAAATCAAATTAGCTAAAGTTCTGTGAGGCAACAAAGAAGTGGCTCTTAAACGACAGGCGACAAATGACAATCGAAAACACTGCTTCTAGCGATTTTTGATCCGCATTCGTCGATTGTTAAGAGCGTTTTCGATTGCCGCCTACCAGGTGTGAAACGAAACACGCTGCAAATTTATAGATCTACACTATATGAGAGAGAGAGAGAGAGAGAGAGAGAGAGAGAGAGAGAGAGAGAGAGAGAGAGAGATCTCCTTTCAGAAAAAAAAAATTAACTAAAATCATCTCGTTTGTCATAAATGTCAGATGAAATTATGCAATTTGTTGTGGATAAATCATGAGGAGCGTTACAGACTTTCTGACATGGCCTAAAGATAATTTTGTTGGTTGTTCAGAAGTGAAAAAAGCTTGCTTCTCATTACAAGCCCAAAAATGTACCTTCTCTATTAAAAGCGTGTTGAATTCATTCAGTAAGTTTTGCTTTGATTAGATTTTGAGGCAATCTAGTATAAGATATTAGAGAAATCATATGTAGACAAACTAGATCTTAGAAAACCTTTAGGTTTTAAAGGACCTCGGACAGTCTTAATGAAAGATTGCCCATAAATATGGTCAGAAAAAGTTTCAAAGAAAATGGTATTTTTTCCATGAAAAAGATAGTAGGTTTAACACTCGAATTATCCGCAAAAGTGTTTTGTCATTTGACAAGTACCAATTAAAAAATTTGGGTTGAAAACACTGTTTTTGCTATACAACATATAGGCAATGTAAAAAGTTTAACTGAAGTGCTTCCCCCCCCCCCCCCCCCGTGACCAAACTATTCCTTTTGCATACAATTGTAGTTTCACATTTCACACATCTTATAAAATTGGCATGATTGGTCACGGGGGGGGGGGGGGGGGGGGACGCTGACATTTTGCTCAAAAACAATTAATTATAAAAACTTATAAGGAACTAATAAAGTACAAACCTGTAGGTAGATATCATTTTACAATGGCATGTTTCAGGGCTTTAGTTATGATTATGTTCCAAGTAATAAATTGTCTTATTTCTCAACCAAAACAGATGTTGTGGGTACTCATAAGAACCGTCCAAATGAGACGGTTCTTTTGAGCACCAAATTATAGGTTAAATCGATTGAGTAAGAAAACATTTACAATTTTACACTCAAAAACGGTGTTTATCTAGAGTATGTTGTATACAGTATGCTGTTCTATATAGATATGATACACCTCAGTGAATGCACTTGAAACATATTCCAGGTAATAGTCAAAAGTCATGGACTGCATACTTATTTAGAAGAAAAGATGAAATCTTCTCAATCTCAATTTTATGCAAACTGATCATTTTCGTCTTGAGTTTTATGCTGCAAACATTATATTTCCAGGTATTTAGGTGAATACCTGGCGAAGCTTTGACTTTCTGTGAAATAAAATTTTGTCACAAAAAATACCCCCACCCCCTTAACCCTAAAGACCTGGCACTCATATGCAATATTTTCCAAATATTTTTTTATTTTGCTTGGTGCACAAAATGTACAGGTTTGATTTAAGCATATAAACATAGTTGTCCATGATGCAGTATCCCAGTCACAGGCTATCAAAATCCACTAGGGGAGAGGGGGGGGGGGAGGGGGTTGACACCAAGGCACTTAAGGTTGGAAATCAATATGTCCACTTGTATTTGAAGTCAAACACTGTCCGTCATACTTTATGTGGCTTGGCTTGATGTTGCATCATGTCCGTACACCATGTGCCTTGCTCTTACGTGGCAGCTTGTCTATACACTATGTGCCTTGATCTTACATACCTACTGAAATAGAAAAAAAAGCCTTGGATTCATTGCCCATTAATACTTTACAAAAGCTGGTGTATTGGAGTAGCCCTGATATAATGAAAAACAAAATTTTGTTTTATGTTAATCCCTTGTGGGTCAAGTATATGATTTGTCACATAAAATTGTAGTCTCTTAAAAATTCAGCCATTTAAAAATATAGACACTTAAATTCATTGAAAGAATAATGACACTTAAAATTAGTAGCCACAAATATGTTTTCGCCACATAATTTGTAGCCACCATGGGTACGTTCGTCCGTCCATCCGTCCGCTCGCCCCGGCGCCCATCCATCCATCCATCCCTCCCGTCCGCCCGCCCGTCCATCAATCTATCCCGTCCGTCCGCCCGTCCATCCATCCATCCATACAAGCGGTTCCGGGTCATTTCGGCCCATAACAAAATCGGCCCATGTCAATTTCGGCCCATGTCAATTTCGGCCCATAGCAATTTCGGCCCATAAATTCTGTCAACCTCCCAGCTAGCAATCTATACGGGACCCATATGGGTCCCATGTGGGCACCCATATGGGCAGTGCAACCGGGTTCCATATGGGTCCCATATGGGCTGGCCCATGTAAATAAAATAAAATAAATGGTAGAAGCAGGGTCGGATCCAGGTTTTCTTGCTAGGGGGTTCAAATTTACAAAGGAGGTTTTTATTTGAAAATTGTACATGCTTATTTGATAGTTTATGCTGATTTTGCTTGAAATTCCTCACAAAAATGGAATAATTTTGTCTCAAATGGGGGTTCATGCAAACCACATGAATCCCCTCTGTATCCGCAACTGTAGAAGCTAGCCATGCATTATAAACAAGGAAATAAGTTTATATAAAGATGATTATATCATTTCTTTTTTCTTTATGGGACTGTTATATGGGACACATATGGGTCCCATCTGGGCAACCCGCATATGGGCTAACCCATATGGGACCCATGCCAAACCCGGTTGCACTCCCCATATGGGTCCCATATGGGTAGCCCATATGGGACCCATATAGGCATGTTTGCTGGGCTGGATTTGCAAAAGAGATGATATATTATTGAAAATATTTACAATTGATAAATAGAGTTATATTGAGAAAAAAAATACTGAAAATAGATTGACTTTAGCAACTAGTAAACGCTATTAAACGCTTAGTCACTGGCATCATAAATCACATATATATTTTTCATTAGCAAATACAACTTGTTCGGTGAGTTAAACTGAATAAATGGATTAAGAAAGAATCGATTGCGTTTCAGATGCGAGCAGGAAACACTCTGGCTAATATGCGCAAATGCACAGGCTCCTCTGAGCCTTGGCTGCTCGTTGCCTATTTGATGAACTCTACTCTAACATACACACTCCTAAGAGCAATTAAAACGAACCATTCTAATTAATTTTTATGTTTGTGTTGATAATTACAGGTAAGCCGATCTAATTATACCAATTATAGACAAACATACCAATTATATATTATTATACATGTGGGCCGAAATTGTATAGGCCGATTTGGTTATGGGCCGAAATTGACATGGGCCGAAATTGCTATGGGCCGAAATGTCCAGTGACCATACAAGCTAGCACGGGATAAACGGGGCTATCGAATGCCGGAGTCTGCAATGAACATCTACGCCCATGTTATTAACTTCTTTTTTTTTTTACAAAACTCTTTGCTTGTTTCAATAGCTTCTGTACGCTTGCGCAACAGAAGTGCCCGTACTTGAGCATGCGCACTTGCGTTATCCGACATTTTGCGCCAAGTTTCCTGGGGAAAACATTGAAGATTTTGAGAAAAACTGCTTTTTAGCTAATCAGTACAGAATGCATCCTGTCAACGGCCTGGATGCCTTTCGTACATAAATTTCCCACAATTTTGTGCTCCAATTACATCTCTGTTTGCAGAGAGAAAGCTTAAACTTGCTCTTAACTGGCAAGAAAAGTGCAACTTTCTCGGTTTGAAAACTGACCAGTCTTCGCTTTGGTGTTGTCTTGCAATCTCGAAGATGAACAACTGCGAGTATGATTTAGACACGTCAGGAGGTTTGATGGAGGTAGCTAGAAAAAATGATTTCCTTACTGAATGCAATAAGAACAATCTAAGAGAACAGAAGAACGTATTTTTTACAAACTCTCGCCAGGTTTCCCATAGCAGCACAATGGCAATATCAAAAAGTGTCATGGCCGCCAGAAGGAAAGTGCAGGATTGTGATAAAATAATAGTCCTGAACACCAGTATTAGGCTACTTACACATATTTCTTGACAAATTATACAAGTTACATGGGATTTTGGTTGTTTTGCAGTGAATTTTGTCTTGTTTTTTTTCTATAGGCTTTTTCAATCTCTTGCTGCAACTTCTGTTGGTCGGGTCTGAAAGCCCCTGCCGAGCCGAGCCGAGTTGCCGACTCGCCGAGTCAAATTTTTATTTCCAAAAACATCATCCGAGGAGATAAATCATAAATATTTTTTATATAAAGGCACTGTCTCCGGGTCCGGTACCGGACCTCTAGACTACAGTGCTACGGGTCCGGTACCGGACCCCTAGACACTGATTCTAGGAGTCCGGTACCGGACTCCGAGCCACGCCTATGAGGACTGTCTCGGGGTCCGGTAGTTTGTGAAACAACTACTGACAAGTCAAGGGATACGTGTCTGCACCTGCACGTATATATGTAGTAACAGTTATTTTACCAGCAAAAACTCCTGTTGAAGTTTCACTTTGCTTCGTCCGCCATCTTTGATCCTCAAAGGGAAACCAATCTGTATTTACTGTCATGCGTCACACTATTCAAACAGTTAAGCTTATACAAAAGGTATATAAATAATAACGGTAAAGTAACTTAGCTCACCTGTAACAAATCAATTATCTTCACATCTTCAATTAAAGGAACCAATTAAACTATTTGTTGGCAGCTGATTAGTGAGATGAGTGAGCAGTGTCAAATAAGCTTACATAGTCTGTAGTGTAGATTCATTATTCAACTATAGCTTTCAAAGAGACTCACTACTGGGACAACGGCAGTGGATCTTGCTGGTATCTTTTGACATTCGGACATAGCTTTATAAGAAGACTCGGAGTCTTTTTTTGTCTTTTTTTTTAAAAAAAACTGATATGGTCCAAAAAGGCAATGACTTTTTAGCATATATACAAACAGTGTTGAACAAGATCAGACTGCTCATACGATAACAGTCTGATCTGGACCCACACTGTTTGCTAGAGAGACGTTACAAATGGATATCCTAAGGTTGAAGACTCGATCGCGGAAATGCATCTAAAATAATGACAGTGATGAACAAGATCAGACTGCTCCTATGATAACAGTCTAATCTCGGTCCACTCTATTTGTTACAGAGACGTTACAAATTGATCTACATAGGTTGAACGACTCAATCGCGGAAATGCATCTAAAATTTACGTCTGCTGGAGTTATCTGCTACATGTTAATGCTTACGCCAACGGCTAATTTCGCCGTGGACCCTGATCAGACTGTTTCTAGGAGAGCAGTCAGATTTGGGTCCAAACTGCTTGCTACAAAGACGTCTTACGGAAGACAAACATTGCGAATCCGGTTCAGGCTACTCCTAGGATAGCAGTTTGATATGGGTCCACACTGTTTGCTACAAAGACGGCTTATGGGTCGTTGTGTCAGGGAAATGCAACTTATGCTTACGTCAATGGCCAATATCCCCGTACAGACAAACATTTGGGACCAGGATCAGACTGCTCCTATGCGATCTGGGTCAATATTGAATGCTTCAAAGACGTCTTTCAATAACGAACTAGTAGACGACATATGGGTCGTTATGTAAGGAAAATGCAAATTATACTTACGTCAATTGCTAATTTTATCCGTACAGACAAACATTGTGAACCTGAATCAGACTGCTCTTAGGAGAGCAGTTTAATCCGGATCCACACTGTTTGCTACAAAGACTGGACTGGAATAATCTAGCAGAACATAAATGGCGTTTCGCTGGCGTGCTAATGATGGCCCAACATTGCTGGCTTAGTAGCTTTTTAATTTTTCAGGGGATCCTGATCAGTATATATTTCTTATGATTTTTCAGGGGGAGGGGGCTCCGGAGCCCCTGCCCCCCGCCCCCCCACTCTGGATCATCGCATCATGAATACGCCCAACTGATGTTAGATCCCTATCATAAATTTCTGAGCACCACATTTCGTAGAGCTCAATAGTCATATATAGCTGTTTTGTTGTGAATAACGTCCTGTGCAAGCATGCTAGTACCGAGCCACCATCGGCCCATGCGTTTGGCTGATGCTCGACAGTGGTCTGATTTTGTTTGCTTATTTGGTCTTAAGCTTTTGGGTGCTCAAAAGAACCGTCTCACCGCTGTGAATAACTTCCCGTGCTAGCATGTTATATCGGGCCAAAATCGGCCCACGTTTTGAGCTGTTTTATTTTGAATAACTTCGGACCACCATCGGCCCATGCGTTTCACTGGTGGTTGTGGTGGATGGACGGGCGGACAGACAGACAGACAGACAGTTATGTGACCAATTGGCCGGTATGAAAGCAATTAAACAATGCACCTGCAATCACCGTTTGCTTACTTCAATGAAAGTGCAAATTGGTATGTACCTTTAGGTTAATAATCAAGCAGACAGATAACAACAATAAATTAATAAGAACATTGAGACAAACACCAATTAAAGGACATCAAACCCTGCGCCAATTCACTGATGCGAAAGTAAGGTCCCCCTGGCATTAATTACCTTTATTCATGACCTTATTGAAAAAATTAGGATAAGAAAAATAAAAATAAAAGGAATAAAGTAAGACAACTTATATCTAGTTATGTTTTTTATTCACTCTTGTCCGTTAAAAATCTTATACTTTTTGTATTAATTACCTTTATTAATGACCTTATTGAAAAAATTAGGATATTAAGAAAAATAAAAATAAAAGGAATTAAATAAGACAAATTATATCTAGTTATGTTTTTTATTCACTCTTGTCCCTTAAAAATCTTATACTTTTTGTATAAGCTTATACTTGTTTGAATAGTGTGACAGTAAATACAGATGATCAAAGATGGCGGACGAAGCAAAGTGAAACTTCAACACGAGTTTTTGTTGGTAAAATAACAGTTACTACATATACGTGCAGGTACGGACACGCATCCCCGTATCCATAGACATGCCGAGTAGTTGTTTCACAAACTACCGGACTCCGAGACAGTCCTCATAGGCGTGTCCGGTACCGGACCCGTAGCCCCGTAGTCTAGGGGTCCGGTACCGGACCCCGAGACAGTGCCTTATATAAAATCATCACTTAGACTAAAAACAATAAGTGGAACATAAAGAAAAATTATAATTTTTTATAATTTTGATTTAATTTCCATTTTATTCCTCGCAGGGGGTCTGAAAGCCCCTGCCGAGTGGAAATTCCCTTTTCAGCTTACTATGCAGCCAAAACACCAACGAATGCATCCTTTTTAATATTTTTCCATGCAAATTTATTAGTTTATCGATATATGTACAACAATTGAAAGAAAAATTACCTGCTATGTAGTATATTCCGATTTTTCATTAAATTTTGACAATCCCGAGCCAAGCTATAAAAGTCGATCCGAATCGGATTTCAGCGGCCGCTAATTATGCAAAACAATTTTAATTGAGCCGAAACGTCCATACCGCTGATTAGCGATTTGAAAGTCGTTAAAGGTGACCACCAGTCACACAATAATTAGTGAAATCAATCTAATACAAATTAATTAGTAATTATAATGTTATGATTAATAATTTTAGTTCATTAATTAGACTTGACTAATATTTATGATATATGTTCAGATATACAGCTAATTAAAGAAGTCCGACAAAGTAAATGGTATGATTAAAATTTTAAGTACCTGAACATCTTTCAATCTGACACTAATGAGAATTGCTCTTTTAAAAGCAAAAAAATACCCAATCATCGGTGGTCCCTGTTTTTGATAACTTGTTTGGTGTGGCGATTCTCCTGATCTTTCCGTTTATTTGTGTGGATTCGTTTGCATTTTCCGCCAATTTTCGGTTGGGAGTCGTGAATGCTCCCATTCCTGGTTGGGACTTTTTGCTCCCTTGGGGGATTTTTTTCTGGGATTTCAATTTCTAAGTTCCCGGACATGTTGCCATTGCATTCCGCTTCTAATTGTCGTTTTACTTGCATGCAGTAGTCCCTGAGGGGGGCTGCTGCGATTTCTTGAGCTCTTTTTTGTTTTTCTTCGCGTTTTCGGGCCTGAAATGCAGGGTCATTTAGTTCCTCATCTTCCTTATATAAAAGCGCGAATTTATTATCATATAAAGCGCGTAAGTCGATGGGGTTTGATGTAGATGAGGGGTTGGATTTTTCGGAGGACAACAATGAGTCCTCCGAGAAAGACGCTTCCAATAAGCGCGACGCTTCCAATGAGCGCGACGCTTCCAATGAGCGCGACGCTTCCATTGGGTTCGAGTCCTCATTAGGGAATGCCGGGGTAGCGAGATTCCCCTTAGAATTTAATAATGGGGCGGGTTGCATTGGGGACGCGAAGGGGGACCCTATTGGGGATAAACTGACGTCGCATGCGTCTTCATGTAAGGTCTGCTCTGGGGTCTTTGGCGTGAACCCCGTTGACAATTTGTTATCCGCGTTTGCTACGGATTCCCTCGGTGGTGTGGTGGGGGATCTATTCCCGAGATCAGGGGTTCCTGTTGGGTAGGGGTAGGGGTGGGGGCACCCCCTCCAGCCAATAGCTTTGTCACATCTTGAGTGGGGACCTCTTGGGAGGTAAGAGTCGGAGATACTCTGGGCTTCTGGGGAAGGTGTTAGACGGCCCATAAAAAAAGTCCCAGTGGTCCCAATAATACAGGGACCAATAGACTTAAACCCCAAAGAAAAACAATCGAAAAGCAAACAAGCACAAATATTAACTCGGGAACTAATTAAGAAGCTACGGAGACCCTCGAATCTTCCAGTGATATAAATGTTGTGGGCAGCATGATAGGAGCTTCCAGACAGCTCAGCACAAGTGTTGAGATGCAATTCTTGCAGTTGCACGACAGACAAAAATTAAACGCATCTTTACTAAAGTTCAACAACAGAAAAATCTCGTTGACTGTGGAGTATTCGCCACAGCATTTTGTACAGAATACTGCTACACTAAACGAAAAGGGGTGTTGCTGGCTGAATTTGACATTATGAGAATGAGAGACCATCTCCACAACTGTATTAAAAATATGGAACTCACGCCTTTTCCGAAATTGAGAAGGAAGTTGAAACTGCGAAAACAAACTGAAAAAGTGCTTAATTATTCTATAGCAGCAGACTGTGCAGCTTTGTGTGAGTTTCCAATTATGAGGGAGCAGTCAGGGCCCAGCTTGAACCCTGCCCAGACGTTTCGATGGCAGGTCGATGGTGATCCGATCTAGTTTGCTTACTGCATACCGTACGTGGTGGTATTGGGCCGTTTACATTTGTCCGTTTTCGGTCATTGTTGTTAATTAAGTCGTAAATAAATAGAAATCGAAGTGGCCGTTATGAAACTATCATTTTACGTGAAATTAACGCAGTTTTACGTAAGATATCTTTATACATTATCTTCATTTATATTTTTATTTCACATTATTGGTCAAAATCGCTTGAAGACTTCTCAATTTCCCAATTAAGATCTCGAAAATCAACTGAAATCGCGATTCACTCGGCAGGGGCTTTCAGACCCCCTGCGAGGAATATAATGGAAATTAAATCAAAATTATAAAAAATTATAATTTTTCTTTATGTTCCACTTATTGTTTTTGGTCTAAGTGATGATTTTATATAAAAAATATTTATGATTTATCTCCTCGGATGATGTTTTTGAAAATAAAAATTTGACTCGGCGAGTCGGCAGCTCGGCTCGGCTCGGCTCGGCAGGGGCTTTCAGACCCGACCACTTCTGTTGAGTGAACATGCCGTTGGTTTTGTCATAGATCCTAAATTTACCTAGATGTTACTCCAATGGATTTACCAATAATTGTTTCCCAATCTTTGTCGCGTCCAAATTCAGGTATTGACCGACCGCTTTACAAATAGAGATCCATGTGTTACATGGCCATTGTAAAATGGTTATCAAACAATGCAATTAAATGATGCAATTTGATTAAAATTTTGTTTAGTTCTGTTAATTGGCTATTATTGTCAATTGTTGAAAATATCACGTTTCTGTTGAGACATTTTAACGCATCCGCGGAAATAGTTACTGCTCATATAGACATAGACACTTTACCAACCCCCCTTTTAATCGTTTGTTAAACAAATACCTGTTAAATCAATTAATGAAGTGTATCTATGACCAGATCTGTTTACTACTACGTTTTTTGCGTATTTTCTACGCTTTTTAGCTTCAAAATACGCTCTACGGATCACTATTGCAAAACTACGCACAGAGCAAAATCCCGATTTTCTATCAATTTTTATCCATTTTGGTTCATTTCAAGACTTTTTTTCTCTGCTTAAGGGAGGTAATTTCCACTGATCCATAACTGTGTTTATCAGCTGGTCAATTACCGTAAACAAACAAGCCAATTAGTCATGCTTTGTGAGCAAGTTAGTGCCAATCAACCTCAAAACTGGTAAGGAATGACAATAATACGGCCTTATCATTTAATCATTTCTTGAATAACATTGGTTTTATGCCATTGTTGTAATTGTCATAGGTTTTCGCGACCTACTCTTTAACGTCAAGAGTATCTTTTCATAGTTAATGAGACTGTATTTGAGGTCAAAATATTATATAGGCAATCCTTACTTGTGTTTAGACCAAAACAATTGTCTGTCATGCAAGATTTTTTGTTTGTTTTGATTTTATTTTGATGGCATAATGTTTAAAATTGAGCGAGCCAGTAAATATAGATAGATGAACTGTTTTAGTAAATATTCAATCGGCCTTTTTAAGATTGAAAAGACTCAGAAAGATCTAGTTTAGTGGTGAAAAACAATTTTACATTTCACCAGCTGCTGTGAGTGGGGCAAATAAACCATAAGTTCTCTCCCTCTAGACTTTTTAATGCTTGCAAAAAAATAAGTCAGATCAGGGTCTTTCTCCTCCTGTAAGATGCATTCTTCAGCCCTTTATACTGCCTTTGGCAATACATCTTTCTATATTTGTTCAAATAATCCACCGACTATACACAGGGGCGGATCCAGGATGTCTTGATAGGGGGTTCAATTTACAAATGGGGTTTCGATTTGTTAATTTTATAAGATCAATTATCAATGTTTCCTGATTTTT
Organism: Loripinus fragilis; assembly: GCA_964019695.1. Classification (NCBI taxonomy): domain Eukaryota; kingdom Metazoa; phylum Mollusca; class Bivalvia; order Lucinida; family Lucinidae; genus Loripinus; species Loripinus fragilis. The sequence continues at coordinate 68,407,800 of OZ026525.1, read as the reverse complement.
CTGAAAATTCTCCATGAAAATTAAATATTTTAGTCTCAAAGGGGGGTTCCCTCTAAATCCGCCACTGATACCTGTCTGGTTTACTGACTTTCTGACTACATGGGCGAAGCCTGAAGTAAACAGGGCTGCATATGATCTTTTTATTATGAGAACTTTGATGGGCTTTTAAGTTTTTGGTGGGTATGTAAAAAGTTAATTAAGTTCTTATCTATTTTAGCCTTTTATTTAAGGCAATATAGTTTGTTAAACTTTGCGTATGATAGACTACACATCAGTACTCAAAACTACACAAAACTACCTCCTTGACTACACATACGCGACTTTCAATGTAAACAGGTCTGTATGACTGACAAAATGTATTTTACTATTGAAAATATGTCTTTTCACACTTAAATCTGCAATGTGGTTAAGTTCCTACTGTACATTAGAGGCAGTGTTAAGGTTTCTGACATTTCCCCCATTTTATTATTTGAAAATACTTAAAAAGACAATTATGCTAGCATCTTAACTGCATGGTTTTGTTTTGTTGTTTTTTTGCAAAAAAATAGATGTGGTGTTAGGAAAATATGTGCACTTTATCAGTCGTCTAGATAAGGCCAAAATGAAATATATGTGTGGTTCCTGTTGCATGCCCAGTGTTCTACCAAGGTTGCTAAGACATGGGGACAAAAGTCTCAACAGCCCTAAAAATTAGGGGACATTTTTAAAATCAGTGAGACATTAGCTTTTTTCCTGAAAATACACTGGAACTCCTTTAGAATGCGGTACCTGGGCGCCTAAGTTTGCCCACAGCGTAATAAGTGGTCATGATCGCTACAAGGCGATATCCCACCCACCTGCCCACGGCACATCGATGCTGAAACTTTTCCGCTAAGCTAGTAATTGTTTATAAGGGAGCTAAATGCTGCATAACGCTAATATATATAGCAATAGGAAAGGAGATAATGCGCTTTTTTTTTATACATGCTAAAAGTAGTTGGCAAATGCTCAATACTTTTGAAAAAACAAAAAAAAAAGAAATGTGATTTTTTATATTAAAGGATAATTATTAGGTTTAAATGCTGTTTTGGTGAGCTACATTAAACTCCAAGTTCACTCTGTGATTTAACAATGGATTTAAAATATGCAAATTTCAGAACAATAAGACACTTAATTTAGATTGACTTATCATTTACAAAAATTCGGCTGCGACAAGATTCGCAATTACTGTGTTTCGGCCTCGACTTTGCTGAAATTTCCGCGATATTCTCGCGGGATCTCGGCCTCGGCAGAACACTGCATACCAACAAAATTTAGGGTAGGTAGGTAGGGAAATTGTTAAATTTTGTTATAACATCTAGCAAAGAAAATAGTCACAAATTCTGAAAAAGTGCCCATTTTAGGTATTTTTTCTCCAAAGACCATTTTAATGTTTAGGGTAGGGTTAAAAAAATTAGGGTAGGTAGGCAACAGGAACCACACATACATTTCATTTATGCCTTAGGATTTGGATCAATGGGTATTTCACCCCCTACTTTTTAATTTAATGAGTATTTTATTCCCTACTTAAAGTGAAACGACCGAATATTTGCTTAGCATATTTTAAAGAAAAGTTGCTTGTATTAAATACATGTTACAATTTTAGGAAAACTTCAAAGATTAAAACAATTGGTGTATTTTTTGCTTTACGTCCCAAGTCAACAGCTAAGGTCATGGCAGGACGATCAGTTAACCAAACCACACTTTTCCAGGGTTTTCTCTAAGTTTTGGAGTAGCCGGCAGACATTGTCAGGAACCCGGCCAAATTCACTGCTTTATAGTACAACCTAAGGACCAAATCTATCAAAGTAGCTGGCACAGAAGGCAAAGTAGGTGGCTACTTTTGCCGGCTTCCTCCTCTTAACGAAAACACTGTTTTCGGAGGCATGCGTGAACAAGCGGTTAACAAGTCGGTAACTTGTCTGGCAACAGAAGGAGTCTGAATGAAGATCCAGGGTTCGCGAGTTGATCCCGGTCCAGTCCCATACTTTCGTGGAGATTGATTATGAAATAATTTCTGCGGTCATCCCCTCCCTTCCGCTTATTCATTCAAAAAGGATAGTTGTCAGTTTAAGGGAAAGTATGTGCACGAAGTACTGGTTAACTGCTTGTTTAAGAATTGAGAAATCAATATCCAATAGGTAAATACCATTTGCCAGTCTAAATTGCCCTATTTACTTCCCTTTATTAGGTTACACTAAATACGGAAGTGGTAATAAACAGCGAAAAAATAAGCAGATTTTCGAGATGCGCCCTTAGGTCCGCGCTGTGTGCGTTATTAAGGGACATTGTCATTAAAATCGCAGGAATCCCGCAATGCCACGCTCTAGGCACAACATTGCAGAATAGAGAGCGGGGATCAATTTTAGCACTTGCTACCTGGACTTTTGTCAAGTGGGTTTTTGTCCTAGTGGGCTTTTGTCCCAGTGGGCTTTTGTCCGTTCCCCCCTGAATATAGGTTCAGAAAGCTAAATATGCTAAAATTGGTTTTGTCTTCAATTAATGCTATGTAATTAAATTTGTTAAGTTTTCTAATTTGCAATGTTACTATAAAAATAGTTCTAACATTTTCAGTGAAAAAGCAAGTTGATCAGCATCTTTACTCTCTTCTTTAGCAAGTGAGAAAAATAGTCACTCGTCAATTTTTAGCAAGTGGTTAAGTCTCAAATTTGATCCCTGAGAGAGGAAACAGTGTGATTTTTGATCAGCTAAATTCTGAGGTGTTTTTTGAAATGACATCACATTAAGTTAAATGATTTAATCTTTTCCAATTTCAGATAAAACATCGGTATTTTTCCCAATTTCATTGGCACCAGGCCCCAGTCCAAAATCTATAGCAAGACTCCTGGACACTGAAATAACAATGTAAAAAAATTCTGCTCTCGTATTTTATCCCCCGCCAAAATCATTATAACTTTACGTGATAATTACCCATAGCATGGAGTGTTGTGCACAACACTAAGCCACCGACTCCGAAGGTCAAGTCATGGTCACTACTTTGACTCAAGCTAAGATGATGTGTTGTTGTACATGTCGTACTCCTCTTCTTCAAGAGCCCATAAACATTGTATATTACATAAGGTTGTTTAGAATGGAATTTGGAAAACTTAAATTTGCTTAACCAGTGACCGGGAAAGATTTTTTTTCTATGCGACAATGGCCCTTCATAATCCAAAATCAATGTGACATTTTGAAAACCAATGTGACATTTTCAAACTCTAATGTGACATATCCCAAAATTACTAGAATTTGCACACAATTATAGTTCAAGTGACTTGTTCAGACGACGACGACACTCGGTCTACAATTTGCGTGGAGTCAGATTCTGTGACATTCGTGACAGGTTGTTTATCGGACTCGGGGGCCAGGCAATGTTTGAGATGAAACTGGGTTAAATGGCTTATCTTGAGTGGATGACTTAAATAAGTTACTGATTAGGCCCTGATTATCCGGTCTTTTCAATTTTTTTTTAGGTGGCATGGTCAAAACAAAAGTAAATAACTCTTGATCCGTGATCGTTACAGCGCAGACGATGTTTACTATTTGCAGCGTTCGCACAGACCGATGACGCCATTAAAACGTGTAGTTACTCGGGCGCTTTATTGTAAATGAAAAGCGTGAATCACAGCGTCTGTATTTATTTATTCGTACTCACCTATTTCGTACTCACCTATTTTGTACCGAAAATTATCGTAAAAATCGGAAAGAGACCTGGGCGCATCCATTGCAAAAAAAGATGTGACATTTCCGTTTTTAATGGGACTATGGCGCATGCCTTTCCCGGTCACTGCTTAACACAAGGGCTAGTAATACAGTGATTTTTTTACCTGCGCGTCCTGCGTCTCAGACGCATAATTCTCACAACAGTCTAGGGACAAGATGTCCTTGTACTTTAAAACAATCACTGCAGTAAAAATTACATATATCTACAACACTCTGTCAGATTTGCTTTCAATATAAACGGCCTAGATAAATTCTGTAAGCTTGCCGTATCTCCATGCATGTAAAACGTGAGGCCAGTGATTAATTAGCTTTGGATACAAGTGAACTTCATTAAACAGTGAAGACCCAGATGTAATGCTACATCTGGCGACATTTGATCAGCATCTGCACTGTTACCCATTGAAGGGCCAGCAAAACACATCTGAACATCTCGTCTGCTAAAGTTGTTTGCTGTATATTTAGTACTAGTTAACATCCCATGTAGATGGAAGATTCAATTGGCACATGAAGGGTCAATAGACTTACCTCTTTTTATGTATGTGGCTGTTTGTCACATACTTTGCTGTTTTTATACAGTAGGATATTATTAAAATTAAGTTAGTTTCTGGAACAGTCTAGTCTGGGTTTTGATAGATAAAATAGATTCAACAAAAACAAGGCAATGATACATAATTATGTTTTGCTGTATGCATGGAGCTAACTTATGACAGAGTAATTTCTAAATTCAGATGCTGAACCCAGTTAAATAAACAATTAATCTTAGAGTGTTGATAACACAATTATAGGCGAAATTTATGAACTCGAATCTGAGTTCTTCAAATTTCAAAAGCACTTGTCTCTAGACTGACAAAGGACGCATGATTCTAAACCATGAGAGTGCCCGCAGGACGCATTAAGAATTGTGGCGAAAAGTCTTCATTTAGTATTTGCAACTTTGGTTTTGAATGTTTTTTTACTTGCGTACCCTGTCTTGAATAATATTGGTAAAAACCGGTGGGAAAAAACTCCCCAACAGTATTATAGCGATCATTACTTCCCTTGGAAAACACGTGTTTTCAGATATGCACCTCTATAGGGGAGTTTACCGGTAAAAGCCAGTGCCTGTAAAAACCAGTGCTGATAAACCAGTACTGATAATACTACCGACCCGAAATGAAACATTGGAATAATGAGTTTTACCCGCAAGCTTAAACACCCTTTCCATAATGAACACAGCGTGCTTTCATACGAAGATTATGTCTCCAAAAAAGTCCCAAAAATAGACCCTAAACAGGCCACACTGGTGTTCTTAGCAAGAGGCATGGAAATGAATCTGATGCCTCGGAAATGCCAGTAGAGAGTCTGAAAATGGCACAGGTTAAACAAATTCAGAGTATTTCAAATACCAATAGAATGGTTAAAGTATTACTGCAGGCTCATGAAGTACAGTTTCTGAAGTACATGGACTGTACTGTGCACAGATGGTAAAAAGAAAAATTAATATGGTATGTCCAAGGGCTCAAATGCAGTAACTTTCAGCACTGCACTTGTAGGCATGCAGAGTTAGATGAACACGAGCTAATGAACTCGGCTCTAAAAAAATATATGAAAACTGCGAGACAAAAGTCTGACTCTTAGCAAAAGATAAAAATATGATTAAGGTAGATCTATTGTCTGGAGTTGAATTTTTTATTAATAAGAAAGTCAGGTTGGTTTTTATATCTTTATTATTTTACATGAAAAAGTAAGTTTGATCTTAATTATAGTGTAAGAAAGTATGCCAGTGGACCAGAATTGTATGGATGCTAGGGAGGCAACGATATACCGGTAAACCGCGATTCACTCTAAATAAATATCGTATCGCGGTACACTTTTGACTGTACCGGTACAAGAGCCTTCCCTATGTGTCATCAAGCTAGTTTTCATCTAAAATTTGCAAGAAAATATCCATTACTGGCTTTGAAATTGACCAAAAGTCAGGTCTTTTTCAAAACCGGAAGCGGTAAAAAAAAGGAGAGAAAAAAAAAACGCAGTGGTATAATTCCTGACACAAACTACACAAGCGTTGACTGTGTCTAACAGCATATCACCTACCTTCAAGCATTGGAAGATGTTTATTCTGTACAACAGACATCAATGCGAACTTTAACATATTGTTTATGGATAGCTTACACATTTTCTATCCATCCCTTCGAGCTATTTCAGCATATCAAATACCGACGCTTATTGTTAAAACTTGTATATATCTGTTCGTGTTGCAAATTAGAGCAACAGGCAACAGCTACTTACTTTTTCAAAAAAGATGGCGGACAGACAATCACGAATTATTGTAGTGAAATATCTAAATGGGAAGGCACAAATTAGATCATTTCTCCTTGAAAAGCAGCCGAGGGACAGAAGGAGTAGCTGAAAATATGTCAGTGTGCAAAAGATGTCAATTTCATGACCCTTGAAATATATTATAATACTGAACTAGGGGCATTAATAGACAGAAATAAAGATACCAGGTGTATCACAATATATATGGCAATACGGGTTTTCCATATCACAATATATCGTAATACGCTTTTTGGCGTATCATTGCGCCCCTAATGGATGCACAAAATTTATGATTCAAAGTGGGCCCCATAAGGGATGCAGAACTTCGAGTTTGGGATGCAAAGAATTTTAGCCCAGTGAGTCCCAGGGTCATAGAAGCAAGTTTGTAAAAAAATCACTGGTAATAGTAGAATTTTTTAGTGATTTTGTTGTTGAATTTGAAGTCTTTTTGAGTCTTTTCATATTTTTTGATGACTGTCTGAAAATTAAGCAGTCAGTTTCATAAGCAGAGGTCAGGGGAAGCTTGAGGTTTATTAAAATTGGTAACTGTTAAAAAGCTTACAAATGTACAAGCTAAAATATATGTTCTTTAATCATCCAGGAGATACAGCGGCTTGTTGCTCCACCAGTCAGTGAAGAAGCGCTAAGAAAACAGAAGAGAGGTCCTAAAGAGTACCGTCGTCATGGAAAGGCCATTAATCATGATTACTGTGACAGCTGTTTAGAAGGCGGTGATCTATTGTGCTGTGACCGTTGTCCAGTGTCATTCCACCTTCAGTGCCAGTAAGTAGTATCAGGTCAAGTTAAGGAAAATATTTTTAATGTAAAAGTCAAATAATTTTCTAACCCATGATGGAATCAATTTAAACATATGTTTTGGGTGCTCAAAAAGAACCGTCTCATTGAGACGGTTCTTTTGAGTACCCACAACATATGTTTTGGTTGAGAAATAAGAAAAAAAATATTTTCGTTTACACACTCTTATCTGGATGCCTGACATTAGACTAGATTTGTCGGGTTGCTAGACTGTGTGCTACTAGAGCAGTTGATTAACTCTATACAAATTTATCAAAAGAAGCAGGGGAAACACACCTGTGAAGAATGTGTAAATCCCCGCTACCCTCTAAATGAAACACCTGATTTAGGCAGAATTGATTGACCTTTGACGAATAATTCAATTTGAGCCAGTGCATGAGATTTCCAACAATGTGGTAAGTGTTACTAGCAAAGCCTCAGATCAGCCTGCGCATACGCGCAGTCTGATCAGAGCCTTTGCTGGTCTTTTGAGTATTCTATGATTGTTAAGCTACTGACTGAACACCATTTGGAGTTTCTAAGCTTAAAAGGAGGCTGCAAAGGCTTGTCCGAGTCTACACTTGTCAAAATATCAAAGTTTTGGAAATCTCGTGCCATGGCTCATTTCTTAACTGTACTAACATGCTGTCAAATAAGTGAATGTACACATTAAAGAACTACTCCTATCATCCTATGCAATATATTTGTTTACAGAACATATGTGCTCAGTTTCATGGCTTACTCTTTCAGCGACCCTCCACTTGAAGAGGATGATGTGCCCACTGGTGAATGGGTCTGTCATAGATGCAAGATTTCACCACCAAAGATAGAGGTAAAATGTTCTAGAAGTGCCAGTCTCATGGCAGAGTGAAAGTTTTCTGGATTAATTATTCATCATAGAATGTCAGCCTCAAAATACTGATTTAGGGAGATTATTTATATAGTTTCAGGGATTTTCCTACCTTTCTGAAGTTGGGGCCAGGGGCCTGTTGAATTTGGAAAAAAGGCATTTGGACCAAGAATTTGGGAAAACTAGAACTGGACCGCCATTTTAAATGGATTAGATAACATTATAAGAAATAAGGAGTGTAAAGATGCTTTAATTGTCCACCATAAAAATACATGAAAAATTGCATAAAAATGTGAATTAAAACTTGTTTTCATTCACATTTCTATGCATTTTTTCATGCATCTGTTAATTTTGTAATTTTGATCGGATTCACCAAAATGAAGAACTAAAATTTTGGGAATGATATACACCATTTTGTGAAGTTTTTGCTCATTTTTGAATTGGGAACAGGCCGTTATTCTGCCCCAAATCTGGCCTAGGAAAATCCCTGAGCTTCTCTGATTTGTTTTTAGTTCAATAATTTTGAACTTTCTAACTTTCACCCATGAAGTCTTGAGCCTTATCTTGCTGGATAGTTTTATATAGTTTTATCCAATTTTAAGATTCCAGATATAAGCAAATTACATAGAAAAACAGCCTGAATCTTCTCAGAAGCCAGATGATCTGGAACCTTCCTGTTTTAAACTTGGATAATCTGGATAAGGCCAACCTTAAATATACTTTTGTTTCCCCTTACCCCACCCTGTTTTACCGCTATGGATGGGTCGGTCGTAAACTTTTTTTTAACTAAAAATCTCAAATTGGATACCCATTTAAACTTAATTGTATATAGTAAAACCTGTCTTAAGAGGCAACTCAAAAAAAACATCGCATAATGCTGGTCAAAAGTATTGCAGAATGCTCCCAGGGAGCATTCTGCAATACTTTCGAAGCATTTAGCGCCCATTTCATTTGTCTTAATGACCTTATATCTTTGAGTGTCCATTTTAGGCAGGTTTTACTGTATAGTCCTACTATAGGCAATAAAATTAAATACACAATTTGCGGAGATAACAATGTTTACATTGGACAATTCTCTCAGGTTGCAATGAAATTTAAAAAAAAATAATATTCCTGACTGAAAATTGAAATAAAATTTTTTGAGTAGGGCCTTTTTTCAGGGTCGGTCGGGTAAGGGGAAACAAATTTTAATTTTAGCCTCATGCATGGCTATATGATCCAGTGTTTCATTTACCTGTGAGTCCCACTAGATTTTCATATAAGATTTCCGTAGGCACTGTTTTATTTTTTGAGTCCCAGAACTCAATTGTACCCAAGGTATTTAAATATGGGGATAGATGCTTCGCTTCAGCTGCACCCAAGTTATGGAACGAATTGCCATCGAAAATCAGAGACTGTGAAACATTAGACTCTTTTAAAAGATCTCTAAAAACTCACTTATTTACCCAGTCCTATGGTTAATAATTCAAAAAGACTATGGCATTATATTTTCGGACAAGTAGAACATATAATATAAGACAGTGTTATTTTTTATTCCTGATAAGACAGTGTTAGTTTTAAATTCATCAGTGTCCTGCAGACAGATGGCCTGTGGCAGGAACGATCTATATAGGCCCCTGTTCCAATCAGACAGCTTCCTGACACATACTCTCAGACTCTCAGTATTGCAATCACTTACAGTGTACCTGAAATTTAGCTGCATATTGTGTATTTTTGTAACTTCTGTGATATGCTAGGTTTTAGTATTTTAAGTATAATACTGTAGGCACATTACATGTATTATTGCTATTATTGCACACAGAATTGCTTTTTTTCTAAAATGCTATTTTTATCTATCTTAGAATATTTTTGTCTTTTTTGTATAACGTAGATATGTATTGTAAAGCGCTTTTGAACACTTATGAAAAGGGCGCTATATAAATGTGGTATATTATTTTTTATTTTATTAAACAAAATGGGTCATTTTGGAATTGTTTGTGCTAAATGTCTCAAAAAAGCAGGCTTGGCAAAACTTTGATTTCATCATCAAAGTATTAATTTGATACATGCATAACATCAAAGACATCAGATTAGTGGTTCTGATCAGATTAAATGAGTACTGTGAGTTGAGCTTTGCATGGCTATTGGCTAGTTTCTTTGCAGACAGCATCTTCATAGTCTGATAAACACATAATGTTCTCCGTCAAAAAATTATAATGCACATGCTTCGTGTAAAATTTCAAATGCCTTCGTTGTTTTTGGGTGAGAAATAAGAAAGTGATTTGTTATTAAGCACTCTTATATCTAGGGGCCTGTAAGCTGATAGGTTTTTAATGATTGATTTTCTGGTGTGGCTCTTATTTGAAACGGAACTTTAGTTAAGAGTGTGTAACGGAAATTTAATTTTCTTTATTTACCATCCAAAACATATGTTGTGGGTACTCAAAAGAACCGTCTCAATGAGACAGTTCTTTTGAGCACCCAAAACATATGTTAAAATTGATGGGTAAGAAAATATTTACAATTTTACCCTGAATTTTTTTTTATCTAAACCTGTGTTGAAATCTATTTTCAGAAAGATGATGATGCATCCTCGACCAAAAGCGGAAGTTCCAATAGTGGAAAAAATAGTAAATATATCCCGCCAGTTCCTTTTCTTCCAGTTACTACAGGCAACCCATTACAGCAACTTGTGGAGGCAGCCAAACTTCTCAACCCTATGCAGTTTGATTTGCCGAAGGATCTTGCATGTACCACGCCACTACCTGGTGAGTAAAAAGTTAAAAAATACCCTTTGATATTACCTATTCCTACACAAAAATACAATATCCTGTATCACCCTACCAGGGTTTTTTGATTCCGTATCACCATCCTACATATTTTACCCATCCTGTCTGGTCCCATACTTTCGTGGAGATTGATGATGAAATAATTTCTTCGGTCATTTTTCTCCCTTCCGCTGAATCATTCAAGAAGGGTTGTTGTCAGTTACAAGCGAAAGTCTGTGCACGAAGTATTGGTTAACTGCTTGTTCAAGCTTGCACAGGAAAAAGTGTGGTTAGGTGAACTGACCATCCCGCCGTGACCATAGCTGTTGACTTGGGACATAAAGCAACAAAACAAACTATTTTTGCACTGATACTGTATATGGGTAAAACCCAGAAACGGGACAGAATCTGAATCAAATATTAACAATTCCACTGTTCTTGTTAAATTGTTCAATTTATCGTTCATTTAAACTACCCTTATTATTGTATATACATATTATATGCTCGAACGAAAGACATAACGGTTATCTGCACTTTTGACATCTCAAATGACATCATATATATGCGATGACGTTGCATAAGGTTTCTGAACCTCACAAATCAAAAATTATAAACACAGTAAATTTGGTACCAAAATGTTCCATACGGTCTAGTTCAGAAAGTGACTACCCACACTTTGTTTTCATTCACTAGTAAGAAAGTTACAGACATTTGGAATTCTAAGGTTGACTCAAGGAAGCTGATTTTCAAAATACAGTCTTCCAATTCTTTCTGCAGGGAACAACTGATGTATTACATGTACTACTTTTTGTAGGTATATAATAAATGCATCATTACCTTAGTAACTTGATCCGATGGGTTGGTTCATGTGTTGTATGATCCGGTTGTTCTTGGTGCCCCACTCGACTGTTCTTGGTGCACCCACTCGACGTGATCTGACCTATCTGATCAAGTTACTAAAGTAATAATGTGTATGTACCACAGTCCAGAAGCATTGAAAATGTGAATCATGAGCCCAGCTAGACTGTTTGACCTGTCCATTTTAACCCATATACGCTGAATGGAATTTCCCAATCTTATTAATCAGACCAGTCCATTTCTGTTTTAAGGGTTCAACTTTGGGTAGTTTTTTTCATTTTTAATGGAATCTTAAAAAAACATTCTACAAGCAGGCCTTTAGCTAAGAGTGTACCAAAAAATTAATTTTCTTATTTCTCAACCAAAATATATGTTGTGGGTGCTCAAAAGAACTGTCTCAATGAGACAGTTCTTTGAGAATCAAAAACACTTGTTATAGCTAGTAAATGTTTACAATTTTACGCTCAAAATTTTTGTTTATCTTAACCCATGTACAAGCAAACTGTGGAGACGGCTTTTTGTTTTGTTGTCTACAGATTTAAAAAAATTCCGGACTATCTTCAGTGTTATACATTTTGTCGGATTTGTCCGGCCGGATCGGGGTCCAATCTGTTTCTGTTTGGGGTCATCAGTAGTCGCCGAGGAAAGAGTTAATAACAGAGATTTTCAATGAAAATCATGTTTGTATGGTTCTCCATGAAAATATTTGGAAACAAATGTCAACCCATAAAGCGCCACCTATAATTTGCAGCAGACGACAATTTCAAATTTTGCCACTTTTTCGATAATAACAAATAAGGTATGATGTTCCATGAGAATCGTCTATCATACCTTATTTTTTTTCGAAAATTAGGAAAGATGTAGCAAAACTCGTGTCTGCTGCAGTAGTGATTGGCGCTTTAAGGTTTAAAACTGTCATATTAATCCCAAAATGTTGTGATCTGCACCTAGGATATCCAGTATGAACAAAGGGTTAAATCTCTTATTAATCAGTACACGGCACTGTTCTCAACTTCTGAAATGTGTTACAGGTTCCAGTAAAAGAAAATGGTGGGGTAAAGATAAAAACGCACAAAAGAAGCATGCTCATGAATTAGACAATGGGATGGTTCCACTTCCAGCCAAGCTGTGTTTCATATGTAAAAGGTGAGTATTTTAACACCATAATTGTGCTAACCTAGGATTTTTTCAGGTTTTCTTGAAATATATATATAATTTTATGCATTTTGAAAGGCATTTCTGTCAGAAAAAAATGTGTGCCTACCAAGTTACCAACCCTACTTAAAATTTTCAGACCTGTTACCTGAAACACATATTTTTGGTCTAACTAAACTAAGTGGAAACTTGGAACGTTTATGTTTCAAATGGCGCAAAAATGCAGTCTTGGCAGAACCCTGTAGACGGGTGATTTGACACATCCTGCATATGAACTCTCATCTCTGTACAAAATTTAGAAAAAGCAGCAGGGAGGGCATGCCTGACTGAGTTAGCATTGAGTACTTGGGGAAGCTAAAAATTATCTTTTGAGCAACCAAAACAGGTTTGAACAGTTTCCACTGATGGTTAAGAAAATAATACTGTAAAACAGTTATATTTGGGGGGTACTTTTATTTGGCGCTATTTGGCAGTATAAGCAAAAAGCCAAATTATAAAACCGCGAAAAATCACTTTCGAATTCAGTTAAACCATAAATGGACACACATCGTGTTGGTGTCAGTATCAATAAACCAACTTTTGAATAGTCTCTTATAGAGTCTGTTTTCACATTCAGAAAACTACGTCTTAAAGGGGAAAGAATATGTTCCCCATATGGCAACTATTAAAGGAAAGAATATGCTCCCTATAGCAGGGATAATTCTGACTCAGAATATCATGGGAGAAAATATCCCATTCATCCAAAACTAACAATAAATTATGAATTTTTAGCGAAAAATTTAAGCAAATCTTTTGCATAATCACATTTTCTTATGAGATTTTTCTCCCATCAAACCAATTTCAATGAGATTTTTGGCAGAAAAATGAGCGAATCTTTCACAATCTCCCCAAAAAACAATCCTAGCCAATAGGGATAGGGAGCACATTCTTTCCTTTAATGGCCTGTGAGAATAGAAAATAACTTTAAAGGGCATTCAATTATTAAACTTTGCCAACATGTCGTCTCCAAATTTTGATGCCACAAATATTAAGTGTTTTACTGGTGCGATTTCACTTTAAAATTCTTTTTGCTTTCCTGACCCTATGAGAATATTTCTGTTGATATTTTCAGGAGTTGCCGTGTGGCTCCCTTACTGCCATGTGACTACTGTCCATGTATGTTTCATCTCGACTGCCTAGATCCCCCTCTCACATCAGTACCGACTGGCAGATGGCTGTGTCCAAACCACATAGAAAACATAGTAGTGAGTATCAGCTCGAACAAGTATGTTAATACTTAAATGAAAGTTTTGCAATTCTTGAACTGGTTCAGTTTAAACAATATATTTTATTTATCTATATTAATACATATAAAGTCTTTACGATAAAACCGTATATGGCGACATACAACCTGCCCTGATCTTCTATCCGCAACTCAACGTTTTAGCCCTAATCTGAAAAAATGGAGATTGGATGAATTCTATTGGGTGGTTGTATGCAGCCAAATACAATAGAAGAACATTAGAGAATGGGATCCGACATTAAGTTGTGAGCGTTTTGTGGTCATCTCCATGAAACTGTGGAGTTTTCATGTTAGTCTAAACTTTTTTTTAAAAAAATCAACTTGATAAAGTAAAATTCCCATTCTAATGCTATAGGAAGCAGATTTGACCTTCACATTAAGTAGGTCAAGGTCAACCTAGGTTGATCATTTGAACAAACTTGGTAGACCCATATCCACAATGCTACATACCAAGTCCCAAAGTCATCAGCTAACTGGTTCTGGAGAATGTTTGTAAATGGTTTTTACCATAAGATTGGCGGCTTTCTTGGTCATGTGACCAGGACCTTTGAACAAACATAAAATTGGGTTGAATTTGGATTGTGTTGTAAATATATAAACACTATATGCATGGGTGAAAGTTAACAGGATTATTCCTGAATTCAGGATTTTGAGGCTGACTTTCCATGGAAATGGAAAGTCAGCCTCAAAGTCTTGAATTCTACAGGTAATAATACCTTTTCTGATTTAGTTTAAGTCTATCGTAATGGTATTTGACCATTAAACTTGAATTTTTGATAATTTGGAGGCGTACAGCAAGTTTTAAATTCTGATATTCTAAAGTTCAGGATTTTGTGAATTTTGAACTTTCACCCATGTATGCTAATAAAGAATTATAAAAAAATTGGGTTCTATTGGCCCAGTGGTTCCAGAGATGTTTGAAAATGTTGACTGCTCCTGGGTGAGCGAATAGTATATCAATGACTCTGGTGTCCGTTGGCCGTCAATCGTTCGTCAACTTTTCTCAACAGGACCAATGTTCATCAATGAAAACTAACTCAGCAGAGGACAAAAATCTCGTCCTGCGCACACATGCACGTGTCCTTTAAAAGTGTATGCAATAAAGAACATAAGGAAGTAATATGCAATATGACTTCCTCGAGTAATCTTTCCCAAAGCTCTCGTCCTACAGGATGAGTGATTTGGGAAGAATGACTCGTCTTTTCTAGATTTCATTCTTAATTACGAGTGGTACCGGGCAGGGTAGCGCAGTTGGTAACGTGTCTGGCTACAGATACAAGTCTGACTGCTGATTCAGGGGTCACAAGTTCGATCCTGGTTGGTTCCTTCTTTTGTGGAGATTGATCATGAAATAATTTCTACGGTCATTCTCCTCCCTTCAGCTGAATCGTTCAAGAAGGGTTGTTGTCAGTTATAAGCAAAAGTATGTGCATGAAATACTGGTTAACCGCTTGTTCTAGCTTGCCCAGAAAAAAGTGTAGTTAGGTGAACTGACTGTCCCACCATGACCATAGCTGTTGACTTGGGACTTAAAGCAAATAAACAAACAAAAGTTACGAACGAACGTGTTGAATTTTTGTCCCCTGAACTGGCTGGTTGTCAGTGCATCAGCTGCAATTTAGTCAAAAGTTCAAATTGCAAGAGACTTTTACTTTGTTAAGTGCTGGCCCTTACAGAGGGTCAGGAAACCAGAAATACTATTTTTTTATTGGTTTAATGCATGGGTGAACAGGGCTCTTAAAAATAAATAGATCTTGGTCTAAGCAGTTTACAGATCCAGGGGTCATTGGTCATAAATTTCAAATAAATGCTGTTGAGTTTTTTTTTCAGGGCTCTTACACCCCTTTTTGGGAATGGGGCCGGGCCGGGGCCCATGTAATTGGGAAAATTAGCAGCGTTTTAACTAAAATTGAGAAATTTGACATTGTCCTTAATGACTCGTTATGTATTAAGTTTAAAGTTAATCACTTTCAAATTTTAATTATGTAACAATATGTTCTGTATTTGTATTATTATTATATGAAATAAAGATGGTGAGTAGAAAAGAAAATTGTCAAATTGGAAATTTTTGTCTGGAATTTGGGGAAAAACATACTTTTTGTCAATGGTAATGGGGCAGAATTTCGGCCCCAAAATCGGGTGATCGAGAGCCCTGCTTTTATTTCAGTTTGAAAACAATTACAAATGTATGGTCAATTGAAAAGAACCCAATTATGATTTGGTCTGACATTTTAATGCATGCAATGTACAATTTGTTAACAACTTGAAATTAACACATTTTTGGTCAGGGCTAGTTCATTTTAGGTCAGGACAAGTACATTTATCAAGGTCCTTGTCCGACTGGGCTAGTGGGTTAAAACGTTAGCGTAGAACCCTGGTGAAAGTTTTCAGGATTGTTTGTAATGTAGGACTTTTGCGGGTGACCTTCCATAGAAAGTCCCCTCAACAAATGAATTAGGCAGATTTTGATAGCTCCTTTGATTTATTTTGTAGATTATCTCACAAAAAAATCACCAGTTAAACATGAAAATATACTTAAGGAATAAAGAAATGCAACAGACAAAAACATAATTTTTGCGTGTTTGAATGACGGTTTGGTGAAATCTCTTTTGAAAATTTCTTATTGAGTATTTATAGCATATGATGAAATACCAAAACGTCATTTTAACGCTACTTTTAACGCTACAAGATGAAAACATATGAAAACGTAAAATTTGACATTAACGTCAAATTGAAGATCAAGAAACCCCATCTTTTCCATGTTTGGTTATTTGGCGTCGACTTGACAATGTGCGAATTAAACAAACGTCCAATCATATTTGTAATGCAGTAAAATATTGCGTCAAAACGCGCTACTTGAATGGCAAGATACACAATGGTAGTGAATAAACGGTAAACGTCACTTAGAGCCGGCGGGTTTGGGTCGCTGGTGAAAATACGGAATAAGGTAAACCTAGAGACATCAGAACATGCTTTCTTGGGAAACACTGACTTTTCAGGTACTGTAGAAATAGGCTGGTAATGTGTTTATATTGACGTTAGCCAAACAAAACACGGCATAATGCACGAGAACACATCTGATTACATGCCGAGAATTAACAGCAAACTTATTAACTGTAACCTAAACTTTGTCACTGGACCATTTTATCAATAGAAAAACACATAAACATCATGGAAACCATTAAAACGTAGGATATCGAAAATTGACGTCAGAATTGAGGTTTTTTGACGTCTGAAGATCTCAAGTCATAATTCTTGAACAAAACGTCCTTGTAATGAATAAATCTCAAGCAGAAAAGAAAGTCAAGCAGTATTCAGAGTTGACGTTAATGACATTAAGCCGTTTCAGAATCCTACAGAAACGTCAACATTTGATCATTCCCTTGATCCACAATCTATGCCAAGACTTTTTTAAACAATAAAGCGATGGTTGATTCAATCTTTGCTTTTATTGACCCTGTTTCAGAAATTTACTATGGGGGGTCAGGCTGGTTACGCGCATACCAAAATGATTACCTAATCGATAATTAAGTTGAACCTGCTGTAATTTGACGGACACATACTGCTCCTATAGATAGATATCATTTGCACTAGATTCTTGCATCATATTGTATACTTACAATGGCTCGAAGTGTTTGTTGCGTTTCTTTATTCCTTAAGTATATTTATTTTGTAGGCGTATTGCTGCTCATTATTTTCTCCAATGTTTATTTGATATGAGCCACGATCTGTGAAAACCAGTCTAATGACGAAGTCGTCAAAATTTAGTTAATTACACACACTTAATCTAAGAAGTGTTAAGAAGTTATCCTGCAAATTTTATGAAATTGTCTCCATTATTCATGGAAATATGGTCTTTTGAAACTATACACTGTCTAAACTTTAACACGCAATGTTGGAAACGTCATGATGTTACTAATGACGTCAAAGT
The DNA here is from genome assembly GCA_964019695.1 of Loripinus fragilis. Taxonomy (NCBI): domain Eukaryota; kingdom Metazoa; phylum Mollusca; class Bivalvia; order Lucinida; family Lucinidae; genus Loripinus; species Loripinus fragilis. The sequence continues at coordinate 68,390,143 of OZ026525.1, read as the reverse complement.
TAAATTCCTGATTTGTGGGTTAGTCGGGTGCATGAAAAACATGCTAGTTATTTCTAACATACTTTTTTATTATCCTTAGCATGTGTGCAATGGAATATTCAGAAAATTTGACACTGATTCATTTTTGCCTGAAGTTTGCATGATCTGAAAACGACTGACCATACTTTAAGAATTCTGACAGTTGCTAAGGTCATGTTGTTGCCATGGAAACTTATGACGTGATACCGAAGAAGTTTAATCAGAAATAATTGCCAGTTGTATTCTACTATCCACCTGAATAGGTTTTAAGGCAATATAGAAACATGTCAAATTTCTTAATTTTTGGTGTTTTTCAAATGATTTTTACATAAAAAGTCCTATATGTCATTAAGGCAGGTTTTCACAGATCGCAGCTCATATATATAAATTTCAACTATTTACAGGATGAAAAATTATTACAAACTGTTAGTGTAACAGAACGTGTAAAACTCTGGGATAAGTTTGATGAACGGATCAACCACCATGCTGTAAAGATGGATTTTTTAAAGAAAATACACAGAAAACATCCGCCATTCCGGATCAAATATAGACATCCAAGAAGACGGCCTTCCATGGTAAGTTACTGTCCTGCCAGCCAAGAGTGACAGTGACGTCATGTTTTGTTAACAAAGTTATCAGGGACTTATAATAGATAGATCACTTGTGTATTAATCCTATCCACAGGATAGGATTAATACACAAGTGATCTATCGATTTCCGTTAGCTGAAGTGGAGTGTACAAAATGCTGCTTTACTTAACAATTGTGAACAAAATATTACGTCACTGTCACTCTTGGTTGGCATGACATTAGTACCCTTGAGTCATCTCAGGGGAGATAATAAAGAGTAATTTATTTTTTTCTTACTTCTCAACCAAACATATACATGTTGTAGTAAAACCATTGTAAAACAGCCTTTCTCCAAAAGACCAAAAATTGTTGGAACAAAATGATTAATGCAAGAATTGCTGAACATATTATCAGTTTCCCAAGAAGTTTAATAAATTCAATAATATAGACCTTGCCATACATAAATGCGTTCTTGTTATTGGCCTCTATTACAAGACTTTACCTAACTAATCTTCATACTAGATTATCATCTTTAATGCCTGGCATAATCACCCTCTGTACTAAACATGACAGTCACGTCGGTGGTGATGTTATATGATAGGCTAATGTAAAATAAAATTCTAATACAGCCATCATGGATTCTAAAGGCCTGATGAGGAGCGCAGTGGCTCAGTTGGTAGAGCCTTAGAATGGGGATGGAAGGCTGGGTTCCTAGTTTGAATCTCATCGACGGCGTAGTTACTGTGTTGTGTCCTTGAGCAAGACACCATATCTGCTGCTTACTACTGGTTCAATCCACGAAGACCTGTCCAGACATGACTGAAAAATGGTTGACTGGGGCGTAACCAATCAAAACAAAGAATTGAGCCTGGGACCTCTGCATTTATGAAAGCTACTGCAGTGAAATGTATAATAATATTTCTGCATTAGGAAGCAGTGAACATTTCTACAGGGTTCGCACAGCCTTGAAAAGTACTTGAATTTAGAGGGTTTCTTGAAAAGTCCTTGAAAATTAAATCTGCCTTAAAGAACTGGAAAATCACTCAAAAGCCTTGAAAAATCCTTGAATTCTACTATTTTCTGTAGTACTGTTGATAGAGAACTAAATCAGTATGAAATTGTTGTGCCTTTATTTGCTGCAGCAAATGCTGCAGCAAATAAAGGCACAACAATTTTATACTAATTTTCCAGTACAAATGTCTCCATTATCTCAGTCTAGCATTTCTGAAGTAGAATCAAGATTTTTCCTTAACTTTTAGTCCTTGAAAACTGTAGGATATTCTTTAGAAGTCCTTGAATTTTACTCAAACTTGCCTGTATGAACCCTGTTCTAATAAAATGAAGAGTCTCATATATGAATTCTATCAGCCTCCAGAGTCAAAGAATTTAACCCCTTCATATGCCGACAGCAATTACATGTATTAAGTCTGAGATTTGATTGATTTATTTCAGGTACCATCAGCTATTAAAGCATTCTACGAGAATCCTCCCAACCAGTTATCAGCTCCAACAATGGACTGGTCATCGTTAGATCCTCCTGACCCAAACAGAACAGAACAGAACAAACCTGAAGTCTCTCCAGAGGATCAGGAACAAGTAAGTATTTGTTCCATAGGACTAGATCAATAAACAATTCCAGCATAAAATTCTTAATATTTTCTTACCCATCAAGATGCCCTTTGGACAACGACATGTCACTATAAACATTTACAACATATGTAAAGGGCATGTTGGGTCTAGTGAGGGGAAAGCATCTACAAACAAACTGAAAGCCACTAGTTGCATCTTTCCAATGACAAACGTCAAAATTTTAGGTTTATTTTGTATGCATGCACAGAAGGAATATGGTAAGGCTTTGGAAGTGAAGAGCACTTATATCCTTAACATTTCAGCACTTTTATTTTTTAAAACTAGCAACTAGACTCAAAGTCTGGTCTAAACGGCACCCAGTATAAAGACATAAAATGAGGGATGGGAGTAGAAAGTGCACCTTTTCATGGTATTATAAATGGTGAATCCCTTTGAAAAGTATTTTGTTGCCTACTGTGCATATTTTACTGCCAAACTACACTAATTTTAAAAACATTAGGGCAATTTGAAAATTTGGTGTTTGTAATGTCAACTAGGGAAAATATACGCCTTATCGCTAGAACTCCTTTTGCATCCCCTTCATATCTCCTTTACCCCTGGAAGGATTTAAAAGAGTACAGTACTCATCAATTAGAAAAAAATACCATATATTGAAATGTACCAAGAAAAATGTCAGGGAAATTGAGTTTGTTTCAAGGAAATGTGGAGGAATTTTGTTTAGTTCTGCCTGTTGAAACTCGGATATATATGTGAATTATTTTGAAAAATCTAACCTGTGACCCCTTATAATATATAAAACGACCATCCAAGCCTTAAAAAATTATATCAATCTAGATTGGAAAGTCTAGTCCAAGACTCAAAAAGTGTTAATGGATGACTCGATCCTTTGTATTTGGGAACGCCTAAACGAGTACTTTGGCAAACAGTGAAGACCCTGATGAAATGCTGCTTAATGCAGCATTTCATCAAGGTCTGCACTGTTTGCTAGGATTTTTAAACTAAGTGCATCTTAATTTTGAAATCCTAACCTGTGACCGTTTGATATACATAATGAACCATCTGGGGCTCCTTGTATTAAACCAGATGGAAGAATTTATTAGTATACAAAGGGTTGGGAGAAAGTGTATCTCATTGTTCAATTCTTTTTCTTTTATTTCAGTGGTTAAAATCTGTGGTCTCATTACAAACAAGTATAGCTCAGTTCCTGACCAAAAAGCAGCTGGAAAGAGGCAATTCTGTGGACGGTAATTCCACATCAAAACCAGAGAAACCCACAGCATCAGTGCAACCAGTGCTAAATAGAGACTTCGCAGACCAGTCTAGTTCAAATTCAGACTGTAACCAGACTAAAGGAGGCGATTTAAAATCTCAAACTAGTGACAGTGAACAAATTTTATCAAATGGACCGTTGATGTCTAGTCCGGAAGTTTTAAATAATGGACCACTTGAGATCAACAGAGGGGCAGTGTCATTACTTAAACCTAGTGCTTGTAGCTCTATAAATGGCGATGTAGAAATGTCGGACTACAGTAAATCTAAACCAGACTCTAATGTGCTAGGCGGATCAGGGGATTTTTTGCAATCAAATGTGATGAAAGTTGCGTGGCCGGGAGGCGACAAACAACAGACAATTAGTAATTTAACCAACCAGACTTCAGGAAATAGAAACATTGTTATTAGTACAATAAACAAACAAAACAGTACATATTCACGTGTGGTGTCCGGCAGTAAGCTCGTGTCGGGGCCCACGTCAATACTGTCTCCAAGGGCGGGGAGTCAGACAGTTAAACTAGGCAGCGCAACACTCGCCAGGTCAAACTCAATATCAGGGCCATCACCGTCATCATCATCGTCATCATCAACCAAAGTCATCACAGTTAGTGCTCCACCAACAGGTTTGTATTATATAAATGTTATATTACATTTCCTGAGAGGGTGATAGTCAAAAATATCATCCTGAGGAATGTGATTATCAACTGAGGCAGGCACCTTATGATATATTTAGTAAAACTTGTCAAAAATGACAAATGGTAGCTTAATGAAGGTCGAAAGTATTGCAGAATGCTCCCCTTGAGAGGATGAGCCTCAACCCACGTCACTGCCTTGTGGTCCTTGAGCAAGACACATTTATCCTAGCTTAGTACTGGTTCAACCCAGGAAGACCCGTCCCTGTTTAACTGAAAGATTGTTGATGGGATGTAAAGAATCAAATCAAACAAACAAATAAAGGAAAATTGGTCTTTAAAAACAATTTTTGGTCTTTTTGAGAGTGGCCGTTTTAGACAGGTTTTACTGTTTCTTACCTGCCAGGGCCAATCCTAAAACTTCTTGTTTCCTCTTTATATTATACCTTCCCCTGCTACAAAAAAAAAAAAATGCATCTGAAAATGTCATCTGCTGAAGTCATCTGCTGCATTTAAATGCTTACGTAAAGGACTCATTTTGGCATACAGACCAGGGGACAAAAATATTTCAATTTTGCACTTGCCCTGCAGGACGAGCGACTTACAATTTCCACTCGTCCGGCAAACACATGCACTCGTCCTTAAAATTGTATGCAATAAAGAAGGGGGGAGGGGGGGTAATTTGATGTTTTTGAAGTTCCTTATATCACTGCTAAAATGATATTACCCACTGCAGTCAGTTTCATAACTGCATCTCATACACTGACAAAAAGAGTTTTACATTCAATACTCATGTTGCGACTTTTCTCAAAATCGCGTTTACTTTCCGCTTTTTATGCAGGAACTGTGGTATGTCAGACATTTTAGCAGAACCCCAGTTTGACTGGTTTTTAAATCTATTACGCCTGTCAACATTCAGTTATCAAGAAGAAAAATAGATAATTACAGCGATACAGTCTGTCACTATACAAACAATTCATTGATGAAAACGTGCTCCGAAAGAATCAATATTTACTTCGATACAGTCTACCACACTACAGCGCATTATACTGCGCAGCTTCTATTTTCGCCATTTGCAATCACAACATCCGGTTTCTACTTTCGGAATTGAAAAGGTATTTGGCTCAATGAAAACTCTTCCTGCCATTCAGAAAATGCTAGTTTCACACGCAGATTTTAGCACTCGTCCTGTAGGACGAGTGCTTTGGGAAGAATCACTCGTCCTTTCTAAAATCCACTCGTCAATACGAGCGGACGAGTGGAATTTTTGTCCACTGCAGACATTGTGGACCCAGATCAGACTGTTTCTAGCGGAGCACTGATATAGGTCCACACTATTTGCTATAGAGACATTTTAATAGGACCAGCAGATGACACTTACAGGGACCCAGATAAGAGTGCGTAACTGAAAATTATTTTTCTTATTTCTCAGCGGAAATATATTTTGTAGGTTCTCAAAAGAACCGTCTTTTGCCCACCCAAAACACATGTTTAAACTGATAGATAAGAAAAAAATCACACTTTTACGTTAATTTTTTTGCTTAACTGCTCCTGTGATTTAGTCACAATTAGCTGCGGAAGAGTCAATTCTTTGCATGCTGGGACATTTTTCAAGCTTTGTCTTTTTTTCAAAATTCTCTTTTTCAAAAAGTAGAAGAAGCGATGTTGATCCAGATCATAATCAATATTCTGTCGTATCCGGGCCCTCACTGTTTGGAAAGGTTATCAGCAGATGGCATAAGTCACCGACAGAGTTATCAAAAGAAGTCGTGAAAAAGATGTCAAATCACATGAATTTCTTGCAAAATATTTTTCCAGTTTTTTAAAACTACTTGAAAAATATGGCCAGAATAACAATTTTGTAGATCCAGATTAGATTAATGAATAGTCTGATCAAGGTCTACAGTGTTTAGCCATTTGCATGGATGAAAATTTTCAGTAGTATTCCTAAGGGTTCTCACAGGCTTGAAAAGTACTAAAATATACAGGACTGTCTTGAAAAGTCCTTGAAAATTAAATTTACCTTGAAAAGTACTTGAAAAACACTGACTCAAAGGCCTTGAAAAGTCCTCGAATTTTACCATTTACAGGAGGATACAACACTGTTTTTGGAGACCTAAATCAGTATAAAATTGTGGTGCATTTATTTGGTGCAGCTTATGCTGCACCAAATCAAGACTCCACCATTTTATACTAATTTTCTAAAACAAATATCTTATTAATGTGTAAATCAATATTTTTCATAAGTTTTCAGTCTTTGAAAACAGTGGGAAAGTATTTTAGAAGTCCTTGAATTTTACACAACTTTCCTGTATGAACCTTGTTACTGCATTCAGTATTTTTTAGACAGGTTTAGATATAAAGCACAATTTTTGGGCGTGAAATTGTAAATGTTTTCTTATCCATCAGTTTTAACATATGTTCTGGGCGCTCAAAAGAACCGTCTCATTGGGACTGTTCTTTTGAGTACCCACAACATATGTTTTGGTTGAGAAATAAGAAGCTTATTTTTCGTTACACACTCTTAACTAAAGACATGGCATAGAAATTCAGCTTCGAAATAGTGAATTAGGCAGATTGTAAAAGCTTCTGATTGATTTACTGATTACCTTTCAGAAGACATTTCACCATTTTGTAGGTGTACAGTAAAACCTTTGTAAAACAGCCACTCTCAAAAAGACCAAAAATTGGTTTTCAAGACCAATTAGCACTCACTTAATGCAGGTCAAAAGTAGTGCAGAATGCACCAAGGAGCATTCTGCAATACTTTTGACCTTTATTAAGCATCCATTTGGCGTTAAGATCTTTGTTTTGGCTTTTTTTTGAGTGGCCGTTTTACGCAGGTTTTACTGTACTGTAAGTTTTAAGGTTTGATTTTTTAGCTTTCACCCATGCATTTGTCTATATTCTCAATAGTTTGTTTTGAGAATGGTACAGTAAAACCTGTGTAAAACGGCCACTCTTCAAAAAGACCAAAAATTGGTATCACTTAATGTAGGTCGAAAGTATTGCAGAATGCTCCAAGGGGAGCATTCTGCAATACTTCCGACCTTCATTAAGCTACCATTTGTCATAAAGAATTGAAGATCTTTGTTTTGTCTATTTTTGAGTGGCTGTTTTACACAGGTTTTTTACCGTATGTGAAAAGTGAATTTAAAGAACATGCACTTGTTTTATACAAATTTGTTTAACATTTTGAATTTGACAAAGATATACAGGGGACAAAAATATTTAAATATTGCACTCGTCCTGCAAACACATGCACTTGTCCTTTAAAAGCGTATGCAATAAAGAACATAAGGGAGTAATGTGTAATATGACTTCCACAAGTAATTCTTTCCAAAGGACTTGTCCTACAGGATGAGTGCTTTGGGAAGAATTCAGTGGTCTAGATAAGGATTTGGACCAATGGGTATTTCACTATCTACTTTTTAATTTAATGAGTATTTTCCTCCATATTTAAAATATCAAATTGCAGAAAATGAAGCCTTGGAAAATGACCCAATATTTGCTTAACATATTTTTAAGAAAAGTTGCTTGTATCAAATACATGTTGCGTTTTTAGGAAAACTTCCAAGATTTTTACAATTGGTGTATATTAATTAGTTTTTTCTTACTAAGAATAAAAGATTTCACCACATAAATTGAATATCAGCACTGAAACCTCAAACCGCAAAGGGTATTTTTACCCTTCAATTTAATTTTCAATGCTGAATTAAAAAAATCAATGCTGAAATACCCTTAACCCGCTCTTATCTGGAGCCCTGAGAATTACTCGTCCTTTCTAGATTTCACTCATAATAACAAGCGGACGAGTAGAATTTTTGTCCCCTGATATGGGCCAGTTCATGAGATTTTGATACTTATGGCATAGTGTTCTGCCAAGACTGTTTTGTGCTTTTTGACACCTGAGTTTTCCGAATGTCTTTCACTTGACATGAGGAACATGTTTAAAAAATATATAATTTTATGCATTTTGAAAGGCGAAATTATGCCTTTCAAAATGTATAGAATAATTTTTTTTTTTCAGAAAAAAATAGTTAAAAAAATATGTGTGCCTACCCAACCTAAAATTTTCAGACCTGTTACCCAAACACACTTATTTTTGTATTTGGCCTGATGAATGCTTTATTTTTTGTAGCATCCAAGTCACTTCCTACATTAAAGTCTCAAAGTGTGGGTAGCAATCAGAGTTCTGCAGCAATAATCACTCTCAACAACACCTTACAGCAGTGTTTGGAAGGTTCAGCAGGTAAGAGCAATCAGAGTTCTGTAGCAATAATCACACTTAACAACACCTTACAGCAGTGTTTGGAAGGTTCAGCAGGTAAGAGCAATCAGAGTTCTGCAGCAATAATCACTCTCAACAACACCTTACAGCAGTGTTTGGAAGGTTCAGCAGGTAAGAGCAATCAGAGTTCTGCAGCAATAATCACTCTCAACCACACCTTACAACAGTGTTTGGAAGGTTCAGCAGGTAAGAGCAATCAGAGTTCTGCAGCAATAATCACTCTCAACAACACCTTACAACAGTGTTTGGAAGGTTCAGCAGGTAAGCGTTTCTGTGCTTGATCATTTCATAACCTTATATTTAGATAGGTTGTAGGAGTAGTAAGCAAAATGCCACCCTGACCGGAAATATATATAACATAATTAAGGACCTCGGACAGTCTTGATTAAGGATTGCCCATAAAAATGGCCAGAAAAAAGTTTCGAAGAAAACGATAGTTTTTCCATCAAAAAGATAGTAGGTTTACCTCTCGAAATATCTGTAAAAGGGGGGGTGGGGAACGATGTCAAAATGCTCAAAAACAATTTATTCTTAAACAAAAAAAGGAACTTATTTTGTACAAACCTGTAGGTAAATATCAATTTACAATGACATGTATCAGTGCTTCAGTTATGATTGTGTACAAAGTAATTAATTGTCTTATTTCTCAGCCAAAACATATGTTGTGGGTACTCAAAAGAACCGTCGCAATGAGACGGTTCTTTTAAGCACCAAATTGTAGGTTAAATCTGATGATTAAGAAAATATTTATAATTTTAAGCTAAAAAATTGTACATATCTAGACTATGACATATACAGTATGCAGTTATGATACACCTCAGTGAACATGACAAACTGGCTAAACTTGATACACGACAGGTAATTGTCAAAAGTTGTGGACAGCATACTCATTTAGAAGAAGCGATGAAATCTTTTCACCCTGAATTTTATGCAAACGAATCACTTTCGTCTCAAGTTTTATGCCCCAAACATTATATTTCCATGTATTTAGGTCAATACCCGGCGAAACTTAAATTTTCTGTGAAATAAAATTGGGTCACAAAAAATACCCCCACCCCTTAAACCTGAATGCCCTGCCATAATCATGAAATATTTTCAAAATATTTTATTGTGCTAGGTACACCAAATATAAGGATTTAATTTAAGCGCAAAAATATAGTTGTCAAGTATGCACTAGCCACAGGCTGTCAGAATTTGGGCAGATTGAATTGGAGACTGTCCGAGGTCCTTTGACACTTTAAGTTCTAACAATACGGTTTTCAACCTTATAAGTATAACTGCACACTTGATACTTTTTGTGTTGTTCATACTATACAAAATTCTAGTGAACCTTCATCAGAAGCCAGCTGATCTGGATCTACACTGTTCAATAAGAGGTCTCCAACTTATGGGCTCAGCTTATAACCTGCGTCACTTTAGCCAAAGCAGGTCTAGTAGTGGGTCCACACTGTCTGTCCCTTTGTCCGTCCCTTTGTCCGTCTGTCTGTCCGCAACACTTTTGTGGTGTCTAGTTTGTGTAACTCCAAAAGTTTTCATTCCTTTGTATTCCAACTTTGCATAGTGGCTGATCACATATTGAAGATGTGCACCTCCCATTTTGTGCACATTTGATAAATATTTTCTCATTTTTATGAGTGTTGAACTTAGACATTTTTTCCATCCAAAATGCTTAGGGGATGTCTGGCTTGTGTAATCTGTAACACCAACAGTTTTCATTCCTTTATCTTCAAATTTGTTCATACATTGAAGATGTGTACTATCTATTTTGAACACATTTCGTGATTTTTTTTTCATTTTTGGGGGTCTTGAACATTTTTTTCTGTAAAATACTAAGAGGGTGTCTGGTTTGTGTAATCTGTAACTCCAATAGTTTTCATTCCTAAATATTTAAGCTTTGCATAATGATAATTTATACATTTAACATGTGCACCTCCTTTTTTTGTGCTTACATTGTTTATTTGTGTGTAACTCAAACAGATTTCATTCCTTTATATTCAAACTTTGCATAGTGATTGTTCACACATTGAAGATGTGCACCGACAATGCAGATCCAGAGCAGAGTTTGGTCTTGTTACTGTATAGCTCCCATTTTAAATAACACTACACTACCACGTAATTTTTCCATTGCAGATCTGGAATTGAGCAAATTAGATGAGAAATTAATACAGATATTGGCATGGCAGCGATTACAACAGTTAATGCCTTCTAAAGCTGCGACAGAAGGACAGAAGAAGGCCACGCTGAACGGATTGTTGACGTCACCAGGTGAGGCTTGACTTGATGTCTTAAGCAGTTGTACTAAGCTTAACACTTTGAAGATTGGAAACCACTAACATTTCATCAGTCTTCACTGTTTGCTAAAACAAACTCGATCTTCAGAGAAAGAACTACATTATAATTTAAAAATTATAACCTTGGATACATTGGATCATGGGAGCGCAGTGGCTCAGTGGTAGAGTGCTTGCCTTGAGACCGAAGGGCTGCGTTGTGGTCCTTGAGCAAGACACATTTATCGTAGCTTAGTACTGGTTCAACCCAGGAAGACTCGTCCCTGTTTAACTGAAAGATTGTTGATGGGACGTAAAGAATCAAATCAAACAAACAAATACTTATTTTGTTTTTGCAGGTCTTCAAGATGTTCAAGCAAGAGCAGTTCTCTGTCCCTTGTCGGGGAAAGGGGAGGCTGTTCCTATGCCGTATAGAACTCTCTCAATTGGAACAGGTAGGCAATTAACCCATTTATGCCGCATGGAGTTTCTTAGTGTTTTTCCGCAGAATAATGGACTGGGCACCAATATTTTCATAAAACTGGAGTAAATTGCGCGCTCGCTAGTAAAAACAAAATCAATACCCGACTGGCATTTGTTTATTGACCAAATGGAAACAAAATGGACGCAATGACATCGCATGTAATTGCATAACGATCGTTAGAATTGCTTTTCGGTACGCACACATTTCATTTCATTTGCTTTTTTGATGATTTTAATTCCGTATTTACGCAAATACACTGCTTATCTAGGGTGCTGGGTGAATGTTTTATCTCGGACACAACAATACTTATGTACTGTTCGTTATTATTAACAATTTCTGTGAAATCAAGGCAGATATCAAGTATTCATGTATGGGTTGTTATCGAAGTGTTAAAACCATTTATTTTTGCTGGACCAATCAAAACCAGCGAATAAACGATAAAATTTTTGAGTTTGAATTATTGTATAATATTGGCCTCGCCGCGAGAAAACCTGTCATTGGGTGTCCCCCAAAGCAAGTTTCAAACCAGTCCCCTCAGCTACAGAGACAAGCTAGAAATAGAAATTTCACCTCAAGCAAGTTAACATGCTACTTTCCAAAAAGCGAACAACAAAGGCGCTGACCAGACTGTGCGGATGCACTGGCTGGTCTGCCCCTGTGTTTTCGCAAACCCCCGAAGACAGGTTTTCTCGCGTCGAAGCCCATATTATATCAGGTTGAATTTATTAGTATGCAAAGGGTTTAAAATGCATTTCAGGGGCAGACATGGATGTTTGTTTGGGCCAGTATGGGCAGTGCAATTTTATCTCAGCAAAACATGCTTTCATCTTCTATGATGAGGTAAGTGTTCAGGGGATTCTCTGCCCTTCTCTTTATTTTGGCCCAATTCCTAATCGAAAATAGCCACCTTTTTTCCCAATACCATGTATGTTTTTCCTAATGAAGAAAAGTAAAAAAAAAAAAAAAAAATTTTTTCTTTTTCTTTTTTGTCTTTTTTAGAGACCACTACTACTTATGAGAAACAATGACCCATATCAGAATGATACTTAAACACTTGTGATTAAGTGGTATGTTTGACATGATACAATCTAAAATAACTTGATTTTGAGGATATATTTTTGCTATCCTTGTTTTCTATGTAGTTAATTTCTCCCAATTTTGATGTTAAGTCCGTCATATTTTCCCAATTTGGCTAGGGGCGTTTTCCCAAAATTGCTGGAAAAAGCCCTGGTGTTGAACCAGGGAGCTCAGTGGCTCATTGGTAGATTGCTTGACTCCAGACGGGTTGCGGGTTCGAGCGTCACTGCGTTGTGTCCTTGTGGAAGACACATTAATACTTGCTTAGTACTGATATAACCTAGGAAGACTCGTCCCGACATAACTGAAAAATTGTTGACTGGGACGTAAAGAATCAAATCAAATCAAACAAACAATTTACAGGGTTTGCACAGGTTTGAAAAGTACTTGAATATACAGGACTGTCTTGAAAAGTCATTGAAAATTAAATTTGCCTTGAAAAGTACTGGAAAATCACTCAAAAGCCTTGAAAAGTCCTTGAATTCTACTATTTTCTGTAGGACTTAGCACTGTTGATAGAGGATTAAATCATTATAAAATTGTTGTGCATTTATTTGGTGCAGCAAATGCTGCACCAAATAAAAGCACAACAATTTATACTAATTTTCCAGTACTAATATCTCCATTATCTCAGTCTAGCATCTCTGAAGTAGAATTTTAACACTTAAATCAGGATTTTTCCTAAACTTTTAGTCCTTGAAAACTGTAGGATAATCTTTAGAAGTCCTTGAAAAGTCCTTCAATTTTACTCAAACTTGCCTGTATGAAGCCTGCATTATAATATGCCTCATTATACTACGAATTTGGATATAACACGTATTAACATGGTCGTGTGGCTCCAAATTTTTTTACCATGTCATTTTACAAAGAATTTATAGGAAAATTGTCCCTTTACAACACAATTCACTTATAACACAGACAATTGCTATTGAACCCAAACATAGCATTATGGAGTACTTCAAACTAAAAATTTTGAATTACAGGCCCCCAGATAAGAGTGTGTAACTGAAAATTATTTTCTTATTTCTCAACCAAAACATATGCTGTGGGTACTCACAAGAACCGTCTCAATGAGACGGTTCTTTTGAGCACCCAAAACACATGTTTAAACTGATGAATAATAAAATAATCACACTTTTACGCTGACATTTTTGGCTTAACTGGCTCTATGAATTTTTGAGGCTTTTCTCTATTTTCTTGCTGTGGCTCATGTTAATTATATTCTTGTTTTCTAGACGAGTAAACACTACGAGTTATTGAACTACAGTGAGCATGGGACAACAGTGGACAATGTTTTATATTCTTGTGATTTCTCTGACAAACCAGCAACCACTCCACAACCAACTTCCATTGTGGCATCAGTACGGAATCTCATTAAAGACAGGCCAAAAATGAAAGCGGATGAACGACTTACCATGTTTGCAAGAAGTAGTGAGGTATTACCATAGGTTTAGATAAACAAACATTTTCAGCGTAAAATTGCAAATATTTTCTTACCCATACGTTTAGCATATGTTTTGGGTGCTCAAAAGAACCGTCTCATTGAGTACCCACAACATATGTTTTGGTTGAAAAATAAGAAAATTATTTTTCTGGTACGCACTCTTAACCAAAGTCCTGTATTACAGACATATTTACTCAAGCTTTATTTTTTACTGTCTTAAATGTTTTCCCATGAAAAAAAAACATGAAAAAACCATCACTGTCACAATGTGTATTTCTGTAGGAAAGTATTGGAAAGGTTTTCTGATGAGTATGTACCCACAACATATGCTTTCATGGAATGGGTGCTGTCATTAGAAAGGGGGTAATCTGACTTATGGATTGCTTGTTTGAGGAGGAGGATGGGAAGGGGGGGAAGGGTGTGGTTGTGAGTTCAAATCTTGGTCAGGCCACTTTCTTTTGTAGAGATTATTGTTCCCTAATTCTGTTTCTAGATTAACTGACAAAAGTTTGAAAAGTGCCTGCATGATGTCAAATTTAGATACCGGCTCTATGAATTCAGGATTTTAAGGCTGACTTTCTGTTGATGACTTTCTGTGAAAAGTCGGCCTCAAAATGCTGAATTAGGCAGATTATAATAGCTTCTGACTTGTTTTCAGATTATGTAATGACAATTGACCATTTAAACTTGAAATTTTTGATGTTTTGTAGGCATACCACAAGTTTTAAAATTTTAATTTTTAAGTTCAGGATTTTATAAAAAAAATTAACTTTGACTTATGTATTATTGGGAGCGCAGTGGTAGAGTGCTTGGCTCGAGACAGAAGGGCCGCGGGTTCGAGCCTCACCAGCGTCACTGCATTGTGTCCTTGAGCAAGACACATTAATCCTAGCTTAGTACTGGTTCAACCCAGGAAGACCCGTCCCTTTATAACTGAAAGATTGTTGATGGGATGTAAAGAATAAAATCAAACAAAACTTATGTATTAGAAAACTAAGGACTGCTGAGAATCATGGCTACTGATTCTTTCAGTGATTCTTAAAACTGGTTTCAAAGTTAAGTATAAAGTGGGCGATTAACCGTACTTGACTTGTGCAGTATTTGAAATAGTGTTACTGTGTACCTTGAATTTTGCTTTTCATTTCAGTTGAGACGCTATTGTAATTGCCGTGGTAGCAGTTCGAGTTTGATTGGGAGCAGTGGGGCAGGATGGGAAGGTACAGCATTACTACACCATGGCAGCTATATCAAAGTAGGCTGTATTCAGTTTGTGTTCAGCATCGTGGATCACGCTACCAACCAACCCATACACGGCGTCAAGAGGGAGCCAATGTCATTATTGAAGTCTCATTTGAAGGGCATACCATAGCCATCCCGGTTCACAGTTTCATGCACTCGAGGGAAATAATTGTCACAAAAAGTAATTCAATCAATGCAACCAAACAAAATACAAAGGTGATTAGCCAAGCAGACTGAATTCAGGCAGCAAGTTATAAAAGGTATTCATTCACAACTGAGCATGAAATTTGAAGTTCTCATAAAAATTAAAATGCTGAAAAATAATGACTTAAGTTCAAACTCAGATATTGTATACGTATATCATGCTTATAAATGTAAGGCATTGTAACATGAGCAGGATAAATTTCATGCTCAGCATGAAAAAAGTTTTATATACTTAAGCCTAATCATGCAGATGATATAGGTTATGCTAGGTTTCAAAGTTATAGACTTGTCAGGAATTATGAAATAGGACATGTGTTCATAACTATTGCTTTGGGCATTGTAACTCGCGGGTCGTTTGATTTAAACTTATAGCTTCATTAATTATTGATTTTAACTAAACCATGTCCTGCATGTCACACTAACTTCTGTTTTTCAGCCAGTTCAGTCACAATTCCAGTTATGACAAGTTCAATAATTGATCATAAATTTGTGATTATCTCTTAATCCGTCAGTGTAAACCTATGTTTGAAGTGCTCAAAAGAGCCAACTCAATGAGACGGTTCTTTTGAGTGCCCACAACATATGAGCCGCGACACGCAGAAAGGTCCTTAACGTATTTTTTTTCGAAATTCAGTTTTCATCCAATTTCAAAAGAACTATTTATTCTTAGCAACTTGTGAAAATATGGTGGCCGTACCCCTATTATAACCATTTCTAGAGCTCTTCAAAGTTATATACCCTAATAGACATTGGTACAAACTTATGACGTCACTTGACGACGTCAATAATTTGATATGCTATTTTGTGGACGTAATTGGCCTTTGGGCTTGACAAGAAACACGCAGGTCTTTGACAGCCCTGTTTTTTCATCTCTGTTTTTTTTTTAATTCCGTTACAGTTTATCCTGATTTAGGTATCTAGGAATTCAGGGTTGCACAGAATGTCAGCCTTATGGAGCTATGACATGGTTTGCGCGTGGGTTAGTGGACCAAAGCATTATGCAACTATCAGGTACTTTCAGCATGAAACACCAGACAGCCCCACACACGCATCTATGCATTTACATATCTGCGTTATTTTCCATATCTCCATAGAAAATTGTACTTAGCAACAAAGGCTCGGGCGTACGGTCTCAACTGGAATAGAAATAAGTGTAAAGTCGCGAAATGCGATCAGTGATCTCTGTCTGACACGAGCTAGCACAATCACGCAGTCTCGCTAGAACCTCAATAGTATAAAGAAGATGGAGATCGGCGTCTGCATTTCCATATTTATATATGATTTCCAGGCGCGTTCCTGGAGCATTTTATAGAGAACGCACTCCCGAGAGGGTATGGGGGATCTCTATTTTAACACGGCCAGACATGGATTTCTCAAAGCGTAGGTGGGTTCCTGAAAACTGGGCCTAGCATATGCGCTCTATAGGCCTATGCCACAGGTGGTAGGCCACAGTACGCCGTCTTTCAAACTGAATTATTACTACTCATTTTATTTTAACACGGTCAGACGTGGATTACTCAAAGCGTTCTTGCGTGCGTATCTGCACACTCTATTGGCCTATGTCATAGATGGTGGACTACACTACGCCGTCGTTCATCACAGTAATATACTTTGATAAAAGTGCAAAAACCAATCTGCCGACTTTGAATAATTTTTAAATGAAATATAAATAGATGCCCTCAACGCACGCGTGGTACTCCCGTACTACACATGTATACAATCATGTTTGTCAAATTAAGATAGCCCACTTTCATTACTGTAGGGCTGGATTCATTGAGACGGTTCTTTTGAGTACATCCAACATATATTTAAAAAACAATCTTTTTTTCCTTTTTATGATTTATTTTTTCGCGGGGGGGGGGGGGGGGGGGGGGGGGGGATCTTAGTCAAGTGAGAAAAAAATGCCAAGTATTTTGATTTCAGTGAAGATTGCATGTTTGGTCTCACGCTGGCGAACACGTATTTTCAGTTTGTCACAAACTGAAACTTTCCGTTTTATTAATGTTATTATGAAACTTTAAAAAGGGAAACGGCCATATAAACCGGTTCTCGTAGCGCAGTCGGTAGCGAGTCCCTCAGATCCCGGGGTCGCTAATAAGATGAACTGACACTGTCTCGACGTGACCATATATGTTTACTGAGACATATTTAACACCACCACCATCCCCAACAAAGAAACGGCCATACGAGATTTAGAGACGGTTGAGGGACCCAGGGCTGAGGAGCACTAACCCCCAGAGGGAGAGGGGGTACTCTGATGTTTTCATACATATACGTAGGCTCGGGTCATTTTTTGGGGGGTTCAAAATTTTGAAATTCAAAATTTTTTGGGTTTTCAGAAAAATGAATATGTTTTGGGGTATGAAGACTTTGTGGATATTTTTAGGTCATCACAAAATTGGTCTATATTTAGGGGTCATTTCTATGCATTTTAGGGTCTCTTCTTTAGGTCAAGGCACAGAATGGGGGATAATTTTTTGGGTTGCTAAAAAATTCAAATATTTTTTGTGGTTGCTTGAAATTCCTGATATTTTTTGGGGGTGAATGGTAGATGCTGGGCCCGAGTCTACGTATGAAGAAAAGATGAGAGTATTCACCCCCCCCCCCCCCCCCCCCGCCCGGGCGCTTACTCTTTCGCTTACCCCAGGGCCGATATTTTGCATACAAATGTAAAATATGATTTGTTCAAATAGGCAGCATTACCTAGAGGGTTGGGGCATGGTTTCCCCGCGTTTTCCAACCCTCGATAAAACAACTGGAATACCTTCAATGCACACTCAATCGGTTACATTCGAGTGGCATTATACATCCATTTGTGGCGTCGTCTATATTTGACATTTTAGGCTACTTTTCCTTAAGTTAGTATTGAAATTTTGGTACAAAAACGCAATGCATTATAACTATAACACAATGTAAATCTGTTTATTGCGTAAATTTTGTTCTATGTTCATGATTGTAGCCTCTAAAGTTTTGTGTAATAGTTTGTTTTTAAAGGCGTCGGTCAAAAACAAACGTGTCGGCTTTGTATTGGAGCAATTGGTTAGCCTGCATGGAAAAACATTGAGGCGTCATTTTTTTCGCATTTCTTCGGTCCGAAAAGAGTTTGTTTATTCTTCATTTTATCACCAAACTTTGCATCTTTTTATGATTGAAACTAGCTTAAAACACCATAAAGGCGCAAAACCTTAAGCCTAGCGAAGATTCATATGAAGTTTAAAAAGATTTCATTGCAAAAATCTAAATGAAAGTTTGTAATATAGGGCCCGTGCCTTCACTTGATACTAAGGCAATATTCATAAACAATACATACATTTTTGCAACAACAACAACAACACTTAACAGCACGGAACGCGCCTATAGAAACAAACAAGAAAAGTAAGATACGGAATTAAAAAAAAGTAATACTTACTCTCGGATTGAGTTATTTCCCTTGTAAGAAAGGAAAACAAAAAGAAAAGAAAAGCTAATTGAATTTGACCAAAGAAGCTCATTACATGTAATTGTAAGATTAATCAGTCTGGAAAGAAAACATATCTAAATGTTTATTATTTTACACGATGTTATTATTTATATTGTTTGATTTGTAAAATAAATGTGAAGACTAAATAGTTATGCGTTGTTTGAAAGCGTATATTTTTTAATCTTTTTTTTTGTTTATATAGTTTCTTAATTTTTAATTACAGCTTAGAGCAAAAATAACTTGTGTCGTTCATATTCCTGCGTGGTTGATGACATTTAAAATTCTAACTACTACTGTCCCACAGCTTTAATTTCTCAAACACGACGGGGCGTGGATAACGGCGGGAAACAGCCAGAGAACCTTTCTCCAAAATTTAGGGTTTGCAACGTGTGTGCTCTATAGATATCGTACTTGTATTTGCGGAGGCCTCGGTAAACGGAAAATCGAATCATCGGCTTTCAGTGCTTTGACTTAACTGGTAATCAAAGCCATTTGTATTATTATATTCTGTATATAGTTTTATTTGAACTGCTGGTGATGCCACTATGGTCACCCTGTAAGAAATAGAAGGCATCAGGAGACCGAAAACGTTAAACTTGAAAATCAAAGAAAGCGCTGACGTCAATAATCGGCAACTAAAACATGGCGTAAACTTGTCGTCGCTTCTGACGTTAATATCTCGTAATGTCATTAATAACGTTAAGGACCCTTTCTGCGCGTCGCGGCTCATATTTTGGTACAATTTCATGTGCTGCCTCATATATACGCAGTTCTATTTGGTTGAACTAGATCAACATGTCTATCTTAATCCTGAAGTTACTTAACCCTTTTCATTCAGATGGATTGATCCATACTATACATATTGATGCAATCATAAGTATGGAATTGCCCATTTCGTATTTTAAGGGGTTTTGGTCAAAATTACAATAAAATGAGCCCTGACATGTGATTTCCAACAATGTGGCATTTTGAAAAGTGTAGACTCAGAAGAGCCTGTTTAGCCTCCTGTTAAGCTTAGAAGCTTCAAATGATGTTCACCGGTAGCTTAACACTCATAGAATATTCAAGGGATTAGCAAAGGCTCTGATCACTGCAAGTATGCGCAGGCTGGTCTGAGCCTTTGCTGGTCGCACATACCAAATTGTTTTAAATCACATGCCGCGGCTCAAATGATGTATTTCTGTCCCCAGAAGATTGTTTTTATTCTTAATAGCTAACAGTGCAGACCCTGATGAAATGCCGCCTTATGCGGCATTTCATCAGGGTCTTCACTGTTTGCCAAAGTACCTGTTTACCGATATCTAGAATGAAAAGGTTTAATTCATGCCTTACCCTACTCTCCTGCTGTCATACTGAAGTGCAATACAGTTCAGTTACTTGTTTTAGCCTTGGCATTGTTTATAAGCACTTAGGTTTGTCAATTACAAGAAAAACTCAGGTTAATACAAGCCTCCAGATAAACAAAAATTGAAGCGTAAAATTGTTAACATTTGAAGCGTAAAATTGTTAATATTTTCTTATACATCAATTCAAACATTTGTTTTGGGTGCTCAAAAGAACCGTCTCATTGAGACAGTTCTTTCAAGTACACACAACATATGTTTTGGTTCAGTGATTTTTTTGGTGAAACAGCATGTGCCTTTAGAATTTGGGAATAAATCCCAATAAAATCCTCAGGTGGGGAAAAAAACTCCAAACTTTGGAAAATACAGGCCTTTTTAGCTCACCTGAGCCGAAGGCTCATGGGTGAGCTAATAGTATACCAGTCACTCCGTCGTCCGTCCGTCCGTCCGTCGTCCGTCCGTCCGTCCGTCCGTCCGTCCGTCAACATTTTCAAACATCTTCTCCTCTGAAACCACTGGGCCAATTAAACTCAAATTTCATATGGAGACTCCTTAGGACGCGGGAACAAAAATTTGTTCAAATGGTCCTGGTCACATGACCAAGATGGCCGCCATGCCCATATATGGTAAAAACCCTTTAAAAATCTTCTTCTCCAGAACCAGAAGGCCGATGACCTTGGGACTTGGTATGTAGCATTTGGGTAGTGGGGCCTACCAAGTTTGTTCAAATGATGATCCTAGGTTGACCTTGACCTACTTAACGTCAAGGTCAAATTTGCTTCCTAATGCATTTAAATGGGAATTTTTTTGAAAAGTTGATTTTTTGAATACTGTTGAAGCCAAAGTTATTATTTTCACTTGATATGTTTAACCTAATGAGACAATGGCTATAAATAAGTTCCAAAGGTCAAGGTTGACATTTGACCTTTCAGCTAAGTCGCTCATATTGGAGTCCCATCTATTTATTAAATCATAGTTTTCTCAAAAATCTTTGGCCCAATTTAACTCAAATTTCATTTGAAGACTCCTTATGCTTAGTTAGCCAAAATTTATAAAAAAAATATTTTGGTCACATGACCAAGATGGCCGCCATGCCCATATATGGTAAAAACCCTTTAAAAATCTTCTTCTCCACAACCAGAAGACCGGTGACCTTGGGACTTGGTATGTAGCATTGGGGATGTGGGGCCTACCAAGTTTGTTCTAATGATGATCCTAGGTTGACCTTGACCTACTATACGTCAAGGTCAAATTTGCTTCCTAATGCATTTAAATGGGATTTTTTTTTGCAAAGTTGATTTTTTGAATACTGTTGAAGCCAAAGTCATTATTCTCACTTGATATGTTAAACCTAATGAGACAATGGCTATAAATAAGTTTCAAAGGTCAAGGTTGACCTTTTACTTTTCAGCCAAGGTCGCTCATATTGGAGTCCCATCAACACATTAAAACAGTTTCCTCAGAGGCCACTAGGCCAATTGAACTCAAATTTCATATGAAGACTCCTCATGATAGGTTAGCCAAAATTTATACCAATTGCACTGGTCACGTGACCAAGATGGCCACCATGCCCATATATGGTAAAAACCAATAAAATATCTTCTTCTCTGGAACCAAAAGGCCAATGGCCTTGGGACTTGGTATGTAGCATTGCGGATGTAGGCCCTATCCAATTTGCACAAATGATGAATCTAGGTTGACCTTGACCTACTTTATAGCAATGTCAAATTGAATTCCTAATGCATTTATTTGGGAAAAATCTTGAAATGTTCATTGATCTATAACTGTTTAGGCCGAAATCATAATACTTGCAAGAAATGTTTAACCTAATGAGACATTGGTTTTATATAAGTACCAAATGTCAAGCTGACCTGTGACCTTTTATCCAAGGCCACTCATTTGGACTGCCACATACCTATCTAAACATCTTTTCCTCAGAAATTACTGGGCTGTTTGATGGAGTATTCATTGGATTGTTTAAGTCACTTGACCAAAATGGCTGCAACCCCAATATGTGGTAAAACAAAATTTGTTTCGTTATAAGCTGTAGTTGACCTTGACCTATTTTAACATTATTAAGAAGATCAGGTGAGCGCCTCAGGACCTTCAGGTCCTCTAGTTTAGATTGGGAAGCAGCCTGTATTTGGTGGTAAAATAGGCAAAATAAAACCACTGTGGTTGAAAAATAAGAAAACACACTTATCTGGAGGCCTGTTATATGTTTGTAGTTAGGCTTGCTTTGTTTATAGCGTCTATTGTAGCTAATATTTTCACAATGATAAGAAAATGCTTTTCCTTATTTTATCCCTTTCATGACTCGTACAGGTGTAAACGAATATTTTGGCAGATTGTGTAGACCCTTGTGAGAAGCCACATTGCAGCTTTGCATCTCGCCAGGGTCTTCACTGTTTACTAGGATAAGCACAGTCTTCAGAGACAAAAGTATATAATTTTTGAAATTTTAGCCTTTGACCCCTTCAAATATATATTGGATCATAGATGCTTGGTTTGTATCAAAATGGATTGGAGATTTGATCTGCCAAGATAGGGTTAAAACATATGTTTAACGATGAGTCCCTCCGCGTAGCTGCAAGCATATCAGATTTAACCCTTTACTCCTTAGGCTATTTTTAGATCATGGCATCATTTTCTTTTTTTAGACAACATTGAAAAATCGAAGAAAAATTTTTAAGTTAATTTTTGATAGGTTTGAAAATATTTTCCATAATATTTTAAATACATGATATTTCAAAGGCATCAAAATGTACTATTAAAGGGTTAACACCTGATCTCCAGATGTTCTTTTCACAGGAGCTGACTTCCGTGAGCTTCCACTCATGGCAGTCATTTTCTGTCAATTTCTTCCACGTCATCTTGGGGCCTCTCTGACCAAAGCGTTGCTTTGACCAGTGTTCGAATAACATCATGTATATTTCCTCATTTTCCTGCAGTTCTGACTGCCAGGTTAGAGTCTGGAGATAATTCTGGCTCAGAATTTCCCTCCAGAAATTATCTCATTCAGCCAAAAGTGACGAGAAACTACTAAATTTAGCGAGAAATCTTAACAAAATCCTACACTTTATCACATTTTGCTGTGAGATTTTTCTTCCATCAAGTGAGATTTTTGGCAGAAAAATTAGCAAATCTCTCACTTTCTCCCCCGAAAATAATCCCTGCTAGAGTATTGCACTTGCCATACCAGCAAAGCCTTCTCTCAAGATGAGGTCAAGGTCATGGAGCTCTTAATTTGTGCCAGTAGCCCAGATTAGCAAAATATTAGAGCTTAAAATTGTGACATATTTCTTACATACATGGGTGAAAGTTTTCAGGATTATTTCTGAATTCAGGATTTCAAGGCCGACTTTCTATGGAAAGTCGGCCTCAAAATTCTGAATTCTGCAGGTAATAATAGCTTTTCTCATTAAGTTGCAGTTTATCGAAAGGTATTTGACCATTAAGCTTGGAATTTTTGATAATTTGGAGGCATACAGCAAGGTTTAAATTCTGATTTTATAAAATTTAGGATTTTGGAAATTTTGATCTTTCACTCATGTTACATACTGATCGGTTGCTTTGTTAGAGTACCCACAACGCATGTTAGAGTAATGAGACGCAATTCCGAGGTATGCCACTGAATGTACTTATTGATAGACATGACATCGTTATTGTTGTTATTGTTTTTGTTGTTGATTAGATTTTAATAATGTTTTAAATTAGTTGCATCATGTATTTAGTCTCTAGAGTGAAAATTTGGTCTGGGCCTTCATCTACACTTCGTATATGTAAGCAGCAAAGGCTATGGCAAGACTGCACCTTTGGGCAGGCTAGTCAGAGCCTTCACTACTTGCCGATGCAGTCAATACCACAATCATATGAGTTAGCTTATATGTTGAGAACTTCCCAGTTGAGCCAGGGTCAACTTGTAAAATGAGCCATGACATGAGATTTCCAACAATGTGGTATGTGCAACCATCACCTAGGCATATGCCCAGTCTGATCAGAGCCTTTGCTAGTTTGTTGAATGTTCTGACTGTCACGGTACTGACCAAACATCATTTGGAGTTTCTAAGCTTGCAAGGAGGCTGCACAGACTACACGTCAAAATGCCACATTGTTAGAAATCACATGATGCGGCTCAAATAACATTTGATCAATGTATTGGAAACCAAGGATGAACATGTTGAGCTGGGTTTATGATGTCTAAATGCTACAAAGTGTTGCACAATGTTAAGTTTTCTGAATAGTTGAGGCACTTTCTACAATGTACAGTCTATTATTGTGTATGCATATATTTTACATTGTTGGTCATACATGAGAGTTCAGTTTTTATGAACAATTGGGAGAGGTGGCACCGTGTGGCAGTGTTATTTACGATAAAATAATATTTTTTGACTCATCCAATAGACCTGTGGGATTCGTTGTAATTGGTACATTCTTGATAAGATTTTCCCTTTAGATGAAGACATGTTTTGATGTTGGAAGTCCTTTGAAAAAATTGAAGAAAAAAACAAAACCCAGCCCATCTGGTAATTTTACTTAACACATAATTATGCTTTAACCCAACTCCTAAATACACACTTTGGCAAGCAGTGAAGACCCAGATTTTTATTGGTAATAAAAAACAAATTTGTTGGATACTCATTGTCTAATTAAGACGATTACATGCAGCACTGCAACAAACGTTTAACAGTTTCATGAGTGCTGGCCCGTATGCAATTTTTAGCTTTAATAAAAATCACATATTTTTTATTTTAACAGCCTGGAAGCCCTTCAGATGGAACTCATATTGGAAAAACAAAACTTCTCTTGGTAGATGTTCTAAAATTTCAAATACAACAAAAGTTACATGTCAAAAAGGGCCAGATAAACAGTGCAGACCCAGATCAGACTCTGGTCTGGGTCTGCACTGTTTGCTATACTGACAAGCATTTTGTGAATTCCAACACTGATATCCAACATTTTATTTTAGAGGAGAAAGAGAACAGCGTTCAAATTTTTAAATCATTTACCGGAAATTCAACAGCATCTGTCTCAAACACTACATGTACAGTAAAACCTGTCTTAAGCGGCCACTCAAAAAAAAGACCAAAAGTTGGTTTTCAAGACTGATTATCGCTTAATGCAGGTCAAAAGAATTGCAGAATTCTCCCCTTGGAGCATTCTGAAATACTGTCGACCTTCATTAAGCTACCATTTGCCATTAAGACCATTGTTTTGCCTATTTTTGAGTGACTGCATAAGACAGGTTTTACTGTATTTAAGTAGTACTTTCAACAGTTCTGCCTTTGAAGGAGAGGCTTATCGAAACTTAAAACAGAATTGATTGGCTTGGTTTGGATATTGAAAGCTTGTGGAATAGAATGAAGGAAAACGTTTTTTTGTGATATAGCTAAAATGTGGCATATGTTTTAAGTAATATATTGGTTAGTTAGGACTGTTTTAAACATGTATATGCTTTTTACATAGAAGACAGTGCAAGACATAACTGACAAAATGATCCGTGCACTCGACTTAGACTTGGATCAGCCTGATCATCTGCCCAGTCTGATTGGAGTCCTCATGTCTGGCATTGAGATACCATCAGCTGAGAGCGTAGTGAAGGTTTCAGTGGCGGAACAAAGGATTTCTCGAAAGGTGTTTATATATATAAAGGTGTGGGGGATTGCTTTGTTGATTCTATCTCATTTTTCTTAAATATCCCATGAAAATGAAATAATTTGGTCTCACTTGAGACCAAATTATTTCATTTCCATAGGATATTTAAAAACAGGAGGCGGGGAGTGGGGGTTTTGAGCGAACCCCCTCTGGATCCGCCACTAGGTTTTGGTCTGATTAGGTTAAATTATTAAATAACACCGATAGTCTGATCCAGAGTCCAGGCCTTTAGTTAGATTGTGTACCAAAAATATAATTTTCTTTTTTCTCAACCAAAACATATGTTGTAGGAACTCAAAAGAACTGTCTCAATGAGACGTTTCTTTTGAGCACCCAAAACATACGTTAAAACTGATGGGTAAGAAAATATTTACAATTTTGCGCTCAAAAATTTGGTATTCTAAACCTGTGAGAGTCTTCACTGTCCACATGAAGATACCACAGCCTTAGCTCATGGGTGAAAGTTTTCAGGATTATTCCTGAATTCAGGATTTTAAGGATGACTTTCCACAGAAAGTCATCCTCAAAATGCTGAATTAAAGAGATTATATTAGCTTCTCCCAGTCTGTAGAAGGACAATTGACCATTTAATCTTTAAATTGTGGATATTCAGTGGGCATACTGCAAGTTTTAAGATTGAAATTTCGAAAGTTCAGGATTTTGGAAATTTTGAACTTTCACCGGTGTTAGCTACATATTGAGAGCAGAACAAAGACTCTGGTCAGATTGGCTGGATGCATAGGCTGATCTGAGTCTCAGGGCCCACAGGTCAATTTTGTTGGTTTTGTCAGGCAACGGCTTGTATGCTTTTTACATATTTTAACTATTTAGCTTTAAAAGCCACATAGTTGCACACTGTACATACTTGCCTCACTGCAGTTAATTAGAACAATTGTATACCCATATGACACACACCAGTTACTGTATATTCTGTAGATACGGAGAAATCATGAAGTGGCAGCAAAGCCTTAATCAATGCTTTAACACTTTTTGCCTGCCTGCCAGTATTGTCTGTTGATAACCTTTGCAAAGAGTTTGGACCCAGACCAGGTCCGACAAAACAGGCCAGATGTGGATCCAAACTGTTTGATGCTCGGATTGTATTCCTGAAAGTTTTCATTTATTAAAAAAAAAAATCTTTTTTAAACGCACAACATTTGAGACAGCAGATGGGTTAGGTAGGATACAGCACATGGGGTTTAGGAAATTATCTGGTATTTACAAAAACCTTCTTTAAAAGCCCATGCGGAAGTATCCAGTGGGGCTAGAGGTCCAAGATGTTTTTAATATGAGTCTTCATCTATCTTCATCATTTCTTTGTGTGTTGGAGCAGTGTAGGTTCTGACGAGACTGCGCACATGCGCAGGCTTGTCTGAGCCTTCACTGCTCTCCAAGACGATAAGTACAAAATTTTCTCATTAAGTAGCTCATAAATTTTATTTGGAAATCTTCGAAAATAATTGAATTTACTCTCCAATGTTTTTATTATCTGGAACTGTGTTAAATGATAAATTTTGGTTTATAGACTTTCAACTGTCAGCTGTGGTGTTTTTTTGCACATTTTGTGAACAAAATTCTTGTTTTCATATTATGTCTTGATGTTGTATATGCTTTGAGTGAATATGGCAATACAGTATTGATCTCAATAGTCATCGAATTCAATCATGTCAAAAAAGTAGAACCATGTCAAGAGAAGCTTCTTCGTAAGCACTACACTAATCTAAAACTCAGGACATAGAGTGTAGCCAGTTCTTAAGAGGTATGTATTTTTAAGCAGAGTGGAAAACTGTATATCCTGATCAGCTGGCTTCTCAGAAGCTAGCTGATCTGGCCCCAAGGCTATAGAGCTTTTTTCATGCTCAACTCAACTGAGCATGAAATTTCAACTGCTTATAAAAACTAAAATACCGACAAATGAAGAAGTTTATTGCTTTAAGTCTCTCAGATGTTGTATTTTTCATGCTAATAAATGTTTAAATGCCAACAATTGTTGGCATTTTAACATTTATGAGCATGATAAATTTCGTGCTAAGCTGAGTTGAGCAGAAAAAAGTTCTATAACCTCAGGGCCTGCTATCTACAATGTTTCCAAAGCAGAATATGGCCAGGTGCAGCATGAAAAGCGTTATGAACGACAATTATCAAAAACTAAAACATGTTCAGGCTATAAAGTCCATCTATAATTTCGAAAATTTGGATGCAGTATTTCAGCTATTATACTGGCTACAAACTGCAGTGGTGCTGGCCAGGCTGTATGAATTGCAGGCTGATCTGTATTCATTGTGTATAACATAAAGCAGTTTTCTCATGACATAGTTCGTATAGTCTTTGCTCTACATAAGGGCAGCAATGCGAGAAAATCTGACTTTGCTGCATGCAAACAACAAAGGCACAGACTAGCCTACGCAGTCTGATCACCGACTTTGTTATTGGCTATCTGGAAAGCACGTAAGTCAGACTTGCTCCATGCAAAATTTCAGTTCTAGCTAGTCTCCGTAGCGGAGCAAGCTGGTTTGAGTCTCACCTGGTCACAAACCCCGAAGACAGGTTATTTCGTGTTGATGCCCATATTATCTTTGGTATCCAGTTCATGCTGTTCCTCATTCACTTCATAATGGTACACTTTCTTGTTAAAAATGAGCTTTATTGATCTGCACTATATCCACCCAAAACAAGCATTTTCCATCGTACATGGTATACACATTTGATATTTAACCCTTTGTATATGAGAAACCCCTAAACGGGTACTTCGGCAAACATTGCCAATAAAATTTTGTCAATGTCATATGACAGGATATTTATGCCAAGTGAGATGAGCCTGTTTACAGTAAAGAGGAGCAGGCTGAATTGAGCTCAACAGAAAAGAAAATGGCCCTTGCTGTGGTAAAATCTGAATTGAACAAACTATAAAACTGTTCTTAGATTCAACCTTTCACTGTTGGCCTTACCAACATCATCTTTCAATTTCCCTATTAGAAGTAGAATAGCTTATCTGCAAAGAAAGGGGAGCTAATTCTAGGGTACACTCTCTAAAAACTTTACTACAATTGTTTGCTATAAATAATCCATTTCTTTTAACTCTTTGCCTCCTAGTGTCTTCTGCTGATAATCTTTGCAAACAGTTTGGACCCAGATCAGGCCCAACAAAATGTCATGCCTGATCTGGACCCAAACTGTTTGACAGTCTTATTGTATTCCTGAACAAATTTTTCGAAAAAGTTGATTTTGAAAAAAATCAGCAGACGACAAAAAAGCATGTAAAATTACCCATAATCTGACAAAATCATCATTGTATAGAACAGCCTGTATAGTACACTCTCTAAAAACTTTAGTACAATTGTTTTCCTCTTATTCATCCACTTCTCTTTACCCATATAAGCCTAGTGTCCTTTTTTAGGGACATCGACAAACAGAATGTGGCATCTGATCAGGGTCTCTTCTGTTTGCTTACAAAATGTTCTATGAAAATAAGAATAAAAACAAAAAATACCATCCAAGAACCCTTAAAATGGGAACGGACTGGTCCAATTGATATCAGTGGGAAATTCCATTCGGCTTAAATGGGTTACTGACTCAATCATTATTGTATAGAACAGCCTAGTTATATCACTCATCTTCATCGATATAGAGAATCAAATTTTACCTATTTTATTGTTGATATTTAATAGTGCAACTTTTGTGAATAGCCATCTTTTATCATTCTCGATTGTATATATTTCACCTTGCGGTCCTGTATATGTGTATAGTTTCCTTTATCATGTAGAAACCTTTTGTATTGTACCAATACAAATGAGAGTCAATTTCACGTGTTTCTTGTTTATGTCCCCAAAAGATCCAGTCTTTTCCCTTTAAAGTAAGAAAGATGGCAAAGATCAGGAATCGATACAATCAAGCACCACACCTGACCCAGGATACCACATGGGAAAGTAACAAAAAATACAATAATAATCACCAACAAGAGCCAAGAGGTCAGCCCTTTCCCTGCAGCTAACCCTTTACTCCATGTTGACGCATTTTGACACCTTTGAAATTCTATGTATTTCAATATATCATGGAAAATCGAGCATTTGCTCCACTGAAGCAAATGCTCACTTTTCCATAATATTTTCAAAAGTATTCAAAACTTAACTTAAATTTTTCTTGATGTTTTTTCAATGTTGTCTTAAAATAGAAAATGATGTCATGATCTAAAAAAAACTATGAAGTAAAGGGTTAGCTAGTGTCTTCTGCTGATTACCTTAAGTTTGCAAACAGTTTGGAACCAGATCAGGCCAGACAAAATGTTCAGCCAAATCCGGATCAATAACGTTTGAAAAAAGCAGACAACATAAAAGAATTCAAAATTACCCAGCATGCAGCAAGTTGAGAAGTATTAATCAGCCACACCCACAATTGGTTCCTATCTCCGTTAGCTTTACAAGAGACCGGGACATGGAATTTCACGTGGCGATACAGTCACTGAATAGCTGTATGATATGGTCTGGTTGTTAAGTGTAATTGGTAGCGATTGATAATTTCACCATGCATGGAGGCTAATGAGTTTGATGCACTATCCATTCCTTCCATGTGCTTTGTGTAGATTCTAATCTCCCTGTAGTAGATTTTGAGTTCAGTACTACGGAGAAGCTCGTTTAAGAAAGACAGCTGCATTGCAATCAAAAACTAATGACAATACATGGGTTATGGGTAAAATCAATCTGATGTTGGATAAATACGCTTAATTATAACACACCTCGCCTATAGAGCCAATGGTAACAAACTGTTTTGTTTGTTTGATTTGTGTCTTTACGTCCCATCAACAATCTATCATTTAAACAGGGACGGGTCTTCCTGGGTTGAACCAGTACTAAGCTAGGATAAATGTGTCTTGCTCAAAGACCACAGCACAGTGACGCCGGTGAGGTTCCAACCCGCGGCCCCTCGGTCTCGAGTCAAGCACTCTTCCACTGAGCCACTGCGCTCCCTAATGTAACAAACTGTGATATATCTGACAATAATTCACAGCTAAAGTGTGTGATAGCTGACATCACTGGAAAATGACGTCATTCATGACGTTAGACGGTGTAACGTCGTTTGTACGTTTTAAAGTCATTACAATTACATGTAAACGTATGCGACGTAGTCTAAGTCTTCAGTGCAATGGCAGAAAGTTGGAAGAAGCTCAAGACTTGGAAAGTGTTTTCACCGTTTATTTTGTGTTAGAATCGAAATGGATCAGCTCCAGTGCGTGAATTTTTGAGTAATAATTCTCTGTCAGTCAGTTGTACGAAGATAAATCACTCGCGCTGCGCGCTTGTCATTTGATCTTCTTTACAACTCGGCGAGTTATTACTCAACAATTCATTGCTGGAGCTGATCTATTTCTTAATTATTATCTTTGCCAAATGAATCATTGAATTAACTCTTTCGTAAACAAATACACAGGGTTCATACGCGCGTCAGGGAAATTTAAAATGTTTCAAATCAGGGAATTGTCAGGGAATTTTATGGTGTGTCAGTGAAAAATGGATATTTGCTATAATGTCAGGGAAATCAAGTGCGGATCCAGGGGGGGGGGGGGGGGCAGGGGGTCCAGACCCCCCTGGAAAATCACAAGTTATATGGGTTTCTATAGGGAATAAGCAATTGGACCCCCTGGAAAAAGTTGGACCCCCCTGGAAAATGTTGGACCCCCTTTGGAACCTTGAAAAATGATAGATTTCTTTGAAATTGACCATTTGACTTCTGTAAAATAAGCTGAGGACTTAAAAAAAACGTTGTCAGAGCTTTTTTTTTGACAGACTGACCTGAGCCCCCCTGACGAAAATTCCTGGATCCGCGCATGGAAATGTCAGGGAATTTTATAATTTCCAGTTTGTATCAAATGATGAGAAACAGAAAATTGCTAGGGCAGTTTTCTTAACATTTTGAATACAAGTTTAATCATTTTGATAGCTTCTAAATTGCTTTAAACATAAGAAGATGGAAGTATTTGGCTGGCCCTTGCTTCCTCAGCTGCCTTTGTAGCTCACCTGAACCAAAGGCTCAAGTGAGGTACATATGCTTTTATGGCAATGGTCTGGCATCACTCGTCATCCGTTCACATTTTGAAAGAAGTATAGCCAAGTTTGATGAAAGATTTCATCTAAAGCTTCATCAGATAGGGGGGGGGGGCATTAAAGCTCCCATAGACTTATAACTTAAAGAAAACTTTGAAAATCTTCTGAAACCATTAGGCCCACAGCTTCTATATTTAATATGTAGCCATGTCTAGTAGTCCCCTACTTAAATCCTGCCAATCAAGCCCCTGGGGTCAAAACTGGCCGCGTCCTGGGGATCAATATAGCTACATGTATTATGGAAATAAAATCTTCTGAAACCACATATATTTAGTATGTGTTAATGTCTAATGTTCCCCCACTTAAATCCTGCCAATCAAGCCCCTTAGAGCAAACTGGCCAAGCCTCTTGTGATCAATATCTCCCAAAGACTTAAATTGGAAAAAAACTTTAAAAATCTTTTCTGAGAGGCCCATAGTATATATATTTAGTATATAGCAATGTCTTGTGGTACCCTGTATAAATCATGCCAACCGTGCCCCTGGGGTCCAACTTGGCCTTGCCCTGAGGGTCTGTCATTACCTTCCTTATAATGGGGAAAAACTTTAAAAAATCTTCTGAAACCATAAAGCCAATGGCTTTAATATTTAGTATGTAGCAATGCATGGTGGTTCACTACGTAAATCCAGCCAACCTTTTGCAGTCTATAACCCTGGGGTTCAAATTGGTCACCGCCAGCCCACACCTGTGGATAATTATCCTACCATAGACTCATAAAAAATAATAAAAAAAATCTTCTGGAACCATGAAGTCAACATCTTGGGTGAACATTTTGGGCTCATTTAGCCTCTTGTTAGCCCACGTAAGCACTTTGTGCTCAAAGTCACTCAATGTTTGTCGTGAGTCATCAGTTGTCAATAATTTGCGATATTCAGGGTTTTAGGCTATAGTAGAATTTTATCATGACAAAAACATTTCCTGATGTAGCTTTTACTATAAAATATTCCACAGCAGATTACAAATGCTTTTGATACTGGTTGCATTATGGGTGGCTGTAGGGGAGGTTTAGAGATCAACGTCCAAATTTTTGAAAGAAGACAGCAGTTTTTACAATGAACTATTCCACATCAGATTACAAATGCTTTGGATACTGGTTGCATTATGGGTGGCTGTAAGGGAGGTTTAGAGGTCAACATCCAAATTTTTGAAAGAAGACAGCAGTTTTAACATAGTAATTTGACAATCTTGTAAATTTCTATTTTGAAAACCTAGATATTTACTAATCTATAGACATGTATGCTGTAAATGTTGAATAAATCTTTCCAAAATTAAAATTTATCACTCTAAATTTAAAACAGAGCTGTTCGCTGTAGCTATACACAAAGGTTTGAATAAAATCAAGTTTCTCCGACGAGTACAGTTATGTCAGGGAAATTTGGATTGGCGTCAGGGAAAAGTCAGGGAATTTTGTTTTGTCCAGTCTGTATGAACCCTGATACAATTATATTCAACCTACATGTAATAAGCACACGTTTTATGCCCCAGGGCATGAAAGATGAGGAGGGGGTTATGTAGTTTTTTTTTTTGTACACGCAACATGTGCAGATCCAGAGCCCCCCTCCACCCCCCCCCCCCTCCTGAAAAAATCACAAATATATATAGGGTTTCTTACCGGTATAGCTAATCAGAGTAATCAAGTTGATTTCGCGAAATCAACTTTTTATTTCAAAATCAGCCTATTAAACCTTTTTTTTTGGGGGGGGGGGTGGGGTAGGTGTATAATTTCTTTCTATCCAGTTGCATACATCGCTCATTACATCAGTGGACAATTTAACCATGCAACAAGAATGCATGCAGCATTTATATGGCGTTGTTTCGACGTTGGAGTCAGAACACGCATTCATTTTATCATTTTTGAACATATAGCGAACAAAAACTCACCAAATAATTGTTTTAACTGTGATGGTACTTACTTTATACAGAAGCAAAAAAAACTTAATAAGCTAACCCGTTATTATCTCGCATGTGTTGTCAGATGGACCCCAAGCTGCCCAGGGAACCCCTTAAAAAGAAAAAAGGGTAAGGGTGAAAAAAAAGTAAAAAAACCCCAAACAAACAATATTAAT
Source organism: Loripinus fragilis (assembly GCA_964019695.1). Lineage (NCBI taxonomy): Eukaryota > Metazoa > Mollusca > Bivalvia > Lucinida > Lucinidae > Loripinus > Loripinus fragilis. The sequence continues at coordinate 68,356,434 of OZ026525.1, read as the reverse complement.
AGAAAGAAAAGGGGGTACTTTCCTTACGAAATTCTCCCTCCGAGAAATTCGTTTGAAGACAAGCCCTTTATAAGGTCTCGTCAAGCACCGTTCAAAAAAATATTTGGACAGAGTAGGTAAAGCCAAAATTGGCCTAGGAATTCCAAATGCTATAATGGATGATAACCCAATTTCGTATTTCAATTCATCTTGTAGAATCAATCACCCTACAAGTCTTTCAGTTCATATTTGTTCATATGTCATGATTTTAATAGCCAAATATAACATTTTGTCCCCTCTACAAGAATAACCTAAAATCGTCCACTCCCAAATTCGATTCTGTGGCCTGATGCCTTATCAACTTAGCGAAACATGTAGGCTCAGTGATACGAGCCAGCACGTGAGATTTTTACACTGATCATAGTAATGAGCAACACTGAAAAAGCTGCAAAGACTCATCACAGCCTCCAAGGCTCGTATACACAAAGAATGGGTGTACATTAAGGTTCAGGCCTAAATCAAGGCCTATAGTTTTACTAGGTAGATGTCAATGTATATTTGTAGATCAAGTTTATGCATTTTCGATAAGTACCAAAATTTCATGAACTGGCTCAAATATTGTCAAATATTGTTATAAGGTACGAACGTTAACAGCCAATCATTAGTTTAACAGCAGGGTTGAAACCACGTTGATTAAGAGTAATTGACATTCTCAAGAACATGAGTTGCATACATCTCTCGTTACATCAGTGGACAATCTAACCATGCAACAAGAATGCATGCAGCATTTATATGGCGTTGTTTCGACGTTGGAGTCAGAACACGCATTCATTTTATCATTTTTGAAAGCATATAGCGAACAAAAACTCAACAAAAAATTGTTTTAACTGTGATAGTACTTACTTTATACAGAAGCATAAATACTCAATAACCTAACCCTTTATTATCTCCCCTGTGTTGTCAGGTGGAGCTTAAGCTGCCCAGGGAACCCCTTAAAACAGGAAAAGGGACAAAAAGGGTAAGGGTGAAAAGAAAAATAAAAAAAAAAATAAAAGAAAGAAAAGGGGGTACCTTCCTTACGAAATTCTCCCTCGGAGAAATTCGTTTGATGACAAGCCCTTTTATAAGGTCTCGTCAAGCACCGTCCAAAACAAATTTGGACAGAGTAGGTAAAGCCAATAAGTTTAGCAAGTTTTGTCTCACTTGACTTATATGTATAGAAACTTTTAATTCATTTCAGTAAAAATAAAGTTGTTTAAGATAGTTTTGATTTTTGCTAATTAATTGTGATGTATTCTTCCAAAGGAATATAAGATCAAGTGCAAATATTAAAATAAAACCTTTCTTTAGAAAGTTATCTCTGTTATGAGTTTAAATTGTTAATCATCATGGGTACTGTGTCTTAAAATAGGCTCTATTGTGGTATTTTGATGCATAGTATACTTACAGATTAATAGGCCTAAATAGCTGAGGGGTCTAGAGCGTCAGTCTAATGCACAGAATGACCAGCACAAAAATCCTCATGGGACAGGTTCGAATCTTGTCAAATTTAAAAAAAGAATTAAAATATTTTTCTTGTACTTTTTTCGTTCATTGATTTGATTTTTGTTATTGATTAATTTGATTTTGATTCTGTTGATGTTGCATTTTTGCTAAACGCCACTAACAATTTTTTTCACTTATAAAACTGCAGTCAATTGTTATTTAAAAGTGTTTTGGACAGGTTGCTCTGAAAGGGTTTTGTAATACTTGAGTCAATGTCAAAATGCGTCAAATTTTGAAAGAAGTAAAAGGAAAAAAACCGAATTAAATAAAATGATATTCTTTTTTTCATGAAAGTATCAAGTTGCTTCTGAAAATACTATAAAAAGCAAAAAGAAACCTTAACAGCCAATCAGATCCTTATAATTAAGTTTCAAAGATCACATGACCAGATAAAATGTCAATACCGTAACAAACTTTAATTCCTGTTTTTTCTTCAAATCTCGTCATAGATATTTACTTTGTTGCATTGGATAAGTTCAATAAATCATGTGTTTAATTGTGTCAAATTAAAAATTTGAACAAAATGATTATTTATGACAATGAGCAAACGTAAAATGCATTTTTTTTTATCCTTTAAGTGATTTTGCATACTATGTTCTCAGTACTTTGTTTAAAAACCACATTTCTAGAAAATTACAATGCTTTGGTATGATTGTAATCAACCAAAGGAATTGATCAGGTACTTAAAATCTACATGTTTTCTCTCTCTAATATACTTTTTTCCCAAAAATATCACTGTTACGGTACTTGACAAAAATGTTACGGTATTGACCTTTAAAGAATATATGCTAGCGTAATTCTTCTGTTTTAGATTTGGTGTAGAGCACTGTTGACCAGATTGCAATGTTAATACTCTTGACACATGTTCACAGAAAGAATTTTGGAATATATGGTAGATTGCATTTATTTCAAAATATTGTTACGGGCTTGACAAAACCGTTAGGGTTTTGACAAACCCTGCATGAAAACAAAACAATATGTCAATACCGTAACAAACTGTTTATACTCAAATTCATCTTTCAATTCGTATAAAAAGTTTAGTGATATGCAAACTATCATATTCATATTTCGTGTCTGCAGGTTGCCATAACTCTATACGTTATTTGAAAAGCAAATTTTATACTTAGACGTGCATTCGCTTGTGCTCAGCATCGCCAGAGCCTTCACTTATCACAAACTTAAGGAACGGTACTGAAAACAGTTCAGGCCAAAATTAAGGCATCTGGCTCCACTTTGTAGCTGGCCATGCATGTTTAGTAAGCGACGTACCTGCGCTTGTGCACAGCATCACCAGAGCCTTCACTGCTCATACACACAATCAAAGGTGTAGATAAAGGTTCAGGCAAAAATTAAGGCATCTAGTCCCACTTGATAGATGTCCATGTATGTTAAATGAGCAACTTTACACATGTGCATTAAGTACCAAAACACAATCGCTGGTTCATTATTAGCTTCCATAAAATGCCATCAACCATTGTGAGAGAACAACCACAGATTTTCACAAGAAAATGGCGGCTTTGTAAAGAAATGGGTCAGGTCATTAGATGTTATATGTAGTGAATATTTGATCAGCACGTGCACAGACGCGTCTGCGCTTGTGCGAAGCATCTTCAGAAAGTTCACTGCTCGAACACACAGAGAATGGTGTAGATAAAGGCTCAGAACAAAATTAAGGCATCTAGCACCATTTGAAAATTGTCCATGGATGTTTAACCCATTTAAGCCGAATTGAATATCTCAGCATTATCAATTGGAACAGTCCATTTCTGTTTTAAGTGATGTTTTTTTCTTTTTTTCAAATTTTAATAGAACATACCTGACTTCAGTAATCGTTGGTGCAAACGGGAAAATGTTGAACCTGATGCTTTGAAGGAATGGAAGATTAACATTTTTAAAATTATTGATACTCGTATTTCATTTTACTCTCGTAATACACATCTTTTGCCCCCTAAACCTAAATCTTCTTTTAGTCATCTTAAACGAGGTATCCAGGATTTTCATACGAACTATGTTTTGGTTCCAGCAGATAAAGCTGCTAACAATGTTGTAGTTGTTTGACAATTGTATTATATTAATACTCTTAAGCGTGAGCTTGTTGACACCAATGCCTATAAACTGCAGCCTTCTTTAAGTGAAAGGGTGATTGTTGATGGGCATGGTTGTCATACAGCCCTACATTTTGGTGTCAAAGCTAAAGAAAATCAAGACAAAGTTCCTACGTTGTACTGGTTACCTAAACTCCATAAAAAACCCTATAAAGCAAGATTTATTGCAAATTCTAGTTCTTGTACAACAACAGAACTTTCTAAATTGTTAACCTCGTGTCTTACAGCTGTTAAAAAACATGTTTTCAAATATTGTGAAAAGGTATATGAGAGATCTGGTAAAAACCTATTTTGGTCGATTAAAAATTCAGGTGAAATTTTAGATAAACTTAAAGCTAGAGATTTCAATGCGACCAGTTTGTCTACTTATGATTTTTCTACTCTTTACACTACTTTACCTCATAATTTAATTAAAGATAAACTTATTGATCTTATTGAAAAAAATATCATGCATGGTCGTGTCAAAATGTATGCGATGCGCTGACCTTTTTGTTGGACAACATTTTTATTCGATTTGGCACCAAGCTCTATAGACAAGTTGTTGGGATTCCTATGGGCACTAATTGTGCTCCCCTGGTTGCAGATTTATTCCTGTTTTGTTATGAAAGGGACTTTATGATGTCTCTTTCTGATGATAAGCAGGCTGATGTTATTGATGCGTTTAACACTACTTCCAGATATTTGGACGATATTTTAAATATTAATAATGTTTATTTTGACAATATGGTTAGTCAAATATACCCTTCAGAGCTCCAACTTAATAAAGCCAATGCCTCTGATACCGAAGCCGCATTTTTAGACTTGCATTTGTCAATTTCTAATGATATTGTTTCTACCAAAATTTATGACAAACGTGACGACTTTGATTTTGAAATTGTCAATTTCCCATTTTTAGATTGTGATGTTCCTCGTTCTACATCCTATGGAGTCTATATCTCTCAACTCATTCGTTTTGCTAGAGCATCTAGCTATGTTGCTGACTTCAACACTCGCAATAAATTGTTAACTCAGAAACTTCTTAAACAAGGTTATCGGTATCATAAACTTCGCAAAACATTTTCAAAATTTTATAGACGATACTATGATTTGATTTCTAAATTCCAAGTTGGACTTAAATCTCTCTTGCGCCAAGGACTTTCGGAACCTGATTTCTATGGTGACTTGGTGTATAAAGTGAAGAAGATTGTTGGATCTAATAATTTTTCAGCGCAGTTCATTAAAATAATTTCCCATTATAAAAAGATTGGCTATAACATTAATGTATTGCAACAGACTGCATGCTTGGTAGTCAACCCAATCACGGTTGGCAACTTTGCTTTCCTCTTTAATTGCACGCCAGTGGGTCGGACTTTAGACTCTATGATGGTTCCGACCTAAAGACTTATCTATTGATGAGATGGTAGGGGCCTGATGCTTTGGCTGTTTGTCGGGCCCACCGGGGTTTACCTGTTGGATTTCTTTTGCTCCGGTATTCAGTTTAATTTACTGTTGAGTCCTTATCCTTGCTTTATCTCCTTGTTATATCTTGATTTATATGTTTTAGGAGATGAAGCATTGATAAGTTAGGGGTCTTTCATGCAAACCAAATATCTATGTGTCTTGATCCACATCTGAATAAGGGTGAGGTTGGCGCCGTTAAACCGGTTTAAGCCCTCCAGTAAAATATTTTACTGACCGTTCCAAGGCGGTACTTCTTTTGTGGATCTTTTATGTTTTTGTTCTGTCTTGTGTTTGCTATGTTTTGTGCGCGTCTGTTTATATGTGGTTTGTGGTCACCTGCTGGGAAAGGGCTGACCTCTTGGCTCTCGTTTGTGGTGTCTTCTGTGAGTTTGTCACTTTCCCATTGGTATCCTGGGTCAGGTGTGGTACTTGATTGTATCGATTCCTGATCTTTGCACCATTTCTTACTTATAAAAGGGCTTGTCATCAAACGAATTTCTCCGAGGGAGAATTTCGTAAGGAAGGTACCCCCTTTTCTTTCTTTTATTTTTTTTATTTTTATTTTCACCCTTACCCTTTTTGTCCCTTTTCCTCCTTTTAAGGGGTTCCATGGGCAGCTTGAGGTCCACCTGACAACACAGGGGAGATAATAAAAGTTTAGGTTATTTAGTATTTATGCTTCTGTATAAAGTAAGTACCATCACAGTTAAAACAATTATTTGGTGAGTTTTTGTTCGCTATATGCGTTCAAAAATGATAAAATAAATGTGTGTTCTGACTCCAACGTCGAAACAACGCCATATAAATGCTGCATGCATTCTTGTTGCATGGTTGAATTGTCCACTGATGTAATGAGCGATGTATGCAACTCATGTTCTTGAGAATATCAATAACTGTCTAAATCAACGTGGATTCAACGCTTCTGTTAAACTAATGATTGGACGTTAACGTTCGTACCTTATTACAATATTTGACAATATTTGAGCCAGTTCATGAAATTTTGGTACTTATCGAAAATGCATAAACTTGATCTACAAATATACATTGACATCTACCTAGTAAACTATAGGCCTTGATATAGGCCTGAACCTTTATGTACATCCATTCTTTGTGTATACGAGCATCGCAGGCTGTGACGAGTCTTTGCAGCTTTTTCAGTGTTGCTCATAACTGTGATAAGTGTAAAAATCTCACGTCATTTGATTGCATGGAATTGGCCTAGGAATTCCAAATGCTATAATGGATGACAACCCAGTTTCGTATTTCAATTCATCTTGTAGAATCAATCACCCTACAAGTCTTTCAGTTCATATTTGTTCATATGTCATGATTTTAATAGCCAAATATAACATTTTTGTCCCCTCTACAAGAATAAACTAAAAATCGTCCACTCCCAAGTTCGAATCTGTGGCCTGATGCCTTATCAACTAAGCGAAACATGTGGGCTCAGTGATATGAGCCAGCACGTGAGATTTTTACACTTATCACAGTTATGAGTAACACTGAAAAAGCTGCAAATACTCGTCACAGCCTCCAATGCTTGTATACACAAAGAATTGGTGTACATAAAGGTTCAGGCCTAAATCAAGGCTTATAGTTTTACTAGGTAGATGTCAATGTATATTTGTAGATCAAGTTTATGCATTTTCGATAAGTACCCAATTTCTATGAACTGGCTCAAATATTGTCAAATATTGTAACAAGGTACGAACGCTAACGTCCAATCATTAGTTTAACAGCAGCGTTGAATCCACGTTGATTTAGACAGTTATTGATATTCTCAAGAACATGAGTTGCATACATCGCCCATTACACCAGTGGACATTTTAACCATGCAACAAGAATGCGTGCAGCATTTATATGGCGTTGTTTCGACGTTGGAGTCAGAACACGCATTCATTTTATCATATTTGAACGCATATAGCGAACAAAAACTCACCAAATAATTGTTTTAACTGTGATAGTACTTACTTTATACAGAAGCATAAATAATAAATAACGTAACCCTTTATTATCTCCCCTGTGTTGTCAGGTGGACCTGAAGCTGCCCAGGGAACCCCTTAAAAAGAGGAAAAGGGACAAAAATGGTAAGGGTGAACAGAAAAATAAAAAAAAAAGAAAGAAAAGGGGGTACCTTCCTTACGAAATTCTCCCTCGGAGAAATTCGTTTGATGACAAGCCCTTTTATAAGGTCTCGTCAAGCACCGTCCAAAAAAAGATTTGGACAGAGTAGGTAAAGCCAATAAGTTTAGCAAGTTTTGTCTCACTTGACTTATATGTATAGAAACTTTTAATTCATTTCGGTAAAAATAAAGCTGTTTAAGATAGTTTTGATTTTTGCTAAATAATTGTGACGTATTCATCAATAGGAATATAAAATCAAGTGCAAATATTAAAACAAAACCTTTCTTTAGAAAGATATCTCTGTTATGAGTTTAAATTGCTAATCACCATGGGTAATGTCCCTTAAAATAGGCTCTATTGTGGTATTTTGATGCATAGTATACTTACAGATTAATAGGCCTAAATAGCTGAGGGGTCTAGAGCGTCAGTCTAATGCACAGAATGACCAGCACAAAAATCCTCATGGGACAGGTTCGAATCCAGTCAAATTTAAAAAAAAAAAATAATATTTTTATTGTACTTTTTTCGTTCATTGATTTGATTTTTGTTATTGATTAATTTGATTTTGATTCTGTTGATGTTGCATTTTTGCTAAACGTCACTATTAATTTTTATCACTCATAGAACTGCAGTCAATTGTTATTCAAAAGTGTTTGGACAGGTTGCTCTGAAAGGGTTTTGTAATACTTAGTGATATGCAAACTATCATATTCATATTTCGTGTCTGCAGGTTGCCATAACTCTATACGTTATTTGAAAAAGCAAATACTTAGACGCGCATTCGCTTGTGCTCAGTATCGCCAGAGCCTTCACTTATCACAAACTTAAGGAACGGTACAGAAAAAAGTTCAGGCCAAATTTAAGGCATCTGGCTCCACTTTGTAGCTAGCCATGCATGTTTAGTAAGCGACGTACCTGCGCGTGTGCACAGCATCGCCAGAGCCTTCACTGCTCATACACGAAATGAAAGGTGTAGATAAAGATTCAGGCAAAAATTAAGGCATCTAGTCCCACTTGATAGATGTCCATGTATGTTTAATGAGCAACTTTACGCATGTGCGTTAAGTACCAAAACACAATCGCTGGTGCATTATTAGCTTCCATAAAATGCCATCAACCATTGTGAGAGAACAACCACAGATTTTCTCAAGGAAATGGCGGCTTTGTAAAGAAATGGGTCAGGTCATTAGATGTTATATGTAGTGAATATTTGATCAGCACGTGCACAGACGCGTCTGCGCTTGTGCGAAGCATCTTCAGAAAGTTCACTGCTCGAACACACAGAGAATGGTGTAGATAAAGGCTCAGAACAAAATTAAGGCATCTAGCACCATTTGAAAATTGTCCATGGATGATTAACCCATTTAAGCCAAATGGAATATATCAGCATTATCAATTGGAACAGTCCATTTCTGTTTTAAGGGATGTTCTTTTCTTCTTTTTTTTCAAATTTTAATAGAACATACCAAAAGCAAACAGTGGAGACCCAGATCAGATGCCGCAGAACGCTGCTTCTGGTCTGGGTCTGCACTGTTTTGCTATGTTTCACAAAAAGGACACTAGGCTTATATAAGTCAATGAGCGACTCTACCCAAAGAGTTTTGCTATTAACAGTTGAAAATAACATTTATAATTTTGCATAAATCCCTATGTCGTCTTCTTTTTATTACGTCAAACATTGCGTCATCACAACGGTATTGCGTTGGCAAGGTTCCTATGACGAAGCTATCATGTGACTAAAGAAATTTGATTGCACGGAATTGGCCTAGGAATTCCAAATGCTATAATGGATGACAACCCAGTTTCGTATTTCAATTCATCTTGTAGAATCAATCACCCTACAAGTCTTTCAGTTCATATTTGTTCATATGTCATGATTTTAATAGCCAAATATAACATTTTTGTCCCCTCTACAAGAATAAACTAAAAATCGTCCACTCCCAAATTCAAATTTGTGGCCTGATGCCTTATCAACTAAGCGAAACATGTAGGCTCAGTGATATGAGCCAGCACGTGAGATTTTTACACTTATCACAGTTATGAGCAATACTGAAAAAGCTGCAAAAACTCGTCACAGCCTCCAATGCTCGTATACACAAAGAATGGGTGTACATAAAGGTTCAGGCCTAAATCAAGGCCTATAGTTTTACTAGGTAGATGTCAATGTATATTTGTAGATCAAGTTTATGCATTTTCGATAAGTACCAAAATTACATGAACTGGCTCAAATATTGTCAAATATTGTAATAAGGTACGAACGTTAACGTCCAATCATTAGTTTAACAGCAGCGTTGAATCCACGTTGATTTAGACAGTTATTGATATTCTCAAGAACATGAGTTGCATACAGCGCTCATTACATCAGTGGACAATTTAACCATGCAACAAGATTGCATGCAGCATTTATATGGCGTTGTTTCGACGTTGGAGTCAGAACACGCATTCATTTTATCATTTTTGAACACATATAGCGAACAAAAACTCACCAAATAATTGTTTTAACTGTGAAAGTACTTACTTTATACAGAAGCATAAATACTAAATAACCAAACCCTTTATTATCTCCCCTGTGTTGTCAGGTGGACCTCAAGCTGCCCAGGGAACCCATTAAAAGAGGAAAAGGGACAAAAGGGTAAGGGTGAAATGAAAAATAGAAAAAATAAATAAAAGAAAGAAAGAAAAGGGGGTACCTTCCTTACGAAATTCTCCCTCGGAGAAATTCGTTTGATGACAAGCCCTTTTATAAGGTCTCGTCAAGCACCGTCCAAAAAAGATTTGGACAGAGTAGGTAAAGCCAATAAGTTTAGCAAGTTTTGTCTCACTTGACTTATATGTATAGAAACTTTTAATTCATTTCGGTAAAAATAAAGTTGTTTAAGATAGTTTTGATTTTTGCTAAATAATTGTGACGTATTCATCAATAGGAATATAAAATCAAGTGCAAATATTAAAACAAAACCTTTCTTTAGAAAGATATCTCTGTTTTGAGTTTAAATTGCTAATCACCATGGGTAATGTCCCTTAAAATAGGCTCTATTGTGGTATTTTGATGCATTGTTTACCTACAGATTAATGGGCCTAAATAGCCGAGGGGTCTAGAGCGTCAGTCTAATGCACAGAATGACCAGCACAAAAATCCTCATGGGACAGGTTCGAATCCTGTCAAATTTAAAAAAAAGAAATAAAATATTTTAATTGTACTTTTTTCGTTCATTGATTTGATTTTTGTTATTGATTAATTTGATTTTGATTCTGTTGATGTTGCATTTTGCTAAACGTCACTATTACTTTTTTTCACTCGTAAAACTGCAGTCAATTGTTATTCAAAAGTGTTTTGGTCAGGTTGCTCTGAAAGGGTTTTGCAATACTTAGTGATCTGCAAACTATCATATTCATATTTTTTGTCTGCAGGTTGCCATAACTCTCTACGTTATTTAAAAGCAAATGCTTAGACGCGCGTTCGCTTGTGCTCAGCATCGCCAGAATCTTCACTTATCACAAACTTAAGGAACGGTACATAAAAAAGTTCCAGCCAAAATTAAGGCATTTAGCTCCACTTTGTAGCTGGCCATGCATGTTTAGTAAGCGACGTATCTGCGCTTGTGCACTGCATCGCCAGAGCCTTCACTGCTCATACACACAATGAAAGGTGTAGATAAAGAATCAGGCAAAAATTAAGGCATCTAGTCCCACTTGATAGATGTCCATGTATGTTAAATGAGCGACATTACGCATGTGCATAAGTACCAAAACACAATCGCTGGTTCATTATTAGCTTCCATAAAATGCCATCAACCATTGTGAGAGAACAACGACAGATTTTCATAAGAAAATGGCCGCTTTTTAAAGAAAGGGGTCAGGTCATTAGATGTTATATGTAGTGAATATTTGATCAGCACGTGCACAGTCGCGTCTGCGCTTGTGCGCGGCATCTCCAGAAAGTTCACTGCTCGTACATACAAAGAATTGTGTAGATAAAGAATCAAAACAAATTAAGGCATCTAGTACCACTTGAAAATTGTCCAAGGATGTTTAACCCATTTAAACCAAATGGAATATTTCAGCATTATCAATTGGAACAGTCCATTTCTGTTTTAAGGGATGTTGGGTGGTATTTTTCTTTTTTTGGAATTTTAATAGAACATACCAAAAGCAAATAGTGAAGACCCTGGTCTGATACAACAGAACGCTGCATCTGGTCTGGGTCTGCACTATTTGGCTATGTCCCACAAAAAGGACGTTAGGCTTATATGGGTTAATGAGCCACTCTACCCAAAGAGTTTTGCTATTAACAGTTGAAAATAACATTTATAATTTTGCATAAATCCCTGTGTCGTCTTCATTTCACTACGTCAAACATTTGCGTCATCACAACGTTATTGTTGATAGTGATGTTTAGCAAAAATGCAACATCAACCGAATGAAAATCAAATCAATCATTTAAAAAATCCAATCAATGAATTAAAAAAGTACAAAAAATATTTTATTACTTTTTTTAAGCCACGAGGATTTTGTGTTGGTCATTTTGTGCATTAGACTGACACTTTAGACCCCTTGGCTATTTAGGCCCATTAAGGTCGCCATATCAAGGCAATGTCCTTTTGGTGCTGATAAAGCAGTGCAGATAGGCCTGGGGGTAATTTTTGATAAAGGGACACAATCGGAACTTCGACGCAAAAAAAAGCGAAATCGCCCTATAAATCAGGATATCTGGTCTTCTTGATGCCAAGCTGATTTGGATTCAAACTTTCTGAAAATCGCAATATTGCTCTACGTTCAATGCCCACTCAGTCGGAAAAATGTGTCTTGAAGTTTTGACCTTTAAAAGGGTCACCAAAATTTGAGCACGAAAACCGGAAGTTAAAGAAAATGCGACATTTTCGACGGTAAATATCGTGATAAATGATGACCATAGGGTATGACCTTACTCATTATGTTTCCGATTTTGAAATGATCCATTTAAATTGAAGTTTTAGTTAATTCTCTAATTGAACATTTTTTTTTCTAAAAACTGAAATTTCAAAACAAATTTTAGGTCCTTCCTGCAAAGATTTTTTTTTTTGTATTCCGTATTTTTGTTTATTTAGGTAAAACTCAGTGCTCTCACACTGAAATTAAATAAAATTTTAAGATTTAAGATGGTTACAATTTTTACTATGAATTTGTCATTTTTCACATTTTTTTTAGCAGAAATGTGCAAGCGAGTCCATTTTTTATTATTACTTTCTAGTACGAAAGGCAAACTTGTAGATACATATAGACAAAGTGTATTACACTCACATAAGAAAAACAACAACACTTGCAACAGTTGCGTTTTTAATGGTTTTAAGTATATGTAATGATCCTTATCAAAGTTTGAGTAGTATAGATGGCTTAAGGTTGGTCATTACTTATGAACTGCTGAGTTTACTATCCTAGAAGTTATATGCAACAGCTGAAATGATATGGAAATTTAATCAACAAGACCTTATTTTGAATAATACACCAATACAAACGTTTAATCGGCATACTTCGGCTCATTATTTCAATATCTGCCCGATGTTGGAGAGGATGATTCATCCCACAATAGTGGAACTACCATGGTGTCCGTTATAGTTGGCATAGAACTGGCCTAGAGTGGTCAATGTCGATGTGTGAGAATGAAGAAGGCTCGCTGTGTGTGTGACGGAGTTAGATCCGCTGGGCGGAACCCGAGCTTTGTTCCAAGCGTACCGGAACACAAACGGAGCTGCTTCTAGTCGAGGAAGTAATGCTTCCATGAAATGTAGCTGCCTTGAGTAACTGTTAGTATGTGGACACGCAAATTCTGTCAACCAGATTTTCTTGCCATAGCGATCGTAAAGACTCTTCAGATAACTCATCACGTGGTCGGCATCACAAGTGTACATGTGCGTGGCGATGTAATCTACCTTGCATCCAGAACACAGCTTGAAAAACGCTTCAAACCAGTCCACAGCATCGCCATGACATTTTGATGACGTATGACATGGTGCGGCTGCAGGGCTGACAAGCGGAAGTCCGTATGTGCGTTTCTCCAGTTTCCGCCAATGCGACGCTGCCTCCTGTGCTGTCATGTTGGATTGGGAACGGTGGTTGGGTTCGTTGAATCCCAGGATGTAGTGGGAATGAGATGATATTCCAAGGGGTCTGTCTTTATGGTTCCGCCAGCCCCAGACCATTGGAATATGGGAGGATTTGTGGTTGTCTATATGACTGCAGTTTGTATGGGTATGGTAGTACCAGAAGTTTTGTCTCCAGTCATACCTGAAAACGTAAAGGTTTTGTTTTATATCTTACCCTTCCGGCGAGTTCATCCTCCTAGTAGTGTAAGCAGACTTAGAGGTTGTAACAGCTGTCGCTGTCGCTGTACCACATAAAGCTGGTAGAACTTCTCCCCGTACTTCAATATACTGTTAAACACTTATTTTGGCGGGCATCTTTATTTGGCGGTATGAACAAAAAGACCGCGAAAAACAGTTTCGAATTTAGTTATAAAACAAGCGATAAATGGACACATATCCTTAGTATCTTGGTAATTGTATCAATTAGCCATTTTTTCAACGGCATAGTCTGTTTCCATGCTGAGAAAGCAACGTCCTTAAAAGGGCTGCTATTAAAGGAAAGAATATGCTCCCCATCGGGAGCATAATCTTTCCTTAAAGAACAGAAAATAACTTTCAAGAAGGATTTATGCCAGTTACAAGCGAAAGTATGTGCACGAAGTACTGGTCAACCTCTTAGCCAAGCTTGTCCAGGAAAAAGTATGTTAAGGTGATCTGACCGTCCCTACTTGACTACAGCTGTTGACTGGAACGTAAAGCATCAACTCAACGAATAAACAAACTTAAATTGGGAAATCGCCAAAATCAAACTTTGTCACTTTTAGCATAGACATCTCATGAACTAAACTGCTTGTCCAAGTTCAAATGGGCCTCGTCGCGAGAAAACCTGTCTTCGGTGGTTTGCGAACAACAAAGGCGCAGACCAGCCTGCGCATCCGCGCAGTCTGATCAGCGTCTTTGTTTTTCGCGTTTTGGAAAGTATCATATCCAAACGTGCTACAAGCGAAATTTCAACTTTCTAGCTAGTCCCTGTAACTGAGGAGACTGGTTTGAATCTTGCTTTGTCGGAAACCCCGAAGACAGTTTTTCTCGCGACGAGGCCCAAATAATTTCACACATATTAGGGGAAACTAAAATCCTAGTCAAAAGCTATATGCACGATTTGATAATAGTCCTTGTGTGAATCTCTGCCAGGAGTACTAAGCTTATTGAAACCTGGTGTAAATCATGGCTTTCAGCAGGCCAGGTCAGGTTTTCTTATGCATTTACTTGGAAAACTAAAAAAATCGTGAAAAAGCCTGGGCTGAATAGACAATAATTTATTTCGGCTCCAGTGATTTTGGAATGACCCTCTACTAAGATTGCGCAAACTATTCAAGCGTGTCACAAACATGACTGCAAGGGTAGGTAATCCGTCTGTCTATACATTCCATCGGTTATTGATCAGATTTGATTCATTCTTGGTTTAAGATCACTACTGACACCAATAACCATTACTCTTGCATGACTAAACACATGTAGCCTTATAACTTCAATATTTGTTACCGTATTTACCTGAAACTTAATGAGATAAACGGAACTGGTATGCCAGACGCAATTATGATGAATTAAACTAGCTACATATTGCAGCAAGAGATACTACCCCTGCTTATTATTCTACCATTGTTTTATATAGGAAAACTGCAGTAAATTAAGTAAAAGCTCAATAACTCGAAAACGTATTTTCAAAATTGGGAGGAAGCTGTTCTGAACAATTACTATGTCAAACTGTAGATCAAAAGATGCCTCTGTCACATTTTTTTTCAAACATGAATTATTGCCCATTACTGCCAATATTCACAGAGAAAATGGGTCAAGCATCCGTTTGTCTCCAATAGCTAGCTTACTGATGATCAGATTGCAGTAAAAGCATATACATGATTTTTGGTTTGATACATCTTTACATCTGTTAACTTAAATAATCAAAACAGTTGCATCAAATATAAGTTAATGTCCTTGGTTTAACATTTTTGTGGTGAAAAACACACACAATAAAATAAGCCTTAAGAGTACAACAATGTCCCCAAAATATTGAACAAATATTTAATTTACATACCTTTTTGATATACGAAATATACGTGTTTCGATGACTTATGTCATTTTATTTATATACCAAAAAACAGAAATATGTGTTTGCAACTGTTTGAGCCATTTTGAACTCTTTCACTGTGCCAGAGTAGCAAATCATTGACAAAGTGGGTGGGGTGACGATAAATATTTATTTGTCAAGGACAACTTTGTTTCATTACTTAATCTTCTCAAAACTAATTTCTACACTTACAGATAGCGTCAATGCAGTATTACAAACACTTTTTGTTGGTTGAAAGTAAATGTATTCCTGGTTATGCATCTAAAAAATTACAAAAATGAAATTGTGCATAACAGGGGGTAGGGGTAGTAATCAAGAAATAATTTTCTTTTTAGACGGTGAAAATTGCTTAAATTTATCACTGATTCAGCTTACGTAATTATCGTTTCACAAAAATATTTTTTAGAATTCATAAAATATTTGAATATGTAGTGATCAAACGTAAACATGGCACTACTTTTTTTTATTATGATTATTAATACAAAAGTTGGTCATCAATATACAATGGCTAGATTCACATCAATTAACCATCCTAGTACTTCAAGTGAACTCAAGCTGTTCTTAGGCAATAATACACAATATGCCATGATCATCAGCTACCATATCGTAGACTTGTTTATCTCGTACTTCGGCACTGAACATTTTTGGAGAGAAGGGGCGTATTATGTATGTCTTTGAAGTGCCATAGCTCAAATACTAAACGGTGACATCAACTTTTCATTGTTTTATATCATTATTAATAAAATGAAATATCAAGTTACCGAAAATGAAAAAAAATCTATTTTTTGGGGAAAAAATGCCCAGGTGTCAGTAGTGACCTTAAATGATATTTTCCATTTAGGTTCTACATTTTATTACTTTCGCATCATGACTTAAAACGTTTCAATGTAAAGCCTTACTGAAATTGCTGATCTATCAAAAAATCATAGTGAGAATGTTTGGAGTCTGATCATTCTCAAATGAGCAATCTAGGGCCCGAGTGCCCTCTTGTTTGTACCTTAACATTCACCCTTGATACGTTCCAATTGTATTTGTATTATGGGAGTACCATTGTTTGGAATTTCACCTAATAAGCTTACATGCTTTTTTACGCTAGCTTCAGAGAGGATAATACATTTTTGAGAAAAAAGGTATGCACACAGTGTGATAGTTAGGTAAAATGCCCTTTGATTTAGTTATCATAAATAATGTCATGTTGACGTCTTTGAATAGGAGACCAGTAAATTTTGCGAATAGCTCTGCTTTGTCCTTTTGGTATCAAATTTATCAGACGAGACCAGAAAAGGGTTTCTGGTCGAGCCTGATAGACTTGAAATCAAAAGACATCAAAAGCCACCAAACAGTGTTTTCTATTTATCATGCAACACCGTTGCATTGATATTGCGTCGAACTGCACCTATAACTGGAGAGATATGTATGTTACGACAAATTGCATTTTAATACATGTTTAGCTTCTTAATTACCTTTATATAATCACAGGAGCTTGAACCACAAAAGCTTACAATGTCATTACATTGATATTGTAGGCTTCTGGTTTTGAGGCTATAGAAGTGTTGTTTTGACTGAGCTTCAAACTCAATGTGATTTTATCAAAAGAAGGAAGCACATTTGTTTTTGGATATCATATAATAGTCAGGGGCGATCGGGACTCCCGTGCGAATTTGATGCCGATTTATGGTGACCTATACCAAATCAAACTTTAGGGGATAACTAATGAAAATCACCTGGTCACCCATCTGGGTTTCACGTCTGGACGTCATTATGACGTCATCAAAATAACGTATATTGCATCAGTGCAATTTAAACGGTATGTCCATTGTAGTCTATGGTGATCAGGACTTTCTTGCATTTTGTTTGCCAATTTCAGTCGAAATGCACCAAATTTAATCTTAGGAGGTTAATGATTAAAATTAACATGTCGCCCACAGTGTTTTCGCATCAGAACAAAAAGATGACGTCATTGAAATGACGCCTAATATGTAAATACCACATATATATGCGTTTTGTCCATTTCCAACGCATGGAAATATTCCTTTAATAAACTAGCATCCTTATCATGACTGAATACAAGTTCTTTTAAATCGTAACATACAAAATATATTCTGATAGTGTGAAGTCAGTTCGAGGGTGGGACGTAAATGCCGTCACGATTTACGAATAAAAAGGCAGTGGAGTGAATGAAAAACACGATAATGAACGGTGTAAACATAATCTCTTATGCTTATATATATATATATAGATGTACCACGACCTCTGACCAATGACCTTTGGGTCTTTCTATTTCAAACGATTTATGCAGAATACATAAAATGAGCCAGTCCGGGTAGAACATATGTGTATGTCAAAGCTTTTATAGTAAACGTAAATAAATGCCAGAAAACCTTTTTTTTCTAGTACAACATATCAATATTGTAAATAGAGTCAAGCTCAAAAGCTGTTGGCTTATCTGTACCTGCTTATCCTACACCTAAAGAAAAGATAGTAGTAATAATCATTTGCATACACTATCAACCAAACTCATTATAGTCCGATTTTGACCCCTGAAGGATCAAACGTTAGAAGAGTCTACTTAGTAGTACGAGTAAGTTCATGATTTGGAAATAAGGATAAACCCTCTACAAGTTACCCATTGTACTTCGATAGCATGGCCAATAGAAATCTGTTACAATCTGATTTATCTTTCGCATGCTTATAGGTAGAACCGTCTTCAAAGGTCAAAATCGGACAATAAGGCATTCTTGTTGATATGACTTAAGAAATATCTTATTTAGTCCTCAGATTATTTTACAGTTTACAGAGGGAGTCCAATTTATTTATTTATTTATTTATTTTATTTATTTATACATTAAAAAGTTGTGACACACACTATTTACAGGCATGTTTTAACTGGCACAGCACAGCAATGGTTTTATTGCTTAGAAAACTATTCTTATAATGTACCAAGGATCCAGAGGGGGTCCATTATTTTCCAGGGGAGTATCAAACTTTTTCCAGGAGGGGGGTCCAAATGCTAATTTCTTTAGAAACCCATGTACGTACTTGTTATTTTCCAGGGGTGGGGGTGTCCGGACCCCCTATCCCCCTCTGGATCCGCACATGGGCAATGTCATAATAAAACGGGACAATATTTATCACAGTCCCGCTTCATAATTGTCAGGCATTGATTTGTCAGGATTAATGACAGATGAGGTTTTCCAAATGATGCACCGGTACTGCGCACATTTGACACCTTCGAGAAACACAGCTCTTGGAGGTGGTAGTTTTTGCAATTCAGCTTTTTTTTCTCTCAAATATCCACTACGTCAACGCAGTGAGTCGAACAATATCGGTGACTGGCTAATACAAAGTAAGAAAGACGGCAAAGATCAGGAATCGATACAATCAAGTACCACACCTGACCCAGGATACCAATGGGAAAGTAACAAACTCACAGTTAGACATGACAGACGAAAGCTAAGAAGTCAGGACAATTTACAAATATATTACTCTATTGCATCCGCCACAGTGCTTTCTAAAGGCACTGAGCCGAGGTGAAAGAATGCTTCGTGGATATAGTCTCTAGCATAGCTAAATGCCTGCCAATATGATTTCTTGCTCTTTCCTGGCATTGATCTAGTTAATATCAGCACCTGAAAGTGCATGGAATTCGATCAGAGCCCTGGTTGTGATTTCACCAATGCCACATTGACATCTTTAATAAGTGTTCTGATCTTAGAAACTTGATGATATATGAGCAAGACTGTTTAAGAAAATGTAAAATATCAACACTCTGCAATTGTTTCATATAGGTTTTGTTTAAGCGGCGAAAACAAAATTTGCTCCTCTGCAAAACTGGGAGTAGGGTTGTGCATTAGCTCATATTAGACAAAATATTTAAGATAGAAAAGCAAACTTTGGTTTTTGTATTCGTCAATTGAGTATAGGTTTGTTAAACCTAATCTAAAACGATATTCATTTACATTCCATAGGGAACAATGTTAAACATTTGATAATTTTACTCTTAATTCAATATTTCGGCCAAAGGCCTTTATCAAGAAAAACATGCACTTCAATGTCAACTACATAGTCTCTGTTCCACCATCTTGTAGTTGACATTGAAGTGCATGTTTTCTTGATAATGGCCTTTGGCTGAAATATTGAATTAAGAGTAAAATTATAATGATAATCTAAAACGGTTTGAAACCGACTCAGAGCAGTCGTTAAACTAAATGACGATAGCCAAAATTACCACTTTTAAATTATAATTAGGTTCATGTAACGCACATAATGCAACATGTAGCCGTAAACAGCTGTCACATATAGTAAAGTCATCCAGTAATTTGCAGACTATAAGAATGTTCATTGATTAGCTAGTTTTAAAGTCTTTTTTCTGTAGCTCAAACTTTCAATTTCTTATTCTCAAATTGATAAAGTAACATATGTAACAAGCTGATACAGGCTAACACCCATGCTTACAGTGTGCAAACATCTCCTATTCGATGCACCTTGAATTGGTACATACGATAGAGTATATCTAAAAGAGTTTGGGATGGAGCAGGTCAATACTCAGCTTGCAGTCAAAATCTTGTTTGATGATTATTCTGTTTTTTTTTATGAGATGAGGAGGACAATTATTTTACCAGAGAAGCAGAAATAATAATCGATATTGTATATGACTTGGATAAGGATTGGTTAAGAATATTTACATTAGAAAGGGGACATTTACTAAATTGTACTGTTTAAATGTGAAACGATTATTTTCTATGTTCCTCTAGGATGTATCTTTATTTTAGAATTATTCATATTAGGAAATATTGAAAACAAATATTCATAACATCTGTAACAAAGGTACAGGGGCTTAATAATCACCAATACCTAAGACTTAGGCACCAAAGGCAGGAGACTTTAGCTAGGAAAGCATGCGAAATATATTCATTTTATCCTGAAATACCATCTCTTACATCAAGTCAATGTCCTTGCTCATTAATTATGTCATGTAACATATGTTACAACCTTTAACAAGTGCTTCAATCGTTTTGTTAAACCTGCAAATTCTATAATTTTAATAATATGAGCAAGACAATCCCAAATATGCAAGATATCCAACAGCAACAAATGTTTTCATATAATTTTACTTAAATGATGCCTACCAAATTCGGCTCCTTAAAATTTGGTATAGCCTTTGGGCTGTTTAATTGCACGTATAAGACACTATATTTAAAGTATAAAAGCAAACTTTGGATTTTCTCTAACCAAAATGAGTTTGTTAGTACAGAATAATCAAAACATTTTGGAAAATGCACATACCAGCTAAAAAGTAAATGATATTGGTTACAAGTTTCATGTTTAAAGGGTAATCTAATTAAAGTAGCGTACATAACACCACAGGGAGCTATAATTTTGCTCCAATAGAACTTATATGTAGCTAGAGTTGTCAATATGCAGACCATATGAGTAATTTAAATAATAAGCACTCTTTCTGTAGCTCAAACTTTTAATTTCCTTTTTTCTAAATCTAATATCGTAACATATGTAACAGGCTGTCAGAGACTAACGCCCCGGCGGACATAGTGCAAACATCTATTAAAAGACGCAGCTTGGAATCCTCTTTTAGATAGGATAAGCTTGCAAAATTCCTCAGGGGGGTGCAATAACATTGTCAGCCATCAGTCTAATGGTGGCCCGATAAGCTGGGTATTTATTGGAAATCTACGGTATTTGCATGCAAAATATAGTTATCGATAAATAATTCATTGTTTAAGTCAGATAAAGCATTGATGTAACCATCATATAACTGAAATAATTGATATTATGTTTAAAAAAGCGTTCGTTTTGGATAAATATGACCATACCCAGTGGCAGATCCAGGACCACTTATGCTGGGGGTGCTTGATAGATGGACACCGACAGTCAATATATTACTGACACTAATAGCGCAAATCGGTTTCCATATAGAACTGTGTCCCATAGAAGCAAGATACTCTATTAGCCTATATACCACTCCCCTGAGCATTTGGCTTTCTGCTTTCAGAGATTTTCTTTTTCAATTTATTTTGTTTAAAAAAGCAAATGTCCCTGGCGTGTGATCAATTTGAACCCCAGTTGCGTGGTTGGGTTAACGTATAGAAAACACTAAACACTAAACTTTGCTACATATTAAAAGTAGAAGCTGTGGATAGAAGATTTTTTAAAAAAAAGTTTTTCTCCATTATGATTATGGACGCTATTGAAGCTTAATGATCGTCAGTATTTGGTAAATTTTGACCCAAGATGCATGGCTGGCAGAATCTATGGGACTACAAGCTGTGGGTCTCATAGTTTAGGGGGAGATTTTTTTAGCTAATGACTCTAAGGCTAGTATAGACAACAGGAGCATGGATGGCAGGATTTATGTATGTGACCATAAGACATTAATCTATATGCTGTGGGTCTCGCCGTTTCAGAGAAAAAGATTTTTAAGTTTTTCCCATAATAAGTCTATACATATGCCATTCAGCCCAAAACCCACATGCAACCTTTCCCCTTCCATACCTGATGATGCTTTATATGTAATTTGACTAAAATTAGTCCGCTGATATAGTTCTTTGAAAACGTGAACGGAAGATGCCGTGACGAACGTTGGACCATTGGTCGAAAATTTATTTCCATCAATTATTTAACGACAACAATACATTTTTGGATATTTGAGGTAGGCCTAGCGAACATTGATTAATTTAGCGACCAATAAAGCATAAAAGTGCAGTAGATTCTATCACTGCTATAGTTTCATTTTGCGATAAATTATCGCGTAATGTTGTGGGCCAAGCCCTTCAGCTACTCCATACATGAAATGTCCGTTATTGGTTCTTAACTCAAACTCGGACACAACTCTTTTCTCAGTGCTTGTTTCCTCGACTCAGTGTTGGATTGGTTTCCCTTGAGAAATTCCAAAAATCCAAATATTTGAGTAAGCCTGACCCAGAATTGAGCTTATTCGTCAGTGCCAGTCTTCCTAACAGACCAAATAGATGGCGGATAGCTTGGTAGAGTGAGCGAATGTTAAACGACGCACTATTGGTCGTTCTATTATTCATCGCTCTATTTAATGTCGCTTCTATGTTTTGACGCATCTATTAAAGCTGCATGGTCTGTAACTTTTGATCTTCTAATTTTAAAAATAATGTTTTTATTTTTCAAGAACACAGTAAAAATGCTCAAATTCAGGTAAACATTTTACCATTTTCGTAAATCTTAACAAGTTATCACTATCAAAACAACTGCATTTATGTTAAAATTCAACGGTCTAGAATTATTGGAGGGACGCAAATAATTACCAACAAGAGAAAAATACACCTAATTGATAAGATAATTCACTTTTCCATGCAGTTTTCAGCTGTACTGAACATTTTTATTGTGAAAACATAGCTTAATTCTACTTTTACAAATGATTTAAAAAGAAAATAAAAAATTTCGAAAAATTTTCATAGTTACAGAGTATGCAGCTTTAAATGTCGTTTCTCTCTTTTGTCTTTCTACGTTTTGTCGCACACCGGCTGATATGCTTCTTAGAAAACGTGAACGGAAGGTGCCGTGACGAACGTTGGACCATTGGTACACTAAAACTTCACGTGAGTTTTCGTGGTAATGTTTTCTAACAATATTGTTACTCAACTGGGTCCGCATTTGGATTATTTCCCAGTTGATTGGAGGGGAAGGTAGTGAAATAACTCCTAACTGCTCCCATCTTATAGATACAGAAGGGCCTGGAGTGGGGTTTTGCCAGTGACTGACAACTGTCCTTCTTTCAATAAGAAGGAATGGGAATGACTGTAGAAAATAGTTCATGACCGATTTCAACATTAGAATGGTGCTGGACGGGAAGAGCGAACTCGTGACAGCCTGATCGCTAGTCAGGCCCACATTCCACAGAGATAACACACACACGCACGCAAGCACGATATGCAAGACTGGCATCGCTGATACGTTAACTAGTGTCAAAATCTTATGTGCTAGTTCATTTTTAAAGCGTCTTATCTCACACAATGTTGCCCAGAGAAGGCTGAAACTTTGATGACCTGAATCAGAGTGCGCATCCGTGTTTGTCAGCACAGCAAAACTGCGAACAGGTCATGGAAAGAGCACTACGGCAAATGTGTGTGGCAATTTTTAAAAAGAAAAATGTTGTTGGAGAAAAAGCATCAAAAAGTGCTTATGACTAATTATACCCTCCGATTTTAAAACTATATCCTTTGAAAATTTCACTTTATGGGAGATTGTGGCAAGGAAACCTGATTTTGCGGCAGTGTCACGCGTGACGCACGATATGTACAGACTTGCATTGCTGATACGATAAGTATCAAAATCTCGTGTGCAAGGTCATTTTAAAAAAAAAACAAAAAAAAACACGTCTTATCCCATGCAATGTTGCCCAGCGAAGGCTCTCGCTTGGATGACCCAAATCAGAACACGCATCCGCGTATGTCAGCGCATCATGAAGACCCCAGCAAGACTGCTAACAGGTCTTGGAAAGAGCTGTAAGGCAAATGTCTGCGGCAATTTTTAAAAAGAAAAATGCGGTTGGGGAAAACGCTATTTCTACCGTCCGATTGTTAAACGAAATCCTTTGAAAAATTCATATAATGGGAGATAGCTGCGAGAAAACTTGATTTTGCTGCTAGCGAACAACAAAGGCACAGATCAGACTTCGATGATGGCAAAACCAGAGTATTTGTCTGTTGAAATTGTAACAGATAACCCTACCTCAGGCAAAATTTCTATACCACAGCTAGTCTCTGTAGATGAGCAAACTGGATTGTCAAATACCTGGTTGCATCCCCAGTATTTATGTCAACATGCTTGTGTATCAACTCTGCATGCTAACTGATGTTACATGTATCTGCAGACATGAACTGGGACCCGGTCCGAGACATGAAAGATATTTTTAAAGAAGTTAGTATATTAACTTCTTTTAAAAATAACTTTCATGTCTCGGACCGGGTCCGAGTTCATGTATACGTCATAATTTCAAGCAGTTTGAAACCTTATCAAAAATTTCGAGCCTGACCTGAGTCCATCCTGTTTGCTAATGTTTTCAGTGGTGATTCACGATCAAAGAGACCGACAATTGGGTATTCTATCAGGTCGCGCGCGTCGTGTCAGTGGCCATGACGCGTGAAAATATACATTACTTATGAAAAATTGTCAAACTCCAAATACATAACCGCCCTTGTGGCGGTTTGCAGGATTATCATTTTCAATAATGAACGCATAATTTGAGGAAAGCATTTCGCCAGTTATCAAGACTTGTTTTAAATTTATACAATATGTATCAGTTGTTTAGAATAGGCCACTGTTTAGAAATTCTCTTTTTCGCTCTGACTTGAAGATAAGGCTATCCAAATTTAGAGGTAACTCAGGTTGCCTGGTTACGCAGTCGGTCAGCTGATTTGCTCTCCACTGATTGGGATAACTTAATTTTATGATTAGGTGTGACAATTAACAGCAGTTTAAATCTCTAGGGTGCTGATTTTAAACCGGGCTTACAGAACACGCAAAAAAGTACCTACCGTAAATTGAGAAGAAAAAAGGTAGGTTAAGATATTTTTACCATGGACTTAGCTGGGGGTGCTGAAGCACCCAAAGCACCCCCCCTAAATCCGCCACTGATACCAACACAAACTATAGCTTTTATTAACGGGCAGTTTCTTATTATGGTCGCCATATTTATGACGTCATAACTAGCCTCAGACGCGGATTTGAGATGGGTGACCACCTTTAAATTAAAGGTAAGACTCCACTGAAGGTTTTGATATAGGTCACCATAAATCGGCACACAATTCGCACGGGACCTATTTTTTGTCCCTAAGGGCCCTGACTATAAGGCCTCGTACATATAAGTGATGGCGTTGTAATGTCACATTGACGCAACAAGTAATGTCGGTGGACATAAAAACGACAAAAATATGGATGAAGCAATATCTGAGTAAAGTTTTTAACACCAACAGTTAAGGTCATATGGAGACGAGGCCATGGCTTAGTGTCTCACCCAACAGACTTGAGGAGACGGGAATCGAACACGGAACCTTGTGTAAAAGCTAGTGGTTTAGTTTATCCACTACACCATAGCAGCTCCTAGCTGAGTATGAAAATAATTCAGCAAAGGTATCTTTTTTATTCAACTTGCTGTATCCAGAACTGATTAAACGGTTACATTTTAATGACAGGCTCTTTTGGCATGGATGGCGATAGATATATCCAACCCTTGTGATTACTGTAATCTCTCGGCAATCTCTGGGCAAGCCTCCTGATCGATCCTCAGAACAGATATTTCTTTATTTCTTTAATGAGATTTCGTTACTTATCGCAGCGGCGAGCAATCAATTCTCAGGCGAGCCTGCGCACCCGTGCAGACTCACTCGTCAGAGCATTCACTGCTCGCATACACAATATATGGACGTAGATGAAGGCTGAGACCACAATTTAGACCTCTATCCCTATTTGCTAACTGCGAACCCATGTTTAAAGAGTGACTTTGTGATAAGTACCGAAATCTTATGTGCTTACCACCAAGATATATTTGGAAACGCCTTAAAGTCCTCACACAGAAAACTGTCAGGAGTAACAGCCAAGCCTCTCTTTGTTGAACATAATACTCCAGTAGCACATATAAGAACGAGAAAGACACTACAACACGTCTTTACTAGCATACTGGACATCTTAACAGAATTTTGCTAGTTATATAAAATTTTGGTAAATATCGCATCTGTGTAAAATCATTCTTTAAACATGCTTAATCAGCTATCTACTGGAGCTAAGGGCCTAATGTTTTGCTTGATTCATCATCTACGCTCCTTTTATTAGTGTGCGAGCAGCGAAAGCTCTGACGAGCCTGCGCGGTTGTGCAGGCTCGTCCGAGCATTCGCTTCTCGCGTATCCGATAATTGCCAAAATTTAATGAACTTGCTCACTGGTGTTTTGAATACAGTAGAACTTATCATGCCTTATCTGTTCAAAAGTTCAAACTGGAGCTAGGAGATCTAATGGTCTGAAAATGTCCCTTTTTGGATATTGACTTATTTGGCATTATATCTTAAAACTGGAGTTACTAAAATATTTTGTCCATTAAATGCAACAGGGAGATATTTTCGAGATGAGGTTGGACAAGGAACACTGTGATGAATCGCACCGCCACTTAAATCAACGCAGATCACTTTACGCACCAACATACAACTTTTGAGCACTCGTCAGCATGCTTATCAGTCATTTTTGAGTTACTTCCTGGTTTATTCCGTTTGCAATATTGTGGCATACTGGGTGGATTTAGATAAAAATGTTAACATGAACAAGAACTACAGTTATACAACTTCAATATAGGAAAGTATTTTGACCCAAATACATGTATTTCTGGTATCATTTACAATTTTTGATGTTTTACCATGAAATATGTATAAGCAAAAAAATGGAAAAACTATTTTTCTACCAGAAATGTGTACAATTGGACGAAAATACTTTTCTATATTGTGGTCAGATAATTGAAGTTCATGTTCTGAAAATCCAAGCGCTTTACTCTAAAGTTCACCCAGCGTGTCACAATATTGCAAACCGAATAAAACTAGAAAGTAACTAAAAAACGACCGATAAGCATGCTGCCGAGTGCTCAAAAGCTGTATGTAGGGGCGTAAAGTGATCTGTGTGAGATGTGTAAATTGTTCATACATCAATATAGCAAAAGGTATCCGTCTCCTTGATAAAATAGCCATTTTTGTTTATACAATAAATACATCATACAAGTAAGAGCTTTTGAAAGCAACATCCCCTTAACGTGTTTGGTAGGACACATTGATCGTATGATCTAAACGGTATAGATATGTGCTAGCATTTCAGATAATGACTTCACAATTGTTTTGTTTGTTTGTTTGTTTGATTTGATTCTTTACGTCCCATCAACAATCTTTCAGTAAAACTGGGACGGGTCTTTCTGGGTTGAACCAGTACTAAGCTAGGATAAATGTGTCTGGCTCAAGGACCACAACGCAGTGATGCCGGTGAGGCTCGAACCCGCGGCCTCTCGGTTTCGAGTCAAGCACTCTAACACTGAGCCACTACGCTCCCTACAATTATTTTGTGTTAATCGCTTGATGTGTCATCCCAAGTAATTTGAGCTTGAGACCGGATAATGGTTAAGGGGAAATACTGAGGACTGTAACCAAAACCTCATGTTAAAATATATTTATAAAAAATCTTTATCACGGGTATGAACAAATCTAGCACATAAACCTTGCGTAAGATTATGTCACTGTTTACACGTTATAAAACAATTCATGCTGTCAGGGTTGGCTATAACCTTGTAACAAAGTTTGAAACGGTCGTGCGTTATTAGCAAAGTTAAGCATTTTAACTATGAATTATATTTTCCTCAGGCTATATAGAAGCCAATAAGCCTCAGTAACATATACAAACAAAAATATAACATAAGCTATCCTCTCACGAATAATCAAACACAGATCCGTGGAAACAAAACAAAATACAGTGAGCCACTTTAGTTACGCACCATTTTTTCAGGGCCCACATTTTTGACAAAAATGCTGGAATCGAACATTCTCTATGATAATTTATTTATTGACATTTTATCTGTTTGATAACATCGAAACAAATTTATTGGAATTACTCATGCGAATCATTCTGCTACTCAAAGGCAATTTTGACAAATTTTGAAAAATGCACGTGCAAGCGGAACGTCTATATTTTCTATTTTTGTTTTGTGCTAGGCATAAACCATGGTGATCGTTGTGACAGAAAAACACCAAAAACAATTTATTTATTCAAGTAAAATCCCTTTTTTCGGTCGTTGAATTTAGTAACACCGTTACTTTTTGAAAAAACGCTCGTTTTAACGTCATATTAACGTCAGTTACAATAATCAAACTGGTTTTTCTTCGCAAATTATTTTGTGATGAGTCACTTGTGGGCATAGAAGTATCAAAACACTAAAACATCTT
Organism: Loripinus fragilis; assembly: GCA_964019695.1. Taxonomy (NCBI): domain Eukaryota; kingdom Metazoa; phylum Mollusca; class Bivalvia; order Lucinida; family Lucinidae; genus Loripinus; species Loripinus fragilis. The sequence continues at coordinate 68,328,095 of OZ026525.1, read as the reverse complement.
ATCATTGACACGTCTCATAGCCTTGGTAATAGTGACGTCATCACTAACGTCAACACCATAACGCCAATAAATCCATTATTTATTTACGAAAATAAACGGCGGATACATGGTTGTTTTAAATGAAATCACAAAAGAAGTGTTTTGATAACTAGTTTACCCAAAATCATACGAGATTTTAACTAATTTAAAAAAAGTACTACAACCAACTTTTTTCAAACCTTGGTCAGCTGGGAACCAAAATAGTAAAGCATTAAAAAACTATGAAGTTAACAATCACGTACCAGTCTTAGATATTGCCAAGAATAAATCGGCTCTTATATCTGGCATAGCAGATATTCGACCCTGAAAAAAGTGCAATGTGATCTGAGTTTCATTCGAGATAATGCAATGTGAAATGGTGTTTTGAGGGTAGTGCACTTTAAATCTATTTTCTCCCTTGTTTCTGATCTGATCACAATGAAAATTCAATAGCTAATGCAAATATAGATGCGCTTTACGTGGGTAGTCTCAAAATAAATATTTCACATTTCTTTTCTGAGAAATTTTACATTTTATAAGTGGTGCGTAACTAAAGTGGTTCACTGTAAAGACAAGTGCATGTTGTATTGCTATGCAATACAGGAGTCCCCTACCAGATTAAAGGAAACTCCGCTCCCCAGACCCATGCATGGAATAGATGTACATGGTATGTGCATATGCCCAACCACCCTGTTCATTTGATCTGCCACGTGACTACTATTAGAAGAAAAGAACTGTTTTGACCTTTAAATCACACCCAGGGGTCGAGGGTGTGTGTAAGGGCAAAAATATTTGCTTACAGGATATCAAATGTTTCATTCCCGTTAATTTGATATGCAACATGACCATTTTCTGAAAGAGAAACCTATTTCGACCTTTTGACCCCACTCAGAATTCAAGGGTGCGTGTAAGGGCAAAGCATTTAATGCTTATTATAGTGTATTTTATCCCCATTATATTTGATATGCAATATGACCATATTCTGAAAAAAAAGAATTATAACCATATCAGAGGTCAAGGCCATGGTCAAAGTGACCATAAAATGGTACACGAAACTTCGCTATCTCAAGATGTATTCACACATCAAATTTTGGATTCCTATCTCAATCAAAATAGGAGAATCGCTCTGGATATTATTATTTTGGAAATGAGGTCAGGTCAAGGTCACAGTGACCTTGAAATGGCACTCAACACTCCGTCATCCCAAGATGCATCTAAGCACCAAATTTAGGATTCCTACCTCAAATAATGTAGGATATATGCTCCGGACACAATTATGTTCAAAGTGAGTTCAGAGGTCAAGGTCACAGTGACCCCAAAATGAAACGAGACACTATCACATCCTATGATGCATAAATGCACCAAAAATGGGAACACCACCCTGAGATGCATCCACACACCAAATTTCTGAATCCTACCATAAATATTGTAGGAAAAATGTTCCAGACACGATTATTATAGAAATGAGGTCAAAGAACAAGGGCAAGATCGCTTTGACCCCATAATAGTGCGCAACACTCTGCCATCCCAAGATGCATCCACACACTAAATTTGGGTGCCTATTATAAATAATAAAGAGATTCGGCCCGGACACAAACCTTTACTGATGGATGGACAGACGGGTAGACAGAATTGAGCAAACTTTCAGTCCCCCAAACTGGTATTCAACCGGAAGGTGATTAATAAAAGGAGAAACTCTTTAGCTATGGCTCCAAGCCATTGAGATCTCGAAAATGCATCAGCTTTACAATAGTACTGAGCTATTTTAAAACTACGATTAACCTAAAAAAGAGGTTTCAAACACTTTGTTCAAAACACGTTTCAGCCTTAATCAGCACATCCACTCAATATGATGTGTGCCCCAGTCATTTCCTAGCTCAGCAGATCCAAGCATATAGCATACAAATATGATTGGTTCAACAATTTCTACGTGCGTTACACCCTCCAAACATGAGACAAATACTATAGTTTATAAAGCTTGTTGCTTTGCTATTAATGTCTTACATATGTAATGTTAATGTAAATGTTCTGTAGCTCTTTCTCACGATGCCGTTGGTTGGTCTGCAGTGTGTGCTTGTGGTATTTCCTGATCATACTCTCTTACTTTTTGGAGATATCTTAATTCTTAACCTTTCTCTGGGGCTTTTAGTTTCATATGCATGTTCAGCTCAGATGAAATAACGTCTTGTATGAGTGCTCTGGCTATTTTAACTCGTATGAGACCCTGTGTTGGTTACTTGTTAGGATTTGATTTACCTAGTTCTTTCTATCATTTATTCCTCCAGAGAGCTATGTCCTTAAAACATCACACACCACAATCTTCAAATCACTTTGAATGTTGGGTGACAGTAGCACAAAAATCCTGTTAATTCGCTGTCTGACACCTTAAACAATTTTTAAGCTGTATAAGTCAAATGCATTTAAATTATGTGATTCAAAACTTAGCACATTCAGATTTATGGAAATATGCACACTCTAGTTTCAGTTCTTTGGTGCAGTCTTTGCTTCCAAAGGATACCCTTTTAAGAACATATTTGACTGCACTACAGCTGGTGACTGGGACTGTGTGGCGGTGGTAGAACGTCTCCCTGCCCTTCACTATAGTGTAGATTTTATTTTCTTGTCCGTTGGGATCATGGGTTTCATTGTTGAACTTTGAAACTATTAGAGGGTCACTGATGAAGCCTATATGGCAGAACCTAGCCAGTCTGGCCCAGGAAATATGCACACTCTAGTTTCAGTTCTTTGGTTGCTTCCAAAGGATATCCTTTTAAGAACATATTCCAATTGCCTCGCCTATATGGTAATATTTACAAGTATATATATTACAAATACACACAATTGCAACAAATGAATGATCCCCATTAATTGCAAATAAAATAAACTATAAACAAGTATTTAGCTTGTATACAACACTAGCCAAACACTATAACTATAGAATTTCCTGATACACGCTGCCAAGGTAACTGCTCTCTGGTCACACTTCATAAGTTCTGGTTATTAGTCTGAGTGGCTTAAAGTAGAATACCCATATATCACCACTGGTTTATACTGCCAAACTTTGTCCCAAATATGTAATAATGATAGTTAGCAATTACCTAAGCTATGAGTCAATTTTTAAACGCAGATATACAGATAAGATAGAGGTCAATATTAAAAAAAAACAAAAACAAAAAAACTTAGCCTGCTTTTTGCATTGTCTATGGGAGCAGCGAAGGTGCTGGTATGGCTTCTGTTAACTCTCTTTTTTGCATATGCTCCTCTGATCATTCTATTCTTCTGTATTCCGTTACTGCAGAGCCTTTGAATAATACAATCAAGATCAAAACACAATGAACACTCAGTTATTTTTTTCAAACTATCAATTTTTATAAGCAAAACCAGCTATGCTGCCAAGGCATCAATCATGTGGTTCGGTGATCACCAGTCTAAACTATCTCTAAAAAAGATAAAAGAAACCCCTATTAATTCATAATTGTAGAGAGAGAGAAAAATAATGCATTTATAGTATATATTTATCTACTTGAAAATAAGCATTATATGTCTATATATAAATATATATAATGAGAAAAGGAAAAACGAATGACCGAATTTTACAGAAAAATTCTCGTCTCTTAGTAATGATTGATATTAAATTTTAAAGGAATATTTGACTAGGCACTGCTTAAACTACTCGTGTGCAATGCTATTCTCAGTTACAAACCATATAAAACACCACAGGTACATACTATTATTCTTTTTTTTTCTTCTTTTTCATAGCTTTTTCTGTTGTAGACTGCACACCACAAATACATCAATTTCAATCCAATATAACACAAGGAAGGGAGTCATTCGCATATATATGAAATCTAATTTCCGGTAGATAATACAATCAATTCTGTATATTATTACACAGTGTGGTATTTTTTTTTCAATGAAAAAAAAAGTGTTTTGATATGTCAAAGCATTTGCAAATGTTTGTTAATTTGGAAGTAAATTAAAAATGTTGATGGCGTGTCATTCTAATTTGACCCTATCTAATTGTATCGAAAATCTAACAATGTAACTATTGTATAGAAAATAGAAATATGGCTTAATTAAGGGTGATGTTGTTACCATGAAATATTTGGTATTTACTGAAAAAAGTAAATTTTCTTTTTATTTCATACGTTTTATAAAGTCTAGGGTTAATCAATTGACCATGCTTTAAGCATAATCACAAAAAATGAACGAAGACAAAGGAGTATTTGTGACAGAATATCTGGATCAAGATATAATCATCGAGACTTACAGATGAAGACAAAATTTATTCAGCGTCAAAGTGCGAGAAAAGTGACATCTTAAGTGACGTCATAAGAAGAAATGGTCATTATCAAACAATAAAGCAGCTCTCTACATAAAATATCTTTGAATGTATTTTTTAAATAAACAAACTTGGCAATTTTATGTACGTCACACTTCCATGAAGCATTTTGTCAAACCCACATAGGCCTAAACCAAATTCAAATCTCAATATAGTGTTGGTGTAATTACAGCCCATAGAAATCACAAAATCATTTTAAAATTAAAAAATGCAGATGGAAGTTATCAATAATAACAACAGTTGAAAAACTTGGTGACGAAATTTTGCACGACCCGCAGGTGTGCAATATAATCACTTTAGAAGCCCCTCTGTCTGTCCAATTTACTTTCCACTCATTCCTACTGGCACCGGATACTGAATTATCTACATTTATCTGAGGTTGGACACATTACAGCCAGTTTGTCAATCATCGAGTGGTCTGCTTGTTTAAAGACAATTTCGGGCAATTCCCATGCGCACCTACGTCAGGAAACAGGAAAAGTTGTCTGGGTCCTGTCCTTTCGACCATTTACGAATTCGGATCAATGCAGTTTTCAGATACTATTATGTCAGATGGATATTTCCTCATTTTCTTGACAAAATAAAGTAACTAAATTGTGTCTGAAATATCCAATGACGCCTCATCAGAACAGATCATCTAAATACCAAATACAGATAAGTAGAACAGGCGACATCAACAATGTACAAAATTTCGCATGCGAACACGAATATGGCTGTTACTCGGATTGTCTGTCCAATATGTACGGTTATTTCGAGCCGCGCACGACTCGACATCCTGGCCTAGTGGTTAGCGTGTCAGACTTTGGAACCAGAGGACCAGGGTTGATTGCAAGGTGGGCACTTATTACAAATCGCTTTTCCCCTTCTTGTTTTAGCCTCGTATTGAACCATTACTTCACACAAGTAATATCGGATTAGATAAATGACAAAAAATACACTCTTTAACGTTTTATATTGAATTATTCTCGAAATGTGTCAGTATGGGGTTAAATTTGGCCCTCCTGAAAGATAATTATTACGGTGACCCCTGATTTTTTTCTTTTTTCTTAAATGTAAAATGATAGAAGAGAGAGCTGGTTGTTTTGCTTAACTTGTCTTCCTGGTGTCTCGTGATGGTTGAGCGGCTCTTCCTCGCGGTGCCATGGGGTGGTCTGCGGTTTGTGATTGTGGTATTTCCTGATCATACTCACTTACTATTTTTCATGAAATAAAACAAAATAAGATTTTATTGTCAGATTTGTTGCTCACCTGAGGCAAAAAAATCCTGGTGAACTAATATGATGGGACTCAAGCCGAGTAGCGTCCGTGCGTGCGTTCACACTTTCAAACATGAATATTTCTGAGACCAGCTGACAGATCATACAGTGAGCCACTTTAGTTACGCACCACTTATAAAATGTAAAATTTCTCGGAAAAGAAATGTGATATTTTTATTTTGAGACTACCTACGTAAAGCGAATCTATGTTTGCATTAGCCATTGAATTTTCATTGTGATCAGATCAGAAACAAGGGAGAAAATAGATTTAAAGTGCACTACCCTCAAAACACCATTTCACATTGCATTATCTCGAATGAAACTCAGATCACATTGCACTTTTTTCAGGGTCGAATATCTGCTATGCCAGATATAAGAGCCGATTTATTCTTGGCAATATCTAAGACTGGTACGTGATTGTTAACTTCATAGTTTTTTTAATGCTTTACTATTTTAGTTCCCAGCTGACCAAGGTTTGAAAAAAGTTGGTTTTAGTACTTTTTTTTAAGTTAGTTAAAATTTCGTATGATTTTGAGTAAACTAGTTATCAAAACACTTCTTTTGTGACTTCATTTAAAACAACAATGTATCCGCCGTTTATTTTCGTAAAAAAATTAATGGATTTATTGGCGTCATGGTGTTGACGTTAGTGATGACGTGACTACTACCAAGGCTATGAGACGTGTCAATGATAAGATGTTTTAGTGTTTTGATACTTCTATGTCCACAAGTGACTCATCAAAAAATAATCTGCGAAGAAAACCCAGTTTGATTATTGTAACTGACGTTAATATGACGTTAAAACGAGCGTTTCTTCAAAAAGTAACGGTGTTACTAAATTCAACGACCGAAAAAAGGGATTTTACTTGAATTAATAAATTGTTTTTGGTGTTTTTGTGTCACAACGATCACCATGGTTTATGCCTAGCACAAAACAAAAATAGAAAATATAGACGTTCCGCTTGCACGTGCATTTTTCAAAATTTGTCAAAATTGCCTTTGAGTAGCAGAATGATTCGCATGAGTGATTCCAATAATTTTTTTTCGATGTAATCAAACAGATAAAATGTCAATAACTAAATTATCATAGAGAATGTTCGATTCCAGCATTTTTGTCAAAAAATTCGGGCCCTGAAAAAGTGGTGCGTAACTAAAGTGGCTCACTGCAATCAAATTTCATCTGGAGCATCCTTGAGGTAGGGGTTGTTTGTATTAGGTTTTGGGTCAGATAGAATCAGTATTCTGGTTTCCATGACAACAGATAGCTCCCATAGGGTTATGATGGGGAAACTCTTGTGACCACTCTAGCGTCTTCATTTTTTGATTGGTTATTTGTTTTTCATGGACTAAGGAGTTAGCTGCCCCTGCGTGTTTGAAAAAATCCCCATAGACTTATAATGGGAGAATAAAAACGCAGTGCTCTCACACTAAAAGTGAATAAAATTTCAAGATTTAAGATGGTTACGAAATATTTTGAAGATTTTGCCTTTTTCACCAAAATTTTCAGCAGAAGTGTGCAAGCGAGTCCAATTTAGTGCTATAACGTTTTTGTACGAAAGACAAGCTTGTTAATACATAGTCAAAGTGTATAACACTCATATTTATAAGAAAAAACAACACTTGCACCAATTGCGTTTTTAACGGCTTTAACTATATATGAACTGTATCTAGTAGCCTGTTGTTTTAGTCTGCTCAACTTGTCAGATTTTTAAGTCTAACTACAAGGTATTTTCGTTGTTATTCTTTGTGTTTCAGGTGTGTGTGTGTGTGTGTGTGTGTGTGTGTGTGTGTGTGTGTGTGTGTGTGTAATGAATCGCTATAAGATATAACTACTTACCGATCGGTGTTAGAGTCAAATCTGATCCTGTAACAATTAAACATACAGTGAGCATTTTCGATAAATAGTTTTATAATATTGGATCTATGTTACAACAGTTAAGCACATTACTTTCTTTTTTTTCTTTTCGATTGAAAGATCATGTCATTAAAATAGTAATCATTATTATCACAAACCCGTTCTCGAAAAGTTTCAAGCCAAAATAAACTGGCAAACATGCAGATTTTTCCATTTCACATATTTGCTTTTTGAACAGGATATGACTGATCGAGGAGTCCCAATCACTTTCATGGAGATAACCATAATGTCAACGTGTAAAACAAAACAGTTCAAACCTCCAGATATGGGAGCGTTATTGAAGAGCAGCCTGATAAATGTACACGAGGACAGTTGTTTGACCTCCAAAATTGTTTGAAAGCGCAGATGAGAAAACTTTGCTATTCGCTAAATGGGGAGTCTCTGGTTTACCGAGTGCATTCTATTCTGTTTGTTGTTTACCGTAACAACCATATTGGGATTCAAAATCATTAAAATTGTCCTTACATGGAAGGGAACGGGGAAGCGGGGACAAGGCCCCCCATTAAACACTTCAGGCTCACGCCATAAACTGCGCCCGGTATACCAGAGGTGCGCCAGCTAAATGTTTTACCTTTCTAGACTAATGTTGTCTCATCATTTAGGAAAGTGATCAATGACCCCGCCAAGTGCTTGTTCAGACAGTGCGTAATACATGGGATTTAAATAGCCATACCGTCGTTTAAGTTTTAAATTCTCCTAACCTGCATTGGACAGCACATTGGTTGTAAATGGACTGGCTCTGCTACTGCTTCCCTCTCCATCCATATAAGAGGTGCCATTGTCAGTAGACGAACTTCTGTCTAGAATGCTGTTAGACCTGAAATACGATATGAGCCGCAACATGTGATTTCCAACAATGTGACATTTTGACATAAATAGACTCAGACCAGCCTGTGCAGCCTCCTTTTGAGCTAAGAAACTCCAAATGATGTTCAGTCAGAAGCTTAACACTCATAGAATATTCAAGCGACTAGCAAAGGTTCTGATCAGACTGCGCGTATGCGCAGGCTGGTCTGAGCATTTGCTGGTCGCACACAAAACATTGTTGGAAATCTCATGTTGCGGCTCATTTATTGAGTAAATAATCTGGAAAAACGTTCTCAACTAATGACACTAAGGTAAATCAACAATGAAAAAACGTATACAAAGAAAACAAAATAGTTTTATGTTAAACGGCCCGCAGGTGTGTACTATAATCATTGTTTGAGTCTGTCTGTCAGTCCGTGAGCATCAGTCAGGCTGGTAGATGTCAGTAAGTAAAACTATTGACCCAGTATTTGTGGTTCTTCCTAATGGTGCGGTGGGTTGGTCTGAAGTGTGTGATTGTGTTATTTCCTGGTCATACTTCTTTACTTTTTTACCCGAATTGGAAAAAAAGTTGCAGCATGTATAATTTTGTGTCTGCAATATCCGCAATTATCTAAAATAGATAACTGACTTAATTCATAGTATCTTCTTGTACACAAAATTTAGGCCTGTAAATAATATAAATGGAGCATACCAAAATCATGTTCTGAGTATGATTAGAATATCATTAAAGTAAGTAAGGGTGCAAAGATCAGGAATTTTAAGAATCTTAAGAAAAAGAATCGCTGGATCACTAACTAATGTTCACAAGAACACAAGATATAGTAAAAGAAAACTCATTTATTTTGCTATTAAATCATGTAGTAGGCATAATAAGGTCACATAAATTTGAAATCATATTATAATCACTCCCCTAACTCATATCTTGATAACTACTATTTCTAAATTATATAATGAAAACTTAATAAAATCATTTCAAGATTACTCAACCAAATCATATCAAGACACCTACTATAATATGATTAATCCATCATGCCAATACACCAGTCAACACAAATATATTAAGGAATAGTAACACACACGTTATTATAAAGTCGTGTTTTCCATATTAGATGCCACATGTTACTGAAAATTTGCGGAAATTTAAAATGTCTATAACATTCACTGCATTACCCCAAGAAATTGCCTTTGTTCTTTTTCAAAGTTTAAAATGTATGTAACCTTCACTGCATTACCCCAAGAAATTGCCTTTGTTCTTTTTCAAAGTTGGGTGGGAAATCATTCTGTGCAATTAGAAGAAATAATATTATACATGTTACGGACTAAATGCATTTAAACAGTATAACTCCATCAAGTCGGCCATATTAACAGTAATAGAATAATAATATCAAATTTACTAACTTGCTGCACTTAAAGGATGTGACTCTAACCCAATAAGTGAAAACGTTGCAAAGATGCTTCTAGTTTTTCCTCTAAAGGGGGATTTCTAAATCTGCCCACGCATGGATTTCAATAATATTTTGTATGTTGAATACCTACGTTATAACAACTACAAAAATGAAATTATTTCATTCCTCGAAGGCTGTAAGGCCACAGGAGGGCACCTTGATATACACCCTCTTTGTACTAGTATATGACCTATTAAATATCAGTCTCAAATCATTAACATTATTGACTAGTACATTCTTTGAATGGAATATGAAAAAAGACTTCCCAGGGTATACCTTACTACCATTAATGCATATGAATACATCTAGATATTTTTTTTCTGACCCATCAAAATTTGAATTATCCCCATATTGAACACTAAAGTTAGTGTCTATAGGGGATACTGTCCTAATATTTACCATGTTCCAGATTTTGTCAACCCATAATATTTTCAGAAAAGTAGGTCAAATACATACTCTTTATGCATGTAAATTTTCATAAAATTTGGACACCGGTAAAAGTGTTATAATTTGCATGAAATGAGTTAAGTCAGTTTTGATTCTTAAGTGATTTCAAATAAAATATTCCAATTAGGTCTTACAAACTGCAGTTTTTCCACCAGTATTATTCTAAAAACGCATAGGCTATCACTATTTAGTATCTTCATCCAAGTCAGGTCCAAAATATTTTTGGTGTCAGAAGTTTTAGCTAATTAATAGCATAAAAGTGGCATTTTTGTAAGCAGCACTTGATATAGAACTTAGTTGTACGGGTAGATGTCTAGCAGGTATCATTTGTGAATTGATTTTCCACTGGTTTCCAAATTATTTTTGGGTGGTTATGCTCTTAATGTCTTTCAGCCATTGAAAAAATTCAATAGATTAGGATTTATGCTAGGTAAATCATCGTCTCCATCTACAGTCTATGTTCCTGTTGCACCTAAAATTGCCTCTATCTTATGTCCCTCCGAATCAAATATTGAGGGTAAATTGATTCAGGACTATGTACATACTTCTCATCAACTCTTATAAACTAAGTGAAACCAGGTCAAGTGTTTAACAAATTGTGTATGTTCTCACTATTTCGGTAGGTTCTTTTTTCAGAGAACTTGGATTTCACACCAGCTGTCTTTGTATTGGATTAAACTTTCCCTCGTACATTGATAAAGTGTTGTATTTTCATATTCTGTTTCGTCTGGAATATTTAGTTTCAGCAGAAAGTAGAAGACAATTTAAGCCAGTGCTAGGAGGCATGAGAGCTGCAGCACTTTCCATTTAGTGTCATGCAGAGACTGAGTGAAACTGAGTCTTAAGTTTGAAAACTTAATAGTTTATTTCTATTATGGAATGATCGGTTTTCCCACATTATTTAAATAGTATCCTTATTTTGCAGTCCCTGAGTCACTCAATGTGTACATTTTGATGAATGGTTTACAGTTTATTTAATTTGCATTGTGGTTATTTCTCCTGCATTAAAAGCGTATCCAAAAATACTTACCATAAACCCCATTTAAAATCATTAATTTTCCAACAAAAACTTTAAAACTGCTCCAATAAATAGAAATGGAATTGATGAAAATAAAAATGATACTTTTTAAGATTATAAATGGATTTTAAAATATTAAGAAACACTTCGCGAATTTTTGAATGTATACATACTGAGCATCTGGCATTAGACGAGGTGAAACAGTCTTTGTGTTGTTATTTCAATCGTGGTTATAGAATAATGAGTTTTATTCTCCATTCACCTCATAATCATAATGCTGACATACTAAACAATTCTGTAAAACTGGGCATAAATATTTATGATGAATTCAATAATATTTATTCATTTAACAAAAGTCTGACTCACCATTCAAACAAAATATATTTCTTGGCTTCAAATCTTGTGAATATTATCCTTATACATATAGTCAAATTATATATAGATGGGAAAGGTTGACAAGAACTGTAACACACCATAATTAAAACCAAAAACATTGTTGATATAATTTGTACAGCTGAATTTGAGTAAATATTCTAAATGAAACATTACTTTAAACAATTTATGTGCAAGATATGGTGATGTGTGTACCGCACACATAAGCTAGAACTCACAGATTATTCTAATAATTATCATTTATAGACATTCTGATTTCGGATAGATGCAAATTGGGCTGATTTGGGAGGTACCCCTATAATCACATACTACACGATACCGAATGTTGTAACCAACCAATAAAAAGCGATTGAAAACAAAATACTTATAAGCCAAACAGTCAATGTGCATAATATCATCAAGATCTATGCCTGTGCAGAACAGAACTCTATGTAAATTGAGCATACTGCTGGAAGCTTACATAAAATCTTGATTTTTACATTCTGCAAAATTTTAACCATTAAGATTGAAATTCAGAAAACTCCATTTTACCGGTCTTATTTTTTCTTTAGATTTTATAATTATAACAAGCGCATGTGTGGACAAATTTTATATAAATTTCATGGGTTGACAAGAACAGCAACTAGGCAAAATTGACAATTTAATTTGTTGAAAATATTTTCAAAATGTCAAATTTAGGGCAACCTTCAAACTAAATTTGATGTGGACTTAATTATTTTATACATTGAAATACATGTATCATACATACATAATTACATATTATTAGGCATCATGTTTAGAACAAATAAGGTTGAAAAATTCAAAAATCGTGTCGCCTAGGGCCACTTTTAATTAAGGTGTCCATTTTTTTAGTTTTAAAATTTAAAACTATTTAAATTTAACAATTGAAATAGATGAATGGGTAAATATCTCAAAAATAGAACACACATGTAATGGACAATCTTTCCACAAAAAATTTTAAAATTCTGTGCGTGGGCAGAACCCTATGTAAATTCCATATAGGGTGGAACTCCCCCTTTGAATCTAATTACAGGAAATGAGTCGGCAAGCTGAGCCTGTCCTGTTTCAATAGGCCATACTATAATCATTCAGTCAGTAAATAAAATAGATTTGTATTGGCAAATTCTAGATTTTACCAAAATCGTCAACGAATGATTTTAGTTGAGAAAATATACAATTCACTTTAATATATTATATAAAGAATAGAGGAGTTTCCCATTATCGGATTTTACCTATATCACGTGACATCGGCTGGCCAGTCCAGCAATTGGACTACTTCCGGTATAAAGCAACATATACTGGCTGTTGATCTCACCTTATAGAACTTCAATAATATCGGTTAAAATTTTATTTAAAGAATTAAAAAAACGGCAATTTATAAATTCTGCCAAAACTACGTGTCACTATGGTCTTTTATTGTTACATCTGTACACTGTCCACTGAGTGATAAGATACATTTTATTTTGTGCTGGCCCAAATTGCATCCGGTTCTTCAACATGTTCAACGAATGCCCGGGGGGGGGGGGGGGCTTTGAAAACAATAAAATCTTGCACATGTGCCTTTAGAACTTCGGCACGCGTGACCAGTCACTTTCTTTGAAGTTGATAAGAAGCCCAGCTAGACGTCTACTTATCACATATATGTGCGTGTGTGTGTGTGGGGGGGGGAGGGGGGGGTAGTTCTACTATGAAGGCCCTGGTGTGTGCGAACAGCGAAGACTCTCGCGAGTCTGTGCGCTCTGTAGAGTCTGCTTTAATCTGCGCCGATTTTTATAATAGTTCGAAATCGAAGTATAGTTTACACTTTCTACATGTATAGAAAAAAGTATGGAATAATTGTATATGAAAATATAAATTTGTCTTTTTTCGAGAACAAGAAAAGTAGCGATTCCGTTCTTAAAGGTCTTGTGAACCTTAAAAACATTTTTAAAACTCTCCCTGATTTAAATGAAATTATTGAGAAAGCCAAAATGCTGAAAACCCCATCTTAAAATTCCAACCGAGTCAAAAGTTATGCAAGTTTTAAAATTATGCAAATTAGCATATAAGCCCCGCCCACATTATTGTTTCAAGATGATTTTTTCCAAATGTTATATTTTATGTAGTGCGATTTCTAAGCAATTAAAAACAGCACAATTAAGCTGTTATATGCAAATGTTGTGTTTCATCATATTGAATCATTTTCAGCAAATAAAATATTAAATAATGTTAAAATATATGAATATAAATTAAATTTAATATATCAAAAAGCTCAAATGACGTCATTTGAGCCTCTCGCATATTTTCATCTAATTAAATTTTGAAACCTTCATAACTCGGTTACTATTTTTGAATTTTTTGATGGGGTTTTCGCCATTCTATTTCTTTCATTACTGGCTTTTCAACCAAATGGAGTTTGAAAAAAGTTTTTTTGAAGGTTCACAAGACCTTTAAGTTCTTAATAGCTAGACAACAGTGGATTGAAACTTTGGCGCGTACATTCAGTGGCCCAAAATAGTAAAATGAATACATATTGCTGTTTCTTTGAAACATTTAAATAAAATTAGACATCTATAGAAATTCTACCTCTGAAAATTCTTCAAGTAGCTTAATGTTCCCAAATTACTTACAACGCGAAGCTGTGTAAACAGATACTGTAGAAACACTGTTAAAAAGTTTCTATTAACATTCGGCGTTCATACGTTTACAAATGCAATAATAATTTGACCAAGGAGGGATATGAATTACCCGACATTCAGTTTTGGGCGGATATGCGGTCCCAAATTTCAAAACCTGTGCCTTTACGTAACTGGTTATTTACAAATAGGGACCCATTTAAATATCCACTCTTTCAACTCGAAGTGCGTGCGGGTTTAAGACATTTCACAGAGAGCTTTCAGTAGTTTGAGCTAAAAGGCTGGTTGCAAATAAGATTAAATCAAAAAGTTATTATTCTCCTCTTATCTTACACTCGGTCCGAGTCGTACAAAAAATATGCGTTTGAATACAAAAAAACAAGCGTTTCGTTGAGATGGTTCTTTTGAGTACCCACGAAACATTTCATATTAAGAAATATACCATATTTTCGGAATCCAATGTTTAATGTTTTCTATTCGACATATGCGGAAGCTTCGATGTACCAGGGTTCGAGCTGTCGAGGTTTTACACTATTGTTGCAACTTCTAAAAGTAAGAACAGCGTATTTGCTTCTAGCGCGAATATGTCCAAATTATTACTTTTACTCAGATGATTTTAGCTAAAATGATACGTTAGACAGTTCCCTATTATTTCCGTTGCAGATGAAGGCCTCGGAGAGATGTGTTTCCCCGCGGTGCTACCTATCCATTTCTTCTCCCTTTTTGGAAAAGTTCGCATATATGGCGATATAAAGACGTCCTTTCTCGGAAAAGTTCGCATGAAGACACATCGATTTCTGTGATATTTTGGACATTCTTTTTGAGAAAGTTAATAAATAGTGTAGACCTGCAGGGAAACACATCATCTCATCAGGGCCTTCGTCAGCAGCAGCGGAAATAATTTTGGAAATATATGCCGACACGCGTACCACTTGAATAAAAGTCTGCAAGGCTTCGTTCAGCGTAAATTAGATAAATTTGAAATAAAATTTAACTCTTTTTGTCATCATATGTATTTGTGGTGCATATAATTGCCATTTTCCTTTTGTTTGGTGTTTTAACCGTTATGAATATAAGTGAAATGCATGCAAAATTAGTAGTAAGTTATTACAGCTTCATATACCGGAAGTAGTCCAGTTGTTGAACTGGTCAGCCGATATCACGTGATACAGGTAAAATCCGATAATGGGAAAGGGGTCTATTGAAAGTTATGATTCTGCGTTTTACTGAGGTACGAAAACCAGAGGTTTTCATGCTAAAACTAGATGTAATTTAAACGACATTTCATACCTCAGTGAAACGCAGAAAAAATAACTTTCAATTCTTATTATTACAACTTCTTTCGTTAGTCTTTCTCCTAAGTATTTTAATTATGTTTTCCTTAAAGTTACATTTCCAGTTAATAACGTTTCGCGCATTTAGACTATGACGTGCACTATGACGCGTACGTAGACGTCACGATGTTAAAAAACAAGATGGCGGCGAGATCGCATTAGACAGCTGATCAGCTAGAATACGGTTAATTTAGGCGTCGTATGTAAGATAATCTTTGCTTGTCTTCCTGAAAATGTAAGTGTTAGTTAAAGTGTTAGTAGTTGCCGACTGTCCATTTCTCTTTATAGAAGCATTGCACAGTATCAGAAAAGAAGTCTGCCGCGAATGTCTCCGGTCCTCAGCATTACAAACAGGAATTCATTGAAAAATGAAATGCAGCCCAATACGATCAGATGACCGTTCTTGACCAGTCATATTAACGGATCTCAATAAATGTTATGACAGTTGTAATTATTATAACATTAAAGTTACTCAATTGTATTTTTAAAAAAAATCACTGCTTTCTACAAGTCAGTACTCTTGATGTAATCCATTTATTAGATTAGTTTTTTCTATCATACTTACAGATCACAAATCTATGGTTCTGGGCCCAGAAGTACAATTTTTCATTAAAGTTAAGGAAGTCTTAAGTGAAGTATTATTATTTCAACATGTTTCATTAAATGCTTAATAAATTGCCAGGATCGATGCAGTACTTATGGTCAAAGATATCATTGTGATCTACAGTAAAGTGAAAATATTTATATTTTAATTAGATTGAAACGTTATTTCTCGCATTATGAAAAATCAAAACTTAACTCAAGTCTTCCTTAACTTTAAGGAGGCATTGTAATTCTGGGCCCTGTTGTATTATTTTGATAGTATTTTGAGAGAAAATGATAAATAGGGATTCTTACACGAGTGCTCAAGTTATTTTGAATTCATAAACAAGTTGGGGAAAAGAGATGAAATGCGAGGCTTGCCGAGCATTTTATCCCTTTTACGCAACGACTTTAATAAATTCAATAATACAAGAGCATGAATGTTAGATTCTATTTATCATTTGACATTAAGATTACTTTGAATTCTCATTTCTGCTGTAAAAACGTTATATTTTTGTCATTATGTGCGCAATGTTGTTATGGACGTCATGACGTTTCCCAAAACTTTGTAAAAATAAACTTGTTACTACATGTATTTCATTATTAAACTCGCAGGAAACTATACAAAATATGAGCATGTGCAAAAGTGTATATAGTTTACATTTTGCACAGTGCACGCGATGTACACCATTTAAATTTGTGTAACTTACCTTTTCCTTCTAGCCCCAGTTACTTTTGAATGCATATAATATATTATTCCTACTGTAGATGTTATTGTTGTCAAAGCCACCACCGTAGATATAAAGACAATATTTAATGGTTCAGCAAAGTAAGAACTGGAACTATCTTGATTTTGCAACTTCATATTCTGTATCACATCCTCTGTAGTCGCAGGTGTAAACGACTCAGAAGATATCATGGTGGCTGCTGTCTGTTGTATTGGTATATTGAAACTGACTGACGATGACTTAGTATTTGATGTCGTTGTGTTCATCATAGCCAAATGTTTTTTCGGTGGTATGGTTGTTTTACGTTTATGTGTTGTGTTTTTCGATGTGGCCCTTGGTGTTGTTGACGAGGTGGATGTTGTTCTTCTAGTCGTCACTGTGGTTTCTGGTATGATAGTCAGTATGTCTGGTGTTGTTGTCTTTATTGTTGTTGTTGTCTTTATTATTGTTTTGTCCGTTGGTTCTGTTGAATTTGATTTGAAACAATGCTTTGGTCTTAGAAAAATAGGTACAGCTTTGGAGCAAGGATTATCTTGTCTCTTTCTTCTCTTAAGGACAAGCTTGATAGAGTGACTTCCAAAAGAACTCCAAATATTGTTTTTATTGTTGTCTACATTGTTGTTCTGCAACTTTATTTGATTCTTCTTTGCTTTTGTCGTTGCATAAGGAAATATAACTGGTGCTTCTTGTAAATATATAGAGAACAAATACAACACAGCTGCCGTTGTATGCTTTCTTATATTTTTCGGAATAAGTAATGCTGTGGGGAATGAACCGTTTCTTGATGATGTTGAAAATGCTTTCATATCTCTTTTGGAAAAACAGGGAAATCTTAGTCTGTATAGAGATCTATGCATAACTCCTCGAAAGTATAAAGCAGCAATGGTGTTTCCTAAAACATTTAAAACAGTAAAGACCCATTAATATTATCAAAGTGTATTATGTAGATAGGATAATTATTGTGATTGCGACTGGCCTACCAAGTCCACTTACCTCAGTAAGTTTCAGGTAAATGTGGCAACAAAGATTAATATTCAAGTTATAATGCGAAATGTGTTTTAGTCTAACAAGAGCTATGGTTATTTGTATCAGTAGTGACCTTAGGTTTGAGTGCACTTGGCCCATTTGTTTCGTGAAAATATGTTTAGATATATTGATGGGAATCCAATATGGCAATACGAGTAACCTGGCTGAAAGGTCAAAATCATCAGTAAACGGTTAGAATATACAATGTAATAGGTTACTGGCAACGCAACTATATGTATCTCTCTCCCTCTCACTGGCAACTCTCTCTCTCTCTCTCTCTCTCTCTCTCTCTCTCTGCGAGGATTTAATATGCGCGTTTGTGTCTGTCTGCTTGTATATTGTTTGTCTACTATTTTGTGTCTCTGTTTGCCTCTATAACGTCTGCCTGTTTATCTCTGTTTCGTTCTCAGCCTAAATCTCTCTCTCTCTCTCTCTCTCTCTCTCTCTCTCTCTCTGCTTTTGTTGTCTGTTGAAATGTTTTGAAGCCTCCTCATAAAAATCCCAATCGCTCAACCTGTATCCCACCCCACCCCGAATAAAGTAGTAAATAAATAGACTTGTTTATGATATATATTTAAGTTTAAAAAGCACCGTTTTCCGTTACCTTTTTGCCCATTGCTTGCACAAATCTTCAATGCCTATTTCCATGACAAAGGATCACCCTATGAAAAAATCCATAAATAATTTGATTTTGGGTAACTGCACACAAACTGTGAAAGTTTCATCAAAATTGATAACTAAGCGTGCCAATCCATGTTTGGTGCTTACAGAGAATAGTTAATATCACAATTCAGAAATGAAGATTGGAACAGAGAAACTTTTATACTGGCTTGATTAGTTGTGTCCTGTTTTTATTTCTATTTTACATGCCAGATCATTCACAGAATTTTACACCCATTTTGGTAAAAGTATACTGGCGCTGCATCCCTATGGACAACTGCTGGTATTTTGATAATTAATTACCCAACAATACTGGTGATGTAGCCAGACATTCACCTGGATTGACATTTTACCTACCATGAGCCTACTTGATAACCCTTGGTGACTGGTCAAGACCAATGATGGCAATGAATGAGTTAAAATCAAGCCAAGTCAAATTTAGTCCATGTTTTATACAATGCCTGTTTATAATTTGGGCGACCCTATGAAGTATATTGTCACTCAGGTCATACAATCTGCAGCAATGATGCAAAATCTTTGTTCTGATCTCAGCCAAGAAGATAAGCAACCTCTTTTTTTTAAATCTTGATTTATATGCTTTAGGAGATGATGCATGGATCGGAACATCTATGTGTCCAAATCTGAACTAAGGGTGATGCTGGCGTCATGAAACTTGTTTAAGCCCTCCAGTAAAAGTATTTTTACTGACCGCTCCAAGAAGTGCTTTTTTGTGGATCATTTTTGTTATTTATGCATTGTGATTGTCATGCTTTCATGTCTGTTCATTGCAGCCTTGTGGTCACCTGCTGGGAAAAGGTTCTTGTTTGTGATGTTTTATTGTGCTTTTGTCTCTCCCTGCTTGTGGTATCCCGGGTCAGGTGTGGTACTTGATTGTACTTGACCGTATCGATTCCTGATCTTTGCCACCTTTCTCACTTTTTCAAGTTCACTCATAGACAATCTACAGTAGGGATGTAATAATTTTTATTCCAATCCCAACCAAATATATTTATGCGATTTTTACTTGAAAGATCGCAACAAAACAGTTATTCTAAAGTGCTTTCCCATCTAACAGGTCGGGCTATGTGTCTAGTGAAATATAAGAGTCAGAGTTAAAATGCCTCTTTTAGGTTGCGTGTATAAGATAAGACCAAAAGATCAAGGAATCAAATAAGTGCTCTTACAATGTACAGAGTATAATTGCATCTTAAAGTGATTTTAGAAAAAGAGCACCTCAAAGGATTAATGGCCGTGTAGTAGGCCATTCAGAGCCTGAACAATTTTTGTTGCTCTCAAAGTTATTTAGAGTACATTTTGGCAACCATGCTCTTAGGGTGCCTTGAGAACGATAGGGGTAGATGCCAAGTCTGGAAATGTCCCCGATTCTCAGAATTAGATCAAAGGTCAATTGAGTGTAAAGTATTGTTTATACGTCAGATTGTACCGTTTTTATCCATTAAGTATAAAAAATTATGAATACAAAATATGCAAAATCTCTTTAGGATAATACAACCATAATACAAGTATGTAAACAAACGCAAATAAAAAATGAATACAATTAAGAATTAGCATAAAATTTAATTGTCAATTCGTAAAGAAATAATATGTTTTGCTTAATGGTTTGTATGAATGCGTGATCAAATACAATGATCCATATTCTTAAACATAGGATATGTGTTTGTTTTTACTTACGTTACACTTTGCTGTCTAGAATTGAGCCATTTTTCCAAAGGTATATGTTCTTAGCTACGCTTCAACTTTCATGAAGCACCTGGCCATTATCTCATGCTTAGAGGACTCATTTCACTCATTTGCTGTTTTAATCAAATCTATAATGTAATTGTAAAACACTTAACTACAAAGTCACTTGCATATATTCATCTTGGCTTTGTGAAAACAAGTAGACCAAGCCTCCTTTAATAGAATATCAGACATGTTGTAATATGATAAATACCTTATATAAGATGGACTATATCCTAACAATGGTTTAAAAATCATATGGTTGGCATATGGTAACGTACATAAAAAGCTAATATACACCAACTTTCTAATAATGGCGATCTAGTGAAAACATACGTAGTTTTTGTAGAGTATATCTTGGAATTAGTCATGACATTAAGGGTAATCTTCCACTTACATTTTTACATTTAATTGTACTCATTTAACGTTGGAGCATAGACCACAGTGTAAGTAGTAAATCATGATAATGTATATTACATATTAGAATTTTATGTGATTTAATTTTGTGTCAATAAGAAATATTGTATTAGAATGAATACAGGTATATTGCTATCATTAGACACCAGGTGAATCAAATTATATCATACTTATATACAGTATTAATGTTTTGATATTTGTTTTCAATACAATATGGCAACTATACTGCAAAGCTAATTGCTGGTAACTTTGCGTTTGTATGTACATTTTAACATCAACTTCTGAGCAAATAAAATATAATTTGAAATACTGTCATCATTTGCGCAGGTTTCCTATAAAGGAATCATGGGCCCTTTTGTTTGTACTTTCAAATGAAATGACTTGATTCAAGAGCAGTATTTCTTGAAAATGCAAACGTATTGGTTCATATAAGCATGCAGTATAGATAATTTAAGATACCATAAAATAATAACTATATCTATCACAGTGCAACTTTTTATAATTGTTTCAGTGTCGAATAATTCAATTCCAGTATCATCATTAAACATATTTTGCTTATTATTTTTATGCAATAACAAATGAATTCACCTGTTAACCATATCACTTTGCTAATACAGGGATCGATTGTATATAGGGCTAGTGACTTACATTAACGTTATCTACTGCTCGTAGTTACAAATGCAATATACAAGATTAGCTAGCACTTGTAACCGTAAACATACTCAAAATTTGTTGTTTTAATGGCATTACTTTTGGAATAAATATGACCTTCACTGCAGACAGGACAACCCTCAAACAACGTTAGCCTTCACAAATTGTTCAAATTTTTCGATGTCTTTGCTCATAAATTTACAGCTATCTCAATAAGCCTAATTTAGTACACCTTTAAAACCAACAAACAGGCCATAATTCACCTTTCATAGGACATATGTCAACAAGTATTAGGGTTAGAAATAGCCAACTACATTGAACACAACCCAACAGCGCATAAGCAAAACACAAAAAAGCTACAGTTTGAATAATGTAAAATAATAATGATAATGAAGCAGCTGCTTGTGACAATACTTTTTCAACACTCAGTTTTAATCTGCGAGTTTCAGAGATGCAAGCCATATTGTTGTATTTTGGTGAGTCATGTTTATCATTTATGGATTTAGCTTTAGAACAACATAGTTAAATGATGTTTAAAATAGTGATTCAATAACTAACAAAAGCTTTATCGTTTATGTTACCATGAAATATGTTTATATGTTTTACCAGTTAGCTATATGTTTCAGGTCACTTTACCTCAAACGTCCTAAGACTAAGATAATTAACACGCAAAATAGTATCTTTCAGAATTTATTTTAGATATATTAAGATAATAAGCAGTAAAATACGGTATATAAAATCGCATTTAACAACAGAATAGAATATGGCAATTAAGACAGGTGGTAAATTGATTTTTTTTCATAATCTTATTGCCAACAGTGAAAAGTAACAATTGAATGAATCCAACTTACAAGATAATACTTTAATATTAGATCTATGAAACATCTTATAAATTTTGCATGAACCATGCTGATTCTATATAATGAGAGCTGTGGTATATACTGGCATTCTTCAAAAACATATACAGGAATTTTATTTTTTACATAAAATGCAGTAAAGATTTGGCAAACATAGTTTTTCAAGCAGGAAAAATTACTTCTACTGGAAACAGGGGACCACTTGTCACAGGAAAAAAACTTATTTAAGCTAAGATTATGACAACATGTTATTAAATATATGCATAAAACTTTAGTGCAAATAGTTAACAACTTGCAAAAACTGCTCACTGTTAAATTTACCAATTTGTTACCCATTCAATATGTTTAAAACTAGGCTTAAAGTAATACAGATATCATTTTCAAACTTCTACCACAGACGTTCAGAGTTAATTATTAAATACAACATTGGTTTTAAAGTAAGAAAGGTTGCAAAGATCAGGAATCGATACAATCAAGTACCACACCTGACCCAGGATACCAATGGGAAAGTGACAAACTCACAGAAGACACCACAAACGAGAGCCAAGAGGTCAGCCCTTTCCCAGCAGGTGACCACGAAGCACACACAAACAGACGCGCACAAAACATCGCAAACACAAGACAGAACAACATTTCTTATATTTGATGGTGATTTAGTTTATAAATTCAAAGTACTTGTTGGAAAAGCTAATTTTAGAGATCAATTCAAAAAGATAATCAAACGTTAAAAAGTTGGATTAACTTGGTTATCATGCAAACGTCTGTATGCCTGGTTGTAAAGTAAGTAAGGGTGCAAAGGTCAGGAATTGATACAATCAAGTACCACACCTGACCAAGGATATCAATGGGAAAGTGACAAACTCACAGTTAGACACCACAAACTAGAGCCAAGAGATCAGCTCTTTCCCAGCAGGTGAAGTACCGCCTTGGAACGGTCGGTAAAAATATTTTACTGGAGGGCTTAAACCAAGTTCACGGCGCCAACCTTGTATATTGGTTTTAGGAGGATATTGGTACTAGAATGAGCTGGATTATGACTAAAACCCAATATCCCGTTTATAGATATGGTTTCCTCTTTGATTGCACGACGGTAGGCCAGTCCTCAGACTCAATGACGGCTCTAATGTAAAACTATAATAAGTTGGTTGGTGTCTGAACCTTATCTGTAGCCAGGCCCACCGTGGCTCAACTTGAGGTTTTCTGTAGCTTTATCTGTGGGTTGTGTGCCTTTTCCGTTTTTTCATCATAGTGTGTAAATGTGATTAGAGTGTTTCTCTCCGAAGATACATTGCAATAGATAGGAAGCCTCCATGCAAGCTTAATATTTTTTGTGCTTCAACATCAGCAGAATCTAGGGCAAAGATTTGGTATCAGTAAAATGCACTTAAGCATCCTTAGTGGCTTAGGCTGTTGTATTTTCTAAGGCGATGGTTCTGATGTTGTTGTTTTGTTGTTGATGGTTTCTCCCATTGTGGGATTCCGTAATTGTTCTATGTTTTGTTGTGAGTTACTTTGTGTCCATTCTAGTTGTGCAATCATCTTGATGGGGAAGATAGAGCTGGTTGCTTTGCTTAGTTTGTCTTCCTGGTGTCTCGTGATTGTTGTGTGGCTCTTCCTTGTGGTACAACGGGTTCCAAGGTGGTGCTTCTTTTGTGGATGTGTTTGTGTGTGTTTGTCTTTTGTGATGTCTGTTTATTTTAGCCCTTGTGGTCACCTGCTGGGAAAAGACTGACCTCTTGACTCTCTTGTGTGTGACATTTCTTGCGCTTTCGTCACGTTTCCATATGGTGTTCTGGGTCATTTGTGGTTGTGTGGTTTCTGGATCATACTCAATATTTTAAACCAGAATTTGAACAGTTTTGAGCTTTGTCATTTTCTGTTTAAAGTATACGGTAAAACCCTGCTCTGACACTCAGCGATATCCCGTGTCTTATATCCTGCCATGCCACTAGTTGTGCATTTTGATCAGAAAAAAATGTCTAAGTTCAACCCCCCCCCCAAAAAAAAAATGTGAAATGTGCATAAAATATGAGGTGCACATATTCACTATGTGAACAATCATTATGCTAAGTTTGAATAAAGCAATAAATACTGTAATAGCTATAGATTACACAAAATAGATACCCCAATGCATTTCGTATTGAAAAATATGTCTGAGTTCAACACTACTCAAAAATGAGAAAAAAAAATGTTCACAAAATAAAAGGTGCACATTATCAATATGTGTATAACCAATATGCAAAATTTGAATATAAAAGAATACTGTTGAAGTTACAGATTACACAAACTAGGCACTCCCTTAGCATTTCGGATGGAAAAATGCCTAAGTTCAACACCCCTCAAAATGAAGAAAAATGTGAGATGTGCACAAAGAAGGAGGTGTGCATCTCCAATATGTGAACAATCATTATGCAAAGTTTGAGTCAAAAAAAAATGAAAACTTTTGGAGTTACAGATTACGCAAACTAAGTACCTCAAAAGTTGCAAAAGGACCGATTGACAGATGGACGGACGGATGGTTGGAAGGAGTGGACCCACTACTAAGCCTGCTTTCGCTAAAGAGATGCAGGTAAAACTCTATGAGATGGCTTATATTTTTTTACAATCTAACCGAATTCTACTCATTAAGATACAAAACGCAACCTACCTCTGCTAGTCCTGGACTCTATTAAGCACAAGCTTGTGCTGAATACGACTAACATGAAGATTACAGACATGTTAGCTGTGGAATATTTCCCTATCTGATCCCACTATCTGTGTCTGCTTTCTTCGTGTGAGTTTGCTTTTTATCATCTTTATAAACTTCCTTTTGCGAAAAGAGCCTTTTGAAAGAATACAAATAACTTAGGAAGGGACCTTATTGTCAGTTCTATAAATATGAACATAACACACCCCTGCCCCTGCTTGAATATTGTACTGATACGTAAGTAACTTTAAGCTTATTATAAAAAAATCATGATGGTACTGCTCTGATGACTGATATATCTATGTGATTTGAACACATCTGAATTAAGGTCGAGGTTGGTGCCGTGAAACCGATTTTTAGCCCTCCAGTAAAATATTTTACTGACCGTTCCAAGGCGGTACTTCTTTTGTGGTTCTTTTGTGTTTTTTCTGTCTTGTGTTTGCTATGCCTTTGTGCGCGTCTGTTTATATGTGCCTTGTGGTCACCTGCTAGGGAAGGGCTGACCTCTTGGCTCTCGATTGTGGTGTCTAACTGTGAGTTTGTCACTTTCCCATTGGTATCCTGGGTTAGGTGTGGTACTTGATTGTATCGATTCCTGATCTTTTCACCCTTACTTAATTTGATTTATAATGTGCATAGATTTAATTTAATGGTATCCAGTGAGTTAGTTTCTAGATCACTGATCTGATTTATATTTGGAGTTCTGGCCCCGGTGCTATAAAACTCACATGAGCCTGAAATTTGTTCTGGCCCTGAGGTTATAAAACTTGAGTCCATTCTAAAACTCAAACTGATGATAAAGCACAATGATTGGCTGCTTGCGGACATGTAAATAAAGCGCAATGATTGGCTGCTTGTGGACATGTGTCCGCAAGCAGCCAATCATTGTGCTTTATTTTGAGATTGAGAATGGACTCAAGTTTTATAACCTCGGGGCCAGGTCATTAATAAAGATGTATGATCAGAACAAATGACACTGTTTGCTGTGTTAGCCCCATTTGTTTGTATTATGATATGTTTTAGGATTAAACGTGTCATGCACAAATGAGTTGAGCACATACAATTTTTATAACATCAGATGAAATTATAAACTAACGGAATGTGTTCTCGAACATTTATAGAGAGTATGTACTGTCCACCTCTGCAAACTGTAACTTTATTTTAAAGAGAGCTGAAATATTTTGATACACGAATGTCATAAGAATTACATACATCTGCAAAATAACAATCACGCAGCTGTTGTTTTGATTGCAATAGGTGCAATTCATATCAGTTAAATTAAAGTACATCATATGTCTCTTATTTACTCTATTTTTGTTCGTTTCAATAAAAAAAAAATATTTACATTCTCAGTTTAGTTTCCTTTTATGAAACCGACATTTGTGGCTGCTTGCATTTCTCAATGCCAAACATTGAAATGTTTTGTGATCTAGACATCGCTTCTAGGCGGAGTAACGACAACGTCAGCCAATAACTTTCTTTGGTTATTGACATTTGCGTGACGTCATTCACGTAATGCCACGACGTTATGTTCACGAGTTTCGCACCCTGGCGGTTCCAACACGTCCGTTACATATGAAATATTTCATTTTATAAGGATAACTGACGGAGAAGGGTTGAAGATAATTAAGTAAATTTGATTGATAATATAGAATGTAAATATAAGGATTGCAATTCATATTTTAAGCTTGCACTGGATGATGAAAAACATGAGCTATTTTAATGTTCCCGAGAAGCACTTAGGGCTCACAGACATTAAAATAGCTAATCTTTTTCATCATACAGTGCAAGCTTAAAATATGAATTTCAGTCCTTAAACGTCTGAATGTTTGACCAGAATTTGAAATTCAGATTTTAACTTGCATTTGATGATATTAGACAGTAGGCTTTATGGCCCAAGTTGAATATTAGACTTAGTTGTTCCCGTTTTTTATGCAAACTTTCTAGTATTAATGCGCTGAACATATTTGACAAGGCTTATATACTTTCGTCCAACTGGGCCAATACAAACGCAGTGAATAGTTAACGTATATGATGCCGTGCACAAAACAACACACAGGACGGAATGTGTGCAAAACGAAATTTCGGATTAGCCTGTATCAGATGGTGTAATGGTAGACAGGTTGACAGGTCGACAGGTCGACATGTGGTAAGCATGTTCACTCTTAAGGTAAATTAGAGATGTTGGGTGGACTTAGGGATGGCGTACTGGTTGACAGGTTGACGGCTGACAGGCTTACAGGTCGACAAAATAAAATGTTCACTGATTAGGTAAATTAGAGATCTTGTGTGGATTAACTGATGGTGTACTGGTAGACATCTCGACAGGTTGACAGGTCGACAGGTTTACTGTTTATGTAAATTTAAGATGTTTTTTGGACTAAGGGATGGTATACTGGTAGACATGTCGACAGATTGACAGGTCGACAGGTTGACAGGTCTACAGGTCGACAGGAGATTAAAGTTAATATATATCTCAGGATACCGCAAACGTATATATATTAAGAAATAAAGAAGTTGGACATTTTTGAGCTGTTGCTTAGTCCACCCAACATCTCTAGCTTATCTAATTTATTAAACTTAAAGGATCAAAATAATGAGAGGCCCATCCTTTTTTGAAAGCATTCATAGTAAGTAAGGGTGCAAAGATCAGGAATCGATACAATCAAGTACCACACCTGACCCAGGATACCAATGGAAAAGTGACAAACTAGTTTTGTAAAGGCTTGCTTTTGACAGCTTCATTTCACACTCTGAACACTATTACCATTAAACTATGCCGTCTGCAAGTCCATTTAAATATAGTGGGTTTTTAAAAAAAAAATCAAATAGACCGCAAGTACATTGGAAACCATCGGATTTGTAAATTTTGGGATTTATCTTCATGTCATAATGACAGAGCTGGCAAACATTTTTTTCTCCCGGATGATGTTTACTGATTGCAAAAATGAAACTTTTTGCGGAAACATCCATTACAAGTGTATGAAAAGGAAATAACTTAGGCGCTGACGCTATGTTTGGTTGTTATTACGTGACATTGTGGTGACGTTGTGGTGCATGGCTATTTAGCGGTAGAATGTTTGATGTTTAAAGATTATTTACAAGACGTCAGGGTAACATGAACCATTTGGTGAATTTATAACAATTTCAAATCTGTGTAATTCTTTAGACTTGTCAACTTGTCGACCTGTCAACCTGTCCATCTATAAGACAACCACGTTTTAACCGAATTACTTAATGTGCATACACAGGGGACTATTTGTATCTTATTAACTTGACTCAGTTTTTTAATATCTGCGAGGTTCATTGAAGCAATAAAAACGCAATACCATTTTACCCGCTCGCATTAGCTTGATTTCCATTGATTATAACAATTTGTAATGGACAGACAGACCGTGATACATGCGTGCGTAAAGGTCATTATCAGTTACCTCTAAATAGAGAATACTAGGTGAGTGTCTTTTGATATCAAGTTTACCAGGCAAGGCTTTGAGAACGCATGTTGAATCGCGAGGCTTGCCTCGCGATTCAACATGCGTTCTCAAGGCTTGCCTCGCGATTCAACATGCGTTCTCAAAGCCTTGCCTGGTAAACTTGATATCAAAAGACACTCACCTGGTATTCTATTTATCAGTTTACCCATTGTTGAACCCGCTTCAAACTAGCGATTATGACGTAATTGTTGATTTTTGTGTTGATTCAGTGTCATTAGCGACGTCACTCAAAAAGTGCAACGTCATCATGACCTGATTAAGGTAACATGCCGTGAGATAGGAAACGTTTATTAGGTTATGTTGAAACAATTCAGTTAATATTAGGGGTAACTGATAATATCAAATACATTGCTGCACGTTGCCTGTTAAACATTGTCTATCTCACAGCATGTGCCTTTATCAGGTCATGATGACGTTGCACCTTTTGAATGACGTCGCTTATGACGCTGAATCAGCACAAAAATCGAAAATTACGTCATAATCGCTAGTTTGAAGAGTGAAACAAGCGGGGAATCAAGGGGTCATCTGATAAGTAGAATACCAGGTTCGCGTCTTTTGATATCAGGTTTACTGGCTCGGCTTTGAGAACGCATGTTGAATCGCTCGGCAAGCCTCGCAATGTCAACAAGTGTGCTCAAAGCCTTGCCTGGTAAACTTGATATCAGAAGTAACCTACCTAGTATTCACTATTTATGATTCATGATCAACGTCACACACACGCCGTTAAACAAAGGGCGTAAAGTTTGATGTTGACGGTACTCTCCCAATGCGGCCTTGATCACATGACTGAAATGTTTTTTCATTTACAAATGATTGCAGACAGAATGGCAACTTTAAAAATATAAAATATATAGAATCCAATCGCTGGTATTTGGATAAATTATGAAGTACATGTACTATCCTTCACTCTGTAAGAAATACATCTTTCTTGTTGTATTGACTTTACTTCAATCTAGATGTTGAAATAATTCAACCACGGGTTTCCTAACACAAATAATTTAGTCAGATGAAAAATAAGTCCAATTCTTTCAAAAAAGTTCCTTCGGTGACGAGTACATACTTCAACATATCAAAGGCATTATAAAGTGATTGTTTCCTTTATTCATCTATCTAGTCCCAAGAATGAATATCTATATTTTCTGAAATACTAAAATATTGACCGTGCCAATGATATTTATTTTTGCAAGTTTGTTATTGTTTTGACATGTTCAATCGAAAGTAACATGTTTGCTACTGTGTATATTTATCAGGAAAATATTTGAAAAAAAGACAAATATAAGAACTGAAACCCTCAGTTTGCAAAGTGAGTCGATCCATTAAAAATGACAAAACAGGAAAACCAACAAAGGAATCTTAGATTTTTCCCCTGGTTTGGTGATTTAACCCTTCAAGTAAAAGCGCCAAGAAAAAATGCATCTGAAATGTCATCTGCTGCAAATAATTGCCTAGCATTACTGACAAATTTTAAAGTATAGAAGCTAACAGTGTGGAGCCAGATGAGACTGCTCCTATAGGAGCTGTCTCATCTGGGTCCACACTGTCATAGAGGCTTCTTAAACATTTCAGCAGACGAGAAAAACAGACGATTTTTGTTGCGATTGGCGCTTTAAGGGTTAAAATTTATGTTGCGTCTGACTAGACCCCGTCAAACCGCATACGCCAAAAGGGGACTTCTGTGGAAATATATTAACACCATTGTCTCTGGTCTTGGGCATCGATTTTGGCTGCTCATTAGATTCTTTGGCAAAGGTAGGAGTGAAATCAGAGTATTTATTTTCTGTGTCAAATGTGGTCCCATTATAATGCATAGACGTTTCCGTTATAGCTTTGCTAAATTAAGAAATTTTACCTTTTTTGTTCTTGTCCCGATATTACCTTAGCGAGATTGTCGGGACGTTAAACAACAACAACAACAACAAAAACAACAACAAAACAACGACAGTTAAGCAACAACAACAACAACATATTTTGTTATTTTTGTTATGTATAGAGGTCAATTCATGAATATATTTGTACTCATGAATTGACTTATGCAGAATCTACAAAGTCACACCGCCTCACGTCAACTCTTTGATTCATCCCCATCTAATGCCTCAGTCACAAGAGACTAACAGACGTGCGACGGATAAAAATGCAAAATCAGTCTTTTTCGTCAGCGTCCGTTAGTAATTCCCCGCCACCGTCATCTGAAATTATTAGAGCCGTGACATGTGATATCCAACAAAGTGGCATTTTGACAAGTGTAGACTCAGATAAGCCTGTGCAGCTTCTTTTTAAGCTTAGAAACTCCAATGATGTTCAGTCAGCAGCTTATATTAACAATTATAAAATATTCAAGCGGCTAGCAAAGGCCCTGATAAGAATGCGCATATGCACAGTCTGATCTGAGGCTTCGCTGGTCGCACATATCACATTGTTGAAAATCTCATGAAAATACATGTAGCAATATCATACTCCTGTTGCCGCCACCATGCTCACTAAAGTTTGTGCTCACATGTAACATATTTTTATCTGGGCCTGGAAATAAAGAGGTTGTTTGTTATGATGTTGAATAGAGAAAATGGCCAGAAAAGGAATGTATCTAAGTGGACTAATTGCAAAAAACGGGGACTATAGAAATTGTTATCCCCATGGTTTTTAAACGAAGCCATGGGGATATTGTAATCGCCTCCGTCTGTCTACCGTCAGTCACGCTATCTTCTCCTAAAGCATTAGACGAAATTCAACCAAATTTGGCGTGTGAGTCAATCACATGAATTGGACATGCAACAGAACATTTTGGCCCCGCCCATTGGGGCCCTGGGGAGGGGTAAAAGTCAAATATCATTAAAAATAGTAAGTGAGTATGATCAGGAAATACAACAATCACAAACTGCAGACAACCCCGTGGCACCGCGAGGAAGAGCCGCCCAACCACCACGAGACACCAGGAAGACAAACCAAGCAAAGCAATCAGCACCCCCCCTCCCCACCAAGATGATTGCAATACTAGAATGGACACAAAGCAACGTACAACAAAACACAGAACAATCACAGACCCCCACAATGGGAGTAACAATAAACAAAAAGTCAACAACTACAGAACCACCGCCCCAGAACGGACAGCAGCCCAAGCCACCGGAGGGCCCAAACGCACCCCACTGGCACCAAATCATCGCCCCAGATTCTGCTGTTGTTGAAGTACAAGAAATGTTCAGCTCGCATGGAGGCCATCTAACTCGTAATGCAATGTATCATCATGGATTACAAAGTCAATTTCAAAGATTTTTTATACCAAACTTTGTGTGTGTTCTCACATATAAAAGATATAAAATATATCGAACGGGATTTTCAAGCTGTCGCCTAGGTCATGCCCCAGGGGTGTGACTTGAGGGGGATCGAAAATTCCGTCACGCTATCTCCTGGACCCAGACGGCTGGTCAGATTATAACAAGATTTGGTAAATAGCTTCCCTATACCTAGAGAGAATACACGAGCATAGTCTTATTTGGTCTCACCCTGGGGCTCAGGGGAGGGGTCAAAAGGTCAAATATCATTAATTTTCAATTACAAAGTCAATTTCAAAGATTTGTTTATAACAACCGGTGTGTGTTCTTAAAAATAAAGATATTATACATATCGAACAGGACTTTCATTCTCAGACTGTCGCTTGGGTCATGCCCCAGGGGTGTAACTTGAGGGTACTGGGGGTCAAAATATAATCTGTCTGTCCGTCACTCTGTCTCCTCCTAGACGGCTGTCAGATTTTAACCAAATTAGGCATATAGCTTTCCTATACTCAGAAAGAGTGCAAGTGCATATTCATTTTTGGCTCCACCCCCTGTGGCGCTGGGGAGTGGTCAAAAGGTCAAATATCGTTAAATTTCAACTAAAAAGTAGATTTCAAAGATTTTTTTAATACCAAACTGTGTGTGCTCTCATAAATAAAAGATATAAAACATAACGATCGGGACTTTTATTCTGTCACCTGGGCCATGCTCCGGGTGTGACTTGGGGGTGCTGGGGTCAAACATTTAGTCTGTATGTCCGTCACGCTATATCTTCTTCTAGACGGCTGGTCAAGTTGAACCAAATCTGGAATATAACTTCCCTATTAATAAGACGGAGAAAGAACTTGAATGCGCAGTCGATGGCTCGCCATCACAAACCCCCACACTTTCGATGCAATTTAATGATATTTGACCTTTTGACCCATCCAAAGGTCACTAGTATGACCCTAGGATAAAATATTTTTTTTCTTGTATCCTGTTCTACTCATCATCCCCTTTAATTTGATATGCAACATGACCATGTTCGATAAAATTTTGACCCCAGCACCCCAAGTCCCATCCCTGGGACATGACCGAGGCGACAGAATGAAAATCCCGTTCGATATGGTTTATATTATATTTGTGAGAATACACACAAAGTTTGGTATAAAATTCTTTGAAATTGACTTTGAAATTTAATGATATTTGACCTTTTGACCCCTCCCCAGGGCTACAGGGGGTGGGGCCAAATCTTCCTATGTCTTGCTCTCTCTCTCTGTCTCTCTCTGTCTCTCTCTCTGGACATGTGTGTAAGCAATGCAGGTGACTCCGATTGTAAGCAGTAAATTTCGGACTAAGTAAACTGAAAACGGGTAAGTATTCATACTTAAGCAATACGTACAATAGGTGTTTCATAATTTGAAAATGCCGTTACTTAGTTACTTCTACTTATATTTGGTAATAATTGATCTCTATGGGTTAGTCTGATCTCCAGAAATACGCAGTCATCAAGAAAATAGTATTTTATTTTTATTTTCTGGTTTGAAACAGTTTCTGAAGATGAAAAGTCAAATTTTAAGCGTTTAAAAATGCTGTTTTAAACGAAATGTACTAAATCTTTCTCGAACAATTTCTCAAAATGATATGAAGCTTTTCTCTTGAAACCTTTTCTATATTGTACATAAATAATTAAAGTATGTTCTGTTAGAAAAAAAAGCATTCCAGTTGGATATTTACTTTTTGGAAGCAACTTGAACATCAAATTTTAGGGTTTGCAGTTTCCATATCAACACTAAATTGTATGCAAAATACTGAAATGCAATATTTGGTGATCAGTTTTATCTGCGATAGATACTTTAAGTATCTAAAAAATTCCGCTGTGAGATTTGAGAATTTGTTTTTCAAACTTATTCCAAGACACATTTTATACATGAGATACCCTTTTTGGCACTTTTATGGAAGAACTTATTAAGCCCAGTTGCCAAGCAAAAACGGGCACACATAGGCGGTTTCTCATTTGAATCATAGACTAAATGTTCCTCTAAACATAAAATAAATCTCAAACTCAAATACGTATTTTCTTAGAAGATACATCCGTTTTAGCTCTTAAAATCAGGCAAAGGAGGGTGGGGATGTATTTAGGGCCAACGTGTTATGACTATGCTTTAAATTGCCATCTTGTCCATTTGACAATACCAGGGACACGTCCCTTATGTATGAAAAAGCAAAAATTGTGTGTTTTAAATAAATGCAATCGCAAAAAATTGAAATTCAAATCTGTTCAAATAAACATGAAACAGGTCTCGTATTGTTTTTGTGCACTACGCTTAATTGATATGTCGAAATTATGAGTTGCCGTGCCTTTGTCAGGCCCTGACTGAGGTTTAACTGTTGGATGTCTTTTTCTCCAGTATTCAGTTGTATGTAATGTTGTGTCCTTAATTTTGTTTTATCTCCTTTTTATACCTTGATTTGTATGTACTTTGAGATGATACATCGATAAGTTAGGGATATTTCATGCGAAACAAACATATATATTTTGATCCACAACCGCACTAAGGGTGAGGTTGGTACCTTTATACATGTTTAAGCCCTCCAGTGATATTTTTGCTGACCGTTCCTAGTTGTTGATCATTTTTGGTCTTCATGTTTTATGTTTCTCTTTGTTATGCTGTCTTGTATGTTCCTTGCAGCCTTGTGATCACCTGCTGGGAAAGGGCTTACCTCTCGGTTTTCTTGTGTGTTGTGTTTTCTTGTGTTTTTTGTCACTTTCCCATATGGTGTTCCGGGTCAGGTATGGTACTTGATTGCATCGATTCCTGATCTTTGCCTTCCTCTCTTCGTTGAAAATCTTAATAAGGAAAAGAAGAAACTAACAACAATATTAAGAGAAGAACGGCAATATACTCATGCTAATAAAAAGAAGGCCATCCCAATTCATCGGGTTTGTTGAAAATAAATACAGACATGAATATGTTATGATTACAAAATTATATATTGTTAGCCATATCTTGTATGACGACCAACTTTATGGATGCATACTATGAGCCATTTGTGTATGCTTAAAAGAAGCCTTCGGTTGTACCCAACCCCCCTTGTGGAAAGCTTTGCAATTGATAAACTAACTAACTTCCAATTCGGGAAAAGTGGCAGCTGGGAAGGGGTACGATTGTGTATCCACCGGCCTAGAATTTCCCAGGGGTGGTCGATTGGAGATGGGTCGGGACGCATAAGGCCAGTCAAGGGAGCATGACATGATCAGGATGCAAACAGTTCCTTGCCATATTACAGGTTTGCTGGCATTTTCTTGCTTGAAGAGAAAAATTGTTTCTAACATTTTGATAGATTTGCAGGGCATGTGGGTGAAAGGCTTCATCCCCGAATTGCTATGTAAACTAAAGCAACCTTATACAAAGCTCAGGTTGGCCTTCTTTTTTGCATGAGTATCGTTAAATGAAAACAAAGTATAAGCAAGCGCATGGAATTTTGGTATTTATCTCATCAGCGAGCAATCAAGGCACAGACCCCACCATCGCCTTCCCTGCCCGCATACACAAAGAGTAGATGTAGATGAAGACTAAGACCAAACTTCAGACCACTAGTTTCTCTGGGTACGTCAGCATAAATGACTAGATGCTTTGAGCATATGTGATAAGTATCAAAATCTCGCTAGATGGCTATTTTAACGTCATTTTCATCTTTTTTACAGTCCAAAGTAAAACCTATTTGAAACGGCCACTCTCAAAAAAAAGAAAGACAGAAAATTAGTTTTCAAGACCAATTATCGCTTAAGGCAGGTCAAAGCTATTGCAGAATGCTCCAAGGTGAGCATTCTGCAATAGCTTTGACCTTCATTAAGCTACCATTTATCATTAAGATCTTTGTTTTGCACATAATGCCTAGGGGGATATTGAAACTGAACCATCTACATCTAGTTATTTCGTCACACTTAGCCTAGAATATCCGAAGAGGCTACATGTTTGATCTGGATTCTAGCTCAGTGGTAAGATATCTAAATGGCCTTTTCGTTTTCAGATGCAAGCCGTGACCCTGATATCCAACGTATATCAACATCGCTCAAGCAATGGTGGAATTTAGGAAGAAGCTTGGTCTACGGTCAGTTTGAGAAAGAACAGAAAAAAACACTGCTGCTGTGAGTTAACACCCGATCAATTTGTGGCCAGAATTTCCGCAACTTGCTAATGGAACAGGCCCGAATCGAACACGCGCCCAGGGAAGATAATTAACGTATTTCACCATCGATATAGTTAATAACATGATGGTAATGGTAATATAGTGTTACTTATGTTTTGTTTTAACGCCCTCTTTGTGTACTGATGTAGATGTTTGTGAACTTTCTAGTTTGGCAATCATCTTAAGGAAGAGAGAATCGGTTCTAAGGCGAAGGTTTAGCCAGTAAAATATATTCAAGCCCCTGGTGGCCGCGGCTACTGTCCGTTCCAATTCATAATTTGTTGCCCTGGTTTTGTGAACCTCTAATTTGTGTCATTTATTGTCAAGTAATCATCTCGATGGCAGCGAGAGCTAGTTGCTTTACTTTAATATGTAATTTACAATCTTGTATTTATGTGTGATACTTCGTTTATCTGTGTTCCGGGTGTAGGATAATGGCGGGCTACACTCAGAACTCCTTCTTCGAAGCCTTAGTAGGTGCATAAAATTGGACATTTTGTGCGCGCTCTATATGCAAGAGGCAGGGGGCAGCACTGCGCCGACATAATAACTGGAAAAAAAAAAACAATATCTGTGTTCTGGTTTCGTATGTAAAAAAATGCAGAATCTAAGGCTAAGTTTTGGCCTGTAAAATATGTTGACTCCTACCCCCATCAAGGAACCTTTGTATTTGTCCGTTCTAAAGCGGTGATTCTGCTTTGTATCTTCATTATTTGTTGTGGTTCTTAGTGTACTTTCTAGTTTGACGATCATCTTGCTGATGATGAAAAATATGGCTGATTCACTTTCAAAGTGCTGTTGCAGTCTTTGTTTTGTGTGTCTCTTCTTCACATTGCCGGAAGTAGATCTGCGGCCTGTGATTGTGGCATTTCTTGGTTATACAACCTTCTTCTATTCTGATTTTGCATTTGGTGGTAGGGATTGATTTTGCAGTTGATTGACGCTCCTTTAATATGTCTACATTTTTGGGCCGCGACATGAGATTTCCAACAATGTGGCATTTTTACAAGGGTAGACTCAGACGAGCATGTGCAGCCTTTCTTAAGCTTAGAAACTCCAAATAATGTTTAGTCAATAGCTTAACACTAATAGAATACTCAAGCAACTAACAAAGGCTTTGATCAGACTGCGCATATGCGCAGGCTGATCTGAGGCTTTGCTGGTCGTGCATATCACATTGTTGGAAATCTCATGTCGTGGCTCATTTACAAGTATGTTTCATGTAAAGAAGTCATTCATTGTTCTTATTTGACCCCAATGCAAGATTTTGACAGCAGTGATGATGAAGACTATTAACAGACCATCCATAAAAACTTGTTATTTTTCTGTAATCCGAAATGAATTGCACCTTTATTGCTTTTTGTAGTTGTAGTTGACAAACATCAAAAATAGTAAGTGAGTATGTTCAGGAAAAACCACAATCACAAATTGCAGACAACCCCATGACACCGCGAGGAAGAGCCACTCAACCATCACGAGACACAAGGAAGGTAAATTAAGCAAAGCAACCAGCTCTCTCTTCCCTGTCAAGATGATTTCAATACTAGAATGGACATAAAGTAATGTGCAACAAAACATAGACCAATTACAGAATCCCACAATGGGAGTAACAATAAACAAAAAGTCAACAACAACAGAACCACCGCCTTAGAACGGACAGCAGTCTAAGCCACCGGTGGGCTTAAATGCATTTTACTGGTACCAAATCTTCGCCCTAGATTCTGCTGTTGTTGAAGTACAAGAAATGTTCCGTTCGCATGGAAGCCTTCTAACTAATGCAATGCATCATCATGGAAAAACACTCTAATCAAATTAACACAAATCAAATTGATTTTATGAGCACTATTTTGTTAACTAATCATTTAAATATATATAAAAATATCATTTTATAGAGCATTTTATAGAGCAGTGCCAAACCTTTGAGTTTTATTTCTGCCAATCTCTGATGACTACAACGTAGATGAATTTAAAACATTTAGATTATATATATTGTTTTGTCAGATGGGCATATAACGTCGTATTAAATATGTCAGATTGTGCATGATATCTAACCAACTTGACATAACGTCGTAAACAACAGACTGACGTACTTTTGTAAAGGGGCAGAGTATGTAACATCAAGACAAAATCAAACTATATATTTTAGGTTGTAAAGTAGTAAAATTAAGTGTTAGAAAAGAAATAAATCATTAGTATCCGTGCTCATATGCCCTCAACAAACCTCAGTTGGAGCGAGGCTGAATATATTTTAAAACATGCTCACTCTCACGCTTAGGGATGTCAGTTACAACGCAAGGTGGTTCTGGATGACAATTCGTTACGGGCCCATGACGACTGCTTACCTGGTAACGGGTTTAATATGACAGATTTAGGGTTTTGGACGACAGTGGAAAGGGGCAACACACACAGACGTCGCAGAAAATGATAATATAGTGTGTTTGGCTATTTTAAATAATTCCAGTCATATTAGTGTTAGTAAGTTTGACATTAGAAGTACAAACACCATAGATATCTGTAGTTGAATTGTAAAACTCTGGTCTGGAAAGAAACTTCAGAAATGTGTAATTTGTGATTAATTACTTGCGTTATCATCATGAAATAAGCATAAATGGTCAGTCAATAGAGCTCACATGACTTTTCAGTCAATTTTAACCTGTCCTTCTTAAAAGAAAACTGAAAACCTCAAAATTTCATTTTTTTGATGTTACTGGTTAGAGACGACTGTGTAACAGGCAATAGACGACATCAGTTGTTCTGTAACAGATGTGAGACGACATTTTTCTTTCTTTCATAAACACTTGAGTATATGTAAATACTGCTTTGAAGCCTATTCAACGCCTGAAGAAGTAGTTCAGCATTGTGCGACCTCCCATCGAATGTGCATACCAAGCCCCAGGTTATTAGAAGAATTTAAAGGTTAATACCATATATGGAATTGGTGGCATTTTAAACTTCTGGTTCCAGAGAATATTTAAAAGGGGTTTTACTTATATGAACATGGCGGCATCTTGGTCACAAGACCAAGAAGTTAGTGGGTATGATCACGAAATACAACAAATATAAACTCCAGACCAACCCATTACATCATTAGGAAAAGCCACTGAACATTTACAGTAACAAGATATCCGTAAGGCAATAAAAGCAAAGCTACCAGCTCTCTCTTCCTCTTCAAGATGACTACAAAACTAGGAAGGGCGCAAAGTAATGCATACCAAAACAAAGACAAACACAGAACCCCCATAATGAGAAGTACATTAAACAATAGATCAACAACAAGAGAATCACCGCCTTAGAACGGACAGCAGCCTAAGCAACGGGGGTGGGGGCTTAAATGTATTTTAAGATCATTCAAATAACTTTCGTCCCTCCATCCTAAGGAGTCTCCATATGAAATTCGGTTGACATGGTGGTTTAAAAGGAGATATTTGAAATTGTTGACGAACAGACAGATGGATGGAGGCTGGAGTCATTTGTAAACTATTAACTCACTTCGGATCCTTCAGCTTTGGTACGCTTAAAACGTTATTTTATGCGACCATGTATGATATGTGACTTACACTTTGTCAGACCTGGAGCTTATTAAGGGCAATTGCAGGTAATACTTCCCACATTAAAATCTTTTTAATTGTTTGCTTACAGTTTGTTTTATGTATGAACTGTCAATTTATGAAATAAAAAGGATATATCACCACACACAATTTTTCATCATCTCACATGGAAGTTTTCAGCATTTTACAAATTTTCTGAAAAAATCCAAGTCCTTAATATTAAGCTAAAATATTTGTAATCGCCACCCAGCTTCTTTATTTCAATTTTAAATCTGATGTTAAAAAAATCTTATTCATTGTTATTATTTAATGGACTATCATTTGACATTTTAGAAAAAAGGGAAAAAATGGGGTCACCAGACTAATTATCTTGCCGGAGGGCCAAAGTTATCCCCACCCCCACAAATTTCGAGGATAATTCAATTTAAAAAATTAAGGAGTGTAATTTTTGTCATTTATATAATTCCATATTTCTTGTATGAAGTAATTTTGCATTACAAGAGGAAAAAAGAAAAAGAAAAAAAAACAATTTGTTATAAGTGCCCACCCTGGAATCGACCCTAGTCATCTGGATCAAAAACCTGACACGCTAAGCACAAGGCCACGATGTCAAGTCGTGCGCATCTCGAAATAACAGTAAATAATCCGAATATTTGACATCTTCGTATTCTCATACAGGGTAAATGATATCTTACCCTCGGTCAAAACAGATGATTCTCCAGTGTAAGATATATTTAATAAAGCCATCACTGTCGTCTCCACCTGCTACGCTGTCGACAATAACCTGTAACAAAATATTTGCAGTCGTTACACATCTGTAACATGGAAAAATGACTGCAGTACATTCGTTTTGGTTTTAAAAACGCGTTTGTCTAAAGTAAGCAGATTTATAAGAAAGTTCTTTCTTGGTCTATATGATGGACAATACAATGTCTAATCACATCAGCCATAAATTGTTCAAAGAATACGAAAGTGAAAGTACTAAATAAGGATATGAGGACATGTGTAGTAGTAAAATACAGTTTCAAGAATAATAATGTATCATATACGCGTTAACTGAATACAGTTGCCATGCTCTACAGGATTGATTAAGTTTAGAAAAGGGTCGTGGACAAATATACAAAGACAAAATAAGATGCTTGCGGTTTATTGTGTCTAAAGTCTCTCGAAAATGATACACATTCAATAGCACAAACCTATATTCAGAAATATTTCGTCTGGAACCCGTAACGTACTGTCGTCCAGAACCACCTTGCGTTGTAACAGATATCCCTAAGCGTGACTCTGCTCGCTCCGTTCATGTTCAAATTGATTTAACCCAGACTCAACTGTGCTTTATCTAGGTATTTGAGCATAGCTACGAATGTTTTATTTCTTCAACATGTTAGGGGCTTTATACGTAAATAAGGGTGGAAGAAAGTTATCAAGTAAGTAAAGACTTTATTTATCGAAGATAACAAAATTTAGTGCATATATATAGATACAAGTAGTAAATAATATTCGAGGATGCCCTGACTATTCACAACATACTTACATAAATATACAAGTACGAGGTACAGTCAGAAAAAAGCTGAGCCCTACCTCATAACTTTTGAATCAAGTAAAATGGACATATATTTAGTTGATATATGTCATCTGCTTAATCACCTAATTTATTTCTGTTGGTAGGCTTTTTGTAACGGTTGCTTGGCAACAGAATATGACCTGTCAAAGGGGTGCGTTCACGCTGTGATACATCTTAATCTTTGCGTTGCTTTGGAAACAGTAATGTTAAAACAAGGCTTTATTCACTGTAATTTGATATCTATAACATGTACCTATACAGTGTCACAGAACAGAATCCAACTGACCCCAAATTATAGATGCTGTGGTTGTTTGATTTCAAAGTGTATCAAATTCTAACATGCCTGACGTCCTATAATATACCCAACCCACATTCATATTTACACAATTTTAACAGAAAACATAAAATATTAGCATAATAATGCTTTAACAGTACTGCATACACAAACCAACCCTCAAACATGTTGATAATTCCTTGATTTAAACGAACAATGTTGTTTCCATGGCAACATAATCCTCGTGTATTTGAAAATTTGTGGAATTTTGAAGGTTTTTTGCTGCTAGAATGCTGACTCCCGCATACAACATTTCATTGATTCATGCTGATTGCTACATGCAACACGTCATCGAATCATGCTGGTTCTACATGTAAAATGCCAGATTCATGCTGATTGCTATATGCACTATATTACAGCATCATGCCGATCGCTACATGCATTATATCAAAGCATGCTAATTGCTACATGCAACATGTCAGAGTCATGATGATAACATGCTATATATCATAGAATTATGCTGATTGCTGCATGCTTAATGCCATAGAATAATGCTGATTGCAAAATGTAACATGTCACAGAAT
Source organism: Loripinus fragilis (assembly GCA_964019695.1). Classification (NCBI taxonomy): domain Eukaryota; kingdom Metazoa; phylum Mollusca; class Bivalvia; order Lucinida; family Lucinidae; genus Loripinus; species Loripinus fragilis. Next base: position 68,286,249 of record OZ026525.1, on the reverse strand, counting down.
CACGCTCATGCTACATGCAACATTTCATAGAATCATGCTGATTGCCACATGCAAAATGTCATAAAATATTGCTGATTGCTACATGCAAACTGCTATAGAATAATGCTGATTGCCACATGCCACAGAATCACGCTGATTGCTCCAGGCAACATGCCATAGAATCATGCAGATTGCCACATGCAACATGTCATAGAATCTTGCTGATTGCCATATGCAGCATGCCATAGAAACATGCTGATTGCCATATGCAACCTGTCATAGAATATTATACAATTGATGCATTTTTAGGTTAACATCAGGATTTGTCAACCCATGAACAGTGATGTCCACCGAGATGAAGCCAAGGTGAACATCACTTTCGAGGGTTGACTAATCCTGATGTTAACCAAAAAAGAATGCACCATTTGTTTTGTTATATGACACTGTCTCTCTTTTTCTAGTTTTATTTAAAGTAGTTTCATATTTATAAATTTACTCAAGTCAGATGTTCCTTGTGCACTTTCACTAGGAAGATTATTTCAACAATCTACTTCCAAAATTTCTGCAACTCTTATGAGATAAGCAAAATAATTGCATTTTAACTCATAAATGCCTCGCGTCCTTTTTGTGGGGCATAGGCAAATAATGCAGACCCAGATCAGACGCCACAGAATGCGGCGTCTGATCAGGGTCTCCACTGTTTGCTTGCATAATTTTCTATTAAAACTTGATTAAAAATGAAAAAAAAAAAACACACACCTAACATCGCTAAAAACAGAAATGGAGTGTTCCAATTGATAACGGTGGGAAATTCCGTTCGGCATAAATGGATTAAATGCTGTTCTCATAAGATGAACAAACATTTTACCTGTGAAACATACATGGTGTTTCAATGTCTTTTTAGCTTTCAGGCAGCAGTGGCAAAAGTCATGTCACCTGGGCTACATTAAGTACTATCTATTTTTAGCTGTCTGTCAGCCCTAACATAAACAATGTTAACCTGTCCTGAGCTCATCACTGTTTGACATCATGATCTGTCACAATCAGTGCAAGCTAGTTTCAGCCAATCAAAGGAGGTATTTTATGGAAGTCATAAAACAATGCTGATTGCTACATGCAAATTGCTTCAGAATAATTCTGGTTGTCACAAGCAACATGTCATAGAATCATGATGATTGCTACATGCAAGATGTCGTAGAATCATGCTGATTGCTACAAGTACAACGCCATAGAATAATGCTGATTGTCACATGCAGCATGTCATAGAGTCATGCTGATTGCTACATGCAACATATCATAGAACATTGCTTATTGTTGGCTCCAAAATGTCATAGAATAATGCTCATTGGTACATGCAACATTTCATAGTATAATGCTGATGCAAATTTCATAGACTCATGCTGATCCCTACATGCATAATATCAATAGAATTGTGTTGAGCGCTACATGCAACATGTCATACAATAGAAGTAACATGTCAGAGCGTGTCGCTGATTGCTACATGTAGCATGTCATAGAATGATGCTGACTGTTATATACTGTCATATAATCATGATGATTGCTATTTGCAACATGTCATAGAACCATGCTTATTGCTACATGTAGCATGTCATAGAATCGTGCAGACTGCTACATACTGTCATATAAACATGATGATTGCTTAATGCCATAGAATCATGCTGACTGTTATTTGTAACATGTCACAGAAGTCTTATGGCATAGAATTATGCTGGTGGCTGTATGCAACATGTCATAGAATTATGCTTCTTGTTAAATTCAACATGTCATAGAATCATGCTAATTTGAGTCTCAGCCAATCGCATTTAACGTGGCGAAATTATTTGACATGACTTGGCTTGTCACTAAGCGGTAGAATAGAAAGAAGTTAAACATTGATCAAGCTTCCAGTAATCTTTTAAAGTTTTAAAGTTGATGGTTGCTTGATGGGTTAAGTGTAGTTCGTATTCTTTTGACTATTCTTTGCACTGGTGCATTCTGCAACAATGTTAACCCTTAACACGCAAATATAATTTTGTCGTTAAATATGACGTCTGCTTTTTACATCTGCTGCATATATTCAGCTCACTTCAGGCTACATTTGATCATGGATTTTGATCAGACTGCTACCTTGGGAGCACTCTGGTATGGTTCCATAGTGTTTGCAATACACGCTACCTAAGAGCTTAAGCAAATGCGAAGAGACAACGGAAAGAGGGTTACACTACTCTTTGCCTGTTGTCACTCCTTTAGTTTCAGCACAGCTTCACACATTTATGCCAAATTATATTCCTGATAAGTATTAATTGGGCTAGTCTAATTCCAATTAAGTGGATCTGGGTATACTTTTGATTCCATTTCATACTGAATTGAAATTCGTGAAACAAACAGGGCAGACCCAAATCCGACGCCGCGTTCTGCGACATTGGCCAATATCTAGGTCAGTACAGTTTGCCTATGTGTCATATAAAGGACACTAGGCTATGTTGGTTAAACTAAAACAAACACAAAACCGTTGATAGAGCCACAAGAAAGCCACCAACTGAGCCAAACGTCTTAATTGCTAAGGCTCCTGAGTCCCGCATTGAGGGAGCATTTTGCCTCGCTGTTGATAGTATCGATGCAGTCTCGTCAATTTCATTATCTGCTTGCGACGTTGCTTCAATTTGCGAGACAACTGTGTCTGTTTGGACAGATGTTGTAGTAACTTCTGGAATTCTGGATCTCGAGTTGAATGATGGATTTAATTTTGATAACGGTGTTAACAGTTTTGTTGTTGTCGAAGACGCGTATATCCCCAGTGTGTCCTTTCCTGTAGTACCACTGGATGTAGATGATGTTGGTTCTGTTTCTGTTGTTGGCGTCCTTTCTGTTGAAATTTGAGAAAATGTGTTATCTAACATAGCATTTGCAGTTGAAGATCTTTTAGTCAACTCTGTTGTGGGTTCAGTTTTTCCCTCATCATTGACAGGCTTTGTTTCTAGTGCTTGGCCCGCGAAAGACACAGTTCTCATTGTTAGGGGGACTGCCACATCTTCAGTTGAGGTTGTCAATGGTACACTTGTCGAAGTCCAAGTAGCTACCATGGATTGAAGTTCCATTGTTGTACTTGTGGATGATGGCAACTGAAGGATGTCTGTAGATATATGTGTCGCCAGCAGGGCTTGCGTTGATGCTTTAGCATTCTTCGTTGTAAATGCATTTGTTGTCAAGATTTTATCAGTAGATTTGTAGCGTGGAGTTGTCTTTTTAATATCATGACAATTATCACGATGAAAGTCGCATGGTACGTTGTCTTCTCTCTTCTTTATAATAAAACGTTTATCTGATCTTATTATTTCCCAATTAGCAAGGCTTCTATTTCGCTTGTTACTTGTTTCTATGGCTCTGGATATCCCATCATTTCTAGTTATTGAATTGTCATTTTGATAGGTTGAGATCAATTTTCCTAACGTATATTGTTTGTCTCTATTGTCACTGAAATTTTTTCTGTATCTTGAAATTAACCGCTGTTTAGTTCCTGATTTTGGTTTCTTAGGTTTCCTGGCTTTAAATGTTGCTGTGACCTTTAAGTATTTGACAGGTTTTAATACAAAAGCCTTTCTTAAGCAGATGCCTTTAAGAACGAAGTCGGTACTAAGATCAGTGTGCTTGTTAGTTTGGATTACACCTATAATAAGGAACGTAAACATTATAATAAGCATGATAGAAACAGCTAATAACTTCCAATAAAATTTTCAAGCAATGTTTCATGAAGACAAACATGTTCACATAAAGGCTTCTCAGGATACACTCTACCAATTTGTGCAAATATTTCTGCTTTGATTAAAAAAAAGATCACCAGATCTTAACTTAAAAAACGCTTTAAATGACACATATATTCCTGAATCATTGTTCAATAATCAAAATATTTTCACACAAGTATTCCCAAGATTATAACAATCCACCATGGGTGTCCATGTAGGATAGAGATATCTCACCCGAGGGGTTAGAAGTTTAACCAGGGGCGAGGCTTGCCGAGTGCCTGGTTTAATTCCGACCCCGAGGGTGAGATTTCTCTATCCTACATGGACAGGCTCATGATGGATCGGTTTTCTCCCACTTTTCGAGGTTTTTTTTCAGAACATAAAACTCCGTGAAAACCTGAAATTTCTAACTTTTTACTCGTTGGGTTAACATAACATTTTTTCTGAGTTCAGAGTGTTTTTATCGGGCATTAAAATGGGTGGAAACATAGTTTGCACCCTGATATTGTCAGGAAAACACCCTTGGAGCATTAGTTAAGTAACAATATGCAAAATAATTTCCTGCTTGGCTCCCTGTGCCACCAGCGTAACATTGCCGTTTTCGTCACGCGGCGCACGTTCGGTGACGTCATTAACGTTATATGACGTCAGTAAGTAACGCTTAACCTTGCTTGGTGCCTTTGGGTTACCTAGGCGCAATATATTGGTCCTTTAAGTATCCTTTTTCGGGATACAAGAATATTTAACACTGCCCATGTAAGAAAGCAGTCACGTGGTCATGTAAGATAGAAATATCTTACATGAGCTGACAGCCTATCTTATATGGGCAAAGGTGGGAGAAACCCCCATCATACCTGCTTAAGCAGTTTGCCTTCCCCGAACAAAATGGCAATAAGAGCAAACAATATAAACTCGTTATCACATCTCTTCAAGGACCAGACTCAGGTAAGCTATCCTTGGCCTCATGACGCTCTTGTTTTTCACAATTAGAAGGTTGCAACAGTTGACGTTGTGGTGCACATGGATATAGTATTGATCTTTTTGCCCATATTATTTTCCTTTGGGAATATTTCATTCTTAAAAGCAGAATGCTACTTAAGGTCACTACCGACACCTTGGCAGTTTTTTTTTCTAAAATAGTTTGCCTTCATTTCTGTAATGTTGTTTCATTCTATGGTGACTTGGTGTTTAAATTGAAGAGGATAGTTGGCTCTAATAATTTTTCAGCGCAGTTCATTAAAATAATTTCCCATTATAAAAAGATCAGCTATAACATTAATGTATTGTAACAGACTGCATGCTTGGTGGTCAACCCAATCACAATTGGCAACTTTGCTTTCCTCTTTAATTGCACACCTGTGGGTCGAACTTCAGACTTTATGACGGTTCCGACTTAAAGACTTATCTATTGATGAGATGGTAGGGGCCTGATGCTTTGGCTGTTTTTTTCGCCCACTGGGGTTTACCTGTTGGATTTCTTTTGCTCTGGTAGTTCAGTTTATTTATTGTTGAGTCCTTATCTTTGCTTTATCTCTTTTTTATATCTTGATTTATATGTTCTATGTGATGATGCATTGATAAGTTAGGGGTCTTTCATGCAAACCAAGCATCTATGTGTGTTGATCCACATCTAACTAAGGGTTAGGTTGGTGCACAGTTAAACCGGTTTAAGCCCTCCAGTAAAATATTTTACTGACCGTTCCAAGGATGTACTTCTTTTATGGATCTTTTATGTTTTTTTCTGTCTTGCGTTTGCTATGCCTTTGTACGCGTCTGTTTACATGTGCCTTGTGGTCACCAGCTGGGAAAGGGCTGACCTCTTGGCTCTCGTTTGTTGTGTCTAACTGTGAGTTTGTTACTTTCCCATTGGTATCCTGGGTCAGGTGTGGTACTTGATTGTATCGAACCCTGATCTTTGCACCCTTACTTACCTTTATTAATAAAGATATACAACAATAACACTAAATGTCTTTAAACGAAATAAGTGGCGGAGCTTAAATGAATGAATATTTTTTCAGATTCTTGATAATATATTCTAGTCTACGTAAATATTCTAGTCAGCTTCGACCACCATAGCAACATAATAGCTGCAGCATTGGGATTAGAAGCTTTATGTGCAATCAACAGAATCGCAGTACATTGTAACCATGCAGGCGCGACATAATCGCCCTTCATTGGAAGAACAATTCGATATAGCTGAGGGTCTGAAGGGGTTTTCGGGACCTGGAGATAAGGGCTATTTGTTATCAGGTAGTGTGGAAGCACTGGTAATTATTTTAAGGGATCTGGGAGCAACCTCATACTTCGGGGGATTTAAGAAGCCCTGCAGAAAGTAAAAAAAATGAATTAAAAAAGTCTCAGCTTAAAGGAAAAGCCTATACAAGGGGTGATCAGAAAGTTCGCGGAAAAGTGTTATTAAACCACATTGTTTTTATTGAATGCAATGAAAATTCATAGATATAAACTACCATTCATAGCTAGTTGATTGAAATTAAAATTTAGAAAATATGACATCAAATTTATAAGCACGAGGCGCCGCTGTGGCGTCTTTTCGCTGGAACCGGCCCATCTGTACCCCTGGGTTGCTTCTTAGGGCTACAGCTCGTAGTAGTGTTTAAATTGATTGGTAATTTTAACGGAAAGCAATGTTTGTTTGTTTGATTTGATACTTTACGTCCCATCAACAATCTTTCATGTAGGGACAGGTCTTCCTGGGTTGAACCAGTACTAAGCTAGGATTAATATGTCTTGCAGTATAATAATTATAACGTCAGCGTGCGTGTCAACTACTGTAAAGCAGTATTGATCACCTAGTGCCACATTCATGATTTGGCCGTGTACCCCACCGAATCATGGTGAAAGTTGAAAAATCTGTTGATAAAACTCTTAATGTGTTAATATTTATAATCAGATAGCAGATATAATTATTATAACTGCTGTGTGGCAGTTTTGATAGTCTGTTGCCAAATTAATGATTTGGTTGTGTACCTCACCGAATCATGGCGAATGTTGAAAAATATGTTGATACTCTTAATGTGTTTATAGTTATAAGCAGATAGCAGATATTAATAACAATTTAATTATCATAACATTGGCTTGCGTGTCAACTGCTGTGTGGCATTTTTGACCGTTTGTTGCCAAATTCATGATTTGGTTGTGTGTACAACCGAATCATGCAGTTATAAGATGTTGGTTTGCGTTGAAAAGTTGACGTAACATTGATTTGTTGTGAATTGTTGATAGTTACAATATGAAGTGTAAACTTTGTGTTGTAACGCTGAGTCCAACATTGAGATGTAATAGTTATTAACAGTTGAAAAACGGTTGATAGCTGATGTTTAAACATTAAGTTGAAATACGTGTTCACAGTTGGTGATCAATTGATAAGAGTTTATAGTTGGTGTGGAAAGTTGATTTGAAATAGTTGTTCACAGTTGAACTTGTCAACATAAATGATGCATTGAATTTATTAATTAACAATATAACAAAATGACCGTCATGGCCAATATATAGCCAACATGCAGCTGTCACCTTCAGAAAGGAATTGCGCATATTATTTTCAAGCAAGGTCGACTAGTAAGCGAAACAAATATTGATAGAATTTAGTTTTTATAGCGTGAATATAACGACCACTGCACTCAAAGATCCAATGATAATTCTACCCTAAAATAGATAATAAACAAATTTGATTACTGAATGGAATTAAATCTTGTTAATAAAGTCAAAAATGGCAAAATGCAGTGTATTATACACATAACACATTCAATTAGAAACGACATCATTATTCATTTTGGTTAGTATAGTACTTCAAAGTATAATTGAGCATGCTAAATGTATGATTGGTGATTATTATGATTATTATACAAACAAATGTGCACAAAAAGGGAGCTTAATGTACAGAAGTAAAACTATTACTCAAGAAGCATTTACGTTTTTGGGTAGTATACTCGAGCCTCCACCAATCGTTTGCACAAGGTTTTTTTTAACTCTTCAACGGCAGAATTGAAGAGGGCACATATTATCCTTTAAGAAAATATAATTTTCGTCATTACATGTTATACATTTGAGTAAAACGACGTCGATTTTTAGAGGGATTTTCACCCCAGCCTGTAGCCTATATATTGCGGCGTTAGATTTTGAGAGCAACTAACGTAAGTGACGTTTCGAACCATGGATACAAATGGAACCTTTTAGATCGTTTACCAAAGTGTTTAAAGACCGAAACAAATATGCGACAACGTAACGTAGATGTTTGATTACTGTCTCCAAAGCACACTGACATAAACAGCTCTGTGTCGCATTCTGTCATATTGCTACAAATTAGTACTTTAAATTAATAGTAATGGTACTTCAAAATTCACAAATGTGTTATATAATTTAATTATAATGTTTGCCTCCTGAATGCTGTTTTATTGAAGCGACATGTTTAGGAATTTGACAGTTTTGCACGAACAACGCCGACAAGGTCAGATTTGACGATTCAAACACCGATCATTGAACGCATGTATTTGGTAAAATAATGAATAAGATTTTACAATGGAAAAAGTGTTAAGCAAAAACATAGGTTTGCACTGTTTCGAACGGATGCATTTTTGTGAAGCACGTGATCTGCTCATTCAGATTTTCATTTTTTAGATACGAAACTGTTTACTTCCGGTTTCACATGTCTTACATACTGGTCTATCATTCATTTTTTCTCTAAAAAGTAAGTGAGCATGATTTTGAAATACCACAATCACACACTGCAATCACAAACTTAAGACCAACCCGCGGAACCGTTAGGAAGGGCCACAGAATGATAACAGTCACAAGACACCAGAAAGAAAATCAAATTGAAGAAACCAGCTCGCTCTTTCCCATCAAGATGATCTGAAGACTAGAAAAACACTCAGTATGTCTACTGTATAGCTGTTAGTTAATTAATAAATTGTTTATTATGCTTTTTTTGCTCCATATAGGTCATGATAAATGTGTCATAGTCTCAAACGGAAAATGAGTACACGTCGATTAGTAGGACACCTCATTAACTTGGTGATCATTTTTAAACAAATGGCTGTGTCTATAAACCAAATGATACATGTGCTTTTCAAAAAGAGTGAATTTATAATTTTATTTTATGCAAACCTTTGTCCACCTTATGAATATTCCAGCCGGTGTAAATATTCAACATGCAGTATTTCTTCATAACAGGGAAATACTGAGTCAATTAAATATTCATTATGATGTAAGAAATGATATTTCTTTGATATCGGTAACAAGGGACATGTTTATTCACGTGATAATGCACCTGTAACATATAACAAATTGCTAAAAGTTTTATAGCAGTACTAATGAAAGGAATTCTTGGACAATGCTTTTATATACGTTCACAATGACCTGGCTACAATACAGAATAGTTTGTTGCAAAGTTTGATGACGCATGGAACCTAAATCTTCTTGTCAACGACCCTGCTAAAACACGTATGACATTGAGTTAACAAAAGTCAGTTCTCTGGAAAATAAACTAAAACCAAGTTCTAATCGGTCATCTTACATTTTTACGCCAGTGTTCAAATTCATGCTTTTTAAATGAAGCAATACTTTGCCGAGCCTCTGCAAGTTATTTCATTGAATATGACGTGTACTTTTGCACGGATGAAATTAGAGAAAAGTATCCTCATTTCAAAAAGTCACACTTTTTCTACGATATAAACCATAACAAAGAGCCCTTATCAATTGATGTTTTTGGTTGTTTAAAGATGTTACTGGCTACCATGATATAAGAAGAATAAACCTCAAAAGTTTCGTTCCCATCCGACTCGTCGTTTTTGCTACTCAACAACAAAAGACAAACACTTTTAGCAGGTTAATCATTGAAATTCAGCTTTAAGCTTGCAATTTGCATAAAGAATTTGCACTGCTCTGCACGCTTTATCAGTAGCAACAGGGCATTGAAATTTTCAGCGATTATTCATTATCACCAGACGTCACCGTTCTTCTTTGAGAATTAAAAAAATATATAATGCTACCAAATCGATTATTAAACTCTCACATTGAAACATTAAGTGTACAGTAGTCGTAAAACATTAATCGCTCGAAAAAATTGAAAAATGCAACATTTTTAAAAATGCGTAAAAAATCTACCCTAAGCAAAATTTCAATTGTTTGGTATTTTTCAAGTCGGACAGACCAGTTTGTACTCACCTAACCGTCAATTTTATTAAAACTACGCTCAAAACCCCTTTTTCTTAAAAAAAGTCGATTTTTGCAATTTTAACCCCAAAAACTTTGAAAACTGTTCAAAACACCTCCAAACGTTTGCCCATTAAAATGCACAAATAAAGGCAAAAATTCATATCAATTTTATTAGCGTTTGGTCAGAAATAATGAGTTTGAAAAGTGACCGATTAGAAATTGGTTTCAGTATAAAATGGAGACTATGTCATAATGTAATATAAAATCATCGACCAATCCCGTTGTCAAAAGAAACTGTTGTATCAAAAATGACAATCGCCTGTCAAAGCTTAAAAAAGTCTTCAAGTGTGAGGCAAAAAGTAAGTGAGTATGACCAGGAAATACCACAATCACACACTGCAGACCAACCCACGGCACCGCAAGGAAGAGTTACATAACACTAACAGCAAGTCTGTACCACAGAATATTATGTTTTAAGAAATATAGGCCATAGAGCCGTCAAATTTGTGAAAGGAAAGTATTGCTTGTAATCAGACTTTTTTGTAAAAAATATATGAATGACCAAGGGAGAGTTACAATCATAAGACGTAGTCAGCCAAAATGCAAGGCACTGGGAGGATAACAGAAACTAGCAGAGACCGTGTACAGTTACAAAAACAGTCGGTCCTGTCTGTCTCAAACGGGATGATTAGCACTTTACATCAATGCAAAATGCAATTCAAAACGCTGACATGCATTCGTATGAGGGCCACATCACAAAGCTTTACAAATGTCCAGGTCATACATTAATGGATTGAACGCAGGATTAGCCATGGATTTGTGGCAATCTGAATTAGTCCGTAAATTTCCGCATTGCATCCGTAATAGAACTTGCACATCCTTGACAGTTTTGCATATGTTCAAACGGGGTACTTTCATCTGTGCCCACGCATGGATTTTCTTCAAACTTTGCATATTAATAACTCATTATATACGAACTACGAAAATGTATTTATCGAATTAGATAGTTAAGAATAAGGCTTAGGAAGCAACCCTAACATACTCCACCTTTGAGGTGGTACCTGTCTCTAAATTTCCATGTCCTAAATCTATAGTTTTGTTTATTTCTATTATTTGTCATCTAGATTGAATCCAATATACCATAGACATTATTTTAATACCACGAAACCATTTGGATAAATTATGGTTTACGCTTCAGAAGAAGTGATTGTTATTTCAATATATTTTTTTCAAAAATTACAAAACATTCACCATTCAATTCAAAAGATAGATATGTTCTAGTCTTTGTCAAGATATCATATTATCACAAAAACATGCCATATATATACTACTGATCTTAGCCAAATATCATGAAAATCCAAAACCTGTAACTTTGTCATTTCCTACCTCTTATAGGTATAGGTCAGTTTTAGCAAAATTAATTATTTAGTTCAAATGAATCAATAACTCGACATAAGGAGGTTGTTTTTTAATCTACTTCCACTTTTCTTAAAGAAAGACATGTTTAGACAATTTTAAATGATTCAATAGTCAGAAATGCCGAAGGTCAAAGCCCTGTGTCATGGCACTATGGGGCCAAGACAATGTGTATCACTTCCTCAAGTGCTGCATGATATTGTTTAAGAAACATTATATCCTAACAATAAACATGTGAAAACAAGAAGACTAACTATTTCCTGTTCATCCCAACTGAACTAGAGGAACCACATTTTGGTGCCGTGACCAGGATAACGTGTAACAGAGTCTTATCAAAGGTATCATAAAACAGTGTTCTACATGAATAAGTGAGGTCCAGAAACAAAACTGTATGCCTAGAATATACAGCCAGCTAAAGTATAAATGTTGCTATTTGATGGAAATCAGCTTCAGTTTCACAAAACAGAATGAACAGCGAAGATTTAAGCATTAAATTAGCAATACCTTTGAAGCCAAGAGTTTTCTGTGACCAAAATGGTTAATTTAAACCAATATGTTTGACAGGGGGGGGGGGGGGTATTTTTGTAAAGCAGGTTTATTAATGAGCCTTACAATTATAAAATCATAGATATAAGGTTCTTCTCCTGTATGAGCTGACTTGTCATAATTTGTTTGTTTGTTTTGATTCTTTACGTCCACTCAACAATCTTTCAGTTATGCAGGACGGGTCTTCCTGTGTTAAACCAGTACTAAGCTAGGATAAATGTTCTTGCTCAAGGACACAACACAGTGACGACGGTGAGGCTCAAACCCGAGGCCCCTCGGTCCCAAGTTGAGCACTCTACCACTGAGCCACTGCGCTCCCTAACTTGTCATATGATTTCTCTTTTGTATGAATTAAAATTCTTAATTATGTTATATATTAAGTGTAACATTGGCTAGATGTAGTTTAGATGTGTTAAGTACAGGTGTCAACATATTGTATCATTTTGGCTAATATTATTGTGTAAGCACTTCATTAAATAAGAATCGTGGCACTTAATATCAAAGAATATTGTTTTTGTTTTCTTTTTCCGATCCATAATAGGGGAAAACACTGAACATATCAGCTTCTACCAATAAACGTACTAGCATGATAATTCAAACTAAGCAAGTATTCAAGTATGCTTTACACTGAAACATAATTATTGTATTTTTTACATTTCTATGAATTAGGGCCATGTGTTTACATCAAGTTAAAGCAATATGTTACCGGTGCTTGAATTTCATGAAATTTGGTCTACATATTATTTAACATATATGGATAGTTTATATGTTGAAATGGTATCTTGACAAAGACCGCAACTTGTAAAAATGTTAATTCCGAATTTGACTGAATACAAAATATACAGTCGAAAATTGGGGTACCATGCTATAAAAATGAATGCCCACCCAATATCCTAATATATACAAAGTCATTTTAAGTAACAGCGAACTTATCGATGATATAGCTATTTAATAAAACATTTCTCCGCCCGTTACATGATATGTCAATTACTTTAGAAATGATTATAACTGAGTACCCTAAGGTATTATAGTGATATCATTCATGACGTCATAAATTAGCAATGGAATTGCATAAAAACTCTAACGCACCATAAATATTAAAATTATACCCCAGACAATTAAAAAACATAATATTTTCAAAATCTATGCGTGGGCAGACTCCTATGTTAATTTCCCATACCATGCAAGAGCCCCTTTGACAACGGATCATACAGCCGTAGCACATCCATTACTAAACCGTGTTATTGTGCCGTCGGAAATTCAGTGGACATAGTTTTTCTTTTTTAAAATGTCTTTAATGATATCAATTTGGACTGAAATTTTGCACATGCAGATAGTACATCACCGCCTAATATACAATTGCATGTTTGAACATTTAAGATTGGAAAATAAGTCTGGAATATCTTGTAAAATAAAATAACTTAGTCGTTTTCGATTTAGAAAACTCCTCATTTTCCCTCAATGTATTTCATAGGGGTAGCACGTGGTTTATACAGTTCAATGATTACCATGTTTACAATCGTATATCCAGGTTTGTATGATAAAGAAAACGGTCACTAGAGGCTCTAGCAGGATAACTCCTTGTGTGTCTACATACACACTGCAAATGCTTTGAAGAGACTGCGCAAATATCAATTCTGTCTGAGTTATATCATATTTCACGAAAATCAAATTTCGCATCTTGCTTTCTAAGCGCTTATAGTAAAATGAAATAAAGCAATTGGACTGCGACTGAGAAAAAATCCGCGCAGTCGCATCCGCAACTTTGTTATCTGCTTTTTGGAAGAGTCATATCTAGACTCGCTACGAGCGAAACTTCAATTTTCTAGCTAGCCTGTTAAGCCGAGGAGACTGGTGTCAGACTCGCTTTGTCGGAAACCCAGAAGACAGGTTTTCTCGCGCCGTGGCCTCGTATCTCGATAGCTCTATAAAAAATAGGATTTTTATAATCCAAGTGCAACAGATAATAATATTTAAAACAAAACAAATGAGGAGACTTTTCATCAGATATGGGCCTCGTCGCGAGAAAACCTGTCTTCGGGGTATCCGACAAAGTGAGACTCAAACCTGTCTCCACAGCTACAGAGACTAACTAGAAAATCGAAATTTCGCTTGTAGCAAGCTAAGATATGCTGCTTTCCCAAAAGCGAATAACAAAGGCGCTGATCAGACTGCGCGGATGCGCAAGCTGGTCTGCATCTTTGTTGTTCGCAAACCTCTGCAGTTCCCCATAGTACTAATCCAACACACTGTAGGGACAGCTAGCTGGTAAAACCATGACAGTCTGTTATTATATTGCACTGCCATGGTTGCCTATGTCTATCAAACACCTACATTTCCTCCGCATTATGGAGACAATGTTAAAGTAAAATCACAGCACATTGCCAGGCTATCCCCGCCCTGCTCAGGGGCTGGGTGAATGACTGGTGCATAACTTATAGCCTATGATGTACTTCACATGAAAATTTAGTTCTCAGCCACCTCCTAAAATATAATGACCCCCAAGCACAAAATATGACATCCGCTGATATTTATTTCAACCTTTTTCCAAGTACAGTCCCACCCCATCACTAGTTTCTCTTTCTAACCTCAACCTCAACCTGAACGAGCATTATTTTTATTGGATGAGTCTGTTTTAACTTGGGTGGCACCTACCGGATGAGCCCTGTGGTCATTTTCTCTTATCAATTATAGTTGCCCGGAATTACGATGCATATTTTGCATTACCTGGTGTCAACAAATCAGTATTTGGAATAAACAGATAGAAAACTCAATTAATTTAATAAAACAAGTTGTATTTTTTTTAATCTGATGATCAGAGGGATAAAACTTTCAAGGAGCAGGGAACACAGAAAATCAAGATTTTGAATTGAGAAACAACGGAGCACAGCGATTCATTTCATAGGAACAAGCGGATGAGTACCCACTGGGAAGGCCTCAATATTTTCTTGTATGACAAAAATCTGTGACCCCAAACTATGGCCATAATTTGCTTTTGGTGGAACTATTTTGATATGATAAGAAACCCTTCTTCTAACACATTACTTCGTCTTACAAAACTGTATAATTATTCATCGATAGCCAACGAAAGGCAGTTATCCGTAGGGTAAATTAAAAAACTGCAGATGCTTAAATGAGGACAAATTCCATCATATCACAGCCCAGTTGGCATTTCCTTTTGTAACGAAAAAAAATATCACCAATTAGGCGGTGTATAGGTGTATTTAATTCTGATGTTTATTGCACATATAAAAATAAACGCAAAAAAGCGTTGTTCACTGAATTCCTGTACGCACTAGAACGTACTGATCCGTTTTAGTCCGTATTTAAACCGTACTAATCCTTACTTATTCTTAGTCCCAATTACGCCAAGGATTTCTACGGTTTAAATACGAACTATAACGGTTACATCACGTATTGGCTACGTTTTGCTATAGCTACGAATTCGGTACCGAACAGTACGATCTCAATACGTTACATTTCGGATAGGTAGGGATTAGCAAGATTTCTCAAGATATTTTACGGTTTACTACGTAATGGTAAGTTAAAATACGGAATACATGTAGTACGGTCCACGACTGTTTATATCGAATACGCCAGCTCAGGAGATTCCGTTTGGTCTTGCCAGACAGAGCTTTTCTGCTTCCCTTTGCCATCTGACATTGCAATGGATAGTTGTACATAAATGTTTAACCATTTGATTCCTAAATGAGTACTTTGACAAACAATGAGGACCCAGAAGCAATGCCGCGAAATGTTGCATTTAATCGGGATCAGCAGCTGTTGTGTAAGGTAAAAATAATCTAAAGGAACATAAAAAATTGATGATGTGACCTGTGAACCTATATTATATAGATATACAATGGACAATTCCATCTTAATTTTATCAATCTGTATGAGATAATCCATTAGGAACCTAAATAGGGTTTAAGAACCAAACTTCCATGTGCTGATCCATATTAATCCTTTTATTTTCCCCATTCCGCGGTATGCTTAAAAGTACCTCCACAAGGATGTACATCGGACTCGACGCGAGAAAACCTGATTTTTTAAGTAATGAAGATAGGTTTCTCGTGTTGAGGCTCACATAGACGACTAAGCTTTGTGCTTATTTTTTATTATTTTTTTTTGCATTCTGCGTAATTTGAGTTTTGTTCTGACTTTTTTTTCAAAATTCACTTTTAAAACAAACCTTCAGGCAATCCACCAGTGACAAATCGTTTTGATCCAGAGCTGGCCTTAACTTTTGTCAGCGCGTATCTGGGTCCTAAGTTACCATTTGAAAAATGCCAGCAGGTGACAACAATCGCCAATAGCAATTTGCCTAGGGAATGGACGAATTGGATGTATTTTCAAACCAGACCAGTTGTCAGAAACATGAATTTTAAACATAAACATGTTATATCTAAGTCATACATAATTTCTTAATGCTCCTTCCCCATGTACTGATTTAAAAGACGACAATCACCAGTACACGTACCTTATTCGAATTTCGATATTCTGGAGAATTTTTAGAAAAATGAATGTTTTGGTGTATGTTAATTTTTGTGTGAATAATTTTGGAGGTCACCGCTATTTTTGTGGGTCATATTAATTAAGGTTTTTTAAGTAAAAATCCTGAATTAGACTACTTTTTATGATTATGCTAAAAATTCGAATATTTTTGGTATATGCCTGATAGGCTTGCTATTTTCTAGGGTTAACAGTAGATGCTAGGGCCGAGCCTATGAAGCAAGAAAACTCGAAAAAATAGCCCCCTGAATAAATACTATTTGTGACTGGAATGAAACGGTTCAGACCCAGCTCAAACTGATTATATGATGCAGTCTGATAAGGTTCTGATCTGTTTACCACCCAACACTGACAGTTCATAATCACAATCATCTCTTAACACAATTTGTCAAAATCGCCAAAGCCTTTTGAGAAGAACCAAAATTTGTCGGTGCAAACTAACATTTTACATTCTGTAAATGTTCTAAAACAAGAGGGCCACGATACTTTTGTACCCTGGATTCTGAGAAGGCGTGTACGAATTGGTTTTCGTGACAGATCTGTGTCGGTCCTTGGTGGTTCGTATTAACCCACTTCAGACCCTTCTTATTCGTACTAGCCCTTACTTGCTCCGTAGCAAACCGGTTTTTATCCACAGTGCACACGCCATGACACGTGTCGTTCCGTATTAAACTATGTCATTCCCGTACTAAACCACGGCGTTCCGTATTAGACTGTAGTAAACCGTATCGCTCATATCACTAAAAGGCTCCTTTTCCTACCTTATCCTTGGTGGATACGTCAAAACCCGCAGCCACACCGTTGTGCATCCGTATCAGATTACGGAAATTGACATGAGGTGATCCGTGAATGTGTGGCCTGGGCTTTAGTCAGTTCAGGCCTTATATGAATGTACTATAACTTTCGCTGGGTCTTCCACGGACTGCCACGGTCATATACTATAGGTTTTCATTAGCTTTGGGGACTTAATCGAAAATAAATCAATTTGATTTCTATATGTCTGTGGTGATGCATCGATTTGGTTAAGTTGCTTTTATGCGCAAGCAATATTTTATGTTACTTGTT
Source organism: Loripinus fragilis (assembly GCA_964019695.1). Classification (NCBI taxonomy): domain Eukaryota; kingdom Metazoa; phylum Mollusca; class Bivalvia; order Lucinida; family Lucinidae; genus Loripinus; species Loripinus fragilis. The sequence goes on along the minus strand of OZ026525.1, from coordinate 68,268,814 downwards.
AGAAGGTACACCTGAACCTAGTATGAACGTTTATGCTTAGTAAAATGTCTTTAAACCCAAGGTGACTTGTGTGCTGTTCTTACGCGGTAGTTTTGGTGTTATTATTATTTCAGTCTTGCCATGTTAATTGTTTGTCTACAAACCGTTTCTACTTTTGTGTATTTTGGTATTGTGCTTTCTATCAGTCTAATCGTCTCGTTTGGGGAAGAGGGGGCTGGTTATAATTCTTGCTAACTGCGAAGAGAGGGCTGGTTATTATTTTTGCTAACTGCTTGGTCCTGTGTTCGTTGTCTGTTTGTTCGTGTCTGGTTCTTGGGAAATGTTGCGTCTTATGATTGTGACACTGCCTGTATCACTATTTATCCACTACCTAAAACACATTTAAGTGCTGAAAACTTGAATCTGTTCTTATCTGATTTTGATAAAAAAAAGGATAGCCAAATAGAATTTAAATTTTACGAGTAATTGGCCGTGGTATTATTAGAGTTTTGGTGTTATTGATATAACATTACAACGCATGTCTTAACTACTAGTTATCGTTCTGGGTGCGGAATTACAATGCCTCCTTAAAGTTAAGCAAGACTTAAGTTAAGTGTTGATATTTCAACATGCTATATTAAATGCTAAATAAATTGCCTGGATCAATTTGGTATTTGTGGTCAAAGATATCATTGTGATCTTCAGAAAAAATTAAAACTATTTTGATTTAAATCAGTTTAAAACGTTAATTTTCGCATCCTGAAAAATCAATAGTTAACTTAAGTCTTCCGTAACTCTAAGGAGGCATTGTTATTCCGGGCCCTGGTTATGAACCATTATATTTGTCCATCGTCGCTAGTTAATTTGATTTAATTGTTTCTCTGTCATGATTCATTATAGAAGTAAGGAAGCCCACATTCTTAAAAAATATATTATATCTTTTATCAACAGCCCAATATATGGGCGAAGATTTGGCTATTTAACGAGTTGATTGACCGTTTTAGTGCAACGGGCCTCTGGCCCTTTTTCATTGAATCCGCATATTTAACAGATGCCCAAAACCAGTGAAAAAAAGAAGAAAAAGAGAAAAAAAAGGAAACTTAGCCTAGCAAAAGCAAAATAAATCTTTAAGATGGTTTATATTTTATTTTATTTCTAACAGAATTACCCTTATTTAGATACAAAAAGCATCATACCTCTGCTATTCCTGGAGTCTATCAAACACAATTTTGTGCTGAATACGACAAACAAGAAGATTACAGACATGTTAGCTGTGGAATATTTCTCTTTCTGATCCCACTATCTATGTCTGCTTTCTTCACGTATGTTTTCCTTTTTATCATATTCATTAACTTACTTTTGCGAAAAAGGGGGCCTTTTGAAATAATAGAAAAAAGGACGGAAGGGACCTTATAAGTTAGACCGTAACACACCCGTGTCTAGCAAAGAATAATACTTCCAGAAGTACTTCTAGCACATGCATACACTCATTGATAGAACATGGCATGATAAATTGCTATTTATTGCATAGTCGAGCAGCTAATGGCAATACGTACATATGTGCTCAGATCTGGGTCCAGGTCTAGCGAGATTAAAGTGTGATTCTTTGATCAATGAATCAAAATACAAGTGTTTAATGCCTGTAAATTTTAAAATTAATTTATACTTGCTTGAGCTTATTTATATTTGCTTGAGCATGTCGTTTTATTGGCTGATGGCTGATGGACAGGGCCTCATAGGAGTATGGGATTTGGAAGCACGATTAGTTTTCTAGAATCGGTATATTTAGGAAGGGAAACTTTTTTCTTTATATGTTTCATGTTTCAACTTCAATAAAACAATAGCATGCTTCTATTGTAAAATATCGGTCAGGTATCACAAATATTTTACATCCTGCCCCCCCCCCCTTTCAATATCGTACTGATACATTAGAAACTTTAAGCTTATTGTCAAAGCATTCATGATGGCACTGCTCTGAGGACTTGATCATGATGTGTGTAGATATACATGGTATCTAGTGATTCAGTTTCCATGCGTCTGATCTGATAAATATGTGGAGTACTGGTCCGATGCTATAAAACTTAAGCGTGAACTTTATTCAGGTCGTACATTTTAAGATGCCAACATTTGATGGCATCATAACATTTATGTCCAGAACAAATTACATTGTTTGCTGTTCTGGGCTATTTAATTGCCTCCCCCAATTTGTTTGTATTTTCATATGTATTAGGATTAAAAATGTCAAGCTTAAAATGAGTTGAGAAAAAAAAAAGTTTTTATAACATCAGATCAAATTATTAACTAACTGAATGTGTTTCTAGAAGATTTGTAGAGATTGTGTACTGCCCATTCCTCTAGTTCGAGGTGAAAGACTTTTATACACGAGTGTCATAAGAATTACATACATCACGCTGCTGCTGGTTTGATTGCAATTGGAGCCATTCGTATCAGTTAAATAAAAATTATACAGTCTCTTTTTTTACTATATCTTTTTCTTGTTTCAATAAAAAGTCTAAATGTTTGACCAGAATTTGAATTCATATTTTATCTTGCATCAGATGATATTAAACAGTATGCTTTATAATGTCTACGAGGTTCTCAGAAGCAATACAAATGGCATACCATTTTACCCGCTCGCATTAGCTTCATTTCCGATAATTATGAAGAGTAACAATGTGCAATGGACAGCCAGACCATGAAACATCCAAGCGTAAATGACATTACGCTTCATTATCAACGTCATACAAACGATGCTAAACAAAAGGTGTAAAGTGTGACATTGACGACTTTCTCTCCCAATGCGGCCTAGGTCACATGATTAAAATGGTTGCAGATAGAATGGCAACTTTTAGATATAAAAAATGTTAACAAACGTATATATAGAATCCAATTGCTGGTATTTGGATAAATTATGAAGCACTCTCCTTCAATCTGAAAGAAACACATCTTTCTTATGTATTGACTTCACTTCAATCTAGATGTTGTCATACTACAACCACGATTCTAAATTCAGTCAAATGAAAAATAAGTCCAATTCTTTCCAGAAAGTTCCTACGATGACGGGAACATAATGCATTATATCCAAGACATCATAAAGAGATTGTTTTCTTTGTTCATCTATATAGTCCCAAGAATGAGTATCTATATTTGCTGAAACTTTAGATATTGGTCGTGCCAATGGTATTTATTTTGCAAGTTTATTATTGTTTTGATATATTCAATTGAAAGTAACATGTTTGCGACAGGGTATATTTATTGGGAAAATATTTGATAAAGACAAATATAAGAACTGAAACCCTCAGTTTGTAAAATGATTCGATTCCTACAAAATGACATAACAGGAAAACCAACAAAGGAATAATACATGTTTGTCCCTGGTTTGTTGATTTAAATATTGCGTCTGACTAAACCCCATCAAACCTCACTTATCTACTGCAAGACGGGGACTTCTGTGGACATATATTCAGACCAGCATCGTTCCCCAGTTATTTCACCTAAAACTCTCTGCTGGTTATGTCCATCAATCCGTTTTCATTAGCACTGGCTTCTCTCTATTCTGACAGCACTATCTGCCAGATCTAGGATTTCAAAAGGGGTAGTTCAGCCAGCTATTCCAGAGAAAACACATTAATACTGTTTAATGATCATATGTAGCTAGTAGCTACAGGACCCAAAATGAAGTGGGGAGACATTCTTCTTTTTATCTGTTTCTTATTATTGTTATTACTATTATATTATTTTTTTGTCTTTCCACCAAATTTTGCCTGGACAAGTTCATAGTAACCACTGGACAGATTCTTCTCAAATTTTAGATTTGATTGATTTGTTTCTTTACATTCCAGCCAACATTTTTCAGTTATGTCAGGACTGGTCTTTCTGGGTTGTATCAGAACTAAGCAAGGATTAATGCATCTTGTTCAAGGACACAACGTATCTCTCTCTATATATAAAATTTTGGGATTGTGAAGTTGTGCAAGGGGGGTTTAAATTCAAAATGTTTGACTCTTAGGCTGGCATGGCACTTGCCTGAAACATTCCAATTTTTGTCCGAACTATATCGCGCTAACCACTCAAGGGATTGTTTTGAAATTTTAATATGACAGATGTTGACATAAAATTTGAAATCCCAGATTCAAGGGCTAAAACACAGGCGTGACAGGGCCTAACCACTTCTTAAAAGTCCTTATATCTCCAGATACCACATATTTATGTTTCCTATAAGATGGTGCATTCAATAATACTGTTTTGGGTGTACCCCTGGACCATGTCCAGACATGCCCCCTCCCCTTCACCTCAGAAAAGGCTCATATTTCTTAATCAGTTCAGATTCCTACCCCTAAACCATATATAATCATGTCCCATATACACTGGACTGAAGTTCTAAGTAGCCACTTTTCAATTTCTTTTTTCTGACTAAGCCCTAGTGATATTGAAATGAATTTTTGCCCAAGTACGTGCATTGTAATGGACTAAAGTTAATCTGTATTTTGGAAAAGTTTTCTATCACTTCACGATTTTTGGGTTCAAAAATGCCAAAATCAACTTTATGAAGAAAAAAAAGCGTTATGAATGCGTTTTTTATTGAATTCAAGTACAGGTGATTGCAAACTGCTTAGTCGACTTGAAAAACACCAAACACTTGTCATTTGCTTATGACAGATTTTTTATGAATTTTTAAAATTGATAATTTTCCGAAATTTTCGGAAATCATCAGCTGCACATACCAAAATCATTGTATGTATGTGTTTTATTTTATGTTAATATGTTTGCCAAAACACCATGCAACTTGACGAGCCCATTTTCTATCGATATTTTTACTAATTTGGTATCCACTTCCGACTTTAACGTGAAACTTTAAAGGGAATTTAAATGGCATTTGTTAAAGAATTATTGTAATTTTTAAGCTTAACAGTGACGCAAATTCATATTAAAGAACCCCTGAAAATTACACTGCTGTGCGGCAGATAATAAAGCGTACTGAGCAATGCAAAGTGAGTATGCAAACTGCATGCTTAAGCTAAAAATCCTTTGATTAAGTTGTTGACCGTGGCTGCCTTCATGTTAACGTAGAAGAGAAATGGAGTGTACAAATGTAAAAAAAAACTATTGATTCTTTTTATCTTATATTTCAGCTGTTATAAACATCTTCAAACTAATAAAAATATAAATGGATAACGTATCTGATGATTAGTTTATATCACACTAAAAAGTGTGACTTTTTGAAATGATGGTACCTTTACTCGGACCTCGTCTGTGCATGGTCTACCGGTCATTTTCAAATGAGATATTTGCAGTCTTGACAAAGCCTTGGACATTTTTATAGAATTTAAATTTTGTGAGAGCGATTTTAACTTTCTGAACGGGAGCAAAAATTGTATGGTGGCTACTTATAACTTCGGTTCAGTGTATAGATTCAATAACCTTGGTCAGGGTGTCTCAAGCTCAGGGAGTGCCCAGAGGCTGTTGATATTCATTATGGTTCCAGAACTTCGGTAAGTGGCAGGTTTCACCCCATTAAATGTCAGCATAGTAAATTGAATATGATATGTCCTGCTTTATATAGTCTAACAATTTGATACATGTACATATAAATGATACATTATAGTATGCAGACCGCAAATCAATCTTGACTTTTTATTGGAGTGCTAAGAACAGTTGGACTCCAGCGTTCCTGTGCAGCATTTGGCTACACCAGATCGTTTGTGTTTTCTGGAGCATAATGGTGACAGTTAGGCATATTGTAAATGTGAAAGTGGATAAATGAGCGTTTTGCAAATAACAAACTTTATCAAACCGCATGCATACATCCACATTTGGTGGTTCTAAACCTTGGACAATAACAGCTTGCTCTAAATATAGTGCTGGCCTACTCATTAGTTATGCAAAATTTACATACAGCTAGCCTTGTCTGGGATTCTCTGCAGTAATTATCAAAGTTTGAGTGTTTTGCTACCACCTCCACCCCTCCATCTCGGTAGATTTTTTCATCAATTGCTATGGTTCATGTTATTCATCTATGATTGTATTAGAATTTTTGTCAAGTTATGGTTTAGTTGTTGCTGTTTTAAGAATGTTTTACTTGTCCAATTGACCAATTCACCATGTCTATGCAACTGTCATACTTCGCTCTCTGGCCACAACTTTTATGAATATGTAATCCTTGTTATGTTTAGTTAGAGCGTTGCTTATGGTATGGCAGGTTTTACCTCATCAAATGTCAAAATTATCAATGAGGGCTATAATTCAAATGCATCAGTATATATTGCCATGATGGGTTAGCATAGTAAATTGAATATGTTATGTCATGCTATATATAGTTTAACAATTTGATACATATAAATGTTACATTATAGTATCCAGACCGCAAATCAATCTTGGCTTTTTAATGGTGCGATAAGAACAGTTGGACTCCAGCGTTCCTGTGGAGCATTTGGTTAAACCGCATCGTTTGAGTTTTCTGGACCATACTGGTGATAGTCAGGCACATTGTAAATGAGAAGGTGGATAAATACGTATAATGATATATAGAAATAAAGTAAGTAAGGGTGCAAAGATCAGGAATCGATACAATCACCTGACCCAGGGTACCAATAGGAAAGTGACAAACTCACAGTAGACACCACAAACGAGAGCCAAGAGGTCAGCCTTTTCCCAGCAGGTGACCACAAAGCACATATGAAAACGCGCACAAAGACATAGCAAACACAAGAGAGAACAAAAACATAAAAGATCCACAAAAGAAGTACCGCCTTGGAACGGTCAGTAAAATATTTTACTGGAGGGCTTAAACCGATTTAACGGCGCCAACCTCACCCTTAATTCAGATGTGGATCAGACACATAGATATTTGGTTTGCATGAAAGACCCCTTACTTATCAATGCATCATCTCCTAAAACATATAAATCAAGATAGAACAAGGAGATAAAGCAAGGATAAGGACTCAACAGTAAATTAAACTGAATACCGGAGCAAAAGAAATCCAACAGGTAAACCCCAGTGGGCCCGACAAAAGCCAAAGCATCAGGCCCCTACCATCTCATCAATAGATAAGTCTTTAAGTCGGAACCATCATAGAGTCTGAAGTCCGACCCACCGGCGTGCAATTAAAGAGGAAAGCAAAGTTGCCAACCGTGATTAGGTTGACTACCAAGCATGCAGTCTGTTGCAATACATTACTGTTGTAGCCAATCTTTTCATAATGGGAAATTATTTTAATGAACTGCGCTGAAAAATTATTAGAGCCGACAATCTTCTTTAATTTATACACCAAGTCACCATAGAAATCAGGTTCCGAAAGTCCTTGGCGCAAGAGAGATTTAAGTCCAACTTGGAATATAGAAATCAAATCATAGTATCGTCTATAAAATTTTTAAAATGTTTTGCGAAGTTTATGATACCAATAGCCTTGTTTAAGAAGTTTCTGAGTTAACAATTTATTGCGAATGTTGAAGTCAGCAACTTAGCTAGATGCTCTAGCAAAACGAATGAGTTGAGCGATATAGACTCCATAGGATGTAGAACGAGGAACATCACCATCTAAAAATCTAAACCCCATCAGCTTATGCCAAATGATTGATTTCAGTGATTATTTTATTTTTCGTTTGGAACAGTCTGTAAAAATAATGGTAATTATCATACTTTTTATTAGAAAATGTGTTCGTTTTGTATAATATGTGATTCTTACACGGCTTTTAAGCAATTATCACTGCTGTTGAGCACATAAGCTACCATTGTATGACAATTGTTGTATTTGTGCGACCCTTGTTGTATATTAAATAGATTGACGTCGCGTTTGTGAGTGATATAACGCTATGTACTAAAATCGATGAAACACCTAGTCTAGTGGTTTACAGATTCTGGTTACATTATGAAATGCCGCCCATAACAACGTACCGACATCACAAAACCTTACCGTTTTCATGCAAAAACGATTTAGTGCAATGTGATAAATGGAATCTAACGTTTCTGTCATTGATTATTATATTTAGAAAACACTTTGCGAAAAGGCAACAAAATGCTCGACAAGTCTCGCATTTTATCGCTGTTTCTAATCTAGATAAATTCAGTAATACATACGCACACATATTAGATCCTCCATATGGCATTTTTCGTATTACACTCATATCAACACTACCGATGACAGCTCATGGAATATCGATACGTCATGCTGATAGGGGACTCTTGAGTTGACACGGGATGTGATATGAAATGTCATATAATTATCTCTATTTGATGGACTTGTGTCATTCAGGTTTGTGCGTGCAGCTATCCCATTTGAATTAGATATGAAACTTCCTCTACCTTAATGCTTTTGTCTGAGTCTTCGCTGCTTTATTATGCAATAAGTACTAAGATTTCACGTGCTGGCAAGATATCTAAACTATAATGACACAGATCAAAGACTTCTGTACAGTCGTCTGAACAGGTCATTTCTTATTCGCTCATTAGATATTGCTACAGCTATATTTGATATATACAATGTTTCATTGGCCCTAGCTAGTCTATGAAGCTGAGCTGGTTATTTGAAATCTCAGCCTGCCACAAATGGGATACAGTTATAATTGTGAGGTGCTGATCATTCGGCATTGATCATGCAATATGTATGTTTGCAAATATTATAAGAACATCTAACGCCTTGACCAGTGAGGCCATTTTCACAATTTGAATAATTGAACAACGAAAAGAATGATCATGGTCGGTTTTCATTTGCTTGCTGGATGAAGAGTAGCCTGTGTCCTGTGCTATTCAATGTAATTGGCTAATTTGGAAATCTGCTTTTATTAACTTAGTAAGCCTTCCGTTTTCATGTGTTGTAGCTCCTCGAGTGTACCTCTCTTCGTTCCAACAAAGCAATAACTATCGAACACTCATAAAACATCTATCAGAGACATCAAAAAACATGTAAAGCGTAATTCGTCTTATTTGTAATTACAAAGTTATAACTATAAAACACAAAAACGACTATCAGAGACATAGTCGAGACGGGTACTGCTACTTGCAGTTGTAATTACAAAGCAATAACTATAAACGAACATTAACAACTATCAGAAACATCATAAAGACAGGCTAGCTGCAGTTGTAAATACAAAGTATTAACTATAGAACACACACACAAAACATTTATAGGAGACGCCATAAAGATGGGTACTGCTTGTTGCAGTAACTGGTATAATTACAAAGTAATACTTAAAGAACACACATAAACAACTATCAGTGACAACATAAAGACAGGCACTGCTTGTTGCAGTTGTAAATACAAAGTAATAACTATATAACACACACATAAACAGTTATAGAAAACGCCATAAATACAGGTTATTAGATGGCCGCTGTGTGCCTCTAGGTCATATTGGAACACCTCGGCCATTTCATAACCTTTTTATTACATCCGCGTATCTTCATGTAACGTTTCTTTAATCTCGGCTGGCTTTTCATACCAGGAGCGCCAGTAAGAGCGAAAAACAGGCGTGAGGAAAATAGCAACATCAACGAGCGTGACATAGATCACTGACGTCATAAGATAATATTTTTTACAATGTCATTGACGACGAGACATTTCAACAGACTTTTGTCAATAAAACAAGCACAAGCCTTAAGATTAGTATACATGTACATGTTTATCTAGATACGTGGTATACCTTTCTTATTTCACTGTATTTCATATAAAATCAACTTTTTCCCTGAAAAGTAATTTATTTGAATAGCTGACATGAACTTCACGATCCCCAGTATTCTTGCTTCTTGTCAATTCGACCCTTCCAGTCAGTTCGACCACCATGGTGAATCAGAATTTTAGCTCGTGACGAGTATTGGAACGTCCGCAAATCCGGATGCATCGAAGCGAGAGTTCATATAAGTAAAGATAAAATGCGAAAAAAGCAGGATCTAGTTGCAATTTCATTGTAGAAATAATAAATTATGTCTTAAATTTCCAAAATTCCTAATCAAAAAAAGTTTTTAGCCCAATAAAAATTCGTTTTTTCGTTTTGAAATCACTCTTTTTTGCTGACTACTTCTTTAGTGATCATGGAGACGCTTGTTCGACCTAATTACGTTTTTTTTCAAAAATTACAGTGCAGTTCACTTGATAAATTCTGGTACCTTTATCGATCTTTTGTCTCTATTTTAGAAATAAAACATCAATTTTGGACCTTTTTTCAAACATATCCCAAGCTGTTAGACAGGAAATAGCGTGACTACAATCCAAGACATGTCTATGAAGTGATATAGATTTTTGGTGTCTCCTGACCCATTTAGCTGCTGGTGGGCTATTGTTATCATGCAATGTCCATTATACAGTTATGAGTTTGTCTCATTATATTTAGTGACCCAATCGTTTTTTAGCCTTTTTTTAAAAAATAAAAAAGTGAAAATCTACATTAGAGTTTCCGAATCATTCAGAAGGAACACATTTATTTAACTGGACTGTAAATTCATGTATCACGCGTGACCTTGGTGGTTTTATCAACCAATCGGAGTGGTCGATTTCACAAGAAGCATCTATGTGATCCAGAGCGATGACATCACTTGATGAAAGACCGCTGGTTACAAATTTTGTGTTGCCTGTATGTCTAAGTTCGTTTTATTCGTAGTTACAAATGTTTAGTTAATATTTGTTGGTAAACTAAAAAAATAGAGGGAGTAACCATAACGTACTTGCGCAAAAGTTGTGATAAGGAGGTCGGATAGACAGCAAACCAGGCTACCGATCGATCATCCGATCAGCTTGACACCAGTGTACTTTATCAGCCTGAGGCCCTAGTTATTTTGTTTGTTTTACCGAAACTGGCGAAAAGCCTAACTGGTCTGTATTATAATGCCCTTTCTTTATTCTTCTGGCATTTTATTATTTTGCTGCCGCAATCCACCGTAAAATACATCTGAAACAGGGTCTCATAACGATTCTAAAATCTACACAGCCATGAGTCGAATCTAAAAAGTGCACGCTTTCTATGCGTCATCACTATGAGGCAGTGTCAAAAATCCATATTGATGCCTCATAATGTGTGACTGTGCCAATATGGATTCACGCAAATGGGAAATATTACTGAGTTCTAACGGCAATTTTACTATGTAAACTTTAGAAGGTATGTAATAAATGGGTACTACTTGTTGCAATTATGTTATAATTACAAAGTAATAACTATAGAACACACATGAAACAACTATGAGAGACATTATAAAGACAAGCACTGCTTGTTGCAGTTGTAATTATAACAAAGTAATAACTTAAGAAAGTAGGAAAGAGGGCAAAGAACAGGAATCGATACAATCATGTACCACACATGACCCAAGATATCACATGGGAATGCTACAAACACACAATCAGACATCACAGACAAGAACCAAGATGTCAGCCCAATAACTATAGAACACACATAAACAACTATCAGAGACATAATAAAGACAGGCACTGCTTGTTGCAGTCTTAATTACAAAGTAATAACTATAGAACACAGATAAAACAACTATGAGTGACACCATAAAGACATGTAATGCTTGTTGCAGTTGTAATGTCAAAGCAATAACTATAGAACATACATAAAACAACTATCAGTGACACAATAAAGACATGTAATGCTTGTTGCAGTTGTAATTACCAAGAAATAATTATAGAACACACAAAAAACAACTATCAGAGACATCGTAAAGACATGAACTGCTTGTTGTAGTTGTAATTACAAAGTAATAACTATAGAACACACATTAAACAGTTATAGGAGACGCCATAAAGACATGTGCTGCTTGTTGCAGTTGTAATTACAAAGAAATAACTATAGATCACCCATAAACAACTATCAGATACATCGTAAAAGTAAGTAAGGGGGCAAAGATCAGGAACTAACGTATAATGCTTGTTGCAGTTGTAATTACAAAGTTATAACTATAGAATACACATGAAACAACTATCAGAGACATCATAAAGAAATGTACTGCTTGTTGCAGTTGTAATTACAAAGTACTATAGAACACAAATTAAACAGTTATAGATGATGCCATAAACATAGATCCTGCTTGTTACAGGAACCGTTATAATTGCAAAGTAATACCTATAGAATTCTTATAAAGTAGCTGTAAGAGTCATCATAAAGACACGTCATGCTTGTTGCAGTCGTAATTTCAAAGTAATAACTATAGAACACAAATAAAACAACTCTCAGAGACACCATAAAGGCCTTTAGTGCTTGTTGCAATTGTAATTGCAAAGTAATAACTATAGAACACACATTAAACAGTTATAGGAGACGCCATAAAGACATGTGCTGCTTGTTGCAGTTGTAATTACAAAGAAATAACTATAGATCACCCATAAACAACTATCAGATACATCGTAAAAGTAAGTAAGGGGGCAAAGATCAGGAACCAACGTATAATGCTTGTTGCAGTTGTAATTACAAAGTTATGACTATAGAATACACATGAAACAACTATCAGAGACATCATAAAGAAATGTACTGCTTGTTGCAGTTGTAATTACAAAGTACTATAGAACACAAATTAAACAGTTATAGATGATGCCATATACATAGATCCTGCTTGTTACAGGAACCGTTATAATTGCAAAGTAATACCTATAGAATTCTTATAAAGTAGCTGTAAGAGTCATCATAAAGACACGTCATGCTTGTTGCAGTCGTAATTTCAAAGTAATAACTATAGAACACAAATAAAACAACTCTCAGAGACACCATAAAGGCCTTTAGTGCTTGTTGCAATTGTAATTGCAAAGTAATAACTATAGAACACACATTAAACAGTTATAGCACAGTATGTAAACTGAAATAAACATCCTGTACCGTTCCTCCACTAGCTCACGCCTTACAGCACTCGTGCGTAACCAGTAGTTGGAAAATGCGCGTATTTAGGTACATGTACACGTTTCGATTCATATTGTTAGCGATACAGACAATACACATTCGAACAAGGTAAGAAAAGCCATTTTATCTTTTTTATTCCGTTTTATTCCATGATTTTAACGGTTTCTTCCTTTTCATTTTGCTTTGATAAAAAACGACTTGCTCACAATCAGAGCCGTTCTGTGTCGAAAACGAGCTTAAATGCCAGATTGCACGGTTTTAGTAGAATTGGCAATCACATGTATACATGATACATGGTTGTAACTGTAACAGTTACATAGATCTATGGAAAAAATGAATTTTAATAGGTGGGCCCTCGCAATTACAGCTGTACCAACAACTCTCACATCACGATTTCCGACAACTGGTTACGCACGAGTGCTGTAATTCATAATGTATAAGGTGTGAGCTAGGAGGAACGGGTACAGGATGTTTATTTCAGTTTACATACTGTGTATAGGAGACATCATAAAGACGTGTACTGCTTGTTGCAGTTGTAATGTCAAAGCAATAACTAAAGAACACAAAAAACACAACTATCAGAGGCATCATAAAGAAAGGCACTGCTTGTTGCAGCTGTAATTACAAAGAATACATATAAAACAACTACTGGAGACACCATAAAGACATGTACTGCTTGTTGCAGCTGTAATTACAAAGTAATTACTAGTGAACACCCATAAAACAACTACCATAGACATCATAAAGACAGGCACTGTTTGTTGCAGTTGTAATTACAAAGTAATTAGAGACATAATAAAGACAGGTTCTGCTTGCTGCAGTCTTAATTACAAAGTAATAATTATAGAACACACATAAAACAACTATCAGTGACACCATAAAGACATGTAACGCTTGTTGCAGTTGTAATTTCAACGTTATACGTGCATCCTGGACGGCACGCGCAAAGTGCTTGTGATCCAATGGGACGCAGGCGCATACATTCAGAGTATGATATCTTTCTCATTGATTCTGTCAATTCACCAGTGTTTTTTTGTCAGTAAAAGCTTGATTTTGGTCCGAGTTTCAATGCTTCGATTCATTTTCAAATGCCTGAGCAGCCTAGAGAATGCTATTTGGAATTGCTCGGCAATCAACGTACTTTCTTAATAAGTACATGTGACTTGGTACGCCAATAGAAAACGTTTCTGAAAGGCTTTGTCAAATAAAATTTTCTAAAGCGTGGCCACATTTCTTCCCGCATCGATATAATTCTGAGCTCACCTACAGTTAATAGTGCTGCAGCAGACCCACCATATTGTGACACATACCGGTCCCCACAAGGTAACAAGCAGCAACATATATCAAATTAAAGCTCAGAGTATTTGGAGTTCAAAATTGCATGATGCAACTGTTATAACCAAGGGCATTTTTTACGGCCCTTCAACAGATGGTACCTCTAATACCCTAGTCTAAAGCCCTTAGTGATAAATGCATTAAATGTGCTGCAGTATGTTAGTGTTAATGGACAGTTCTATACAACAATAAACAGAAATGATAATATTAATTAATAAAACATCAGTTCCACGTAACTGTTTCTTGTCTACAGTCGCGAAAAAGGTCAATAAGTGCAAAAGTCGCGAAAACATATGACATTGTAAAATATTGATGATACCGTGATTTGTTTACCTTAAATCCTGTCGTAAATTAAAACTGGCCGTTCAACATAACATTTTATTCAATTGACTTATAAATAATCGTCAGTATAGGTTATAGTTCACTTTAACACTGCACTGGAAATAAAAAGAATACGGAAACTTAGGTGTGAAAAAGCAACAAAATTGAATCTGGATGTTAGCAACTTTTCCATAAAAAACACTGATTTTGTACAAACGAGTCATTAAATATTATAGAAGGAAAATATGATTGATTGGTTGACTGATGGATTGATTAATTGATTGATTGATAGATTTTGTTTTGCTATTTAACTATTCTGACCATTTTTTTTTCATAATTCAAATTATTGACCAACAATTATTATCAAATTAAATGATCTACAACCAAGTAATTGAATTCACCACCTTCAAGAAATGTTGGTTATCTTAATGAAACAAACATTCTGCTAGAGCTTTGTAACTGTAATTACAATGTTAACTATATCAGACTAAGGCAAGGCACAACATATTCTAGCAGGAGAATATTGACTTGTAGACTAAAAATGAAATTCCTGTCCAGTTCAAATGGTGGAGTGATAAACATACTAAACTATCCTGATATTCTGTTTCAAGACATTACAAGACGGAAGATCTACCTCTTCTACGGTCCAGTTGTGGTGATGATTTCCTCACCCTAGTTATGCTCCCATTGAACAAGGCATATCAGAACCTATATTTTATGGTGATTTAGTCTATAAATTCAAACGAATTGTTGGAAAACCTAATTTTAGTGATCAATTCAAAAAGATAGTTAAACGTTATATAAGGGTTGGATATAACTTGGATATCATGCGACAATCTGCATGCCTAGTTGTAAACCCAATCACGGTTTATAGCTATGGTTTCCTCTTTAATTGCACGACGGTGGGTCGGGCCTCAGACTCTATGACGGCTCTGACGTAAAGCTTTAATCGGTGGGTTGGGGCCTGATGCTTATCTGTAGCTGGACCCACCGTGGCTCAACTTGAGGTTTTCTTTAGCTCTGACTATCTGTGAGTCATGAGCCCTTTTCTTTGTTTCATCATGGTGTAGTAATTTGATTAGAGTGTTTTTCCATGATGATACATTGCATTAGTCAGATGGCCTCCATGCGAGCTGAACATTTTTTGTTCTTCAACAACAGCAGAATCTAGGACGAAGATTTGGTACCAGTAAAATGCATTTAAGCCCCGCGGTGGCTTAGGCTGCTGTCCGTTCTAAGGCGGTGGTTCTGTTGTTGTTGACTTTCTGTTTATTGTTGCTCCCATTGTGGGAGTCTGTAATTGTTCTATGTTTTGTTGTACGTTACTTTATGTCCATTTTAGTATTGCTATCATCTTGATGGGGAAGAGAGAGCTGATTGCTTTGCTTAATTTGTCTTCCTGGTGTCTCGTGATGGTTGAGCGGCTCTTCCTCACGGTTCCACTGGGTTGTCTGCAGTTTGTGATTGTGGTATTTCCTGATCATACTCATTTACTGCTTTTGAGCTTTGATGCTAAAACTGCACGAATATCTCGCTGATGTTTGCAACAAACTGGTTATATTTTAAAATATTGTCTGATTCTTTAAATGAAACAACAAAGAAACAACAAATGACTTCGATCAGCGATTACATAATTGCTTGTTTGTTTCAAAATTACAAGAACACGTGGAATAAAAGGACTAACGCTAAAGAGAAACGCCTTAAGCAGGGTGGTGTCTTCAAAGACCCGTTACAGCCAAGTACTCTTTGACATTTCATGATAATGTGTTTAGATGCCAGAAAAAGACACAAAAAAGGAGTTAACATTTATCATTCAGACACACGCTCAATGTGGAAGAGGTTTGATAATGATGTGAATCAATGAAAGTCTACTAAAAGCCTTAGACAAAGGCAGTCAAGTATCAATAAACTCCACGAAGAAGCATTTGATACCATCAGAAAAGAACATGCCACTAAAAAGCTACTACGACCCACTTTTTCAAGTCTGACATTAAAGTAATGACAGAAATAAAAAAAAAAACACAGTCCTTATCCAAATCAACAGTGTAACAATCAATGGAGAAGTAATGTATTTAAGGCTTTTTGCAATGAAGTCTTTTTGAACAAGCGCCTATTCATGTTAGTATGTTCAAGAATGACTGACCAATGATTGCATGTGCATTTTTCGACTACACGCACAAGCTAGAAATTTAGCAGGATAACAAAATTGTTTCAGTACAATCTGCAATTTTTATACTCAAATTTAAAGTAGTTGACAGGTACAAAGAGAATCGCCTCAAACTTCAGACAGGTAGAAATTAGCGATACAAATGCATCCCATAAAATTTACATCCAGGACCAAAATAATGAAGAATTTAAGCAAGGGAAGGAAACAAAGTGAATTATAGCATACTACACTATCGACATGTATATACATGTGATATAGAAAATACTGATGAAGTACTGAATAGAGGTAAACTGCATACCTTAGTGGCGGCCTGAAAGATAAGGCCTTTGCCATTATAAAGCACAACACAGAAGATCTACCCCTGCAATCAAACTGGGAAGAATCAGACACACAAAAAATGATCCTCAATGCAGCGATTGCATCAAAAAATGGTGCCAGTAAGATCATTGTAAACAGTCCAGATGGTGACACAGTGTTTCTTAATTGACTTGTTTGTTTCCCTTTGATGATACATTACATAAGTTAGGAAGCTTCAATGCGAGCTTGGTGTTTTTAAAACAACAGAATCTAAGTTGAATATTTGGTCAGTAAAATTTGTTTAAGTCCCCCAATGGCTTGGTCTATAGTCTGTTCTAAGGCAGCTGTTTTGCTTTTATTTATTCATTGTTTGTTGTTGCTCCCATTGTTTGTGGGGATTTATTGTTAGATGCTTGTTTTGTTTTGCAGTAGCTTTTTGTCATTTCTAGTTTTGCAATCATCTCTCTGGGGAAGAGAGAGCTTGGTGCTTTGGTGTGTTCTGAATTTCGTGTCGCTAGTGTTCTTTGGTTCTTCCTGGTCGTGCCATGGGTTGGTCTGCCGTATGTGATTGTGATATTTCCTGGTCATACCCACTCACCTTTGGTTTTCCTGTTACATCACAGGACAAATATTTTTGCAAGTTAGATATTCGTTTTTACGATGAACAGGAACACATGTCGATTTGAAACATTTTATTCCTGTGCATGAGCTCTTTCACAAGAACACAGAACAACAGAACATATTAATGTTTTTCTATCGTTTGACTGGCTGTGACACTTGCAATGCCTTTTATGGTAAAGGAAACAAGTTAGCTAATAAAGCGATCTTTCAACAACTATGAACAACCCGGCCTGCACTAAATTTGTAGAGTTACTGTTAGCAAAAAGCAATGCAATTCACGTTATGAAATCAGATACGAGGAGGTGATGAAGAAAGTACCACCAAAACGCCACCACCGGAAAGATAACAGCTTAACACTGCGTGTTATGAGTTGTTTTTATCAGTAACATGTACTTATCTTGAAGACTTGTGCATTGTCGTGCAACTGCAGAGTTTTGATATGAATCCTATGAGGAAGCACATGACAGAATGGCATTGAGACCGCCCATGACGAGCCAGTCCGCTACACCACACAAGTTGTTGACTGATTTATTATGTAAATTTTCCATTATGAGTATGCTTCTCTTTCTGTAATGAACAGATTTGTTCAATCTTGTGTGTGTGCAATGTAGCAGTGTCATGGGAAGCAAAATTGTCTGAATATTTTCTCTACTTTATCTTGTGATGATGTTGCCGATTTGGACACTGAATCGGATAAATCAGTGAGTGTGTTACGCCATGATGCATAAACTTTGGCTCATTTTATTGGAACTAGTCATTAAAATGTCATATTTAATACATACTGAATATATAAAAGAAACAGTTTAATACTTGCCTGACACACGTTGATATACTCAACGTTTCCGTCAATGTCCTTGACAAAATTCTTCCCAGATATTACATTAATAAGATCTGATAAGGATTTTGCTAAATGAATGAACCGTATCATCTATTCATTTGTGATGATTTTATTTTGAGTAGGAGCTTCTCAAATGGCATTTGATAACATTTTACCTAGTTTTCAATACATCTGTACTTAAAGATATCATTTGACTAAAATAAGTAAGTAAGGGTGCAAAAATCAGGAATCGTTACAATCAAGTACCACACCTGACCCAGGATACCAATGGGAAAGTAACAAACTCACAGTAAGACACCACAAACGAGAGCGAAGAGGTCAGCTCTTTCCCAGCAGGAGACCACAAGGCATATATAAACAGACGCGCACAAAGGCATAGCAAACACAAGACAGAAAAAACATAAAAGATCCACAAAAGAAGTACCGCCTTGGAACAGTCAGTAAAATATTTTACTGGAGGGCTTAAACAGGTTTAACGGTGCACCAACCTCACCCTTAGTTCAGATGTGGATCAAGACACATAGATGTTTGGTTTGCATGAAAGACCCCTAACTTATCAATGCACCATCTCCTAGAAAATATAAATCAAGATATAAAAAGGAGATAAAGCAAAGATAAGTACTTAACAGTAAATTAAACTGAATACTGGAGCAAAAGAAATCCAACAGGTAAACCACGGCCCCGACAGACAGCCTACAAAATAAGTCTGCAAAATCATGAGTTTTCGAGACAAAATGTACTAAATAACCTTTCGACATCAGTGTATATAATACTGAAAACAATTTAGCACCCTTGTTTGTCATTAAGCGTTCATATTATACAAACTTGAACCATAGTTTTGATCATTGGTTTAAATGGATTTTTATCAGTAAATTTATTCAATTTTATGGGTGCCCTTCTTTGAAAGGCCGTTAGCTTTTTTGACCCTACATATGGAAGACGCATCATGCACCTTTTGCTTACCAGATGTCAGTTGTAAACATTTTTTTAAACTTGTATTCAATACATTTATACCAAAAGAGATCATTTGCCAGAAAATATTCTACAAAATCATGGGTTTTTGTGACAAATGTACTTAATGACCTTTCGCCATCTGTGTATTTGGACTTAATGAACCTTACATATGATTAATAATATTTTTAGCACCCTCAAGTATCATTCAGTGTTCATATAACGCAAACTTCAGCAGTGCTTTTGATCATTGGTTTATATTGATTTTTATCAGTAAAGTTATTACTTGTATGGATACTCTTTTTGGTGGGCCATAAAATTTTTCGCCCCAATAAATGGTAGTGCATTATGCACTGTTTGCTCACTAGATGTCATTGATATGATTTAAACTTGTTTTCAATACATTTATACCTAAAGAGGATCATTTGTCAAATAGAATTCTAGAAAATCATGGGTTTTCGTGACTAATGTCCCTAATGACCTTTCACTGTCAGTGTATTTGGACTTGTGTGCATCTCATGTATTATGCAAAGTATTTCTAGCATTTTTCTGTATCATTTACTGTACATATTATACCAACTTTAGCAATGTTTTTGATCTCAGGTTTAAATTAAGTTTTTTCAGTAAAGTCATTTATTTGAATGGGTGCCCTTTTTTAATGACTTTTTAAGGACCTCATACCGAGGTGGCATCATGCATTTTTTAATTTGGGAGACTCTTAGCTTTAATTTGACGTATGTTGCTGCTTGTTATCCTGTGGGGACCACTATCTCGAAAACTAGCTCACTTTTTACTGCTTTGCTGCAGCACTATAAACAGGCCAACGCTTGGCCATTTCACACTTTTTAAGACAAATTACGGAACAATCTCAACATTTGACTTAATAACGGCGACAAATTAACCCAATTTACCGATTATGCTGTTGCATCTGCGACTACATATGCAGTTTTTCTGATACAGATAGGTCTACCGTAAGATTTATCTACCTCGGAAATTGAGAGAATTTTATTTGAATTTGGCATTGTCTGCATGTTTACGATTAATACATTAATATGGAAAACTTTGTGGCTTGATCTTACTGTCCGCCGGCCAAACCCTCGGGACTAAGGACGCAAAGGAAGATAGATAGACTAGTCTACATCAGGATCGGGGCAGCTGCTCATCCAATGTAATCAGTATTCGTGCTGACGTAGTGACGAGTTTGCTCAACGCAATAGGCTTACTTTAAAGGTGAAACATGGGTAAACGGCAAGTAGGAATGTTTCATATGTGAATCCGAAGTGGGCGTTATCGTCACCAGTATTGTTGATATCTGATCATGATCATCATCAGCACCCTGGCATCAGCATTAACATAGGTATTGAGCAAGTAATAAAACGCATTAGAAGCTACATAGCTAGTGTAAGACACATTAGATAGAGAGATGGAAAGCTGATGCCATACGGGAACAATCAACTCAAGGTAAGTATATTTTATTCGAAAACATATGAATCTGTTGAAACTCTCCAAACCCATCTCCCTGCATACAAACTAACACACTTACCCCTGCCCCACCAGCACATCGTCTTCACGAAGACGCCCACAACGTTTAAGGCAGACTTGCATAATCTATGCACTAACTACCAGATCTCGTGCACTGACCCAAATACACTCGTAACATCTGAAATGCTTTTTTTCCAGTTTACATAAATTAATACATGGATCTACACACACGCACACACGCACGCACACCAGGGTTTGCGCTGGGATTTTTTTCTTTAGCCACCATTTTCGTCGATAGCTGTAACCAAATTAATATTTTTGCCCCAAATTTATTATATCTTCGCATTTTGCATCAATGTCAATCGCTAGCATGAACCCTGCACACACATACACATGCATAAAAATCATCATGCACCAACCACTTTATCTTACTGAAATGTTTGCATCATTTAAATTTGTAGATATATGTGCCAGTAATGAGATTTTGGCACTTTTTGCATATGCCACGGCTCAGGAGGAGCATGCGCATCTGCAGAGTTTCATCTTTATAGTCCGAGGGCCCGTAATAGGTTTAATCAAGTGGTTGAGGCCAAAAGGTTTGAAGGTGTGTTCTTATGTAGAAAAGTGTGCTGAATTCAAAAGTCAAACTCTTAAAAAAATGGCTGGTACACAAAAGTGCTATGCGTAACGGAATACCCCCGGGGTATGCAATATCTCAAAATAGCGCTAAAATGGGGGTACACTTGCATGTTTATATTTTAAACCATGTAATATTAGTATTAAAATGCAAAGTTTGGCAGCAAACAATGTATAATGATCAATGTTCAATATAAAAGTAAAGTAAGAGATGCCAAGGACGCTTTCTAACATGAAATACAGCAAATATAAAGCCCACGAAAACTTTTGTCTCTGGTTAACGGATGGTTTTAATTTGTTTAAGCTAGAGCAGATTTAAAATTCAATCTTATGTAATACAATGGTGTTGGCATCAACACGTACTATAGTTTCAAAAAATGAGAGTATGGCCAAGAAATGCCATAATCACAGACTGCAGGCCAACCAATGGCACCATGAGGAAGAGACACATAGAAGGCATAATCCAAGCTCTTACAGTACACTATATAGGTATATTTCAAGTTCCTTTTCCTTTCAATGTGAATAAATTATGCTCAGATAAGACTATGATTTGCCTGGATGTTGGCCCAGCCTATTAGGTTCTAAGCTGTGAACTCTATGTATAGCTAGCTATCACCACATGGCCAGCCAAGACCGAACAGAATGTGCTGGTCAATATTCCACATTACTTATATTCTATGTCCTAGGAATTGCATGATAACTCATATCCCACTCTTTTGCTGAATCATAAAAGAAATGATGAGTATGAAAAAAGTGAGTATGATCAGAAAATACCACAATCACACACTACAGACCAACCAACGGCACCATGAGGAAGAGCTACAAGACACCAGGAAGACATACAAAGTAAAGCAGCAGGCTCTTTTTTCCTCATCAACATGATTGCAGCATAGCAATGTACAACAAAATATGGAACAAACACAGAACCCCACAATGGGAGCAACAATCAACAACGAATCAACAACAACAGAACCGCCGCCTTAGAGCGACCAATTTGTACGGAAAAGCAATATAGTGAGAACGTCAGTATAGTTGCATTGACAACAATAATAGGTTGAAAAATTAGTTCACAAGTATGCTTAACATGCAAGACAATACAGGTATCAGCTTCTACATTGTGTCAATTTAGGTCTAAGAATCTTTATGTGTCATTTGTCCATCAAATAATTTGTATCTAAAGCAGACTTCATCAATCTAAAATACAGCTCACATGGCATTAGCATGCTCATTTCGGCACCACAGTTCTGCCACTAATCTCAATTGAGATGTCTTAAATGATTCTGACTTTAAAGCTTGAGTAAAATATTTTGGTGTGCCCTGTTCAGGTCCAGATTCATTTACCTCTCCCTATACTATACCATGATCTTCTCTGGTAAAATCATTAATTGATGGATATTTAAAAGTGTCACTTGCAAAATCTATATGATTTGCACGTCTGACAAGACGACGAGACAGAATCACATTTGATTGACCACAAAAAGTTGAAGGCTAATCTACATGAGAATGTACCAGGAACATTCCATCGACAATACAAGCAGCTATATTTCTGGAAGCTAACTGAAAAGAGTTGATTTGTCAGTAAATATTTTTAGTTCATCAATATGGGCAAAAGTCAACGGAACGGATGGAAGGTGATAAGCAAGCACCCTTTTCAGATCTAACTCTAACTATCGGCAGATAAAGTAAGCGGCTAAACGAGTATTTTGTTCTTTATCTGCAAATGGTTTTACTTTTTTCAGCGAACTGGTTTTTCAAATTTAATTTGTCACCTTAAGGGAGCATCCTGTATTCAACTCTTTATACCATTGTTGTCGCTTTGTCTGAGTTGCTTAAATGCTCCTTGCAATAATCTAAGATATCATATTGCCTGTGAAATGAAGTAGAGCTTTTCATCTCGAAAAACTGTAAGAAAAGAGTCCATAGTAGTCCCAATCCCAGTGATTAACTTGTTCATGTCTACATTGTCACGCTTAATTGGGCTTGGTGTCATCTGCATTCTCTTTCAGTCCTGACGTTCAATTAAATTGCTAACAAGCTCACTTAGTACAGACCTAATCACTATCCACGTCCTTCTTGCAATCAACGATTTACTGAATGATGTCATCCCCTTTTGTCTGGATGGAACATCAGCATGGACATTATCTGCTCTAAATTCAAATCCACAGGCGTCCTAAAAATAGTTTGTTTGTTCGTCGGATGGACACAGCGCCTGTCTCCAACATTGCACATAGAGTTTGGTGCAAGGGTTGGTTGGGTGTGCCTCATCGCTGTAAAGAAGCTCTAGGTGATGTCTCATAATCCATTGAGCATAATTAGGACAACTTGCAGCAAATAATATGATTGCACACAATTTACATACACAGAAAGTGAAAAGGTTTTAAACTGTGGGGTGGGGGGTGGGGCGGGGGGGTCTCTACCCCAATCATATACCAGGCTTTAAAAAAAACAGCCTATTGATATACTTGATTTCACAGAAAGTTAGCCTATTCATATACTGTTCTTTGAACTTATAAACCCTTTTATATTCTCTGTGATTGTGTGGGGACAACTCGTGATAATTTTGGTACGGGTGGGGGGGGGGGACTCGGGGTAATTTTGGTACGGGTTGTGAATCAGTATTCTTAAACCAACCCCAATCATATAACCGACTTTTGAAAAAAACAGCCTATTGATATACTTGATTTCACAGAAAGTTGACCTATTCATATACAGTTCTTTGAACTTATATACATGTTATATCCACTGTGATTGTGTGGGGACAACTCGTGATAATTTTGGTACGGGTTTGTGAGTCAGTATTTTGAAACCAACCCCAATCATATACCCGATCTTTGAAAAAAAATAACAGCCTATTCATATACTTGATTTCACAGATAGTTGACCTATTCATAAACTGTTCTTTTAATTTATATACCCTTTTATATCCTCTGTGATTTTTAAACAAATTTACAGATGTAAACAAGTTTACAAATGACCCTCATCACGAGAAAACCTGCTTTATGTATACCTGGGGCGCTGAAAAATGTTGCTATTCGGCACGGACATCCGTACTATGTCATATATAGGGTACCCACCTACCCCAACCCCTCCCCGCCGATGTTTTAAACCTTTTATTGTGCAGATTGTGTTGAAAAAAAGATGGATCTCTACAATATCCATGTACATAATTCAGAAGGCTGCTGTTTTATCGTGTTTCCTGACCTAGCAAGATCTGTGTAATGCACATACGTCTCCATAGATGTCTCGTGACTTTTTGTGCTTTGTGACTCTTCCTCACGGTCTTGTGTGTTGGTCTGCAATCTGTGATTGGGGTATTTCCTGTTCATACTCACTTACTTTCTTCTTACTTTCTTCATACTCATTTATATTTTTAATTAAGATTCAGCAAAAGAGTGGGATATGGGTTATCTGTAGGGGTGGGAGTTATTATGCAATTCCTAGAACATTAGTCATGCTGAATATTGACCAGAACAGTCTGGTCAGTCGTGGTTGGCCATGTGGTGCTAGCTATACAGTTCACAGCTTAGAAACTAATAGGGCTGGGCCAATATCCAGGCAAACCTTAGTGTTATCTGAGTATAATTTATTCACCTTGAAAGGAAAAGCAACTTGAAATATACCTATATTGTTCTGTAACAGCTTGGATTATGCCTACTTTGTGTACCTTCCTCACGGTGCCATGCCGGGTTGGCCTGCAGTCTGTGATTGTGGCATTTCTTGGCCATACTCCATCATTTTTGAAACTATAATAATTGTTGATGACAACACCATTGTATTAAATAATATAAGATTGAATTATAAATCTGCTCTAGTTTTAACAAGTTGAAAATCATCCAAGAACCAGAGAGTAAAGTCATTAGTTTTCATGGACTTTAAAATTTGCTATAATTTAGTGTTAGAAAGCATTATTGGCATGTCTTATTCTGTTTTATATTGAACATTGATCATTATACATTGATTGCTGCCAAAATTTGCATTTTACTACCGATATAAAGTGGTTTAAAGTACAAACCTGCAAGGGTACCCCCATTTTAGAGCGATTTTGAGATATTGCATACCCCGGGGGTTTTTCCGTTGGGCGTAGCACTTTTGTGTACTAGCCGACTTTTTCAGCGTTTAATTTTTCAATTTAGCACACTTTTCTTCATAAGAACACACCTTCAAACCTTTTAGTCTCAACCACTTGATTAAAACTATTACGGGCTCTCGGACTATTACTACAAGCATATACAAAGTATGGATGTATATGAAGACTCAGAACAAGTTTTAGACTTATCTCTGTTGGCTAATTCAGCATTTAAAGGAGGCTTTTGTGCAAAAACGATTAATACCAAAGTATTGTGTGCCTACCCATGTACATACTGTTTAGGTGTTGTAGTGTATGACGGGACAGAGAGCAATAAACGAATAAAAGAGTGACGTTCATTGAGAGGCTATTTTGGCCCCCTATGAGCCAAAAAATAAAAATTGCTTCTTATCGGTTTATTAGATCAGTATAGTCCAAGTGTAAAAGTCTGGTATTAATTAGACTTTTACTGTAGTTTCGGTAACAACAATTGGAAAATGACCATTTTGGAACGAATTTGAGACTTTTGGCAGAGAAATTAACATAGAGCACAAGCTAATACCAAAAAGATATTTTATCAGTCAGATGATCAAAAATTATTAGAGCACACAACTTCTTAAATTTTTTTATTTATCTGTGCTGATGTCTGATTCAGAAGAAAATCGGTCTCCCAATTATCAAATTGAGTCCTAAGTGACAATTTCTCTATTTTTAACCTATTTTGGCGGCCATTTTTGTATATATTGGTAAAATCAATACCAAATTTAAACACTTGGGTTATTCTTTTAATAAGCCAATTGATCAGAAGAAATTGGTTCAAAGTAACTTTCAGTATTCGGCTTCAGAGGGGGGCAAATTAGCTCCTTTATGCGCGTAGCTCTTTAAACCCAGAGAAGCTGGTTGCTTTACTTAGTTTGTCTTCCTGATGTCTCGTGAGTGTTGTGTTGCTTTCCTCGCGTTGCCATGGGTTTGTCTGCAGTTTTTGATTGTGGTTTTTCCTGATCAAACTCAATTACTATTTTTGGATAGTTTTTTGTTCGTGTTGTTTTTTTTATAATATTTCCAGGAACATGACATATATGCTGAAAGACCAAGTTTGTGTATATTAATAAGTTAAAGGACCTCTGACACTTTGATAGGGTATCTGCCTATTTTTCAGATGCTTCCCAAAATTTTCCTATTCATAAGATATCCCTGGCATCCTTTTGAATAGGACGCTTGATGAATTAGAAACGAATTAAGGTTATAATAAGACATGCAGATCCCTACGACAAAACAGGAGGCGCTACCAAAGTGGGTAGGGGTTGCAAAATTTGACTTCCATTTCAATATTTTACTGACCATTCCAATGCGGTACTTCTTTTGTGGATCTCTTTCTGTTTTTCTGCTTGTGTTTGCTATGCCTTTGTGTGCGTCTGTTTATATGTGCCTTGTGGTCACCTCCTGGGAATGGGCTAACCTCTTGACTCTCGTTTGTGGAGTCTAACTGTGCGTTTGTCACTTTCCCATTTGTATCCTGGGTCAGGTGTGGTATTTGATTGTATCAATTCCTGATCTTTGCACCCATACTGACTTTTACCAAAACATTTAGAAATCGATTGTTTTTTATGCGTAAGTGTATTATATCATCAATACTCGAATACAAATAAAAGTGAACGTATTTTAAAGACCAAAATCATGAGCATTTTAATTATTATTTTTTTATCTGATTTGTTAAGAAATACTTTGAAGTGCAACTGTAGTCCATATTAAACCTTGACGACAACGTAATTAACTGGTGCAATATTATGCAGAAATGTACTTTAACTATTCAGCCATGCGTAAAGTACACCTAGTCAATGGCCATGTAGTTTATGTGTATTGGATATATACAGTATATGTGCAAAATAATCTACCAACTGAATTTAGTAAAATGATAATTTTCATAATCTAAAGAAAATTATGCTAAAACGTTGTAATATTCCATGACTAATGGGTTATGAAAAGGAAGCTCATTTGTACTAATTATTTCATTATACTGAAAAAAAGGATTTTCAAGAGAGCACACCAAAAGTCCAAATGCTAACGTCTGGGCTCGCTCAGGCGTCACATTTTGGGCTGTGGGATATCATCCCCCCCCCCGAGTAAAATATGAGAACACATTTATAGTCCGTCCAGTTAAGAGAGACTGGGCGGTTCTTAGCAAAGACACACCCATGGACATTTCCATTTTAAAATCGGTAAGACAGAGTGTATTTATTACCTGTGAAATGCGTTACACCTGTATACCTGTATATACCTGTAGTAGTTTTGACCCCACTGTGAGAAAAGGGCATCTCGAATTAATTTGGATAACAGGGAGACTGACTAGTCTAGATATATGCGCTCTGACAATGCTTCGAAATTTTAACTTTTCAAATTATGATACTGAAAAATAAAATAATGGTCTGCAATGAAATATTAATGCTAGAAATTGGTCAGCACACGATATGATGGTTCTTACTACATCGGCGTGTGGCGAAGGCTCCAATGAGCCTGTGTGTATGCATGAGCTCGCCAGGGCTTTCGCTTCTCGCATAAAAAAGTATGCAAAACGAAGAAGACTCCAAACAACTTTTAGACATGTAGTCTCTCTGGACACGCCAGAAGGAGCGATTATTAAGGCTTTTTCGGATATGCGATAAGACCAAATCTCATGTTTGTATGCCCTTTTCTCATGATCCAGATACTTAACCCTTGTCCCGCTGAATTCTAATTCGTGATTTATTATTATTGTATCAAGCTTAAAAATCAAAACAGTTTTACCATATAGTCAGAATTTAAAGAAAGTGCGAACCTACCCTCCCCCAAAACTTTCACAACATGTCCATCCCGGAAAATGAAATGCAGCAGGTCCCCAGCAGCATACTAAAGATAAACGTTTACCAGGCATGCTAAGTAAAAAGTTGGTCACCCTTGTCGTCTGCCCTTCAGTTGGTTGCACGAGTAAAGCGTACATAGGCTATTAAACCCGATTTACTGTAAACTAGTCTTCTTTGACAGTGTATGACAGCGCTCTGTCTGACACGCCCAGTCTCTGTTAGCTGGTCGCACTATACGTGCAAAAGGATTAGTTGGACTCGGGGGGGGGGATGATGTTTTAAAATATTTTTCTATTTCCTATGTGTATAATACAAAAAGTGACCATTTTAGCCCAAAAATAAAGCAGTACATTTATGGAAATTTATGGTAATCAAATGCAAAGTCATAAAAAAGAAACCAACAGCGAGTTTATATATAAGGATGGAAGCATTTGATCGACTTTAATTTTATCAAAATTATAGGCAGCGATACACTGTGATTCCCATAACCACCGTCAGAGGTCCTTGGGCAAGCAGCTATATTTAGAAAAAAAATCTTCACGGATGTTGCTTGTAGGACTAGAAAGTTTTGTGTTTTTTTTTTAAAGCAAATTAACTTTGTATCTTATAGATTTGGAATTTTATCCCATATTTTGCTATTTACAGTGAAATATTTACCTATTTGAAAAATGAACTGTTTTGATAGAGGTATCATTTTAAAATGCAACTTTAAACATTTTAACATGACTTTGCTGCCTTTCCTTTGATATATGCTGTTCATTAATTTCGACAAGACCGGTCAAAGGTGGAGCTTATAATTGACTTGAATTATCAGTATATCTGATGAATGAATTAAAATGTGATTGCTTTAATGGTCATGATACAAGTATTTTATTGTACAACTACTCATAAATATACAAATACTCGTCAATATACAAATATTCTCTCTTGTAGGGTGAAACTCGTCTTCGACTCATCACGCCTACAAGAGCGAATATTTGTAAAATTGTACAACTAAGCTAACTTAAACAATTAAAACTTTTTTTACTATCAGTAATTCAAAGTATTGCCCTTAATATATTCAATGTTGGAAACTTAAGACTCAATTATACAAGAGAAGAATAATACACCAATCTTGTTTTGACTCTTATTCCACAAAAATGTTTGTTGAGGCACATATTGGAAGCATTTGAATGAGACGTTTTAAATGAGCATCCACTATAAATATTTTGATGAAGAAATACATGTATATAAGAGGGGGAAATGGATAGAAAAAGCTTTTTCAGATCTTGCTAATAACATCATTACACGTGTTTTTTTTTTTTTAATTTTAGTTTTTCTTCTTGTCTTGAGTTCAAATTCTAGACATCGAAAAGCCAACTTAATTACTTTAAAGTAATACATACTGGAGAGAACAGTTAATGCTATACCCTGACGAAATGGGACAAATGCTGCATAAATCAAAATATATTTCACTAGGGTCTACTCTATTTGCTAACCCTTTGTAACTAGTTACTAATAGATGTGTATTTTGGCAAAGAGTGAAGCCCAGATTATGTTGCATTTCATCATGGTCTACACTATTTGCTTTGAAATACAATCTTTTTTTGAAATTATAACCATGTGACTTCAAATACATTTGTATACTATGGTCTAGCACAAGTTCATCACATTATATCAGGAGGAAAAATCTGTAAGTGCATAAAGGGTTAACAATGTAGATGTTTATTCATTCCAGAGCGAACTCCTAGATAAGTTTTTGAACGTTTATTCATACCAGAGAGAACTCTTATACAAACATTTCTACATACTGGAAATGACCTAACATACCCCAGAATAACTGTATGTTGTTCTAAGATTAGTTTTTGATTTCCTAGCCGTTGGGAGGGACCAAAATGATTTTATAAACAGTTTTCAAAATATTGGCGTGTGTTTATCATACTAGGAGCCAGAGCAACAGAAATATTTTGACAGGCAATAGTATTGCATATGCAAATTTACTTGTTCAATATTTGAGTCAAAATCATTCCTTATTTTAAGTTTAAAGTAATAACTATATTTAACCATTTTAAGTTTCATAGATTTTCCGTTCCTATCCTTTGGATGAATCAGTTTTCAATGTTACGGTTGTTTGATGTTTTTTCTCATTTTCATTAAAGCTCAGTAGAACATGATTCTATGAGATTGGAGTGAAGATCTTGATCAGAGTAAGACGCTGCCCAACAACTGATCTGGGTCTGCATTATTTGTCGAATGTCCAATGAAAAAGGTGGAAGGCTTAAAATGATTAAATAGATTTTGTGTTATATATATTCAGTTCACTGTTCAGGTGAGCTTTTGTGATCGGTCTTTGTCCGTCGTGGGTCGTGCATAAACTTTCTTTAAACATCATATCCTCCTGAACCATGGGTCAGAGTTTAATTTCACATGAATGTTCCCTATTATACGACATCTCCTCTTGAAGTCCTGATCCGAATTCAAAATAATTTCAAAGAATTGTTCCTCATGATACCTACTATCAATTGTGCACAAATGGTTCTGCCCAGCTGAACAAAGTAGCCCTCAGGGCTTAAGATAAGAAATGTCTTTAAACCACATCTCCTCCTGAACTACTGTTCCAAATGCAAAATAATTTCCCAGAATTGTTCCTCATGTTGCTTTCTACCAGAATTGCACAAATGGTTTTACTCCACCAAACAGAGGGGCCACCAGAGCTCTACATAGGAAATGTCTTCAAACAGCATCTCATTAACAACTGGTCGAAATTCATTATTTCACGGAAATGTTCCTCAGAAGACCTTCTGCTAAAATTGCACAACTAGTTTGGTTGCGCTGAACAAAAGGGCCTCCAGAGCTTTAGATAAGATGTTTTAAACAATATCTCCTGAACCATTTGTCCAAATTAAAAACAATTTCATATAAATGTTTCTCATGATGCCCTCAACCAAAATTGATCAGAACGTTCAGCTTGACTGAACAAAATGGTCACATAGTTTAAAATAAAGAAATATCTTTAGATGATATCTCTTTCTTTAACCACAGTCCAATACATCATCTCATGTGACATGACTCAGATGAGGGATCCATAGCCCTAGGGCCCTTTGGTTTATGTTAATATGTGAGTATGACTAGGAAATACCACAATCCGTACTGTAGACCAACTAATGGTTAAATGTCGGTGAGGAAGAACCACAGAACACTAGCAGCCACTAGATATCATGAAGACAACCAAAGTAAAGCCTGTTACTTAGAATCTTAGTGTTTTTAAATTACTGTCAGGTAACATACAGACAGAGATTATTCTATATAAAGATATATGGTCTGCTCTTCAGAGTAGAAATGATGGAACTTCTACAACACCAAGCTTCTGGCATACCTGGCAAAGAGGACAAACTGAAAATGAAATTACATAGAAATTCTTACATGAGTTTTTAAAGTTGCAGTGATGATAATAAATAATCTGGAAAAACTACAGAAAAGTAACATTGTGTTTGAAAATTGGGAGAAATTTCAGAATACAAATTACAAAAATACAGCTAATCTGGCTGCTCTAATTTTGACATCCAGATAAAAAATGTGGCAGCAGGGTTTATCATGTATATTCTAGCAATCTAGGGTCGAAATCCAAGAGGGTTATAGAACACTGAGTATTTTACTTAAATTTTAGTCTTTTCTCTTCTTTGTCAATATATAAATGTCCCCTGCCTCCTAAAAATTAGGGGGATCTTTCAAAAATTGGGGGACCTGCCTAGAATAAACCCTGGTGGCATAAAGATTTTACAAAGTTCTTGTTTCTTCACCAATAGATCTTCAGATACTGTGTCCTTCATCCCTAAGAGAATGACAGATTACTATCATTTCTATCCCCTCCACTCCATAAAGCAATGACAATAGGATGGCAATTGGATGGCAGTTGAATCAGAGTAAATGATAGTCTTTAGCAATCAATACAGAGTTCACTTTATTTTAGCTCATTTGAGTCATGGGCTCAAGACGAGCATTTGTGACCCTCTTATGTCCGTCGTCACTGCCACTGTTCGCCAAGTCACCGTAGTTCCCAGAGAGTACTTAAATTTTATCCCTTCTAAACCAAATGAATGGTACCGGGCCGTGAAGCACAGTTGGTAAAGTGCCTTACTGCAGACGCTCGTTGACTGCAAAACTCAGTGCCGTGAGTTCAAGCCCGGTCCAGTCACATACTTGAGTGGAGATTGTTGATCATGGATTCAATTGGATTGATTTCCATGGTCTTTCTCTCCCCTTCCGCTGAATCAAGTAGGGTTGTTATCATTTACAAGCGAAAATATGTGCATGAAGTACTGGTTAACCACTTTATCAAGCTTGCCGATGAAAAAGTGTGGTCAGGTGAAATGACTGTTCTGACATAACCATAGCTGGTGATTTGGACATAAAGCAACAAACCAACCTAACAAACCAAGTGAATGCTATAGTCAAACCACAGTAAATGGTTGTTTCAAATGGTCATTGCATCGTTTCCTTCATTTAATCTCACCAGAGTTATTAGGTCAAAGATTTTGTGATCCTCTTATGTCATTGTATGCATATCGTCCATGAGTCATTGTTCCAGAGTGCTTTCACTTTATCCCTCAATTCCATACTCATTGGTCAAAGTATACCGGCAATTTCTGTATCGTCACTTATTCCGGTGTTAAAAGTAATTTTCTCATCATGTTCAACTTCTTCATTTAATCAGAGATAAACACGCCGAAATTCTTAGGTTACGATTGATTTTTTGTTCATCAAATTCACATTGTATCTTTTAGTTTGTTGCAGTTGTAATTACAAAGTAATAACTATAGAACACACATAAAACAACTCTCAGAGACACCATAAAGATCATTACTGCTTGTTGCAACTGTAATTACTAAGTAATAACTATAGAACACACATTAAACAGGTATAGGAGACATCATAAAGACATGTCCTGCTTGTTGCAGTTGTAATTACAAAGCAATAACTATCGAACACTCATGACACAAGTATCAGAGACACTATCAAGACACGTACTGCTTCTTGCAGCTTTAATTACGAAGAATACAAATAAAACAACTATCAGAGACATTATAAAGACATGCACTGCTTGTTGCAGTTGTAATTACAAAAGTATTACTATAGAACTCTCATAAAAGAACTATCAGAGACATCATAAAGACAGGCACTGATTGTTGCAGTTGTAAATTTAAATTTATAACTATAGAACACACATGAAATAACTATCAGAGACATCATAAAGACATGTACTGCGTGTTGCAGTTGTAATTACAAAGTAATAACTATATAACACACATAAAACAACTACCATGGACACCATAAAGACCAGCACTGCCTGTTGAAGTTGTAATTACAAAGTAATAATTATAGAATACACATAAACAACTATCAGAGACGCCATTAAGAAATGTACTGCTTGTTGCAGTTATAAATACAAAGCAATAACATTTTTCGTATCAGCTATCAGAGGCATCGTAAAGACAAGCACCATTTTATTGCAGCTGTAATCATAAAGCAAATAACAATAGAATACATATAAAACAACTATCAGAGCCATCATAAAGATATGAACAGCTTGTTGCAGCTGTTATTACAAATTCTAACACTGATAGCATATCATAACCAATGATTAAATTCAGTGATTTATAGATTGTCATATCACTGCATGGACTAGCGTGACGTCTTTGGGTCGCAATTTGAGGTTCATGACGTCGTTTATTACATACTGTTACGATGTCGAATATAGGGAACATCAGAATCAGTGATGGTTGGGTATACGCATAAATACGCAAAGGGTTGGGTATGCACCTAGTCACCTATATGAACTGAGATACGGTACCTTTTCTAATATTAGTCCAATATAAAGGCGGTTTGTTTGAGATAGAGTTCACTGTTACTTTATTTAGTAACGCGAGGATTTAGTGAAGCATGGTTTTCTTACCTTTCTCGCAAATCTTATGCATATCTGCCTTTATAAGGGCGAAATTGTCCATTTACATTAGGGGACATAGAAAAGATACCGGTAGCAGATACGTCGTAGAGACACTGCTTCATTATTCAAGTTATCTATATTTGACCGTGTTTAGATTGTACATGTAAGTGCCATGGCGATTCATTGTGTTTGCATCGAGTCAGGACGTCTCTAGCAGGTCACATTAACTTTAATAATAAGTCATTCTTTTTCTATTTTGTCGTCTGATGAGTTGGCCAGCATTCCGTGTATGGGTTCTCTTGGGTGTTACAAATAAGGTCCTGTTTTTTCGGCAAAAATAGCTAATGTTATGCACTTGCGTATCAATCTACGCACTTAGGTAGTGCCTAAAAATTCCTTTGGGACAGTTCATGCAGCTATAGTGGAGCTGTCAGGATAGACTCACAGGATTGTTTTGCCCAAATGTGGTCGTAGACTATGTCGAGCCTGCACATAAAACCGTAATTGCATGCTGGAGGATTTACCGGAGACCGATAGTGGAATAAACATCTTAGCAACTAGGTTTTAAGTTGTTGTGACTTATATTGCGTGGTTTGGAAAGACGAATTGACTTTCAAAGATAGTCGGCTTTCTGCAGCGACCTGTGTGTGTCAAATCGAGTTATATCTAACGCATGTACAAGTTAAGGTTTAGGTGCATACCCTAAAAACACTCACATTAATAAGGTGATAGCTGACTCATGTACGTTCAGAGATAAGGTGTTTTCACCAAAATACATGTAGAAATATAGTGCATTAGTCAGGCATAAAACAGCAGAAAAAAATTACGCAAAATTGATGTAAATATTATGTTTGACGATAGGTCATAATTATCTGTTTACTGCTGATACTGTGTGCAAGTACAAAATTAGCATGTGGGCATGGTGGTGGCCAACGTGACGTTGAAACGTTACGTTGATACCGCGTTGTTCAACATTTTCCTGGAATTTTCAAAGAGAATAAGTATCAGTATTTGTAAACCTCAAAACTATCTAGATTGCATGACCTCAAAGGGAAAAGGGCCACGGATTCTCGATGTTTCGGCTACGTTAGCGTTGCTAACCAGGGTGACGTTATTGTAGCGCACTGTATATTTTTGTAATGCGTGGGTTTGTTCGTTTTGGCATAGGAGGTATTATTTAGTGCTGACATAGGCCAGTCACTAAAAATACTTTCTCCGTTTCAAAATTTTTTGAGTGTGGATATCCAGAAAAGAGGATCCATCATAACCGCATGGTAGCCGTTAGCCATACACCCACGGGTGAGCGCTAATCGCGCTAACAGGGTTAGGCTGTAGTTTTAAAAATCGAACCACTGAAATTGTTTTTATTTTGTGAACTTGAAATGAACAACTCCATTTGACACAACAGAGAGATTCTGAGTAACCAAGATTCTATAAGTAGATTGATTTTTGCAGAATTGTCTCTGAGTGTGTCCCCTCCTACATTAGGGGAAGTATGCCGTGAAGCCATTGAATCAAAATCCTAGGGCACAGAAGTAGCTGATCCCCTTAGATCACTGAAAGAGTGGGATTCGGTTTCATGATTTACCAACCATGAAATAGCATAGTTTTCGTTGTAGATTGGGGTCAACCCTTTAACTAGTGAGGTGTTACAGCCTATGACCTAGGATCGGGCACCAACAATAATGGTTAATTGACTTAGAAGGTCAAGATCGCGACTACCCCAGGTTATCAAAAAAGCCAATAGAATTGAATTAACCTCGGAAGAACGTAGTGACTCAGATTCATTGAATCATCACAGAGCAGACTGGCCCAAGTCAAATTGTGAAGCCAAAGGTGATTAAAATTTCGCGAATCACGTAAATATGGAAAATGGATACGAATACTGTGGAACATTAATCACAGAAGGGCCCATTTTTTCTAGATCTTAGATTTATATGTGAATTGTATATTCTTTACTTTTCTTATTTCTGACTAGTTGACGTACGTCTAAAGCAGGACACTCTAAGATTGATTCTTATAGAAATTATCTTAGAGTGGAAGCTTGCTTTAGTATAGGATTATCAACTAGCCAGAAATAATAACGTAGGTGGTGTCTTTGTAACATTAATGTGATGTTGATGTTTTTTTAGTACATAAAGTACTGAAAAGTTGTTACTAGTTGTGTGCATTATTTTTCCCTGGTAGCATTGTCAACGCACAACGGAATCTTCCAATAAAATTTCCCCTTTTTCGTCCTGACTGGCTTTATGTAGTAACATATACAACCTTATAACGTTGACAATAGACGGCGTTACATCATATTTACAACTAATGGACGTTTAAAACGTACGAAAAATACGCAATACAGTCAAAACAAGAGTCACAGGAAATTGTAACGTTTTGTTTAAGATGACGGAATCGTTATAGACTCTGAAGGATTTGTTCATAATTTTAATCTTCTTGTGTGTAAAATTCGAAATAAATTCGTACTGGCAGTGAATTGTTGCTTAATATATCACTGTCTGTCGATCTTTATAAGTGAATAAATCACCTGCACTTTGCTCTATTGATTTATGTTCTTTAATAAATGACCTCTAGCCAGTGATATATTAAGCAACAATGACTGTGGGTGCAAATCTGTTTCTTAAGGAATAACATGTTTCGTATCAGCTATCAGAGACATTATAAAGACGGGTACTGCTTGTTGCAGTTGTAATTTCAATGTACAAAGTAATAACTATAGAAAACACATTAAACAACTATCAGATACACCATAAAGACAGGTACTGCTTGTGC
Organism: Loripinus fragilis; assembly: GCA_964019695.1. Classification (NCBI taxonomy): domain Eukaryota; kingdom Metazoa; phylum Mollusca; class Bivalvia; order Lucinida; family Lucinidae; genus Loripinus; species Loripinus fragilis. The sequence goes on along the minus strand of OZ026525.1, from coordinate 68,231,761 downwards.
TGTTGTAATTACAATGTACACAGTATTAACTATAGAACACACATAAAACAGCTATCAGATACATCATAAAGACAGGAACTGCTTGTAGCAGTTGTAATTACTAAGCAATAGCTTATAACATATATGGAACAATTGAGCAGGACTTACTTCCATATCCAGGATATGACTTCTGTATAAGCATATAGCTTAGTGTCAGATATAGTTACCTTTGACAATGTATATATTGTATGAACGTAGAATATGTCAATTAAAAAGTGTTTTAACCAACTGCAACATTTGACGCAGTACTTGTCTTTATGGTGTCTCTGATAAAATTAAAATATTGCTTTATAAAAATGATGTGATAGTGGGCGGAGCTAAAATTCCATGAAGCACTTCATTTAGAAATGTACCTCTGCCTAGTGTCTACATTACATCATGAAGGCTGAAAACTAAACTTTCAATGTTTATATTTATGATTTATATTTCACTCAGGCAAATTTTTATTCGCAAATGAAGACACTTGCAAATATCTTCATCGGCAAATGAAAACAGTTGCTTGATATAAATTCATCCAAGAGAAGATAATGGCAATGGTAAATATAAAGCAATAACTATAGAATGTACACAAAACATTTATAAAATATGTCACAAAGACAGATACTGCGTCAACTGTTGCAGCTGGAATTAAGTCACTCATTTTTTTCGACAAAGCTCCATTTAGTTTTACCAAAATTGACGCTAAGTATTATAGTTAAGGCCACTTTTAAGGATACCATGTAGACTTTTTTTCCAAATTAAATTGAATCTTGGTCTACCCATTTGCATACATGTACGTCCGATACAGAGGACGCTTGGCCAAAACTTATTAAACTAATAGAAACAGTTAACAGAGTCATGAGAAGGACACAGACAGCGTCCAGCATTGTAATTGCTACGGCTCCTGAATCAGGCATTGTGTGTGCTGTTTGCATTGGTGATGATAGTATCGATGGATTTTCGTCAGTTTCATTATCTGCGTGTGCCCTTTCTTCATTGCGCAAGATCGCTGTGCCTGTTTGAAGATGTGTTGTTGTAACGCCTGGGCTCGTGGATCTCAAGTTATACTGAAACAATAAAGTTATGTCCGCTTGACGTTTATGACTGCCAGTTCCAAATGTATGAACGCATTTCATTCAAGTTTTCACATTACCAACTGTGATCATTTGGAAACGTTTTGCATCTAAGAGAAATTCATTTGATAATCAGTAGAGCCGCTGACAAAGCAACGAACACGAGCACCCTTAAAATCAAAAGTCACAACATCAATAGCTTGTGTGTCCGTCATAATCCCGATTTTTTAAGCACATTTAGCATCACTGAGCAAACTCTAAAGTAAGAGGTTATGCTTGCTAGCTGTATGCATTGCTTTTATGGTCGGATCCATTAATCTGTAACATACTCTGACGTCACAAAACATCGATCACGAGCGTGCGTGAAAACACTCAGAAAAGTCATTTATGGTCCAGCATTTTGATAATCAACAGAATCGGACAAATTTGATTTTTTTTCGTCATCACAAGCATTTCAACATTATTTAAGACTAATCAGCATCAAAACAATTGATAATGGAATTTTTCTAATGATTTTTCAGTAAGGTGTGGGGTATAAAACACAGTTTTAGTAAACCTTTGATGCCCGACATCAACAATAGTTTTTGTTGTTTTCTTTTGTGTAATTGTTGTCATAAACAAACACAACACATTTAAACAAAAACGGTCTCAAAATAATGTTAGGTTAAGGAGATTTCGAAATTCTTAAATTGTTATCTGTTTAATTCAAAGGGAGGTAATTTCAATCAATTTCGAAAATTAAAGGCTTTGAACTGCAATTTCTCTCGTTCAATAAGCAAACTTGGAAATTTTAGATGTCTTTTCATCGTCGGACGTTTCTGGCTGCCATTTAACGTAAAATGTGTCACGTTTTGATGATTAACTTCCTGATTATAATGGAAAAAGCTGTGTGCACATTAGGTTCAATAACCCTTCAAGATAAGAAAATAAAATCAAATAATTACCGATTTTTGTGTGTCCGACGTTTGATAAACATTTTGGTTTTATTTTTGTTGCCACATCTTAACTGGATCAAAAGATACAGTGCCATGAAAATCGGACGTTTCTTTTTTGTTTGAGTATAGTTTGTTTAACTCTCAGAGACACCATAAAGACCATTTATGCTTGTTGCAATTGCAATTACTAAGTAATAACTATAGAACACACATTAACACAGCTATAGGAGACCTCAAAAAGACGTGTACTGCTTCTTGCAGTTGTAATTACAAAGCAATAACTATAGAACACACTTAACACAACTATCAGAGACGTCATTTAGACACGCACTGCTTGTTGCAGCTTTAATTACAAAGAATACAAATAAAACAACTATCAGAGACATTATAAAGACATGTACTGCTTGTTGCAGTTGTAATTACAATAGTATTACTATTGAACACACATAAAAGAACTATCAGAGACATCATAAAGACAGGCACTGATTGTTGCAGCTGTAATTTCAAAGTAATTACTATAGAACACACATAAAATAACTATCAGAGACATCATAAAGACATAATACTGCGTCGTGTTGCAGTTGTAATTACAAAGTAATAACTATATACATGTAACACACATAAAACAACTACCATGGACACCATAAAGACCAGCACTGCTCGTTGCAGTTATAATTACAAAGCAATAACATTTTCGTATCAGCCATCAGAGGCATCGTAAAGACAAGCACTGCTTATTGCAGCTGTCATTATAAAGCAAACAACAATAGAATACATTTATAACAACTATCAGAGCCATCATAAAGATATTAACAGCTTGTTGCAGCTGTAATTACAAATTCTAACACTGATAGCATATTACAACCAATGATTAAATTCAGTAATTTATAGGTTGTCATATCACTGCACGAACTAGCGTGACGTCTTTAGGTCGCAATTTGAGGTTCATGACGTCGTTTATCACATACAACCTTATAACGTTGACAATAGACGGCGTTACATCATATTTACAACTAATGGACGTTTAAAACGTACGTAAAATACGGGATTCAGTCAAAACAAGAGTCACAGGAAATTCTAACGTTTTGTTCAAGATGACGGAATCGTTATAGACTCTGAAGGATTGATTCATATTTTTAATCTTCTTGTGTGTTAAATTCGAAATAAATTCGTACTGGCAGTGAATTGTTGCTTAATATATCACTGTCTGTCGATCTTTATAAGTAAATAAATCACCTGCGCTTTGCTCTAGTGATTTATGTTCTTTAATGAATGACCTCTAGCCAGTGATATATTAAGCAATAAATCACTGTGAGCGCGAATCTATTTCTTAAGCAATAACATGTTTCATATCAGCTATCAGAGACATCATAAAGATTGGTACTGCTTGTTGCAGTTGTAATTTTAATGAACAATAACTATAGTACACACATTACGTCGCTTCAGTACTATAGTGTTCTATCTACCATTGCACAAGTTTTGAGAAAAAAGAGTTTGAAAATTTTAGTATCCTGATTTTTGATGCCTCATTTATCACAGACCTTTAAATCATACCAGAGGGTTTAAATATATGCATACAGTGTAAATGACCTTGGTTTAAAGAACTTTTCACAGTAATATGGAAATTACAGACATTTTACAATTTGCAGATAGAACATTATGCCCTAAAAATCGCCTTCTTCGTTCAGTGCTATAGTGTTCTATATTCGCCTACAGCTTATTATTCTGTTAATGGAGTCTATTTGTAGACTATTCTCAAAGGAAATGATTATTTATAACTAAAAGTAGCATATTTAGTCATTTTTTTGGCACAACGGTGACAAAACGCCTGGATTATGCCATTAAAATGTATGTAAGGTTATTTATTTCTGCGATTATTTTTTCTATCAATACGGTCAATTTGTATAATATTTTGGACTTAACTGATTATTTGGACCTTAAAGTTGCTGATTTAACCATTGATTTGTAATTGCACCGACACTTCAATTAAAGCAGTTTAAATATGTGTAAGGGAGTTAATCTGTTTTGACAGCTTATTATTCTGTCCAAGGATCAATTTGCACAAAATCTTTGACTGAGCAGATTATTTGGAACAAAAAGTAGCAGATATAGCCATTAGTTGGTCATTACACCGACAAACTGCTTCAATATAGGTAATTTAAATTTATATATGGGAGGTAACTGCATTTTTACCCAATTTCTCCAAGGGAAGTGACTTCCAGTAGATAGAACAGTATGACACTGAACTCATCCAGTCACGTGACATAATGATCATTGGCCATTGGATGAAAATTACTTAGAACACTATATCACTGAACGAAATTGTCTTTTTGTAGACAGAACAGAAAGCACAGCGATTTAAAGCTTACTGAGAGCAGAAAGGCAAATGAAACCTTCACCAGTAGATAGAACATTTAATCGCCTTTCCAACGGTATGCATAACTCATTTTTGACCAAAATGTCACTTAGAACACTATAGCACTGAAGCGACGATAAAACAGCTATCAGAGACATCATAAAGACAGGTACTGCTTGTTGCAGTTGTAATTACTAAGCAATAATATATATAGAACAATTGTGCAGGACTTACTTCCATATCCAGGATATGACTTCTGTATAAGCAAATCGCTTAGTGTCAGATCATGTTACCTTTGACAATTTACACTGATCAAAATTTCTAAATGGTCAACTTATATTTTTTACGTTATTTTTTAAAGTAATATTTGGTTATACAAAATTCATGCTTCTATAAATCAACCAAGGCCTTACCATAACTCTGCAGGTCATTTCATTTAAAAACTAGAACACATTCGATGGCTCGCCATCGCGAATCCCCATGCTCTCAATGAAATCTAATGGTAATTGATCCTTTGACCCCATCCAAAGGTCACAAGTTTTATCGTAGTCTAAAATTTTTCAGTTTATCGTGGTCTACTGCTCACCCTTTTTAATTTGATATGCCACATGACCATGTTCAGAAAATTTAATTTTTGACCCCTCCCCAAGGCCCCAGGGGGCGGAGACCCAAAAAATTGTAACGGTGCATATGCCATTCATGTGAGTGACTCACACACAAAATCTGTTTGAATTTCGGGAAAACATCTTTTTTGACCCCCAACCCCCAACGGTACCCCCAAGTCCCACCCCTGGGCATGACCAAGGCAGCCAAATGAAAATCCCATCTGATATGTTATATATCTTTCATTTGTGAGAAGATACTCAAAGTTTGGTTTATAAACCTTTGAAATTGACTTTGAAATTCAGATTTAATAATGTTTGACCTTTTGTCCCCTCCCCAAGGCCCCAGGGGGCGGGGACCGAAAAATTGGTGCCGGTGCATGAGCCATTCATGTAAGTAACTCACACGTCAAATCTGGTTAAATTTAACAAAAAAAATTGACCCCACAACCCCCCTTTCCCACGGTACCCCTAAGTCCGACCCCTTGGGCATGACCCAGGCGACCAAATGAAAATCCCGTCTGATGTGTTTTATATCTTTTATGTGTGGAAAGACACACAAAGTTTGGTTAAACAATCTTTGAAATTGACTCTGTAATTGAAATTTAATAATATTATACCTTTTGGCCCCTCCCCAGGGCCCCAAGGGCCCGGCCAAAAAAATGTGCCGTTGCACACCCTATTCATGTGAGCAACTCACACACCAAATTTGGTTGGATTTTGTCCAATGGTTTAGGAGGAAATAGCGTGACAGACGGACGGACAGAGGCGATTGCAATATCCCCGACGCTTTTTTTTAAAAAAAGCGTGGGGATAATGACTGGTACAACTTGCACAGACGATGCTAGAGTAAAGGTACCCTCATTTCAAAAATTAACATTTTTTCTACTATATGAAATACTCCACAGAGACACCATCCTTTTGTTTTTTGTTTGTATGAAGATGTTTCTAACTGCCACTATTAAAGACGAACACGATTCAGATGATTCACTTAAATCAGACTCCTCTTTTCTGCTACGTAATAGGATGATGACAAACACTACCAGCAGCTAAATCATTGAAATTCAACTTAAATAGGAAGTTCGAACTGTTCTGTACGCCCTATTATCTGTGATGCGACATTGACATTTTAGCGATTATGTATTACTACTAGATGTCACTGTTCTAGTTTGAAAATTGAAAAAATAGTGCAAAGTATCGTCAAATTGACTTTTTAAGATTTATATTCAAACCAGAAGTGCGCAGCAGCAATAAAATGTTTGTCATCTTAAAATGGATGAATTAAGTTCGATTCTGTTTGGGCTATCTTGTCCAAATGAAATAAAATGCATACAACAATTTTTACACAAGCTACTTACAAAGACTAATAATTTCAAAAATCTCGAAAAATGTGATATTTTAAAAAATGCGTAAAAAACTTCTATAGTCAAAATTTCAAGTGTTTGGTGTTTTTTCTGAAGTCGACTAGACCAGTTTATTTTAAACAGCACTAAAAGTTGATAAAAAATTCACTCAAAACCATTTGTCTTAAAAAAAACATATTTTTGCATTTTTAACCAAAAAACCGTGGATTGAAAGACAACTTCTGAAAGACCGCTAAACGTTTGCCCATTAAACCGCACATATATAGGCATAACTCATTTTAATGTTATAAGCGCTTGATCAGAAATAATGAGTTTAAAAGGTGACCAATTAGAAATTTTGTTGAGTGTATATATTGTAGAATATGTCAATCAAATAGTGTTTAAACCAACTGCAACAATTGACGCTGTACTTGTCTTTTTGGTGTCTCAGATTGAACGAAAATACTATGTAAATTAAATGATGAGATAGTGGGCGGAGGTAAAATTCCACGAAGCACTCATATAGAAATTTATCTCTGCCTAGTGTCTACATTACATCATGAAGGCTGAAAACTAAACTTTCAATTTTTTTTATTTATGATTTATATTTCACTCAGGCAAATTTCTTCATTCGCAAATGAAGACACTTGTAAATATCTTCATCCGCAAATGAAGATAGTTGCTTGATATAAATCAATCCAAGAGAAGATAACGGCAATGGTAAATATAAAGCAATGACTATAGAATGTACACATAGCAGTTATCAAATATGTCCCAAAGACAGATACTGCGTCAATTGTTGCAGTTGGAATTAAGTCACTCACTTTTTTCAACAAGCTCCATTTAGTTTTACCAAAATTGACGCCAAGTATTATAGTTAAGGCCACTTTTAAGGATGCTGTGTATACTTTTTCTCATATTAAGTTGAAACTTGGTCTGCCACTTGCATACATGTACGTCCAATACAGAGGACGCTAGGCCAAAACTTGTTCAACTAATAGAAACAGTTAACAGAGCCATTAGAAGGACACCGACAGCGTCCAGTATTGTAGTTGCTACGGCTCCTGAATCAGGCATTGTGTGTGCTGTTTGCATTGGTGATGATAGTATCGATGGAATTTCGTCAGTTTCATTATCTGCGCGTGCCCTTTCTTCATTGCGCAAGATCGCTGTGCCTGTTTGAACATGTGTTGTTGTAACGGTTGAACTCGTGGATCTCACGTTAATTTGTTCATTTGTTGTAGAAGAAGATGGTGGCGTTAATGCTGATAATGATTTAGGTTGTGTTAACGGTTTTGATGTTGTAAAAGAGGAGTATATCCCCGATATGTCCTTATCTACAACACCACTGGATGTAGCTGATGCTGTTTCTGCTTCTGTTATTACAGTTTTACCTGTTGAAATTGGGGGAAAAGAGTTCATTAATGCAGAATTGGTAGTTGAAGAGGTTAGATTCAATTCTGTTGTGGGTTCATTTGTTTCCACATTTATCACAGAATTTGTTTCAAGCGCTTGCTCCATTGAAGACCCAACTGTAATTGTTACTGACACATCTTCAGTTGAGGATGCCAATGGTGTAGTAGTTGTCAACGGTTGATTACTGATAATATGTACTATACTTTTCGTTTGAGTGCGTGAAAGTCCCCCAAAGTATGTAAGGCCCTTTGGAGTGCCTGGGCAAATATCTTGAACACATCTTTTCTTCCTAACAAAACCAGAATTTGATGGGATTTTTTCCAAATAAGCATCACCTCTTATCTGCCTGTTACTGGTTTCCTTGGTATTATATGTCTTATTGTTGCTGGTCATTAACTGATTATTTTGATTAGATGGGCTCATTGTGACAAAGTAAGAATGTTTTGTTCTAGTGTCGGTCAATTGGTTACTGTATCTCAGATTTCTCCATATATCTGATGTTTGCTTCTTTGCTCTCCTGAGTTTAAAAGTTACTGTGATTCTGAAGTACGTCATGGGAATTAATGCACGCATGCTTCTTAAGCAGATACCATCAAGAACGAAGTCTGTTCCAAGGATACGATCGTATGTATGAGTTTTGATGATGCCTAAAATAAAATGAACATCAGTATTACACAATTAACAAGGCAAATTCAACGAATTTATATCCCCAACGAAGGGTTATTTTAGAGAAACGTGTAAATTACAAAACATAAATCCCATTTCTCTAACCCCTAAGTTCACCTTGGGTATCATTCAGATCCTAACAAAAGCATGTCAACTATGTTTTAGTGTCAACATGCTAAGTTCAATAAACATATACTCATCTGCACAAAATCAATATCTGACCTGTCAGAACTTTCAACCCGACCTCAGATTTGCTTGCATTGTGGTCTACACTTCTTTCACTTTAATTTGATATGCAACATGATCATTTTCAGAAATAAAATGTTTTGAACTTTTGACACCTTTCAAAGGGTCGAGGGTGTGTTTAAGGATAGGATTTTGCTTGCATGGTTCTCAACCCTCCATTTCCTTTAATTACGTCTCCAAAACGAAGTGACGAGACTTATTGTTTTTGCTCCGTTCATCTTCTTCTTATTATTATTATTATTCTTTTTTCTTCTTATTATTCTTCTTCTTCCACTTCTTTCCCCCCCCCCCCCAAATTTTGTCCAGACCAGTTCTCAGTAACCACTGGACTGATTATTTTGAAATTTAGGGATTTGGTAGATACAGATGTGAAGTTGTGCAACAGGGTTTCAAAATCCAAAATGTCAGACACTAAGGCCCAAACTCTGGGATCGAGAGTGTGTCTGCTGTTTGGTTTTAATTTAATATCCTGCAAAATGCCAGTATCCCAAAAACGTTGAATTTGGCGTGGGGCCCCCAACCCTTAAGCCCACCCAAGTGATCAGACCCAGGCTTTCAGACTAAAATACCATTTTATATTTTTGTCTTCCGGCTTAGGCTGAAAGCCTTTATTCATTTGGAATAATGGTGCCCTTGATGTGTTTTAGAACAAAAGTTGATGTCGTTGGGTCCAGCATCATATAGATGCTTTACAATTCGTTTGACAACAGTTTGCATGAGGGGTTTTCAAAAGCATACGTTGCGTATACAGATTTGTAGGAAGTGTCCACTGGCTAATAAGCATTGTTTGCGACCAATCGGATAGCTACAACGAGCTACATTCCATGCTCATCTTACTTTCGTTTTAGCAACAATAACAAATTATCCTGTATTTAGGTCACGTGCTATTACATTTCCCTCGAGATTAGTATTGGTGTTCGGCTTTATACCTAATATTTATATAAACGCGGAGACCAGATATTATAATTACCAAAGACTATACTTCTACCACGACCTCTAAGTAAGGACCCTCGATTCATTCAATTCAGTAACCGTAGCAGTCACGCCTTAAAGCGTTTAAGGGAAGTATACTTGGAATCGAACTATATATCCTACTAAAGTTCTGACGTAATATATGTGCACGCACGTTTACACCGGAACGGCTACAGTTTCAGCAAGTAAACAAAAAAGCCGAAGATCTACCAGCTCTGTATGCTCCCTTAAGCCGAAAAGGATATAAATACTGCACAGCCTATTCTAATTAACAAGTGTGTATTAATCCTGCGGATAGGATTTATACAAAAGTGATCTTTCGTTTCGCCTAAGCTGAATTGGAGTGTACAAGTTACTGTTTTACTTAACAATTGTAAACAAAACATTACGTCACTGTCACTCTTGGTTGGCACGACAGTAGCTGTTAGAAAGTATTTTGTTTATCATTTTTGAATGCGTGTTTTGGAAGGAAAATTATGTTATAGATGAGCCATTCTGTACTCGCGGTTTCCGACCAGTTGTGATACAAAACTGCTCTACTTAAGAAATTAACCAGCATGCGCGGATCCAGAGGCGGGGATATGGGGTCCGGATTCCCCCCCCCCCCCCCTGGAAAATCACAAGTTCTATAGGTTTCTACAGAAATTAGCATTTGGACCCCCATCCACCCTGGAAAAAGTGGGACCTTAAATTAAATTAAGTTGATGACTAAAAAAGTTAGTTTTTCTGTCAGTTGACTCTGCAGCGAATGAAAAAGATGCTGATCAGACTACGGAGAAGCGCAGGTTGGGCTGAGTTTTTGTTGTTCGCATTGTCATATAGCAGTTTTTCTCACGATGTGGTTAGAAGGCCTATTACAGCCACGCAACTACCAATTTAGCGTTATACTCCAATGAAACATCTCGTAGCATAAAATAGGCAATCAATTATTGTGGTCCAGGTGCATGACATACTACATGAAAACTTGTTCATTTCTACGTTCTCATTTCACTGAAACAATGAAAGTGGTTGAGAATCTGTTTTTTAAAAAAGCATATGGTGAAATCTCATTTATTGAAAAGAAAAAAATAATTATGTTGTAGGTACACATTGTAATTGCCTCTATGAGGCAATTCCAACATATACCTACAACATATTTTAATGAAAATACAGCCATGCAACTACCAGCTTAGCAAAAGTATGCTTCATGAAATCAAATTTGGTGGTATAGCTGTCATGTAATATAAACAATTTGCCATATAGTGTCAGGTATTTTAGTACTGATAGGCAGATTGAGATGTTTGAAAGAGGCAAAGCTAATGGATATGATTCTTGATAAATGTATATTTCAGAATAGGTGTCCCTAATTTCAGTAACATATGTTGTAGGTACACATTGGAATTGTCTAATAGACTGGAGGCAATTTCAATGTGTACCTACAACATATGTCCATTCAATGAATGAGTGTTTTTCATCATAAACGTTTTTTTGACAAACTTCTCAACTACCATTTTTTGTTTCAGTGTAATAAACAAGTAGAAATGAACAAGTTTTTGTGTAGTTTGGCGTGCACCTAGATGATAATAATAGACAGCCAATTTTATAGTGTTGACAGCTTATCTTTAGATTTTTCCTTGGAATGAAATGCTAAATTGGTGGTTGCCTGGTTGTAAGGAAAACTATTTGGAAATTTACACTTACCAAGTATCACTTCCATTGTCAAATGTCTTTGCGTCTTTTAAACATTCCAAACTGCCAATCAGTATTAAGAAAAGGTTATTCAATGTTTTGTGTTGGTTATTGAATATTTACGAGGGAGCAGAGCTCCCAAATGTATATTTCATAACTAACACAAAACATTGAATAACCTATACATAACCCACACTTTTGTGAGACTCATTCCCATAACTTGATGAGAGGAAATTGCCGTCCAAAATGTTTATTTCACCAAATTAATTTTAATTTTTAGAACCCTAAATAAAGTTGTGATAAAAATATTTGACACAAAATGATGTAAATTTCAAATGTTCGCTTTTTCACATAAAAGTGGCGACTGCGGAAAACACCGACCAGGCCGCACATGTACATTGAAGCCTGGTCAGAAATTACACTCCTTGTCCCAAAATGCTTTTTGAAAGACAGCATGACCAAATGGTACATAAATATACACGCTGATCTAAGTGTCTCCACTGTTTGAGAATCATGGTAGAATGCACAAACAGTTGGGGACTGATCAGCATATAAGTCTGTAACGTGTGATAAATGAAATGCTTCCCAGATAATTTTGAAAAAAAATCTAACAAAAATGCTGCTAATGAAATCCATTTGTCCCATGTGAACGCATCCATGGCTAAAATAGAAATGAGAGACTCCCAAACGAAATGCAGCAAAATGCTAAATAATGTGTACATTTCAGGATGTATTATCAACACAGAAAACAGCTGGGGCAGGGCTAAATAGGTTATACAATGTTTTGTGTTTGTTATGAAATATACACTCCGCTCCCTCGTATAAATTCCATAACCAACACAAAACATTGAATAACCTATATTTAAGCCCTGACCCAGCTATTTCCTGTGTTGGTGCCAAGCCGGTTTCACATCGTGAAATATACACATTATGTAGCATTTTGCTGCATTTCATTTAGGAGTCTGTCATATCTTTTTAGCCATGTATGCGTTCTCAAGGAACAAGTATAGGTCATTCAATGTTTGTGTTGGTAATATACGAGGGAGCGGATCTCCTGAGTGTATATTTCATAACTTCATAACCTTAGGTGGCGTCTGGGGGCATGCTCCCTCGGGAAAATTTGGAAAAGTCGGTGCTATTTGGTGACTTCTGCCACATTTTCATGTAATTTATTTCTTGTTCAGAAAGCATCATTTTTCAATATGCAAAGTAATACAATTTTGAAATGAACGAGTTAATGAACTTCTATGTCATTTCTTCAACTCTCAAATCGTTTTCTAAACGAACTTGTAGACTAGTTCATGATTACATGAGGTGTGCGATTGTGAAGAACATAATTATTTGCCCTTCTGCACAGACTGGCCATTCTTTTCCCGCAATATGAACACTCTAATTCCAAAATGAAGTATGTATAATCTCTCCAAATCTTTACCTATCCCCTGTAGCTACACACCCAAACTTATCTGGAACTAGAATTCCGACAATCGGATGTGTCGCCTGGCCAAACAGAAGTCCACCAAGGCAAATTTGTCGAACTTATATCCAGGGCGAAGGGTTATTTTAGAGAAACTTATGAATCACAAAACATAAATCCCATTTCTCCATCCCCTTAGTTCACCGTGGGTAGAGGGGAAGTCTGCGAACAAACTTTGTGTTACCCTGTTGCTGCATTCAATCATGATTCCCTTTAATTTGATATCCAACATGACCATCTTCGGAAAAAGATGAATTTTGACCTACTGATCTCATCCCCATCGGGGGGGGGGGGGGGGGTATGGGGTGTACGGGTGGTGTAGGCGGGGGGCAGGGGGTCTGCGGACAAAATATTTGCTACCATGTTGGTGCATTCTTGATTGTCTGTAATTTGATATGCATTATGACTGTGCTCTAAAAAGTTGAATTTAGACCTACTTACCCCATCTCCAGGGGGGGGGGGGAGGGGTCTGCAGGAAAAATATTTGCGACCATGTTGCTGCATTCGTGATTCTCTTCAATTTGATATGCAACATGACCATGTTGAATTTTGACCTACTGACCCCATTCCCAGGGTCGGGGGGGGGGGGGGGGTAAGGCGGGGGTATAGGGGAGGGTCTGCGGGCAAAATATTTGCTACGATGTTGGTGCATTCTTGATTCTCTTTAATTTGATATGTAACATGACTATGTTCTGAAAAAGTTGAATTTTGACCTACTCACCCCATCCCCAGTGTCGGGGATGGGCGGCGGATGTAGGGGGGGGGGGGGGGGGGGGTATGCGGGCAAAATGTTTGCTACCATGTTGCTGCATTTGTGATTCTCTTTTATTTGATATGCAACTTGACCGTGTTCTGAAAAAGTTGAATTTTGACCCCACTCACTAAGTCCCCAGGAGGATGAGACACAGGCTTTCGATCAAAAATCACGTTTGAAATGTTTCGAATTTAGTGTACCCCTGTCTGCATGTGAAATTTCTGTAAAAAATATTGAAACCTTACTGAGTTATTGGAAAATTTGAATATTTGATCTTTGACCCCACCTAAGGGGTCAGGGGGTAGGGTAAAAAAATATCATTGTCATGCTTATCTACAGGCATTGGGTAATCATGGCCTATAGCGAGAAGTTGTCAGATATAGTTTTGAAGAAATGTGAAGTTTGTTCCACAAAAAGGCCAATATAGCTTTTGCATTAGTCAGAACCTAAATAAAAAAGGGCCATAAATCAGTCAAAAAACAACATGCAAATGACCTCCAAAATTGAACTTGACCTGTATTTTATTATGCTTTACCTCTCTGTAAAATTTGAAAGAAATTGTTGCATCTCTTCAAAAGTTATTGATCGGAAACCACAAATTGACAATTTAGCCAAAATCGAAGTCAAAAAAGGCCATAACTCTGTCAAAATTTTGCTGATTACCCCCTTATCAAACTTGACCTGTATTGAATAATGTTTGACCCTTCTGTAAAGTTTAAGTGAAATTGATGCATCCCTTCAAGAGTTATCGATCGGAAACCAAAAGCATGACGATGCGGACTACGACGACGACGCGGCGACCACGACGACGCCGCTGGAGTCATGATCCCTATGTGTCATCCTTGCTTCGCTGGCGACACAAAAACGTATCCTTCAGAAATAGAGAACATACAATATCAGAAAACAGCAGATTCGGTCTTATTGAGTCTCATCATGAGAACTAATGAAAAGTGCAACAATTCTCACGCACTGACTTTAGCGGTATTCTGCTTTCCATCAGAACCCAATATTCCTGAAGGACCAGAATATGAGAAAAATATCAACACTATATCGACGCACGGGAGAAGGTTTACCACCTCAACACAGAAACGACAGCTGCTGCGTCCTCTAAATAATCTGGAAAAAATGGATCCTTCAGAAATAGCGAGAACCTACAATATCAGAAAAGAGCAGACTCGGTTATATTGAGTCTGTTCATGAGAACTATAGGAAAGGTAAAAATTCTCACGCCTCCACGCCCCAGATTTGAGTCTGACCGCGGAAAGGCATTCTCGCGACGAAGTTTGTCATATGAAAAAGTGAGTCATACTATGCCATGGATTGTTGTACTTTTACGGTCCGTCGTAATTCTAATCTTCGCGCATGTGCAGCCACTCTGTGCGGGAGGGCAAAAGGATTTAGCTTTGTCACCACCGGTGCACAAAGCTTTTCAGTCCTGATTCAAAACAACAACCGTATAATGTTTGCATATGATATCCAAAACGTTGCCAATAGCGCCTAGGGTGTACGGGGACATGTTCCCCAAGAAAATTTTGAAAAACAGGTTCTATTTGGTGACTTCTGTCCGTGTGGTTTATTTCTTGTTCAGAAAGCATTTCATCTCAACAGTTCCTCAATGCGACCTCCCCTTGTGCATTAACGCACACAGCCTAGAAAAACGACCCAGCGCTCCGGTACTAATAAATAACGAACTGGTAGGAAGACATTAAAATGATGGTAGTTGAGTAGAGCGCCGCCGACGTTGCACCATTGAATTAAGATACTACATTTGCGAGCGGACCAAACAAGAAAAAAATCAGACATTTAAAAAAAAAAAAAAAAAAAAAAAAAAAAAACAACGGTTACAACAAATAAAACAATATCTGCTACTATTAATCACATTCAAAATCTTAACTTTAGCGATTTTAGGGATGAACACGTTTGGATAAGTGTCATTCTAGGCCAAATTTCACTGTGTGGTAAGTATGCAGTTCCCTCCCTTGACTACAAAATTGCGGAGTGGTAGGTGCTTCATTTTCATCACGATAATTATGTTATATAGTTGTATGTCAGACTTTGAAATGACTTTGTACAGGTCGCAAATGCATTTACATACGTGCCCATCGAAATTTCGGCAGGATCCAGTGATTTAGGCTATGAAACACCTCATCAGGACGAGAGAAAAAATTGAAGCGAGAGCTGTCATTTGGGCCCTTTAATTTTGGGCAAAATAGTATCTACGGCCCACAGAGCCAGGGAACCGCGGGGACTTTGATTTCCTGGTATGACCTTGTACTAACAGCGCATTTGTCCGGCTGGGGCGTGGTTACAAATGGCTGGTGCGCATATTTTTTTCGCCTTTATGCACTAGTCATTTGTGACCACGCACCAGCCCAGAGGAGTGTCGAGGACAGTGACTTTGTGTCTGCAGTTCCCCATAGTAACCACCACACTTTGGGGACAGCTAGCTGGCAAAACCATGACAGTTCTACCCCGCAGTCTGTTATTATACTGCACTGTCATGTTTGTCTAGGTCTATCAAACCCCTACATTTCCTCCGCATTGTGGAGGCAATATAAAAGTAAAAACACAACGTATTTACCAGGCCATGGATATCCCTGTCCTGCTCAGGGGCTGGGATGAAGCAGTGGTTACAAATGACTGGAGCATTATTTATAGCCTATAATGCACTTCGCATGAAAATTTAGTTCTCAGCCACCCCAAAACTATATTGACCCCAAACACAAAAAATGACGTCCGCTGGTATATTGTTTAACCTATTTCCAAGCACATTCCCACCCATCACTAGTTTCTCCTTCCGACCTCAGCATTATTTTTATTGGATGAGTATTTTTTCATTTGAATCACACCTAACGGGTGAGCCCTGTGATTATTTTTTATCTTATCATTTATAATTGCCTGGAATTACGTTTTGGCATGCATATTTTGCATTGTCTGGTGTCAACAAATCAGTATTTGGAATAAACAAATAGAACGATCAATTTATTTAATAAAACAAGTTGGAAAATGTTTAAAATCTGATGATCAGATAAGAAAGGAACACAGAAAATCAAGATTTTAAATTGAGGAACAGGGGAATACAGAGATTCATTTAATAGGAAAATTGGACAGTTACCCACTGGGATTAAGGCCTCAATATTTTCTCGTATGCCAAAATTCAGAGAGCCCAAACTATTGCCATAAATCGCATTTGATGCAACTATTTGGATATGATAAGACACGTTACTTCGTCTTATAAAACTGTATAATTATTCATCGATAGTAAACTAAAGGCAGTGATCCGTACAAAGGTGCATTTAGGGTAAATAAAAAAATGCAGATGCTCAAATGCGAACAAATTCCATCATATCACAGCCCATTTGACTATACATTTTGTAACGAAAAAATATCACCAATTAGGCGGTGTATAGATGCATTAAATTTTGATGGTCATTGTGCGATCACACACAACGAAATAAACTCAAAAAAGCGTTGTTCACTGAATTTCTGTACGCACAGTAGATCACAGCGTAATATCAACTTTGGTCAAACTTACGTTTTTGATAAAATTTGCTCGTGAAATCTTCAACACTGTACGCCAGGAGATCCTTTTTTATTTTGAAAAATGCACTGTACGTCGGGAAGTGTACCAAAAACTGTACGTCCAGAGGGCCAAATTTGAACCAAAATGCTATACGGTGGGAAACCTTCCCAATTGCATGCATTATTGGCAGACAGGCCAACAGAAAAACAAACTGGATGGTATCAACATTTCCATGTTTAACCATTACAAAACAGAGGATAAGATATCTTGCTAAAGGACACAACATAGTGACTCCATTGATGGTAAGTCTCAAAAAAGCAACTTTCGATCCCCAATATCACCATCTACAAACGCAGTCAAGGTGCTCTGTCAGTGTGCGTATGTAAATCATAAATAGACTATTTGCTGATATCGTCGAGCATGTAGCATGCTTGACTCTTAGCCAAGAGCTTTGAGTTTGAGGCACCTCAATTCAAGCCGGACTATGCAAACATACATACTGGGCATTAAACAGACAGACAGATAGACAGTCACTGGCATATAAAGTTTTTTTTTTACTTTTTTTGAGCTTACAGCCATTGCGTGGTCCAAATCTCAACCAGCAACTTTTTTTGAATTGATGGGCATTTCAACGTGGGTTTTCACTGAATGCGTTATGGCTTTATGTCCCAGGCAACTATATTTTGATTGTGCTGGGACTCTTTCTATAGAGAGGGAGACAGAAAAGAGGAATTGGATAAACTAAAAAGGTCCCGACCCAACCTTAATTTGCTTTTAGTGAAGTAAAGTCCATCTACTCTAAAATGGTGGATTTAACTAAACCTTATATAGTCTACACGCATGATTGTAGATAACAGAACGTGACAAACCTTTACCTGTTGTTGATAGTTACAGTCTTTGTAGCGAATGTCCAAGACTTAATAAATATTTGAGTAAAGAGAGTAAGATGGGTTACTGTGAATAATTTAACACACTATTTTCATGTTACATAGACACACTGAATAATATGTAGTCAGACAGTTTATGCTATTTTTAAATCTATAAGGGAATGTGTGATGCTTTAAGGTCTCAATTGAATGTTTACTTGTAATTGTTGAGTGTTAAACTCTTGTAAATACAAGCAAGTTGCACATTATGATTCAGTGCAGTGAAGTCATAGGCAAGTTTCATGTCATTTCAACATGAGCACTTCAAGAAATATTTGATATAAAAGTTCGTATGGCAATCACAAAGTCACAGTATTCAAAGAGTTGTTTTTAATTTTATGCAATAATAGACACCTAGAGGACCTGACGGTCCTAAAGCGCTCACCTGA
Organism: Loripinus fragilis; assembly: GCA_964019695.1. Lineage (NCBI taxonomy): Eukaryota > Metazoa > Mollusca > Bivalvia > Lucinida > Lucinidae > Loripinus > Loripinus fragilis. The sequence continues at coordinate 68,213,400 of OZ026525.1, read as the reverse complement.
TCTCCCTGATAATGTTAAAATAGGTCAAGATCAACTACTGCTTATAATGAAACACATTTTATTTTATGGGGGTTGCTGCCATTTTGATCAAGTGACCTTAAACAATCTAATGAACATTCCATCAAACAGCCCATTGATTTCTGAGGAAAAGATATTTAGATAGGTATGTGGCAGTCCAAATGAGTGGCCTTGGATAAAAGGTCACAGGTCAGCTTGACATTTGGTACTTATATAAAACCGTTGTCTCATTAGGTTAAACATTTCTTGCAAGTATTATGATTTCAGCCTAATCAGTTATAGAAAAATGAACATTTCAAAAAAATTTCCCATATAAATGCATTAGGAATCAAATTTAACCTTGCCATAAAGTAGGTCAAGGTCAACCTAGATTCATCATTAGTGCAAATCTGGTAGGGCCCACATTCCCAATGCTACATACCAAGTCCCAAGGCCATTGATCTTTTGGTTCCAGAGAAGAAAATATTTACAGAGTTTTACCATATATGGGCGTGGTGGCCATCTTGGTCATGTGATCAGTACAATTTGCATAAATTTTGGCTAACCTATCATAAGGAGTCTTCATATTAAATTTTAATTCAATTGGCATAGTGGTTTCTGAGGAAACTATGTTTTATATGTGTTGATATAACTCCAATATGAGCGACCATGGCTAAAAAGTTAAAGGTCAACCTTGACATTTAAAACTTATTTATAGCCATTGTCTCATTAGGTTTAACATATCAAGTGAGAATAATGACTTTGACTTCTACAGTATTCCAAAAATCAACTTTTCAAAGAGAATTCTCCTTTTAAATGCATTAGGAATTAAATTTGACCTTGACGTTAAGTAGGTCAAGGTCAACTTAGGATCATCATTTGAACAAACTTGGTAGGACCCACATCCCCAATGCTACAAACCAAGTCCCAAGGTCACCGGCTTTCTGGTTCTGGAGAAGAAGATTTTAAAGGGGTTTTTTTACCATATATAGGCATGGGGTCATCTTGGTCATGTGACCAAAACATTTTGTAAAAAAATTGACTAACTTACAATAATGTGTCTTCATATGAAATTTGAGCTCAATGGGGCCAATGGTTTGTGAGAAAACTATGCTTTAATATATTGATGGGACTCCAATATGAGCGACTAAGCTGAAAGGTCAAAGGTCAACCTTGACCTTTGGAGGTCAACCTTGACCTTTGGAACTTATTCATAGCCCTTTTCTCATTAGGTTAAACATAACAAGTGAGAATAATGACTAAGGCTTCAACAGTTTTCAAAAACATCAACTTTTCAAATAATTTCCCATTTAAATGCATCAGGACGCAAATTCGACCTTGACGTCAAGTAGGTCAAGGTCAACCTAGGATCATCATTTGAACAAACTTGGTAGGCCCTACATCCTCAATACTACATGCCAAGTCCCAAGGTCATCGGCCTTCTGGTTCTGGAGAAGAAGATTTTTAAAGGGTTTTTACCATGTATGGGCGTGGCGGCCATCTTGGTCATGTGACCAGAACCATTTGAATAAACTTTCGTTCCCGCGTCCTAAGGAGTCTTCATATGAAATTTGAATTTAATTGGCCGAGTGGTTTCAGAGGACAAGATGTTTGAAATTGTTGACGGACGGACGGACGGCGGACGCCGGAGTGACTGGTATACTATTAGCTCACCCATATTTCTCCTTTTGTATTATGAGAGTTTCCTGTAAAGGACTAGGACACATTTACATCTTAATAGATCTATCTAGATCTAGATAGACAGGTGTTTATGCGAGGTGCATGTGCGACTTTACTTCTTTGACAAATTTCCATAAAAAAATATAGGAAGTCTCTTTGTTACCTTGCGCCCACTGTCAGGCATTCTCAGAAATTTAGATAAGACAGTCCTGTAGTATCCTGCATAAGGTTTCAGATTTGAGGAAAGTTAACATTAAAATGTTGATATATTCTGATTCGTTTTCTTATTGACCTGTCCGTCAGCAAAGCATGCATTTGGTTGGGTTTCCCAGTGTACAGCATTTTGGCTCAAATTTGGCTCTCTCGGCGTACAGTTTGTGGTGTACTTCCGAACATACAGTACATTTTTCAAAATAAAAAGGATCTCTTTCTGACGTACAGTGGCGAAAATTTCACAATCAAATTTTATCCAGATAAACGCAGTTTTGACCAAAGTTGATATTACACTGTGATCTAGTAAGTTCGCTTCTTTAAAACATGTAACCATTTTGCCAAATATACTCATGCTAGGAAAAAGAAGGCCACATTGAGCTTTGAATAACATGGTAATGTTATGGTTTGTCTAATTTGCATCGTATTACATGTAATTTGGGACACACTTACAGGCCAACACTATGTGGTTGAAGTCCTTCAACCACATTCCCTGCCGATCGATCGGACTGTTGAAAAACATCTTCCAGTAAGTAAATGTCACCATGTCTGCAATATGGCAAAGAACTGTTTACAAGTCATACCCACTTGTCTGGCATTCCGGACCCGTCTCAAATCGGCCACTTCTTGGATATTAGAGACCAGTGGGTACATGGCTTTTATCCCTTCCCAGCTGCCACATTATCTGAATTGGAATGCGAGCTGGCTGAACAATGGCAACGCATTCCACAGGGAGTGGGGTACAAATGTATACCCCATGCTTCTTCTAAGCATACGCAAAAGGCTCACAGATAGAATGCATCAATAAAGGTGTTGGTCATACAAGAGATGACATACAATATATAAATTTGTAATCATAGCATGTTCTTATCTATACTTATCATCAACAAGGTCAGTGAATTGTCATGATTGTGGTGGCCTTCTGTTTATTAGCATGAGCATATAAAATAAAGGGCTCAAATCTACAAACTTATTGACGGCTCTCGCTTCATGTTTTTTCACACCCTGATGGAGTGATTTGTACCCTAAACAAAGGAATTCTGCCAACATTTCGAGGGACACGTTTGTGGCGGATGAATATTAAGTACATTTGCAACCTGTACAAAGTCATTTCAAAGTCTGACATACAACTGGTATAGTTATCGTGGTGAGAATGAAGCACCTAATATTCATCTGGTTGATTGTCATTTTTGTATTTTTCCTGACATACAGTCAAGGGAGCGAACTGCGTACTTACCACACAGTGAAATTGCAGTTACTTTGCGCTTAAAGAGTGTGTAACTAAATGCAAATTTGATTTTATAAGGGAAATTAAAATTGGTTTTGAGAATCCTAGCTGCGACTATTGTTAAAAATAGTGAGTATGGCCTGGAAATAACACAATCACAAACTGCAGACAAACCCATGGCTTTGACAGGAATAGCCGCACAACTAAATAATTCTGTTGTATCATTCAGATTGTTTCTCATACATTTATAAATGGTCTAAGAAAAATCTGTAATTTATTAAATATAAAGATATTGTAAAATGCTTACTGTCTGAAAAGGTCAGTTCTAGTCACGTGTAAAATCAAATAATTGAAATGTTTAACGTCTCTTAAATACACTAGTCCTACATGTACGTGTATGATGTAAAAGCAAGATATAATACTTACCTAAAGCCGAACTGAGTACAATTCATTTTATTGAATTTTATTAGCGTTTCATTTTAATGATAGAAAAAATATACACATGAAGATCCTTAGCTGCAGAGAGTTTGATGCCTAAAATCCAAGTTTGACTTAAATCTCTCTTGCGCCAAGGACTCTCAGAACCTGATTTCTATGGTGACTTGGTGTATAAATTAAAGAAGATTGTTGGTTCTAATAATTTTTCAGCGCAGTTCATTAAAATAAATTCCCATTATAAAAAGATTGGCTATAACATTAATGTATTGCAACAGACTGCATGCTTGGTGGTCAACCCAATCACGGTTGGCAACTTTGCTTTCCTCTTTAATTGCACGCCGGTGGGTCGGACTTCAGACTCTATGACGGTTCCGACTTAAAAAATTATCTATTGATGAGATGTTGGGGCCCTGATGCTTTGACTGTTTGTTGGGCTCACCGGGGTTTACCTGTTGGATTTCTTTTGCTCCGGTATTCAGTTTTATATACTGTTGAGTCCTTATATTTGCTTTATCTCCTTGTTATATCTTGATTTATATGTTCTAGGAGATGATGCATTGATAAGTTAGGGGTCTTTCATGCAAACCAAACATCTACATATCTATGAAATTTCCAATAAGCCGACTTTACGGAACGTCTTATCTTTCTTAATGCTGTATGATTACCTGAATCAACCCAGAACGCATGGTCCTTATTTGTACATTTCACCATGCATTTGCAAGTCTTTGGAATGCATATATTGATGTCGTGTCTGTTTGTATCAAGAACATTAACAATTTCAGTTGTGTTACTGACATAGGCAGTTACTCTCCTGCTATGTGCAGGCGCCTGAAAGTAGAGAAGTACAAATGTATTACTACAATTAAGAGATAATAATATTATACTGAGGGTTTAAAGTTTTCGTTTAGGTATTGTGGAACTTGAACACTATGATTCCCCCACATCTTGTGTAACCGGGACATTGACATGTGACCTTTTGATGTCAGCAGCCATTCTATGAATACAATTTACTAATGAAATGTTAAATATGGCAGATATTATAATTTGGAATTAGATTTGATATATTAAAATTTTACCCAGACATAGCTAGTCTGGCCCAGGAAATATGCACACTCTAGTTTCAGTTCTTTGGTGCAGTCTTCGCTTCCAAAGGATACCCTTTTTAGAACATATTTATACAAAAATTTAGTTTCTAGTTCTTCTCAGTTTACATGGATCTAAAAAAAAGTAAGTGAGTATGATCAGGAAATACCACAATAATAAGATCGCACAACTCGTATATTGCTACAGTTAACAGGTAATATACCGAAAGGAACAAGAAACTTAAGTTTTAGCTTAGGTTTTGTGGTACTTGAATTGAACACCTTCATTTACATCCCCCCCCGCCTCACAACTCCTCGCCCATCTAAATTGTACCACGAACGTCGACTTGTTACCTATAAATGTTAGCAATGTTAGTTAAATCTAGTAATGAAATGTTAAAGAAGGCAGATTTTGTAAATGGAGTTAAATTTGACTTATTCCTTTTAAACCAGACATATTTTAACAAAACTTAAGTTTCTAGCTCCTCTCAGTGTACATTAGTTTTAATCAACAAAATGATAAGAATAAACATGCAACTGATAACGCATAAAACATAAATGTATAGTTGTGTTGTCACTGTTGTGTTTTATTTTCTGACCACACAATACACTCATTGGCCAAGATTTTATTGGACACATAAATAAACTTGTTAATTGATTAGGGCTGTCAATTATTCTTAGGTTAAGACGTATTTGACCAATCAGATTAGAGCTTAGTGTTACATTAGGTATTGTATATATTGTCTTATAAGTGCGTTAGGAATTGAAAAGATTGCCGATATGTGTTGTAAAATAAAAAGCAAAGTGCAACCTTTTGCAGGGATCCCATGAAAATCTTGCTTTGAAATATTTCACATATGATCGAAGAGGAGTATTATTTCCCTCTGTAGTTTTCTGGTTAAGACAGTGGTGCACTTATTTGCGTGGTGCAACCTGGATTGCCATTATCAGGCCTGTCGCAAAATGGAACGGCCAATCCAGGCATGGTGTGACTTTACCTGGTCTTGTGTTGTGAAGTATGACATGACAGTTGCTGAAATAACATGGCATGCTTTGTTATATGTTATAGCAATAGAATATCGAAAGGCATTTTATAACGTAGTCTTCAAATTCACTGCATCGTCATGCATTATGGTATCAATAAAATAAGTCCTATTTGTAAGTATGTAGAAGTTTAAGTATAATATACACGTATGCTGCTTTGCTGCACAAGCGGGCTGTTATGGAGACATGGTAGGGTATTGGATTTTCTGGTCGAGAGTATTGCTTCCACTGTTTGTGCATGGGTTTTGTGTTTGGCAGTAATCACGCTGAGAAAGAGATAGCTGGCTGCCATACTATGATTGTGTTCATGAAGTAGTGAGTGTAGGTGTATGTGTTCTGTATCTCTACCTCGCTGTACCGTTGGTCGGTCTGCGATCTATGATTGTTGGACTTCCTGGTAATGGTCACTTTTTTTCGATGTTTTTTGTTCAGGTCAAGTTGAAAGTTTCCCAATTGCTATTTTAAGTAAAATACCTACTTATATGTCATTTTACAACCAAATTTAGTGACCAAATTTAGTTGAATTCTGTGTCGCAAATTCATCCATGTGATCAGTTTAGCATACAACTATATTTACAGTTGTAGAAAATACTAGGTGTTATGTCAATGATATTACTATAATGAATCAAGTTTCTTGACAACAATTGATTTAGTTTCACGTTGCTTCATTATCAGTGATTTTCTGCGACCTCTTAAAGAAAGTTATTTCAGGTATGTGATATAATTGTGATCTGCAGCTAAACACAGAAAGATAAACAATCTAAGACGCATTAAGTAAAACAAATGCTAATTTTTAACCTCAGTAATATAGTAGTTTCTGACACAATGATTCTTCTTTTGTCCGCTCTTCGTTTTGTTATCGTTTGCAAATGCTAAAAGCTTTGATACTGAAATAATTAAAACCCATCTCGATAAGACTATAACCACCAACCCTGAGTGTCCATGTAGGACAGAGATATCTCACCTGAGGGTGAGATTTCTCTATCCTACATGGGATGGCTTTTCTCACAATTTCGAAGCTTTTTTATCGGAACAAAAATGTCCATAAAACGTGAAAATTTCACATTTTTACTCATTAGATTTATATTAATTTTGAGCTCATGAGTGTTTTCATTGGGTATAACAATGGATGTAAGCATAGTTTGCACCTTGTTATTGGCTGGAAAATATGATTGAAGTATTAGTTAATTTGTTAAATGTAAAATAAAATAATGCAATGCTCCCTGTGCTGTTAGCGTCACGTTACCTATATTGTTACGTGACGCAAGTGTGGTGACGTCATTAAATTTCAATGACGTCAGTAAGTGACGCTTAACTTTGTCTGTTGCCTTTGAGTTACTTAGGGGCAATAGGCTATATAGGCTCTTTAAATACCTTTTATGGGAAAAATATTTTAATCTGCCCATGTAAAAAAGTTGTCACGCGGTCATGTAAGATAGAAATTTCTTACATGAGCTGACAGCCAAGCTTACATGGACAAAGGTGGGAGAATAAGACGTCTAAATATATTTATCAAATAATGTTTGATAAGTAAAGTTGTTATATAATTTAGCCCCAAAAAACTAGGAAAGCTTTCATTTTGAAAGGAAGTTGCTTTTCAGCCTGTATATAGGATGACATAACACTTACAATCGATGATACTTGGATTCTGACGTAACTTTTACAACTGCCAACACTAAGTCGAAGTAATTCCGTGTATCCAGCAGGAAGGCAAAACTTCACAATCAACTGACCTTCAGTAAAAAAAAGTTTGAGAAAATTGTCGAATATAAATAAATTTTACTATTCTAACAACGTACATACGTGGGACGTTTGGAAAGTACATAGCATGGACTTTCATCTCAGTAAGCGATTAACAAACCCGTTCATGTTTGGTATCATTTTAAACCGCTATCTTTTCGCTATGTTATGACTGGAATTTCGTGGGGATGCTGTAATACAGATGCGAAAAATATTATTGTAATTACATGTACTGTTTGTATACTGGAAAAAGCAAAATTTCAATGGAATAAGTAACTCTATACCTTTTGAAAAGTGTGCAGAACTTTAACAATATTGGATGAAATTAGAAAACTTAGTACCATTTGGTAGGCCACCATCTGGTAAAGTCATTACTTAAGTAATTACCGAATTTGTTTGTTTCATATAACTAAATACCCAGATATCAATAACCAAACCGCTTAGAAAGCAAAGCAATGCGTTTATTTTTACGACTAAAAATTGCGTGTCACAATGCACATATTTTGAAAACATATAACTGACAGTAGTTTAAACATGTCCCTACGTTGGTATTTTCGTCAATACAATTTGTGCGCTTTGTATTGAAGCCAAAATAAAATTTGTAAAACAAAATCTTAATATGGATTCTCTGTAAGAATAAAAAATTGTTGGCCACGCTATGTCTGATATTTTCATATTTTTGTGTATATGTCCGATGTGACCAAAAACATACAGAACTGGTGCAAAACTTTTCGATTCATAGTTTGTTACCGGGCAAAATTCCGAACCCTGTCCTATTGTGTTGTTGTTTTCTTGTCATTATATAGTTTTTAACAAAGGTTATGTACGTGAGATTGAGACTGCTACGTTGGAAAGATAGCATGATACAAGAATAAAACAACTATCTTATACAGATAATCCATACTAAGGGCCCAAATATGGAGAAATTTGGCAGGATGCCAAATTTGTGAAAATTGCAAAATTACTCATATTTAGCTGTCATTAAAAACACTTTTGCAAATGTGCTGAAGAAAACCACTCACGCGTTTATACAGAGCAATATATGAACTATGAAGTATTGCAGAAGATGATAAGAAAATAAGTAGTATGGTTATAAAGGATAATGTATCATCTACTCAGAGCAAAACCGAAATGGATCAAAAATTTAAATCTGAAGGTCAATGTCAAGGTCGAAAAATCTCTATTTTCAAAATTGTAGAAAAATGAATTTCGGCTGACTTGAACCAATATTGGTAAGTATTGTAGAAGATAATAAAAATAAGTTATATGGTTTGAAAGGATAATGTATCAACTTTTGACAGCATAGTCAAATGGATCTGGATTTAAACCTGAACGTCAAGGTCACAAAAACTAAAAATCTGTCAAAAATATACTTAAAATATGTCTACAGCTAAAAACTAAAGCTACACTCTCATTTTGTGACCTAAGATGGTCATATTTGACACAATGATTGACATAGGTGTGTAAATTTAAACAAAAGTTCACTATTAGTGCTTTGAGCTAGGGGTCAAAGATCAAGGTCACATTTGCGTCAAACCTGTCTATGACTCGTCAAGCGAATTTATTTGAATTTTGATGAACGTTCATATATAGCAAAATGATTGATTATGATGTGTAAAATAAAAAGAGAATTTAGCTATAATAACCTTGGTGTCAAGGGTAACGGTCACGCACTTACCTTTAGCTTCAAATGTTTATTCCTCTTGTATTGTTTGACCGAGGTTGTTTACTTTTGGCATAGTTATTGCCTATGATATGTATATTATAACTAAGGACTCAGAATACTGACATGCCCTTTGGGTTAGATATTTTTCGTAAAAACTGTCTCATTGCTCAAAATGGAACTCCCCGTTCAGTTTTATATTATGCTTATCGTGTACATATGACCTTGAGTAAACGGTCCATGTCATATATATATATATACTTAAAACCAATCTATAGCTTGAAACTGAAACTCCTTTTCTGTATGTTGACTGACGGTATTCATATTTTGACTGAATGATTGCCTATGTTGTGTAGATTGCAATAACGTTCTAGATCAATGCAATGACCTTGTGTCAAATATACTTGAAATATGTTTATGAGCTCATAATGCGAATTTTTGTTTCATTTTTGATGGAAGGGGCTCATATATAGCTAAATAATTGCCTATGTTGTGTAAACTATAACAATGGTTTCAGGTTGCTGATATGACCTTGGCGTCAGGGTCAAGGTCACATATGCTTAAAACTTATATACAGCTTATAATGCAAAATCACCTTTTATTTTTTTACCAACGGTGTTTATGGTTGGCACTATAATATCATATTGTGTAGATTACAATAAAATCACTGTTAAAACCATGAAGCCAAAGGTCAAGGTCAAATGGTAACACCGTCATGTTTCTATTTTTGAAGCAAAAAAGGGAATTTCATCAGAAAATCCCTTTTAAATTTCTTCATCCATTTGAGTAATGTTTTTGTTAACGTATGTGTTGTTCTTAATACGTAGACCAGTCTTTTGTTTACTTTTTTATTCATTTACCCATCCAAAAGTAAGTGAGTATAATCGGGAAATACCACAATCACATACTACAGACCAACCCACGGCACCGTGAGGAAGAGCCACAGAACATTTAAAGCAACAATATATCTGTAAGACAACATTAGCAAAGCAACCAGCTTTCTCTTCCTCTTCAAGATGATTGCAAAACTAGAACGGACACAACGTCATGCATACCAAAACGAAGACAAACAATACTCCCACATATAATGGGAAGTACACTAAACAATAGATCAATAACAAAAGAACTACCGCCTTAGAACTGACAACAGCCTAAGCCACGGGGGAGGTTTAAATGCATATTACTAGCGCTAAATCTTCGCCCTAGATTCTGTTGTTGCTAAAACACAAAATTGTTTAGCTCGCATGCAGGCTTCCTTACTAATGCAATGTATCGTCAAAGAGAAACAATCAAATCAAATTAACACATTATGATGATACAAAGAAAAGGGTCCATCACTCACAGATAGTCAGAGCTAAAGAAAACCTCAAGTTGAGCTACAGTGGGGCAGCCAATGACAAGCATCAGGCACCAACCAATGGATTAAAGCTTTACGTCAGGGCCATCAGTAAGTCTGAGGCCTTACCCACCGTCGCTCAATTAAAGAGGAAACAATTGCTAACAACTGTGTTTGGGTTCACGACCAGGCATGCAGACTGTCGCATGATATCTATGTTGTACCCCACCATTTTATAACGTTTAATTATCTTTTTAATTCGATCACTAAAATTAGGCTTTTTAACATTTTTTTAAATTTATAATCTAAATCGCCATAAAATACAGGTTCTGATATGCCTTGTTGCAGAGGAGTCTTTGAGCAAATATTGTATTCAACAATCAACTCTTAGTGGCAATAATACAATTTAGAAAAAGCTTTACGGAGTTTAGGGTATTGATAAACTCAGGTGTTTTTGTAACTTGGAAGTCAAACATTTCTTGCTATTGTTGAAGTTATCAACGCGAGAACATACTCTTGCGAAACGAATAAGTTGTGAAATGTATATACCATATGAAGGGGGCGAGGAACATCTCCATCAAGTTCCTAAGCATGTGAAAACCCCAGTTTTTCCACATTTTTTTTAAATTCTACTTTTGATGACATTGACCTTGACCTTAAGATATTCTCATTCATTTGAGTATTGCTTTTGTTAAAGTAAGAAAGAGGAAAATAAATCAGGAATCGATACAATCAAGCACCACACCTGACCCAAGATACCAATGGGAAAGTGACAACGTCACAATTAGACATCACAAACGAGAGCCAAGAGGTCAACCCTTTCCGAGCAGGTGACCACAAGGCATCAACAAACAGATGTGCATGGAAGTATAACAAAACAAAGCAGAAATAACATACACTGTTGCGCGGTTCTTAATCCATAGACAAGTTGTTTACTTATGAACTTTGTTGTACCAATCAATAATATTGTTCCAAACCTTGTGAAATTTCAAGTTTTCCGCATTTTGAATTTCTACATTTGATGACCTTGACCTTCACATTTATTTGTTTCATCCATTTGAGTATTGCATTTTTTTTAACTTAATCCATAGACTAGTGGTTTTCTTATGATCTTGCATGTACCTATTCACATATTGTTCCAAAATATGAGAAACCCCAGATTTTCTGCATTTTGAAAATCTACATTTGATAACCTTTACATAGATCTTAACATTTGAATTTCTTCATCCATTTAGGTATTGCTATTTATGTTTATTGATGTGTGTCTCTTCTTTACTTTCTATCATTTACCCATCCAGATATTGTTCCAAAACATGTGAAAATCCAAGGTTTTTTTTCAATTTTTAAATACTACATTTGCTGACCTTGACCTTCACATTTATTTTTTTCAGCCATTTGAGTATTGCTTTTGTTAATTGATGTGTTGTTCTACAGCCATAGATTAAGTGTTTTCTGATGAATATTTTACTGGAGGGCTTAAACAAGTTTCACAGCGCCAACCTCACCCTTGATTCTGACGTGGACCAGGACGCAAAAACATGTGAAAATCCATGTTTTTTCTGCATTATGAATTTGTACATTTGATGACTTTGACCTTTACAGAAGTAAAAATATTTATCCAATTTAGTATTGTTTTTGCTAACTGATGTGTTGTTCTTAATTAAGGATTAGTGGCTTTCTATTTGGTCTTTTGTTTACTTTTTATTCATTTACCCATCCAAAAGTAAGTGAGTATGATCGGGAAATACCACAATCACATACTGCAGACCACGACAGAAACGCGTTTTTACTTTGGAAAAGCCTAAGAAATTTCAAGCTTGTAGTGTAGGCCCCTGTGTCGAAATTTGGGCTCCCGTGTGCATTTTTTGGTAAAAGTGATTTTTATCGATTTTCAACTAGAGAAATATATGCAGTGTAAGGAAAAAGATGTTTACAATTTTTTCTTGCACTTATAACGTCACGGTGACGTCACAAAACTGGGTACCGTCTTTTCACTTGCATCAAAGAGGTTATATGCGGTGGGGCTATTTACACACCTAAAATAATCTTATGATTATGTTTGTTGCATTGAAATGGTTAAAACGCCTATAGAAACACTAAAATGAAAATTTGATTCATATGGACCTCAATTTTACGTGAAATTGACGTCGATTTGACGTCAATGTGCTGGGAAAACACATTGCGTACAAAATATTAATTTTGGAAATTTGCGTGCGCCTTACGACTGAAATCAGATCTTAGCATAACTGTATATCCCTGGCTTAGCTTTTTGAAACAAGTTAGCTCTCTGATGGTTGGGGCGTTTAGCTGCTACAGCGTGTTAACTACGTTACCCTACATTTATTTAAACAAAATAAATGTAAACAATGTTGTTTAGGTAATACTTGTATTATTTAAATTGGACAAACATTCATGTATCATACAAGAACATTTCATCCTTTACATATATTTATGTTTATAAAAGTTATATGACCACATTGCAATGTTATTTAAGTTACATTTTAAGATACTCCCTTAAAAATCACTGAAATTCTGTTAAATATTTTTTGATAAGCATCCCAGTTAACTTTTAGGTTTTAATTACACCTTCCAAAAACAAGTAATGGACCATTATATAGCTGCAAACAGTATGTTTGTATCACAAATACTTTAAGAGTTATAAACTGTTAAAGATGATGATCCTGAACAAAAAGTTCATTCTTTAATTCAGCATGACTTTCAATTGGAAAACCTTTAAACACCAAATATGAACATTCTGTTGATAAGCAAGAGTGAAAATCCATGCTTAACTTCGTTTCTGGTGTAAAATATTAGTTTTGTTTTTGTTTATACAGCATCATGTAACGTAGCCTATAATACAACTTTCAAGATGCATATACATTGCTTTAAACCGTATATTATACGTCAAAGGATATTTTATTTCATCTCAAAACTGACTGTATTTTTTAAATAAATATCAAGATACCAGTCTGGCTGAAAAAAGGATTTATCAGTTTGTATTTTAGTTCCTACTAATTATCAATGAACATTTACATTTGCAAATAGTAAATATTTGAATTTTTGTCATCTACATTGAAATGATTTGCCCAAAACCATAGATTTTAAAATTCATAAACAAAGGAAATAATAGCACTAAAGTAACATCACTTTGAAGGATACATTTAAATTTCTGTCAAATTTGCTAAAATAACATAATAGTACTGTACAGAATATATTATATTGCGATATGTTTATCCAAAATATTAACAAAGACAATATATAATTGAGTCAGAAAAGCTAATGTATTATGTTAAGCTTAGAGTTTTGAAATATATCTTTGAAGAATTCTAAGTTTAATTGAGCTACTTCTTTTCAGTTATTTAAAGTGCCTGTAATTAATTATTGCGTAAAGTGACTGTCTCGAAATCAATTTGTTTCCTGACTTTTATCTGCGTATGCATATGGTTACGCATTACAGAAGCTTTGAAATTAATTTTAGTTTATATTCAGCATAGCTTTCGTTGTGCAATCAACAAAATTGTTCATCACATTAAGTAAGTACCTTGGATCATTTGCCCAACCAATAATATCTAAAGAACTCCTTTATTGACGAGAAACATTTCCCTGGAAATAGAGAAAGTTGGTTATAGTGGTGAGTTTTACTTTGAGGCCACATTAGATATGTTGTGTTTGCTCTACCTTTGTGCGCGTCTGTTTATTGTGCCTTGTGGTCACCTGCTGGGAAAGGACTGACCTCTTGGCTCCCGTTTGTGGTGTCTAACTGAGATTTGTCACTTTCCCATTGGTATCATGGGTCAGGTGTGGTACTTGATTGTATCGATTCCTGATATTTGCACCCTTACTTACTTTTACAATGGTTTTTAGAATGATGGATAGAAATGTGAAATATTAAAATAAATGCAGTCAAAAGATTAGAACTGATTTAGTTTTAGCAATAAATGTTTATATACCTAGTGTTATTTTCCACTCAACAGAACAATGGCAAAATAGTACAGGAACCTCGCAAAAATGATAGATGTAATCATTAATAGCAAGGTTTTACAAGTATATGTGCATATCATACTCACTTACTATTTTTTAAGATTTGAATGAGTTGTGACTTTGCCATGACATAGATTCAAAAGGGGCATGCACAATGCTAATTGCTCAGCATTAAGATGGCACTCTTTTCAGTATCAACATTGTCAACAATTATAGTCGCACATGCAAAATTAAAAAAAATGTGCATGAACTTATGCATATCTAATTTGCCTTGTATATTTTCATTCAGTTATCTCTAAAAAAATCATTTCATTTAAAATTACAGAATATCATTATAAATCACAGAGGTTGATTTAGCAGTGCCTCATTGTCAATTGTGTAATATGTGTGCATGGTATAGTTTACGAAATGTTGAATGCTATATTTCAAATATGTTATCTGACAGTAGCGCAAGTATAAGTCCCGTTGCTTTTAGATAAATAATATTTTAGACTCCTTTACTGTAATTCATAAATATTTGGACTAGCAAATGAATTGTTTAATCCCTCATGATGATGCAGAGGGGCAAGCGTTCTAAACTTTAGTCATCAACCTCCATACTACTTTGTGTATACGAGCAGCGAAGGCTCTGGCAAGTCTACCTACACATATGCACAGGCTCACCTAAGCCTTCATTGCTCAACACTGCGACAAACACCAAAATGAAATGGGCTTATTCCTTTGATCTTTTCTTTTGTTACTAGTAAATCTATTTTGTTTGATTTGAACTATGCAAAGAATTATTAGGCTGCAATTTTGTATCAACCATAATGTTCACATTTGACATACTAAATATCAATTTGATATATTATCTGCTACAAACTTCCACTGTAAGACTAATGAGTCTAATTGATAGAATAATGCAAAACAAATAATTTATTAAAAACAATAAAGTGTTGTGAGTCCGCTATTTTAGCAATGGCTACAATATACATGTTATACTAACAATGCCTGGGGGCTTTTCGAAGTGATAAACATAATATCTTTCAAATGCATGCCTAAAATGAACCAGTAGAACAAATAGTGTTCTGTTTAAATGCCTCACAATAGTTAAGAACCATACAGAACAGATGATAAGACAGTGCAAAATTCTCTTGTCATGCATTTTACCATCTTAAATGGTATTCTCTTGTCGCGAAACTGGGCAAAAATTGTTAAGTTTTTAAATCATTTCATTTTATTTTTTTTTCAAAAGTCAAGGATAAAGGACTGTTTTAAATTCTCAATTCTCGATTTTTATCAATGCTTGAATTGACCTACAATTACAAACGCTGGAAAGGTATTTATTCCTGAAGGGTATCAGCATAGTAGTTGTAATTAATAGCTGGCTTAAACAATATGTGATAAAACTTACTAAGCTAGTCCATGCTAAATATAATTGTGTTATCTAAAATACGACACAATAAAATACAATATATTTTATTCAGCATTATACATACAAAAGTGTTTATAAACTACACACAATAAGTTAACATATTAATGTAGTGAAATAACAACAATAATTTTCCTGTGGAACATCTAGCATTTATTCTGATATGTTTGATGACTTAATATGTGTCTTTTATGTATCATTTCACGTATAAAAGAGGCAAATACATCAGTGTCACTGAGATAAAAGATATCATTTGATAAGAATTTAAGAAAATAAAATGCTGTTTACATATTTAATTAAACTCACACACTTGCAAAATCGTTGTATGTGAATAAAGTTCAAATTTTATTCTTTTACTCATCCATGCGTTGTTGGTATTTTCCTTTAATAACAATTAATGGCAGTTAAATGGCAATAAATAGCCAACTAGTCGTGTAAACTTAAATAGTGTTTCTTTGTAATTTAAAAATGTGATATACGTTACTTTCTTTTAAATGTAAATTTAAAAGAAAGTACGTATATCACAGTTAAAACAGATCCTTCTACTTTGATAACATCATATTGTTAGCCATTTGCTTTCAATTAAAAGGTTATATTTGCATGAAAGAATAAGGAGTAATTAGATAAGATTTCCACTTCTTTTACAGTAAAGTAGAAAATTTTGCTATTGTGTGGTATC
This sequence comes from Loripinus fragilis, assembly GCA_964019695.1. Lineage (NCBI taxonomy): Eukaryota > Metazoa > Mollusca > Bivalvia > Lucinida > Lucinidae > Loripinus > Loripinus fragilis. Next base: position 68,196,911 of record OZ026525.1, on the reverse strand, counting down.
GCCCAAACCGCTAAAGAGTTAACAATAATTACAATTATTGTGTGGCTTGTAGAATGTGGTTTTAGAAAGTATGGTGTACAAAACTCCCCTAGGAGGTATTTTGGTAGTCCAATGGCTAGTGACAGTAATGCATTAAATAGTTATACATTTAAAGTAACATATATAACTATAACAACATAGTGGTGTATTGTTTAAATGCATACCGGCTGTTCCCTTCATTTAAAAATGTTTTAAGGCAAATAGCATGTCGATAAGTAATAATTAGGTATAACTTGGTAATTGCAAAATAGGATTGAAACTATAATAGGGTAACGTTGTTAACATGCCTGTATAAGTCAGAGAGCTAACGTATGTCATTTTGCATCTTATATAATGTTGTTTCAGAAAATTATAGTGAACAATATTTTCCCTGCTGTGTGGAGAGGATGGTCTAGCTATTTGAGCTTTCACTATCACAGAATTTTCATTTTGGTACTGACGTCACTTTTCTATGTACAGGCATCATTTTGAAGATACTGTAACCTCTTTAAAATCCAGAGTCAGGGTCTATGCTCCGAAATCAACATGTCGGCAGTAAAATTACCACAACTGATCAAATAGTTCATATTTATGCCTGCTGAAATACATAACACTCCACTTTCAAGCCTTAAATAAGCTAAAAATGTGTACGCCACTTTGTGACGTCACTGCGACGTCAAAACGCAAAAGAAAAATTGTAAACATATTTTTTCTTGCACAGAATACATTTTTCTACAAGAAAAAGTATGTTTGACACTTTTACCAAAAAATGCACACGGAATTACACAGAGGCCTACACTATTGGTCTTGCCAAAATGTATGTGATGTGCTGACCTTTTTGTTGGACAACATTTTTATTCGATTTGGCACCAAGTTGTATAGACAAGTAGTTTGGATTCCTATGGCACTAATCGTGCTCCCCTGGTTGCTGATTTATTCTTGTTTTGTTATGAGAGGGATTTGTGATGTCTCTTTCTGATGATAAGAAGGCTGATTTTTTAAACGCTTTTAACACTACATCCAGATATTTGGACGATATTATAAGCATTAATTATGTTTATTTTGACAATATGGTAAGTCAAATATACCCTTCAGAGCTCCAACTTCATTAAGATAATATCTCTAATACCGAAGCCGCATTTTTAGACTTGCATTTGTCCATTTCAAATAATATTGTTTCTACCAAAATTTATGTTAAACGTGACGATTTTGATTTTGAAATCGTCAATTTCCCATTTTTAGATGGTCTGTTCCTCGCTCTACATTATATAGAGTCTATATCTCTCAACTCATTCGTTTTGCTATAGCATCTAGCAACGTTGCTGACTTCAACACTCGCAATAAATTGTTAACTCAGAAACTTCTTAAACAAGGCTATCGGTATCATAAACTTCGCAAAACTTTTTCTAAATTTTATAGACGATACTATACTCTGATATCTAAACCTCAAGTTTGGACTTATATCATTCTTGCGCCAAGGACTTTCGGAACCTGAGTTCTATGGTGACTTGGTGTATAGGTTAAAGAAGATTGTTGGCTCTAGTATTTTTTCAGCACAGTTTATTAAAGAAATATCTCAAAATAAAAGATTGGCTATGACATTTATGCTTGGCAACAGACTGTATGATTGGTGGTCAACCCAATCACGGTTGGCAGCTTTGCTTTCCTCTTTTATTGCACGCCGGTGGGTCGGACTTCAGACTCTATGACTTAAAGACTTATCTTTTGATGAGGTGGTAGGGGCCTGATGCTTTGGCTGTGGTCAGGCCCATCGGAGTTTACCTGTTGGGTTTCTGTTGCTCTGGTATTCAGTTTTATGTACTGTTGAGTCCTTATCTTTGCTTTATCTCCTTTTTGTTCTAGGAGATGATGCTTGGATAAGTTAGGGGTCTTTCATGCAAATCAAACATCTATGCGTCTTGATCCACATCTGAACTAAGGATGAAGCTGGCGCGCCGTGAAACTGGTTTAAGCCCTCCAGTAGTATACTTTTACTGACCGTTCCAAGGCGGTGCTTCTTTTGTGGATCATTTATGTTATTTCTGTCTTGTGTTTGTTATGCTTTCGCACGTGTCTGTTTGTTGGTGTCGTGTGGCCACCTGCTGGGAAAGGGCTAACCTCTTGATTCTCGTTTGTGATGTCTTATTGTGTGTTTGTCACTTTCCCATTTGGTATCCTGGGTCATGTGTGGTACTTGATTGCATCGATTCCTGATCTTTGCCCTCTTTCTTACTTTACTTGTGAGACGTCGTTTAGTCGAAAAAAAAAGCTAAGAACCCACTGTCTGCGATCGACTGACTGTCAGTTCATGTTGACGTGTATCTTCACTAGTATGGTAAAAAGTAACGCGTTCTAGGATGCTCTAGGTCTAAAAAGTACATCGCAAGTAATGTTGCACTATTGGTATTAATGCTAATCATTTTAACCTTCTCATTTGATACAATAAACTAAAGATAGTCCATTGCACATATCGTACATATCTGGGCGTGTCCAGTTATAGTTTTAAAAGTATTGAATTAGTGTCTGAAGATCTTTTTTTCCTTAGCAAACAGTGTATACCCTGATGAAATGCCGCATTATACGGCATTTTATCTTGGTCTTTACTGTTTGTAAAAGTATCGTTTAGGGGGTTTCCGTATACAACTGGTTATTTCGCTTTCTTTTAAGGTCGCACTCCACAGTTTTATGAGATGTTTGTGCCAATTTTAATAGCCCTAGTAGAACGGCACCTTTATTCGACCCACCACTCACAGAATATGTATACTGTTAGCAGTTAACTTTTGGCATGCGCACCCACCCCATCATGTACTAGGACACAAAAGACCAAACAATACGAAATATATTAAAAAACAAAATGCCCGATTGAAACCACCAAGCAAACCTTTCAAGTGAAAAAGTTTGGACACTGATCCAGGTTGACAAAAGGATTAAAACTGTCCAATAAGGAAATACATGTGAAATAAATGGCCCTTTTAAATAACCAGAAAACCTGATTTTGTTACTTGCGAATGCCTTATTGCGATACGATAACCTGCTGAAGCAGTTTGGACCCTGACCAGGCTCTACAGAGAGCTGTGCCTGTCATGCACGGGTTCAGAGGGGGTAAAGGGGGTCTACACCCACCGCCTGGAAAATCACAAGCTATATGGGTTCCTATAGAAATTAGCATTTGGACACCCCCCCCCCCCTGGAAAAAGTTGGACCCCTGAAACCTAGGGAAAATATAGTTTACTCTATAATAAAACCATTGATAAACAATCAGACCCCTTTTGTAAACTAAAAAATAAGTTGGTGGCAAAAAATAAATAAAAAAATCCTAGATCCGATCATGCCTGATCTGGAGCCGCACTGTTTATTAAGTAAATGCGTGTCTAATAAATAGATGCTGTCACCTTATTTTGTGTGTTACCCTCTTTAAATGGTATACTGGGGGACTTTAGAAGATTGAGGAGTATCTGTTGACAATAAAAATATTTTGATTATTCCGAATCCTTAATTACGTCAAAAAGCAATGACTTCATGTAGACGTAATGAAAGTTGTCAGAGGTCTAAAACTTCATGGTTTGATTTTGTCGTTCCTTTTGCTTTGAGAACGAACATCGGTTCGAAAACTTTTATTCGATCATTATGGAAGGTATTGGTATTCTGTGACTTTTTGAATTTGAGTTGTTTCAGAATTATCGCGACGTCACGGCAATCATAAGCCATAGCGTTTCGATTTTCTTATTGAATGCAAGCTAAATGACGGAACTTGTCAATTTCTTTTTGTAACATAAAGAAAATATTCAATTTTCGGCATCAATTAGCATTTAAGCAGGTGGTGCGTTTCTAATGTCCTTCAGTATGTATTACATATATTATTATTATTATTATTATTATTATTATTATTATTATTATTATTATTATTATTATTATTATTATTATTACATGTGTATTATTATTATTATTATTATTATTATTACCTTTTTAAACAGTTTGAGTCCCTGATCAGGCTCGAAGCTCGACAAAATGCCTTGCATGATCTGGAACTGTTCAATACTCTGATTTTGAAAGAAAAAAATGCTGACTATAATAAGATAAATATAAACAGACATCACTTGCTAATTAAACGCTATATGAGCAACATCCTCATTTAAAGTTAAAATCCTATGAAGTACATGTATGCGCATGTCGCTACAGTCAAATGATAACAGTTTTCCTTCTTTACATATTGCGTGTAGGTTTGAAGACATATGCGGCTAGTCGGGAAACAAGGTAAGGTGACTGGGTCCAGTCTTTCGACCATTTACGATTTCGGACCAGTGCAGTTTTCAGAAACTCTTATGTCAGATGGATATTTCCACATTCTCTTGACAAAATAGAGAAGCTAAAATGTGTCCGAAATATCTATTGACCCTTTATCAGAACCGATTATCTTAGTACAAAATACAAATAAATAGATCAGGCGAAATCAAACAATGTAAAAAAAACTCCCTTTCTTACATTGCTTGCGAATACGAATTTGGCCGATCTGTCCAATATGTACGGTTATTTCGAGCTGCGCACAACCTGACCTCGTAGCCTAGTGATTTGCGTGTCAGACTTTGGAACAAGAGGACCAGGGTCGATTCGCGGGTGGGCACCTATTAGGTGGGCACCTATTATACATTGTTTCTTTTTATCCTTTTTAGCGTTATAATGCTGAGTTAGCTCATACAAGTATTATGTGGTATATAAAGGACAAAAAAGATCCCTCCTTAACGTTTTATATTGAATTATCCTCGAAATCTGTGGGGTGGGGTTAAATTTGGCCCTCCTGCAGGATAATCAGCACGGTGACCCCGATTTTGTTTTCTTTTTTCTAAAAGGTAAACCAATAGTCCGTGAAATAAAAACAAAAATTTGAGTTGTTCAATTTCAGATTTTTTTTTATATATAATTTACTCTAAAAATCGAAATCCTATTTTTGGGAAATTACCAAAATATATCCTGTAGTATCTTGTTACGGCTTGGGAAAGCAAATACATCTTCATGTTTTCTATAAAGCTTGTGGTCATGAGCAATAATTGAAGCTGGATGACAATTACAAATATTTTAGCATAACATTAAAGCGTTAGGTTATTTTCAGAAAGTTGGCCAAATGCTGAAAATTTCCATACGAGATTATGAAAAAAATGAGTACGTTGACATATCCATGGACAGTCCATGCATGAAACAAACTGTATGCAAAGTAATGAAAAGATTTCAATGTGGGAAGTATTTAGTAGCATATGTCCTTAAGTATACCGAAACCAAATTCTAATTGGTCACCTTACATTTTACGCTAGTTCAGAAAGTAAAACATAGAGTATACACAAGTCATGGCATTACTTGCCGAGACTCTGCAAGTTATATAATTTAAAAAAAATGAAGCATACTTTTTGCATGGACGCAGTTAGAGAAAAAGGTACCCTCATTTCAAAAAGTCTCACTTTTTCTGCGATATGAAATATTCAACAAATACGCTATAAAGGAGTTCTAGCGATAAGGCGTGTATATTCCCTAGTTGACATCATAACAAATTTTCAAATTGTCCTAATGTTTTTAAAATTAGTGAGTTCGACAGTAAAATATGCATAGTAAGCAACAAAATACGGATTAAAGCGATTCACCAATAACAATACCGTGAAAACGTGCACTTCCACCCCTCATTTTACGTCTTTATACTGGGTGCCGTTTAGACCAGACTTTGAGTAAATGCATTGCTAGTTTTAAAAAAGTAAAAGTGCTAAAATATTAAGGATAGGGGTGCTCTATATTTCCATAACCTTACCGTATTCCTTCTGCACATGCGTACGAAATACACCTAAAATTGTGACATTTGTCATTGGAAAGATGAAACTGGTGTCTTTCAGTTTGTTTAGATGCTTTCCCAAAGCAAAGTTAGTACAGTATACAAGTTTGTTAATTTCAGAAATTTGATGAACACATTTTGAAGGAATGGTCAGCCAAGTATGCCTATTTTTCACTTTTTTCTTTGCATTTTCTACAAAGCTCAACCCTTATTATAGCCGGATGTCATTTAAAAAAATTTTAAAGGCTCGTTTGCTGTTTTGGGGTCATACCTGCTTCACACACAAAGTATGAGAAAAATCTCAGACGAAGTGTGCCGGACCCCTATTAGCCTATATGGAATTTTTTTTATTCTTACAGAGAATCAATGTTAAAATCTACTCATGGGGGAGAATGAGTTTAGCTATGAGTTGGCGTTCTGGTTTATTTCAATTAAAAACAGTGGTAAACAAAAGAGTAATAATACCTTGAGAGTAGAAATATATCAATTTTGTGGAGTTTAACGCGATACCATAACCAATTATTATGCCTTCAAAAAAACACATGGGGTTGAGGGACCCCAGCCACTTCTTGAAAAGCAGTGGTAGTATAATTAGATTTTTTTAAATACAGAACTAAACAAGTCAACATTTTTGTGCGACAAAATGAGTTTTATACATTATTCGCTTCAAATAAAGCAAAACATAAACTCTTTTGGCATATTTCGTGTTCCTAGAGTGACACAATTTATAGTAAATGTATATAGAAAAAATCACAAAAGTCCAATTTTTGAAAGCTAAGCATTTCTCTATTTCTCAACATTTTCTGAATGTAAAGTCGTAAATCATGCAATCGGTGATTGCATAATATATTTTTACTAAAAAATAAATTGGCACCAAATCGTTATTTTGTCAAATCATGATCGTAAATAAGATCCCCAATTTCCCTCCGATTTTTCCAAACATTTTGCTTAAAATTTCTGCCAGAGTATAAAAATAAGTAAGAATCAAATATCAGAAATCGATACAATCAAGTATTACACCTGACCCAGGACAACACACGGGAAAGTGACAAAAACACAATAAAACATTAATAACAAAAATGATCCACAAAAGAAGCACCGCCTTGGAACGGTCAGAAAAAATATTTTTACTGGAGGGCTTAAACTAGTTTCACGGCGCCATCCTCACCCTTAGTTCAGATGTGGATCAAGACACATAGCTATTTGGTTTGCATGAAAGATCCCTAATTTATCCATGAATTATCTCCTAGAACATGTAAATCAAGATATAAAAAACATTAAACCATACTCAATTCGAGCATTCGCTGCACGTGCACGCAAATTCCTCATACCATTAAATAGCCGTTGTATTCTATTTTCGGAAAATATATTATTTGATAGCATTTTATCAACGGACTATGGGGTTATAATGCCATGCTACGAACTTTCAAATTGTCTAGCTATTATTCTAAAGAATGTCAGAAATGCTAGACTGGCTGTTGATATAGACCATTTGCTTTGAATAAATAGGTTATTTAACATTGTGCTGCTTCTCTCAGATAAGTTACAAGCTGATTAATTCCATTTTCAGAAACAATACTGTGCCATGGATGGCTATTACTGAATTCAACGTTTAGCTACTTGATTAAAAAAAGACTACTGAGTGTTATGCATAAAGGACCAATATGTTTTACTAATGTCTGATAGTTTTTAACATAACAATACAAAAAGGAATCGTTGCAAATTATTGTGTTACCATGTTGCTAATGTCAAGAAGTCACAATACGTAACTTTATATATATATATGATAAGAGCTTGGCCAAAAGTTTCACTTGATATTTATCCCACGCTTTTTTAAAAAATCGAAGGGGATATTGTAATCGCCTCCGTCCGTCCGTCTGTCCATTTAGCCATCTCCTCCTATACTATTGGATGAAATTCAACCAAGTTTGGTGTGTGAGTTACTCACATGAATTGGGCGTGCAACGGCAATTTTTTTGCCCCGCCTCCTGTGACCCTGGAGAGGGGTCAAATGGTCAAATATCATTTAATTTCAATTACAAAGACAATTTCAAAGATTTTTTTTTATACCAAACCGTGTGTTTTCATAAATAAAAGATAAAAACATATCAGACAGGATTTTCATTTTGTCGCCTGGGTCATGCCCCAGGGTGAGACTTTGGGGTGCTGGGTGCCCAGGGGGTCAAAAGAATCAAACATGGTCATGTGACATATCAAATCGACGGAGATGACGAGCAGAACAGAATGCAGCTAAAATTTTCATCCTATGGTCAACTGGTGACCTTGGGGTGAGGTCAACAGGTCAAATATCATCAAAATTTGGTTACCATTTCAATTTCAAAGATTTTTATACCAAATTTTGTGTGTGTTCTCACAAATAAAAGAAAATAAAATGAACAGCATTTTCATTCTGTTGCTGGTGTCATGCCCCAGGGGTGGAACTTGGGGGTGTTAGGGGTCAAAAACTTTAGCGTGGGGATTTGCGATTGCGCCCCATCGACTGCGCGTTCTAGTTTGATATAATATTCCTATCTGCGGTGTTTTGCTGTGCAACAAACAAGTGATTATGACTTGCAAATAAAAAAATCAGCTCGAAAATGTTTCAGCTTGCAATAAAGAAAGTAGCAATAACAAATAAAACAACAAAATAATTATTATCTGAATAAACATTTGCAAATGAAAGAGGTCTGATTAAAACTTACTTTTGTTTGATGGATTAAGCTGAAAAAAGCCATTCCTTTGGACAAGATGGATATCTTCAATGGGGACATTTTCATCCTTGAGAACAACAGTATGTACAAGGTCCCCAACTTTACAATTGCTCCGAATCTTGACTTTTGTAATAGAATTTCTAAAGACATCTGGAAAACAATAATCAAATGAACATTATTTCATCCCTATTTCATACATTATTTATCAAAATAGATAAGACCCCGATAAAACGTGTTAGGATATACACAGCTACTCTATAATGGTATAGACTTATATTTGAGCTGGTATCCAGCATGCATCTGTATACAGCGAAGGTTCATAAGTCACTTCCAATCCGCACAGTCTGAATCTGCCTATAGAATCGTTGGATCGTTAATTGGCTACCCATAGAGCGCACATCGAAGAATCTGGTCAGACTGCGCGGATGCGTAGTCTGATATGAGTCTTCGGTGGGCGTACATGCACGTACCTTTGGTAGGACACAGAGATCATTTCCATCACGTGTGGTATTCAGTTGCACAAGCCGCCAAAAAGAGTGACCTCGATACATCCGGGAACTGGCGAGCTAGCACTCTCGACACAAAAACCGTCAAAAAACGTAGGTCTTGAAGAATATTATCTTTGTTATTCCTTTACTAACCATGTAAGGAAAATCTGGCAATTCTATAGTGTGAAGATATGATTAACTGTATTCCCCGTTAGGATTCACCGCAGAAATATGCAGGGCTTTGGCTGCTGTCCGTTCTAAGGCGGTGAATCTGTTGTTGTTGACTTGTTGTTTTTTGCTACTCCCATTGTGGGAGTTTGTAATTGTTCTATGTTTTGTTGTACGTTACATTATTTCCATTTTAGTTTTGCAATCATCTTGATGGAGAAGAGAGAGCTTATTGCTTTACTTAGTTTGTCTTCCTGGTGTATCGTCATTGTTGTGTGGCTCTTCCTGGTGGTGCCATGGGTTTGTCTGCAGTTTGTAATTGTGGTATTTCCTGATCATACTCACTTACTATTCTTGAACTGAACACCGAACTGAAAATTCATCAATTTCTGTCAACGCGGAGATCTGTGTACCCATTTTTCTATCTTCTGTCCAAATTATAGTCATGAAGCACAATACAAATGTACCTGATAATCTAGCATGAAAAGAGATAAATAAGCAAAACAAATACTGGTGGAGAAAACTTACACGGAGGATGTTTACTGTATGTGCTAATACGTTCGACGGGGAGATAGTTTCTAGAAAGAATATGTGTGAAAAACTAACAACAACTAACAACTACAACAACAACAACAATGGAATATGCATGCATTGCCTTTAACTTACCTTTGCAATTCCTCGCGCCTACCAAAAATATTATGGTACTGAACACAAGCAGGAAACGTATTGCTAGTATCATAGCTATGGTAAGTAGTCTCCGTTCTGCTTACACAATCCGTATCTCGTTTCTTATTATGTGCTCCTCCTTTTTACAATCTTCATGACATTTCATTTTCGAAAAGGGCCTTTTGAACAAATTCAAAATTACAAAGGGGCCTCACTGCTAACTCTTAAAGTAAAACGTCATGACATTAATTTTCGCAGCTCACGTACTGTATGTAAGTTATGTGTAAATTCTGCAGTCTTCGATTACATATGACATGCTCGTATGTAACATTTGTTATATGTGCACGAATAAAAGCCTGTTCGTTTGTTATGATATCACCACTCGAATACATAAGCTTTATAGGAATAAACTGCAGCTTTGTCCACACATACACCTATTGTGTCTCGAGACTCATTTTTTACTGGTCCGATAGTAGTTAATATAAGATCTTCAGGAATCCATTCATGTTTGGTCACGCAATCACATTATGGTTCTATCGTGGTGAAAATTTTTAAAGACAAATAAGGCACCTGCTGTATAATTACTTTCGATAATAATGACATACCCACTATCAATTTTGCTGGCACCAACTCGAGGGTACAGAATTGAAATGTGACGTCAAAATATCGTTTGCTACAGTGTTAGAATTTGTGGCAGACCTTGAATTCTCATAAATATCTGATAATAGATTTGTGACATAAGTTTTGAAGCTACCATTCTCTTTATTTTAACAAGTGACAAACACAGATATTCTAACTAACCAGCTTCTTATTACTAGGCATATTCAAATGTCATCACACAATCTAAGATGTCAGAACAAGGGTATAACAACCACCAGCTGTTTTTGCCACACCAGAATTTGGCAAAATCACAAAATCTCTCTAGTGGTTTAAAAGAGTCAAAACCTCTTAAATACATAAATACAGACATAAAGGAGCAAAACATATATAATTATGACTAAAACAATATGTCATCATGGTGAAAAAACGGTCATAGTCGAAAACCCCGCCGTCCGTCCGTCCATTAACAATTGACTTAAATGACATCTCCTCCTAAACCCCAAGTCCAATTTTTAAATAAAGTCAGATTTAATGCTGCCGAAATGCATGTCACATATCGAATATTGGAACATTACCATGCATTTCATTTTTTCTAACCACCCTTCCTCAATGGAATGCTTTGTTTCTTAAACAGTTTTAGGCATATTGTTAAAACTAAAGTAAGTTTGGATGCCTAACTGAACGAACTTTCGTTTAGGCGATTCAATCAACCTAGGGTTTTCGTTCGGACATATATATTATCAAAATAAAACGAAAATAGAAGTTGCATTAGAGCTTTGGCTCAGTATAGTTGTACTAACACGCTCATTTGGCTTATAGAAAAACTAAAGTTTGTTTTTCTATCTTAAATATATTGCCTTATATGAGCAATTAATCAACACTACCCCAAGAATGAAAGTATAGTCTTGCTCATATTATAAAGAATTAAAGATTTTGCAAGTTTAACAACAAGATAGGCGAACTTGTTAGAGGCTGTAACATATGAACATGACATGAAAAATGAATATTTTCGCATGTTTTCCTATAAGTCTCTAGCCTTTGGTGCTTGATTTTCCTATAAGTATCTAGGCTTTGGTGCTTTTAATCTTGGGAATTAATTTATTGCTGATTATCAAGACCTTTATATAAACTTTTTTCAATATTTCCTTATATGTACTAAAAATAGATAGAGGGACATTTAAAATAATAGTTTCTATCTAAACGTGACAATTTAGTAATTGTTCTGGTTAGATGTAAATGTTCTAAACTTATTCTTATCCAAGTCATATACAATTTCTATCATTATGTCTGCTTGAATGGTAAAATAATTGAGCGGTGGGTCGGTGGCTGATGCTTATCTGTAGCTGGGCCCACCGTGGCTCAACTTAAGGTTTTCTTCAGCTCTGACTATCTGTGAGTCTTGAGCCCTTTTCTTTGTTTCATCTGATTTTCTTCAGAGTGTTTCTCCATGATGAAACATTGCAATAGTTAGAAGGCCTCAATGCTATCTGAACATTTCTTGTACTTCAGCAACAGCAGAATCTAGGGCAAAGATTTTGTACCAGTAAAATGCATTTCAGCTCCCTCCCCCAGTGGCTTAGGCTGCTGTCCGTTCTTGGGCGTTGTTTCTGTTTTTGATTCGTTGTTTATTGTTACTCCCATTGCGGTAGTCTGTATTTTTTCTATGTTTTATTGTACGTTCCTTTATGTCCATTCTAGTTTTGCCATCATCTTGATGGGAAAGAGAGAGAGAGAGCTGATTGCTTTGCTTAGTTTGTCTTCCTGGTGTCTCGTGATTGTTTGTGCCGCTCTTCCTCCTGATGCCACGGGGTTGTCTGCAGTATGTGATGGTGGTATTTCCTGATCATACTCACTTACTATTTTTGTAACGCCTTTGTGACCGTTAGTACTCTGTGTTTATTCTTCACAGTGACGTGGAGTGGTATGCAGTATGTGATTGCGGCATTTCCTGGTCATGCTCACTTACTTTTGGAATCACAGTGACGCAGTCTTGCATTGGAGTCGGTGTAAGATTAATATAATCTTACTCAATTTTATATAATGATTAATAAAAACATGAGTGAGTATTACAAAAAATACCACAATCACAGACCAATCCATGCTACTCAACGTCGGTCCTAATTTGGACTCAAACCATTTGACACTCTGAAAGTGTTCCTGAAAAGAAGTTTTTGAAATAAAGTAATTTTGGAAGAAAACTCACCAGAGGACAGCAAACGCATAAAGCTTCATCCAGCGTACAAAGAGTGAAGATAGAGGGCTTCAAAAAAGCTAGTTCGCTGTTTTGGCATCAACGATGTTGATTTTATTATAAAAGATATGTGTCATAAATTTGTGGTTACATCTTTGCATTGGCAAAACAAGCGGCCATCAGATGATTGATCAACCATCTATGTGCTGAACCGATGCTTCATAATAGTAAAACATGCCATATTTAACTCCTATCAATAGATTACATTAGTATCCAATTCAGTTGCACAATTTCATTTATTATAAATGAAATGATTCACAGACTGAATTGAAAGCATTTAATTGCTGGAACTGGGCCTTCCCTGTCTAACTAGGTTAAAGTTGTGAATCAACATAACTATGAAAACAGAAACAAGTGAGTATGACAAGGAAATGCTAAATTTCCGACTGCATATCCGACGAAATAGGTCCTCAAATGAAAATTTTGAATACAGTTATCCCCTTAGTGGTTTAAAGATTTTATTGCATGACGTTATTTCACTCCCAGATGCGACATCATATGATAAAAATGCTTTTATGATAGTCAAAATTTGAAAGCATTTTTAAGTCTAGGGTATACTCGTTTTTAAAACTCAAGCTGGGTCTATCTGCTCATTTATATAAAACTAGAAAAGGGCCTGCGCAAGCATGGGTTAAGTTTTCTTTTAGCAAATAATGAAAATAAAGTCCTAATCTTGGCAGAGCATAGCATATGTCCTCATGAATAATAAAATGGGAACAATTGTTAGCATTTCATATCTAAGAGCAGGATAAATATTAACGAAATTCTGACATGAGTCAACGGCCATAGTCCTGTTGTAAAGTATATGTCTAACTTTTTCAATCAACCTACCGCAAACATAAGGCCGAAATGACCCAAGGCCAAATTGATCTAGAGCCAAAATGACACAGGGCTGAAACAATCTGCTCTATAGTTCTAATCAAAGTCACTATGCCATGTGACAACCCATGAACCATAATATGCTACTATAGATCTAATCGAAATCACACAATCCATATTATTTTGTGGATGTACAAATGTATCATGTGACCTGTTTTTCACCTCTATTTGGTTTACCCAATCGCTGCAATGGAATTGGGAGAATTGAACACGAAGAAAACTGATGAATAATCTGAAAATCACAAACTCTATGTTAAATTGAAAAATAGTCAAATTGAAAAATAGTCAAATCAAAATTATCAATAACAACAATATTTTCAAGACTTGGTTTCTAAATATCCCAGATAATCTTTGCAATTTTCTGTTTATAAAAATGTTGAAAACAGTCTATCAGAGAAGAAAATAATCTAGAATATTTTAGCAAAAACAACTCATATTTTCCGTAATGTGTTGCTACTGGCATGTAACAACAGAAGAAAAAGGAAGAAAAATATCAGAATGTCTGGGGATCGATCTCACGGGTGAGGGTTAGAGGATGACGGTAAAACTATTGAGTAAAAATTATTAAAAGCAAAGACCAGCCGATATGAGAACAGTGGCTAGTTCAACCCCTTTCCCGACAGCCACGACTTTTGTCGTCTGCTCAACACGTCTGCTTATGCTGCTAGAAAGCCAAGGGAGCGGTCTGATAAGGATTCTTATTATTAGCTTCTATGAAAATTGTAGTCTGAAGTGCACTTGAGTATATGTAGCAGACGCAAAAAGCAGACAATATTTTTCAGGACAGGGAATAGTGGCATGCAAAGGTTTGGCTTAAATGTGTGTTTACTGGTTAAATATACAAGACTCCAAACCATTTCAACTGTTTACGCTCACTGTTTCATTTTGATGTTGTTTCATAAATCACTATCACACCTCACTGTCCAAGCAAGTCCACATTGCTCAGAAATTGCTGACAGCACTTGACTTGACTTTATTCTATACAAGGAGCTTCTTTGCATTTATAGTCCAAAGAATGAAAATATACAGTTCGTGTTAGAATAAATATTTGATCATGCCAGTGATATATACTTCACAATCTTATTAATAATATGTTTCGTCACATCTACTTGAAACTCTCTGTCTTGTATAAACAAGATCTGCTCCGCCCATCAATACACCAGAGGATAATAATGGAGACTTTACCAAGCCTATTCACGAAAAATAGACCAGAAAACAAAATATGGTCCTGTTATCATTCTGTCTTTTTTTCTGGCAAAAGAGTCTCTACGTGCTGGTTATATAAAGAACTGCATCGACATTTCATTTTCCGTTTCCTAAAAGTATTCCCACTTTTTTTATTTTAAATTTAAGATTCGTTGATAGAAAGAGTATTTTTTTTATTAATGTTCCATGTCGTATTTCTCATGACTGGGCACTTAAAAAGGCACCATGGTATTCTTAAGAAGGAAGTTTCATCATTTCGCTGTTCGAACTGCTTCATGCGATTGGATATTTCATGACAAAAGAAAGTCAATGAACGCTGCCTTTTAGGTTGTTCTATTATGAACTATTTGAGTGCTGTGAAATATTTTCCCTACACCTTTCTGGACAATACATTGCTAAAATGTCGATGGCAGGTATGAACTTGGAGTCACAGATGAATGTCAAGAATAGAAGAGGGAGTGACCTTTCATTTTTATGACAAGTTGTCGTTTTAAGGTGAATCCACCTGCAAAATTTAATTGCATTTAGGAGAGATATGGCCTGGATACGGATTTCGGACCAATGTTTGCAATTTAACAAAAATGAGCCTGTGCGAGTCCAGGAATACGTCTGCGATACGTCATTTTCCGGAGGTACATCCACGAAACAGGTTCAAACGGTACGCGAGATACATGTATGCCCAGACACGAATATCAGACCAAGGAATCTAATTTGAAAACTGAGTCAGTGACCCGTCTCGTTCGCAAAAGAGCTCACCACAAAGGGGTGCCTGAATCTTGGCTGCCCAGATTTGAACAGCCGTGAACAGCAGAACGTGCCTCGCCGTGACAAAATCTGTCTTCTGGGTTTCTGATCATGTAAGGCTCAATCCGGCCTGCTCAGCTACAAAGACTAGCAAGAATATTGAAAATTGGAAACTAAATGTTAAACTTTAGTCTCGATTTTAGACTTGCGGGTTATGTCACATTGAATAAACCTATCATTTAGAGAGCATAAATTGATATTTTACTGGCTGCTATATAAACATAATTCCATTAAATTAAAGACCAAAATGTTTACAAACTGAAAATGCTACGCATACCCATAGCTTCCAAAAAGCTATTTATTTTTCTGAATCCCATTATAATTGTATGATACAATGCATTTTGTATATTACAAAGTAAATGTAAATATGAATAAATATGTTTGAACCAAGCCCTTTATTTAGCGAAACTTGATTTACAAAAGTTGACAAAAGAACAGTGATCAGGTTTTCAAATGTACAAGTGTTCAGCAGAAATGAATTAAACAAAATATGTGGTCAGAGCCTTCAACCTTTGAAGGCTGAAAACCCATAAACGGGTACTTTGGCAAGGCAAACAGTGAAGACCCAGATATTCGGCTTTTATCATGGTCCGCACTATTTGCTAAGACAAAATCGATCGCCACGTGTCGATGAGACCTTTAGTTTGTCTTTTTTGAGTGGCCGTTTTATACAGGCTTTACTGTATGTAAAAGTTGATGCAAATGAATATACCATGTGGTTCAAGAGTTATGAGCAGTTTCACTAACTGGTAACGGACGGACAGAGAGGCGCACTTACACAGGACCAGTGATTATAGTGCACACCTGTGGGTCGTGCAATATGTTTTTTGGTGATTGAAGCAAGTCTTTCACTTATTTGCTGTATCCCCTTGAAATTTAATGTCTTATATATAAATAATGAGGTTTTGTATTTTTTCTACTTTATATTTGAATACTATAAGAATCTATCATGAGTGTGAGGGTAGGATAGTAAAATCCGTCCCAATGATCGCCTTTTCTACCTTGTGTTTGTAATGTTTTCACGCGCGTATGTTTATTGATGCCTTGTGGTCACCTGCTGGGAAAGGGCTGACCTCTTGGCTCTCGTTTGTGATGTCTAATTGTGTGTTTGTCACTTTCCCATGTGGTATCCTGGGCCAGGTGTGGTACTTGACCGTATCGATTCCTAATCTTTGCCCGCTTTCTGATGTTTGACATATCAGAAATGTTCTCCAGACAGTGGAGGAATCTACCAACAACAACAACGACAACAACAGGTGCCATAAATCTTAACCGTATTTTGATTTGTTGCCTCTCGGCAAATTATACCAATGGGGTATTTTTTGTCATATTAAATGTATATGAACAGGTGTGGTTTTCGGGCTTGGTCTTTATATGAATAGGGGGGTCTTCAAGGTCCTGCCCGCACACCCCGTCATAATTGTTTTATAGTAACACGTTATCTGGCTCTTGCATCTACACCCCCCTTCTTCTCCCACAAATCATGAGCGTTAATCGCATTAATTATTCAACGTAAAGAAAATAGTTTTAATTAGCTGTCCGTTATCCTCCTTCTCTACAATAATTAATTTCCCTTAATAAGGTTGTAATATCGTTTGCAACCGCAGTTAATTTCACGCTTAGGGATGTCAGTTACAACGCAAGGTGGTTCTGGACGACAATTCGTTACGGGCCCATGACGACTGCTTACCTGTGCTGGACGACAGGTAACGGGTTTTAGATGACAGATTTGGGGTTTTGGACGACAGCGGAGAGGGGCAACACACACAGACGTCGCAGAAAATGATAATATAGTGTGTTTGGCTATTTTAAATAATTCCTGTCATAATAGTGTTTGTAAGTTTGACATTAGAAGTACAAACACCATAAATATTTGTAGTTAAATTGTAAAACTCTGGTCTGGAAAAGAAACTTCAGAAATGTGTAATTTGTGATTAATTACTTGCGTTCTCATTATGAAATAAGCATAAATGGTCAGACAATAGATCTCACATGATTTTTCAGTCAATTGTAACATGTCCTTCTTAAAGGAAAACTGAAAATCTCAAAATTTCATTTTTTTCTAATGTTACTGGTTAGAGACGACTGTGTAACAGGCAATAGACGACGTCAGTTTTTTTGTAACAGATGTGAGACGACATTTTTCTTCCTTTCATGAACACTTGAGTAGATATTAATACTGCTCTGAAGCCTATTCAACGCCTGAACAAGTAGTTCAGCATTGTGCGACCAAGCCTATTCAACGCCTGAACAAGTAGTTCAGCATTGTGCGACCTCCCATTGAATGTGCATACCAAGGTAATCAGAAGAATTTAAAGGTTAATACCGTATATGGGATTGGTGGCATTTTAGTCTTCTGGTTCCAGAGAATATTTAAAAGGGGTTTTACCTTATTTGAGCATGGTGGCATCTTGGTCACAAGACCAAGAAGTTAGTGAGTATGATCAGGAAATACAACAATTATAAACTCCCGACCAACCCACTACATCATGAGGAAAAGCCACTAAATTTTTACAGTAACAAGATATCCGTAAGACAATAAAAGCAAAGCTACCAGCTCTCTCTCTTTCTCTTCAAGATGATTGCAAAACTTGGAAGGGCGCAAAGTAATGCATACTAAAACAAAGACAAACACAGAACCCCCATAATGAGAAGTACATTAAACAATAGATCAACAACAAGAGAATCACCGCCTCAGAACAGACAACAGCCTAAGCAACGGGGGTGGGAGCTTAGATGCATTTTAAGATCATTCAAATAACTTTCACCCCTCCATCCTAAGGAGTCTCCATATGAAATTCGATTGACATTGTGGTTTCAAAGGAGATGTTTGAAAATGTTGACGAACAGACAGACGAATGGAGGTTGAAGGCATTTGTATACTATTAGCTCACCTCTGAGCCTTCAGCTTTGGTACGCTCAAAACGTTATTTTACTCAACCATGTACGATATGTGACTTACACGGAGCTTATTAAGGGCAATTGCGGGTAAAACTTCCCACATTAAAATCTTTTTAATTGTTTGCATACAGTTTGCTTTATGTATGGACTGTCAATTTATGAAATAAAAAGGATATGTCACCACACTCAATTTTTCATAATATCACATGGAAGTTTTCAGCATTTCACAAATTTTCTGAAAAATCCAAGTCCTTTATATTAAGCTAAAATATTTGTAATCGCCATCCAGCTTCTTTGTTTTAATAATTGCTCATGACCTCAAGCTTTCTAGAAAATGTGAAAATATATTTGTTTTCCCAAGACATGTCAAGATACTGCATGATATGTTTTGGTTATTCCCCCATAAAAGGATTTTGAGTTTTGGAGTAAATTATATATAAAAAATATGACATTAAAAATCTTATTTATTGTTATTATTTCATGGACTATCATTTGACATTTAGGAAAAACATAAAAAATGGGGTCACCAGACTAATTATCTTGCAGGAGGGCCTAAGTAATCCCCTACCCCACAAATTTTGAGGATAATTCAATTTAAAAATTTAAGGAGTGTAATTTTTGTCATTTGTATAATTCCATATTTCTTGTATGAAGTAATTTTGCATTACAAGAGGAAAAAAAGAAAAAAAGAAAAAAAAATGTTATAAGTGCCCACCCTTGAATCGACCCTGGTCCTCTGGTTCCAAAGTCTGACACGCTAAGCACAAGCCCACGATGTCAAGTCATGCGCGTCTCAAAATAACTGTACATAATCTGAGTTTTGGCCATATTCGTATTCTCAAACAGGGTAAATGACATTTCACCCTTGGTCAAAACAGAAGATTCTTCGGTGAAAGATATATTTAATAAATCCATCACTGTCGTCTCCACCTGCTACACTGTCGACAATAACCTGTAACAAAATTTTTGCAGTCGTTACACATCTGTAACATGGAAAAATGACTGCAGTACATTCGTTTTGGTTTTAAAAACGCGTTCGTCTAAAGTAAGTAGACTTATAAGAACGTTCTTTCTTGGTCTATGTGATGGACAATGCAATGTTTAATCACATCAAGTCATTAAATGTTCAAAGAAAATGAAAGTGAAAGTACTAAATAAGGATATGAGGGCATGTTTAGTAGTAAAATACAGTTTCAAGAATAATCACGCTTAGGGATGTCAGTTACAACGCAAGGTGGTTCTGGAAGACAATTCGTTACGGGCCCATGACGACTGCTTACCTGTGCTGGACGACAGGTAACGGGTTTAAGATGACAGATTTAGGGTTTTGGACGACAGTGGAAAGGGACAACACACACAGACGTCGCAGAAAATGATAATATAGTGTGTTTGGCTATTTTAAATAATTCCTGTCATATTAGTGTTTGTAAGTTTGACATTAGAAGTGCAAACACCATAGATGTTTGTAGTTATATTGTAAAACTCTGGTCTGGAAAAGAAACTTCAGAAATGTGTAATTTATGATTAATTACTTGCGTTCTCATCATGAAATAAGCACAAATGGTCAGTCAATAGATCTCACATGATTTTTCGGTCAATTTTAACCTGTCCTTCTTAAAAGAAAACTGAAAACCTCAAAATTTCATTTTTCTGATGTTGCTGGTTAGAGACGACTGTGTAACAGGCAATAGACGACGTCAGTTTTTTTGTAACAGATGTGAGACGACATTTTTCTTTCTTTCATAAACACTTGAGTAGATGTAAATACTGTTCTGAAGCCTATTCAACGCCTGAAGAAGTAGATCAGCATTGTGCGACCTCCCATAGAATGTGCATACCAAGCACCAGGTAATCAGAAGAATTTAAAGGTTAATACCATATATGGGCTTGGTGGCATTTTAGTCTTCTGGTTCCAGAGAATATTTAAACGGAGTTTTACTTATTTGAGCATGGCGGCATCTTGGTCACAAGACCAAGAAGTTAGTGAGTATGATCAGGAAATACAACAATCATAAACTCCAGACCAACCCACTACATCATGAGGAAAAGACACTGAACATTTACAGTAACAAGATATCCGTAAGGCAATAAAAGCAAAGCTACCAGCTCTCTCTTCCTCTTCAAGGTGACTGCAAAACTAGGAAAGGCGCAAAGTAATGCATACCAAAACAAAGACAAATACAGAACCCCCATAATGAGAAGTACATTGAACGATAGGTCAACAACAAGAGAATCACCGCCTCAGAACGGACAGCAGCCTAAGCAACGGGGGTGGGGGCTTAAATGCATTTTAAGATCATTCGAATAACTTTCGTCCCTCCATCCTAAGGAGTCTCCATATGAAATTCGATTGACATTGTGGTTTCAAAGGAGATGTTTGAAAATGTTGACGAACAGACAGATGGATGGAGGCTGGAGTCGTTTGTAAACTATAAGCTCACCTCGGATCCTTTAGCTGTGGTACGCTTAAAACGTTATTTTATTCGACCATGTATGATATGTGACTTGCACTTTGTCAGACCTGGAGCTTATTAAGGGCGATTGCGGGTAATACTTCCCACATTAAAATCTTTTTAATTGTTTGCATACAGTTTGTTTTATGTATGAACTGTCAATTAATGAAATGAAAAGGATATGTCACCACACACAATTTTTCATAATCTCACATGGAAGTTTTCAGCATTTTACAAATTTTCTGAAAAAAATCTAAGTCCTTAATATTAAGCTAAAATATTTGTAATCGCCATCCAACCTCTTTGTTTTAATTTTAATTGTTGCTCATGACCTCAAGCTTTCTAGAAAATGTGAAAATATTTTTGTTTTCCCAAGCCATGTCAAGATACTGCATGATATATTTTGTTTATTCCTCCATAAAACGGTTTCGATTTTTGGAGTAAATTATAAATAAAAAAAATCTGACATTAAAACTCTTTTTTTGGTTATTATTTCATGGAGTATCATTTGACATTTAAAAAAAGAAAAAAATGGGGTCACCAGACTAATTATCTTGCAGGAGGGCCAAAGTTCCCACCCCCACAAATTTCGAGGATAACTCAATTTAAAAATTTAAGGAGTGTAATTTTTATCATTTATATAATTCCATATTTCTTGTATGAAGTAATGTTGCATTACAAGAGGAAAAAAGTAAAAGAAAAAAAACCAATTTGTTATATGTGCCCACCCTGGAATCGGCCCTGGTCCTCTGGTTCCAAAGTCTGACACGCTAAGCACAAGGCCACGATGTCAAGTCGTGCGCGCAGTACATAATCTGAATATTGGACATATTCGTATTCTCATGAAATGATATTTCACTCTCTGTCAAAACAGAAGATTCTTCGGTGTAAGATATTTTTTAATAAATCCATCACTGTCGTCTCCACCTGCGACGCTGTCGACAATAACCTGTAACAAACTATTTGCAGTCGTTACAAATCTGTAACATGGAAAAAAGACTGCAGTACATTCGTTTTGGTTTTAAAAATGCGTTCGTCTAAAGTAAGCAGAATTATAAGAAAGTTCTTTCTTGGTCTATGTGATGAACAATACAATGTCTAATCACATCAGGTCATAAATTGTTCAAAGAACACGAAAGTGAAAGTACTAAATAAGGATATGAGGACATGTGTAGTAGTAAAATACAGTTTCAAGAATGATAATGTATCATATACGCGTTAACTGGATATAGTTGCCATGGTCTACAGGATTTATTAAGTTTAGATAAGGGTCGTGGACAAATACACAAAGACAAAATAAGATGCTTGCGGTTTATTGTGTCTTAAGTCTCCCGAAAACGATACGCATTCAATAGCACAAACCTATATTTAGAAATATTTCGTCAGGAACCCGTAACGTACTGTCGTCCAGAACCACCTTGCGTTGTAACTGACATCCCTAAGCGTGATAATAATGTATCATATACGCGTTAACTGGATACAGTTGCATGCTCTATATGAGTGATTAAGTTTAGATAAGTGTCGTGGACAAATATACAAAGACAAAATAAGATGCTTGCGGTTTATTGTGTCTTAAGTCTCCCGAAAACGATACACATTCAATAGCACAAACCTATATTTAGAAACATTTCGTCTGGAACCCGTAACGTACTGTCGTCCAGAATCACCTTTCGTTGTAACAGACATCCCTAAGCGTGATTTATGCTCCGTCAATTATCGGTATTTTTCCGATGTTCTGGGAGGTGGGTACTTTCTAAATACGTGAATACGGAGGATCGTGAGGCATTATAGGCATGCTTTCAGCTATGCCATTATATTTTGTTTAATTGTTTTTGTTGCTATAAGTCCCAAGTCAACAGCTATGGTCATGGCGAGATGGTTAGTTCACCTAACCAAACTTTTTCCTGGGCAAGCTTGAACAATACTTCGTGCAAATACTTTCGCTTGTAACTGTAACGTATGGTCTTTAACACCAAATTATATGAATAACCCTTCTTTTCATTATTCCAATTATTTCAATAGCCCACTAAATTTACAATTAAGGTTTCTTAGAATCCTATTTTCTCGAGCCCATTTTCGATATTTTTTCCGCTCAACATATCGAAGGTTTGTCAATGTATCAAAGGAGAATGGTGGGGAGGGTGGGGGTACTCTGATATTTTCACATTTTTGGGGGTTTAAGTTCTTGAATTTCAATATTGTTTGGGGTTTTCAGTAAAATGAATATTTTGTGTGTGTGTGTGTGGGGGGGGGGGGGGGGGGGGGTATGAAGATTTAGTTAACATTTTTTTGGGATTGTCACAAAATTAGACTGGTTTAAGGGGTCATTTCTGTACATTTTAGGGTCTTTTCTTGAGGTCAATGTACAGAATGGGGATAGTTTTTTGGGTTGCTAAAATTTCAAATATTTTTTGGGGTATTCCTGATTTACTTTATTTTTTGGTAAACAGTAGGTGTCGGGTCCAAGCCTATGTATGAAGACAAAATTAGAGTAACCCCCCCCCCACCCCCCCCCCCCCCGGATGCTACTTACCCAATTAATGGTTTATTCACTTATGTGAAGTTCTCTAGACAGTGGAGGAATCTACCAACAACAACAACAGGTGCCAAAAATCTTATCGTATTTTGATTTGTTGCCTCTTGGCAAATCATACCAATAGGGTATGTTTTTAGTCGAATTACATGTATATTAATAGGTATGGTTTTCGGGCTTGGCCTTTTAATGAATAGGGAAGGGGGCTTCAAAGTTCTGCCTGCACACCCCCGTCATAACTTTATTGAAGTAACACGTTATCTGGCTCTTGCAATCTGCAACACCTCCTCCTCCCAAAAATCATGAGCGTAAATCGCATTAAATATCAAGGTAAAGAGAATATTTTTTAATTAACTGTCTGTTATCTAACTACAATAATTATTTTCCCTCAATAAGGTTGTAATTTCGTATGCAACCGCAATTAATTTTGAAATCAGCATTTATGCTCCGTCAATCATCGGTATTTTTCTGATGTGCTTTGGGTGTTCTGGTGTGTGTGTGGGGGGGGGGGGGGGAATACTTTCTATTTACGTGGATACAGGGATCTGGGGGCATTAAAGGCATACTTTTCAACTCTGCCATTATATTTTGTTTGCTCGGTTTTGTTGCTTTAAGTCCCAAGTCAACAGCTATGGTCATGGTGGGACAGTCATTTCACCTAACCATACTTTTCCTGGGCAAACTTGAACAACTGGTTAACCAGTACTTCGTGTACATACTTTCGCTTGTAACTGACAACATTATATGATAACGTGTGGTTTTCAACATCAAATTATATGAATAACCCTTCTTTTCAATTTTCCAATTATTTCAATAGCCCACTAAATTTACAATTAAGGCCTTAGTCAATTCTTCTTAGAATCCTATTTTCCCCGAGCCAATTTTCGAGCTTTTTTCCGCTCAGCATATCGAAGGTTTGTCAATGCTACACCCTGGGGGTTGTGGTGATGGGGGCGGGGGGTACTCTGATATTTTCACATACACGTGGGCTCGGACCATTTTTTGTTTAAGTTCTTTAATTTCAATATTATTGGGCGTTTTCAGTAAAATGAATATTTTTTTTTTTGGGGGGGGGGGGGTATTAAGATTTTGTGAATATTTTTTGGAATCATCACAAAACTGGACTGGTTGTAGGGGTCATTTCTGTGCATTTTATGGTCTTTTCTTGAGGTCAATGTACAGAATGGGGATACTTTTTTGGGGTTTCTAAATTTTCAAATATTTTTTGGAGTATTCCTGTTTTTATTTTTTTTTTATTTTTTATTTTTTGGTAAACAGTAGGTGTCGGGTCCAAGCCTATGTATGAAGAAAACACTAGATAGAGTGTCCCCCCCCCCCCCCCCCCCCCCTGGGATGCTACTTACCCAATTAAGGGTTGTTTCACTTATGTGAAGTTCTCCAGATAGGGGAAGAATCTAACACCACCACCACCAACAACAACAACAACAGGTGCCATAAATCTAAGCCGTATTTTGATTTGTTGCCTCTCGGCAAATTATACCAATAGGGTACGTTTTAGTCAAATAGTACGAAAAGGTATGGTTTTCGGGCTTGGCTTTTATATGAATAGGAGGTCTTCAAGGCTCTGCCCGCACACCCATGTCATAACTTTTTTGAAGTAACACGTTATCTGGCTCTTGCGATCAGCACCCCCTCTCCTCCTCCCACAAATCATAAGCGTTGATGGCATTAATGATTCAAAGTAAAGAAAATAGTTTAAATTTTTTAATTTACTGTCCGTTATCCTACTACAACAATCAATAAGGTTGTAATTTCGTTTACAACCGCAATTAAATTTGAAATCAGCATTTATGCTCCGTCAATTATCGGTATTTTCCGATGGGGGGGGGGGCTACTTTCTATATACGTGAATACGGGGATCGTGGGGGCATTATAGGCATACTTTGCAGCTCTATAAATAAAACTATTTACAAGAATGACACTGGTAATGGCTGGTTAAGGTAGTTCTATAAAAGAAGACCCTAAAATGCATAGAAATGACCTCCAACTAGCACAATTTTGTGATGACCCCAAAAAAATATCCACAAAATCTTCATACCCCAAAAATTAGTGGAGAAGGAGGAGGAGAGGATCCCTTCAAAAGATTTTACTACCGGATAAATTTCACTGGATGGCTTTTAATCAAGCACCGTCCTATAACAAACATCTAGATGACAAAGATTTTGCAAGCGTATTATGACCATGATCAAAGTTTTTTTCATTTTTTATTTTGTCGAAAAATGTATTAAATAAAACAATTTTCGTGTTAACAATGCAATCTACGCGTAAGTTTTTATAACAAAGAAGAGAAGATGCCGATTGTTAACATGAAAAAAGCCAGCCAGGCCGCTGGAGGATCTGGCAAAAGTTTTTCAGCAAGGGTCACAACAATGGATGCAGAGCTTGAGTTTGCAAATATTGATGTAAGTTGCTGATACGTCAAAGGGTTAATGTAGGATACCTTTAGTTCAGCAAAAAAAAAGAATGCTTTAGCATATATGACTTGTGTCAATTGTACATTGTTTCCGCTCCAGAAACCATGGTATATGAGAAAGAGTCCTGTCTACAGTGTACCACCAGTCATTCTACCCTAGAACCATCAGGGATTGGAACCAACTCGCGACCCGCATCACAGGCATTGATGATACAAAAGGGTTCAAAGCTGCCTTTCTACTGCCTTTCTACTCAGTGGTGGCTCCTTCGTCTTCAAGCTGACTGCAGATCCAGGGGTCGCGAGTTCGATCCCGGCCTGGTCCCATACTTTCGTGGAGATTGATCATGAAATAATTTCTATGGTCATTCTCCTCCCTTCCGCTGATTCATTCAAGAAGGGTTGTTGTCAGTTACAAGCGAAAGTATGTGCACAAATTACTGGTTAACCGCTTGTTCAAGCCTGCCCAGGAAAAAGTGTGGTTAGGTGAACTGACCAACCCGCAATGACCATAGCTGTTGACTTGGGACGTAAAGCAACAAAAACCAACCAATCAACCTTCGTCTTCAAGGCATAATTTGAACAGTGCCATGTAAATATTTTAATTTTATATACGGATGTTTTAGCTCAGAAAGCAGATGGTTGTTTCCTCTCTGAATTGGTCAACATTACAGTCTGAAGACTCCTGACCATTTATTTGAAGATGAAGACAGCAAGAAAGATAACTCAATGTGTGTGATGCCATCTGCAACCTCTCTATATTCTAAATAGAAATCAGCGTTACCTAAATTTATCAGAAAGACCGCAAAAATACCGGAAAGACCAAAGAATAATAGGGAAACATTGATACAAAAAGTATATGTTGTTAATCATTTGATACATATGTTTTTTAATTTAGTGGACATAACAGAAAGTGGTCATTATAGAATAAAAATCAAAAAAGTTTATTTCAAAATTACAAATAAACATATTTTAGTATAAAACACTTGGAATACGAGAGTCATAATAAGTTTGAATATAAAATATATATGCAGTGTCAGCTATTCACATGCAGGTATGTGCGCCTTTACTAATCATGTACATTGACTGGGTTTTTAGGTCTTAGTGCTAACAAGGGTCCTTTAATTAGGCCTTAATCCAATTTATCAATTTTTGAATAAACAAGATACGAAGACAGGGTAGGAAAATATTTAAAACGATACAATTATATTGGCAATGAACATACTAAATGCTTTTCGCCACAAACAGGTTAAAACGTTACTATGCATAAACTTAGTGGATATCATATTCTACAAGATACAAGAAACTTTATTTAAAGTCGGCATTCAATTTTAACATATCAAACATTAGCCATTAAGGCTATTTTACCGACAAACAAAGTGAAAGACTGTACAAGTATAAACATATAACAAATCACAGGAAATTTGGGTTAGTATCACAGAAATTTACATTGATATAGCACAGATATTTATAAGTTAAGATCATATGTAAGATAAAATCTTATAAAGATAAAAATTTTATAAAACTAATAATTTTTTCCTATTGTTAAAGTTATATATTATGAGCATGCAAATAAAATGATCCTTCTTTGCGATCTATCTAGGGGAAGGAATTTACGAAACTCGAAAAGGTGGGATAAAAGGGGCTCAAGAGACTCTGACCGCCATGTTGGCTGGTTTCAAGGCTCTTAGGCGAAAGACGAAACCTAGATAGGGCGCAGATAGGCCACAAGAAGAGCACAGCGGAGAGCAGACTTATCAGCTGCATATTAATACAGCTAATAGTTTTAGCCAGGTCTCCAGATAAGAGCGTGCATTGGAAAACCATTTTCTCCATTTAATTCTCCTCCAAAACATGTTGTGGGTACTCAAAAGAACAGTCTCGATGAGATGGTCCCTCTGAGCACCCAAAACACATGCTGAAATAGGTGAGAAAAATATTTGTTGTGGGTACTCAAAAGAACCGTCTCATTGAGACGGTTCCCCCGAGCACCCAAAACACATGCTTAATGTTTGTGAGAAAATCATACCAATTTTACGCTTATAAAATTATAAGAACTATAGATTATAATGGCACTTTGAAAGTTTAGCAAAAAGCTTAAATTAAATTAATTAAAATAACTTAAAAAGTAACTAAACAAATGAAAAGGTAAACAGAACAGTAAAAGTCACAGCTGAACTGAGGAACTGAACTAGACAGGTAAAACAAAAAAACTACAAATTAAACTTACACATAGAACATTTACATGAGATACCCTCCCAGGCCCGGATCAGTCTTCCAAACTCCTTGAAGTCAGTAGTTGTCCTCAGTTCATTTGGGAGACTGTTCCAGATGTGGGCGGACTCATATCTAAACGATTTCCTACCGTAAGACTCTGTGTTTACTCTAGGAAGCTCAGCAAGATTTTGGTATCTGAAAGAGTAATTTGTGTTTTTAAATTTTACTAAGTCAAGAATATAACTTGGTGAAAGATTATTAAGGATTTTAAATGTTTCAATGGCAATTTTACGGATTCTGGTTATTTGAAGGGTATTCATATTTGCCTTTTTTAGAAGATCTTCGTAAGAGCTAATAAAGTCATTGTATACCAGTCTCAGGGCTCTATACTGAAGTAATTCCCTATTCCATATTCTTTGGTCTTCCAGGTTTCTCGGCGGTTTTTCCTGGTAATTTGAGTCTTTCTGGTAAATCTAGGCACCCAAAATCAGTGACTAGTCTTTCTTTATATACTGCCAGGCCCTCTTTCGAGTATTATCGGCAGGTGTACTTTGTACACTCCGGGTTGCAGGATGAAAGCCTACAAGTAACCACATCTAAATTACCATAGGGTTCTTTAACCTGCACAGGGGGTGGCTCTCCCTGCACAGGGGATCCAGTTAACGTCCCGATTCGAAGAATGATGCACTTATTTAGTGTCATCCCTGCAAACGACACTAGAGTAAGTGTGTTCGGACACGAAGTTTTCCTCGCTGCGAGCAGGGACTGAACCTAGGACCTCTAGCACCAGAGACAAGTGCCTAACCACTGAGCTACCACGCTTTCACCGTCATTTTGTAATCAGAAGATATGCTCAATAACCAAGGACAGCCTTCGTGAAACCAGATGACAGTCATCAGTGATTTTATTCGGCCATTTTTACAGTCTTATATGGGAGCCATTCCCATCCAAATATGGTCTATATTTTCCCAATTTCTTGTAATTTAGCACTTATTGTCCCAATTTTAATAATTTATTTTCCCAAATGTGAAGGAAAAGGTAGCGTCCTTAAATCCCAAATAAAATCACTGGTCATACTATAAGCCACACAGTTTTTTACCAGAAACAAACCATTGTTGAGGTCTACTACAACTCTTACTCATTCTTTCCAAAAACAATCCCGGAACGGAAGAAATAGCCTACCCTTATCAACCATAGTGGATGACTTCAGTGCTTTTAAGTCTGTACACCACGTCCAGGCTAGGCCCTGTCTTAACCATAACCAGCCATTACCAGTGTCATTCTTGTAAATAGTTTTATCATTTAATCAACTACTCTGTGACTCAGTATTTATCTGCCATGTCAGGCTGGACCAATTATGTTGTTGTTAGCAGCCATCTGGCCGAAGTATCACTCTAGTAATTGGGCTCTTTGGTATAACTTCATTGTAAAAACTCTTGGGTATATACTTTGGTGGGATGTAAAAACTATGTACTTCATAGTAAAAACTCTCAGATATATACTTTGATGATCCAGTCCAAGTATTGGCAGAAGAACACAGTTACCCGTGTATTCAAGTTATCAGAATATTCAGCAAGAAAGAAGTTAGAACACTCTTCATCATATTTGCTTGCAGAACTAGAAAACTTGTTTTAAAAATATAATACAACCGACAAATTGACTTTGTTGCATTTAACAGTGAATTATTCACCCAAATGAACTTTTTGACAGAGGTTACGTACTTTTAAATGCAACTTTTAAAGAAATGGGAACAAAGCCAACAAAAACATGGATATCACTTTGAGACTATGGTCAAAGTCTTCCAGGGATTTTCCTACACCAAATTTGGGGCCGAATATCTTTCCCTTTTCAATTGAAAATTGAGCAAAAACAGGGTGGGTAGTCACGTGGTTTTTGCTTGGATACAGTGTACGGATATTCGAATACACTGTACGGACGTTCTGATCGAATGTAGGTAGATTTCTCTATGCTTTCTCATCTATACCAAGAAAGTTATACACCATTTTCCAGCCCACATTGTCCCCTATCAAACGGTACCAGGATAGCATCTTTAAGCTTCTTACTTTGAGTACTAACTCAGTCACAAATGTTGTCCGTACAGCTTATTTCCAAATTCAGGCCCGATCTTCGCCGCTTGAAATTTTGTTACAGAGTCTCTACTCAAAGTAAGAAGCTTTATGAGGATATCCTGGCATCGTTAGATCGGGAAAAATGGGGGCTGGAAAATGGTGTATAACTTTCTGTGTTAAGATGAAAAAATCACGCAGAAATATCTACTTACTTTTGCTTAAAACATCGGTGTGGAAAGAAGTCCGCCATTTTTCCGTACAGTGTATCCTAACAGAAACCACGTGACTACCCACCCTGAAAAACTTCCCAAAATTATGGAAAATATTCGGGGAATTTCCCATTCCATATTTTGGTGAACATTTCATGAAAATCGGACCAAAAATAGGAAAGTTATATATGATTACATACATATTTTGATGCAAATATTCATGAGTAATAACAATAAACAAAGGCCAATGCAACATGTTATACTGTTACGACACTATATTTGTTATGTTTTACATCAATTTAAAATGGAGATCTTGTTCATTTAGACAGAATAAATGTTTCCCAATTTTGATGGCTCAAATGATATTTTCTTAAATTGAACAGGCCCCTGGTCCCTTCTTTAGAAAGGTAAGAATATCCCTGTCTTCTATATATACATAAAACAGTTAAGATATTTTAATTCTTCAAAAAGATACATCAATTTGTAATAAAGTGATGCCTTAGTAACCTGTACCAATTTTTTGTTGATGTTTTTTTGGAGTACTTTATAATGACATTTGTAGGGTTATTTTGATATGAAATCCTCAACAAAGTGCAGAATTTTCAAGCTTTTCAATGTTTAAGCATATCATTGTCTGTTCTTTGGGACAAGGAAATCTTTCTTTGGATAAGTCTGCGCAATAGGACAGGCTAGCCTGAGTCTTGGCTCTACGGGATGCGATAAGTACAGAAATCTTGTGTACTGGCTTATAAAAATTATGTTCTTTCATATGTTCTTTTATCATCTTGTCCAACATGTGTTTCTAAATCACAGTGTTCTTTCTATTTTCAGCATAAAGCCTCTGGTAAAGACTTGTTTGAGCTAGTCAGTAAAACTATTGGCCTAAGAGAAGTCTGGTACTTTGGTCTACAGTATGTTGATTCTAAAGGCTACATAGCCTGGTTAAAGTCCGATAAAAAGGTATGGTACACAGGGGACAAAAATTCCACACGTCCGCTCGTAATTACGAGTGAAATCTAGAAAGGACAAGTACGGTAAATGTTCTAAAATTTCGAACACTCTATAATTACGAACACCTAAAATCATCACCGAAAATAATTTTCAAAACATCCTAGAAAATCGAACACTGACCTTTTTTGGAAAAGTGAATTTCTAAAATTACGAATACAAGTTATTTTCGGTGGAAAATCGATGTCTGTTTATGCTCGGTTTACTTATACCTTACAGCGACATTTGGAAGGTTCCATTCTACACAAAGGGGTAATCTGATTCTTTTTTGCATGCCGAGCGCAAGACTTTACTTTTTGTCTGCTAATTGTGCGTTACATGCTTTCAGATAAGATCAAAGGCAAAAGCGCATAAAAACCACAGACTTTTCTACATGAACGTGAAAAAGTTAATGTATGTTATTGGTTTTGGCTGTCTATGAATCTATCGACAGAAAAACAGTGCAGGCTTAAATATTTTAAAAACCCTTCATTGGCGAAATGTTTACCTATTAAGAAGCATTCGATCCATCGGAATTCTTCAGCAATGGTCATTAACATGGTCACAGACATTAAACAGACATGCCTCGGGCAAGGATTAGGAGTTACATTTACCGCGAGAAAAAGCCCATCTAAGCTAATGTTCACCATGAAGGACTTAGGTCATACGCTGCCTGGTCGTCAAAATTGAACATTTGCAAGTAACAGTAGATGTTACTAGTTAAAAAGAAAGCCATGCAAACCACAGCGTTAAACAACAGAGTAAATTTGCTAAGTTAGTTTGCTTATACAAACTTATATACAAAAGGGCCTTTTTCCAAGTTGTGGTTTGAGTCGTGAGACACAAAATTAATCCATTCAACATAAAAGCGGTGGTGCTTGACATACCAGAGCCATCAATGCTAAATTGAGAATGCAGACTGGCGCAGGCTCATCTGAGTCTTTGTCGTACGTTGTAAGTACCAAAATATCATGAAATGTCCGTCGACAGTTTAATTTTAATCGAGCCGGTTCACATGCACTGCATGCTTGTGTGGATCCAGAACATTTTGTCAGAGTGGGTAGTGAGAGAGGACCGAAATGCCACTAAAAATGGACCACCATAGGCCCATCAGCTAAACGCCTTTGAAATGGTGTTTTGATGGCGTGTCAATAGCCCACCATTGAATGCTGGCTTGGTAGCTTTGTGATTTTTAGGGGATCCGGATCAATATTGCTAGGAAACCCTATATTTTTGTGATTTTTCAGGGGGGGTCCGGACCCCCTGTCCCCCCCCCCCTCTGGATCCGCCCATGGCATGCATCTGAAAGAAGGTACTTGTCTGAAATGTTCCGTGATCATCGGACGCAAAGTCGGACTAGATTGTAACTCTTGGTATGCTTGTTTGCCCCTGATCAGGCACGTCTGACGATCTTCTGGATCCAAACTGTTTGCAAACTTTGATGGCAGGTCATAAAAGTAGAGAGAGAGTGAGAGGGAGAGACTACACGGTGTTTGCACACAAATCTTTGTTTTGGCTTGGTTTGTTAGAAAATCGAAACACAATGTTTGGGTCAGTCAATCAATCTTGTTACAACTGCTTCCGAATGAGGACCCAAACTTATCGTGCGCATCGGCTTTTGTACGGCAAAGTCGGACATTCCACAGTATTAACGCTTTGTGTACTTTCTATCACATGCACACATTTTTAAATTGACGAAACATTCTATCCTGAAAACTATTCTGGTCTGATTTGGATCCAAACCGTGTTTGCAAATATATTGAGAGAGAGAGAGAGAGAGAGAGAGAGAGAGAGAGAGAGAGAGAGAGAGAGAGAGACTGGTGCAGGCACGTCTAAGTAAACATTGCATCGGCGGATCGACAAGTGGAGAGAGAGCTGTGTGTGTGTGTGTTCCTTTTTAATTTCGTCAGTTTGTTTTTTTTTACTCTGGGAACTCGTCTATGTATTTCAAAGTTTTGTGTCGATCTTTGCAAAAAAATCTGATCGTACAAGATGTCTAGCGGTTTCAATTCTTGAGTACTATCTCGGACCCAAAATTACTGGGCCCGAGATACAATATTAACTGGAATTCGAAGTTGGCAGAGAGAGCGAAAGCGTTTTGGTTTTCTGAAGGAAGAACTATATAGTGAAGTGATTCATCGGTAGTCCGAGGCAAGTGAACATAGGAGACCCGGCTTATCAAATAGTTTAAATCAGTGGACTTTTATGACTTGTTAGCAAATTGAGTGACATAATATGCACACGCCTGGCTCTCGACTTGGCGAATACTGCTCGCGCTTGACATTTTACTGACTCAGTCCGCATGAATTTAGCGGCAGTTTTAATAAGATTAAAGAAAAGAAAAAAAGAGGAGATAGCACAGAATCATATCAGGGATTCAGTTTGGCGTCGGCCATCGGACATAGTCCGAAAATAGTTCCAGATGTCCGAGACTTTGCTGTCCAGTTTGGACAGTTTGTCCGAGACGATTTTCAGAAACACACGCTGTACGGTTATGCACAGTCATATCGCCGTGTTTTCAACACGTTTCTACCACAGTTTGGCATGCCTATATACTGTTTTTTCTCATGATTAAGCCCACATTCTAAAATTTCGAACGCTAGCATTTTTCACAAACGTAATTTCTTAAATTATGAACAGCGGAAAATAATTATTTTTTAGTGTTCGTAATTTTAGAACATTTACCGTAATACTTCTCAAAGCACTCGTCCTGTAGGACAAGTGCTTTGGGAAGAATTACTCCAGGGTGAGGGTGAAAAATCTGAGGGTGAAACTAGCATTTCCTGAGTATTGACTGTTGTCAGTATATGGGATGCAGTTCTGAAACTGACTGGGTAGCAGTGATATTTAAGGAACTTTATAAGTCATATTACATATTACTCCCTTATGTACTCAATTGCATAAGCCTTTAAAGGACAAATGCATGTGTTTGCAGGAACGAGTGAAAATTGTAAGTCACTCATCCTGCAGGACAAGTGCAATATTGAAATATTTTTGTCCCCTGGTACAGTATATGGGCCTCAACTTGAGAAAACCTGTCTTTGGGGTTTGTGAACAACAGACTGATCAGCACCTTTGTTATTCACTTTTTGGAAAGTAGCATATCTAAACTTGCTACAAGCGAAATTCCAATTTTCTATCTAGTCTCTGTAGCTGAGGAGACTGATTTGAGTCTCGCTTTGTTGGAAACACCATAGACAGGTTGTGTCGCACTGAGGCCCACATGTATATGAGCCAGCCCATGGCCTGTATGCTTATATAAGGGTGCATAAGGGCTCATATATGGGTACTTATCATATATATGTGCAAATAAGGGCTCACATACACTCAAAGAATTTGCTTAATTTGCTTTGGTCAAGTCTGGGATAAATACAGGTATTAACCCTAGTATTGCGCTCAGCGTGACCATTCTGAGTGCAGCAGGGCTAAATATATACACGGGTGAAAGTTTTCAGGATTATTCCTGATTTCAGGATTTTGAGGCTGACTTTCCATAGAAAGTCAGCCTCAAAATGCAGAATTGGAAGAATAATAGTAGGTTTTCTTATTTATATAAGTTTGTCTGAAGACATTTGGCCATTTAAACTTGAAATTGTGAATTTGTAGTGGGCATACTGCAAGTTTTAAGATTTGAGTTTCAAAAGTTCAAGATATTGGAAATTTTGAACTTTCACCCATGTATATATGAGCCTCAGCATGAGATTTCCAACAGTGTGGTATGTGCAACCAGCGAAGGCTCAGACCAGCCTGCGCATACGCGCAGACTGATCAGAGCCTTTGCTAGTCTTTTGAATATTCTATGAATGTTAAGCTACTGTCTGAACAGCTTTTGCAGTTTTTAAGCTTAAAAAGAGGCTGCACAGGCTCGTCTGAGTCTACACTTGTCAAAATACCACATTGTTGGAAATCAGATGTCCTGGCTCATATTTTGTAGGTGCTGGATCAAGATGTACCAAAAGAGTCTCCTGTACAATTCCTGTTTCTTGCCAAATTCTACCCAGAAGATGTGTCCGAGGAGCTGGTCCAGGAAATCACCAAACATCTGTTCTTCCTTCAAGTCAAACAGTCCATACTTGACATGGATATCTACTGTCAGCCTGAAGCTTCTGTTCTATTGGCTTCTTATGCGGTACAAGCTAAGGTATGTCATCAGAGCTCTCGGAAACGCAGAATTACGCGTATTGGTACGCACGTTTTTTCCCTGGGACGCATGATTTTCGCAAGGCGACAGTTCAGCGTACGCATGTTTTTTTAGTTGGCACGCGCTAAAAATTCAGTAGCTGAGAGATAAATACACACCGGAAGATCAAAAGCCCTTTGATATTATCGATCGCGACACATTTTTCGAGGGAGACGTGATTATTGTCCTGTCTCTGTTGACCAATCGTATGACTCGGACTGCAGTGTAGCAATTCTGACAGGTGATTGACAGGATTACCGATGGGGAACAGTGTGATTATTACGAAGTGGTTATTAAAGTAATTAAGCAAGGATTATCGGATAATTGTTTTAACAGATGCACAACCGATTTACCGTATATTAAAGGGAGAAAAATTAATAGGGTATTGTAAACAGCATCGGACTACCGACTTCCAAATTCGACTGATTAGGGATGAAAGAGAAACCAAATTTAATTGCACTCGTTTGCGATTTTAAGCAACATTAAAACACGGAGAAAAAAAAACGATAAGTTTACGGATTTGCATTCTTCATTCGTTCATTACTACGGCAAACAAAAGAGTCTGAGATTTGTTGAAAAAAAAAAACAACAAAAAAAACAACAAAAAAAAACAAACAAAAAACGGTACAGCGGTAAGCCGGATACGGTAACGTCTGACTGACAAAAGTTCCAAATGAAGCCGTGCGAGGTTCAAGCCGAGTGTCTAGACGAATAAACACAAACAATCACTTTCAGCAAGTAAAATCGTTCATTCTAAATCATGGAAGCCATGTTAAATGGCTAAGTAATGTCAGTATATTCATTGCAATCGCAGTAGACACTAGCGAGATGCGTTTTTTTTTTAGAAGAAAAAAGACTTCCATCTGCATAAGATTATACAAAACAGAGGACTGCTGTCTGTCTGCCTGCCTGCCTGCATGTCTGTCTGTCTGCCTGTCTTGTAAAACAAGTACCAACAGTTTAATCATTTATTTTGATAAGGCCAAGCAAAAAAAATGTGTGTTCAGACTAACAAAAAATATACCAAAATATTTGTTTTGTTAAGTAGGAACAATACATTAATGTTTAAAGGGTTAAAATCAGTCAATCTAAAAATTATCCAATGTATCACTTCCGGCTAAAATGGAAAAGATATACGGTATGCACAAATTGGTGGGACTCCAACTTTTTTGGAGTGGGACTCCCACTTTTTCCAGTGGGACTCCTACTTTTTGCCAGATGGGAGTCCTGAACTCCTGTTTTCAAAATCCTAGTGAGAGCTCTGATCATGTGACCAGTAAAACCTGCCTTAAATGGCCACTTAAAAAGAAGACCAAAACTTGGTTTTCAAGACCGATTATGGCTTAATGCAGGTCAAAAGTATTGCAGAATGCTCCAAGAGAGCATTCTGCAATACTTTTGACCTTCATAAAGCTACCATTTGTCTTTAAGACCTTTGTTTTGTCTATTTTTGAGTGGCTGCTTAAGACAGGTTTTACTGTATTTCAGAGGAAGAAAAAAAATCAAATATTCAGTGGGCTCATGATAACTCAGGCATATAGATAAGAATGCCTGATTTATAATAGTTTTCTTATTTCTCAACCAAAACATATATTGTGGGTACCCAAAAGAACTGCCTCAATTGGACAATTCTTTTGAGCACACCCAAATCAAATAGTTCAACTGACAAGAAAATAACCATGCCACGTAGTGCAGTTGGTAGCAAGTCCGACTGCAGTTCCAGGGGTCACGTGTTTGAACCCAGCTCATTCCCATGCTTACGTGGAGATTGATCACACGAAATAATTTCTATGGTCATTCTCCTCCTTTCACTGATTCAAGTAAGTTGTTGTCAGTTACAAGCGGAACTATGAAGTACTGGTTGACTTCTTAGTCAAGCTTGCCCAGGAAAAAAGTATGGTAAGGTGAACTGACCGTCTAAACATGACCATAGCTGTTGACTGGGACGTAAAATGTTAAACCAAACAAAATGTTCTGAGAGAAAATAACAGTGTTTTTCAGAGTTTATTTTGTAAACTAATCAACTAATGGCTGATCATAAAATAAAGTCAGCTATTGCTAATTCCTAAACCACATATGAGCCGGGACATGAGATTTCCAACAATGTGGTATGTGCCACCAGCAAATGCTCAGACCAGCCTGCGCATACGTGCAGACTGATCAGAGCCTTTGCTGGTCGCTTGAATGTTCTATGAACTTTAAGCTACTTAACAAACATCATTTGGAGTTTCTAAGCTTAACAGGGGGCTGCACAGGCTCGTCTGAATCTATACTTGTCAAAATGCCACATTGTTGGAAATCACATGTCATGGTTCATATTTCTTATGGTACATGTATGCTTTAGTTTGGGGACTATGAAGAGACCACTTATAAGCCTGGGATGTTGGCCAGTGAGGATCTGTTACCACAGCGAGTTATAGACCAGTATCAGATGACCCCTGAAATGTGGGAAGAAAGAATCAAAATATGGTATGCTGACCACAGAGGCATGAGCAGGTGAATATTGTCCTTTATTGAAATAGGACAAGTTGAGCCACGACATGAGATTTCCAACAATGTTGTATGTGCGACCAGCAAAGCCTCAGATCAGCCTGCCCATATGCGCAGTCTGATCAGAGCCTTTGCTAGTCGCTTGGATATTCCATGAGTGTTAAGCTACTGACCGAACATCATTTGAAGTTTCTAAGCTTAAAAGGAGGCTGCACAGGCTGGTAGAAGTCTACACTTGTAAAAATGCCACATTGATGGAAATCTCATGTCGTGGCTCAGTTAGTATGTCCGTACTCTTGGAATTTGGCATTCTAGCTGCAGACCGAGACTTATATTAAGGCAAAAATGCAAATGCAGTTTGATAGGTAACCAAAAATAAGAAATGACTTATTACCTTTAGACCAGAATTTTTTTTATTAGTTGATTTATGGGATTTTTTTTCAGATTTAGGGTAGGGAGGGACGAAAAAAAAGCTCTGAAAATGACCAGTTGACTGGTCATTTTCAGAGCTTTTTTTTTTTTATAAATATCTCCAGAACAAACAGTAAAACTAGTAAAGCAAACCAACAGTCTGTATTAAATCTTTAAATATTTCATAATTTTCCTGCATAGTACAATCACTTTTACAAGTGTCACTCTCTAAAATACTCAAACAGACCCTCAAAAATTTAATATTTTTTCAACTAAACACATAATATTTAGAGTTGTCGGATAAATTTTTTTATTTTAAGAAATTATTATTATTATTTCTACTTTCCGGAAAATTACAGTAGGAGGGTTCTTAAATCAACTTATAAAAAAATTCTGGCCTTATGCATTCAAAAATGAACCCTTATGCTGCCAATAGCTTTTTTTCTTGAAAATGTGGTCTGCTTTTTACATCTACTGCATATATTCAAATGCACTTACTTCAGACTACTTTTGATCATGGATGCAATCACTATGAACTCTAATCAGACTGGGAAACACATCTTTGCTCCATAATTGTAACAGTGGTCACTAATTAAAGATAATTATTGGCTGCCCACTATCTTACCTCCAACTGTTTACTGTGAAGGCATAGTACACATGTTCTATTTTATCTAATCGTTCAGTGAAAAATAACACCAAAATGATAAATACAGTCGAACTTCGATGGCTCGAACTCGTCGGGACCGTCGGTGCGAGTTCGACCCATCCATGTGTTCGAGCGATACCTAGCCTGACGATTTTTCAAGTTGGTTCATGCGTTCTTTATGTCATCACGGACACCACGTTTTTTATCGACCAAAGTTGCAAAGCGCACGTGACGCCTATCACTGATCAGTAACTCTTTGCACGCTAGAGTTACAATGATAAGCCGCATGTGTTAGCATATGAAACTTTTGAAAGTAAAGACATTTATCAGCATGCGCATATGCGCAGGCTGATCATTGCATTAGCTATCAAGAAAGCTGTACTGTTTTTCTTCTAGTGATTTATGTGACGCTACAGCTTATGTCCGGTTGTCTATCGTTCCCTTAAGAACAATAAAAGAAAAAAAAGTTTGTTTCTTATTATTTATTCACAATGTGCAAAATTCAATCAATATCAACGAATAAAAACATAAAAATTGACAAACTCACCAGGATGTTCACAACAAAGACGGGGATCAGAATGTACCGCCGCACAATCTGATGCCTGTCTTTATCCAGCCAGGCATGTTTTACTCAGACAGCTGACACGCGAATTCTTGATTACAAAACATCTCATTAATTGTCTTTAATCATTTTCGGCCGCCCTACTAAGTGGTGACAAGTGAGAACTTACTCAAATCTTTGATCAGATAAATTGCCGCTAATTGTTTCACACGTTCCGCTCGTCAGTTAGGTTACCCAAGGGTGAAGTCACGGAGCGCTTATGAAAATAATAATGAACTTTAATCAAGCGTGTGACTGATTCATGTATAGAAATATTCGGTTCGAGCCATCATAGCGCTTTTACATGAAAAATCGCCCTGCGGACCATGTTTTGAGTTCGAGAGTTCGAGCCATCGCTGTTCGAGCCTGAGGGGTATTTTAACATTAAATGTATAGGGAAATTGCCGGGACCAACGAACGAGTTCGAGCGATCCCTGGTGTTCGAAACAGGCGAGTTCGAGTGACCAAAGTTCGACTGTATTCATGATTAATAGATTGGAGACTCTGATCAGCCACCTGGTCATCTATTCGGT
The DNA here is from genome assembly GCA_964019695.1 of Loripinus fragilis. Lineage (NCBI taxonomy): Eukaryota > Metazoa > Mollusca > Bivalvia > Lucinida > Lucinidae > Loripinus > Loripinus fragilis. The sequence goes on along the minus strand of OZ026525.1, from coordinate 68,156,647 downwards.
GTGCCAGGTTCACTGTCCATATACGGAAACCAGTAATTATTAGCTACCAACTGAGCATGCAGTAAAGACATGAAACTGCTAGTTTCTGTCATTATATGTACAGGATGATTTTGTTTCGCTGCATAGGTTATTTTTTTATTTTTGTCATGTTACATTTTATGTTTTATTTTATTGTATGTTTTATTTTGGATGGTCATGTTATACGGTCAAAAGTAAGCAATTCAATGTATTGTTCAGTAGTTAAAAATTTGGTTTCAATCAAAATATTGAAATAGAAAGTCAACATTTTGAGTTTAGAAATTGAAATGCAAGGGGAACGAACAGTGGTGAAAAAAGAAAATCATGCCCTTAGATGCCGATACTTTGTAATGAGAGTTTTAAATACAAGATAAAAAATCATCGGGCTTTCAAGTTCAGAAGTCAAGAGATTAGAAACTATGAGACAACGATTTATCTTACACATGACAAATCCTGAACTTGAAATTTCAACTTCTGTATCATCTCTTTTACTCAGAATTCAGAGAGTTGAACTGGATGTTACTTTTCATAATAAACTCCAGTTATGGAACATTTTTGCGTTGTCATTTGATTATTGGAACCACAAGCTAACTATGTTTTTGTGGGCCTCACATTTGAGCCAGATATTTTATATATTATCAAATATGTATGCGAACAGCAAAGGCTATGACAAGTCTGCCGTCTATGTAGTTTCGCCAATGTCTTTGCTGCCCGTGAGCACAAAATATAGGCGGCCTCTAACTCCACCAGATTGGTGTGCATGCATTCTAGGCATGTGTAATCCAAACAATCATAAACTGTTCATATGAACGCAGGCAATACATAATACTATTTAACTTTTTCCCTACTAACGGGTTGTTTTGCATGTGCTGATAGCATTTGCAAACCGTTTGGACCCGTATCAAGCCCGACATTGGGTCGGAACTGATCTGGATCCAAAAAAGTTGACACTAAGGTAGACTATGCCGCAAAGCGCAGTCGGTATCATGGCGTGTCTGTTTACAGATGCGTATCTGACAGCAGTTCCAGGGGTCGCGAGTACAATCCTGGCCTGGTCCCATACTTTCGTGGAGATTGATCATGAAATAATTTCTATGGTCATTCTCCTCCCTTCCGCTGAATCATTCAAAAAGGGTTGTCAGTTACAAGCGAAAGGATGTGCACGAAGTACTGGTCAACCACTTGTTCAAACTTGCCCTGGAAAAAGCGTGGTTATGTGAACTGACCGTCCCGCCATGACCATAGCTGTTGACTTGGGACGTAAAGCAACAAAACAAACAAACAAACAAAAAGACACAACAAGGAAGCATATATGAAGTTTTTACTTCCTTTTTTAAGTTAATTTTGAAAAAGTCAGCAGATGACAACAAAAGTATGATAAATTACCCAGCATGCAATGAGTTAACCCTTTTCTGCCAAATTGTTTTGTCCTAAATGTTGTCTGCTTTTAACGTCTGCTGCAGATTATATTCAAATGTAATTCTGACTAGACTTTTATCATGATTGTGGAAGTAATCACTTTGAACCCGGATCAGACTGATCCTAAGGGAGCAATCTTATCTTGGTATTTTGCAATACCCAAGAACATAATCAGACAAAAAAGGACAAAGCAAAAGTGTCTGACTGGTGGGAAAATGAGTAGATTTGTGTATCTTGCATGTTTATCAAATCCACTGAAAGGTCCTGAGCTGAGCTCTTTAAACTTAGCCTGGGTCCAGTCGTCAATATTGTGGCAACGTTTTCTTTCTTGTGCTAATATTCTAAAAAACGAGAATAAAAAAATACAACATCAAAGGTTCGGTAGTCTGTTATTGATTTCGATTAATTTTGACCAAGAAACGGAACAATAAAAAAGAAGAAGAATGATCAGACTGGAACCCAGGCTATTTAAACTTTGCGAGAACACTTGTCTTTGGAGTGTCTCGGCCAGGTATGGCTCAATTTAATTTGTTGCATGCACAGAATCAACGATGTGGATGCATAGACTGATGTGCATCTTCGTTATTAGCAGATTTCAAACAACTTTTTCTCATGAGATGATGTTGCTTCTGAAATTTATTGTCAAAATCTGAAAGATAAAACAAGCATTTTAAATCTTGGGCAAATTATTAAAACATGTTACTGTTGCGTACATGCACAAGTACATGCATGAACGTTACCTTGACTAAATATTTTTTCAGCACCAACGGTGAACTAAGCTATAAATCAAACAAATATGTTTGAGCATATAGTGAGACTTCAATTGATCTAGGAGTCAGTCCAACAGTCTGGTTAGGTTTCACTCTATTAATCACAGCCTCTGTATCAGTCAGTCTGATCATTTTTCGCTGTCTACTGAACGGTATCTTAAACGTTTAAAAAAAAAACATGGTTGTTGATTCAGGCAGCAAACACTCTGATTGGACACAATGGGTGTTCAGGGTGACCGAATGTGTCTTTTTGGTACTCATTAAAATTAATATGCTTTTAAATCATTTGCATCTCTGTTGAAATCAGGTAGAAATAAGCGCGAAGCCGCTGGTAATATTTTTCCAATCTTGTACATTTTTTTTTCAAAACTAAAATAAGGCAGTTGTCAGTCACTGGTCTGTCAAATGAAGAGCAAAGCATAGAATCCACCAACAACAGCTTCATATGAATTTCTCTTGTTAGCTTTTCAGTCTTTTTATTTGGTCATTCCAAACACAGCTCTGTGTACATGTTGGTCTAATCTTATCATCATCAGATGGTATCAATGTGAAGGTATTGGAATAACAATTATAACTGATAAGTACTAAAAGCTGTCATGGTGAGCCTCAGTGTTGGCCTTTAAGGGAGCTTTCTTTTTTTTCAAATGTACATTGCCATACATACATTTCCTTCATGATTTGGAAGACATTTATTTAGAAGTGCAAATTTTAAAAGTTGATTCTTGAACTTTCAGCTAAATGAAATATTTACCCATATCCTGCTATTCATGACAATTGTTGAAAAGAGTCATCAGACAAAAGCAAAAGCATGAACAATTACCCAGCATACAAAGAGTTTTATATTTTGACCTGTCTAATTTCAGAGATGATGCAGAAATGGAGTATCTGAAAATTGCTCAAGATCTTGAAATGTATGGTATCAACTATTTCCAAATCAAAGTAAGTCAACTTGGTGCCATTTAATGATAAATAAGTCTAATATATTAAAATGTATGGTATTAACTATTTCCACATCAAAGTAAGTCAACTTGATGTCATTTAATGATAAATAAGTCTAAGATATTGAAATGTATGGTATTAACTATTTCCACATCAAAGTAAGTCAACTTGATGTCATTTAATGATAAATAAGTCTAAGATATTAAAATGTATGGTATTAACTATTTCCACATCAAAGTAAGTCAACTTGATGTCATTTAATGATAAATAAGTCTAAGATATTGAAATGTATGGTATCAACTATTTCCAAATCAAAGTAAGTCAACTTGATGTCATTTAATGTTAAATAAGTCTAAGGTATTGAAATGTATGGTACAGTATCAATTATTTCCAAATCAAAATAAGTCTACTATTTAATGATAAATCAGTTCATGCAATTTATTGTATCAACTATTTCCAAATCAAACTAAATCATCATGTTGTCATAAATTGATAAATAAGAGTAAGTTTTGCCCTAATTTTCAAGATCACAGCCAAGCTAAATATGTCAAATTGGAGGGTTTGGTTGGGGTAGGGCATCTGTTTTCTCAGAAAACAATACTAGTTCAATGATAGAGGATTTATATGTATGTGTGATAAGTACCTTTTTGTCCTTGGCAGGCCAAAATATTGTTCATTTTAAGGGTCTTATAATAATTCCCTTTAATCAAAATATGGAGCTTTCATTGCTGTATGTTTGACCTAACTTTACTCTCCTCCAGTGTGTCAGGTGGGACAAAGATATGGCCTCATCCCATGGGTGAAAGTTTTCAGGAATATTGCTGAATTCAGGTTTTTGAGACTGACTTTCCATAGAAAGTCAGCCTCAAAATACTGAATTATGCAGATTATAATAGCCTCTCTGTTTTTTTTTCAGGTGATCTAAAGACAGTTGATCATTTAAACTTGAAACTACATGTAATTACTTTATAGGCATTTTGCAAGTTTTAGTTTTAGTTTTGATTGAGTTCTGGATTTTGGATTTGTTTTTAGCTTTTATCCATTTTATCCCAAAGCATGGCTTTAGTTGTTGATGGGAGTGTTAACACAAACACAATAACAAAATATGCAATGTTTTATTTCAGAATAAAAGAAACACTGACCTATGGTTAGGAGTGGATGCCCTGGGTCTTAATATATATGAGCGGGAGAATAGATTAACACCAAAAGTTAACTTTCCTTGGAATGAAATTAAAAATATTTCATTTAAGGATAAAAAGGTTGGTATTATTGCCTATTTATGCTATTTTAACAAGAACATGTACATGAGCCGTCTCATCAGGATTTTCACTGTTTGCTTAGTTTATATATTATTCTATTCCAATAATTAAAATATGAAACTAACAAGTTTGGTGTTCGAATTTACCTGATGTCCAAAGTTACCTGACTTTACCCTACCTAGACTTGCTATATCCCTTTTTCAAGATACTAGATACAGGGCAGACTCTTTATTAGGTTATGTTTTGGGTCCAGGAATGCACCATGTTAAATGAATTGTGCTATAAAGGGACACTTTTTACAAAGGAATTATAGGAAAATTACCATTTATTGGTCATTTTCCTATAATTCCTTTGTAAAGTTCCATGGTAAAAGTATTTGGGAGCCACAACAGGACTATTATATACAAATCCATTTTATAATGGGGTGTGTTATAAAGGGACTGCATTGTATGTTAGAAGCTGAGATGGCTAGTTAATGTATTGCAGGGTCACTGATACTGAAGGCAGGTCTTCCTGCTATATACCCAATAAACGCAAACTTTTATAACTAGTAGTGGTTTTGAGGACATAAAACATCTCAGCAAAAGTCTAAAACTGTATTAGTGGGTGCTCAATTACACAATGCCAGTGAATGCCACAAGATTGGTTTTTATCAAATAATAAACTTCGAGCTAAAAAAGGTCCTGCTCCCCCCCCCTCTAGGGAATTTTGCAGACATATCCTATCTTGAAGAAAATTTCAAGCCGCATCTTTTAAGAGATGTTTGCACTCTGTGCTCCGGGGCGTTAGTCTCTGACAGCCTGTTACATATGTTACTGTAACAAACTAAGGAAAAAATCAAAATGAAAGTTTGAGGTACAGATAGAAGACATTAAACCATCTAATTATTCAAATTTCTTATGTAGTTTGCAAGCTGGATGCCTAAGCTACATAAAAGCAGCATTTTAAACATAATTTCAGCCTTCAATGGTGTTATATGCGTTACATAGATTAAATTTCCCTTTGAAAGTTGAAATCGTGACTAACATCATTCATTTTAAAGACAATTTGTTCATTTCTACATGTATTTTTAATCTTAGTTTACTAAAATACTCATTTGACTAATAGAAAAAAACAAGTTTGCTTTTCTATCTCAAATACATTGTTTTATATGAGCTATTAAACAACCCTACCCCTAATTTTAAGTATCCAATTTTGGTATCTATTATTGAAGAAAAATATATGAAAATATTTGACGCTCGTGGATATCTTACATTTTTGGAACTGTCTTGCTAATGCAATAAAGAATCATACATTTGCAAGTTTGACATCAGGATCAGAGCACTTATTAAAGTATGTAACGTATGTTACATGGCATAATGAATGAGGTAGGAAATTTTCTTGGAAGTAAGAGATGATATTTCAGAAAAATACCGTTTTTCACATGTTTTCCTATTAATCTCTAGCCTCTGGTACCTTAGTCTTAGTAATTACAGTCATTGCTGATAACAAGCCTATGGAATTGTGTTACCTATGTTATATATAACCTTTTTAATCACATATTTCCTTATGCCTATAGTATTAAAATATATAGACATATAGATAGAAAATAATAGTTCTCATTTAAATGACACAATTTAATAAATATTCCTATTAAATAAAATTATTCAAAAACAATCTTTATTCAAGTCACCCTCACAATGTCTATCATTGTGTCTGCTTCTATGGCAAAATAATCACCCATTTCATCACAACCAGTAGAATCATGGCATTGTATTAGGACTGCACACTGAGCACAATCCTGTTCCTCTCCACCCCTTTGGGAATTGTGCAGACATATCCTACCTTAAAGAACAATTCAAGCTGCATCAAATAAGAGATGTTTGCACTCTATTAACTAGGGGTTTAGCCTGTCATGGTATGATACGTATGTTACCATATCAATTTAAGAATAAATGAATTGAAAGTCTGAGAAACAGAAAGAAGACATAAAACTATCTATTATTTGAATTATTCATGTAGTTTGCATGCTGAATACCTATGATACATAAGAAAAGATTTTTAACAAATATACAGCTTCCTATGGTGTTATTTGTGTTACATTAATTAAGATTACTTTATAAAATTGGTAATTTAGACAAACATCACTTATAAGCATTTCGTGTGATCCTCCTCTTTTGCCATCAAAAGACTAAATTTTCTTTGTATGTGTGGCCAGTGCCAACGTCAAACAACTAGACTCAGCCAAACTTGAATCCTTAGCATTCTTCAAAAGCAGAAATAGCATGTCAGTGTCATGGGATCAAACACCTGATTAAATATGGGTTTACTGCCATTTCACATATATGCATACAATGGAGTATGACTCTGGTATATATCTCTTCCTGTGAAGTGGCAAAAGCAATCTAACTGCAGCTGCAACTGCATCCGTGCTAGTCAAATGATAACTTTGCTCTGATTTTGCAAAATCTATGTCTCTACCGTGTACATGTACCTCTAAGAATACTTTAAGATTTCTGACATTGGTCAAACAGAAATTTGATAGGCTGCTTTTTTGCATCATTTGCCATGGAACCTATCCAGTCTTTTGGTGCTTAAGTCCTCAGGTCTTAGATCAATAGTATTTTGCTGCGCCCAAAGAACTTTATAAGTTTTCTTTAGTTACAATGTTGACTCTTGATGGTTTTGGCAGACCGTCTGAAACAATTTCTGTTACACCTTGAAAGTTACCTGGTATATGAGAAAGAATATGAAGTCGGACATTGCCATCAATTATGTTTGCAGTAGGTTGTTTTTTGATGTCAGTACATTGAAGCATGTCTTAAAATAATGTAAAACCTATGATTTCTCAGTTTTTACAGCCATATCATTAGCTGTTGCATTCAAAAGAAGGAAAGTGGACTATAGGTAGAATGGGATAACCAGAAGTTCTATATTATGCTCTATGGAAGATTTATACAGAGTAAACAAGTTGATAAGGTGCCTCATTTCATGATCCATTGAAAACAGTGAAATTGAAAACACTTGCCTCTGACTGTGTAATCAAAAAGGATGCCACGACAATGCCCTTGCTCATTTATTATGACGAGTTATATATGTTACATCCTTTAATAAGCGCTCTTATCTTAGAAACTTAATGAATCATTGACTTGAAAGGGTCTATTTGCGCTCTGTTCATCCTGCATTTCATTGCTTTACCTGCTGTGATACATCTAGTTTGTTTATCTGAAGGGAAAGAGTTACCTCGGTTTCAGCACTTCAGAAGTACTGAGACTTCAAATAAGCTTTTGAATGCTTGGGGAAAGATAATAAGTGCAGAGACATTATTAGATGAAAATATGTGGGTTGCATGTATGGAAAGGCTACATTTATAAAAGTTAACCAGCTAAGATATGATTCTTTATCACAGAAATATCAAGGTACATCAGTCCAGGTACTCATTGCTCTTAATGGCATAGTTTTCCTCCTTGTAAAGCTTTAGTCTTTCTCCTACTTGCAGAGTATCACTTGAAACACATACTCAAAAAGCCAACTATTAGGAATTCATATCAGTTTCCAAATGTTCCAAACCATAAATGGCAAAATTGGAAAGTTGATAATGGCTCATCAATTTTGAGTGGACTGGTGGTAAAATTGAATAACAGTAAATGATTGAAATATTGTGTGATGATTTTACTAGTTGCAAGGAGGCGTGTGATTATAATGATTACCACAGAAGCAGACAAGGACAAACGTTTAACATGAGTGTTAAATCGATGAGAAATAGTTTGGACCATTTCATTTATTGTATTTTCTTGTAAAAATGAAAAACTATCTTTTCTATTTGTGGCTCTATATTTAGCATTATATGCACCGTATTAGGAAATGTGTCCAAAAGGTCATTGATAAAATCTGCAAAACAGTGCATGGGCTTGATAATCAGAAATGAATATAATTTCTAGTGTTTTGGCACCAAAGACTTATAAGTACACATTAAGTGTCCTGATCTTAAACTTAATGACATCTTGCAGATATATGAGCAAGGCAGAGTAAGAAAATGAAATATATCCACATGCTGTAATAGCTTTCATGTGTTTTACTTAAACGGTAATAACAAAATTCGCTTCTCTGTAAAACTGGTAGTAGGGCTGTGTATTAGCTCCTATAAGACAATATATTTAAGATAGAAAAGCAAACTTGGTTTTTCCTATTCATCAATTGAGTATATGTTTGTAAAATCTGATAAAACAGTTTGAAACCAAGCCATAGAAGATGTTTAACTAAATGACGATAGCAACAATTATAGCTTTTAAATTAGAATTAGGTTCATGTAACGCACATAACACCACAGTTAGTCGTATTAATGTTAAACAGCTTACATATGCAGTAAAGACATCCAGTATAAAGACTATAAGAATGTCAATTTATTAGATAATTTTAATGTCTTCTTTTAGTAGCTCAAACATTCAAATTTCTTATTCTCAAATTTATATAGTAACATATGTAACAAGCTGTTAAAGGCTAACGCCTCGACTTGCAGAGTGCAAACATTTCTTATTAAATGCACCTTGAATGGTTACATAAGATGTAATTTGTCTGCAGAATTCCAAAGGGGATTAGGATGGAGCAGGCCCTTATTCAGCTTGATGTCAAAATACTGTTTGATGATTTTACTTATCATGCTAACATATGTAGCGCTCTCTGATCTTTAAAACTTGTAGACAACTAGCAGATATATAAGTCTTTATCATAGGAGCCAGTTTAAAATCCCTAAACAATGTAAGATATCCAACAGCTGCAAGATTTTTTCACAATTTTAGCTCAAACTTTCAAACTGCATTTCCTTTATATGATATAGTAACGCATGTAACACGCTGTTTCAGACTAACGCCCCAACATAGAGAGTGCAAACATCCTTTATTCGATGCAGCTGGAGTTGTACTTTAAGAAGGAACATGTCTGCAAAATTCCCTCGAGGAGATTAAAACATTTTTAGGCATATCTTACGTAAAGACAATGAGCTTGCCCATTTATTACATCAGGTAACATATGTTAAAGCCTCTGATATTAAAAATTTTGCAACAAACTTGCAGATTTATGAGTCTTTTCATATAAGCAAATAAATCCCAAACAATGAAACACATTCATCAACTGCAAATATTTTTTAACTATTTTTACTTTAGTTTTAATTCCAAACATTTCACCTTAAAACTGGGTAGGGGTAGGGTTGTTTAATTGCTTATTCCAGAAAAAATATTCAAGCTAGGGAAACAAACTTTAATTTCTCTGTTAGCCAATTGCATAAGCTAGTCAGACATGGTTAAAAACATTTTGCAAAACACACAGAGAGATTATGAATGTAAATGATGTTAGCCACACTTGCAAATTTTAATGGGTTATCTGATTTATGTAACGCATATGACACCTTAGGAAGCGGCAATTTTGTTCAAATGGCTGTCATATGTAGTTAAGATATCCAGTATGCAGACTATATGAATGATTTTTAAAAATAAATATTTTAATGTCTTTAATTTGTAGCCCAAACTTTCAATTTACTTTTTCTTAGTTTGATTAAGTAACGTATGTTACAGGCTCTTACAGACTAACGCCCCGGAGCACAGAGTGCAAACATCTCTTAAAAGACTCGGCTTTTAATTCTCTACAAGATAGGATATGTCTGCAAAATTCCCTAGGGGGGGGGGGAGCAAACCCATTCTCAGCCATCCGTCTATAAAATTTTCACACAATTTATGTATGCCCTGTTTGATGCATCAAACCTGAGCTCTTTTGTTGAAAGCATCATTAGATATTTTGTGTTTAGCCAACAATAAACATGCAAACACTAGTCCATTTTATTTTACCTTTCAGTTTGTGATAAAAGCTGTGGAGAAGAAATCACCAGATTTTGTCTTCTATGCACCGAAAATTAGAATAAATAAACTGGTATGTATATTTTAGATGTGCTGTGTTGTGGGGATGGGGTAGGCATCTCCATGGTAACAAATGACTGATGCATTATTTTACAATAGGAAGGACAAGAAAACCTAGATTCATACAGTGATTGACAGTTATCGGAGACTGTTATTATTTCCAAGAGATAAAATATGTTTAATAAATGTTTTAAATGTCAACACGGATAATTGTCGGAATTCACACTATTTTGGAAAGCAAAGTACATGTATATTACAGTTAAAGTGTAAATATGACTAAAAATGGAACATTGATAGGATGGATGGTGGTATCAATGAAAAAATATTAAGTTCTATTTAATAGATTTAATTGCATTTTCAACACTAAAATTGGATGGGAAACCCTCAAAAATATGTGTTGGGTGTAATAACCCACCCATTTTTTTGTGGTGCTCCATTCTAAACCTGAGCATGCATAAAATACTTTTTGTCACACCCAACCATGAATTAAAAGCAATTGAAATTCATCCCGGCAGATCATCACCCGTCTAGTCAAACAGCCCTAAAACACAACATACCTTTTAAGGATAGAATAAGACAAACCTGCCTAAATTACCTTAGATATATCTGGGTGTATCTGGGTGTAATGGACTCGAGAGAGAGTTCTAATTAACCATGATATACAAGCCATCAGTGTTTGAGCCATTAAAGTTTAACTGTAATTTACACAAGCGCCATAAGTAACAAAATCTCACAAACTGGCTTAAATATTGTCCCGTTTCAGATATTAGAACTATGTAGGCCTTGATGCGAGAAAACCTGTCATTGGGGTTTGCAAATAACAAAGGCGCAGACCAGCCTGTGCATCTGGGCAGCCTGATCAGCCCCTTTGTTATTCACTAATTGGTCTGATTTCAGATATTAGAACTATGTGTAGGCAATCATGAACTGTTTATGAGAAGGAGAAAACCAGATCCAATGGAAGTGCAGCAAATGAAGGCTCAAGCCAGAGAGGAGAAAGCCAGAAAACAGATGGAGAGACAGAGGTTTGCAAAGGAGAAACAACTGAAGGAAGAAGCCTTGAAGGAAAAAGAAGATCTGGAAAGAAGATTGTCACAGGCACAGGACGATGCTAGAATTGCTCAAGAATCACTGGTAAGTCGGTTATTGAGACTGAGAGAAGATTGTCTCAGCTACATGACGATGCTAGAATTGCTCAAGAATCACTGGTTAGTGGCAGGGTTCCCACAAGCTCTGGAAATTATGGAAAAGCTGGAAAATCACTAAAAAAGTTCCATGCATGGAAAAATCATGGTATTTGAAAAAACCTGAATAATCATGGAAAAATCATGGAATTTTGTGTAATAACTTGACGAAACGACCAGTAGCCAGAAAACTAGCTGGCGGACACTTGTGTGTCCGACAGCTAGTTTTCTGGCTACTAGTCATTTCAAGTTTTAATTATCTCAAAATGCATGCATGGTCTACATGCATGCTGTTGTTTCAACATTCAGCATTTTAGCTCAGCTTGGTGAAGATGCTGCTAAAAAGAGAGGGTTGGAGGCTGTGCATATAGTCATGGAAATAACACTGTTGATCATGGAAAAATCATGGAAAAATCATGGAATTGTGTTTTTGAATTCCTATGGGAACCCTGTAGTGGGTTCTTGACTAAGGCTAAATACCTTGTAGACATATGCATTATCAGCTACTAGAATCTAGTAAAGCCACAGCATAGAATATAGGAAAAATACACGCCCACTTTTGTATACTGCTGTTGTAAGTCTTTTTGGTATAAACACGCCTACCAAAAGCTCGAATGCTCAACATCTGGTTGAATATTAAAAACAATTCCTCCAGGAAGAGAATAAAAAATCAGGGAATCATCCGACATTCATTCAACAGACTATTCATTCCTACGCTTGTGGTATAAATTTGTGGTCAGAAAGTTCTCTCGTTTTGTCAGATTTACATTTAGGTGTACCAGAATTCGACAGGAACGTGTTTATCGTGCGAAAAGTAAATATGACCTAATGAGAATACTTACTGAGCTCGTATTTATACCACAAACGCAGGAATACATAGGCTGTTGCATGACATTCCCCGATTTTTTATTTTCTTCATAGAGCAGTTGTTTTTAATATTCAACCAGATGTTGAGCATTCGAGCCTTTGGTAGGCGTGATAAAGTAATAGTCGCAATCTTCAGCCCAAAATGTCATTCTAATATGGCAGAAAAAAGCTTGCCTTCACAGACAAATAGCATCAGAATTATGAGTCCCAAAACTCCAGATAAAAGTGCATAGTTAAAAAATATTTTTCTTAAATCTCAACCAAAACATATGTTGTGGGTACTCAAAAGAACCATCTCAGTGAGATGGTTCTAATAAGCACCCAAAAGGTATGTTTTAATTGATGGGCAAGAAAATAATAACATTTTGTGCTCAAAATTTTTGCTTAACCAGGCCTATGAATGGCCATTGTCTGCATGTAGCATTGATCTTGAAGTAACAATCTAAGTACGTCATAATATCAAATATTCTTTCATAGAATAATTGTTTTGATACTCTCCTTGCTAGCTGCAAATTTTGTCATCTTCTGATCATAAGCTTTGCAAATAGTTTGGACCAAGAACAGGACCGACAGAATGTCGGTCCTGATCTGGATCCAAACCATTTAATACTCTGATAGTGTTCCTGAGAGAATTTTTAAACTTTAAATAAAATGTCAGCAAAGGAAAACAAAAGCATGAACACTTACCCAGCATGCAAAAGAGTTCTTTGATTTTGCACCAATTTTCTTGACTTAAGAGCTGTTAGCAAATGTATGAGGTATGTCCTTAAAGTTCATGGACAGCCTGTCCACAGCTCAACATAAACAATTTCTAGTTTCTTCAGCTATATCATTATATTCAGTAATTTATCAGGAATACATGTGTGCAAAATGATGAAGATACGACTAGCGATATGTCCCTTCCGATGGTTTTACTATAATAGGCACCATGCTATCCGCAGGGCAGGTGTCTGTATTCATCAGGATGTCCCTATTTTATACTATACTAGCCCTGAAGTTTTTCGTTTATGTCAAAAAATAAATTTCTATTTTAGCTTTTTGTTGCTTGTTTCATTTAGAGAAACAACGTAGTATATAGTCGGTTTAATCAACACAAATAGTTTAAGTATATGCACAGAAATAGCATTTTAGTACACCTGGTACTGTTCCAGGCTATTTTCAAGACATTTTGAACAAAAATGGTGGTATGTAACGAACAGTTGCTGGAATATCAAATGGAAACTTATTTGATAAACTTTCAACACATATTTACAAACTATAAGGTTATAAGAAACTAATTGACATCAATCTGAATACATTTAGAGGTATAGTTTGAATAAAACCCCATAATTCTATGGGTGGCCTGTTTTTGCTGACACTAACATTTACCTTTGATCGCCCTATCAAATCAACAGCTATTTTGGTAATGAGCCTACAAAATTAGCAAAACACTTCACATCCACTCATTATTTTCAGTACATCATTTATATGTTCACCTTCATCAGTGTTAAAAATATGGGGCATCCTGTTCATTTGATATTAAGAATCATGTCATGACTATTAATTTTAAAATTGTAAGTTTTGATACCTGCCGGCATATTAGGGGGACTGGGGTACATGTTAACAAACGAGAACAAGATACATATTTTTCATCTATTTTGTACATTGAGTAATTCAAATTATTTGTATTATGTCGCTTTAAAGAATTATATACAACAGTATCGAAATCAGGCACTTATAAGACCTAAATAAGACTTGTCCACGGACTTTACGGACATAACTCGTATTGACACATTGTGCAGACCCTAGTTAGATGTCACAAAGGGTTGAATTTTCTATCCTATATTCCATTTCTGTTACAACAGCTGATCTATTGTGGACCATATTATTTTTCTTCTGTTGTAGGCTCGGTCAGAAGAAACAGCCGAGTTGTTGGCAGAGAAGGCTAGAATAGCAGAAGAAGAGACATCATTATTATCTCAGAAAGCCTCGGAGGCCGAGTCAGAGATACAGAGAATAAGACTTACAGCTAGAAAGGTAGGACAGGCCTTTAGTTTAAAGTGTGTATAAAAAAATAGTTTTCTTATTTCTTATTGAAAAGATATGTTGTGGGTACTCAAAAGAACCGTCTCAATGAGACGGTTCTTTTGAGCACACAAAACATATGTCAAAATTGATGGGGTAAGAAAATATTGACAATTTTATGTGGCATGATCAGAAGAAACAGCTGAGTTGTTGGCAGAGAAGGCTAGAATAGCGGAAGAAGAGACATCATTATTATCTCAGAAAGCCTCAGAGGCCGAGTCAGAGATACAGCGAATAAGACTTACAGCAAGAAAGGTAGGACAGGGCTGTGGAAATACCATGCGAGACTTGTCCGACCTGGTCCCATTTCATTCAGGACAAGTTGAAAACTTCAATTTACTTGTCCTTGGACAAGTGCTAAATTTATTATAAAGTTAATAAAATTTTGTATTACATATTTTGATTAATTATTATGAGTTCACATGTTGCATTGAAAACAGTGTGGATCCTGATCAGCTGGCTTCTTTAGAAGCCAGCTGATCTGGATCATAGACTGTTTACAAGAGAGTTGATAGGAAAACTGGTTTCATACTTTTTTCGAAAGTGTAAATTGTTTAAGCACAGAAAAGTACAAGCTAATCTGTACTGTCGACAATTAAAATTTTCTTTGGACAAGTACATTATGGCCATTTACTTGTCCCTGGACAAGTAGAAAATTTTACTATTTCCACACCCCTGGGTAGGACATGAGTCATGCTATGATACAAAGCTCTAATCACCATATTACAGTCCACTCTCGTTAACTCCTCAATGCATAACTTGATATTATGATATACCTCTACCTGGCGGCCTGGTCCAGGTATTTTTCCCTTTATATTATTGTAATTTTACAATGTTTATCTTGAGAATGGCTGAGTGAATAAAACTGATAACTCGTTTCAAAAATTTGGTCCCGTTGATCAATTTCAATGTATTTTCCAAGGCCTTAATCGATTCCATTTCATAAGAAAATAACAGATACGCTGGACTGTTTGATCTAACCTTTTCAGCCGATTGCGTATTTAATTAATTAATCCATTGTATGCAGCAGTAGTCAGGAAATTGTGTGATTGGCATGTAAACAAACATTACACAGTCACCATGTGTGACCAAATTGCCAATTCACTGACAAGCGGCGTGCTCTTTGATCTATTGTAAGTATAGAAACTGTACCTGTTTTAGCTATTTACATCCAGAAATAAATAAAGCTGTTTTTATTCTCTCCAAAATTTTATTATGCTGGCCTTCCTATTTATGGTGGGCCTGGGTCATTGTCCCATGATTTCAAAATATGGCCCTTCACTTTCCAAGGCAGTGGGCCCAGTGGACCCTTCCTTTTTAGTTGTGAAAAAATCTCATTAATAAAAAAAATATTCATCTTACAGGGAGTCTACAAACTCCACAAAACAGAAAGTTCATGAAGGTTGTCAATACAGTAAAACATGTCTTAAGCAGCCACTCAAAAAAGACCATACAAAGTTCTTAATAAAAAATGGTAGCTTAATGAAGGTCGAAAGGATTGCAGAATGCTCCCCCTTGGAGCAGGATTCCAGAATGCTCCCTTTGGAGCATTCTGCATTACATTTGACCTGCATTAGGCGATAATTGGTCTTTTTTGAGTGGCCCCTAAGACAGGTTTTACTGTATAATCAGCAGTCAATATGCATACAAGTGTCTGTGTCAGTGTGTAGATAAAGTATACTACCCAAATGTCAACTGTGGTCAGTTTGATACGCTTCAGAGCCCATCATTTCAGAAAATGACCCGCCATTTTTTACTCCATGGGTCACTTTGGCCCACCATTCTTGAAAAAAATCTGAAGCCCTGATTATGATGGGCAAGCTGATTTCTAACTGCTTATTTCTAACACTAACATACACTGATATTGTGTCATTTTCTATTATAGACAGAAGAAGAAAGAAATGCAATGGAGTATAGAGCCCGGGATTTTGAGGTTATACTCGGGAAATTATTAACAGATTCTGAACAAAGGTGAACAAAAACAAATTTTATCTGTTTAAAAATATTGCTGCTTGTTTCCCATATATACATCAATATTTACACTTACCCCTGTCTTCCCTAATGTAATAGATGAACTTTTATTGAGCAACTGTCTTTATTTGCTGATGAAGAGATTTGCCTGTGTAAATGTAAAGATTGAAATTTTATTTTTTAACCTTCCCAGGCGCGTTGCCAGGCGGAGGCCAGGAAGCCAGGGTTTCAACATCATTTGGGCATAGAAACGAGAAACTGACTTTTCTTGATTGCAAACAACAAAGGCGCAGACCAACAAGGTCAGATATCTCTTAATCCACCAAATATTTTTGGTGGACTTTAACATGATAAAGCCTCTGGCTACGCTCCTAATGATGTTATGAAGAATGTGGGAGAAGCTAAAATTCTACATAAAGCGAGAAGCTCCCTAAACCTTCTTCATCACATCATTAAAATTGAAATCAAAATTTGAATTCTTAATTGAAGGAAACTTTAAAGATTATCTCCTTAAATGAATAGTCACATGGGTGAAAGTTTTCAGGATTATTCCTGAATTCAGGATTTTGAGGCTGACTTTCCACAGAAAGTCAGCCTCAAAATGCTGAATTCAAAAGACTATGATAGCTTTTCTGATTTATTTATGTATGGTTTAAGACAACTGACCATTTCAATGTGAAATTGCTATTATTTTGTAGGCATTCTGTCTGTTTTAAAGTTTGAATATCAAAAGTTCAGGATTTTGGAAATTTTGAACTTTTACCCATGTAGTCAGAATTCAAAATAATTAAATGAAATTGGCCCCCTGCTACCATGCTATGTGTATAGTTCAAAACCAATACATACATACTGACAATTGGTTTGCTAGGAGGCTATGTAGGGTGGGACTAGTTTTAACACTTTATTACTATGCAGCCATTTCTTCCCAGATGAGTCCCATAGGTAGATTTGAGAGTCTTGCTTCAGTTAATTTTTGTTTTGGACTTCTTCCACGACCTCAATTTTTTCAGCCTACTTGAAAAATCTGGATAAAAGCATCAAATTAGTATTATTATCTGTTTTTTTTTTGTGAAAAGCTGAATCATTTTATATAGATAACAATCAAGCAAAGCACAAGTTCTACTGCAGGGTTCACACAGGCTTGAAAAATGCTTGAATAAAAAGGGCTTTCTTGAAAAGTACTTGAAATTTAAATCTGCTTTAAAAGTGGTGGAGAATCACTCAAATAACTTAAAAAGTACTTGGATTTTACTGTTTTCTAATGCCCCTATTCCGCACAGACCACAAATGCCCCGAATCATCAAGAATCGATAATTGTTAGGATTCAGCTAGATTCATGGAGAATTGTATTTTTTTTCAACCCATTCCGTAATGTTCTACAATTCAGTTAAAACCGGTAGGAAGCCGTTGCCTTTAAAATCATCTTGAAAAGTCCTTGAAATTAACACAAACCTGTATGAACCCTGTAATGATTGTTTTTCTTTCAGAGCACAAGAAGCTAATATGTTACAAGAAGAACTCAGGATTGCCAGATTATCGGAGAAATTAGCTAAGGACAAGTTGTTAGAAGTGAGAATTAACACAAATTAACACAAACTCACCTTTATGAACCCTGTAATGATTGTTTTTCTTTCAGAGCACAAGAAGCTAATATGTTACGAGAAGAACTCAGGATTGCCAGATTATCGGAGAAATTAGCTAAAGACAAGTTGTTAGAAGTGAGAATTAACACAAATTAACACAAACTCACCTTTATGAACCCTGTAATGATTTTGTTTTTCATTCAGAGCACAAGAAGCTAATATGTTACGAGAAGAACTCAGGATTGCCAGATTATCGGAGAAATTAGCTAAAGACAAGTTGTTAGAAGTGAGAAGAGATGGTCAGATGTATCCAGTGAGTATTTGTCAGCAAAAGGCTAACCTTTTATGTTTTTGGTGATTTTACCATCCAGATATAATTAAGCTTGGATGGAATCTTCAGAAACAGTTTTATACCAATTGTTAGGGACTCAGGGAATACACTAGGGGTGACTTAGGCGAAATAGTTCCCCTAGGGGCCGAAATTTTTCCCTAAATGGGACCCAGGGAGAAGTGAGAGTCTCCCTAAAATAATATTTTTTTTTAGGGAGTCTCATTTTCATTCTGTTACCACACAAAGGCAAGCTGTGGTGACAATCTACTACCACTGCGACCTATTTCTCCTTCTATTTAATGGTAATAGTATGTGTAATGGCTAATTTGCTTCTAAACTGACAGAAATTTCGTAATTTTGTGCTATAACTTCTCCCTATCTGACTGTCATTTCTCCCTAACTTTCCTTGAGAGAGAAGTCACCTCCCTACTGTCAGCTTGAACCCGAGGGTGTGAAGATGTCTATAAGAGCCAGCTTATGTGACTTTTGTACTTATTGCATCAGGAAACAGCCAAGGCTCAGGCTAGCCTCCACATTTGTGCAGTCTCACCAGAGCCTTGGCTGCTTACATACAGGTGGTTCTGTGGTCGAGTGGTTAGTGCCTTGGACTAAGAAGCTTGCAACCTGGGTTTGATAGGGAGGATAGTGGCTCAGTGGTAGAGTGCTTGACTCGAGATCGAGAGGCCCCGGGTTTCAGCCTCACCAGCGTTGCTGCATTGTGGACCTTGAGCAAGACACACTAATCCTAGCTTAGTACTGGTTCAACCCAGGAAGACCCGTCCCTGTTTAACGGACAGATTGTTGATGGGACGTAAAGAATCAAATCAAACAAACAAACAAACAAACAAAACCTGGGTTCGATCCCCGGTAGCGGCGGGACTATTGACTAATTATTCAGTGCTAGGTGGTATCCTAATTGGGTACTTTTACCAGCAGTATCGGCCTAGACTGGATAATCGGGGAGGTAATTGCACGCACTGTGGGCTTTGCTGGAAACAAGTCGTTCCATCCATACCAGGTGGGGACTTTCGTAGACTACCCGCATTAAATGGACCATGTTGTGAGAAAACCTGTCTTCAAGGTTTCCGACAAAGGGAGTTTCAAACCAGTCTCCTCAGCTACAGAGACTAGCTAGAAAATTGAAATTTCGCCTGTAGCAAGTTGACATATGATACTTTCCAATAAGCGAATAACAAAGGTGCTGATCAGGCTGCGGGGATGCTGTTCGCAATCCCCTGAAGACAGGTTTTCTCGCGTCTAGGCCCAAATAAGAGACCTTTACCTTTTTACACAAAATATAAAAACAAAATAGGCATAGGCTGAAAGTTTGATCTGTAGTCCTACCATGTAGCTGCACACACTTTTTTGAAAGTGAATTAATCAATATGCAATATGTATCAAAATCTTGGGTGCTTGATGACGTGAAAGAAATTGATGGAGAACAGTTGCCGTGCGTTGGAGCTCACAACATATGATCCCCAAGGAAGGAACACCAGGAGGTCTGTTGAGAGATCTGCTATGGGTGCAGCTACCCAGCTACCTGGAGGGGGCCCACTGTTGTGGATGATGCCCTGCACCTGCATGTTTTATTGATTTGATTCTTTACGTCCCATCAACAATCTTTCAGTTAAACAGGGACGGGTCTTCCTTGGTTATACCAGTACTAAGCTACCGTAACGATTAATGTGTCTTGCTCAAGGACCACAAGGCAGTGAAGGCGGTGAGGCTCGAATCCACAGCCTCTCGGTCTTGAGTCAAGCACTCAACCACTGAGCCACTGCGCTCCCGCACCTGCATGTTAATAAAAAAAAATGATGATGATGATGATGATGATGATGATGATGATGATGATGATGATGATGATGATGATGATGATGATGATGATGATGATGACTTGCCACACCAATATTTGTGTTAGATGGAAATTTCGTCTGCCTTTTTTTTGTCTGCTGCTTATATTCAAGTATACTTCAGACTAGATAAGATTTTATCATTGAAGCAAACACTATGAATCCTGATCAGACTACTCACAAAGGAGCAGTCTGATCTGGGTCCATATTGTTTGCAGTATTTGGCAACGGGTACCTATAAACATAAGCAGAAAAGAGAGCAGAAGACAAAAGTCATGAATGACGGGGAAAGGGTTAAAATTAAATGCTTGTAATTTTTCAGGGTTTATACAGCTTACCAACATTAAGTACAGATCTTACCCACCTTAACTTATCTGATGACTTTGGTCCCAATGAGTCAGTAACTGAAGGTAGTTGTGACCTCCTTATAACGGGTGATATGGATCAGCTTTCTCTGGAGATTGAGAAGGAAAGGTAACTCCTTACTCTAATTTTGATCTTTCTAGGCCTTTTTGATATTTTTTTAGCCCCACTGTAATTTTTTTGCCCACAAGTTAAAGGGGGGGGGGGGCATATTTGGGCTTTTCCATCTGTCCATCCATCATGCCATTCCTCACACATACTTTGCAGAGATTTTCCTTGGCCTGAGTTGGGGCCGAATATCGGTCCCTTCCCAATTCTAAAATGAGCAAAAACTTCCCAATATAATGTATATCATTCCCAATTTTGGTGAAAACAGGCCCCTGGCCCCATCTTCTTTCTCAATTTCTTAGTTCTATATTTTGGTGAATATTTCATTAAAATCCAAACAAAAATACCAAAGTTACAGATGCATGAAAATGTGAATGAAAACTTGTTTTCATTCACATTTTTATGCTATTAAATTTTCATGAGTTTTTATGATAGGCAATTAAAGCAACACATATGTTACAGCTTTACAGATTGCTTATTTCTTATAAAGTTTGTTATACAAATAAAATGGTGGTCCATTTCTTTTAGACTTCGTCAATTTTTCCCAATTTTGATAGTCCAAATGCTCTTTTCCCTAAATTCAACAGGCCCCTGGCCTGGACTTCAGAAAGGTAGGAAAATCCCTGCCTTGTCAGTAAAATATCACACAAGCTATAAGAACTACAGGAGACTGTAACTGTTCTATGTTTTGTTGTACGTTGCTTTGTGTCCGTTCTAGTATTGCGATCATCTTGATGGGGAAGAGAGAGCTGGTTGCTTTGCTTAATTTGTCTTCCTGGTGTCTTGTGATGGTTGAGCGGCTCTTCCTCGCGGTGCCACAGGGTTGTCTGTGGTTTGTGATTGTGGTATTTCCTGATCATACTCACTTACTATTTTTGAAACCAAGTAAACTGATAGTGGATGATATTTGGAATACCTGATTAACTTTTGAATGGATTTTTGAAAATATTACAAGAGTTTAATTTTATTCAAAATAGACTCTTCCATGTTATATATCATCATTAAAATTGGGGTAGTCCATTACTGATGTCTACCTATATTGGCCACTCTTTCCATTATCTTATATATATCTGACCATACTATATTTAAAAAGGCAAATGGTAGTCATTTTTTCAAACAAGGGCATGCAGTGACTCAGTGGTAGAGTGCTTGACACAAGACCGAGTGGCCATGGGTTTGAGCCTCACCAGCGTCACTGCATTGCGTCCTTGCACAAGACACATTAATCCAAGATTAGTACTGGTTTAAACCAGGAAGACACATCCCTAAATAACTGAAAGATTGTTGATGGGATGTAAAGCATCAAATCAAACAAACAAACAAGGGCCATGTTATTTGGTCATTGTTGAAAACAAATGACTACCACATTTATGCACCGGCATATGGTTGGGGGGACAGTGTTCCACAAACAGGATTTCTAGTGATATTTTGCTGGTTGCCAGCTCATGAGATTCTGGTACTTTATTTCATATACGTAAACATAGGTTTAGATATACAAAATATTTGAGCGTAATTTGTAAATATTTTCTTACCCATCAGGCTTAACATATGTTTTGGGTGCTCAAAAGAACCGTCTCATAGAGACGGTTCTTTTGAGTACCCACAGCATATGTTTTGGTTGAGAAATAAGAAAATTATGTTTTTGGTATGCACTCTTAACTAAAATCCTGTGCGTAAAGTATTTCTTAAAACTTAAAGAGTGAAGCCACTTATGGGGCTGGATGCCTGAAATTTGGCACAAGCCTTCATCTGCATCCCTACTTTGTGTGTTCAATCAGTGAATGCTATTGTGAGACTGTACATATGTGCAGTTTTGTCTGAACCTTTACTGCTCTGGCATATTGTTTTTGGTCTGTGTGTGTGTGTAACAACTCTAATGTTGGCAAAATCCTTTGATCTTCTGGACCTAGAGATTTGATATCTCATTTGTGTATGTTATGTGAGGAAAGCTTTTCAAATGTACAACATTCATATGCGCTCTTTAATAACGTCACATTTTGTTGGATAACATGCAGCTTTATGGGGCTTGCAACGCTCCAATTGGAGACGAAACTGCAGAAGAGCATTAAAATGGGGACATCCATATTCAAAATTTCCATTTTGGGAGGTATATCATCGGATATACTATTGGAAATCACTTTTAAGGCTCCGCTCGCGCATCGCCATAAAACTAAATTTCCGACTGTATAACCGACGATATACCTCCCCAAATGAAAATTTTGAATACAGTTATCCCCTAATTATATGACCTTGACCTACAAAATTTATCATTGATGAAATGCATGTGCCATGGGGAAGGGCATTTGTGTTTCACTAACACATCTTATTCTAGAGTTGAATACATAGAAAAATCAAAGAGCCTACAAGAACAGCTGAAAGAACTGAAGACAGAGATAGAAGTAATGAAAGTGGAAGATAAACAAACAGATCTGGACAGGTACCATGACGAGAGTGTACAGCGAGGAGAGAACAAATATTCTACCCTTAGACAGGTATGCTGCATGCTGGGTTAATTATACCCCCCGCAAACTTTGTTTGTAGGGGGTATACTGTTTTCACGTTGTCCGTGTGTCCGTCCGTCCGTCCGTGCGTCCGTCCGTCCGTGCGTCCGTCCGTCCGTAACACTTTGTTTCCTTAATAACTCGAAGAGTCATCGCTGGATTTTCATCAAACCTTGCAAACATGTTCATATATGCAAGACAAATATTTTAGACAAAAAAGTAAGGGCTAGGGGCCAATTCTATTAGAGTTATTTCCCTTTGTAGTTCTAAATGGCTTTTAATATAGTGCTTTTTCCTTAATAACTCTAAGAGTCATTGCTGGATTTTCATCAAACCTTGCAAACATGTTCATATATGCAAGACAAATACTTGAGACAAAAAAGTAAGGGCTAGGGGCCAATTCTATTAGAGTTATTTCCCTTTGTAGTTCTAAATGGCTTTTAATATAGTGCTTTGTGCTTATGCTATTATAGGCCATATACGGGCCAATCAACTCCTACCACAGCTTTCGATGGAACAATTTGATACTTTTCCTATACAATGTAGACACATTGAACATATGCATGAAGGAGTTTAGTTCAGAAAAGATAATTTTTGACAAAATGACAGCTGTGAGAACTTAGACAATTTTTCCCTAATAAGGTGTTTGTATATGCATAGACAGTGCCTTTATGGGCCGATCAACTCCTACCACAGCTTTTTATGGAGCAATTTGATACTTTGCCTATACAATGTAGACACATTTAACATATGCATGAAGAAGTTTGGTTTAGAAAAAATATTTTTTGACAAAATGACAGCTGTGAGAACTTAGACAATTCTCCCTAATAAGGCTTTTGTATATGCATAGATGGTGCCTTCATGGGCCGATCAACTCCTACCACAGCTTTTGATGGAACAATTTGAGACTTTGCCTGTACAATTTAAACACATGGAACATATGCATGAAGGAGTTTTGTTCAGAAAAAATAATTTTTGACGAAATGACAGCTGTGAGAACTTAGACAATTTTTCCCTTATTAGGCTTTTGTATATGCATAGATGGTGCCTTCATGGGCTGATCAACTCCTACTACAGCTTTTGATGGAGCAATTTGATACTTTGCCGATACAATGCAGACACATTGAACATATGCATGGAGGATTTTGGTTCACAAAAAATAATTTTGACAAAATGACAACTGTGAGAACTTAGACAATTATTCCCTTATATGGCTTTTTGTATATGCATGGATAGTGCCTTTATGGGCCGATCAACTCCTACTACAGCTTTTGATGGAGCAATTTGATACTTTGCGGATACAATGTAGACACATTGAACATATGCATGAAGGAGTTTATAATTTTTGTTTGCACAGATTCTACTGAAATCTTCTTATCAAAACTAAGGTCTTCTTGTTCGAACTATAACTTGCCAAGTTTTTTCACTGACTCTTACTGTGCGGGGGGTATCTAATAAGCATTGCTTATTGACTTTTTTCATTCAATTATAGAATTTTCCCGAAAGAAAGTCAGCCTCAAATTTCTGTATAAGACAAATTATGATGGCTTCTCTGGCCCCGAGATTATAAAACTTTTTCCATGCTCAACTCAGCTGAGCCCGAAATTTATTCTGCTCATACATGTTAAAATGCCTACAATTGTTGGCATTTTAACATTCATTAGCATGATTAATATGACATCTGAGAGACTTAAAGCAAGAAGCTTCTTCATTTGTCGGTATTTTAGTTTTTATGAGCAGTTGAAATTTCATGCTCAGTTGAGTTGAGCATGTAAAAAGTTATATAACCTTGAAAGGGGATTTATTTTCAATTTATCTAAAGACAATTTACCATTTACTGATTGAAATGCAGACTTTTAGGCTTTTTCATTTTTGTGAAGCCTGGTGGTCTTCGAGAGACATTAAAAAGCTAATGCTTTGCATCATCCTGAGCAAGCTAAAAATCTGAATTTCCACTATCACAGGAAATTGCCAGATCACATGGATGAAAGTTTTCAGGATTAATCCTTAATTCAGGATTTTGAGGCTGTATTTCCATACAAAGTCAGCCTCAAAAGGCTGAATTAAGTAGATTATAATTATAGCTTCTTTGATTAGTTTTTAGATTATCTAAACACAGTTAATAATTTTAACTTTAGATTATCCATTTTTGTAGGCATCCTGCAAGTTTTAAAATTTGAATTTCTAAAGTTCAGGATTTTGGAAATTTTGAACTTTCACCCATGAGCTCATGCAATTATCACATAATATCAAACTGCAAATGATTTGTTTCTAGCCATTGAAAAATCATGTTACATCATAGGGCCAGGTAAGAAATTTTTTAACGTAAAATTGCCATTATTTTCTTACCATCAGTTTAAACATGTGTTTTGGGTGCTCAAAAGAACGGTCTGATTGAGACGGTTCTTTTGAGTACCCACAACATATGTTTTGGTTTAGAAATAACAAAAATAATTTTCAGTTACGCACTTTTATCTGGTGGCCTGTTACATTTGCGATATGCACTATTTTATAGTAAACATATTAGATTATGATAACTATATTTCAGGCATCTGCAAGTACAACGAAGTCTCGAGTTGCATTCTTTGAAGATTTATGAGAGTTGTCTTAGCTGTAGCTGATCCCACCATTGTAACTGTGATATGTTGAAATCTGCTGGCCAGGAATCAGTTAGAGCCATGACAAATGAAAAGGAGTTCTATCATTCAGGCTAATGTGTAATCTGATCATAGCTTGAGAATATATCAAATCTGAAGAGTTGTTGTCAGTTACAAGCGAAAGTATGTGCACAAAGTACTTGTTAACTGCTTGTTCAAGCTTGCCCAGGAAAAAGTGTGGTTAAGTGAACTGACCATCCCGCCATGACCATAGCTGTTGACTTGGGACGTAAAGCAACAAAACAAACAAACAAAATCAGATATATTTAAGGTTAACAGGGCTGGGCCTTAGTACCAACATCTATAATTGTCAAAATTGCTTAATCTACCTGGTAAATTTGGTTGAAAAGCCTTAAGCAAGTGAAACTTTTGAGAGTAACTTTTAAGCATAGCTTGAGTATGCTAGATTTACAAGATTGACAGGGCAGTTCCTATGTGTCCATGTCTATCAAATTGGCTTAATCTACTGGTAAAATGGGTTGAAAAGCCTTAAGCAAGTGAAACTTAGGGTGGCTTAAAAAGGTAAAAAGAGCTGGACGCTAACAGGTAGCTAACAGAGATCTCAAGGAGTGACTGTGTTGACCCTCTCAGGCCTTCAGATTTATGGTGGGCCTGGTTTCCCATGATTTCAAAATATGGCCCATCACTTACCAAGTCAGTGGACGCATCCTTTTTAGTTGTGAAAAAATCTCACTTTAATAAAAAATATTCATCTTACAGCGTGTTTACGAGCTTAACAAAACAGAAAGTACATGTAGGTTGTCAATACAGTGAAATCTGTCTTAAGCAGCCACTCAAAAAAGACAAAACAAAGATCTTAATAACAAATGATAGCTTAATGAAGTTCAAAAGGATTGCATAATGCTCCCCTTTTGACCTGCATTAAGAGAAAATTGGTATTGAAAACCAATTTTGGTCTTCTATTTGAGTGGCCACTTAAGACAGGTTTTACTGTACCTGGTAAATTTTGTTGAAAAGCCTTAAGCAAGTGAAACTTTTAAGAGTAATATTTAAGCATAGCTTGAGTATGCTAGATTTATAAAATTGACAGGGTGGTGCCTAAGTGTCCATGTATGACTGTCAAACTGGCTTAATCTACTGGTAAATTAGGTCAAAAAGCCTTAAGCCAGCGAAAATTAGGGTCGCTTAAAAGCTAAATGGAGCTGGTCACTAACAAATAGCTAACAGAGATTTCAAGGAGTGACTGTGTTGACCCTCCCTATACAGGGTTCCCACAGGCTTGAAAAGTACTTGAATATACAGGACTGTCTTGAAAAGTCCTTAAAAAATGTGCCTTGAAAAGTATTTGAAAAACACTTAAAGGCCTTGAAAAGTCCTTGAATTTTACCATTTGCATGAGGATTCAACACTGTTTTTTTGGAGGCCTAAATCAGTATAAAATTGTGGTGCCTTTATTTGGTGCAGCATAATTTTACATTGGTTTTCTATAACTAATATCTTAAGAAATGGACTCTAGCATTTCAGGAGTAGAATTTTAACATGTTAATCAGTATTTTTCATAAGTTTTCAGTCCTTGAAAACAGTAGTAAACTCTTTTAAGAAGTCCTTGAATTTACACGAACTTGCCTGTATGAACCCTGCTATAGTAGCAGTCATTGATACCAGTTTGATGCTGTTCTAATGTGTGCAAACTATGAGGCGTATAATTGTACTTTTGTGCCATTATATTTTTTGTTAAAATGGGAAATTATAATGAGTCATTTGAATCAAGACAAAACCTGTCTTCGGGGTTTCCAACAAAGCGAGTTTCAAATCAGTCTCCTCAGCTACAGACACTAGCTAGAAAATTGAAATTTCACTTGTAGCAAGTTTACATATGATACTTTTCAAAAAGCGAATAACAAAGCCGCTGATCAGACTGCGCGTATGCGCAGGCTGGTCTGCGCCTGTGTTGTTCGCAAACCCCCGAAGACAGGTTTTCTCGCATCGAGGCCCATATGATATTGTCAATTTGTTGGAGTTGTGTATACTCTGAGCAGACTCCTGGTGCATGTGTAGGCTGCTCAGACTGTTGTGATTTGCATAAGCCCTATGCTGTTTCATGGACTCTTCTGATTGTGATCATGGACGTGTATATTAATGAAGTAAGGGCTATCAATCATATATCGAAAACAAAATAACAGTGTAGATCCAGATGAGATGGCTCACAGAGGCCCTTTGATAAGGGTGTTTGATCAAAAATTTATTTTGCTATTCCTCGACTAAAACATGTTGTGGATACTCAAAAGAACTGCCTCATTGATGTGATTCTTTTGAGCACCAAAACAAATATTTTAAGTTATGTATATAATGACAATTCAGGGCTTACCTTGGCTCAGAATATGTTGTATCCAACACTTTAGCCAAATGGAAAAAGTTGGAGCCAAATGAAATTGACTTTAGTAAAGGTTTTAGCCAGAAAGTGGTATCAAGCAATTGTTCTTTATTTAACTCTTTGCCAGCTAGCAGCAACTTTTGTCATCTGCTGATAACATTTGCAAACAGTTTGGACCCAGATCAGGCCAGACAAAATGTCGGGCCTGATCTGGATCCAAACTGTTTGACACCCTAATGGTATTGAAAAAATCCATCTTTAAAAGAGTTAAATATGGCACAATACTAAAGTGTGATAAAATAATCAAAGCTATACTGGAAAATCCAAAAGCTGGTCAGCAGGTATATAATTTTGAATCACCTAGAGTGCACTTTTAGCCAATGACTTATATTTGTAGCCACTCAACATTTTTAGTAGCAAATGGCTACAATGGCTAATGGCAGGGTGAGCCCTGCAATTTTACTCTCATTTTTTGTTTGTTTATCTTGACCTATCTGCATGGGAACCATCTCATCTGGATCTATTGTCCTGCCAGCCAAGAGTGACAGTGACCATGTTTTGTTTACAAAGTTATCAGAGACTTATACTCGATAGATCACTGGTGTATTAATCCTATCCACAGGATAGGATTAATACACAAATGAACTATCGATTCGGGTTAGCTCAGGTGGAGTGTACAAGTTAATGTTTTACGTAACAATTGTAAACAAAATAGTATGTCACTGTCACTCTTGGTTGGCACGACAGTAACTGGTTTGCAAAGATGTCTCATTTTGTAAGTATGATTGAAATTACGTAAAATGACTGCAATCATGTGTTGTGATATGCAAATATAAGTGATATAGACTCTTGGACTCTTAAGAGATGCTAGATTTTGGTGCTAGTTGAAATTGTTGTAAGTGCTTTATATTACCCATCGATTTTTCAATTCCCAATGTGATGTGAAATGAGTGTTCATTGTACTGAATATCATAGATCAAGATAAGCATAATTTGTGGCATAAAGTTGTAATTATTTTCTTACCCTTCAGTTTAAATATATGTTTTAGGTGCTCAAAAAAACGTCTCATTGAGACATTTTTGAGTACCTGCAACATATATTTTGGTGGAGAAATAAGAAAATTAAATCATGATTACTCACACTTATCTAGATATCCGAATTAAACATCAATTTTTTTCTTTTCCCTGGGTGATGTGAAATGTATTGAATGTTGTTAAATACTTATGCCTATTACAGTAGAACTTCAATGGCTCGAACAGGCTTGGGACCATGAAAAAAAGTTCTAGCCAAGGGTAGTTCCAGCCATCCAGGGTAGCTTATTCATAAAATGTCCTTTAGGGACCATAATGATAATTCTAGCCAGCCCAGTTGAATGAGCCATCAGAGTTTGAGCTTTTGAAGGTCTACTGTATATATGAATATCATTGCAGCAGTTCTCATTGTAGCGGCCCCTGCATAAATACAGTAATTTGAGCCAGTTCACGAGATTATGATATTGGTATGGTCATTCTTTAAACATGCATATGCTTATATTTCGTAGGGCATGAAACCTTAATTTTGGCCCAAGCCTTCATCTACATCGCTACTTCATACATGTATGCAAGCATGAAAGGATCTGGTGAGCCTGTGTCAAGGTGCAAGCTCATCTGGGCCTGGTTGCTTGCATGTCATTAGCTCCAAAATCTCTTAAACTGGCTTATTTTAGTTTTTTAATCATGCTATATAAGTTTCAGTCATAATGCCAAATTGAATCTTCAAACTTATACATGTTTTCTTTATAATTGAACAATCTTTTTTTGAGTATTTTTGTTTTCTCAAATTCGCATATGCATAAAGTCAATATTTAAGCATGCTATGCACCTTT
Source organism: Loripinus fragilis (assembly GCA_964019695.1). Classification (NCBI taxonomy): domain Eukaryota; kingdom Metazoa; phylum Mollusca; class Bivalvia; order Lucinida; family Lucinidae; genus Loripinus; species Loripinus fragilis. The sequence goes on along the minus strand of OZ026525.1, from coordinate 68,126,676 downwards.
TCAAAAGCCTGATCTTTCACCTATGTCCCTACTGGGTATATGCATCTGTGCAGATGCCACAGGATCTTGGCTAGTCCCATTTGCGATAATTACCTAAATCTTGAGAATTAAGCTGGGCCCAGAGACCAAGGGGTTGCAGGTTGGAGCCTCATCGTAGGCACTGTGTTGTGTCCTTGGCCAAGACACTTTATCCTCTGCTTAGTACTGGATCAACCCAGGAAGACCTGTCCCGATATGACTGGAAGAATGTTGACTGAGACGTAAAAAACCAAATCAAAAACAAAAAAAAAGAAGCTGGGCTCCGCAGTGCAATGGGTAGCTAGTCCGATTGCAGATCCAGGGGTTGTGAGTTCCATCCCTGCCCAGCCCCATACATTAGTGAAGATTTGATTGTAAAATATTTTCTATGGTCATTTTTCTTCTTCCCCTGATTATAGAAGGGCTGTTGTCAGTGACAAGCAAAAGTATATGCTCTTAGTATTGGTTAACCTCTTAGTCGAAGCTTGCCCAGGAAAAAAGTGTGGTTAGGTTACATGACCATAGCTGTTGACTGGGAGGTTAAACCACAAAGAAAACAAAGGAACTAAATTATTTGTTATGGATTATCATTGGAAGTCAGTGCATGACAACAGATGTCTTGATGTCTTAGCTTTCACTTGAGGTATTTTAATTCTACATACAAACAGGAATACAGTAAAACCTGTCTTGAGCGGCCACTCAAAAAGAAGACCCAAACTGGGATTCAAGACTGATAATCGCTTTATTTAGGTTAAAAGTGTTACAGTATGCTCCAATTGCAAGAGAGCATTCTGTAATACTTTCAACCTTCATTAAACTAGCATTTGTCTTTAAGATCTTTGTTTTGTCTATTTTTGAGTGGCCACTTAAGACAGGTTTTACTGTAGCTTTGTTTAAGTTGATGCTTTACATCCTAGTTGACAGTTGTTTAAGTCATGTTGAGGCGTTTTTCTTGGTTGTACCAGTACTAAGCTGTGAGACTAACATGTCTTGTCCAAGGACACAATGCCCTGCCATGGGTAGGATTAAAATTCCCAGCCTCACTGTCACGAGTCAGGCACTCTACCAACTGCACTACCAAGCTTCCCATGTTTTGGTATAGAGGGTACAGTTACAGTAAAACCTGTCTTAAGCGACCACTCAAAATAGACAAAACAAAGATCTTAATGACAAATGGTAGCTTAATGAAGGTCCAAAGTATTGCAGAATGCTCCACTCAGAGCATTCTGCAATACTTTTGACCTGCATTAAGCGATAATCGGTCTTGAAAACCAATGTTTGGTCTTCTTTTTGAGTGGCGGCTTAAGACAGGTTTTACTGTATAATTTTATATAGCTATCTAGTCGGAATGAACTCTTTGCATGCTGGGTAATTTTTCATGATTTTTTGTCGTCTGCTGACTTTTTTCAAAATTAACGTTTTCAAAAAATTATTTCAGGAGCACTATCAGAGTATCAAACAGTTTGGATCCAGATCAGGACTGACATACTGTCGGTCCTGATCTGGGTTCAAACTGTTTGCAAAAGTAATCAGCAGATGACAAAAGTCGCAGCTGGCAGAGGAAGAGTTAGGAAACAATCAAAACTATGAACAGCTCTAGATCATACTCTCATGGCTGAAAGATTCAAAATTTGATTTTAGAGCAAGACATTGCTACCATATATAACCTACCTTCTCTGACAGAGAAGGCCTTAACAATCAGTGTAAACCCAGATCAGAAGAAGCAGACTGATCAGGATCTTCACTGTTTGTTTTTCATTTACAACATTTTTCACACCTTATCAGGTCACTATATGAAAAGGGCATATTTTATCTAATGCTAACAAGATGAGCGTGATGGCTCAGTGGTAGAATGCTTGACTTGGGATCGAGGGGTTGTGGGTTTGAGCCTCACCAGAGGCACTGCCTTGTGTCCTTTAGCAAGATTCTTTATATGATCAACCCAGGAAGACTCATCCCCACATGACTGAAAAATTGTTGACTGGGATGTAAAGAATCAAACAAACTATTGTTTACAATTATCTAGAGGGATAGATTTTCTTTACTTTTTCTAACATACCCTTTTACACAACAGTATTTTTATAGTCTATAGATGCTTTGATTGTGTTGGAATTTACCATATTTACGCTAAATATTTGGACAGGCAGGCCTGAGCAAATAGTGTTGACTCGGATCAGAATGCAGGTTCAGTCTGATCAGAGTTCACTACATCTGCCATTTCATCACTATTTTTACATACAAGATGAGGCCGGGATATTTTAAAACTTTTTCCATGCTCAATGCAGCTGAGTAAGAGATTTATCCTGCTCATAAATATTAAAATGCCATTTATTAGCATGAAAAATACAACATCTCAGAGACTTAAAACAAGAAACTTCTTCATTTGTTGGTATTTTAGTTTTTATGAGCAGTTGAAATTTCGTGCTCAGTTGAGTTGAGCATGATAAAAGTTTTATAACCTTGAGACCAGGTTATAGAATTGACTTGTTCAAATTTTATGATAAGTTTAGTGTGTCTAGATAAACAAAACTTTGAGCATAAAATTGTGAATATTTTTTACCAATCAGTTTTAACATATGTTTTGGGTGCTCAAAAGAACCGTATGAGATGGTTCTTTTGAGTATCCACAACATATGTTTTGGTTTAGAAATAAGAAAATTATTTTTTAATTATGCACTCCTATCTAGAGGCCTGGCAGGGAACAAAAATATTTCAATATTGCAGTTGTCCTGCAGAACGAGTGACTCAGTGAGGCAGTTCTTTTGAGTACCCAAAACATAATGTTAAAACTTATGGATCAGTAAGGCCAAAAAAAAAAAATATTGAATTGTTTCTCAGGCCACTTTTTTGAGAAATAGATGCGGCTGGGCAAGTCTTTATTTTTATTCAGCCAAAAACAGATGCAGGAACTTTTTTTCGAATTTCCAACAGTATTTATTTTTAAAGCTATGCTTTGACGATTAGTTTATCGGATATTATTCAAGTCAGGCCGTAAAACTTAATAGTAAAAGCCTCTGCACATTGAGTAGGTGTGACTTCATCATCGATGCATAAAATTTACACTGTTGGGCCTCGATATCGAACTAAACCATTGTATATTGAAAATATCGGACATAAACAACAAAAATGGAGGGGATAAATAAATAGACGACCCAACATTACCCGCAATGGACCACAAGGTCAGAGTGGAACCGCATGGTCATTAACCATAAATATGCAATGAAACTGGAAATGGGTGCTCTGTTCATTTTTATTTTTAAAACGCAATAAAAAAAGTAATGCGGGACTTTTAAAAGAGATGAGGCGGTGCCTGAGAAACAATTCATTTTTTTTTATTTGGCCTAAATATTAACTTTTTTATACTAAAAAAAATTCTTTATCAACATTATTAATGCCTTATAATGTCTAACTTTTAGAATATTCCCAAGATGGCATATTGTATAGCTGGACCGTACCGTAGGTTTAGATAAACAGAATTTTTGCGCTTAAAATTTAAAATATTTTCTTACCCATTAGGTTATTTAATTATATGTTTTGGTTGCTCAAATGAACCATCACATTGAGATGGTTCTTTTGAGTACCCACAACATATGTTTTGGTCGAGAAATAAGAAAAAACACTTTTTTGGTACACACTCTTAACTAAAGGCCTGACTGGACTGTTTCCTATGGATGGAATGCCTGTCTGGTATGCTTCAATTTTTTATATTCTTTCATACCCACCAAGTGTATTTTAGGAATGTTATGTGAAATTGTACTTGTTTCATATGGTGCTATATGTATATAATCAATTGTTCATAATGTATATAGTTTGTTTTATAATTTTAACTTCGTTGTTAAAAACATTTTTTGTTAAATTTCAAAATCATGAAATAAGATTGAATACCGTATATAACCTAATAAGACCACTGTGGGCATTGATTTTTTAAATTGAGCCACTGCATGAGATTGCCAACAATTTGGTATGTGCAACCAGCAAAGCCTCAGATCAGCCTGCGCATATGCGCAGTCTGGTCAGAGCCTTTGCTTGTCACTTGAATATACTATAAGTGTTAAGTTACTGACCGAATATCGTTTGGAGCTTCTATATCGTTTGGAGCTTCTAAGCTTCAAAGGAGACTGCACAGGCTCACTGAGTCAACACTTGTCAATATGCAACATTGTTGGAAATCACATGTTGTGGCTGTTTAAAACAGTGTAGGTCCAGATCAGCTGGCTTCGAAATGAGTTTGCTGAAAGAAGTACTATATAAAATTCAACTTAATAAGAAAAGATGCTCTTATAAACACACACACTAAGTACTCCATTGATTGTTTACACTATGAATTTCTGATTTTAAGTCATTTCAATAATTCTTAATATGGATTCATTGTGTAGTTAAAGTACAGTGTTAATCCTGACCAGCTGGCTTCATAAGAAGTGAACTGATCTGGGTTTACACCATTTTCAAAAGTGGGTTAAAAATTTGAAAAAGGTATGCCCACAATATGCTTATTAGGTTGAAAGTAGTAGATCTGCTGAATAATAGTACAGTAAAACCTGTCTTAATTGACCACCCATTTTGCCATTTCAGTAACCGGTACCCCTCTCAGTAGTAAGATATGACAAAAAAACGGTTTTCAGATGTCAGACGAGTAGGCTAAGATTATCTGTCGAATCAAAATGAAAATCAGTATTATTTTTTTATAATTGTACGTGTACAGTAAGTAGTCATTGTATGTAAAGGTAGAGTATTGTAAAACTTGTACAGTGTATATTAAGTATTGTAGACCTGGATTCATGGTTATAAAACCTTTTTCATGCTAAACTTAGCATGAAATTCTTCCTTCTCATAAATGTGAAAATGCCAACAATTGTTGGCATTTTAACCTGTATTAGCAGGATAAAAACAACATCTGAGTGTTTTAAAGCAAGTAAAATCTTTTTTAAAACACTTATGATCAGTTAAAATTTCATGCTCAGTTGAGTTGAGCATGAAAAAAGTAACCTCTGGGCCTGTTTATTGTATAACAGCCAGCCCATAAGGAAATGGTACTTATTCCTTACATATGACCAGTCGAACCTCATTCAGCTTGCATGTCTGTGCAATCTTGCTAGAGCTTTTACTGCCCCAACTCAAAAGTGTGGGAGAATCTTGATGGTACAGTCATAAACTAGACATCTATCCATCCTTCATATTTAAACCTTTTCATTCTGATGGATTATCACATACATATTGATACAATAAGTATGGAATTGTCTATTTTGTATTTTAAGGGGTTGTTGGTCAAAATTTCTATAAAGTGGTGTATATCTGTCACTGAAGATTTTTTATATTTGTTTTTATCTTAACAAATCGTGCAGAACCTTTTCCGGAAGAAAAGGCCCAGATTGATAATTACAAAACACTTATATCACAAGTATCATTTTCTATGGGCTGGTTGACTTGTGCTTGTGCACGAACATTTTCCATAAAATACCACAATGCAATATAATATTATAGAGCCACGACATGAGAATTTGTTATTGTATGTGAACAACAAAAGTGGAGATCAGCCTGCAGGATTAATCTGAACTGATTTCTTACATTTCATTATTCTTTTATTACATTTTGTGCGTACAGATTCACTAATTCTCGTTTGATTTGAGGTTTCACTTAGGGGATATAACTGTATTCAAAAGGGGAGGTCTCACCCTACAGGAAATTTACATAGGGTTCTGCCCACGCATGGATTTTTATAATATTATGCATAATGATTGCCTCACATATAACTATTCTATTTGTGATATAGTTTCCCACTTACCTATTTAAATGGTCAAAAAATGACATGTTATGTAATCGGGCATCTGCTTATGGGGTTACCTTCAGTTTATGCCGCCACAGCACTTATAGTTTCATATATTATGTTCTAATTACTTTTAAAACTATCTAAGATCATAACTAATTAGATATGCATAAAACAAAAATCAGTTTCTGTAAAGTTAAATTCAGAAAAATATGATTTTGTTTGGAATTGTGCCCAAATTTCAGCTTCATAATATTTTTGTAACAATTATGTTTTAAAATTTAGGCATGTTCCAGTTCTTGTCAACCAATGAATTTACTCTCAAATTAGGCTATACATATATAGATGTAATGCTAAAATTTTCAAGAAAATCGAAGACCGGTAACATGTTGTCCTAGAACTTTGAATGTTACAAATCCAAGTTCTCAGAAATGTAAAAAAACTGATTGTAGTTAATGAATTTAAGTGTTCGGTTAGTTTAAAAGCAAGGTTTTTGTGTTTGCTTTCTTCTATAAGAAAGATGGAATATCCAATATTGTTAAAACTATTATAATAACATAAATACTGATCACTTAGGGAGAGTTTCACCTTGTCCAACTTCTCATAGAACAGTAAACTTTGATAATCTTCATAATACGGTTTCAATACCAGATTCACTCTAACAGAAAGTCATTCTCCATAATTCATTCATTTCATTTGTGTCAGGTAATAGTTTTTTTTCATTATTTCTTGATCACCAACATGATAAAATAAATATTTAATAAATATTACAACCTTATATAATCATATACCACATTCTGCAGTTTTTCATACTTTAAAACATGTTGCATACTTTCCTGCGTGAGCAAGACAGAATCTTTAATGTTTCAAAGCTGTCAACCTTAATCCAATACTGACCACATAGAGAGAATTTCACCCTGTCGAACTCCTCTTGAAGTACTTAATTTCATTAATCTTCACAATATGGCTTTATTTATTCACTTTAATATAATGCCAAAATACAGTATTCACCCACTTTATGTAGTTGTGGGATCTATTGCTTTATTTTTTTCGACCACTAAATGCTGAAATATATTTAAGAATACCGAACTCTACAATCATAGGTGCCTACAATCATATTCCAAATCCAGTAGAAAGTCAAAGAATCAAATGGGATAGAAAATTAATGTCCACACTATCTTCTTAAAGTTTCATCTAGTACAATCAGATCGCTCAAAGGATAACTGATTCCCTGATTAAATTGCCATTTACTTGACTGAGGAAGCAGTTATGAAAATATTTATTATGGAAACTCTAGATAGTGTTAAGCATAAAACTATGAATACGAACTTATTGAATATATAAACAAGTGAAATTGCAAAAAGGGTCTGACGGTATAAGAAGAAGTTACAATGATCGGGAACTGAGGTAATCTGACCAAAGTCTTGCCCGTGCATCAGAATTGGCAATCAATCAAAACATGAAGCCAATATTCAACTGGAGACTAAAACTACAAATATATATATAATACTACCAGATCACTAGGAAAGTAGAACATATGTACAACTCTTTCCAAAAAGTAGTAAAATTGCAAACAGAGTTTAAAATGAAGCCAGTGCTTTCAGTTAATTAGTTTGCATGTGCATCTTGGTATTCAATGAATTGACAACATGATGAATTCAAAACAGTCATAACATTTGCCAGATATTAAATGTCTGTGCAACAGTTAGCCAATGGTACATAAAGAATCCCAATAAGTACCTGGTATTAAAATAAAAAGCTACACCCTAAGCTATTCCAAACACATTGACATTTCAGGGGAAAATCATGCATAACATCTTAATATCATATTAAACAAGGATAATACAAGAATAATTAAAAAGGTTAGAGATACATGCCATTGTAGGTAGAATGAATGTCAGTTACATATATGACATCACATATAAGTTTACAAAGGGACAAAATAAATGAAATCAGCGATCAAATGGACTTTCCTTGTCTAGCACTATTTGAGACTGAACCGTCAATTAAAACATTGGTATGCAAATACAAACCAAAATACATTTTAGACACATTCGGTGAAGAGATCATAGCACTGAATCCATTAATTGATGTGTTTTAACTTGATTTTGAGAAGTTTGAATGTTGCAGACTTTTTGTGTGTTTCTCTAACTGATTGTTAAAGCTACACACGTCTCAGATTTGTTTCAATGTCAAATTAAATATGCATTTGTACACGCAAAGCTTTTTATTATCGATGTTTATATTATTTTCAATAGTAAAATTGCGAAATTACATGGTTCCAGAACAAAACTAGCCTCAAACATTAAATTATTATAAATGTCAAAAAATGACCTACATGTATATAATGTGTTTTCCTGCACTGTTACCGATTTAAAAAAATCTCGAAACTTTTTCAGTATACAGAAGACATGTGAGGCAAATTTTATTGGCAGTATCATAGGTTGACAAGGACAGGAACATATAGAAATTGTAGACGCAATTTGGCATACACATGAATTTCAATTATATTTTTTTGAAAATTTTTACTTTAAGATTTTGCAAAAAAATTGTGTGCATGTTTGTATAAGCCAACATAGTATCAAAACAATCCATATTGAGTCCTTTCACTATTCCAGCTTAAACTGGGTGAGATCCGATAAAACAGACGTTTAAAAATTGACAAAATATTAGACAGGTGTCATTGAAAAAATGGAGTAACACAAGGTGCTCTCCTGAGACCTAAAACGCACTATTGAAATAAATTAATGCATTTTTATAGTTGATAGGTCATAGGTATTCACCATGTAAAACTAGATGAAAATCCATGCGTGGGCGCATATGAGACCTCCCCTTTGTATTTGTCAGATTTAGTCGCAAATTCAGTTTTATGGTGACATGAACTAGCACAACAGAGCCATAAAATGTTATTCGCAATCATAAAAATAATGATAAACCTCCTCTCTTTGTTGCCATTATTTGACCTTGTTCAAACTTACATTGTTATATTTTATTACTATTCAAGGCATAGATTGTCAGGGTTCGCACAGGCTTGAAAAGTACTTGAATAAACTGGACTGTCCTGAAATGTCCTTGAAAATTAAATTTGCCTTGAAAAGTTCTTGAAAAACACTCAAAGGCCTTGAAAAGTCCTTGAATTTTACCATTTACAGGAGGATTCAACACTGTTTTTGGTGACCTAAATCTATAAAATTGTGGTGCCTTTATTTGGTGTAGCATATGCTGCACCAAATAAAGGAACCACAATTTTATACTAATTTTCTAAAACTAATATCTTTAGTAATGGACTGTAGCATTTCAGAAGTAGAATTTTAACCAGTAAATCGGTAAAAAAAAAACAATTCAGTCCTTGAAAACAGTAGACAAGTCCATTAGAAGTCCTTGCAAAGTCCTTGAATTTTGCTTAAACTTGCCTGTATGAACCTTGATTGTTGATACATAGCTCCAGATAAGGCTGCGTATTTACGCAATTTCGTGGACCTGAAAACGCAATTAAATTAATTTCTGTGCGTACAAAAACGCAATAAAAATCCTTGATACTCTATTCCGAACTTTTTCATAGCGTATGACGCTATTGTATTCTGTTTGCGATTGTCGTTTTTCGCATCACAAGCTGTTGTTGGGTACAAATTTATGTACGGCGTCGTGCTGAATCTAGTTTATTAAATTGTAAACCAGTCCAGGAACATCCTTATCGCTGTTTAGCTATACCCAATATTTACACGATTACGACATTCGTCTAGCTTTACAATAACAATGGCGTAATGTGGGTGAAAAGACCCAGACCATTTGAATGATATCATATCATAACTAACTCTAATACGGTGTTGGTGGTTCGATGAATAAAAGATGACTTGATAGATACGTTGGATTTTCAAAGTAAGTTGGAAATAGCGTTCTCAGATATACTAATATTGCCAGTGTGCTTTCCGAAAGTAAACAAAAAATCAGGAGAAACAAGGTCCAGTTTCATTGCTTATTTGCTTTCAGATGGATACCCAATACAAAAACTTTAAGTACCCAATTTAAAATTTGAAATACCCAATTAAGTCAAAAAGAGGTGGGTAAATACCCAATTGCCTCCAATCCTTATCTGGAGCTATGGGATACTCACTAGAAGTATCTCAAGGAGATGCCTCTTATAAGTACAGAAAATATATGTTTGTGAAAAAAAGCCATAAAAATCACTGATCATTGAATAATTTGATTTTTCATTGTTTTTTGGAGTACCATAGCTCAGTTGGTAGAGTGCCTCACTTGTGATCAAAGGATGCATTATCAAATCCCACAGTTTGTGCAGTAAAAACCTGGTTATCAGTGCAGCAATCCCCAAAATGCTTGTCAGAATAGCAAACAGGTAAGGCCCTGATCAGACTGCTTCTTTAGAAGCAGTCAGATCTGGGTCTCCGCTGTTAGTGGAGGCCTTTTTGGCAGGCAACCAATGTAAGAAATTCTTGAGCATCTACTGTAGTACTGGTTCCACCATCCACCCTGAGAAATGTCAGAATATGGCTAAAAATTTGTTGTCTGGGACAAAAATCATCATCTTAAAATCAAATCCTAGCTAAGTACTGGTTCAAACCAGGAAGACATGTCCCTTTATAACTGAAAGATTGTTGATGGGACGTAAAGAATCAAATCAAACAAAACAAATCAACTCAAATTTTGAATTGTTGATGTCTAATATTTTAGAGATCAATAATCTCTGATTGTTATAACAAAAAGCCCATCCAGAATCGCATTTGATTTATAGTTATTGTAAGGGAGTGGAAAATGATTTGTATGTACATGTATGTTGTCAAACAATAAAATGTTTTAAAATCAATAAAAAAGATAAATAAACAAGTAAAGAAACAATAGGTATTGTTTGTTTTGTTCTGTTAACTTATTGCATGCACGATTTTGTCCCAGTATTCATGTTCAATACCAAAGTCAGGGCAAATTGTTGTTGCTTTTTCAGTTTTATTGATGGTGTGCCATGGCCCCTTGCATAATTACATATAAAGCGCACGCAACACACCCAGTTTTGTGCACCCATTAAGGCTTTGAAGAAGGAGTTCTGGCTGAAGCCGGCCATTATCCTATGCCTGTCCGTATTTAGTAAAAGTATGGAGCATTATTAGTTTGAATTTTGATAATGCTCTAAAGCAGGCTTCAATCTTGTAGGGATGTACATGACAATTCTGCACAGTGCCACCCCTACTGAGTCAGGCCAAATGAAAAGCAAACCATTTTTAAAGCCCTTCATGTGGTGCCATATAAAGCATCATTTTCAAATAAACCCTTGTGATGCTGAATATTCTTATGTACTACACTCCTCCCCAGTTTTATACTGTTAACTGTCAGTTGTAAGCCTGTGTGGAAAACACTGTGGATCCTGATCAGATGGCTTCATCAGAAGCCAGCTGATCTGGATCTAGTGTTTTCAAAAAAGGATAAATGGGGGTTCAGCAGGACAAGGGTTAATAATGTATGTGTCAGCTCAAGAGATTTTGGGACTTAACTATTTGCATGCTGGGTAATTTTTCATGCTTTTGTTGTCATCTGCTGACTTTTTTCAAAATCAGTTTTTTCAAAAAACTATTTCAGGAACACTAAACAGTTTGGATCCAGATCAGGACCGCCATTCTTTCGTTCCTGATCTGGGTCCAAACTGTTTGCAAAGGTTATCAGCAGACGACAAAAGCCACTGCTAGCAAGGAAAGGGTTCAAACATTTATGCATAAAGCCATTCTTTAAACATGTGCGCTTTGCCCGCCAGTTTAGCTAGAAGTCTTTTTGACTTTTTGTTTATTGACTTTATTGTTAGTCCCATTGTGGGAGTCTGTAATTGTTTTATGTTTTGCTGTACGTTACTTTATGTCCATTCTAGTATTGCAATCATCCTGATGGGGAAGAGAGAGCTGGTTGCTTTGCTTAATTTGTCTTCCTGGTGTCTCGTGATGGTTGAGCGGCTCTTCCTCGCGGTGCTATGGGGTTGTCTGCGGTTTGGGATTGTGGTATTTCCTGATCATACTCACTATGTTTTATATATCATCATATGATATATGGTTTGAGCCTTTATCTACGTCCTTTGTGCAAGCCGTGAAGGCTCTCGGGGAATGCTCTGTCTAGACTTGCAAGTGTGCTGGCATGTCTGATCCTTTACTGCTCACATATATGCAATAAGTACCAAAATCCCATGGAGTTGGCTCAATTGATATTTGTGTTAAGAAAAAATAGCTAGGTTAAATGTATCCGGGTCGTTTCGCCCGTTAATGACTCACAGATTAAAGATTATCCGTCAGCACACTTTAATTAGAGACAATAAACGTCCAATTACTTTAACTGGTTGATCAGTCCCTTTTCTTAATGCAATGAGCAGATCAGTGCCAATCTGCGTATTGGCGCAGAGGTGAGGGAAATATAAAATTATTTTTCATGCTATATTTTACTAACATTTTTGTTGTAAGCATTGCATTTTGTTATCAGGGTTTATCCTAGTCATGCTTATTACATTTACGCACTACCCTCCTACCAAACTATTTTTCATGGCCAACTGCACCCTCAAGCCTGCACCATACCAATTATAAGCAAATAATTTATAGCAGTGTGGATCCTGATCAGATGGCTTTTGATATACAAAAAGAGATAAATCTGGGTTTCACAAGGCTTAATTGCTAACATTATAACTGAAGCATGTTCATCGTTAAAATTAAATTATTATCATATAATAATGCTTAAAATATCTTAATGAAGTGTATAACAGTTTAAATGGATTTAAAAAAAGTGGGGCGAAATGACTAGGGTAAAAAAAGTGGGGTGAAATGACCTTGGGGCGAAACGACTAGGGTGTAGGGGCGAAACGTCTAGGCATCAAATTTGGGGCAAAACAACTAGGGGCGAAACGACTAGGGGCGAACTGGTATTGGGGCGAAAGGACTTGTTACCGGTTAAACTTATAATAAACTCTACTGTCTAGTGGAAGAAGCCAGTTCTTACAGCGATGTTGTTGAGTGTATTACTATAATGGGTTCGAATCCTGGCTTCAAGATTCATTTTGCTTGAGTAGGTATTCACACGCTATACTGAACTATATCCTAACTTTTTCAACAGCTCGCTTTTTCCTAAAAGTGTTGCTTGTTAATTATACATACTTAGCTCCCTTACGCAATGTCCTTATTATCTCCCTTGAATTTGCGTTAAATGTCAAGGTCGATTTCGGCTCTTTAATTTTTCATTTCGATGCTGTTTTCACTCTCTTACAAACACATTTAAGTAGAAAAAGGTAAGTAATATCATTTGCTAGGATGAATGCTGTCAGAAGAAAGGTTTGGTAATAAATTTACTCCAAAGTCACGAGCTAAAACCGACTATAATGTCAGCACGCTGGCTTAGATTTATTGTCCACCGGACACTAGTACTCGTACATTTCGTCAATTGCATTAACATCGATACGCCACCATATCGAAAGACAAAACAAGGAATGCGAGAAAACAAGGGGTACATTTTCCGTTATGGCATGCAAACTATACAAATAAATCTAGCGGAACCAAATCTAGCTTGCATTTTAAGAAGTTTTTTTCAATCATTAGCATAATCTTCAGAATGTTGAAGGAGGCTAGTAAATGGCAGAAGCAGCTCATTCTTGAAAGGTTTGAAAATTCACTAAAATACGTAGGGATAATGGAGAATTACCTGTGCATTCACCAAGAGCATAAAGCGCCCCAATCATGCAGTTTGGGATGTGACGTGTCACTACATTTAAGAGAATTTTGAAGTTAATGCACTAGTCATTTGTATCTCCGGCTCCCCCACCTACGGGGATGGAGGGGGGGGATAATGACTTTCTCAAAAGTGAAGCCCCGCTATAATTTCCACACTGTGGGGACAAATCGGTAGTAAAAGCACCGACCCCAGGTACATGAAAAGGCGCACCTCTGGTTTACCGGGCGCAGTTTATGACGTAAGACTAAAGTTTAACATTTTGCTTGTTAAATAATGGGGACTGCGCCCCCACACCCCTGCTTCCTTTTCTCGTGAGGACTATTAAATGAATTGTAGGCCACATTGTTATGATTTTTTCAGATTCCAATATGGTAGAAGCCCCTAAACAACAAATAGAATAAAGTGCGCCCGGTAAACCAGAGACTACACCATGAAAAAAAGTTGTTGAATGCAGCTGTCAAATAATTTAGCAAGAATAAATAAAGCGTTGATTGTACATTTCATTATTGATTTTGAAGCCAAACTGAGAACACCAGGCAAAAGAGCTGAATTAAATCTTTTTCCTTGTTTTTTCTTCTTCTTTTTTTGTGCTGATGAAGGGTATGAATAAATATATATTATTGTAATTTATGATCATTGCTGCTGGTATACTGAATCTACAAAAATCAGCTGGATCGTCATCAAGTGACCCATAAAATTTGCTATACTTTATGGCATGGTAAGTAGTTAAGATGCTGATCAGCTTGTGCCTTTGTGTAGCTGCACTGATTTCAAGCTTGTGTCTTAATCTTTAAGAGTCATTGCAGTGAAAATGGCAAAATTATCTGTTACCTAATCTGTTCTGTAGGACGGTTCCAAAGCCTCATTGGGGTCCTCTTAATTCTTATCTCCCCCATTTATTTCTCCTCATATTGGTTCGGCCCATCTCAAATCCCTTGAAACATCAAGAAGTCTGCTGAAAATGACAAAGACAATTATGATCTTGAACATGCATACTGTCTTGTTAGAGCTTATATCGCCGATGTCGCAATGACTTCGCCTCTGCTGGTATGACATGAAAAATTTGAATTTGTTTTAATTGACTTGCATTATTTTTTTCTTCGGATAAAACAATACAGAAAAACCTGCATACCTGTGTTGTCTGGTTATGATATTCGCTGACCATATGCAATTGCAATGTCAAAAGGTAATAATACCGCTTATAAGCCCTGCCATTCCCCTGCTATCCCCGTAGGTGGTAGTGGGGGTGTGGATGCAAATGACTGGTGCATTAGTCTGGCACCCATTTGTCACATCATAATTTAAATCATTTAATATGTCTGTTAAGTGACTGCGGGTTACTGGCTGTTAGATTTATTAGCTCACATATTGACATAAATGTACAACTAATAAACAGGCTAAGTATCTAGCTATATAATATATAATAAAATTCTTGACTCAATCACTTTGCTCTTTTACAGATATGGATCTGTGTTTCATTCTAGTGGAGGAAGGATGATAGACAAGTAGTATGGCTTTTTTATTTGTCTGTACTCGACAAGCTGGTAACCTGCTCGATTATGGCATATACGGAAGAGATATGGCGCCAGTCGGATTTGAAGAAACGTTTTTTGGACTTGCCCTGTGGCATGACCCCTGTACGGACATGTCGGAGTTCTGTCTCATTCAGGGAGTTCCCGCACATATCTATCTCAGGAATGACTCCAAGCAACCAAAATCCAATGGCCTTGAAAGAAATCGTAGGAAGAGAAGGGAGAAATCTCCTTCCAAATCTCGTACCAAATCAACATTATGTCCAACCTGTGATAGTAAATTTGACTCTTTGTGCACGAGGTGTTATGAACAGGTTAAATCCAAGAAGAGGGATGATTTTGTCTTAGTGTACCAACCCGCTTATGTTAGGGTGAATATATGTATGCGATTACTTCTGACTTTCCCCTCAGATCTGGCGTTTTATGTCTTTCGAGAGCTCAGAAGTTCGCAGACATTTAGGAAAAGATTTTGTAGGTTCCTGAGAAGACGATTTGAGTTCAGGGACATGAGAAACACTACCTGTTCATGTGAAGGGGTCCAGCAAGTCTGTCAACTTGGTTTTTCTCTGCCATATGCAGTTGAGATTGTGATGGAACTTGCAGACACATCTGTCTGCTTGGCATGGTAAGTTAACCCTTTATGTACGAATGGATTCTTCCTTCTGGTTTGGTACATTAAGCTTGGAATTGTCCATTGTATATATTGAGGGGTCACAGGTTATATTTTCCAGATGAAATTGTATTTCTTTCACTGAAGATTGTTTTTGTCTTAGCAAACAGTGTACCGTAGACCCTGATGAAATGCTGCATTATGTAGCGTTTCTTTGCCAAAGTACTCATTTAGGAGTCACAAGTACAATATTAATGTCTCCAGATATAAAGAGGTGAAAACAGATGATCTTTCATGAGTGTTCATTTACACAGTAGTAGATTTCTTGATTCGAGACCGAGGGGTTGCCGGTTTGAGCCTCACCTTGAGTAAGAAGCATTAATCTTTGCTTAGTACTTGTTCAACCCATGAAGACCGGCCCTGACATAACTGAACAATTGTTGACTGGGGTGTAAAGTATCAGCAAAAAATGAGAGTTTATTTAGTATGAAATGACCACAAATGCAAGATTTAGTTTATCATACTCATGACTGTCTTAAGAGGAATTTTAGACTATAATCAACAGAAAGTGTGCAACATTGGCACGAACATAGCTATGATGTTACATTTACATAAACATGAACAATGATGTCATATGATTTTTTTTTATTTCAGCAAAAACATATTTTGTGGGTCTTCAAAACAGCGGTCTCAATGAGAGGGTTCTTTTGAGCACCCAAATTATGTGTTTATTCTTGCACACCAGATCGGGGTTTCTCCTGTTTTTACCCCTATAAGATAATTATCCCCCGACGAAGTCGGAGGGATATAGTTTTGGCGTCGTCCGTCCACACTTTTTGTCTGTCCGGAACCATATCTCAGTACCTATTGGTCAGATTTAATTCATTCATGGTGCAAATGATAAGTACCATGGACTCTTGATATCCTATAAGTTTGGTCAAAATCGACCCCTTAACACTTGAGTTATTGCCCTTGTTTTAGTATAGGCAATTATAAGGCAAAACCTATATTAGCTTTTTTGTGTGATGATCTTCACATATCATCAAAGGTATTATATTTAACAACTTCTCACTATTATACCATGATTGCCAAGTGCCTGTAGATAAGCATGGCAGTGTCAAAGTTTTACCCCACCCCCTTTGAACCCACCTAAGGGGTCAAAGGTCAAAATTTAAATTTCGCAATAACGAAGGCAATTGTTAATATTTTTTGCTGAAATTTTGCATACAGGTAGAGCAGCAATAGATATGAAACATTCCAAACGGGATTACAGTTTGAAGGCCTGGGTCCGATTTCTATTGGATGGACTTAGGCGAGTGGGGCCGAGGTCAAAATTAAACTTTTTCAGAGTATGGTCATGTTGCATATCAAATTAAAGCTGACGACGCAGGCAGCAACATGGTAGCAAATATTTTGCCCACAGACACACCCTCGACCCAGGGGGTGGGGTCAAAAGGTCAAACTTTATCTTTTTCTGAAAGTAGTCATGTTGCATATCAAATTAAAGCTGACGATGCTGGCAGCAACATGGTAGCAAATATTTTGCCCACAGACACACCCTCGACCCAGGGGGATGGGTCAAAAGGTCAAACTATATCTTTTTCTGAAAGTAGTCATGTTGCATGTCAAATTAACGGGAATTGAGCACAGAGTACCATGAAAGCAAACATGCTGTCATTACACACACCAACAGCCCCTGGGGTGGGGTCAAAAGGTCATTTTCTTTTTCTTT
This sequence comes from Loripinus fragilis, assembly GCA_964019695.1. Taxonomy (NCBI): domain Eukaryota; kingdom Metazoa; phylum Mollusca; class Bivalvia; order Lucinida; family Lucinidae; genus Loripinus; species Loripinus fragilis. Next base: position 68,109,313 of record OZ026525.1, on the reverse strand, counting down.
TCTAAAAGCGGTCATGTTGCATATCAAATTAAAGTGGAAGAAGTGTAGACCTACATGCAAGGTAACACTTTGAATTTACACACACCCTTGACCTCTGAGGTTGGGTTTAAAGGTCAGATACTGAAATTGTGCAGATGTATGTATATTTTTTATGAAACTAAGCACTTAAACATACTTGACAGGTGTTTGTTATGATCTGAATAATACAGAAGGTGAACTAAGGGTTAGATAAATGGGATTTATGTTTTTTGATTTACATGTTTCTCTCAAATAACCCTTCGTCGGGGGATATAAATTTGTCGAATTTGTCTTGTTCTATCTCATATGCCCCGTACCAGCCTATTGGAAAGATAAAAATCGAACGGCCACACATTGAAAGACAAGTGACGTCATTGTTATGTTCTGTTAAAGTGACGTCATCATGTTTATAGACTGACATATAAGAAATGGGTTTGGTAATACTATGTTAAACATTCTGAGCAAAAAGTGCAGACCCTGTTGATAAGCTGCAGAATGGGTCATCTGATCTTGGTCTTCACTGTTTACTTACTGATGTCCTATTTAAGGCATGCTAGGCTTAAGTAGGGTAATTGATCCTTCCAGGACTAGTTAAGAGTGTGTAACAGAAAAATAATTTTCTTATTTCTCAACCAAAACATATGTTGTAGGTCCTCAAAAGAACCGTCTCAATGAGACGGTTCTTTTTAGCACCCAAAACATATGCTAAAAATTATGGGTAAGAAAATATACAATTTTACCCTGAAATTTTTTTTCTTTATCAAAACCTGCGTTTTCTTGGTCTACTTATTTTTCAAAAATAAGTAAAATCCAGTTATGCATATGTACTGATAAGCAAGCTTTTCTGTGTGTAAAATTGTGATTATTTTCTTATCCATCAGTTTAAAGAAATGTTTTGGTTACTCAAAAGAACCCTCTCATTGAGACGGTTCTTTTGAGTTCAGCAACATATGTTTTGGTTGAGAATTAAGATAATTAATTGTGAACCATTCACCCTTCTTTATCTGGGGGCATGGGACTCATCAGTCTGCTAATTTAGTGTCCATTGTTTAAGCATTTTAATTATTAAAGCTAGATACAAATGCAAAACATATTTTAACAGAATGAAATATTAATAGTGTAAATAATACATCATTGTTTGTCTGAAAATTTTAACAGGTGTCATTTTGTGTCTGAAGCTTGTAATGGATATATTTAAATGACCATTGGGCCAGTTAAGCAAATTTTTGTAGTGTAAAATTGTGATTATTTTCTTACCCATCAGTTTAAACATATGTTTTGGGTGCTCAAAAGAACCGTCTCACGAGACGGTTCTTTTGAGTACCCACAACATATGTTTGGTTGAGAAATAAGAAAAATAATTTTCTGGTACACACTCTTATCTGGAGGCCTGAATGACATTATAAAATGAGTCACGTCACGAGAAAAACTTATTTTTGGGTTTGCAATCAGGTAAACCAGACTGCTCAGCTACAGAGATTTGCTAGAATCTTGAGAATTGGGATGTTTCATTTTTACATTGTAGCTATTGAAATTTCACTCTTACTTTGCTTGCAGGAACTTTTGTCATCTACTGATAACCTTTGCAAACAGTTTGGACCAAGATCAGAATATTTGTCTTGGTCCTGATCTGGATCCAAAATCCCAGAGATTCTGATCAGACTGTGGGGATGTGCAGGCTTGTCTGTATAATGTTGTTCACAGACAACAAAAGCAGCCTCAGGTTTTCCCAGGAGGACTCTGTTCATATACTTATATGTCAATTTTACCCATTTTAAAACCCTTTTGTCCTCCATTTACAACAGATGTTGTCTTTCTCATCAATTGACATATTTTGGTAGTCTATATTGCAAACAATATGAACCCTGGTCAGGAGCAGTATGATCAGGATTCATAATAGTGTTTGCTTCCATGATAGAAGTTGTCAGGAGAGCATTTAAATTTATGCAGCAGAGGTAATTTAATAAGCAGACAATTTCACAAAATTTTCAGACTAGTCTAAAAATATTTTATTGCTCCAAACGTCAGTGCATACTGCATACAGGGCTCGAAAAAAGCACTTATTCGCTCGTATTTACGGGTGCCTCAGGCTGCAGGGCAAGTGGAAATTTTGATATTTCTAGTGAAAATTATTTTTTTTCCCATGTATGCCAATATTTTTTGTGATGCAAAGCAAGTGCCTTATTTAAGATATTTTGAGGCCTGTGCATAGCGAAGGCTGATGAGACTTGGTCGATTGAGATAATGTTGCGACAAACCTAGCATTTTATTATTCTCCTCAACTCATTTTATAAATTCAATAGTACATGAGCACTCATGTAAGATCCTCTTTTTGTAATCTGTTTGACTTTTCAGGTGCTATAGATTGGAAACATTGTTAAGAAAGCGTGTGATAATGGAAGAAACAATGGCATGGTTATCTACCCTTGGTGGAGGATACTCTTCATTAGGAGATTATTTTTTGACTCATGTGAGTAACAGTTTTGCTTGTATGTTTTTTACCTTATGAGACACTAAGTCCTATTAGAGAGGATTGAAGAGGATTGAAGCAATATGAAGTAAAATGACATTGGCATTAGAGACTTAATATCAGTCTAGGCACATATCAGTGACACAGCTACAAAAACCCATGGAGATGGGGGACCCTATCATGGCTGCCAGGTGACGCAAGATCACCACTCATGGACCTACCACTCATGGACCCTGATCAGACTGCAAACAAACTTTTTAAATGTAAAATTGTTATTATTTTGCTACCCATTAGTTTTAACTTATGTTTTGGGTGCTCAACAGAACCGTCTCATCAAGACGGCTCTTTTGAGTACCCACAACATATGGTTTGGTTGAGAAGTGAGAAAAATTAAGTTTTGTAACAAACTCGGTTATCTTAAGGCCTGTAGATTTAACAAAATAGTCTGTGCCGGTCAAGCCTCCCTCTTTCTACGTTGTGCTTTGTCAGTACTGGTAATAAAGAAAAAAATACCTTTTTTCAAAAGTCTAATTATACTTGTGTTCTTTGTACTCTTACAGTCCACAACGGCAGGGCACATATCAGTGACACAGCTACGAATATCCATGGAGATGGGGGACCCTATTATGGCTGCCAAGTGTCGCCTGTTTTTCGCTCTCAGTTTGATGCAGAGGGGAGCATTAAAACAGAGTAGAGAAATGATTAGGTAAGAAACTAAACATTGGCCTAAACAAGAAAATGAATACTCCTTTACTTATAAGAAAGTTAAGATGTTTGAAACTCTGTAGTTGATTCTGGGAAATCAATGGAGAAAGCAGAGGTCATCCAAAATGTGTATTTCACAGGGCTGTTTTTGATTTCACTTAAATGTTGCTTTTTGCCCGTCAAATGTCCATTTTTATCTGCTCAATTGTCCCCTCAATCGGCTCAAATGTCCTTCGCCGCTTACACAAGTACATGTGCATGAAATAATGCAAGTTATATTTTAAATTTCACTTGTGAAAAGATAATGTTTGAAATATGAACTATATTAAGCTTATATTTCTAAGTAATTCACTGTCAGACTTACAAGTATTAGATCAGAGGCCAAAAATTTCTCTCATGTGAGAGTTTTTGTTTGTGTTGAACCTTTACGTCCCAGTCAAACAGTTTTTCAGTCATATCAGGATGTTTCTTATCTTCCTGGGTTGAACCACTACTAAGCAGAGGATAAAATGTCTTGCTCAAAGACACAGCACAGTGCCTGTGGTGTGTCTCGAACTTTGATCCCAAGTCTAACCTGCTACCACTGAGTCACTGCTCAGGCCCCTCATCATGTGAGAGAATTTGAGCCGCAGTATGTGATTTCCAACAATGTGGCATTTTGACAAGTGCAGGCTCAGACGAGCTTGTGCAGCCTCCTTTTAAGCTTAAAGCTCCAAATTATGCTCAGTCAGTAGCTTAACAGTCATAGAATATTCAAGCGACTAGCAAAGGCTGCGTATGCTCAGGCTGGTCTGAGCCTTTGCTGGTCGCACCTACCACATTGTTGGAAATCTCATGCCACGGCTCATTTAGAAGCCTCTGATTTAATAAAATGCTTTATTTTTCAGAAAAGAATTCCATTTTGCCAAGAGCATGGTTGTTAGAGACCAGAAACTGATCGATATGTGTCATGGACTATGGAGTAAATTAAGATATTATCGTTTTCTTAATTCAACGAAATCTCAGTGGCACTGCAGAGACCCTTGTACTGGCTGTCGTCAAATAAAGGACCATCGCGAACAAAGTAAACTGGAGGAAATTGGCGGAGAAACTTTACATGATAAAATGTACAGAGACCACTTGAAAGCTTGATATTATGTAGTAATATCATAGGGCCAGTTAAGCAAAAATAATTTGCGTAGAATTGCGATTATTTTCTTATCCATCCGTTATAACGTGTGTTTTGGGTGCTCAAAAGAACCATCTCATCGAGACGGTTCTTTTGAGTACCCACAATATATGTTTTAATTGAGAAATGAGAAAAATAATTTTCAGTTACGCACTCTTATCTGGGGGCCTGTGACATGTAAGCAACATCTTATAGGACACATACTGCAGTTATCTTCATGAGGAAATGACCCAGGTTTTTACCTTAAAATCTGGGGTAATCCTGGGTATGGAAACATATGCCTGACTTGTCTGATCTGGTCCCTTTTCATTCAGGACTGCCTGCCCAGGTGCTGTGTGATAAATTAAGTTAGCTCTTTGCCTACTGGTTTATCTGCTGATAACCTTTGCAAACAGTTTGGACCCAGATCAGGTCTGACAAAATGTTGGGCCTGATCTGGAACCAAGCTGTTTGACACTGATGGTATTCCTGATTTTTTTTCTTCAAAAAAGCAGATTTTGAAAAAAATCAGCAGACAACAAAAAAAGCATGAAAATTTACCCAGGGGGTAAAGAGTTAATTGATCATCAACATAATAACTGAATTATTGTTGAGGATGACAATAAAACCACAATATAATAACAAATAACTAACAGTGCCAGACATGGCATAAACATTGTTGATATGGCTGTAAAGGCACAAAAACGGCAAGCAAAAATTATAGAAAAGAGTTGTTTATTTTTATGACAGAGCTATGCTATGCCGGCCAGCTTATCTATTAATTCTTTGCATACTTTTTGTCTTCCACTGATTGTTTTCAAAATTAACTTTTTTTCAAAATATTCTTTCAGGAATGCAATTAGAGTATCAAACAGTTTGGATTTTGATCATGCTCATGGTTTTGTCAGGCCAGGCCCTGAGGTTATAAAACTTTTTTCATGCTCAACTCAACTGAGCACAAAATTTCAACTGTTCATGGAAACTAAAATACTGACAAATGAAGATGAATTTATCATGCTGATAAATGTTAAAATGCCAACAATTGTTGGCATTTGAACATTTATGAGCAGGATAAATTTCGTGCTTAGCTGACTTGAGCATGAAAATAGTTTTATAACCTTGGGGGCCAGATCTGTGGCCAGACTATTTGCAAATGTTATCAGCAGACGACAAAAACTTCACTGGCAGGTAAGGTGTTAAAAAGTTATTTATTTATTAATAAATTATTTTGAGAAAATACATGTATATTTTGACTACAGATTTTTACTAATGTGCCATAGCTAGTACTTCCTGTTGTAATGTGTAGATATATTTAACTTTTTCCTGGCTAATGGAACCTTCCACTTACTGTAGTTTTACATTAAAGCTCGAATGCTCCATTGAACATTTTTGGTATTTCAAAATATGAGCTGTGACTTGAGATTTCCAACAATGTGGTATGTGTGACCAGCAAAGGCTCAGACCAGACTGCGCATACACACAGCCTGATCAGAACCTTTGCTAGTCACTTTCTAAATTCTATGAGAGTTAAGCTATTGACTGAGCATTATTTCTAGACCCTTAGCTTAAAAAGATGCTGCACAGGCTCATTTGAGTCTACACATGTCAAAATGCCACATAGTTGTAAATCACCTGTCGTGGCTCAATATTATGCCTTTTTGCTTCTGAAAATTGTATTTTTCTTAGCAAACAGTGTAGACCCTGGTGAGATGCCACATTTTGGGGCTTCTATCCATTCACAGCTTTCCTATCACAAAAGGATATAGCAAACAGTGTAGTCACAGACCGGACTTCTCAGAGCAGTCTGATCCTGAGCAGTCTGATCAGGATGCAAACTGTTCAATATTTAGAACACATCAAATGGTTATACAGTAAAGCCTGTCTTAAGCGGCCACTCAATAATAGACAAAACAAGAGTCTTAAAGACAAATGGTAGCTTAATGAAGGTCAAAAGTATTGCAGAATGCTCCTTGGAGCATTCTGCAATACTTTTGACCTGCATTAAGCGACAATCAGCCTTGAAAACCAATTTTTGGCATTCTTATTGAGTGGCTGCTTAAGACAGGTTTTACTGTATGATGATATTAGTTTCTTAATAACCTTTATCATGCTATATATTTTTATGTACTACACTCCTTCCCAATTTTTATGTAATAATGGTGAAGAATTCCAGTTATTAGCATGCATTTGCATGCAGAGTGAGTGAAAAGCAGTGTAGATCCTGATCAGCTGGCTTCTTAGAAGCCAGCTAATCTGGATCTATACTGTTTTCAAAACAGGATATATCTGGGTTAGGGATGGTTTTGGTCACTTATAAGTGAATTTGGAAGAATTGTTTCAGGGATGTGGAAATAGCAAAAGTTTATGCTTGCCCAGGGACAAGTAAATTGCCATAAGGTACTTGTCCATAGAAAGTTCTACTTGTCCCATATCAAAGAACAGATAATGCACACAGATCTGAGGGAAGCCCTCACTGTGCTTAAACAATTTACTTGCATAAACTCCTTTAAAAACAGTATGAAAAAAAAAACAGACATAAATTATTTAAAATAGTGTAGACCCAGATCAGCTGGCTTCTGTAGAAGCCACCTAATGAGGGTCCACACTGTTTTCTACACACCATGTGAGTTCATAATAATTACCAAATAAGAAATTCAGCATTGTAAATTTCTAACTTGTCCTGAATGAAATGGGACCAGGTCAGACAAGTTAGCATGGTATTTCCACACCCCTGATTATTGTATTGGTCATTCACATATTTATTGTAGATGATATCCTATGTGTTATTAAATTAATTCAGCTGGCTTTGCCCCTACATAATCACTTTCTTATATAAATAAGGGGTTTCATGAATAATCAGTAATAAAGTCCAGATATGCAAAATTTTCGAGTGTCAAATTGTAATTATTTTCTTACTCATCAGTTTAAACGTATGTTTTGGGTGCTCAAAAGAACCGTCTGAATGAGACGGTTCTTTTGAGCACCCAAATCATATGCTTAAACTGATGGATAAGAAAATAATCATAATTTTTTTGTTGAAAAAGTTCACTTAACTGGACCTGTACTTTACATTATGAAGCTATTAAATTCATATGTTCACTCCATAGTTAAAATGACGCCTGTTGAATGTCACTTACATTGAAGTGAAGCTATGGCATTCAGACTTTCACAGACATATGAAAACAATATATATTTCCCTAAGTGAAATTGCTTGATATTATTATAGGCTAAATTATATTTTATCAATTAAGAAATGGCACTGGCCAGGGGTATTGGTGCCCCTCTGGCTCTTGCTAAAATAGTTTAGTGGTAGGTGGTAGTTGCTAGCATTTGTGTTAATTAATTATTTTCATTTTTGTCACCTTTTAATGCATAATTCTGTGCTCTTATACATGTATCATGTTTGGTGCATAGCTGTATATGAGTTCATAATGAATACTATTATGTCATTAATCAAGTGATTTAGTATTAGCCCAGCTACAGGTCTGAGGACCTTTGACTTGTAGCTGGGCCAATACAAAAGTACTTGATTTATGGCATTTTATTAACTATTTGGGCCTTGTTGGGAGAAAGCCTGTCTTCGGGGGTTTGCGAACAACACAGGCGCAGACCAGCCTGCGCATCCGCGCAGTCTGATCAGCGCCTTTGTTATTCACTTTTTGGAATGTATCATATCTAGACTTGCTTCCAGCGAAATTTCAATTTTCTAGCTACGGTAGTCTCTGTAGCTGTGCAGGCTTGTTTGAATATCACTTTTTCGGAAACCCCAAAGACAGGTTTTGTCATGACGAGACCCATTTTATATATACATACATGTAATATACTTTTACAGGCAAATTGTCTGTTTGACCTCAATTTAATACAGCTAACCAGAGACAAACACTGTTGACCTGAAGTCAATATTGAATAACCTTTGATCAATATAGTGTAGTTAATTAATGCTATTTGGTATTAAATTAATTTATGCACAATTAATACATTGTTGTTATCTGAACTTGATATTAAGTCTCTGTTATTTTGTTTTTGTCACACCTGCTTGAAGCAGGATGTAGTATTAAGGAGTTCAAATTTACATCCATAAACAATTTATGTTAAAGTGTGTTTCTCTGCAGCAGTGATAGCTATTAGAATCAAATCTTGCGTAGTAGTTGTCTTTTGTATACTCTTCGAGCATGCGCTGTGACCCAGTGACCTTGCCCTACTTTTTATTCATCAGTTACATTTACAAACCTACATTAAGGTAAATGTTCTAAAATTTCAAACACTTTTCTTTTTCTGTTCTTAAAAAAATGCTAGTTTTCAGGACTGGAATTGGTAAAATGCTTGTCAGAATAGCAAATAGCTATGTCAAATCTTGCATAGTAATTTTTCTCAGTATTCTCCTCGAGCATGTAGTACATTGTTTTATGAAATTAATATTAATTATATGTTATTCTTGTATTATTTAATAGACTAAGTTTGAGTAGTTACTAGAAGTTATTGGTCTAAATCTTCACTGTTTTGTTATATTTTAATGCACAATACTGAGCCTTTTCCTTATGTTTGTTGCACATCTGTATTTAACTCTTTGCATGCTGGGTAATTTTCTGCTTTTGTTGTTGTTTACTGAATTTTTTTCAAAATTAACTTTTTTCAGAATTTTCTTTCAGGAATACAATCAAAGTGTCAGATGGCTCAGATCCAGATCAGTACCGACATTCTGTCGGTCCTGATCTGGATCCAAACTGTTTGCAAAGATAATTAGCAAACAACAAAATTTGATGATAGTATGCAAAGAGTTAAGCTGTCTGTGCACATAGAGGATCTTACATAAGTGATCATTTCATATGAAATTTATTAAACCAGCCTTTGGCAAGTTTAATAAGATCACAAGTATAAGATTCTGTTTGTCATATGACTTTTAAAATGTGATTTTTGTCACCTTCAAAGTTTGTTTATTCTCATGTCACACTGACGTTGGTATGACATTACTCGTTTATGCCAAAAGTGTTATGTAGCTCGTGGTCATAACATTAAAAAAATTATTTATGGCATGACTATCTGAATAACTGCGACATCATATGATAAAATGACACATTGCATTAAAAATATCAAAATGAGCATTATCTCTTTTAGAGCAATCCAAAAGATCTGGCTAGGTCTTAAAGATGGACAAAGATTCTTGGTTTATATTTGAATAATCTGGAAAAATGGAGCTTTCAAAAATAAAGAGAACCCTCATATTTCAAAGTGACAGACTCTGTTTCATTGAGTGTGTTCATGAGAATTTATGGAAAGTGCAACACCCCTAGCACCTGCTTATGCAGCATTCTGCTGTTTGCCACAAGTCTGTTTAATACTTTTGGGGTAATTTAGAAGGCATTGTCTTCTAGTGGTTATACTTTATCTTTGCTCACTGATAGCATATGTTGTTGTTTTTCTGACTGGACCCACCCATCCAAAAAAACAGGACAAGAAATCTAGATAACAAAATTTTATACCGTGTTACAATTTTATATTTTATAAGGGGACTCGGATCTCAATAAAAATATTTGTGATTTGATGAAAATATTCTTGGTCGTACCAGGTTAATGTACATATTGTTATATATATAACATATTGTTATACTATACAGGTCTCGTCACGTGGAAACCGGATTTTATTGCATGCCAACAGCAAAGATGCAGACCAGCCTACTCATCTGTGCAGTTTGATCAGTGCCTTTGTTGCTCATTTTCTAGAAAGTATGTTATCAGTTACCTCTCGTATTAACTGCCTTGTTGCAAGTTGACCCGATAAACGTTTCCTATCTCACGGCATGTATCTATTTTGTCAACATGATGTTGAGCTTTTGAATGACATCATCAATGATGTTGAATCAACATCATAATGGATAGTTTGAGGAGTGAACCAACTTGAAAACTGATAAATAGAATACCAGGTTCACGTCTTTTGATATCAAGTTTACCAGGCTCAGCTTCAAGAACACAAGCCTCATGATTTAACAAGCCTTCTGGAAGCCTTGCCTGGTAAACTTGATATCAAAAGATTTAACAAGCGTTCTCGAAGCCTTGCCTGGTTAACTTGATATCAAAAGACACTCACCTAGTATTCACTATATACATGCTACAGGTCAAATTTAAATATCCTTGCTTGTCTCTGTAGCTGGGCAGGCTGGTTTTAGTCTTACCTGGACAGAAATTCCGAAGACAGGTTTTCTTGTTATGAGAATATCTAAATGCATGCTAATATTTGTACCTAAATACTACTATAATGTTATTAATCAGACAAACTTACTCAACCAGCTAATATATTTTCATTTATTAACTATTGACCTGCAAATTCCGCTCTTTCCAATGCATTGTTTTGAAAAAAAATAATTAAATAATTTGACTATTCAATGAAAATTTAGTGTCGCATAAAACCCAGGACTTTAGTTAAGAGTGTGTATCAGAAAAATAGTTTTCTTATTTCCAAACCAAAACATATGTTGTGGGTACTCAAAAGAACCGTCTCAATGAGACGGTTCTTTTGAGAACCCAAAACATGTTAAAACTGACAGGTAAGAAAATAGTTACATTTTTACCCTAAAACATTTCGTTTATCTAAACCAATGAAAATCAAACTACATAATTATTATAGACATCATTAAGATTTGCTTTTCAGGGATAAATACATGGGCTGAAGTGCCCCTATTTTATGACTTTTTTCGCTAGATTTTGCTGATAGTTTGATCATTTTAGCCACAGTAAACCAGTCTTAAGTGGCCACTCAAAAATAGACAAAACAAAGGACTTGAAGTCATTTGGTAGCTTTATGCAGGTCAAAAGTATTGCAGAATGCTCCCCTTGGAGCATTCTGCAATACTATTGACCTGCATTAAGGGATAATTGGTATCGAAATTTATTTTTGGTGTTCTTTTTGAGTGTCTGCTTAAGACTGGTTTTACCGTATGCATCTCCTTTTTCAAGGCTTTGACACTTCGTACACTAGTTTCATGCATAGTTATGAAGTAACATAGCAAACACCAATTTGAAGGGTCCATATTTAAAATGGTATTTTGGACAAATTGACTCTGAAATATGGCATTTAGCACAATTTTCTGGATTGTTATGATACTTACTTAAACCATAACAATTTGTGCATGTCTATGCAAAAAATGTTTCTTTGATTAAAAGAATACATATAGATGTTAAAAACAACAACACGTTTTGCAAAATTTTACAGGGCTAAATTTACTTAAGCATGAACCAACTCTTTACCACTTCCGGCAATTCATTTACACTTTTTTTCACAAGAAGATATTATGTTGATGTATGCTAAAACTTGTATCTGCATTTGAAAGACATATAAATCTGGTACTGATAGTTTGAACAAGTATTGAATGTAGGTTGTTTTACTAAGTGCTTATGAAGTATTACATGTTGAGTATTAACATTTGATCTGCCAGTTTAATTTTAATTTATTCTTAAGTTTGTTGAAGAAAAGAACTGTTTGTCACACCTGCAGGCGATATAGGCATGCACAACCCACTGGAAGCTTGATACAGTAAAACCTGTGTAAAACGGCCACTCAAAAAATAGACAAAACAAAGATCTTAATAACAGTTGGTAGCTTAATGAAGGTGGAAAGTATTGCAGAATGCTCAGCATTCTGCAATACTTTAGACCTGCATTAAGCGATAATTGCTCTTGAAAACCAATTATTGGTCTTTTTGAGGGTGGCAGTTTTGCACAGGTTTTACTGTATATCACTATATATAAGTGGACATTATTTCAATAGAAACCCTATTGTCTTCATGGACTGTTTATTACATTGAAAATTATATAGATATTGATGAAGCCAGCTGATCAGGAGTCACACTTTTTCATCAACACAATGGCTCCATATTAATAATGAAATGAACACAGGTTTTGCACAGGCTTGAAAAGTACTTGAAAATATAGGACTGTCTAGAAAAGTCCTTGAAAATAAAATTTGCCTTGAAAAGTACTTGAAAAACACTCAAAGGCCTTGAAAAGTCCTTGAATTTTACTTTTTACATGAGGATTCATCAGTGTTTTTGGAGACCTAAATCAGTATAAAATTGTTGTGCCTTTATTTGGTGCACCATATGCTGCACCAAATAAAGACACCACAATTTTATACTAATTATCTAAAACTAATATGTTAGTAATGGAATCTAGCATTTCAGAAGTAGAATTTTAACATGTAAATCAGTTTTTTTCGTAAGTTTTTAGTCCTTGAAAACAGTAGGAAAGTCTTTGAGAAATCCTTGAAAAGTCCTTGAATTTTACACAATCTTGTCTGTATGAACCCTTGAACATATCAAAATGTTAAGTAAGGGGTCACGGGAACCCACCCAGCCTGGACGAATTTGTCATCGCAAGTCATGTAAAGACTGGTCCCTGTGTAAGATGGTCTTAACATTTTATTTTCATGACATTATGTAAGCATGACGTAGTAACTGCAACAAGGAAAGATTTATCAAGATAATGCATCCCAATGCTGAGGGCTGTTCAGTGACCTTGACCTTAAACTTGGCCTTTACGTATGCAGGTGTGGCAATAAGTTCTACCTATACTAATTGGGCAATGCCTATGAAATTATTAGGCAATGCCTATGAAATTATTGGGCAATGCTTATGAAATTATTGGGCAATGCCTATGAAATAATTTGGCCATGCCTATGAAATTATTGGGCAATGTCTATGAAATTATTGGGCCATGCCAATTAGATTATTGCAAAATGTCTGAAATCATTGCACAATGTCCATGAAATCTATATGCAATGTCTATGAAATCACTGGGCTCACTCAGAGTTTACATAGCACAATGCAGCAACCATAGGTTAGCACAATGCATTTAGATATTTACATTCTATCAGTTGAATAATATGCACTATGCCAGTAGGTAGATAACTCAGGTAGCTTGAAATTGGGCTTTAATGTAGAAGGACTCATTAAATACATACTGACAGCACATACTGATCCAGTCAAGCTTAACAATATGCCATCAGCGCCAATTTTACTGAAATAGACTATGAAATGAACATTATTTTGTGGCATACTGTGCAGATTGGATTGGACCCTGTGTCATGGCTGACCCAGTCATGACAATGTAAATGCTCAAAACATTTCAACACTTATTCACCAACAAAATGGCCTAGAAAAACAGTGCAGCCCCAGATCAGACTGCTCCTTCAGGGTCTTTATTGTTTGCTATTATGACAACTTCTTAATGAATCAGAGCCCTGCTAACGAAAATATTAATTGAGAAAAATGATAAACATTTGTTCGAAGTTTTTGAGCTTTTACAATACTTGCAGGGTATGATGCTTGAAGAGCCCTTCTTCATAATTCGCTCAAAAGTTTTAGATTTATTATATCACTATGCCTCTTAAATTATTATTAATTTAGAACACTCAGGTATGTTTTCAACGAAACCCTTTGTTAAGCTGGTTATGATAAATATTAGATTATACAGTAAAACATGTCTTAAGCGACCACTTAAATATAGACAAAATAATGGTCTTTATGGAAAATGGTAGCTTAATGAAGGTCGAAAGTATTGCAGAATGCTCCCCTTGGAGCATTCTGCAATACTTTTGACCTGCATTAAACAATAATTTATATTTAATCCCAATTTTTGGTGTTCTTTTAGAGTGGCCGCTTTAGACAGGTTTTACAGGTAAATTAAAAGCTAATTTAAGTTCATATGCAAGTTATCACATACATGTAGGTGCAGAGGGAAGGCTTAGGTGCGCAGTCTCATCAGGGCCTTCACTGTTCATATACACAGAAAATATGCAAGTATTGGTAGATGAAAATTAGGGCAACAATCTAGACAGTCAGCATGTGCACATTTGAATAATAGCCTATTCTAATGCACTTGATTTTGTAATGCAACGTCTGATTGGATAATATAAAAAATTTGCCACAGTATATCGCAGGATATACTGATATACTGCCAGAAATTGTTTGACATAATCAATTATGTCACATTTTGTTGGATGGCGTGTGGTATTATGCGGCGTGATGGGCTCCAATTTGAGATGAAGTGCATTAGAATCGGGATAACCATATTCAAAATTTCCATTAGGGGAGATATATCGTCGGATATACATGCCGAAATCCCGTTTTATGGCTCCGCTAGCCCGTCACTGTAAAACTAAATTTCCGACCATATATCGGCCGATATACCTCCCAAAATGAAAATTGTGAACACAGTTATCCCCTAAGCATTTTTATCTTTTAACCCAAACAATATCGGCAAGCTTTTAAAATGTTGATACGTATCCAATAGGTTATAAATGCATACTGAAAATAACTTTTATGATGTCACATAATTGATTGATTATATGTGGTAGAAGAAAACTGCTCATTTGGGTCAACTTAAGTGACTTTAACTCAGTGTTGCAGCAAATATTGTATTAGTTGTTAAAACTACAGTCTACTCTCGATACCTCGAATTTCAAGGGACTGGGCAAAATATGTCGAGTTATCAGTAGTTCGAGGTAACCAAATCATGACGTATACCCACCATTTTGGGGCGAAATAATCACGTTCAATTCGTCCATTAATAGATCGTTATACGGAGCTATTTTTATTAATAAACTACGGGATGAATTGACCCAAGAATAAATTGACATTTGAAATTGAAACATTAAAAAAGAAAGTATAGAATCGTTTCTCAGGTACCGCTACAGTCCTGACATGATGACTATTTTTTCACTTTCCAAGACAAAATAAAATAAGCATTGCTTTTCAGTCGGCAACTGGTCCCGCGGTCGCAGGTTTTACCCTTCCGTAGGTCGTCATATTTTAAGCCCCAACAGTGTTCATGCACGTTTTAATTTTCGCCGGCTTGATGTGCATATGTTTTGTCATGACATGACCAATGTCCGTAAATAGCCTTAAACGCACAAGTCTGTCTTCAAAATAAAAGACAAATGGCCCGAGAAACAATTAAATTATACTTTGGCCTTATTTAAAAACGAGCGGTCATCGGACAGAGATTGCTCAAATATGACACATTATCTCATGTAGCCGCTTTGAAGTTGTACCACAATAGATCAATAGAATCCGGCGACCGCGGTCAATTATGTAATTATACATGTACAACTCATTTACAACTGCATGTGTCACACACGTGGGCCAAGTGATCAAACAATTGGTGGTTTTAATGGGGATAATTAACGTTGAAAGCGGTGGATTAATTGGAGACACATTAAGATAAAAAGGTAATTTCTCATGAAATGGAATCGAGTTAGGCGTAGTAAAAGACACTAAAATTTATCAGCGGGACCAGTTTTTCGTAACGAGTTATCAGTTTTATTGACTTAGCCGTAGTCGAGATAAACGTTGTGGAATTGCAATAATATATAGGGGAAAATACCGGGACCGGGCCGTCAGGTTGAGATAAGTGATAGTATTGAGTTATGAATAGTTGAGTTAACGAGAGCCGACTGTAGTTATCTTTAAAATTTATGAAATATTTAAAGACTCATTCTAGTGCAGCATTTATATAATATACCTCATAATGATATATGAAAACTATATGAGCCATGGCATGAGATTTCCAACAAAGTAGCATTTTGACATGAATAGACTCAGACGAGCCTGTGCTGCCCCCTTTCAAGCTTGAAAACTCCAAATGATTTTCGGTTAGTAGCTTATCGTTCAAAGAATATTAAAGTGACTAGCAAAGGCTCTGATCAGACTGCACGTATGTGCAGGCTGGTCTGAGCCTTTGCTGGTAGCACATACCACATTGTTGGAAATCTCATGTCGCGGCTCATATAATATGCTTAAAAAGTAGTATTTTACTTCCTAGTAAATAGACAAATTTTATATGAAATACCATTGTCAAACCCACTATACTCAGAGAGATAGCCAGGACCTTTAGGAGCAATTAGACCTGGTTCTGCTTGGCTTGCCTTTACATCACATAATTTTACATAGGTAAAGATAAACAAATAGTTTGCAGGTAAAATGTGATTATTTGTTAACATATGTTGTGTGTGCTCAAAAGAACCGTCTCATTGAGACGGTTCTTTTGAGGTCTCACAACATATGTTTTGAGTGGCAAATAAAAAAAACAAACATTTTTATTCACACACTCTAATCAAGAGGCCTGTTTTACAATCACATTGATGCATTATTTTTGTAAAGTAAATGTAATCATAACTATTACTCAGTGCTATTTTGTTTTATCATTTTGTGGATAGCTAGTTCTTAATCTTCCAGCATAGTTGATCAAAATATATACAGAGTCCAAAAAGTGTAGCAGCTACAGATGGTGGACAAAAGTATTTGTCATTCTGCTACTTTGCCGTTTAAAACCGTGTAGTTTCAGATTTTTTAATTACTGGATCAAAGTAATTGAATGCAGTTTCACAAATTTTACAGGGCTGAATAGCAAAGTATCAAAACATTTCAAATGATTACTCTTTTCTTTCACCTGTATAATGATTTTAAAGTGAATGTAAATTTTAAAATATTGTAAAATATACTGTTTTCTATTGGCGCTAACATAAACAATATTAAAAAAATAATGAAATTTTAAATTTTCTTTGAGTTAAAACTGTTGGTATTAGAAAACAACTGACAACAGAAAACTACTACATTCTGCAATACTTTCGACATTCATTAAGCTACCATTTGTCTTTCAGACCTCTGTTTTTTTCCTTTTTTAGAATGGCCTCTTAAGACAGGTTTTACTGTATAAATATGTTTATTACATAAATCAATTTGCTTTCATTTAATAAATTTCTGGAAAACCCCTGTTTTAAACGCTGATGTCACCATCTATGGTAATTGGAGAGGTAATCCTCTTGCTGTTCTTTACTTGATATTCGACTGAGATTATTTTGGCAGCAATGGCTGCATATAACCAAATACAGTGCAGTCCCTTTATAACACACTGGGTTATTGCACAGATTTTGATATAACGTGGTTATGTGGGTCACGAGTTCGATCTCGGCCTGGTACCATACTTTCTTGGAGATTGATCATGACATAATTTCTACGGTCAGTCTCCTCCCTTCCCCTGACTCATTCAAGAAGGGTTGTTGTCAGTTACAAGCGAAAGTATGTGCAGGAATAACTGGTTAACCGCTTGTTCAAGCCCGGCCAGGAAAAAGTGAGGTTAGATGAACTGACCGTCCCACCATGACCATAGCTGTTGACTTGGGACGTAAACAACAAAACAAACAAAACCATCTGTGGTAATTGGAGAGGTAATCTTCTTGATATTTGACCAAGCAATGGCTGCATATAACCAAATAGTACAGTGCAGTCCCTTTATAACACAATGCGTTATTGCACAGATTTGGATATAACACAGTCATATGGCTCCTGATTTTTTTACCATGGAATTTTTTATAAAGAAATTCCAAGAAAATGACCATAAATGTAAAGTTGTCCCTTTATAAAACGAGTCAGTTATAATACATGGAGTTCATTCCTATGGACCTACAACATATCATTATAATCCTTTTCATACTGGATACTGATAAACAGGCCGCGAGGTTATAAAACTTTTTTCGTGCTCAACTCACCTGAGCAAGAAATTTCAACTGCTCATAAAAACTAACATACTGACAAATAAATAATTTCTTGCTTTAAGTCTCTCAGATGTTGCTTTGTTTGATTTGATTATGTCCCATCAACAATCTTGCAGTTAAACAGGGAAGGTTCTTCCTGGGTTGAACCAGTACTAAGCTAGGATAAGTGTGTCTTGCGCAAGGACCACCGGTGAGGCTGGAACCTGCGACCCCTCGGTCTCGAGTCAAGCACTCTACCACTGAGCCATGGCTCCCATCAGATGTTGTATTTATCATGCTAATAAATGTTAAAATGACAACAATTGTTGGCATTTAAACATTTATGAGCAGGATAAATTTCGTGCTCAGCTGAGTTGAGTATGAAAAAAAGTTTTATAACCTCGGGGCCAGTACTCTGGCAAACAGTGAAGCCCCAGATGAAATATCAAATTAGGCAGCAATTCATCAAGGTCTGCACTGTTTGCTAAGTTAATAACAATTCTCAGGGACAGAATTACATTATTTGATAGAAATGTCAACCTGTGACCCCTTAAAATACAAAATGGACAATTCCATACTTATTGTGTGTGAAAAGGGTAAGGGACTGCACTGTATATGGGAATATTATTGGTAGCACAGACTACTGTAGATTCAGAAATTTTCGCAAGAGTTTTAGTCTCTCCCTGGTTAAAATGGACCCCTCCAGTGAGATTTCTCTCTCCTACATGGACACTCATGATGTATTTCTGTTACATTAGCTGACAATCTTATATATTATGTGAAAGTTGGACAAATGATTGAATTCTGCCTTTAAGTAATTAGAAATCAACTTGATTTAAGACTTATTATGTTAACATGGGTGAAAATTTTCTGGATAAATCTTGAATTCAGGATTTTGAGGCTGATTTTCCAAAGAAAGTAAGCCTAAAAATGCTGAATTAGGGAGATTATTGTAACTTCTCTGATTAATGTTTAGATTATATAAACACAATAAACCATTTAAAATGAACTTATTCATTTTTGTAGGCATCTAGCAGGTTTTAAAAAATTTAATCTCTTAAGTTCAGGATTTTGGAAATTTTGAACTTTTACCCATGTGTTAACAATCCGGTACAGTAGTGCTCATCAGCAGCTTGGTGCAATTTTATGTAGATGGACCGTTTGAGGTGTAATATCTCATGTGAAGTATCTGCTTAGCATGGTGTTATATTACTCACAGATGCAATGCCATACGATAAAGAGAGGGTTTTACATGAGTGCTCATGTTTTATTGAATTAATTAAACAAGTTGAGGAAAAGAGATAAAATGCGAGGCTTGCCGAGCATTTTATCTCTTTTTCGCAACGAGTTAAATAAATTCAATAATACAAGAGCACGAATGTTAAATTCTATTTATCATGTGACACTAAGATTACTTCAAATCTCAATTCTATCTTTAAAAACGTTATAATTTTGTTATTATGTACGCAACATTTTTTTTGACGTCATAAGGTTTCCTGAAAATCTGTAAATCACAAGTGGTTTATTGATTTTATTGCATGGCGTTATTTCACTCCCAGATGCAACGTCATATGATAAAAGAGGTTCTATAATTTGAGATAGTAATGCATAATCACATAGTTTTCAGGATTAATCCTGAATTCAGGATTTTGAGGCTGACTTTCCATAGAAAGTCAGCCTCAAAATGCTGATTTAGGCAGATTTTAATAGCTTCACTGATTAGATGATCAAACACAATTAATCATTTAAACTTGAAATTGTTCATTTTTGTAGGCGTCCTGCAAGTTTTAAAATTTGAATTTCTAAAGTTCAGGATTTTGGAAATTTTGAACTTTCACCCATGTAAACATTGTGATCTGGCTCTAATTGTTCACTATACAGTAAAACCTGTCTTAAAGCTGCACAGTCTGTATCTTTTGATCTTTTAATTTTAGAACTAATGTTTCTATTTTTCAAGAACACAGTAAAAAAAATTAAAATCAGGTAAACATTTTACCAATTTCGTAAATCTTAACAAATTATCAGTATCAAAACAACAGCATTTATGTTAAAATCAAATGTCTATAATTATTGGAGGGACGCAAATAATTACCAACAAGAGAAAACACACCTGTTTTATAAGATAATTCACTTTTCCGTGCAATTTTCGGCTTTAGTGAACAGATTTATTGTGAAAACATAACTTAATTCTACTTTTACAAATGATTTAAAAAGAAAATAAAAAAAAATCGCAAAGTATCAAAAGTTACAGACTAAGCAGCTTTAAGCTGCCACTCAAAAAGAACACAAAAATTGGTTTTCAATACCGATTATTGCTTAATGCAGGTCAAAAGTATAGCAGAAGGGGAGCATTCTGCAATACTTTCGACCTTCATAAAGCTACTATTTCCCATTAAGACCTTAGTTTGTCTATTTTTAAGTGGTCGCTTAAGACAGGTTTTACTGTAGTTGAATATGTCCATGTGCTGTGGCATGGTGAAATGTAGTTTAAAGCTCTATTAATTGTACAGATGGACTGTTAACTGGATTTTTATAATAATGTGATATATAAAGTTGTTTTTGTTAAAACTAGATCTGGCTATTGTTATGCTTTTTATACCACCCTTTCCAACTTAAGCACGAAATATCTCGTGATGTGCAAGGTCTACATGCATGTAGGTGGTATAAAATAGTTATACCATGTTTATCCACCTGTACGTAAGATAATCCACTCGCTAAAGATCGTATACCTTCAGAAAAAATTCAAACAAATGATTGGTTTTTGATAAATTTTGTTAAATACTGATATACGAGGGCTGAGCAAAAAGTTCGTAGAATTTCTTCATAACTTTTTTATTTCACGTCCCATTGCCTTTAGATTTTCACATGCGTAAATATGGTCTAGTATCAATTTCCAAGTAAAGTTTCATAAATCTAAATCTTCTTTAAATATTTTTATTTAAACCTTAAAAAGTGCAGGGTCCACTACCCCGGAGCACGCCGTTAATTCACTAATGTCATGCTTTAAAAAATCATCAAATTTCAAAACTGTCTTATTCAAATCTACTGAAACTACATCAACGTCAAGAATGGTGCCATTTAATGTTTCATACTAAATTTCCGATGTCACTTCCGAAAAATAAAGGAATGGCGATAGTTTTTTGTGAGCCCTATTAGAGGAAAAATACAGCAAAATGTGGTTTTATGGGATTTGAAAGAAACTCGGACAGCGATAAAATTATTTTTGAATTTATGATATTTGCGGACTGAAACCTATAATTTATTACAAATAGCTGAGAAATCAACAGAAATGTAAAAAAATGACAGTGTTCAAGTGGCATGAAGGTTTAAGGAAGAAAAAAAAACATTTGCATAAGCCAGAGGAATGGGCGCGCAAAGAGAATAGGCGATAAACTTGTGACGTGTATCTGTAACGCCCTGTAAAGGACTACATGCAAGCGGTTAAAGAGATTTCAGAGGCTGTATGATCCACATATTAAAATGTAAGAACTATTTTGCATGATCTCTTGCACATGCATGATCTATTCGCGCGATGGGTGTAAAAATATTGACATTTTAGGAGCAGGAAAGAACGGTTAATGTCTGAAAGTAGCTTTGTCAAATGACGTTAACGTTGCGTGCTCCACGTACACTTTACATACGCTGTAGAAGGAGTCATAGCGACGAAAGTTATCAAGCGATTTGTCTGAAACTTTCAAATTTTGTCAGGCCTGAATGGATCTTAAACATGTGAAAGTTTGAATGCAACAGCACTAGTACTTTTACTTTTATTAACAAATTCTACAAACTTTTTGCTCAGCCCTCGTATTGTGGGACTAGAGTGCACCAATTACATTTTTTGTGTAAGTGTGATAACAAAATAACATTTAGGGGATAATTGTATTCAAAATTTTCATTTGGGGAGGTATATAATTGGATATACCGTCGCAAATTTAGTTTAATGACGAAGCACAAGTGGAGCCGTAAAACATGATTTCCGACTAGATATCCATGTGCGGATCCAGAGGGGGAGGGGGGGCAGGGGGTCTGGACCCCCCTGAAAAATCACAAAAATATAGGGTTTTATAGCAATACAGGTCTGGATCCCCTGTAAAATCGTAGCTACCAAGCCAGGATTCAATGCTGGGCCATCATTGGCACACCAGCAAACCACCATTTTATGGCGTTTCGCTGTTGGGCTGATGATGGTCACATAGTGGTACTTTGATCCTCCCTCTCCTCATCAACTAAAAAAAAATATAAAAAAAAAAATAAAAAAAAAAAACGTTGTCAAGATTGGACCCCCTCTTACAAAACTTTCTGGATCCACGCATGGTATCCTATAATATACCTCATCAAATGAAAATTTTGAATTTCGATTTCCTCATTCTGGTTGGTTGGTTGTAGCTAAGCCCCAACCCAATAGGCTGTAGTTATCTCTCGGTATTGATTCTCGCTGTATCTTCTCTTAGTAGAATTAACACACAAGTAATGGAGTTTAGGTGGTGTGCTTAGAGTCCTGAATGGAGTAGCCGAACATAAATGTTTTTCTCAAAACCAGATTAGCCTCTTGAAGTTGATTTATTTTCCTGTAGACTAGAGCCAGTGATCTGAAAGTGTCAATTAAGACCTTATAGTACACTGAGATTTCTTCATCCAGCTAAAATTCACTCTTCTGACATCTCATTGTCCAAGTATCCATACATCATGCACATGTATTTGCAGAAATTGTTTTCAATCACTCTTTGACAACTCCTATTAAATACAATTATATCTTCTACTGTATAGTTGAAGTCTATGCAGTTATTTTTTTATCACAGATACAGAATCACAGAAAACTCTAATATCACAGAAATATCATCGCATTTTGCAAAATTTATGTGATTATAATAAGAAAATAAAATATAAAATATTTATAATGCAGTAAGGTTACATACTTCATTCATACTTCTAACATCCAGTCTAACAACAAGGAATTTGAAAACACCACATGTGCATCCATACCCATCTTAAAGCCCATTAATTATCCATATACTCAATTAATAAAGAGAATTTCTTGCCCAATCGGCAAAATTTAACCAAACTGACAATTTATGATAAAGGTCCTTTATCACCCACCAAAAGCTGGCAGTTCCCATTATAACACTAAGATGGGCTGGATCATCATGATATACTCCCTGCTACCTAAATTTGTTCCCTTTCACCCAATCTGTCATGCATACCAATGCTACCATAATGCATGTATATTATTTACGAGGGGGGTTCAATATGTAATGAAAACCCATTCATAACTCCATCCACAAACGCGTTAGGATTTAATGTCATATGCCAAACGAAAGATCAAAGTGTCGCCGTTAAAATGGTGCATGAAACATTATTTTATCTTTCCAAATTCAATATGTTACAGGCTTTTTAAAAAGCACACTAATATACACTGCATATATTTTCCTCCGAATTGTTAAGACTCATTTTAACAAAGGTAGAAAGGCATGCTGTATTTTCTAAAACAAACATTTAACATGCATGAATCCCATATCCATAGTTTTCTGACTCATTTTTCCTTTATCTGCTATAACGATACAAAATTTTGACCGGTACCGTTGTCTCGTGCAAACGGTTTTAGTACGTTACCCCCTCTTACGTTGACGTCGTTTAAAGCAATGGACGTAACACGTAAATACGCACGGTTCCTGAAAATCGGAAATGTGGCTTTGTACCAGGAAAGGATAATTTTGATTGTATCGAAGTTTCAGTAAACACAGTGTATAGGCAGCAGACCAGCTAAACTGAAACCAATATCTAGGGGTATCTCATCTGATTGGTATACCATTTTCGTTTCCTATAATTTTATTGTCTGAAATTAGCCAACCAGATTATGTACATGTAAATACGTGTAATAATGTCCAAATAATGCATCTGGATGCAAACATCGATGAAATGCGGTATTTTGTCTGATCCATTTCAGTGTTAGCCAATGATGGCATTCTTTTAAGTGGTTTTCTTATTTCAAATGACGTACTTGTGGGTACTTTATGAGTGAGATTAAATATGGAAATTTCAAAATCAGCTATATTACTTGCAAATGGACATCGAAGCGACCAGAAAAAATGTTACAAATGATTTTCGTATGAATTTTCGCTATGTATTCGTTCACGCAAAAACGACCCTGTCAATGGAATGCCGGAAAATGTAGCATCAAGGAGGATTTTAACCAAAATGACAGCCTCAGTATTTCATAGATTATGAAGCAACATCAACATTTTTTGCAGGTATAAATCTCCAATATATGGATAATTACCACACGAAGAAACAGACTGAAAACATCCCTCTTTCATGTAGTTATCTGCTTTTGAAAATATTGTTTTATTTCATATCGCAGTGTACTTCAGCACCCTATCTTGAAAGTGGCTTGTGTAAATTAGATAATGAGCTGGGCAACTGCAATTTTACATTTATTTAGCCAAGAAACAGACCTTTAAATTAAAGTAATTACGAAGTGAGTGCATATAAAACTTTGGTATATACTGGGCTGTTTTCATTACATATTGAACGCCCCTCGTATACTTCACTCAGATGACAAAATGCATTTAACCGTATAACTTCTGAGTGCAATACATAGGAAAAAAACATATATACAATCCAGACCCCAGTCAATCACCCATGATACATCTATAGGTATGCTATGATTTCACTGTGAGGGCTTGGGTTTTATAATTAATCTGTACACCTATAATCTACAGTTTAACACTGAAGTACAATTATGCAAGTGATACTGTCACTGAATAGTACTATAAACTACATGAACTATGGGAAGGATGTTTACCAATACCCATCCTGCCACAACTCTCATCGTAAAATCAGCTACACTCGCTCAAGTGCAGTCTGAAGACAAAACCTGTGACTGGGTGGCTAAGGATGATTATAGGAATTTGGCGGGAGGGCGGGGGAAGGGAGGGGGCAGCTGTTGTTATTTACTTTCTGATGAACCTCTTAGTGCTGGTGATGTAATCACTCAGCATCATTAAGAGGCCAATCCTGTGTTCCTTGAACACTTCATCCTTCAAACTAAGGAAGATTTCTGTACTAATACCTTGTTCTCCAGTTTGGTAGAACAGTCGTGTGAGTAGCTTCTGTCTATCCAACTCATACACTTCACACTCACAGATGTAGTGATCAACCGTCTCTATAGCACCGCAGCTGCACAGTGGAGACTCTTGCAAACCTATTTTATACCTGTATTCATTCAAAGTATAACCAAGCCTCAACTGTGATATTACCTTTTTTTCTTCTATGAAGGGGACAAACATGTATGCTGGGGCCTTTAACGACACAGTCGGCTTGTAATCGTACAAAGTTCGACCAGTATCTGACGCATCCCAATAACGTTGCCATTTCATACAGCAGGATACCCTTGCAAATTTCTTGAAATCTGCCCCAGTGAGAATTTGACTATCTTCTGGAATTAATTTTGCTGCTTCAGCAGCGTCTTTAGCAAGCTCATCAGCAATACAGTTACCTCTGATGTCTGCATGTCCAGGTGTCCATTTAATACTTACCTCCAATCCAGATTTCTCCAAGTCTGAAATCAATCTTTTTATGTCTTCTGCAGTCTTTTTGTGAGAATAATTTGACCAACCCAAGCTGAGAATTCCAACTGCAGACTGACTATCAGAAAAAATGGTTATACCATGAACTTGTCTTTTCCTGTATTCAATCTGAGCAAATTCCAAGGCCATGAGAATAGCAACTAATTCTCCTAATAGAATGGATCCTCTGTTGGTAACAGGTCTTTTTAACCTAACTGGCTCAGTCTGGTTAGGAATAAATATGCAGGCTCCAGAGCCACAAGGTCCTGGGTTTCCTAAGCAAGACCCATCAGTAAAAACTACAATGTCATTTGGCTCACATATTTCTACCATGTTCTGAACAGTTACCTTTGCTTCTTCCTGTTGAGCAAATGACCTTGATTTTGAAGAACCCAATCTGTTCCAATACTCTGGTCTTGATTTGCTGGGACATAGACCCTCCAAGAAAGTGAATTCTGGTTCAATATTTATAATATTTGTACCAGAGTTTGTTTCCATATCTTGCAGTTGCAAGTCAATGAGACCAAAGGGGGGACAAATACCTTTCATTTCCGCGGTAACTATCTCGCCATTCATTCCATAACTCCTTGATTGGCTGACTGTTATCTTTTGACATGATCTTACCTCCTTCCCTAATGGACAATTCCTCTCTCCTCAACTCTAATGGCAGTACCCCTGCTTCAACTTCAACAGCATTTAAGGCTGAAGTAGCAGGGACACCTAAACACAAAGCTAGGCCCTTTCTTTGAATCTTATTTAAAGTATCAGCTGAGGAACTATTTGCCACACTGATGCTGCAAACTCCATCTGGGGAATCACTAAGGCTTTATATAACTGTAAAAGTGACTTTGTACTCAACTTCTCAGTTACACTTACCTGTCTCAAAACTGATAAGGTTTTCTCTGCCTTCCGTTCCAAAACTGACAAGTGTCCTGAGAAGCTGAGCATCTAATCCAAGTGGACTCCGAGCGAACTAGGTGTAGGATTGTAATACACAAGTATCATTTTTCCTTCAGCCTACACTAGCTTCTGCCAGCTGTGTAAAACTACTTGCCAGCCATTGAAAAGTGATGTTACGTAATGACACTGAGTTTCCAACAGTATATTGAAGGATATATGACTTTATGCAATCTGACATCGCGTTACATAAATTAATGCAAGTGTATAAGAATTTTGCTTTATATTCTAAGAATGAGTGGATATATACTCAGCATCAGTGAAAAGTTACCAGTATCTAAATTTCGATATCTTGGAAAGTATATACTACAGCTCTATGGCTATTTTTACGTTCATGTTTCTGGTCAACGACAGACTGGTTTGGGAAGATAAAACAGTTCCACGAGCCCTGGAACTATGGTGCACGTGATGCACGTGCTTCTTATGTTTTTCGCAGTTTTTTAAGAATTAGAAATCCTTATTTTCAGAGGACAACATGCAAGTACATGCCCCAGACGTTTTCATTAAAAACGCCACCAAAATGGTTTAATTTATCCCATTATACACAAAAAAAAATCAGGATACAACTTTGAGGTAGCATCAAAACATTGCATTTTCCTATACAATGCAACAGAAACTACTGGGGTCCGTCAAGGAATGGGTATAATGCATTCCGATGTGATGGATACCGTTTTCCATAGTGGTGATGCATGGGACTCTATGTCATAAAATTGAGTACTTAAGTATCCACAGTTTTTCGTTCAGAACAAACTAAATATTGTCCTATGTTAAGTGTATGTGACTTTCTGGTAACTTTTCAGTGACGTTGAGTATATATCAGTATCAGTATTCACAAATTGTTTCATAATGATAAATATTTATTAGTCAGGTCCCTTAGGGACAAAAAATAGGTCCCGTGCGAATTGTGTGCCGATTTATGGTGACCTATATCAAAACCTTCAATGGAGTCTTACATTTAACTTAAAGGTGGTCACCCATCTCAAATCCGCGTCTGAGGCTAGTTATGACATAATAAATATGGCGACCATAATAAGAAACTGCCCGTTAATATCAGCTATAGTTTGTGTTGGTATGGTCATATTTATCGAACACGAACGCTTTTTTTAACATAATATCAATTATTTTAGTCATATGATGGTAACACCAATGCTTTACCTGACTTTGACAATGAATTATTTATCGATAACTATATGTTGCATGCAAAATACCGTAGATTTCCTATAAATACCCAGCTTATCGGGCCACCTTTAGACTGATGGCTGAGAATGTTATTGCTCCCCTGGGGAATTTTGCAAGCTTATCCTATCTAAAAGAGCATTCCAAGCTGCGTCTTTTAATAGATGTTAGCACTATCTTCGCCGGGGCGTTAATCTCTGACAGCCTGTTACATATGTTACCATATTAAATTTGGAAAAAAAAAGAAAATTAAAAGTTTGAGCTACAGAAAGAAGGCTAATTATTTAAATTACTCATATGGTCTGCATATTGACTACTTTAGCTATATATAAATCTTTTGGAGCAAAATTCCAGCTTCCTGTGGTGTTCTGTACGATTACTTTAATTAGATTACCCTTTAAACATGAAAATTGTGACCAATATCATTTTACTTTTTAGCTGATATGTGCATTTTCCAAAATGTTTTGATTATTTTGTACTATCAAACGCATTTTGGTTAGAGAATATCCAAAGTTTTCTTTTGTACTTTAAATATAGTGTCTTATACGTGCAATTAAACAACCCAAAGGCTTTACCCAATTTTTAGGAGCCTAATTTGGTAGGCATAATTTAAGTAAAAATATATGAAAACATTTGCTGCTGTTGGATATCTTGCATATTTGGGATTGTCTTGCTCATATTATTAAGAATTATAGAACTTGCAGGTTTAACAACAAGACTGAAGCACTTGTTACAGGTTGTAACATATGTTACATGGCATAATAAATGAGCAAGGACATTGACTTGATGTAAGAGATGATATTTCAGGATAAAATGAATATATTTTCCTAGCTAAAGTCTCCAGCCTCTGGTGCCTTAATCTTAGGTATTGATGATTATTAAGCCCCTGTACCTTTGTTACAGATGTTATGAATATTTGTTTTCAATATTTCCTAATATGAATAATTCTAAAATAAAGATACATCCTAGAGGAACATAGAAAATAATCGTTTCACATTTAAACAGTATAATTTAGTAAATGTCCCTTTCTAATGTGAATATTCTAAACCAATCCTTATACAAAATATATACAATATCGATTATTATTTCTGCTTCTCTGGTAAAATAATTGTCCTCCTCATCTCATAAAAACCAGAATAATCAGCAAACAATATTTTGACTGCAAGCTCGGTAATGGCCTGCTTCATCCCAAACTCTTTTAGATATACTCTATCATATGTACCAATTCAAGGTGCATTGAATAGGAGATGTTTGCACACTGTAAGCATGAGTGTTAGCCTGTAACAGCTTATTACATATGTTACTTTATCAATTTGAGAATAAGAAAATTGAAAGTTTGAGCTACAGAAAAAAGAAATAAAAGTTAGCTAGTCAATGAACATTCTAATAGTCTGCAAATTACTGGATGACTTTACTACATATGGCAGCTGTTTACGGCTACATGTTGTATTATATGCGTTACATGAACTTAATTATAATTTAAAAGGGGTAATTTTGGCTATCGTCATTTAGTTTAACGGTTTAGATTATGATAATTTTACTCTTAATTCAATATTTTGGCCCAAGGCTTTTATTAAGAAAACCATGCACTTCAATGTAAACTATAAGATGGTGGAACAGAGACTATGTAGTTGACATTGAAGTGCATGTTTTTTCTTGATAAAGGCCTTTGGCCGAAATATTGAATTAAGAGTAAAATTATCATATGTGTTTAACATTGTTCAATGTGTTATATAAATGCTTATCGTTTTAGATTAAGTTTAACAAACCTATACTCAATTGACGAATACAAAAACCAAAGTTTGCTTTTCTATCTTAAATATTTTGTTTTATATGAGCTAATGCACAACCCTACCCCCCAGTTTAGCAGAGGAGCAAATTTTGTTTTCGTCGCTTAAATAAAACACATATAAAACAATTGCAGAATGTTGATATTTTACATTTTCTTAAACAGTCTTGCTCAAATATCATCAAGTTTCTAAGATCTGAACACTTATTAAAGATGTCAATGTGCACATATGGCACAACCAGGGCTATGATCGAATTCCATGCACTTTAAGGTGCTGATATTAACTAGTTCAATGTCAGGAAAGAGCAAGAAATCATATTGGCAGGCATTTAGCTATGCTGGGGACTCTATCCACGAAGCATTCTTTCACCTCGGCTTAGTGCCCTTAATAAGCACTGTGGCAGATGCACTAGAGTAATAAATTTGTAAAGTGTCCTGACTTCTTAGCTCTTGTCTGTGATGTCTAACTGTGAGTTTGTTACTTTCCCATTTGTATCCTGGGTCAGATGGGGAACTTGATTGTATCGATTCCTGACTTTTGCCGTCTTTCTTACTTTGTATTAGCCAGTCACCGATATTATTCGACTCACTGCGTTGACGTTGTGGATATTTTGGAGAAAAAAAGCTGAATTACAAAAACTACCAATTCCAAGAGCTTTGATTCTCGAAGGTGTCAAACGTGCGCAGTACCAGTGCATCTTTTGGAAAACCCCATCTGTCATTAATCCTGACAAATCAATGCCTGACAATTATGGTAAGAAGCGGGACTGTGATAAATAGTGTCCCATTATGATGACATTGCCCATGTGCGGATCCAGAGGGGGATAGGGGGTCCGGACACCCCCTGGAAAACAACAAATACGTATATGGGTTTCTAAAGAAATTAGCGTTTGCCCCCCCCCCCCCCCCTGGAAAAAGTTTGACACCCCCTGGAAAATAATGGACCCCCCTGGATCCTTGGTAAGTATAGTTTACTCAGCAATAAAACCATTGGACTCCCTCTGTAAACTGTAAAATAAGCTGTAGACTAAATAAAACTGACAAAAATTCCTGGATCCGCGCATGTTGCCTCCTGCCCCTGAAACCCCTCTGCAGCCGATAAAATGTGGTTGCAGCATGTCTGTATGCGAAACATCTCGGTGTAAGTACAAAGTAAACCATTTATATTGTACTGATTTGTGTTGCCGTGGAGCAGACGAGGACTCATGCAAAATATTGCCAGTGGTCAATATGACTTTTGAACAACTATTTTGATGTGGATTCAGATATTTCTTTAGGCATATCAACAAGAATGCCTTATTTCCGATTTTGACCTTTGAAGACGATTCTACCTATAAGCATGCGAAAGATAAATCAGATTGTAACAGTTTTCTATTGGCAGTGCTATCGAAATACAATGGGTAACTTGTAGAGGGTTTATCCTTATTTCCATATCATGAACTTACTACTAAGTAGACTCTTCTAACGTTTGATTCTTCAGGGGTCAAAATCGGACTATAATGAGTTTGGTTGAGAGTGAATGCAAATGATTATTACTACTATCTTTTCTTCGAGTGTAGGATAAGCAGCTACAGATAAGCCAAAGCTTTGAAGCGTGACTCTATTTTCATACTAGAAAAAAGGGTTTCGGGCATTTATTTACATTTACATGAAAGCTTTGACATACACATATGTTCTAGCCGGACTGGCCCATTTTACGTATTCTGCATCAATCGTTTGAAATAGAAAGATCCAAAGGTCATTGGTCAGAGGTCGTGGTACATCTATATATATATATAAGCATAAGATATTATATTTACACCGTTCATTATCAAAAACACTGTGTGTTTTTCATTCACTCCACTGTCTTTTTATTCGTAAATCGTGACGGCATTTATGTCCCACCCTCGAACTGACTTCACACTATCTGAATATATTTTATATGTTACGATTTAAAAGAGTTTGTTTTCAGTCATGCTACGGCTGCCAGTTTATTAAAGGAATATTTCCATGCGTTGGAAATGGACAAACCGCATATATATGTGGTATTTACATATAAGGCGTCATTTCAATGACGTTATCTTTTTTTTGTTCTGATGCGAAAACACTATGGGCGACAAGTTAATTTTAATTATTAACCTCCTAAGATTAAATTTGGTGCATTTCGACTGAAATTGGCAAACAAAATTCAAGAAAGTCCTGATCGCCATAGACTACAACGGACATACCGTTTAAATTGCACTGATACAATATACGTTATTTTGTTGACGTCATAATGACGTCCAGACGTGAAATCCAGATGGGTGACCAGGTGATTTTCATTAGTTATCCCCTAAAGTTTGATTTGGTATAGGTCACCATAAATCGGCATCAAATTCGCACGGGAGTCCCGATCGCCCCTGACTATATTTACAATCCATATCATACTGATTCATAGTATAGCATCTCAGTATTGGAAATAGTCACAATCCGTATCATACTGATAATGAGTATTGTATCTCAGTATTGAATCATTACACAACCTGTATCATACTGATGATAAGTATTGTATCTCAGTATTGAATAATTTCGCAACCTGTATCATATTGATGATAAACACGAGACAAATCGGTATTTGATATATTCACAATAGAGCTTTAGACCTGGGATCGAAAAGTTGCTAGTTTGATTCTCCCTGCTGGCTGAGTCACTGTGTTGTGTCCTTGAACAAGACACTTTATCCACTGCTTGGTACTGGTTCAATCCAGGAAGACAGGAAATCGCCTCAACATGACTGAAAAATTGTTGTCTGGGACGTAAAACATCCAAACAAATAGGTAAATCGTCTCAATTTAATATTTATCTACAATCTGTATCTTACTGATAATTATAGCATCTCAGTTTTGAATATATTTCAAAATCAGGTTCACATTGATGATAAGTAGGGTAAAGGTTGGTAACTTCCGACATCAGGTAAATTCGGACATACATTTGCAAACACTGGGAATCCAGATGAGCCGTCTCATCAGGATTTCCACTGTTTGCTTAGATAATTGATTTTTTATTCCAATAATCAAAATATGAAACAATCAAAGTCGCTATCCGAATTTACCTGACCCTCCAACTTTACCCGACTTTACCTTACAGCATCTCAATGCTGAAAATATTTTTAATCTGTATCATACTCAGTCTGGTAATAAGTATACACTGAACAAAATTTCTAATTTGTCACTTTTTTAACTCATTATTTCTGACCAAGCGCTAATAACATTGAAATGAAATTTTGCCTAAATATGTACAGTTTAATGGCCAAAAACTTAGCGGTCTTTCAGACAAGTTGTCTTTCAATCCACAGTTTTTTGGTTAAAAATGCAAAAATACGCTTTTTTGAAGAAAAGTGGTTTTAAGTGAAGTTTTATATAAGATTTAAGTACAGTTGGTAATAAACTGGTCTAGCCGACTACAAAAACACATAACACTTGACATTTGGACCAGGGTAAATTTTTTATGCATATTTTAAAATATCACATTTTTCGAGATTTTTAAAATTCATCAGTAGCTTGTGCAAAAATCGTTGCATGCATTTTATTGTATCTGAATTGTCTAACAGAATAGAACTTGATTCGTCCATTTTGTGATGACAAACATTTCACTGCTGCTGTGCACTTCCGGTTTGAATGAAAAACTTAAAAAAATCATTTTGACAGTACTTTGCATTTTTGTTCAATTTCCAAATTAGAACAGTGACGTCTAGTAGTAATGAATAAACGCTGAAAATTTCAATGCCATGTCGAAGATAATAAAGCGTACAGAACAGTGCGAACTTCGTATGTAAATTGTAAAGCTGAATTTCTATGATTTAGCTGCTCGTAGTGTTTGTCTTCATGCTATTACGTAACAGAAACGAGGAGTCCGAGTGAAGCAACACATTTGAAACTTGTTCGTCTTAAATCAGGGCATCCAGTAACATCTTCAAACAAACAAAAACACAAATGGATAGCGTCTCCGTGGAATATTTAATATTGTAGAAAAAAGTGTGACTTTTTGAAATCAGGGTACTTTTACTCTAGCTTCAACTTTGCAAGAAGTACCTGTTATTTTTAAATGAAATAACCTGCAAAGTCTTGACAAAACCTTGCTTAATTTATAGAAGCATGAATGTTGTATATCCGAATCTTACTTTCAAAACAAGCGTAAAAATGTATGGTGACCAATTAGAAATTTTGCGCAGTGTATAATCTTATTACTGAATATATTTCACAATCAGGTTCACACTGATGACAATTACAGCATCTCAATGCTGAAAATATTTACAATCTGTATCAGACTTAGTCTGATTATAAGTATATCATCTTAGTATTGAATATATTCACAATCTATTATATTGATGCAAAGTATAGCATTTCAGTACTGAAAATATTTAAAATCTGTATCATACTGATGATAAGTATGGCACCCCAGTACTGAATAAGTTCACAGTCTAACATACTGATGAAAATTATAGAGTACTGAATATATTCTCAATCTGTATCGTACTGATAAATAGTATAGCATCTCGGTATTGAATAACTTTACAATCTTTATAATACTGGTGATAAGTTAAGCATCAAAGTGCTGGATGTATTTGCAATCTGTATCATACTGATTACTGATTATCAGTATAGCATCTTATTATTGAATATATTTACAATCTGAATCGTATTGATGATAAGTATTACATCCAAGTGCTGGATATACACAAAATCTGTTTTACTGATGATAATTATAGCGTCTAAGTATTGGATATATTCTCAACCTGTATCGTACTGATGAATAATATAGCATCTCAGTATTGAATAAATACACAAGCTGTATCATACTGTATAGCATACCAGTACTGGATATATTCACAAACAGTATCATATTGATACTGAATACATTAACAATCTACCTTACTGATGATAAGTACAGCATCTTAGTATTGAATAGATTTACAATCTATATCCTACTGATAATAAATCTAGCTTCTCAGTTATGAATATATCCACTATCTATTATGCCCATGATAATTATAGCATCTCATTACTGAATCGAACCATGAATCCCGACCTTGGTAATCAAACAACAATGTACTAAAATCTGAAAGTGCACAACAATAGTTTCTTATTTGATAAATAGAGAATACTATGTGAGTGTCTTTTGATATCAAGTTTACCAGGGGAGGCTTTGAGAACACTTCTTGACATCGTGAGGCTTGCAGAGATATAGAGAATACTAGGCGAGTTTATTTTGATATCAAGATTACTAGGCAAGCCTTTAAGAAAGCTTGTTGATATCGCCAGGTTTGCCGAGATAAAGAGAATGCTAGGTGATCAAGTTTACAAGGCAAGGCTTTGAGAATGCTTGTTGACATCGCGAGGCTTGCTGTGATATAGAGAATACTAATAATGCCGTATTTATAGATTTTTGTGTCGATTCAATGTCATTGACGACGTCAGTCAAAAAGAGCGATGTCCAGGAAGATAAAGGCACATGCCATGAGATATGCAACGTTTATCAGGTCAACATGCAACAATACATTTATTATGAGAAGTAACTGATAAAACAAATAATTCTGGAGGGATTTCCATTATTTTCCAACAATTTCGTTCACTCGGCGATTAATGAGCGGTCAAAAAGTAGAGCTGTCAACAGTGCATGCCATCTTGAACGAGGAACCTTGATTGGCGTATTTGACGTCTTTAGCAAAAAGTACCTCCTAGGCTAATCAAATGATCCTTGACTTCCATGACAAAACGTCAATAATATAGATGGATCTTTTTCTTTTGTTTTAATCAAATACAGTCTTTGGGAGAATAAAATGGCCTTTTCATGATGGAAGTATTCGAAAATAGTAGAAAAGGTAAAACTGCATGTTTGAAACAATTTACCAGTACTTACTTGCTTGAACTTTATATTTTCACTTTGGCAGCAGGATATGCTACACTGTCTCGTAGTAGCTTTTGTCCCACTGCTGCCCATGCTCAGTGACAAGACTTACGCACAACATTATATAAACAAAAATGGCCGCAATTCAAGGTTGGTCACGATTTTAGGTTCGACGACGATATCATTCTGATGAATAGTAAAGCATCTCAGTATTAAATATATTCTCAATCTGTATCATAATGATGATAAGTATAACAACCAAGTATTGGATATATTCACAATCTGTAACCTACTGATGATACGAATAGCCTCTCAGTATTGAATAAATTCACAATCTGTATCATACTGATGATAAGTATTTCATCTTAGTATTGAATATATTCTCAACCTGTATTGTACTGATGAATAGTAAAGCATGCCAGTATTGAATACATTCACAATCTAGATTATACTAATGATAACTATAGCATTTCAGTAGTGAGGCTTGTATAGAGGGGTACCAAATATCCCATATCCCTTGAAGTAAACAGGCAAGTATCCCTTATAAACTGCCAAATATCCCCATAATTAATTTTCTTAAATATTCAATATCCCTGGAATTAACGAAAATACTAAACACAGTATCCTATATCCCTGGAAGTAAAATGGATAGTATCCTATATCACTGGAAGTATAATGACAAATATCCTGTATCCCTAAAACCCCTATACAAGCCTCATTAGTGAATACAATTATATATTTTCAAGGTCTATTATATATACTGATGATAAATATAGTATTCTGAATGTATTTGCAATCTGTATCATACTGATGGTATAGCATCCTAAGTATTGAATATATTCGCAATCTGTATCATACTGATGGTAAAGCATCCTAAGTATTGAATATATTCGCAATCTGTATCATACTGATGGTATAGCATCCTAAGTATTGAATATATTCGCAATCTGTATCATACTGATGGTTTAGCATCCTAAGTATTGAATATATTCGCAATCTGTATCATACTGATGGTATAGCATCCTAAGTATTGAATATATTCGCAATCTGTATCATACTGATGGTATAGCATCCTAAGTATTGAATATATTCGCAATCTGTATCATACTGATGGTAAAGCATCCTAAGTATTGAATATATTCGCAATCTGTATCATACTGATGGTATAGCATCCCAAGTATTGAATATATTTGCAATCTGTATCATACTGATGGCATAGCATCCCAAGTATTGAATATATTCGCAATCTGTGTCATACTGATGGTATAGCAACCCAAGTATTGAATATATTCGCAATCTGTATCATACTGATGGTATAGCATCCCAAGTATTGAATATATTCGCAAACTGTATCATACTGATGGTATAGCATCCCAAGTATTGAATATATTCGCAATCTGTATCATACTGATGGTATAGCATCCCAAGTATTGAATATATTCGCAATCTGTATCATACTGATGGTATAGCATCCCAAGTATTGAATATATTCGCAATCTGTATCATACTGATGGTATAGCATCCTAAGTATTGAATATATTCGCAATCTGTATCATACTGATGGTATAGCATCCTAAGTATTGAATATATTCGCAATCTGTATCATACTGATGGTATAGCATCCCAAGTATTGAATATATTCGCAATCTGTATCATACTGATGATAAGTATAGCATCTCAGTACTGAATGCTATATACACACTCTGTATCATACCAATGATAAGTATAGCTTCCCGGCACTGAATGAATTCACAATTTGTATCATACTGGTGATGTTTATCATCTCAGCACTGAATGTTATATACACAATCTGTATCATACTGATGATAAGAAAAGCATTTCAGCACTGAATGAATTCACAATCTGCATCATACTGATGATATGTATAGCTTCCCGGCACTGAATGAAATCATAATCTGCATCATACTGATGATATGTATAGCTTCCCGGCACTGAATGAAATCACAATCTGTATCATACTGATGATAAGTATAGAATCTAAGTTGTGCATATATTCACAAATTGTATCATACTGGTGATAGGTATATTATCTAATGTATTTACAATCCCCATTATACTGAAGATAAGTATGCCATCTAAGTACTGGGTATATTCACAATCTGCATCATACTGATGATAATTATATAAGTAAAGCATCTCAGTAATAGATATATCAACAATTTGTATCATACTGATGATAGGTATAGCATCTAAGTTTTGCATATATTCACAATCTTTATCATACAGGTGATATGTATATCATCTAAGTACTGGATATATTCACAATCTGTATCATACTGATGATAAGTATATCATCTAAGTACTGGATATATTTTCAATCCGTTTAAGATATATTGATGACCTAATCTGTTACTCTGCGATGACTGGAGAGAAACGGAATAATTCACACCTGAGTTAACAAGAATGCTAAGTAATGAATATGTTCTAAATCCATATTATACAATTATTGACTTCATTGAGGTAGACATAGGGATTTATCTACCCTTAAAACTGATATTCACCTCGGCCGAAATTGAAGTCAATAACTGTTTTGTTACATGACTTTTCATTTAAGAATGAAAAAATTTGCTACTTTCACTTTGGTTGTTAAAGACATGTTCAAACTTCAATCAAAGACATCTAAGGACTTTCTTACAAGTTTAAGCAACTGTTATTAAAATATTACAATGTAGTATTTTGCATTTTCAAAATAATGTATATTAATTCCCTTAATGAGGAATATTATACAATTATTGACTTCAATGAGGTAGACATAAGGATTTATCTACCGGAAAAAAGTGATAATTCACTGTGGCCGCTAGGCCGAGGTGAATATCACTTTAAAGGGTAGATAGATCCTCATGTCTACCGAAATTGAAGTCAATAACTGTTTTGTTATATGACTATTCATTTAAGAACGAACATTTTGCTACTTTCACTTTTGTTGTTAAAGACATCTAAGGACTTTCTCAAAAGTTTTAGTAACTGTTATTAAAATATTTTAATGTAGAATGTATAGCTCGTGAAAATTAACCCCGTACTGATGAATAAATTTCACGGTCGAAATAGTTTCCGACGAAACAACTCGTTGTATTTCGCATTTTTTCGTGTATTTCCGATTGTGCAGATAGATTACAGTTTATGCAACCAATCTTACTGCAGAGTAGCGCAGTGATGCGAACTCGGAGGCTGCGAGTTCGAGTCTCACCTGTGGTGTCTGTTTTTTTTTTTTTTTTTTTTTTTTTTTTTTTGAAGAATAAAGTATTCAAATATTTTTTTCCACCAGTTTCGCGTGCAAAGTGAAATTATCGTTCTACCCAAATAATTATTTGAGTTTCACTGAAATCTACATTACTGTTATAGCGTTGCGACATGCCTGACAGTAAACTGCAATCTTTATGCTCTCTAAGGTCGAAAGCAAAGCAAATCGTTGCAAACGTCGCTAAGTACTTTTTGCAGGAATCAAAGAAGGAAACGTCACCAGCCTCTTACATACGACGCACTGTAGAAGCGACGGGGGTTAGCAGCACTACGGTGGTTAAGATTCGGAAGGAGCAGATGGACACGGGCGATCTTAGGTCACCAAAACGTTCAGGAAGGGGACCTTACAAGCCAGTCGATGACTGATCAGACTGTTATAAGGAACAAGATACAGGAGTTCTGCACCAGTGAAGGAGAATGAAATGACGCTTTTTTCGCTGTTCTGTAAATTGTTTTCTGTGTATTATCGAATGAAATGAAAAAAGTCAATAAGCAATGCTTATTAGATACCCCCCGCACAGTAAGAGTCAGTGAAAAAACTTGGCAAGTTATAGTTCGAACAAGAAGACCTTATTTTTGATAAGAAGATTTCAGTAGAATCTGTGCAAACAAAAATTATAAACTCCTTCATGCATATGTTCAATGTGTCTACATTGTATCCGCAAAGTATCAAATTGCTCCATCAAAAGCTGTAGTAGGAGTTGATCGGCCCATAAAGGCACTATCCATGCATATACAAAAGCCATATAAGGGAATAATTGTCTAAGTTCTCACAGTTGTCATTTTGTCAAAATTATTTTTTGTGAACCAAACTCCATCATGCATATGTTCAATGTGTCTGCATTGTATCGGCAAAGTATCAAATTGTTCCATCAAAAGCTGTAGTAGGAGTTGATCAGCCCATGAAGGCACCATCTATGCATATACAAAAGCCTAATAAGGGAAAAATTGTCTAAGTTCTCACAGCTGTCATTTCGTCAAAAATTATTTTTTCTGAACAAAACTCCTTCGTGCATATGTTCAATGTGTTTAAATTGTATAGGCAAAGTCTCAAATTGTTCCATCAAAAGCTGTGGTAGGAGTTGATCGGCCCATGAAGGCACCATCTATGCATATACAAAAGCCTTATTAGGGAGAATTGTCTAAGTTCTCACAGCTGTCATTTTGTCAAAAAATATTTTTTTCTAAACCAAACTTCTTCATGTGTCTACATTGTATAGGCAGAGTATCAAATTGCTCCAAAAAAAGCTGTGGTAGGAGTTGATCGGCCCATAAAGGCACTGTCTATGCATATACAAACACCTTATTAGGGAAAAATTGTCTAAGTTCTCACAGCTGTCATTTTGTCAAAAATTATCTTTTCTAAACTAAACTCCTTCATGCATATGTTCAATGTGTCTACATTGTATAGGAAAAGTATCAAATTGTTCCATCGAAAGCTGTGGTAGGAGTTGATTGGCCCGTATATGGCCTATAATAGCATAAGCACAAAGCACCATATTAAAAGCCATTTAGAACTACAAAGGGAAATAACTGTAATAGAATTGGCCCCTAGCCCTTAATTTTTTGTCTAAAGTATTTGTCTTGCATATATAAACATGTTTGCAAGGTTTGATGAAAATCCAGCAATGACTCTTCGAGTTATTAAGGAAACAAAGCGTTACGGACGGACGGACGGACGCACGGTCAACGTGAAAACAGTATACCCCCTACAAACAAAGTTTGCGGGGGGTATAAAAAAAACTTATGAAAACAGATATTATGGAAATAAAAAAGAAACATCATTGCAAAACATATAGCAAAACAAAGTAAATTACATGAAAAAAAAAAAAAAAAAAAAAAAAACAGATAAAAAAAGGAAAAAAACGTAACCCTTTCCGGAGTCGAACTCATGACCACAATATTTCAAAAACTACACATTACCTCTCGGCTAATCTCTGCTTACTTGCTGCAATGCTCTCAAATACCAATAACTACTTTGTTTTGTCAATTCAATTCCCTCTTCGCAAATACGGAAATGTACGAAGCTATTAATAAACTACGCAACTACCGTATAATCTATGCAAATTTTATTCATGAGTACGGGGTAAATTTTCACGAGCTATGCGCTAATGCACGAAGCCGGGTTCGTGTTGGCGAGGGATTTAGCAAAGAGTTTGAGGTGAAGCTTGGGGTCCATCAGGGATCCGTACTCAGTCCCTTGCTCTTCATCATTGTGCTGGAGGCCTTGTCACGTGAGTTTCGGGCTGGTGTTCCCTGGGAGGACCTATATGCAGATGATCTTGTCATCATTGCTGACTCCCTAGAGGAATGTGTCAGAAGGTTCTTGATATGGAAAGAAGCCATGGAGAAGAAGGGATTGAGGGTAAATGCAGGAAAGACAAAGGTCATGATCTGTGGTGCAGGCCTGGACCTCTTGCAGAGTTCAGGCGAATACCCATGCGCTGTCTGTTGTACAGGAGTAGGCAACAACAGCATCTACTGCAATGGCTGCAAACTTTGGGTGCATAAGAAATGCAGTGGGCTACAACGACTGACACCAAATCCTGATTATAGGTGTGCGCGGTGCATGGGAAATGCTCGCCCTATTGACGGCAGACCACAGAGCGAAGTCCAGGTCGGACCTGATAAGCTTGAGGTGGTAGCTTCCTTCTGCTACCTAGGTGACATGCTTTCTGCTGGTGGAGGCAGTGAAATGGCGGTCAGTACTCGTGTGAAAACCGCCTGGAAGAAGTTCAGGGAGCTACTACCAGTCACATCTCACATCCCGCCACCTCTCTTACAAGACCCGTGGCCATGTGTTCAGCTCTTGTGTGCGGAGCGCCATGCTCCATGCCAGTGAAACTTGGCCGCTTACCAAGACGAACCTGCAGCGCTTGCAATGATAGGGCCATGATCAGACAGATCTGCAGTATCAAGCCAGAGGATGTGGCCAGGGTAAGGTCAAGCGAGCTACTGGCAAAGCTTCAGCTTGAGGGCCTCGACCTCATTTTGAGAGAGAGAAGGCTTCGCTGGTTTGGACATGTGGCGCGTTCGAGTGGTGCAATCAGAACAGCATATGATATGCAGATTGACGGCAAGCGGGGAGCAGAGAGGCCCAAGCAAACATGGAAGAAACTGACAGAGAAAGATTGCCGTGAGTGGAAGCTCACCACAGTTGACCCTCAAGAAAGGAGCATCTGGAGATCAGGTGTGAGATCTGCTATGCGTGCAGCTAGCCAGTTACCTGGAAAGGGGCCCACTGATGTGGATGATGCCCCTGCACCTGCACGTTAATCAAAAATCCGATTATGATGATGATGATGATGATAGTATTTTGTATTTTCAAATGTATATTAATTCTCTTAATGGGGAATATAAAATGTTATCATAAACTGTTTTTACAGTTTGTTTATTCAAACAAAGATAAATAAGCAAACAAAACTGTTGTAAAAAATCATGAAAGACTTTTATTTACCTGCTGGGAGGTGAAACAGCAAATCATGTCAATTTCATGCAGCACATGTTAGTTACACACTCATCATGCTATTTTTAGCTCTCTAGAGGGTAATATTGCAGAAGTGTCAAAAAAATTAATTTTTTGAAACTAGTCCGAGCTGGTTTTCATGCAATATTAACGTGCGGACCGGTTAAGACCAGTTTCCAGGTAGACATAAAGATTTATGAAGACAAACTGGGCCAATCAGGAGACAGGATTCTCTCCAGTCATATAACAAAAAAGTGTTATCATAAAACTGTTATTATAGTTTGTTTATTCAAACAAAGATAAATAAGCAAACAAAATAAAAGTGTTGTAAAAAATCACAAAAATCTTTAATTTACCTGTTGAGAGGTGAAACAGCAAATCATGTCAATTTCATGCAGCACATGCTAGTTTTACACTCATCATGCTATTTTTAGCTCATTAGGGGACAATATTGCAGAAGAGTCAAAAATATTAACTTGTGGAAACTAGTTCAAGCTGGTTTTCATGCAATATTAACTTGAGAACCGGTTTAGACCAGTAGTAAGGTAGACATAGAGATTTATGAAGACTAATTGGGCCAATTAGGAAACAGGATTCTCTCCAGTCATATAACAATATATATTCTGAGGAGCGCGGTGGTGAACAGTGGTAGAGTGTTAGACTTGAGGTTTGAGACTCACCCGAGGCACTGCATTGTGTCATTGAGCAAGAAACTTTATCCTCTGCTAAATACTGGTTCAATACAGGAAAACATCAGGACATGACTAAAAACTTGTTGACTGGAATGTAAATCAGCAAAACAAATAAACAATCACAGGACACTGAAGTTTAACAGATCAGTACTGAATATATTCACAATCAATATCTTATTTTATCACAAGCAGTGAATTCAATGCATATCAAATGTGAGTAAAACTGGTATTTTTCTACAGTGAAAAAATATCGTATTTTTCACTAGTGACTGATACGATTTATATTTTCACTGTAGAATAGAACAGAACTGTAGCATAACAAGGCTTTCTTGGCAGTTTTGTGACTGAGATTTTTTAACATAAGGTTTTAAGTGAAGTATATTTGTCGAAAATAACGTTACTTATGTTGTGACGTCAACATCAAACATAATGACGTTACTGTTTGACCTGGCGTAGCGCCAGTTTGCACGTGACGCCTATTTCTTTAAATGCTGATTTCTTGCGTTTCATTCGTTAAAATATGATTCTAAGCCATTTTCTAGGTGCAAACTATGTTTACACCCAATGTTATACCCAATAAACACACTGCAAAAGTCAAATCTAACGAGAAACGACCAAGTAAAAAGTAAGGCTGTGATTTCTGTATTTCCGTTGAGTATAAAATAAAGAGAAAATTTACTTTTTTTTCGGCAAATACCAAATATATTTCATCTCGTGCGGTGAGAATATCAGCATTTTTACTCGTGCTACGCACTCGTGAAAAATACTGATTTTTTTCACCGCACTCGATGAAATATATTTGGTATTCACCTCAAAAAAAGTAAATATCCTCTATATATATACTGATGACAAGTAGATCAGTATAAAAAGTGTATTCAAAATCTGTATCATACTGATGGCAAGTATAGTAGATCAATACTGAATATATTAACACTCCATACCATACTATTAGGCACCTACTGATGATAAGACGAGCAGATAGGATCTGGATATTTTCACAAATTTAGGAATAATTTAAGTTTAGCAGACCAGCTCTGAATATTTTCTATCATAATCCTCGTAACGGATATCCTTTAGTTGCACTTACAGCTTATCATTTACACACTGGTATGTTTACCATTTGAATAATGCTATCAGTATGCAAAAATTTAATGATTTCTGATCGATTTCAAAATGAACCCCTGTTGTGTAAAAAATGTCCTGCAAAATACTGGTGAACACAGCCAGCACATGGGAATG
This sequence comes from Loripinus fragilis, assembly GCA_964019695.1. Lineage (NCBI taxonomy): Eukaryota > Metazoa > Mollusca > Bivalvia > Lucinida > Lucinidae > Loripinus > Loripinus fragilis. The sequence continues at coordinate 68,065,439 of OZ026525.1, read as the reverse complement.
TGATACTTATGGCATCTGCGAGATCTGCCAAGGCTCATGCCAGATCTTCCAGAGCCTTTGCTGCTCGCATAAACAAAGAATAAAATAAGATGGTCAAGTTTTAAAAGAATACCCGTTACCTGGGCATGCATGTTTTAATAGTGACATTAGACATTAATCGGAAAATAACGGCTCAATTCGAGAATCAAGCCTAGGATGTATGTAAGGTGTAACCTATGTATGAAAAAGCTGTATTTTATTAGCCGGAACTGGTGTAAGGAAAATAGTACTGTAACATGTTGGTTCAGTCCTATTTTAATCCATTATTCCGATTACTCGAAACGAATAAATGATGTTTATGTTTTTCAATAAAATATCGCTATAGCGATATTTTATTGGAAATACATTAACTTCATTTATAGCAATGTTTATTTTGGAATTTTGTAACCGTTTGTTTGGCTGCAATCACACTTGTAATTGTGTTGGCATGGTTTCTGTGACGTCAGCGTCACGTTATCAAAGTAGACCCTCTCAGGGCTCGAAATTTTTGTTTGGACCTACTCGTCCTGTGGGGCAAGTGGTCTAAATTTTTCACTCGTCCTTACTCCAGTTGAACTCGTCCTTAAGTCTGGTTTTAAAATATTTTCCAACAAGACTATAACTCTTAACTAAAGATATCATGGATGAACCTATTTTATATTGTCACGCATGTGATATTGCACGGATTCATAAAAAAATTCAAAAATCATATTAATCTAGGAAAACCTTAAATCATGATTTATAGTTATGAAAAATTAATCAAATATAAAAATAAAAAATAATCATATAATTTGTCGAATTAATAACACCAAATTGTGTTATCCTTAGGCTAATGTGACAGGGTGTCTTTTTAATCACTTGGTTTATTGCATGGCTATATTAACCAACAAAACAAGTAAAGATATTTACTGTTATTTATTATATAATGCCTATTCCATGTAATAATATGGTAAATTCCATTGAAAACGCCAATATCAGGGGATCCTGCGGTATCCTGTGGTAGCCTGCGGTATCCTGCGGTAATCAGACTGACCCCCGTTTTCGTATACAGAGATAAAATCCGGAACGTCGGCTTTATACTTTCAAAACCCTTAGGCCGAATTGATTTTCCAATGTGTCCCGGTATTTAGTTCAAAAATCAACCAGATTTTACCGGGTTGCATTTACTGCTGACTAGTGTAAATATCCGGTCACATTTTAGTGACATTTTAAACCTACTGAACGATCTTTCTTCAATGTGTTTGCGTTGCTTTTGCAGGCTGTAAAACATGCTAGTTAGTTCTTCTCTTTTTCCTCAAGAAAGATTACAAAACCAAAAAAATCTACTAGTCCTGTCGGGCTAGCAAATGGCAATTTCCACTCGCCCTTACCGAACTTCCACTCGTAAATACGAGCGGACGTGTACAATTTTCGAGCCCTGCCTCTATGTACATCGTAGGTCTGAATCCATGGAATTGGCCGAGTCAGTTCCGATTGTTTACACATATGTGATAAGTATCACTATATCATGGGCTAGCTACCCAAAATGTTTATAAAAAACCCGTACTTCCTCAAAACTGACTCGTAAATATTACGAAAAAAATGCTGTAGAACTATGATGTCTTTCTTGAAAGAATAAGAAACCCTGGCCAGTATACTTCTAGAGTTGGGTCCTCTTGATCACTCTTCTTTGAATATATGTAATGTAACCTGGAATAAAAGAATCGTGTATGAAAGCTTGATAAGGCCTCGATTGGACCTGCCCATGAGACCATGGTATGTACTGCATAGGCATAAAACATGCTTAAATCGCACACGCATCAATCCCTTGGGGTCACCGTTTGTCATCACTTGGCAAGCCTCGTTATAACAAACTGTGATCCTCGCGATGGATTTTTCTATCCCAGCCACACACGCACTCATATATTTTTCTAATATATTCGGATCTAACTGGTTTGATAGGCTACCTAGCTAGTCTGATTCTTCGCCGGGTTGCCTGTTTTTTGCTGCACTGACTCTTATTATTTCCTTGCATTTGCTTGAAACATTGGTTGTGGATATGCATTAGTAGAGTCACATTGATACTCTTCTAATGAGTAACCATGCTTTTTGTATTAGGATCGCTATTTTTATGAAAAGACGTGTCTCCCTCTGAGGGCATATCCCTCTAAGATTATAATATTTCATTATAGAATATAGTGCATGGTGCTGGATTGGTGATTTAAAGGTCCCGGGTTAGAATCCCATCGTCATCACCACGGTATTGTGCCCTTCTTTATTATACATTTGCTCAGTGCCGCCTCAACCAAAGAAAACATCATGCCATGACTGTAATTGTTGACTGGGATATAATTCATATAACCAAACGAGGAAAATAAAACATAGTCCTAATGGGGAGATAAACCATTCGCTGTATGAGTAGTCTCCCCTGGAAGTGTATCCAGACACGTTAAGAAAATTTCAGTTTCAGAGCTTGCAATCAATACAGCAGTAGAGAGAAATGAATGCTGCCAGCAGATAAACGGAAAACTGTCAATTCTTAGCTTATAGAAATCATCAGGGGATATAACAATATCTATCCAGAGATGCAAAATCCATGCTTTCCTAATTCTGAGAAAATATGTTAACCATTAAAGCACCACTTAAAATTTGAAGATGGCACGCTAACCAATTTTCAGTCTAGCTTTCTTTCTTTTATTGGACATAGGCAAACATAGCACGTTATAGTGGTATTTGGATCCTCTCTGCCCTCATCAACTAAAAAAACGTAGTGAAAGTTGGACCCCCTCAAAACGTGACGTCTGATCAGAGTCTTCACTGTTTCTTACAATATTTTGTATTACAATTTGAATATTTTTTTAAAAATGTTCTAATAGAGGACGCATTCTTCTGTGGACGATTATATGTTATTTGGTAAACTGGCTTAGCTTATATCTGTGATTGGGGCACCTCCTGGCCATAATCAGTCGTTTTGTTACAGCTCAGTCCCTTTATACCGTTTATGAAAGAATCATGTTATTTGTGAATCATGTTATAAGGGGACAAATTTAAAAGAAGTTGTAGGAAAATGACAATGAGTGGTCATTTTCCTATTGAGTGGTCATTTTCCTAGAATTCTTTTGTAAAATCCCCTAATAAAAATGGAAGCCACACCATAATCGTGGTATGACCAAATCCTGTAATAACGAGGTGCGCTATAAAGAGATTGCAATGTACCAATGTAACAGTGAAAAGTCTTTATAACGACATTCTTTATAACAGCAAAATTCTTTACAACGTCAATGGTATTTGCACAAATGTACTAGTTTAGCTTGGATTTGAATTCATTACAACAGAAATTTAGTTAAACGTCAAATTATTTGGGGACAAACAGTGTCATTGTAAAGAGGGTTGACTAACTTTTGATGAAGCTCTTCTAATTCCTTTGTGTCTTTGTGAACGTCCTTATATTTCTGCCAAGCAGACCATGTACTCAGATAGCCAATGTATGCCGAAACTGGCATCTGTCGATGTATAGATATAGAGTCCGACTCAATCCTGGAATAAATAAAAGTGTATCTTAGTAGGGCTTACCCTGGCTCAGAAGGACCTCTGACACTTTGATAGGGTATCTGCCTATTTTTCAGATGCTTCCCAAAACTTCCCTATGCATTTAATATCACTGGTTTTCTTTTGGATAGGACGCTTGATGTATTAGGAATTAATTAAGGCTATAATGTAAGGCTATAATGTAATTAAGGCTATAATGTAAGGCTATAATGTATAATGACAGGCAACCCCATACAATAAAACAGGATACCCTACCAAAGGGGGTAGGGGTTGCAAAATTTGACTTCACCAAAACATTTAGAAATCATTTTTTACCTGTAAGGGTAATACATCATCAATACTAGATTACAAATCACAGTGAACGTATTTTAAAGTCCAAAATCATGAGCATTTTAGTGATTATTTTTGTGTTTTTTTTTTTCTGATTTGTTAAGAAATATTTTGAAGTGCAACTGTAGTCCATATTCAACCTTGATGACATGTATTTACCTGGTGCAACATTATGCAGCAACGTACTTTAACCATTCATCCATGCGTAAAGTACACCTAGTCGATGGCCATATAGTTTATGTGTATTGGATAGATACAGTATTAGTGCAAAATAATCTACCAACTGAACTTAGTAAAAGGACAGTTTTCGTAATATATAGAAAAATATGCTAATAACGTTGTAATATTTTACGACTAATGGGTTATGGAAAGGAAACTTACTTGTACTAATTATTTCATCATACTGGAAAAAAATATTTTCAAGAGAGCACACCAAAAATCCAAATGCTAATGTTCGGGCTCACCGAGTCGTCTTAATTTGGGCCCCGAGTTCCAGATAGCTTTTCACATATATTATGTAAAATATGGGAACACACTTGCGTGCAAAAGGATTAGTTGGAACTCGGGGGGGGGGGGAGATATTTTTAAAATATTTTTCTATTTCCTATATGTATAATGCTACAATGGCTAATTGCAGGATGAGCTCTGCTTAGTATGTTAGGATTGCGATCATTTTAAGTATTGTGGCTTTAATATTTGTGCCAGATTATGAGATTTTGATACTTATACACAGTTACTGAGTGGGGTTTAGATACTATAATTTAGGCCTGAACCGTCATCTAGGGCGCTTCTGCGTGTGTGCATGCATGCTCGTCTGAGCCATCGATCAGGGATCAAATTTTAGATTTTTAACCACTTGCTAAAAATAGTGAGTGGCTATTTTTCTGACTTGCTAAAGATGCTGATCAACTTACCTTTTCACTGAACATGTTAAGGCCCTGTCACACTAAAACGTTTTAGCCAACGTATGCCGACGTATGAAAAATATGTCTAGTACACTGGCATAGCTGAAATCTATTTAAAAATCAGAGGAAGCCTCTCTCTGAACTTATGCAAAGCGTGCGCGAAACGAACATAGAACGTATATCAAACTTATGAGTAACTTATTCACGACGTAACATAACGTAGACTTGTATCAGCGCATAAAAGCGTATGCCCAGCGTATCACCTGCGTTCTTGACTTATGAGAAACTTATGCACAACGAACGTCTAACGTATGCTGAATTGTACATATAACGTACGTTAACGTATGCATAACTTACATGTAGCGTACATCTAACTTATGTCAAACGTATAAAACAGTACAAAATTTTGTTACCATTTTGCCATATGACAACGTACACCAACGTTCTGTAGCGTGTTCATAACGCATTGAAAACGTATCTCTAACGTATTCAGCGTACTCCCACGAACTTGGTTAATTTTCATACGTCCTCATACGTTGGTGCTAACGTACCTTAACGTATGCATAACTTACCCGTTGCGTACATCTAACGTATGCCTAATATATAAGCAATACGTCGGCATACGCTGAAGAATTTTTATGCAAGATCTATTCGCCGTATGACAACGTACATGTATACCAACGTACAGTAGCGTGTTCGTAACGTGTTTAAAACTTATCTCTAACGTATTCAGCGTACACCAGCGTACTTGCTTAATTTCAGATACGTCTGCATACGTTTGTGATAACGTACCTTAACGAATGCATAGCTTACCTGCTGCGTACATCTAGCGTATATGCCTAACGCATCGAAGCAGTACGTTCGCATACACTGTATTTCTTATGGATGCACAAAATGTTGGACCTCTTGGACGTATGTCAACGTATACCACCGTACTAAAGCGTATTCGTAACGTGTTCAAAACTTATTTCTAACGTACTCAGCGTATACCAACGTACTTGCTGAATTTTCATACGTCGGCATACGTTGGTGCTATACGTCGTAGTGTGACAGGGCCTTTAGAACTAATTTTAGTAACATTGCATATTAGAAAATTTAATTAACATGTATACGTACACAGCATTAATTGATAGACAAAACCAATTTAGCATTTTCAGCTTTCTTAACCTATATTCAGGCTTCCTTGCAAACAGTGTGGATCCAGATTAGCTGGCTAATCAGGATCTACACTGTTTGCCATACAACATATGCTGTGTTGCATTATAATATAGCCAATGGTTAAACTCAGTGATTTATTATAGGAATGAAATTTTATTTTTTGGTTTTTATCGATGTGTAAACTCCGGCGAATCACTCACAAATTGAATAAGGAGGGCTTTATGTTAAATTTGTGAGTGATTCGCCGGAGTTTACACATCGATAAAAACAAAAAAATTAAATTTCATTCCTTATAATTCCAACTTTGGAACAAAACGGCACATTTTTAAAAGGTTGTTGACAAAATTTCAAATTTAAAGCCCAACTGAAGAAAAATAGTTCATAACCGCTGTCTATGAACGATCGGGCATCCATCTTGAAAATTCTGTCAGTTCAAACTTTGTTTTGCTAAATAATGATTAAAATCGCACCCTATTTGGGGCGAATATGTGAGTATGAGCTGATTGGGCTCAAAACAACTCCATTTAGTTTGGAAATGTTTTCCTATGTCAAATATACGTACAGCTTGCTGGGCTCATTGAAAGGCCCTACCACGGCACGGATTGGGCCTCGGATCGAAGCACTTACCTTCACAAGTCCTGCCTTAAATCTCCGAAGTAGATCTAAGATCTTAGCGTCAATTTTAAAAGTGCGATTTGACAAGTTCAAACTGCGTTGAAACATTTCGTTGTTGATGTGATCCTTGACATTGTTTTGGTGACGATTCTCTTCAATGACGTGACCGTTTGTTAAGTGACGTCACCAGTTAGGGAATTCCCTAAAAACCGTCCCACTTTTTTGGGACCTTTTTACGTCCCATTTTCCAATGTGCCTTCTTTTCGCCTTTATCATCAATTTTCTCTGCAAGTAGTACCATGATTGTGTAGAAAACGGCTTATAAACACAGTTAATGATGTCTCCTTGCGATTTAAACCAATAACCCGACAACATACGGGCACATATCCTGGCAATGTGTCTTCAAACATGTCTGTGAACGAAATTTTGGGCGAGTTTTAAAGACACTTTTGACCAAGAATGTAAAAGTATCGGAAACCCAAGTGACCGTTTTCTTGTAGTTTCAACCTTTCTTTAATGAAATTCGTCCTCACATGTTAAGTTACGCCAGTATTTCAGCAAAGTTACGCGGTTTAAAGAATAGTGGTATACACAAGATTATTTTTGAATGGGACCGTTTTTCGTCCCATTCGTATACTGAAATGGACGAAAACATGTCCCTTTCCCGTTTTCGTAAAATGGGACGAAAAATGGTCACAATTCTTTTTTGGCAAGGGAGAATTTATTAATTTTTCAAACAATTAAAGTGTGACGAAAAACAGTCCTTTAAAGTTTGCGACCATTTTTCGTCCACCTATGGCAAAGTAATAAATCCCGGGTCCAATGATATATATTATCCGGACTGGTATTCATTATAGTTTAACTTTTAATTTTGTTTGTAACTTTTCTCGTTTAAATGGTAGATGAACTGCATAAAAGAAAGAAAATGATACGCAATCAATTTAAACCTACCCCTTTACATTGGGTTTCTGTTTAGTTCAGTCGCGTGGCTACTATCTCTGGGGATTGGGGGTAACTACCTATATATGACATTCTAACTACAAGTTACGGATGTGCGTGCCGAATTTCCCCCATTTTCAGCGCTGCCAGGTATACGATAAGCCCAAAAGTATATGACTGGTGCAGTTTTTCACCATGGTCACGTTTTCTGATTTCCCTGTTTGAAAATACTCGTATTTTTGCTCAGATATTCAGCTCAGAAACCATAATTGTAATATTTATTTGCAAAGAGGGTAAATAAAAATCAAAGAACATTATATGAATATGTAAGCATTTTGTTCAATCAAGTATATGAATAGGTCATTTTTTCGAGCTACTACTAACCAGGGTCATAATAAATCCATTCTGGCCTTTTTATGAACTTACGACGTTTGATTCTTCTTTCTTCAGTTAATAAAGGCGACAAAACCTGTCTTCGGGGTTTTCGACAAAGCGAGTTGCAAACCAGTCTCCTTAGCCAAAGAGATTAGCTAGAAAATGGAAGTTTCACCTGTAGCATGTTTACATATTGTATTTTCAAAAAGCCAATAACAAAGACGCTGATCAGACTGCGGAAAACGAGCATAAAACAAAAAGGAAGCGGAAATTTGTAAACAAGAGAAAAAATCGCGAAACAATTAAAGTCTCTCGAAATTATAAAGTGCAGTTTTGTCACAAAATAATTTGTGATATATCCAAATAAATTTTAAAAATGTGATGTAAAGAATATTTAAGGATATCACAAAGTAGAATTTATGATATCACAAGATATAATTTGTGATATAAAAAATCTACTTTGTGATATAAAACAATCATTACTATTTATTGATATCACAAAATACATTTTTATATTACATATATGATTTTTGATATCACATATCCCATTTATAATATCACAAAATCATAGGAATTTTTTGATATCACAAAATCAATAAATTAAAGGATTAGTGATATCACTACTTATATTTTGTGACATCATGTTGAAACTTCTTATTGTAATGATCAGATTAGGCTCCTTAAATGCTTATCCTTCTGACTCTTATATGTGTTTACTTAATTAAATACATGAAGTTATATATGCAAGACATTTTTCCACACTGTCTACAGCTCAGTTTAGACGAAACCTGATATTAAACATGTAGTACTAAGTAGCATAGTTAGATCTATTGGCCATAGTGTTAGTTTACAAAATACATATATAGCTTATCAGCTATTGATTGCATCGACAATATTGATAGAAATCAAGGACGAAAGCTAACTCATAATTTCTAAAATATGTCATTTCAAGTATGGTCAAAATCGAGAAATGAAGTAATACAGGTGTTACCCTGGTAATCTGAACAAAAATAGTGAGTATCATCAGGAAATACCACAAGCACAAACTGCAGATAAACCCATGGCACCGGGAGGAGGAGCCACACAACAATCACGAGACACCAGAAATACAAACTAAGCAAAGCAACCAGCTCTCTCTTCCCCATTAAGATGTTTGCAAAACTAGATTGCACATAAATACTTAACGTACAAAATATAGAACAATCACAGTCTTGCACAATGGGAGTCACAATAAACAACGAATAAACAACAACAGAACCACCGCCTTAGAACGGACAGTAGCGTAAGGCACGGGGGTTGGGCTTAATTGCATTTTACTGGTACCAAATATTCGCCCTAGATTCTGCTGTTGTTGAAGTACAAGAAATTGTCCAGTCGCAGGGAGGCCTTCTAACTATTGCAATATATCACGAGAAACACTCTACTCATAATAACACACTATGATGAAGCAAAGAAAAGGGATCACGACTCATAGATAGTCACAGCTAAAGAAAACCTCAAGTTGAGCCATGGTGGGCCCAGCTACAGATACGCATCAGGCACCAACCCACGGATTAGTTTTACGTCAGAGCAGCGGAACAAACTTTCTTAACACCCTTTATTACAAAATATTAAGGAGGATATTACACTTATCACCTGCTTTGCCTGTTTCTACAACTTTGTTAAGCATTGAAACAGATAGTTAGGCTTAGGGCTGCATTTTGTCCAAAGGTTCATTATGGTCATATGTTTAAAAGTGGTTAATACTTGGAAAGGCTCGCTTGCATTGTTAGTATTGTGTTGTAGACATGACTAAATGTAAGGAATTCAATAGTTTATTTGGATTTTTTTATTATAGTTATTTATGTCAAAAAGACCTTGCTAACTATTTAGCATGCCAACTTAAAACATGCTCATTGATATAAAATACATCCTATGATTTTTTTGCATATCTTAAATCAAGCCAAATAGAATCAAACTTGTAACACATAGAATAAATCAAATGAGCCAGCACATTTGATTTTGGTACCAGCGCTCATTGCAGTGTCAATAAATGAAGCTCAGACGAGCCTTGTAGTTTCGCCAGATCCTAAGTATGGAAAAAGATAAAGAATCAGACCAGAATTAGGACGCTAGCTCTACTGCATCAGCATGGAGGCATTTACCAATGTGGTAAGTACCAAAATCTCATATGCTGGTCAAATCTTCACTTGAGCTCTTTATAAATTGCAATAAAGGAGACCAACGTATATTTTTATCTAAAGGCAACACTTTTCATACTTTTGCTACTGTCTAAACATATCTGGCATAAGGTTTCAATATTTTGTAAACTATATCATACACACATGTACATGTAACATAAATAACAATAGAGGCACTGTATTGTCAACATCTGAACTTTATTATATCCTTTTTTCAGTTTGAAAGAAATATGATTTGTTTAGGAGATGTTAAGTTAGAAAAGACACATGGTAATTGGAAAAGCGAATATACTGATATCAAAATCATGTATTCTTTGTTCACATTGCATTGAAGTCTATCGTTGGTATAAATGTTTGTTCTTAGTAGATTGGCTGTTCTTTCAATACTAAAGTGACCTTTTGCATTTGTCTTGAATACATACCCTGATGTGTATGCAACTCATTCTTATTGTCTATATCCATATGTTGTTATTTTTAACACTAATAAGGATCCATGCGATAATTTGGTCATGTCATTTTCTGTTTAGTGGCAATTAGCATCAGCTATTGCTGCATTAACCAGTAAGTAAGATTTCATCACTGCAGTCTTTACTTACATATTTTACTTTTCCAACCAAAATCCTAAAAGAACATTTTAACATCTTATTTACATCAGCCTGAATGACAAATTCGGTCTGACCTCATCCTGGCTGTCAAAGTCCCTTACATTAAATTCGGTATTGTAAGTAACAATCAACCTTTTTCCTTGGATATGATTTTGTTTGTTTTGATTCTTGAAAACAAAGCTGTTGTATTGTAAAACCAAAACTTACATATGATATGAAGCTTTAAAAGACCAACGTGTTCAGATAAATGTCTTCTGAAATAAAGATATATACTTCACCCCACCAAACGGTGGTGTTCTGACATAGTGTTTAAAGTACGCCTTGTAAAGCACTACTAATCGACTTTAAACTTTAACATACATTACATGTAGTGGAGAACTATAAAAAAAATGCTTAGTTTTGTCAGCGACATGACGTAATGTCATCGTTGATCCGACGTTGATTAGACGTTGATACTAGTCGCAGAACACAGTCATGTATTTTTCTTTGACCTTAAAATTCAAATAACTAATCAATGCGCCAGTACATTAATCCTCAAGGCGATACTAAAATGCGAGAACATACCAGCGCAATTATAAAATAAACTAAAACTTAGGCGCATTATGCTGGGTATGAGACCTCCCACCCTGTGAGGGTTACCGACAGTGAGGTAGAATGAGACCTTTGTTTTGTGTCAGACAACCACAATCCCCCATCTAGGACAATGTTGAGATGGCTATAAGTGTGTAACTTTCTTATTCATGATTTGTTTGTTTGCTTGATTTGATTCTTTACGTCCCATCAACAATCTTTCAGTTAAACAGGGACAAGTCTTCCTGGTATGAACCAGTACTAAGCTAGGATAAATGTGTCTTGCTCAAGGACCACAACGCAGTGACGCTCGAACTTGCGGCCCCTCGGTCTCGAGTCAAGTACTCTTCCACTGAGCCACTTACTTTATGCCACAAGCTCCAACTTCAGCTCTGACTAGTTCCAGAAAAGATGTTAAAAACAACAGGTATATTTTCAAATTCTGCAAAATGCAGATTTTTTTAGTCAGTGATAATTCTGCTGTGATCCTTTTTTCAAAGGTCTAATGATTTTACAACCTCAATAGCTTCCTGTAAATTAAAATAAATACTCGTTCTTGACAGGGGCCACATTCCCTAGTTCCAAGGATGATTTCTGTGCTTGTGGTTAGAACTGCACTGCGCTCCCTTTCTTATTCATGAACAAAAGCGTATTTTGGATCTCAAAAAAGCTGTCTCAATTAGACTGCTCTTTTGAGCATCCAAAACAGGTGTTCATATTGACGGATGGAAGCGTTTCCCTACTTTACGAAAAAAAGGTGTCAAATGGATGGACAGGAGAACTTTATTTGTTAGTCTATTTGAGTAATTGAAGGGTAGTTTTCATAAATTGGTGAATGAAAACATATGTTGTGGGTGCTCAAGGGAACCATTTCAATGAAACAAAACAGGTGTTAAAATTGAGGGAATGCGAGAATATTACAACTTTGACGCTAAAGAGAAGAAAACAAAAAAAAACAAACACATGTTTTGGTTGCTCGGGAGGGCCGACTCTGCTAGCTTACATGTTGTGGATGGACGACAAAATGCTTCCAATTTGCCTAATTGAAAATTAATTTTGCTATTTATGAGTAAAAACATGTCGTGGATGCTCATATAAGACGTTTCCTTAGATACGATTCTTTTGAAAACCAAAGACAAATGTTAAAATGTATGGATCTTAGAATTTTCCAAATTTTACGCTCATTATTTGATCTTTCACAGGTCTGCTTAAATGATGTGATATTTAAAACCTATGTACATAAATATGCACTTCTCATGCCATTTTAAATGTTTGTAAATCATGATGTTGTTTCATGTTCTATTTTAAATGGGCCTGGAGTAAATAAAAACTTGTTCTTTTAAAAATGGGACAAAAAATGAGGACATATTATAGTGGACGAAAATTGGTCACAAACAATAAAGGACGTGTTTTCGTCACACTTTTACTGTTTTCAAAGAACGATTGATCCCCTCACTAAAATAAGTTGTTTTTATCACTGTTTTTGAACGGACGAAAACCCGTCCCGAAAAATGGGACGGATATTTGTCCCAAAAAAGTGGGACGGTTTTTAAGGAATTCCCCAACTGGTCACATTACTCCCCATCCTGTTCATTTCTTAGAGTTCCCCCGATGCTTTAAAGGTGCACAACCAAGTTCAGCGTAAGGGCTTTTAAATAAGCTTTAGAACACGCTTAATTATATTTAATCTAGTGAAAGTTATATAGTTTGATGTACAGCTCGTTATTACCAACACAATCTACCACTGTGATATCAAGGCAGTTATCAAATATTCCTACGCACGGGCTTTTATCGAAGTGTAAAAACAATTTAATCTTGCTAACGGACCAATCAAAATCTCCGAAAAAACGATAAAAGCATTGAGTTGGAATTATTTATACGTAAAAATATGCGTTTCAGTCTAAACAAGGGTTGCGGTAAATTCTGACAGTCTGTTCAAGATGGCGGTATCGCCATAGACTATGAAGGATTCGGGCTTTTTAAAAATCTTTTTGTGTGTTGGAATCGAAATAAATTCGCACTGGCAGTGATTTGTTGCTTAGTATATAACTGTCTGTCGGTCAGTCGTAAGTAGATAAATCATTCGCGCTTCGCGCTCATGATTTATTCACTTTAACGACTGACCTCCAGCCAGTGATATAGTATGCAACAAATCACTGCGAGCGCAAATTTATTTCTTAAACAAAACATGACAAAACTGTCACTCTTGGCTGGCAGGACAGCAGTACACATTGATTTTAAAAGCTACATGTACATGTATATACCTACCTGGTTGCTGGATAAAATGGGAACTTCAGATTATTGTAATGGTTCTCTATATGGAGTCTTTCCTTGTCCCAATAGTCGCCCAACAACTCCCGATAAAACTGAAACATAATCATTGTCACAATAACTAAATACGGGTAGATACACTAATTGGACAGCAGATGCCAAGCTGAGAAGCCACAAAACAGTTTAAATTTGCTGTCTTGGAAAGTCATTTTTCAGCATAGAAATTAGGGCACGAACGCCTTTTAGCTACCATGAAGCAACAATTATAACCATCATTCAAATTGGAATCCGCTTTTTTGATAAGCGAAAAACACAGTAGCGGACAGACCACCCCCCCCCCACACACACAAAAAAGGGCTCGCAAATTAATTGAAAAAGGCAGTATCATGATTTATGATTTCGATGCATCAATATATTTGTATTCCTTAAGCTGAAAGTGGGATTGCTTCGTCTTAATTTTTTTCTTTGATATCACCTTGTTCGGATACAAGTGGCCAAAGAATGACCCTATTTTCTTTTTACACTGGGAAATGGATGTTTCTTGAATTCAATTAGACTTCGAGCTAAAAAAGGTCCTGCTCCCCCCCCCCCCCCCCCTTAGGGAATTTCGCAGACATATCCTATCTTGAAGAAAATTTCAAGCCGCATCTTTTAAGAGATGTTTGCACTCTGTGCTCCGGGGGGTTAGTCTCTGACAGCCTGTTACTTATGTTACTGTAACAAACTAAGGAAAAAATCAAAATGAAAGCTTGAGCTACAGAAAGAAGACATTAAACCATCTAATTATTCAAATTTCTTATGTAGTTTGCAAACTGTATGCCTAAGCTACATAAAAGCAGCAATTTAAACAAAATTACAGCCTTCAATGGTGTTATATGCATTACATAGATTAAATTTCCCTTTTGAAAGTTGAAATTGTGACTAACATCATTCATTTTACAGACAATTTGTGCATTTTTACAAGTGTTTTAATCTTAATTTACTAAAATACTCATTTGACTAATAGAAAAAACAAAGTTTGCTTTTCTATCTCAAATACATTGTTTTATATGAGCTATTAAGCAACCCTACCCCCAATTTTAAGTATCCAATTTTGGTATCTATTATTGAAGAAAAATATATGAAAATATTTGACGCTTGTGGATATCTTACATTTTTGGCACTGTCTTGCTAATGCAATAAAGAATCATACATTTGCAAGTTTGACATCAGGATCAGAGCACTTATTAAAGTATGTAACGTATGTTACATGGCATAACGAATGAGCTAGGAAATTTTCTTGGAAGTAAGAGATGATATTTCAGAAAAATACCGTTTTTCACATGTTTTCCTATTAATCTCTAGCCTCTGGTGCCTTAATCTTAGTAATTACAGTCATTGCTGATAACACGCCCATGGAATTGTGTTACCTATGTTATATATAACCTTTTTAATCACATATTTCCTAATGCCTATAATATTAAAATATATAGACATATAGATAGAAAATAATAGTTCTCATTTAAATGACACAATTTAATAAATATTCCTATTAAATAAACTGATTAAAAAACAATCTTTATTCAAGTCACCCTCACAATGTCTATCATTGTGTCTGCTTCTATTGCAAAATAATCACCCATTTCATCACAACCAGTAGAATCATGGCATTGTATTAGGACTGCAAACTGAGTACAATTCTGTTCCTCTCCACCCCTTTGGGAATTGTGCAGACATATCCAACCTTAAAGCTGCATAGTCTGTAACTTTTGATCTTTTAATTTTAGAACTTATGTTTCTATTTTTCAAGAACACAGTAAAAAAACTAAAATTCAGGTATATATTTTACCAATTTTGTAAATCTTAACAAATGATCTGTATCAAAACAACAGCATTTATGTTAAAATTACCCGTCTATAATTATTGGAGGGACGCAAATAATTACAAACAAGAGAAAAACACACCTGTTTTATAAGATAATTCACTTTTCCGTGCAATTTTCAGCTATAGTGAACAGATTTATTGTGAAAACATAACTTAATTCTACTTTTAAAAGAAAATGAAAAATTTCGAAAAATGTTCATAGTTGCAGACTTAGTCTCTTTAAAGAACAATTCAAACTGCATCAAATAAGAGATGTTTACAGGGGTTAGCCTGTAATGGTATGATACGTATGTTACCATATCAATTTAAGAATAAATGAATTGAAAGTCTGAGAAACAGAAAGAAGACATAAAACTATCTATTTATTTGAATTATTCATGTAGTTTGCATGCTGATTACCTTTGATACATAAGAAAAGATTTTTTAACAAATATACAGCTTCCTATGGTGTTATATATGTGTTACATCAATTAAGATTACTTTTTAAAATTGGTAATTGTGACAAACATAACTTATAAGCATTTCGTGTGATCCTCCTCTTTAGCCATTAAAAGACTTAATTTTCTTTGTATGTGTGACCAGTGCCAGCGTCAAACAGCTTGACTCAGCCAAACTTGAATCCTTAGCATTCTTCAAAAGCAGAAACAGCATGTCAGTGTCATGGGATCAAACACCTGATTAAATATGGGTTTAATGCCATTTCACATATATGCATACAATGGAGTATGACTCTGGTATATATCTCTTCCTGTGAAGTGGCAAGAGCAATCTAATTGCAACTGCCTCTGCATCCGTGCTAGTCAAATGGTAACTTTGCTCTGATTTTGCAAAATTTATGTCTCTACCATGTACCTCTAAGAATACTTTAAGATTTCTGACATTGGTCGAACAGAAATTTGATAGGCTGCTTTTTTGCATCATTTGCCATGGGACCTATCCAGTCTTTTGGTGCTTAAGTCCTCAGGTCTTAGATCAATAGTATTTTGCTGCACCCAAAGAACTTTATACGTTTTCTTTAGTTACAATGTTGACTCTTGATGGTTTTGGCAGACCGTCTGAAACAATTTCTGTTACACCTTGAAAGTTATCTGGTATAAGAGAAAGAATATGAAGTTGGACATTGCCATCAATTTTGTTTGCAGTTGGTTGTTTTTTATGTCA
Source organism: Loripinus fragilis (assembly GCA_964019695.1). NCBI lineage: Eukaryota > Metazoa > Mollusca > Bivalvia > Lucinida > Lucinidae > Loripinus > Loripinus fragilis. Next base: position 68,048,921 of record OZ026525.1, on the reverse strand, counting down.
GTACATTGAAGCATGTCTTAAAATGATGTAAAACCTATGATTTCTCAGTTTTTGCAGCCATATCATTAGCTGTTGCATTCAAAAGAAGGAAAGTGGACTATAGGTAGAATGGGATAACCAGTAGTTCTTTATTATACTCTACGGAAGATTTATACAGAGTAAAAAAGTTGATAAGGTGCCTTATTTCATGATCCATTGAAAACACTGAAATTAAAAACACTTGCCTCTGACTGTGTAATCGAAAAGGATGTCACGACAATGCCCTTGCTCCTTTATTATGACGAGTTATATATGTTACATCCTTTAATAAGCGCTCTTATCTTAGAAACTTAGTGAATCATTGAATTAAAAGGGTCTAATTTGCACTCTGTTCATCCTGCATTTCATTGCTTTACCTGCTGTGATACATCTAGTTCGTTTATCTAAAGGGAAAGAGTTACCTCAGTTTCAGCACTTCAGAAGTACTACGACTTCAAATAAGGTTTTGAATGCTTGGGGAAAGATAATAAGTGCAGAGACATTATTAGATGAAAATATGTGGTTTGCATGTATGGAAAGGCTACATTTATAAAAGTTAACCAGCTAAGATATGATTCTTTATCACAGAAATATCAAGGTACATCAGACCAGGTACTCATTGCTCTTAATGGCATAGTTTTCCTCCTTGTAAAGCTTTAGTCTTTCTTCTACTTGCAGAGTATCACTTGAAACACATACTCAAAGAGCCAACTATTAGGAATTCATATCAGTTTCAGAATATTCCAAGCCATAAATGGCAAAATTGGAAAAGTGATAATGGCTTTTCAATTTTAGTGGACTGGTGGTAAAACTGAATAACAGTAAATGATTGAAATATTGTGTGATGATTCTACTAGTTGCAAGGAGGCGTGTGACAATAATGATTACCACAGAAGCAGACAACGACAAACGTTTAACATGAGTGTTAAATTGATTAGAAATAGTTTGGACCATTTCATTTATTGTATTTTCTTGTAAAAATGTAAAACCCTCTTTTCTATTTGTGGCTCTATATTTAGCATTATATGCACAGTATTAAGAAATGTGTCCAAAAGGTCATTGATAACATCTGTTACACCAGTCCATGGGCTTGATAATCAGAAATGAATATAATTTCTAGTGTTTTGGCACCAAAGACTTATAAGTACACATTAAGTGTCCTGATCTTTAACGTAATGACATCTTGTAGATATATGAGCAAGACAGACTAAGAAAATGAAAAATGTCCACACGCTGTAATCGCTTTCATGTGTTTTACTTAAATGGTAATAACAAAATTCGCTTCTCTGTAAAACTGGGAGTAGGGCTGTGTATTAGCTCCTATAAGACAATATATTTAAGATAGAAAAGCAAACTTGGTTTTTCCTATTCATCAATTGAGTATATGTTTGTAAAATCTAATAAAACAGTTTGAAACCAAGTCATAGTAGTTGTTTAACTACATGACGATAGCCACAATTAAAGCTTTTAAATCATAATTAGGTTCATGTAACGTACATAACACCACAGTTAGCCGTATTAATGTTAAACAACTTCCATATGTAGTAAAGACATCCAGTATAAAGACTATAAGAATGTCAATTTATTAGATAATTTCAATGTCTTCTTTTGGTAGCTCAAACATTCAAATTTCTTATTCTCAAATTGATATAGTAACATATGTAACAAACTGTTACAGGCTAACGCCCCGACTTACAGAGTGCAAACATTTCTTATTAAATGCACCTTGAATGGTTACATAAGATGTAATTTGTCTGCAGAATTCCAAAGGGGATTAGGATGGAGCAGGCCCTCACTCAGCTTGATGTCAAAATACTGTTTGATGATTTTACTTATTACGCTAACATATGTAACGCTCTATGATCTTTAAAACTTGATGACAACTAGCAGATCTATAAGTCTTTATCATAGGAGCCAGTTTAAAATCCCTAAACAATGTAAGATATCCAACAGCTGCGAGTTTATCACAATTTTAGCTCAAACTTTCAAACTACATTTCCTTTATTTGATATAGTAATGCATGTAACACGCTGTTTCAGACTAACGCCCCAACACAGAGAGTGCAAACATTTCTTATTTGATGCAGCTTGAGTTGTACTATAAGAAGGGAATCTGTCTGCGAAATTCCCTCGAGAAGATTAAAACATTTTAGGCATATCTTACGTAAAGACAATGAGCTTGCCCATTAATTACATCAGGTAACATATGTTACAGCCTCTGATATTAAAAATTTTGCAACAAACTTGCAGATTTATGAGTCTCTTCATATAAGCAAATATATCCCAAACAATGAAACACATTCATCAACTGCAAATATTTTTTAACTATTTTTACTTTAGTTTTAATACCAAATATTTCACCTTAAAACTGGGTAAGGGTAGGGTTGTTTAATTGCTTATTTCGGAAAAAAATATTTAAGCTAGGGAAACAAACTTTATTTATTCTGTTAGCCAATTGCATAACCTAGTCAGACATGGTTAAAAACATTTTGCAAAACACACAGAGAGATTAAGAATGTAAATGATGTTAGCCACACTTGCAAATTTTAATGGATTATCTGATTTATGTAACGCATATGACACCTTAGGAAGCCGCAATTTTGTTCAAATGGCTGTCATACGTAGTTAAGATATCCAGTATGCAGACTATATGAATGATTTTTAAAAATAAATATTCTAATGTCCATAATTTGTAGCCCAAACTTTCAATTTACTTTTTCTTAGTTTGATTAAGTAACGTATGTTACAGGCTCTTACAGACTAACGCCTCGGAGCACAGAGTGCAAACATCTCTTAAAAGACTCGGCTTTCAATTCTGTACAAGATAGGATATGTCTGCAAAATTCCCTAGGAGGGGGCGGGGAGCAAACCCATTCTCAGCCATCCGTCTAAATATTGAGGTATCGAATACCTTATTGAGTGTCACCCAAACCAGGGGATTTTCTGCCCTTCTCTATAGGGACCGAATTTCGGCCCCATTCTCAATCGAAAATAGCCACCTTTTTTCCCAATACCATATCTGTTTTTCCCAATAAAGAAGTGTAAAAAAAATATATTACTTTTTTTTTACTTTTTAGAGACCACTACTACTTATGAGAATCAATGACCCATATCAGAATGATACTTAAACACTTGTGCTTAAGTGGTATGCTTAGCATAATACAATCTAAAATAACTTGATTTCGAGGATATGTTTTGCTACCTATGTCGTTAATTTCTCACAATTTTGATGTTAAGTCAATCATTTTTCCCAATGTTGGCCAGGTGCCTTTTCCCAAAATTGCTGACAAAAGCCCTGATTGAGATGAAACAGGGTTCGCACATGCTTGAAAAGTACTTGAATTTAGAGGGCTTTCTTGTTAAATTAAATATGCCTTGAAAAGTACTGGAATATCAATAAAAAACCTTGAAAAGTCCTTGAATTCTAAGATTTTCTGTAGGACTTAGCACTGTTGATAGAGAACTTAATCAGCATAAAATTATTGTGCAGCACAATTTTATACTTATTATCTTTAACTAATATCTTTAGTAATATACTCTTCAGAAGTAGAATTTTAACTAAAATCAGTATTTTTCTTAAGTTTTCAGTCCTTGAAAAACTGTAGAAAAGTATTTGAAAAGTCCTTGAAAAGTCCCTGAATTTTACTCATACTTGCCCTGCAAACTTACCGTTAGCTGTAGCTTTTCCGCCTCCTCGTCATTGAGAACATTATGACCATATCCATACGCGGCAAATACCCCAGTTTCTTTTAAAACTCTCCTTACTTCAGCGTAGAACACATCATGGTCAAACCAATGGAGAGCCTGAGAAACTGTGATTAAATCGACAGAATTGTCACCAATGAAACTTAAATCTTCTCCAGGACTGGTCTGATATGTAATATTACCATGTAGTTCCATAGTCTTTGCTATGGCGGATTTAATCTGTTGCTCACTTACGTCACTTCCTATCACTTTCCGGAAGTAGCGATATAATGGTCTCGTGCTTTGTCCAGAGCCACATCCAACATCCACAGCAAGATCTCTTCCCGTATTGGAGGAGCAATACTTTATTATTTCATTATAAATATTATCGGGAAATGTTGGCCTATATTTAGCGTATAATTTAGCATGTTCTTTCCCTTCAAACAATCGAATAGCCATCGCGAGTTGGCGAATTTTGATTGCAGCTCTCGGGTTTCTTTGAAGTAACACAGATTTACCTCCGTTAATACAAGTTCTACACTGTAAACACACAATACAAGTTATCTTTGTTAATGACATCTTCAAAGTTTATCCTGTACTATCTATTCAATGACCTACTATTATATTATAAACATGCTCTTCCTGTCACGTGATTCTATGTAGTAGTTGGTACACTCATAGTAACTTCTTATCTGGAAGAAATAATAAAGTGTGTGTGCATAATAAATCAAACAGTTTCCACTTAATGCCAACGCCAACTCAATACTCCAAAGGCAAATAAGAAAGGAAAAAATGGATCATTAAAAGATGGAAAATAAAGATGACGTTCAAAACTGATTGTAACATTTCTTTTGCACGTGCTTATCAGGCGAACACCAATTCCAGGGGGTAGCAACATGAAATCCAAATTATCTGAATGCAAGCTCCTATTAAATCATGAAATCTGCCAGTCCCCATGTGACGTCACACATTACCCTCATTTAATTAACTAGTTTTCTGCTATTCACTTTATTTGCTTTTTATTGATTGATTCTTGTATTGAAAAGTTGATTTTGAAAACAAAAACTGCACAGTTAGCAATGCGATTGGGTTTTATCAAAATTCACAGGAAGTTAAACAACAGTCAACTATTCAAAACGATGGCCTCCTTTGGATTATTAGAAACCAGACCTTTGATTTTCAAATTGTTATAAGTTTCTTATAGTACATCTGATTTTAGTAGATCTAGAAAAAAATGTGTCCCGGGCATACCTTTTATATTATTTGGCATATGGATCCCAAAATGGACTTGTAGACACATCTTGGGATCGCAAAGTGTCGTTTACTGCTACTGGGTCACTGTGGCCTCAGCTTTAGAAAAAAATGGTAAAATTGTCTGTCTGATATTGTCAAATAGACTATAAAAAGCCAGCATAATCCTGGTGCTTAAGATCCAGACACATAAAAAAGTATGTAATCGCTGGTAGCATGTGTTAAATCGCAAAAAAAGCTGATACTTGTGGGCATCAAAGCTACATTCTATGTACATGCCATTTGAAAATAAATATTAGCTACAGGTTGTACAAAATTAGTAACTAATGAGCTTTTATAATAATTTGTTTTTGAGCATTTTGACAGCCTTTCCCCCTTTGATCAAGCATGCCAATTTTATATGAAAGCACAACTGTGTGAAATTGGATTAGCTTGACCAATAGGGGTGGGGAGGAGCACCTAAAGCTTTTCCTTTTCCCTTTATGTTTTATAATAGCAGAAAAGAGTTTCCGAACAATATCTATAATCAGTACTTGCCCAATGTGTTTGGGTCTTTTTACGGATAATTCGAGGGCTGAACCAACTACATATTCCACAGAAAAAATATCATTGTCTTAGAAACTGTTATTTGGCCAATTTTATGAGTAATCCTTAAAGACTGTTACAGTATATGTGTACCTTTTTTTTGTCTCAAGGTATATATACATTTTGTAACTGTCATAAACTGCTGGTGATATTTAAATTTGACATTTCCTCAATTTTATCCTTAAATCGTTTATGTGCAGGAATTTTAACATATTGGTTATTTTGTAAGTACATGTAACTTCTTCTTCCGTCACTGGTCAAAAGAATTCGCATGCGTTAATTAAGTCCGATTCTTTAAACAGGCATGCATTCGTAGCATTCTAGTTGGGATATTCGTACTTCGCCAGTCACCATACATGTGCGGATCCAGAGGAGGGGCAGGGGTTCGCCCCCTTCCCTGAAAAGTCACACACATATAGAGTTTCCTAGCAATACTGGTCCGGATTCCCTGAACAATCACAAAGCTACCAGGCCAGCTTTCACTGTTGGGCCACCATCAGCACGCCATTTGACTGAGGGTCTAGATGGGGTATAATGATTAGTGAATAATGGCCCTTTTTATAATGAATAGTGAATAGTGAGCCAAAAAAAGATAATGAATAGTGAATAATGAGAGCCTAAAAGATAATGAATAATCCTATTTTTTTAATGAATTGAAGAAAAAAATTAATGAATAGTGAATAATCAGATTTTTTTGCCACCTTTCTTACTTTTAATGAATAATTGGTCTTATTTTAATGAATAACCCAAAACTTTAATGAGATGAATAATGGGCTAATTTTTTAATGAATAGTGAATACCAGACCCCCCCCCCCCCCCCATCCACACCCTCTTGATTGGCCAGCCGCCGATGAAGCATGAGATACTTTTATAAAAAAATATGCAAGAAAAATATCAATACAAAACAGCAGAAAATAACTACAGAAAAGGGTAAGGGTGTGTGTGTGTGGGGGGGGGGGGGGGGGGCGTAAGTAGTCACTATGCATCAAAATAGATTCATTTATACATTGTATATCTTTAGTTTGTATTAACCTTTTCTCCTAGCATATACATCTATGCCGAGACAAAAAGTTGTACATAAACTGTGCAAAACGAAATTGCAATAAGATCAAAGAATTTCCTTTCAGTGTGTATTCACGCAAACCCTTAAGGTTCACGTGAATACACACTGTAAGGAACCATGGCCTTTGTCGACATCTGTGTTCGTCGCATCGTGTCGCGATGGCCCCGCGAGGATAACAGGGGTGATATTGTGAAAACATTTATCTTGAGAACTGTCATATGTTGACTTAATTTAGACGTATTGTATTTTACAATCCGCTTGAGGCGACATGAACACAACGAAGGATCCCTTACCTGTACAATTTACTCAGGTCAACCGGAAGTTTTAGGAGATTACAGGTGAGACAACTTTATTATTTATGCATTTGAAAGTTAAAACTAATGTATTATGTTAAACAAATATAATTAAAAACAAGGAACTGATTCCCCGAGATCAAACTGGTACCGTTTGCTGTTTTCGTTAAGGTCAAAATATCTTTTACGTGACCAAACGTGTGTTTGTTGACAGTTTTTATCGATGACACCGCGTTAAGAAAGGGAGCGGTTAGTAATTCGTGTCAATGTATATACAATTTTAATCCAGATTTTCCAGGGGAAACCTTAAGCCAGATTTGTGTTCTTATATTTATGCTTTATGCGATGGCATATTGATCACAGATTTTAAGTCGGTGCACTACAGACATTGGATTTTCTTTCATTGAAATTAACTACAGTTAAGAATAGACCACAGAAAAAAGTCCCTTAGAGATAAACCCAGAAAGATCCAGGTTCGATCACCTGCTTTTTAAGACTGTCGGAAGAGACTATAAGATGATGAAGGGGGCCAATTTCTTGGCTACACATATTTTGTTCTGTCAACCCAGTGGCGGATCCAGATGGGGTTCGCTTGAACCCGCACCCCCCTCGGTCCCCCGTTTTTAAATATCCTATGAAAATGGTATCAGTGAGACCTTTGTATTAATTAGAAAAAACGAGATGAAATCAGCAAAGCGACCCCCCCCCCAAATTTTATACATATGGACCCCCTTTCCAAAAATCCTTGATCCGCCCCTGCACCCGATACTAATTAGCATGCGTTAACCGACACGGGTCGGCTATATAACTATTTGAGGTTTCTTTTAAACATGCGTTACCACAATTTGAGAGAGAGAGAGAGAGAGAGAGAGAGAGAGAGAGAGAGAGAGAGAGAGAGAGAGAGAGAGAGAACTTGCTGATTAGAATGCATATTTGGACAGCAGTAGTGTGGAAATAGTAAAATTCTATACTCATCCATGGACAAGTAACTGATCATAATGCACTTGTCCAAAGAAAATTTTGCCAGTCCAAAACAATAGATTTGTTTAGACCTTACAGTGTGCTGAAACAATGTGTACAGTGTAAAACAGATATAAACTACATTAAACAGTGTAGATCCAGATCAGCTGGCTTCAGAAGCCAGCTGATCAGGATCCACACTGTTTTCCAAACCAGTTGTAAGTTTGTAATAATTAATCAAAATATTATAGAATTGTATTAACTTTCTTTATACTTGTCCCAGGACAAGTGAAAATTAATTTCTAACTTGTTCTAGCTAGTCTGTAACTGCGCAGGCTGGTTTGAGCACAGAAGCTTGAAGTTCTGTCTTTATCTCACCTCTATAGCCTCAAAACCAAAATCTCACAATGTCACTACGTAATGACGTTTTGAGATTTTCGGTTTTATGGTTTAGAAGTGATATAAGGATAGAACTTCAAGCTCCTGTGGTTTGAGGATGGCCTAGTCGCAAAAAGAGGACATCGTTTCCTACATGTTATTATTATTTTTTGTTGTAAAATGGAAAAAAGTCAACTATTCAAATGTGTTGAATTATTTAAAAACCTAGATTTACTACAATTTTATTTTTAGTGATCTATACCTATATATAAGTCACTGCACACGCCCACGGACTGGTTTAGCTGGTTCTTCGCAGCGCCTAAACTGTAAAAATACATGTAGCACTTGCAAGTTAACACAAAAAGACGACAGCTCAGCTGCCACTTATTTTGGTGTAATATAATTTTCCTAGTAAAACAAAGCGGGACTTACATTCCTCTAGTGATAAATGTTAAAACATTTCTACCTGTTATTGTTGTAATTATCCGGAACAATACAATCGAACAGAACAGAGTTGGAAGGTTACACTAAAATCAGTGCCTTTTCATTTACACATAATATTGAGCCGCGACATGAGATTTCCAACAATGTGGTATGTGCGACCAGCAAAGCCTCAGATCAGCCTGCAGATACACACAGTCTGGCCAGAGCCTTTGTTAGACACTTGAATATTCTATGAGTGTTAAGTTACTGACCAAACATCATTTGCAGTTTCTAAGCTTAAAGGAGGCTGCACAGGCTTGTTTGAGTCTACACTTTTCAAAATGCCACATTGTTGGAAATCAAATGTCGCGGCTAATATTTCTTACAGTGTAATTATTCTCTTTTGTAAAATAAATAAAAGACAACTATTCAAATGTGCTATTTTTTTTAATTCAAATTTACATGTATGACCTTTTTATTTTCATTACACGGGCCTGTGGGCTGTTTTGGGTTGCTCTTGACTTTTCGTATTGTTAGTAAGGGCTCTTTTCATTCTTCAAATTTTAATCACATTCCTTTTTTGGCAGGCAGATATGGCTGTTATACAATGAAGCTGGTATCGTAGATGATGGATGACCTCCTGACAAATTAGATATTGCTGAATCTTGAGAAGTTATATTGATTGGGAGAAGAAATGTTATATCAGCAGGCCCGTCCGTCTCTCGAACAATATGGAAAGAAATATTGCATGTCTTTTAAATGCTCATAAAATTAAATCCACTCCTGCTTAATCGATATGTCACTGTATGAAAGCGGAAAAGCGAACCGACGGACAGGCTGGTCATGAATGAAAATGGAGAATTTTCAAGTGTTTATGAATACACCATGTCACTAGTGAGACGTCTCGCCAGTCAAAGGACCATAGTATGGCTCCTGAGTTTGAACCTGATCGGTATCTTTGTCATTGTGCTCTTGGAATTTGATTCTAAATTATTGTTGGGACGGAATTCAGATCAAAGAGCGTATGATCGTTGGTTATCAGTGAGAAACAATTGGCACAATTATGCTAAGCAAGGAGGGATGCAGCCTGATGCAGTAGTAGGATCGGATTTCTACCAACATGCACATGATCAGCTTAGAGGAGAAACGAACATTAATCTTGAAAGTGGTGCTGATGACTTGACCGGTTACGATCTTGCACATCCTTTGAATTTTATTCCAAGAGTTCCGAGGTTCTCCGACTCGGATATAGTGCCATACATAAATAACAGTATTACAAAGGAATATTTGAAATATCCAAAGCGGAAATACAAAGAAAGGATTGTGATTCTTACACCAATATGTGATGTTGCTGGACATTTGGAACGTTTCGGCAAATTATTATCAAACTTATCATATCCTCATCGTCTTATTTCTGTTTATTTTGGTGAGGACAGCAGCAGCGACAGATCTTTAGACATGGCGACATTAATTGCAGACGAACTCGTGACAGAACGTCACTTCCGGCGCGCGACAGCATTCCATTTTAACATTTCCGGTGGTGTGCATGGGAGTTGGGGAGACGTGCATCACAGACTTAGTCAGTCTACGAGACGTAGCCATCTTGCAAAAGCGAGAAACCTTTTGTTGAAAGTAGGGCTAGGAAGTGGTTCGTTTGATTATGTTTTATGGATAGATAGTGATATATCAGCATTACCCTCCGACATAATTCAGCAACTCTTATCTGCTAATAAAGACGTGGCTGTGCCATCTTGTTTATTCAAAAGTGGGAAATATAAACGGAATTTTGATAAAAATACATGGCGGGAAACGCCGAGGTCGCTTGAGGACCAGTCTCATCTACCGTCCGACATTTTGATAGTAGAAGGATATACACAAACATTCCGACTTTATCTACCAGATCTCAGAGCAGAGGGGCGCGTCGTGCCGCTAGATGGCGTTGGTGGTTGTACACTTCTTGTGCGCGCGGACTGTCACAGAAAGGGACTGAAGTTTCCAGAAGAGGTCTACAAACATCATATAGAAACTGAAGGACTTGCCAAATTAGCCAAAGATATGGGATATAGTGTTGTTGGGATGCCCTTTGTTGAAGTGTTTCATTAGCGTGAACTATCCCAAGTAGCCCAATGGTTGATTCGGTGACTATGGGCCATGTCAAATTCAGGCTCCAATGTTGTTAAACTTTGTTCATGCTCAACTCAACTGAGCATGAAATTTATTATGCCCATAAATATTAAAATGCCAACAAATGTTGGCATTTTAACATTTATCAGCAAGATAAATACAGCATCTGAGAAATTTATAGCAAAAAAAGTCTTTAATTTTCAGTATTTTAGTTTTTATAAGCAGTTGGAATGTTATGCTCAGTTGGGTTGAGCATGAAAAAAGTTTTATAAACTTTGGGCCAGGTTGTTGTCTTTCTAAAGTTTAACTCAGTTATAGCTTCGCCAAACCAGAACAATGACAATGCAGGAAAAGATGAGATGCCACCGACAAACAATTAAGCAAATAATCAGCTTCAAAATATGTTGTTAATGCATTTAAACCAAATAAGCTTCCCCACCAGTTTAATTGGACGAGTCAATTTCCAACTTTAGGATTGATGGGTGCTATTTTTTTCCATTCAAATATAAACAGAACATTCTGGAAGCAAATAACAGCAGTAGAGGGAGGCCCTGAACAAACGCCTCATTTTGCAGCGTCCGATCTGGGTCTGCACTGTTGGCATGTGTGCCATAAATTGGACGCGCGAGGCTTATAGAGGTTAATTTGAATGAATTTGAAGTCTATGTTTCAACTAAATAAATGCAATGTAATACTCAAAAGGGGTTGGAAAATTGGAGACTTTCATATTTGGTATACATGTGAATGGCGTTAACATAGCGCTTTGTCCTTTTTCCCAACCCAATAAAACCCTACTGTCGTGCCAACCGAGAGTGACAGTGACGTAATACTTTTTTTTACAATTTCTAAGTTAAACGCTAACGCCAATCAATAGATCACTTGTGTATTAATCCTATCCTGCGGATAGGATTATTCCTGTGGATAAGATTAATACATAGGTGATCTATCTATTATTAGTCCCTGATAACTTAGTAAACAGAACATGAAATCACTGTCACCTTTGACTGGTAGGACAGTAGGCAGATTGTTTTCTTTTCCTTAAAGTAGTAGAACTGTGTGAAATTTACAAAATATGAAACCTGTACAAGTTGCAGCAAAATTAAAACTATCACATGCATTTTAATTAGTTAACCTTTTAAATATGTTGTCATCTCATTCTTGAAATGATTGGTAAAGAAGCGCAACCGATTTATTGCTGTATAATGATATATACCGAGGGCATATATAGCGGTATTTGTCACCCGGGCCTTTAGTTAAGAATGCATTGCATTACCATAATTTTCTTATTTCTCATCCAAAACATATGTTATGGGTACTCAAAAGAACCGTCTCAATGAGATGGTTCTTTTAAGCAACCAAAACATATGCTAAATGTTATGGGTAAGAAAATATTCACATTTTTACGTTCATACTACATGTATTTTTTTATTTTTACCTAATATGTAAAATTAGGTGATGTAAAGGCAAGCCAAGTAAAACCAGGCCTAATTTCCCCTAAAGGTCCTGGCTATCTCTCTGGATATAGTGTGTGTGTCAATGGTATATGTTAAAACTGATTGGTAAGAAAATATTTACAATTTTACGCTGAATGTTTTTGTTTATCTAATTTAAAACCTATGAATAAAACAGGAGTGAGTATGATCAGCACATACCACAATCACAGATCACAGACCAACCCATGACACCATGAGGAAGAGACACTGGAAACTCACACAAAGTCACACACAAAAAGAACACAATTGAAGCAACCAGTTCTCTCTTCCTCCGTGAGATGATGCCTATGTAAATCATGTGACAACACGGGTGGTGCCATCACATCTAGGTTTTGACAGATCACTGCCATTGGAACAACCCAAGACGCTCAACCATATACAGTTTTTGTTTGTTTTGTTTCTTTACGTCCCAAGGCAACAGCTAAGGTCATGGCGGGACGATTAGTTCATCTATCCACACTTTTTCCCGGGCAAGCTTGACCAAGCAATTAACCAGTAATTCGTGCACAAACTTTCGCTTGTAACTGACATCAACCCTTCATGAATGATTCATGAATAGTAGAGCAAACGAGAGCTCAAAAGTCGCCTCCTTAAGGACTTTTAGGTGCCCTCTCTGTTAACAAGTAGTGTTATATACCAAATTGTTTGTTAGCATCCCTAGTTTCAGAAAACCAATGATGTCGGTGTCGGAGTCGCGTACTTACAGAGTTATGGCCCTTAAAGTTACCTACCCTAAAAACTCTTTAGACTGCTTTTAGGGTATAAAATTAGCATAAAATGTGCTTGTTTTGCTGGAAATAACCAGTTTTACGTATTTTCGTCTAAAGTTTGAATCAGAAACGGTAAATATGTTATAGTTCTATTCATTTTACCCGACATAAGAGGGGATTGGGATGAATGCCTTTTGTAGCGGGCCCTGACGGCGCCGGCGTCGGTGTCAGCACTAATGTAGGTGTGGCCCTTTGATATATGTTTAATATCTCCTGATTGGGTTATCGGATTTTATCAAAATTTGCAAGGATACAGCAACTAGGTATGATAAATAGTCGACTAGGGTTAAGTGACCTTGACCTCATTTTCAAGGTCAACACTGAGAAAAGTTTGCTAAATTTATGCCAAAAATTACTTAAATTCACGTTATCTTCGGAGTAGGTCAACGGATTTAAACCAAATTTGCATGATTTTAATAACTAGACATGGCAAAATAACGATAATGTTTCTGAGACCTTGACCCAATATTCAAGGTCACAGTAGAAAAAAAACTGCTAAATTTAGGCGAAAAGTTACTTGAATTCACATTGTCTCCGGAGTGGGTCAGTGGACTTTGCCCAAATTTGCATGAATCTAAAACATGGACATGACAAAGAACGGAAAAAAGTTTTGGAGACCTTGACCTTATTTTCAAGGTCACATTAGAAAACCAAATTGCAATATTTAGGCCAAAATACTAAAATGCACATTATCTTTGGAGTGGGTCAGTGGATTTTACCCAAATTTGCATGAATTCAATATCTGGACATGACAATAAACCGATAAAATTTGGAGACCCTGACCTTATTTTCAAGTTCACATTAGAATAAAAACTGCAAAATTTAGGGTAAACATACTTAAATGCACATTGTCTCAGACGTGGCCAGCTGATTTTGCCCTAATTTGCATAAATCTAATACATGGACATGGCAAATAGCTGATAAAGTTTAGGGGACCTTGACTTTGTTTTCAAGGTCACATTAGATATCGAAATTGCAAAATTTAGGCCAAAAATACTTAAATGCACATTATCCCCGGAGTGGGTCAGTAGATTTTACCAAGATTAGCATGAATTCAATATATGGACATGAGAATAAGCCTAAGAAAAAATTGGAGACCTTACTTTCAAGGTCACATTAAAGAAAAACTGCAAAATTTAGGGCAAACATACTTAAATGCACATTATCTTCAGATTGGGTCAGCTGATTTTCCCAAATTCGCTTGAATCTTATACATGGACATGACAAACCTCATTTTCAAGGTCACATTAGAAAACGAAGCTGCTGAATTTAATCCAAAAATACGTAAATGCACATTATCTTTGCAGTGGGTCAGCGGATTTTACCCAAACTTGCATGATTTTAAAATCTGGACATGGCAATAAGCCATTAGAGTTTTTGAGACCTTGACCTTAGTCACATTAAAAACTGCTTGATTTAGGTGAATAATTAATTAAATGCACATTATCTTCAGACCGTGGGTCAGCGGATTTTACCCAAGTTCACATGAATCTGATATATGGACATGACAAAAAGCTGCTAAAATTTTCGGGACCTTGACCTTATTTTCAAGGTCACATTGGAAAAGAAAACTCTAAATTCAGGCTGAAAACCTTTAAATACACATTTTCTTCGGGGTGGTTCAACGGATTATACCCAAATTTGCATGATTTAAAAGCTAGACATGACAAAAGTTGATGCGGTCTTTGTGACCTTGACTTCATTATTCAAGGTTACATAAGAAAAAAGTCAAATTTAGGCTAAAACTAATTAAATGCGCATTTCTTCAGAGCGGGTCAGCGGATGTTACCTAAACTTGGATAAAATTAATATCTGATTATGACAAAAGATGATTAAATTATTGGGACCATTTTCTTATTTTAAAGGTTAAATAAGAAAAAGCTGCTTAGTTTAGGCAAAAGTTATCTAATTTGCGAGGAGTCGGCCGATGTTTCAAAGTTTACCCATTTGTATGATCAGGTAAATAGTGGATTGTATTATGGAAATCTTGATTTTAATTTCAATGTCGATGCAGAAAAACCCCTGCTTAATTTAGACCAAATGTACTTAAATGTACATTATTGCTTGAAGCATGTTAGCAGATATTAATGGAGTTTGCATGTCTGCAACACCTGGACATGATAAAACTCCGACTAGGTTTTGGGGAGTTTGACCGAATTTCAGAGGTACTGCAGAAACAGTACTGTAAAATTAAAGCCAAAAAATTCACCTGAATCTTTCCTGGGTGGATTTTCTTCCTTGATTTAGGACGCAGCTCCTCTCAGGATGATAGTACTACCAAAATACATTTTAAGGCTGTGATAATTGATAATTTTCAGATGAAAGATTAATACATTCTTACGTTTGCTCCAAATATAGACTGTGGGTGCGTATCAATGAGTCGGTCCAAACGAGTACACACAATTTATGCTTTATAGCAAAATAAGAAAATTATTTGCACCCTTTAACTCCGAGGATGACTTGACTGATAAATTGTTTGTTGCTACCATTCAAATGAGCAACGAGCTGGTTTTTTATGTCTGCAAAATCATTTTGTGAGTGTTTCAATCATTTGTGAAGCATACTCACTCCCAACATTACAGCTGTCAATATTCGATGTATCTGTAGTTTTAATAAAACTTTGGTTTTGAACGTTTTAATGTAATGTTAAGGAATGTAAAGATAAACCTCGGTGGATATTATGGACAGATGGACGCAAATGAACAGACAGAGACACATCAAGGCCCTTGGCCTTGTGGATTCAGACAAGAAGATGTGTTTTATGTTTTCCCTATAATCAATGTAAATATTGTAACCCCAGAACAGACCCACTTTTGGCCACAGTGCCATAGTTGGAACAGACTTGGTAGACGTTTACTAGGTAATGCTTCATAATAAGCGCCAAGGCTCAATGCTTTGTGTATTTTTATTTTTTCAGTTCGAAAGTCTATTTTAGCCCATTTGAGCTAGATACATGTATAAAATGGAATAAAACCATTTAAAAATTAAATTGATGAAGGCCATATATGGATCATCCCTGTCGAGTTTGGTCAAAATCCACCCAATAATGCAGGAGGAGATGTCTTTTGAAGTAATTGTTGACGACAGACAACGGGCAACCGAGACCACAACAGCTCACTTTGAGTAAATGGCTCAGGTGAGGTAAAATATCTTGTCTGCTCACCTTGACCCAGTTTTTGGGGAAAAATGACTGAGTAAATAGACCACTGACGCAATTAACACCCAAACGGAACATACCAGAGTTTTTATATTTTCTATAATGTCAATTGTTCAATCGTAAAGACCGTCCAACTCTCAAAAAGGTTCGAATTAGTGAGCAATGCAGGCGAAAAAGGTGGGTAGGGTACGCCTACGTTTTACAATGAGCCAAACAAACGAATTTAAACTTTGATATTAATCATAAGAAGTGATATGTTTGTAATCAGGGGGTAAAACTAATCTTCAAAAACACGAAGTCCTACCTTTAGTCGTTCACAACAACAGATAGAATCAGGACGCAAATGTAACGTGATACAATAGTTTAAACACCTTTGTCGTGAATGACCTTGACATCAAGGTCAAATAAATTATTTTTTTTAAAAAACAAAATAGTTATCCAATTAGATATTTAATCCAATTAGATATTTACACGTACATAGGTAGAAGAAGATCCCTTTCGCAAGTCCGAAAGAGTTACAGAAAAGAATTTCATTATGGTATGCACAAATAAGTGGGTGGGGTATTTCCATTTTCTCCTTGCTCTTTTGGGCGTTTGAACCTGCTATCATAGGTAACGGCTATGATTTTGTGTAGCACAGATTGTGGTCCCACTACAGAAATGTGACTTCGAAATTTTGGACCGAATTAAAGTAGAGCATGTTTTAAATCGGATTGCCATTTCTTCTGACTTTTTAAACGTAATTTAAATGTTGAACTTTGAATGTCAGCTGATATAGTTGTAAACCTAATTATGTGGTGAAATTCGCCTATTACACATCTAAAAGTATTTGTTACAAGAAAAGGTACAATAATACGAATTTGTTTTAACAATAACAATTAGTTTCATGTTAGCACAATAATCGCTTCTACAGCTTAAAAAGTGGGTGGGGTACTTTCATGTTCTCCATGCCCTTTTGGGGCATTTGAGCTTGCTATCATAGGTAACGGTTATATTTTTATGTAGCACAGGATATGGTCTCGCTATTGAAATGTGACTTTGAAACTTTAGACCGAATGACTTGAAATTCTGGTCAAAATTGGAAGAGCATTTGTTTTCTGACAGTTTTTAAACATAAATTTTGTACTTTATATGCCTGCCAATATAATTATAGACTTCATTTTGTGATGAAATTTGCCTATCATACATTTAAAAGTATCTTCAACAAAAACATATGTGAAAAATTGTGGGCCCGATTCATAAATCATAATTTGTTTTCCTTTTAGCATAATAATCGCCTCTCAAGCTTTGAAAGTGGGTGGGGTATTTCAAGGACAGATAACTCGATAAGTACACGGAACCAAATGTTTTTTTATAAACCGCAGATATTGGCTGTATCTTAGGTATATGACTCAGCTTGTTGACAGAGAGGGCACCTAAACTCTCTCTGAACGCCTTGATATTTGCAGTACAGAGCAAACGAGAGCTCAAAAGTCGTCTCCTTAAGGACTTTTAGGTGCCCTCTCTCTCAACAAGTAGTGTTATATACCCAATTTTTCGTTAACATCCCTAGTTTCAGAAACTCTATGATGTCGGTTTCGGAGTAGCGTACTTACAGAGTTATTGCCCTTGATAGTTAGTTACCTACCCTAAACAATTTTAAGACTGATTTTAGGGTATAAACATAATTAGAATTAAAAAAAATGGTTTCTTCGTTGAAGTTACCAACATTAGAACAAACTCTCGCAAAATGAATAAGTTGCTAAATGTATACACCATAGGAAGGGAAGCTAGAAACATTCATCAAGAAATGAGAAATTAACTATATAGTTCGAAAACTATGCCATTTGTTATAGACAGGTCTAAGTTAGAAAAGAGGGCTTCAGTATCAAAGGTATTTGCCTTATTTAACTGAAGTTCAATGGGTTATATTTGACTTACCATTTGTTTGAAATAAGAATTATCTTGACTTAGAGTTCAATGCTGTAACAACATCAGCTTGATTATTGTCAGAAAGAGACAAAATGAAGTCTCTCTGATAACAACACAAACATAAATCTGTAACAAGAAGAGCACATTAAGTACCAATTTGCATATCTTAAATTGGCCCACAAGATTTCGAGTTAAATCTTGTCAAAATATTGTCCAAGAGATAATGGAGAAGAACTAAAGTCCTCTAGAATGACATTGAGGTCAAGGTCACATAATCTATTTTTGTACGTAAAATACTGATCCATTTATATATTTATAAAGGTACAAGATGGTCCTTTTAAAAAAAGTCCATAATAGTAAGAAATAGGATTTTCTTTTTTATACATAAAAAGTGGGTGGGGTACTTCCATGTTCTCCATGACCCTTTGGGACATTTTATCTTGCTATCATATGTAAATTTTATAACTTAATGTAGCACAAATTGTTGTGTCGCTATAAAATGTGACTTTGAAACTTTGGACAGAATTAAAGGAGAGTCTGGTTAAAATTGGAATAGCTTTTTTTCTGGCGCATTTTCTAGAAATAAATGCTTACTTTAAATGTAAGATGATATGGTTAAAAACATGATTGTGTGATGAAATATGCCTATTACATATCTAAAAGTATATTTTGAAAGAAAATATGCAAAAAATTGCCGATCAATTTTAACAACCACAATTGGTTTTCATTTTAGCACAATAATCGCTTCTCCAGCTTAAAAAGTGGGTGGGGTACCTACATGTTCTCCGTACCATATTGGGGCATTTAGACTTGATGTACTAGGTAACTGTTACAATATTTACGTAGCAAAGGATTTGGTCTCGCTATGGAAATGTGATTTTGAAACTTTGGACCGAATTAATAGAAAGTCTGTTTAAAATTGGAAGAGCATTTTTTTTTCTGACAGCTTTTAAACCTAAATTTTGTACTTCAAATGTCAGGAAATATAATTATAGACATTATTTTGTAATCAAATTTGCCTATTATATACTAAAAAGTATCTGCAACAAGAAAATATGTAAAAAATGTGGATCTGTTTCATTAATTTCAATTTTTTTTCTTTTTAGCATAATAATCGCTTCTTAAGGCTTAAAAGTGGGTGGGGTATTTCAACGGCAGATAACTCGATAAGTACACGGGACCAAAGGCGACATCATTGGTTTTCATAAACCTCAGATATTGGCTGTAGCTTTGGTATATGACTCAACTTGTTAACAGAGAGGGCACCTAAACTCCCTCCCAGCGCCTTGATATTTGCAGTACTAGAAGGGTTGTTGTCAGCTACAAGCGAAAGTATGTGCACGAATCAACCATATAGAGTACAACCTGTGTAAAATGGCCACTCAAAAATAGGCAAAACAAAGATTTAATGACAAATGGTCGCTTAATGAAGGTCGAAAGTATTGCAGAGTGCCGCCCCCTGGAGCATTCTGCAATACGTTTGACCTGCATTAAGTGATAAATGGTATTGAAAACCAATTTTTGGTATTTTTGAGAGTGGCCATTTTACACAGGTTTTATTGTATGACAAATATTTTCAAATCAGGCTTGTTGGTTTGGACAAGAAGACATTTTTTAATTCTCCTAATATACATACAGGAATGACATCCCTGTTCTCAGACGGCCATGTTTTGGATAGATCAGAATTTTGAGCTCTCTTTGTAAAGGGCCACCAAAAGACCATTTCTGCTAAAAAAATTTCCAAATCAGGTCAGTAGTTATAACAATATTTTCACGTAATTTCTCTGGTGGTCGTATATATAGTTTAACATATCATAACAAATTGAACAATATTGGTTAATGGACATCGTTTCAAATCCGGCCTTGTTTTCGACAAGATATTTAGTGTTCTCATCATTATTGTATAGAAAAAACAAACACAGCCCCCTGGGGGCCATTGTCTTGACCGACCAGAAAAAATAACAATTTTGAGAGAGAATACCATGAAAGGACCATTTACGCTAAATTATATTCAATTAGAGCGAGTAGTTTCTGTCAAGAAGAATTATTTAAGGTTTCCCTATATAAGTTTTATGTGAAAAACTAACTTCGTCCCCTGACGGCCAATTTTTAGCGGATCAGAATTATTTGAACGATCATAGTTGAAAGTCACCCAAGGACCATTTGCGAAAATTATTTTCAAATCGGGCCTGTAGTTTTTGACAAGATTTTTAAGTTAAAGGAAAAGCTAACTCTAGTGGCAGTTCTTATGACGGATCACAATAATTTGAACAGTCATTGACTTACCGACTGCGCTACGCGGCCCGGTAGTACTGGTACTGGTCACACAAGTACTTTTTGTGCCAAAATATGTTCAAACCGGCCAGTAGTTTTTGACAGGAACATTTTTAAAGTCTTTCCATTTGGTTGCCATGGAAACCGTAATTCTGCATAGAATTAAAATCTTAAAAAAAATGATTAAGGATTATCCAAAGAGCATTCATGTGAAGCTTGATGACAATCCCACTGGACAATCCACACAGTGGGATACATATTGTAGGAGGAGATTCCGTAATAATCATTCAGTGCTGACGGACGAACGTACACCATACATCAGCTCATCTGAGCTAGAAATGCCATCAAAAAGCTACATGAATTATTGTTTATTCTTTGTACAGATACCATCAATGATTTTTATACGCCCGTTTTGTAAAAAAAAAAACAACAACAAAAAAAACAAAAAAACAGACGTGTTATGACAGTATGCTGTGCGTCCATTCATTAGCAATCTTCAAGTCTAGATATCTCAATGTTATTGTACAATGGAGTGTCAATTTACATGTACATTTGTATTTTCGTCAGACGGAGTCCCTGTTAAGACACTTTATCTGCTGCTTAGTACTGGTTCATTTGTTGTTGTTTTTTGTTTTTGTTGCTTTACGTCCCAAGTCAACAGCTGTGGTCATGGCGGGACGATCAGTTCACCGAACCACACTTTTTTCCTGGGCAAGCTTGAATAAGCAGTTAACCAGTACTTTGTGCACATAGTTTCGCTTGTAACTGACAACAATCCTTCTTGAATGATTCAGTGGAAGGGAGGATAATGACCATAGAAATTATTTCATAACCAATCTCCACGAAAGTATGGAACCGGACCGGGACCGAACTCGCGACCCCTGGATCTGTAGTCAGACTCGCATTTGATGCCAGACACGTTACCGACTGCGCTACGCGGCCCGGTAGTACTGGTACTGGTTCAACCCAGGAAGACCCACCTGCAGACAAGTACAACAGTGTCCCGTGCAAAATTGGGTCAAATGTCATATCGAAATTACTAAAGCCAATTTTCGATATTTAAATTTTCAAAGCAAGCCTTTAATGAATCTTTAGTATTTTGCAACCGTTCATAGCCTCATGAACGACACAAAATTTGATTGACAGCTGCCAAGCTCACTTGCCCGTGCAATTCGCTTCGAACATCGAATCATTCGCCAGATGTGACACTGGTGTTGTGATTCACAGCGAGCCACAACCGAGTTGCACGTGCAAAACGAGTTTCTTGTTCGCTCCATTGGCTGTCCCCGTGTTCTCACTGGCTGTTCTGCTTTTCCGTTTTGCACTTCAACAAAACCGTTAATAGGATTGAATATTAAATACAAAATTGTTTTATCTCCTAAATTATAAATAATTTCTATATATTAGTTATTTATAATAAAATGTAAATATAAGCAATAGACTCAATTTTTGGAAGGTTCATGGAATCATAAATACTTCGGGTCTCTTGCAAAGTTAACGCGAAGCCCTTTGGGCTTCACTTACAATGCAAGAGACCCGAAGTATTCATGATTCCATGAACCTTCCAAAAATCGAATTCATTTCTTAAATAGTTTTAACCACACATGCACTTTTGCTTCCAGAAAGAGAAACAAAAGATATGAAACATGTGCAACTGGATTGTAGTTTATCGGATGAGACTATCTGCGACCTCGTCTCCATATGATCTTAGCTGTTAATTGGTGGGGCATCAAACACAATAAATAGTTATTGTTATATGACTCGTATAAAAGACCTCCTCTGACTGGCTGAAACTAGCTTTCACTGGTTGTGACAGATCTTGATGTCTACCAGTGATGAGCTATAGTTAGCCAGGACAGCCTCAGGTCGACATCAGGATTTGTCAGTGCTGACAGACAGCTAAAAATAGATTGAACTAAATTTAGCCCAGGACAGGAAGACATCAAGTTTTTTCACTGCTGTCTGACAGCTTAAAATAGATATTGGAAAAATTGACTCCAGAAATAAAGAAATCACAGGTCAAATGAGAACAGTAATTTGAAAAAATGCAATTCTTTTGCACATCTCATAAGAGTTTTAGATTGTTGAAATAACCTTGTTTTCAGTGAATTGAGTAAATTTATAAATATGAAAAGAATTTATATAAAACTAGGAAGAGAGAGACGTGCAGTATCATATAACAAAAGAAATGGCGCATACTTTTTCGGTTAACATCAGGATTAGTCAACCCTCGAAAGTGATGTTCACTGTTCTCGGTTGACAAATTCTGATGTTAACCTCAAAAGAATACATCGATTGTGTACTGTTATATCATATCTTTTGCTATCAAATTTTGTTTTTCCCATACAAGGGAGTTTACAACAGAAACAAGTTTTCTTCACTGTGAAGCCAGTTGTCTACGTTGGCCCATTACTCGTAAATTACACAAGAACGATGATAATCCGCGGCTTTCGCTCAATCCGACCTGCTGAGCTACAGAGACTAGCTAGAATACAGAATTTTTGGATGTAGCAAGTTTAGATATTATACTTTCCTATAGGCGAACAACAAATGCGCTGTACAGACTGCGCACTTATGCAGGCTGATCTGCACCTTTGTTATTAACATATAATAAAATCTGAGGCGAGTTCAACATAGCGAGAGCTCGCGAGCGCTCGTTGCACTGGTGCCAGGCTTTACACATTTCGAAAAAAGGTAGGTACCAGAACAACGCTCGCCTCTGGTTTTATCGCGCGAAGAGTCCCATACTCACTAGCCTAAAACAAGAGGGCCCATGGGCCCTGAATCGCTCAGCTGAATCATTATAATGTTTGGCCCAATGTTCATTTTTTGAACGAACTTGGTAGAGGTCTACAATGTGATGCTACATACCAAATATCAAGACTCTAGGCCTTGTGGTTTCAGACAAATAAAATCATATTTTCCCTATAACAGCCTATGTTAAACATGCACCTCCGGGACGAGCCCAATTTGGACCCAGGGCCCGGGCATAATTTAAACAAACTTGATAAAGGTTTATTAAATGATGCTACATACCAAATTTAAAGGCTCTAGTCTAGGCCTTGTGGTTTTAGTTTTTTTCATGTTTTCCTATTTAGCCTAATATGCAAACCATGTGACCCCTGGGATGGGGCCATTTTTGGCAACAGGGGCATATTTTTAATAAATGTGGTGGAGGTCATTGAAGTTATGCTACATACCAAATATCAAGACTCTAGGCCATGTGGTTTCAGACAAAAAAAATCATGTTTTTTTCTACATAAGCCAAAGTTAAACATGTGACCCCTACTTGGTAGAGGTCCACTAGGTGATGCTACATACCAAGACTCTAGGCCTTTTGGCTTCAGGCAAGAAGATTTGTTCATGTTTCCCTATATAAATAAACCTATGGAAAACATGCGACCCCTGGGGCGGGCCCATTTTTGGCCCCAGGGGCATAATCTGAACAAACTTAGTAGAGGTCCACTGGTTGATGCTACATTCCAGACATCAAAGCTCTAGGCCTTGTGGTTTCCGGCAAGAAGATTTATAACGTTTTGCTCTATATAAGCCTATGTAAACATTTGACCCCCGGGCGGAGCCATTTTTGGCCCCAGGGGTACAATTTACCAAACTTGGTAGAAGTCCACTAGGTGATGATACATACCAAATATCATGGCCCTTCAGACAAGAAGATTTTTACACGTTTTCCCTTTATAAGCCGATGAAAAACGTTTTACCCCGTGGCGGAGCCATTTTTGGCCACAGGAGTACAATTTATACAAAATTGGTAGAGACCCACTAGGTGACGCCACAGGCTCTAGGCCTTTTGGTTTCAGACAGGAAGATTTTTTAAATTTTTTATCTCGAAAATCTGTTATTAGCCTCTGTGACCTAGATATGCAACGGACCAGAACCATTTGAACAATTTTGGTAGAGGGTCACCCAAGGATCATATGTGTGAATTATTTCAAAATTGGACAAGGGGTTTAGGAAGAGTTGTCATTTGAGTCAATTGTTAACGGACAGACAGACGACGGACGAAGACCGATTCACAAAAGCTCACCTTGTCACTACGTGACAGGTGAGCTAAAAACAAAAAAAAAAATGCAATGGTGCACACACCTTCTTAATCATTTTTATTGTCTTGAAATACATAAACATGTGCAATGCAGAGCTCTACAAAGTTTTATTAATATAACGCATAAATTGAACATAGAAACAAACATAAACATGGAATCAAGCAACAAGCAAATATGACCCAGTCCATGAAATATGGGTACTTATCGCGCAAGCGTTCAGGCTAACAAATGGGGCTAAGGTTACGTCCGAACGGTAATCCGTGTTCATACTTTATGTGGGTCTGATGAGAATGCACAGATGAAGCTTTCACTAATCGCCTGTGCAATACGCATGGGGGAAAGTTCAAAATTTTGAAATATCTGAACTTTCGAAACTTCAATCTTAAAACTTGCAGTATGCACGCTAAATACTAACAATTTAAGTTTAAATGGTCAAATGTCCTTAGACAGACCGGAACTAGTATCATCTCCCTAATTCAGCATTTTAGGCTGACTTCCTGTGGAAAGTCGGCCTCAAAATCCTGAATTCAGGAATAATCCTGAATATGGGCAAGCACAAGATATTTTGGGACTAATTGCATTAGCGAGCAGCGTTAGCTCAGACGAGCATGCACATACGCGCAGACTCTCTCACACATAATGTATGGAAGCGATTGGAGACACCGACCAGGCCCTGAGGTTATAAAACGTTTCATGTTCAACTCAGCAGAGCACGAAATTTCAACTGCTCATAAAAACTAAAATATCGACAAATGAAGAAGTCTCTTGCTTTAAGTCATTCAAGTGTCATATTTATCATTCTAATAAATGTTGAAATACCAACAATTGTTGGCATTTTAACATTTATGAGCAGATAAATTTCGTTTTCAGCCGAGTTGAGTATGAAAACAGTTTTATAACCTCGGGGCCAGATCTTGGATACGCCGGCATAGACGTTTAAAGGAGGTGTTTGCGCATGCGCTATTAGAACCAATATCTCATGTACCGGATCATATAGTAACAAAATCAATTCAAATCACTTCACCAAAACTGATCACGTTGATGCATGGCATCTAAAACTAGTGACACTGACCAACATTTCATACTAGTATACAGTAAAACCTGTCTTTAGCGGCCATTCAACAATAGACAAAACAAAGGTCTTAAAGACAAATGGTAGCCTAATGAAGGTCGATAGTATTGCAGAATGCTCTCTTGAAGCATTCTGCAATACTTTTGACCTGCATTCAGCGACAATCGGTCTTGAAAATAAATTTTTGGTTTTCTTTTTGAGTGGCCGCTTAGTACAGGTTCTACTGTATGTTCAATACAATGGGACACATAAACTCCTATTGGTACTAGGCCTTATGCAAGATTGGGTACATTAAATATACATCAGCGTGAGTAATCATTATAATAACCGTCTCAAAGAGACGCATTGAATAAGCATACAAACAATCGTTTTCAAGACAACCAAGAAACAATATGGGCCTCGACCGGAGAAAACCTGTCTTCGGGGGCACAGGCGCAGACCAGCCTGCGCATCCGCGCAGACTGATTAGCGCCTTTGTTATTGGCTTATCGAGAAGTATCATATCTAGACTTGCTACGAGCGAAATTTCAATATTCAAGCTAGTCTCTGTAGCTGGAGAAACTGGTTTGAAACTCGCTTTGTCGGAAACCCCGAAGACAGGTTTTCTCGCGACGAGGCCCCTATCACATTTGGTTAAATATATGTTAACATCAATGCAGCGCCTTATGATTGCCTTCTTATTTGGTCAAACACATAGGCCATCGATTAGATCGATTCCTATGCGAATCTGTATAAAATGAAAATAAATATCTCAAAAACATCTTGTGACAAGGACATATGAGCCGCAGCATGAGATTTCCAACAATGTGGTATGTGCGACCAGCAAAGGCTCAGACCAGCCTACGCATACGCGCAGACTGATCAGAGCCTTTGCTCGTCGCTTGAATATTCTATGAATATTAAGCTACTGACTGAATATCATTTTGAGTTTCTAAGCTTAAAAGGAGGCTGCACAGACTTGTCTGTGTCTATTCATGTCAAAATACCACATTGTTGGAAATCACATGTCACGGCTCAATTATAAGCAGGGCCAGCACCCGAGAATATGATACTTATCGCACTTATTCCTGGACTACCCCACCCCGACAGGGGAGTGGCTATCTATACGAGGCAGTAAGAAGCCGGAGTTTAGCTACTGACAGATTAAATTAGATCACTGACCTGACTGAGCTAATAAGAGCTGTCAACTATTTCACAGGTAATTTCGACTAACCAATCAATTAAGAGATATAAGCTATATGAGCTGCAGAATATGTTGACTCCTTGTCTGTTATTGGATTTATGAGGATACAGTAAACCTGTGTAAAGCGGCCCAACGAAAATAGACAAAACGAAGATCTAAATGGCAAATGGTAGCTAAATGGAGGTCGGAAGTATTGCAGAATGCTCCTCTTTGAGCATGCTCCTCTTTGAGCATTCTGCAATGCTTTTGACCTGCATTAAGCGATGGTTGGTCATGAAAACCCACATTTGTGGTCTTTTTAAAAGTGTCTGTTTTACACAGGGTCACTTTATGTGGCTAATGTTGACCTTCGATACCCGCTCCCGCCATACGTCAACCGTGCAGTCATAGTTGTATCTCGTGAGGCAATATGCTCATGAGTTGGTCTGAAACTTCATCTATAGCCATACATAAGAGTTTGCGAGCATTGAAGGCTCTGACGAGACTGCACGTAATCGCAGGCTCATCTGAGCCTTTCCAGCTCGCATATTGTAATTAGCGAGGCTATATGTGCATTTTTGGTCTGAAACTTCATCTATAGCCATACATAAGAGTTTGCGAGCATTTATGGTTCTGACGACACTGCGCGTATGAGTAGATTCGTCTGAGCCTTCGCTGCTCGCGTATGCGATAAGTATCAAAATGTCGGGTGCTGGCTCTAATAACCTGTTTATAACAGACTTTTAAAATATGTAAATATTTCTGATATAATGAAAAAAAAAATTGGTCAAACTATAGCATCACCGGTGAACTTTGTGAGTATGGAAATCATTAATTTTTCAAGCTCACGTAAATCTTTTGATCGCGACCAGTAAAGTGGAAAGATGGATCGTTGAATGCTGTGTAAAACTACAGACCGTTCAAATGTCCGATGTGACAATGTTAAATTTCCGGGTGAAGGGATTGTGCACTCGTTATCACACTGGTATTTTTTTTTAATTTACCACACTGGTATCTTTATGATGATATCATGCTGGTATCGTTAAACTAATAAATGTCAGTTTATAAATACTTAATGTTGACAAGTTTAACTGGTATGGTTTTGATAGTACTGTCGTGCCAACCAAAAATGACAGTGGCGTAATACTTTGTTTACAATTGCTAAGTAAAACACTTACGTGTATACTTCACTTGAGCTAACACGAATCGATAGATTACTTGTGTATTAATCCTATCCTGAGGATAGGATTAATACACAAGTGATCTATCGATTATAAGTTCGTGATAACTTTGTAAACAAAACATGAAGTCACTGTCACTCTTGGCTGGCAGGACAATATCAGTAAAAGTGCACAATTTATCACTATGGTATCCTTATGATAATACATGAACCAATAAATGTGCACATGTTAGCATGCTAATTTGTCATCGATTATCTGTGGACATGCACAAGTTATCACACTGGTCTTAAACAATATCAGTGAATGTGCACATTCAAGTATTACACTTGTATGGTTTTGATAATATCAGTGATTATACACAAGTTATCTCACTGGTATTAAACAATATCAGTTTATGTGCACATTCAAGTATTACACTGGTATGGTTTTGATAATATCAGTGATTATGCACAAGTTATCACATCTGTCTTAAACAATTTCAGTGAATGTGCACATTCAAGTATTACACTGGTATGGTTTTGATAATATCAGTGATTATGCACAAGTTATCACATCTGTCTTAAACAATTTCAGTGAATGTGCACATTCAAATATTACACTTGTATGGTTTTGATAATATCAGTGATTATGCACAAGTTATCACATCTGTCTTTAACAATATCAGTGAATGTGCACATTCAAGTATTACACTAGCCTGGGATGGCTTTGAAAATATCAATGAATTGAGAGGACCAAAATACCACTAAAAGCGTGCCATTATCGGCCCACCAGCAAAACGCCAACTAAATGGCATTTCGCTAGCGGGCTGATGATGGCCTTACATTGAATGCTGGCTTGGTAGCTTTGTAATGTGTTTGGGGATCAGGACCAGTATTGCTAAGAAACACATTATTTTTTTATTTATGGGGGGGGGGGGTCCGGACCCCCTGCCCCTCTCTGGACCCGCGCATGTTCAAGCTATTACGCTGATATCTTGCACGCCTCTAGATAGGAGTGTGTTATCAAAAAATAATTTTCTTATTTCTCAACCAAGACATATGTTGTGGGAAACTCAAAAGAACCTTCTCAATGAGACGGTTCTTTTGATCACACAAAATAAACGTTAAAACTGACTTATAGGGAGCACAGTGGCTCAGTGGTAGAGTGCTTGACTCGAGACTGAGGGGCCGCGGGTTCGAGCCTCACCGGCGTCACTGCGTTGTGGTCCTTGAGCAAGACACATTTATCCTATCTTAGTACTGGTTCGACCCAGGAAGACCCGTCCCTGTTTAACTGAAAGATTGTTGATGGGACGTAAAGAAACAAATCAAACAAACAAAAACTGACTTATAAGACAATATTTGCAATTTTATGATGAAATGGTTGCCTATCTGGAACTATGATTATGGTTTTTATATAAATAACAGGCCCCGGGGTTATAAACCTTTTTTTCGTTTTCAACTCAACTGGGCACGACATTTCAACAGCTCATAAAAACTAAAATACCATATGAAAAAGTGTTTTGCTTTAAGTCTCTCAGATGTTGTATTTATCATGCTTATAAATGTTAAAATGCCGACAATTGTTGGCATTTTAACATTTATGAGCAGGTTAAATTCCGTGCTCATGGAAAAATTTAATAACCTCGGGGTCAGTGATTATGCACATGTTATCACACTAGTATACAGTAATTAACAAAAAATAATAATTAACGTGCACACGTTACTAACTATATTAAGTGAATGTGCACAAGTTATCACATTTCATATCACAACTGTCATTGCTTCTGAGAAAAGCTTATTATATAAAATAAACTCTGGGTTATATTAAGTTGGGTTAGACACAGCGTAGAATTTCCATGTGATTTCCAACAATGTGGCATTTGACAAGTGTAGACTCAACCAAGCCTGTGCAGCCTCCTTTTGTATGTTTGTTTGATTTTTTGTTTGATTTGATTCTTTACGTCCCATCAAAAATCTTTCAGTTAAACAGGGATAGATCTTCCTGGGTCGAACCAGTACTAAGCTAGAATAAATGTGTGTTGCTCAAGGACCACAATGCAGTGACACAAGTGAGGCTCGAACCCACGGCCCCTCGGTCTCGAGTCAAGCACTCTACCACTGAGCCACTGCGCTCCCTCAGCCTCCTTTTAAGCTTAGAAACTCCAAATGGTGTTCAGTCAGTAGCTTAACATTCAGACAGTATTCAAGCGACTTGCAAAGGCTCTGATCAGACTGCGTGTATGCGCAGACTGATCTGAGGATTAGCTGGTCGCACGTACCACAATGTTGGAAAATTTATGTCGCTGTTTAATAGACATTGTATTGCAGTTCTTAAGAGTGTTTTTCACATTATACCACCCTTACCAACTTTAGCACGAAATATCTTGTGATGTGCATGGTCTACACTCATGTAGGTAGTATAAAATAGTTATACCATGTTTGTCCACCTATACGTAAGATAATTCACTCGCTAAATCTCGTGGATTATCTCCACGTACAGGCGGACAACCCATGGTAAAACTATTACGTTACACTTCAAATATACTTAGCATCAATGAAAAGTTACCAATGACTCGCGTACACTTAACACAAGGCTATGGCAAAAGAATTACAGTTATGCATGCATTCATTTTTCTGGCTTAGAGCCTGATGTATCTGGTGTCTATCAGATTCGAAAACACAATGCCCATGGCGATTCTAGTAATTCCTATTGGAATGTATAGGGAAATTCAATGTTTTGGTGTTTCCTAAGTTTGATCAAAACTCTCTGTTTGGTGGATCAATTTAAACCTATTTGGCAGTGGTTTCAAGGAAAATCTCGCAGGCATGTATTCACTTGTTTGCCTGAGAAAATAATGATTTAAAATTTTAAAAGCCACGAGAAGCACAAAAACCAAGTGCATAAAGTGCTCCATGGTTCCAGAGCTGTTAGAAATGTTTTATTTCTCTTACCGAGTCTGCAATGGACCAGAAACCCGAACCAAAGAATAGCCACCAAGGTTTACATGTACATTTGTATTTCAAATTTAATATCCAGAATACCGATCATTAAAAACAGTAACTTTTTAATGACGCTGAGTATATAAAAATTTTGTAACGAGTAGTCTGTCAAACAGGCACATGACGTCAAAACAGCGTCGTATCAACGTCGAGGCGACGTCACACGACGTCGTATCGACGATGATTCGACGTTGTTTTAAGGTTGTCTGCCTGTTGGAAGTGTGGTTAAAAGCTATTTGCAGACTTCGTCACCGACTAGTGTCGATTCAACTCTTTAAAAGCAGCCTTTAGTGACAACGAATCAAACGACGCATTTTTTTAAAATGTACACAAGATATTAACACAAACAATTCTTAACAGCAAATAAACTTATAACTATTTACAGAGCATTTTCTTGTTATTACACACTGTTGCTATTACTGTATTACCACTGCTCATTAGGAAACATATGTGACTAGCAGTGGCGCATAGGTTCAACTCCTCTCTGATTACGTCACTGCCCAGAATCTATAAATGGTCAGTGCATTACCCTGAGAGACAGTACTTCATAGTTTGGCAGTATAAGGAAGCAAACACCATCCCTGACATGATAACTATATACAATCACGGCGAAGAATCGCGTGACTTAAAAAACAAAATGGTGGATACCATTGAAAAAAACGTCGATTCAGGTAATACTTTCTTTGATAGTTCCGTTAATACTGATCAGATTTGCAAGGGGTTTGAAACAGATATCTCGGAAAATGAGAGCAATAGGCCCGTCGTATGCGACTTCCGGACAACGATCTGGTTAAAACGTTATTGACGAGCAACCGAATTTTTCGGTTGCTCATCAATAACTTTTTAACCAGATCTTTGTCCGAAATTTCGGTTGCTCGTCAATAACTTTTTAACCAGATCTTTGTCCGAAAGTCGCTGAAGGGGTATCTGCTTCAAACCCCATGCCAATCTGATCAGTATTAACGGAAATATCAAAGAAAAGTATCTGAATCGACGGTTTTTTTTCAATGGTATCCGCCATTTTTAATACTCTAAAGTCACGCGATTCTCCGCCGTGACAATGCAGCACCATTTACCCTAAATTGTAAAGGAAGAAACAAAAGAACAACACACACACACACACACACACACACACACACACACACACACACACACAAATACATACATGTTATGGGTGCTCAAAAGAATCATCTCATGGCAACAGTCATTTTTAGTACGCCTGAAATTCAAATCCATCCAATTTCAAATACTAAATAAGCCGCGACATGTGATTTCCAACAATGAGGCATTTTGACAAGTGTAGACTCAGACGAGCCTGTGCAGCCTCGTTTCGAGCTTAGAAATTCCAAATTGTGTTCAGTCAGTAGCTTTACAGTCATAGAATATTCAAGTGACCAGCAAAGGCTCTGATCAGACTGCGCGCATGCGCAGGCTGGTCTGAGTCTTTGCTGGTCGCACATACCACATTGTTTGAAATCTCATGTCGCGTCTCACCCCTATTTGATATAACCATATATCACCTAGGGCGACCAAAGCTAGATGGAGTTTTGGCTGCAGTAAGAAGAACACTGCAGAGTTGCTAGTTTTTTTCTCCTTGAAAACCTATGCTGTGTGTATTCATTCGAGCGTCTCGCCGAGATATTTTGAATGAATGCTCACAGTAAATGTAAACATAATGGCACACTATGGACATAGCCACATTTCGGATGAAAAAATACATTGCTTCATAACCTAAATAGAAGTTTCCCCTCCATTTTGCAGTGCTTTATGCTGTTGTTTTAGATTAAATACAAAACATTAAACTTAATAATGACGAGCCTTTAGAAATAAAGGACTTATACATATGTATTGTTTGGACTGATTTTTATTGTAGCTACTTCACATTCTCGTTTTCACTTATATCATATTAAAGCAGGCATCTTTGTCAAAAGAATTGTAACTTATTAAGCGACCTACAATAATATGATCATTTTGACTCTTTCAAAATGGTTTCTGGCTAAAAAATGACTAAATTGAATTTCTGCCCTAGTAGATATAACTGTCGTTATCGTAGCGGACTGTGTGCTACTGTTCAAAAACAGGGTGTGGATAAAATGGGGACATAGCCAATTTGTTCGCAAAAAGAATGGCAGTTTTAAAAAATCGATACATTTTTTTCAGACACCAATATGATTATTATATGACAATAAAATCAAAACAAAACTTAAACATAAGGTAAATTATTCGTTAACTCAGCAAAACAATCAGAAAAATACTGACCCTTAATGCGCCAATCGCAAAAAAAGTCGTCTGCTTTTCTGGTCTGCTGAAATGTTTAAGAAGCCTCTATGGCAAATAGTGTGGACCTAGATCAGACTGCTGCAGTCTGTTCTGAGTCCACGCTGTTTTCTTCTATACTTAATTCATCAGTAATGTTAGGCAATTATTTGCAGCAGACGACTTCGGCAGACATTTTTAGATGTATTTTTTTTCTTGGCGCTTTAAGGGCTACCATTTGTCAATTGTGCTCAAAACGCTATACTGTTTATATTGACAAAGTCTTAAATTTCTTAACTTATTCAAGTAGAACGGGACCCTTGCTCCTAACCTGCTATTGACTGAATACCCACCATTAAAAGGGTACCCGGGTCTAGATTATAAGAAAGATAGAATGAAACTAATGTTATAATATGAAGGCATATTTGTCCATAATGTAGGACAGAATGCTCTACTGGAATCAAAATTGGTTAAAATGTGTTTTTTTTCACACACCTGTAATAACATGGCATATAATAAAATAAATGGTAAATGTTCTAAAATTTCGAACACTAATTGCCTACCCAAAAGGCATTGACAAACAGCGTAGACCCAGATCAGACTGCAGTCTGATCAGGTTCTTCCCTGTTTGCGTTTCTGAAAAGCCTTTTGTGAGACCAAAATTTTATTTGAGAACAGAAAGAGAAAATGTTTGAAAGTTTAGAACATACATTTAGGGATATCCACACAGCCAGCCAAAACACAACCTTTGAGTCAAACTTTAGCCGAACCAAGCAACTCACAGATTGATGTACTGCAAAACAAAGCCCCAAATTTAATAATAACGAACAAATCCGAATACACACAAAAATCCCAGATATTTTTTCGAGTTTTTTTTACCATATACACAACTAATTTGAATAAGATATGCAGAGCTCTCACTAGGATTTTGAAAACAGGAGTCCCAGAGCTCTCTTTTCCAAAAAGTGGGAGTCCCACCATACAAAAGAATATAGCCTCCTTCAAAAAAATAGGAGTCCCAGCCAAAAAATGGGAGTTCAGAACTGCAAATCAGCAGTTGGTGAGAGCTCTGGATATGTTTAATATGCAAAATCCTAGATTACCATGGAGTAAAGTAATGAACTAGCCCAACCAATGCCGTATTGGGTTAACCAAGGACCTGGCCCCTAGGTTATAAAACTTTTTTCATGCTCAACTCAGCTGAGCACGAAATTCATCCTGCTCATAAATGTTAAAATGCCAACAATTGTTGGCATTTTAACATTTATTAGCATGATAAATACAATATCTGAGAGACTTAAAGCAAAAAGCCCCTTTAATTTGTCTATATTTGAGTCTTTATGAGCAGTTGAAATATCTTGCTCAGTTGAGTTGAGCAGGAACACAGTTTTATAACCTCGGGGCTAGGCTAACATATCAACAGCTTAAAAATAAAACAACCAAAGTCCAGCAAAGAACCGCTAAGTCATAGAATAGCATAACCAAGGTACATTCAAGTCATCAGCATAGATTTTGTTTGCTTGATATGATTCTTCACGTCCCATCAACAATCTTTCAGTTAAACAGGGTCGTCGGGTCTTCCTGGGTTGAGCCAGTACTAAGCTAGGATAAATGTGTCTTGCTCAAGGACCACAACGCAGTGACGCCGGTGAGGCTCGAAATCGGGGCCTCTCGGTCTCGGGTCAAGCACTTAACCACTGAGCCACTGTGCTCCCACATCAGCATAGATGAGCTAACTAAGTGTGCTTTCACTTTTTCAATGGTTAATACATTTGTTTTGGGCGCTCATAAAACCGTTTTGGGTAGCCACAACATACGTTTTGGTTGAGAAATAACTCAATGAAATTTGTGATTACAGACTATTATCTGGAGGTCTTTAAACAAGGTTAATGCCTCCAAATCAGGACACATAATATCACAACCATGGACAAGATAAGAGATTAGGCTATAATAGCGAAATTAGAATCCAAATTTGTGCAACCTATATATAGACCAGAATAGCACAACCATGCAATGAAAATATAAGCACAAAAAAGGCCCATATTAGCACAACAGAGGTCCAGATTCTCACCTCTCGCACCTAAGGCACAGCTAAGACATAAGTACAACCAAGGAAACAATATGCTTAATTTTAAAACAGACCTCCAGAAAAGAGAGCTTTATTGAAAATTATATTTCTTATTTCTCAACTGTGGGTAGTCAAAAGAATCATCCCAAAAGGCAAAACAAGAGAGAAAGTAAGAACAAATGACATTTTTAGACTCAAAGATGTTTAGCTAAATAAATCATTGAGGTAAGAAATTCTAATTGAGCGGCGACATGTGGTTTCCAACAATGTTGCAGCCTCTTTTTAAGCTTAGAAACTCAAAATGATGTTTGGTCAGTAGCTAGAACATTCAAGTATTAAATAGAATATTCAAGTGACTAGCAAAGGCTCTGATAAGACTGCGTGTATGAGCAGGCTGATCTGAGGCTTTGCTGGTTGCACATACCACTCTGATGGGAATCTCATGTCGAAGCTAATATTGTTTAACATGATGATATTGTAATATTTTACAAGCTTAAAACATGTTAAACTAAAAGTAGATTGAGCTTCAATAGTCAACGCATTTCAATATCGATTTTTCAAAATGCGATTTTATTTGATAACGCACCAATTCGTCTCAACCAATCGGCAATCTCAACCAAAGAAAATGCAAGTGCAACCACAGCCAAAACGAACTCACTCGATGCCAAGGTTAACCTTATTAAAACATCAAAGGAGTAATGAGCAACAGATAAGCAGTGCAATCGACTCCATCAACACAACAAGGACCCAGATTAGCACAAGCAAGTCATGAATAAGCGCCACCAAGCCCAGATTTGACACGCTAGACACAGATTAATGCAACAAACAGTTAATTAGCTGAATTACCGAACAATAATATCAAATATGATAAAACTTACAACTAATCTTTTACATTAAACAGTAACTTAAAACAATTTTCTTAAGTAATTGCAAAACGAACCTGTTTAAAAAGTAGGACTCAACTCGCCATACACTGTACACATGAGCTGTGACATGAGAGTTCCAGTTATGTGGTATGTGCGACCAGGAAAGACTCAGATCAACCTGTGCATAATCACAGTCTGATCAGAGCCTTTGCTTATCACTTGAATAAGCTACTGGGCGAACATCATTTGGAGTTTCTAAGCTTAACAGGAGACTGCACGGGCTCGTCTGAGTCCATTCATATCAAAATGCCACATTGTTGGAAAACACATGTCATGGCTCATTTGTGAATTATTGCTCTTTAAACATACATGTGCAGCTACCTAGTGAGGCTAGAAGCATATTTCTTTAATATGCGCTTTTATCTATACTCATGGGTAAAGTTCAAATATTTTAAATCCTGAACTTTAGAAATTCAAATTTTAAACCTGCTAGATGGCTACAAAAATGAATAATTTCATGCTTAAATGGTTAATTGTTTTTAGATAATCTAAAACATAGTCAGAGCAGCGACTATAATCTCCATAATTCAGCATTTTGAGGTTGATTTTCTTTGGAAAGTCAGCCTCAAAATCCTGAATTCAGGATTAATCCTAAAAACCTTCACCCATGTATACTTCTTCTATACTTGTTTTTGCAAACAGCGAAGGCTGTGACGAGACTATATGCTTTTGCAGGGTCGTCAGAGCTTTCGCTCGTTGCCAAGGCGATAAGCACCGAAATCCCACGTGCTGTCTCATTTAAATGCCTAACTGTAAAACAGTTGACCACGTAATTTCAATACATTGCAGTACAGTACACCAAACGAGTATTTACCATATTTCGCGTTGGTTTCGGTGTCGCCACCCTGTGTCTCGCCATGTCACGGTGGTTTCATGGTGACGGCCACCGTGAATTCCAGGTAAATCAACGAGACAGTCAGCGTGACGAAGAACGTGGCGTAATTAATGATTTTCGTGGGATGGGATGTTTTATTGCGACACCGTGTCTGTACGTGTCAGAGCGAGAAATACCGTGTCTGTACGTGTCAGAGCGAGAAATTTATGACTTATTGTTTACCTTTGCCATTTCTGCGCATGGTAGCAAGGTACAGCTTACCGCATATGCTCAAAAGCCTTCATAGGCTAGTGATCGCCATTATAATGGATTCGACTAATGAAGAATGGATGACGAAGAAATTGATGTTGAATTAATAAAATTCATTAAGAAATGTCAAATAAAAAAGCGGAGGCTAGCGATCGCCATAATATTGGATTCGGATAAACAAAGAAATTGATGTTCGATCAATTAAACTTCATCAAGTATATCGAATTTAATACAAAAGCGGGCGCCATTTCTGCGCATGGTAGCAAGGTACTAAATGAAGAATGGATTACAAAGAAATTGGTGTTGAATTGATAAAACTTCACAAGAAATATCAAATTTAAAAAAAAACGGTTATGATAAAACCAGCCTGCTGAGTTACTAATGCTCGCCAATAGCAAGTCTAGATATGATCATTTCCTTCAAATTGAAAACAAAGGCGCTCAGACTGCGTGGATGTGGGCTATGTACAAAAATATTTATCTTACCTTCAAACGATTTACTAATAGTCCATTTATAAAAGCCTTATCTTCTAATGCACCATTTGTATTTTTTCATACCATCTGATAGCCCCCCTCCCCGAGTCAGAGGGTGACAATGAACCCCTCCCTTGTAGACACGAGCTCACAAATTGTCTGCTGCGCGAGCGTGTATAAAATATGATTGTCTACGTGACGAAGCGCACATATATGCGCACTGGTCATTCGCTGATCCAGAAAGAACGTTTTTTAGTTGATGACAGGAGAGGATCCAAATACCATCATTGGCGTAGCACCCATTACACAATTTACGCACGTGCGTAATAAAAATAGTAAAACTCAAGGGAGTTCACCTAATGTGGTAAAAGTGATTTTCCATACCCCAAGGAACTGCTCTTTAATTGTAGAAAATCATTGCTTGGTTTAAACATATTTATTTCTCAAATAGATAATACATATACAATAATTACAAACATT
Organism: Loripinus fragilis; assembly: GCA_964019695.1. Classification (NCBI taxonomy): domain Eukaryota; kingdom Metazoa; phylum Mollusca; class Bivalvia; order Lucinida; family Lucinidae; genus Loripinus; species Loripinus fragilis. Next base: position 68,010,794 of record OZ026525.1, on the reverse strand, counting down.
ATAAATAGAATTAGAACGAAAGTTAGATACAGTAGTCTCCATTTAAAGTGCGTAACTTTCTCAACGTTCTTGCGTTCTGGCTACGCCATTGACCATTGAAGCGGACCATCATCGAATGCTGACTTGGTAGATTTGTGATGTTTCAGGAGATCCAGTATTGCTGATAGACTGAACCCTATATTTTGCGATTTTTCAAGGGGTCCGGATATCCCCTAATACTGGTGATTACATTATTGGGTATACGTTTAAAAACACGTACGTCAATAAAAAAATAATAAGGCGAACTGATCGAGTGCATATGCCTCGCCTAGCCTGTGCTACTCAGCATGAAACATAATCGTTTAGTGGACGTAATCATGCAATCGTTGGTGAGTTTCTTATTGCATGTGCGAGCAGCAATAGCTCAGGCGAGTCTGCGCAAATGCGCAGTCTCGTTAGAGCCTTAGCTCCTCACATTCAAAACATAACTATACATTTAGAGGATAGACGGCGATTTGCAACGAATGCGCAGTCGCTATAAGTACATTTAGAAGACGTTGGTGTTTTTTTTATTGATGCGCAAGAGCAATCAAAATAGGCCGACCTGAAAAAATGTTGGTTTGCCGTGCTCCTACCTACCCACCCAAAACAGGCCTTTCTGAGAATCTTTATTTTCTTTTTTCGTTTTCTCTAATTCTGTTAACAAACTCTTCTTTAAAATCAGTAAAATCTGTTTTTAATTGAAGAAAGGTTACATAGATTGCTATTATATGCATTCTTACCTTATACAGCATCCATTAGTTCATGTGTTTTGGGCGCTCAAAAGAACCCTCTCATCGAGATGGTTCTTTTGAGTACCCCAAATACATGCTTTGGCCCAGAAACGAAAAAATGCGAGAAAATTTATCTTCGAAGTTTCCAAAACGAGTCAGTTCAGCTACAGTGACAAGCGAGAATCTTAACATTTTCAAAACATCCCCCTTTTTGGAGTTATGCGCCAAAAGTTTATATCCGTACAATTGCGCGAGTGCGCTTGCTCATCTGAGCCTTATCTGTTGCAATTGTGTTATATTATGCGTTGTCCGATGTGGGGAGAGGGTAAGAGGGTTGGGGAAAGGCGGGGTAGTATAAGTGGTTTTAATTGGTGATATGCGTATCTTCTGTTCAAGTGGTGGGTTTGTTTATAACGGTCTGCGAAGACTCACGAGTTGCTTATGAATGCATGACCCCACCCCCTGTAACCTTGGAAACATAGTTCTCTTGAAGTACACCATAAACTAAGTTGGACTAAAATACATATAAAAATGTCAGAACTTTTTTGTCAGTTGGGCCTTGACCCCCCCCCCCTCCGCCGATAATTCCAGGATCATCGGCTGTACGTCATTTCGTTGATGTTGGTGAACAAATAGAGGATATTTACTTTTTTGAGGTAAATACCAAATATATTTCATCGAGTGTGTTGAAAACATCAGAATTTTCATGAGTGCGCAGCACGAATGAAAATTTCGATGTTTTCAACTCACGAGATGAAATATATTTGTTATTTACAGAAAAAAGTAAATTTTCTTTTTATTTTATACTTTTTAGAAGATTTACAGTTAATCGATTTGTTAACCATGCTTCAAGCCGAATCACAATAATGTAAAAGAAGACAAAGGAGTATTTATGACAGAATACCTGGATCAATATATCAAGGGTAACAACCTACGTCATAGCATTGATGTTGTAAACACGTAGTACGGCGCCATCTTTGATTTACAAGGTCAGTTTTCCCCTTCGTAAAATTAAACAAATGAGTGTCTGTACAAACAAAGCAGTGCAGGCGGTGCCTAACATCACACTTGAACAGAATATATAACGGTCACGCCCCGATATGTCGTTGCCTTTGTAATCACTCACCCACAAGAATCGAAGCGGGAGACACGAGGATAATTTTAGCAGTCACCCACTTCGATTTTTGTGGGTGAATGTTTACAAAGGCAACGGCATTTCTGGACGCGACCATTGTATATTCTGTTCAAGTGTGATGTTAGGCACCGCCTGCACTGCTTAGTTTTGACAGACACTAATTTGTACGACATTTACGAAGGGAAAAACTAACCTTGCAAATCAAAGATGGCGTCATACTACGTGTTTACAACACCCACGCTATGACGTAGGTTGTTACCCCTGATATATAGTCATCAGGACTTACAGATAAAAAGAAATTTATTTAGCGTCAAAGTGCGAGACAAGTGACATCATAAGCAACGTCATTATTTGTTAATAACGTTGCGTAGCATAGGTCACTCACTGAAGCGGGAGGTGTTGAAAATTCAAAATCGAAAAATTTCAGCAAATCTGAATTATTTTGGTACCAAAATGTTCCTCATGTTCTAACTAAGAAAATGACTACCCACACTTGATGTTTTTGTTCACAAATAAGAAAGTTATAGGCGTTTGAACTTTCGAAGTGAGCTGCATTAAGTGAATGGAAAAGTCAGAGGCGATCCAAAAAACGCTACAGTGAAAATATAGGCTGATATCAATCACTAGTGATTGATATCAGCCTATATTTTCACTAGTGATTGATATCACTTTTATTTGTTTTTGATATGCATTGATTTCACTGCTAAGTATAAAATAAAGTTATCTTCTTACCTGAAAATGATTTACTAATTAAATCCGTAATTTCGACTCACTGACGTTTTAAATTGTCCACCAATTTGACGATCATATATACAACGACCAAATTGTGTGTACCCCCAACACCGGATCGGCGGCAATCGAAAACGTTCTTAACAATTGACGAACGCTATCGGAGACAGGGGATCTGGACCCCCCCCCCTGTTGAAAATTCACAAAAATATAGGGTTTCCAAAGCAATACTGGTCCGGATCCCCTGAAAATCACAAAGCTACAAATGTACAGAGCCAGCATTTAATGTTGGGCCATGTGGCGTTTCGCTGGCGGTCTTTGGTGGCCCGCTTATTGTGGTATTTGGATCCTCTCTTCTCCCTCATCAACTTTAAAAAAGTTGTCAAAGTTGGAGCCCCCTGAATCCGCGCATGAACGCCGATCAAAAATTGCTAGAAACAATGTTCTCGACTGCCATAGTCTGGCGACAAATTGCAATCTAAAACTCTGCCACTAACGATTTTTTTTATCTACGTTCGTCGATAGTAGTAACGTTTTAGATTGCCGCATATCCAATGTGCCTCCGAGTTACTTGTTGAGTCTGCTCGGAAGAATCGCCTTGGAGTGGCATGAGTGCTCACAACATGCAGAAATAAGTTTGGCATGACCTTTGATATCAAAAGATGAAACATTCTTTGTCGACTTCAAAGCCGAAATCGCCCTTGTGTACAAATGACATACGTGACAAAATGCAGTGATTGAATGACGGACAGTGTCGTCCGCTGATTTCAGAAATTCCATAAAAGTGTCAAACAGTTTGGATCCAGATCAGGCCTGATCTGGGTCCAACTTGTTTGCAAAGGCTATCAGCAGCCGAATTGGGTCCACACTGTTTGCCTACATTATATGCAGCAGACGACTGGAGCAGACTACTTTTTCAGAAGCATTTTTTTCGCTGGCGCTTTAAGGGACAGCGAAACCTGAACAAAATCAAAAAGATTTGACATCGTTACATGACTTTTAAAAATAAGTATTCGACAGACGGGGGTTCACGTCACACAGCGCAGATGCACAGACTGAAATAAACTTCTGCTCTATTCTTGACCTTGAAGCAGGGCGTCTAAAATCTTCGATGCACGTCGTCTCATAGAGGTCGACGTGTGTGAAGGGAAGAAAGTTACAAAAATATCTCTAGTCCCACTAGATAGCTGTGCATATACGTCGGAAGAATAAATAATCCCATCTGCGAAATATACATAAATCTTTCGAGCAAGTCTTTGACCAGTACACCAAACGACAACATAGCATGCTTATGCAGATGCGTCTTCGCATCGGAATTGGCTTACAAAAAAGATTTCAGAATTTTAAACAATGAGCTTCGACGGTCCGCTGTCTTCATTGCAATATTTTCTTGGAGAAAGTACACGAAAAAAGTAACCAGACCTCCAGATAAGAATGCGTTAATGACATATAACTTGGTTTCTTAACAACAAACACTTGTCTTTGGTACTAAAAAGAACCGTCTCACCGTTCCGATGAGACGGTTCTTTTGAGCACCCAAAACACATGTTTGAACTGGAATCACACTCAAAACATCCTCTAATATTATCTGCGTCGTGCCAAAGCTCGAAACCTGGCAGCTTCCCGTTTCACGTGCAGATGTCAACATATACATTATGTACATGAGAGGTACATCACATGTCAGTGGATCTCCAGTGTTGTTGTTTTTCTGTTGGTGGTATTCGTTACTAGAATCGCATTGGATGTGCGGTTCTAACGAGATCTCAAACTATGGTTATGTTAGTGTAGATCTAATATGTAAGAAAAGAAAAGTATGGTTTAAATATCGTGACATGTACTGCTCATGCACGGATCCAGAACGTTTTGTCCAAGGGGGTCCAACTTTGACAAAGGTTTTTTAGTTGATGAGAGGATCAAAATACCACTATCAGCGGGCGCTCATCGGCCCGCCAGCGAAACGCCATTTAATGCAGTTTCACTGGCGGGCCGATGAGTGCACAAAATTAAATGCTGATGGCTTGATAGTTTTGTGATTTTTCAGGGGATCCGGACCAGCATTGCTAAGAAACCTTATATTTTTGTGATTTTTCAGAGGGGGTCCGGACCCCCTGCCCCCCCCCCCCTTCTGGATCCGCCCATGCTGCTTCATGTAATTTGTGGTAGCTACAGGATAATTTTGCACATTTTTTGTGGCTTGTCGAATCTGTAAATTAACTCAAGGAACACTATATCAGAGTAACAAATTATAATCAGGACCGTAAGTCTATTAAATTACTGAGTAGCTAAGGCTCTGCCAAGCGTGCGCAAATGCGCACACGTCTGAGCTTTTGCATCAGCAACAACAACAGCGTCGATTTCGTTTCTGCGTCTTCTAAATGTTTTGAATGCGTTTTGCTCTGGCAGACTCGTTTGGGCTTTGTTTTGCTCGCACTAAGTGCAATAAAGACAAACGTTGATTGCGTGTCAACGTCTTCTAAATGCACTTACGTTTTGAATGGGAATAGCAAAAGCACTGGCGAGACTGCTCAAATGGACAGACTCGCTAGAGCTTTTCCTGCTCGAACATGCAATGAAAACCAACATCGATTGTTCAAGGTAGGGAGATTTTTTAATTGTCTCCCGACGTTTATCAAATGAGACTATTAAAATGAGTTTGTCCGTTGGTGAAATGAGGGGTGCTGTAACTTAATGAGCGCACCCCCTTACAGGTTTAGTACGATCTTTTTGAAACATCACAGATGTTTTGTCCATGCATTTGGTTTGGTCCATTATCGTCAAATTATTTTTCACTTTTTTCAACTTGTGAACTTTTAACTTCTGCCAATCTCGGATACAATGTGTATTTATTTGTGAGCGTAACTCCTCTCCAATTTTATTCAGGTCTTTACGAAACTTCGCAGATGTTTTGTATATGGTCTTAAACGTACATCGTGCATGTGGTTTGGGCATGATCCGAAAGTTATTTTCCACACTAGACCTTTCACTTCTCGCACAAGCGAAGCATAGGGAAAAGAAATATTAAAAAAGATATTAGGTATCTAGTCTAATTTGATAGTCCGGCATGACAGAAATGCTTTAAATCTTAACTTAATTTCAAAGCCGAGGAGTCTTGCATCAAATAGTGTTTCATCTGGGTCAACATTGTTTGCTAAACAGAGGGGTTAGAATTGCCTCTGCAATGCGTCCCTAACGAGTTTCCTCAAAATATGGTTGTGTTATGTTGAGAAGAAAAAGACAACTTATAACTTCGAAATAAAAGTAATGTTTATTGTACCTCAATTCATAATCGGTGCTCAAAATGATCGCATGTCAAAGGTAAAAAGCTGGCGAAATGCGCTGTGAATTTTGTCACGTACGCTTCTGTTTCACGTGCAGGTGTCGGCATACTTCATGGGGAGAAAATCTGGACAAATAGCGCTGATTTTCAAAGCTTTTCTATTATAACTAGCACATTACCGTGAAAAGCCTGCGCTATGCTACTGATCGTTTTCGACAGTTTAAACGTGTCCTCACCTGTTAAGCTCGAGTGTAATGTTTATATAACAGTGCAATAAAATACACGCTGCGACACCGTGGCTATTATCGGATCCACCGTGAAACGGTCACCAGTCTCGTTCTGTCGGTGGATGTCAACGTGTCGTCACCGTGGCGACACCGTGCGTCACTCTAGGTCACCTCCACGGTGACTAGTGGCGAATAGTAATTACTCGTTTGGTGTACGGTAAATGTCTGAAAATTCATTTTGGAATAAAGGCACACTGTGTTACACATCCGACTGATAGCCAATCAAAAAGGAGTGATAAAAGACATTTAAAGAGGATTTTTAACAAAATAAATCACTGAGGTAAGAAATAATATTGTTTTACATGCGATAATATCGCGATTATACAAAATTCATACTAGATTTAGCTTCAAAGTCAGCGCATTTCAATATCGATTTTTAAAAGAGCAATTTGATTGGATAACGCACCAATTTGTCTCAACGCTTATGGATATTCATGAAACTAAAATTGCGTTGATATGCGTCGATTCGTGTCTTCATCGCAATTCAAATAAAATGCGCGTATAATGCATTGGAAACGCGCATGTAACTTGTTTTTGTATTACAAATACGCTAGCGGTAGTGTTTGTGTTATAACACATTCGTGCCTTCATTACCAAAAAAACTACAGACTGAACGCAGACAGATATAACACAGTCATGCGTTTATCAAAAATAATTCTAAAGACAGTTTTATGATGAGTCTCTCCAGTATCCATAGTAACTATTATTTTATATCATGAAATTTCTTCCATTAAGGCGCTTATATGGTCCTGGCGAAGTTTTTCAATCAAACTCAACTCATTCATTCTCATGAGATCGCACTCCGACTGGGTGACTAGAAATGGTTCATTCCACTGAGACCCGCGTATCCGAAGGCCTTGACCTTGAGTGTCATTTTGTAAACAATAGAGCTGAACATTTCTCTGTATAGATGAGAAGTGCGCAACCTCTTCCATTATTCCCTTTTCCACAGAAAGCTGCTCCAAGAAGCGTTTATAGAAAAAGTCATAAATTGCATAATCAAGATAATTTCTTTCCTTGAATTTACCCTTATCCACATCACTAATATTCAATTGTTTCACTGTTTTGTGCGTATTTTCATTTAGAGGTATATATAAAATATGTTCCAGTTTCCAGTTCAAATACCGCTTCATTAAAACAAGAGATTCATTAAAATGTTCTGTCACTACTACGAGGCGAAATATAGATCCCAAATATTGCAAGTAACTTTTGATTCGCTTCTCATCTGTCACGTGTAATCCTTTAGGAAAGCCAAACACATCTGCCATGGAGTTTTTGGTCATGCTGTATTCTTCCTGGTCGTACTTTTCAGGAAAACGTATTAAATTTGGAATGAAATTATCACTCGGTACGTTCTGCAAATATTGCACGTTCCACACATCTCTGTTGTAATAGGCAGATGATATCATCACTTCTAGCGGGTCCCGTATTATTCCGATGAAGACGCTATCGTTTGGGAGAACTGACCTGAAAACACTGTTATTGAACTTCGAATGTATTGCTAAAATATCATAATCTTTACCCTTCAGTGGATCCAAGAGAGGTATTTCTGGTAAGAATTTATTGCCCGTGGTTGGAAGAACGATGGTTAAGTTACGCTTGTATCCGAAGCGGAAGAATATATTTTGAAGCGTACTGCTTCCGGTTTTGTGCACTTTGAGAAAAGCAACATGGCGAACTTCCGGTGTCAAGACGGAGTTAAGTAACTGTTTTCCAGCTTGTAAATGTAGCCCCTGATTAGTTGTACTGTAGACATGTTGTTCTTCGTTTAAGGCACGTGAAATTAATGCCAAGGTCACAAATATAAGAAGAAATGCCAGTCCTGGTTTCGTTCTGGAAAATAACAAATAAAATAGTTATTGGCGAGTTCCTACAAACGTTATCAAATGTGGTGCAAATTATTGAGTTCTAGTCTCCCAAATCCCTGTCTGGATTCCGGGAGAATATGTGCGTTAGACTACATGTTATGTATATAGCTGAAACTGAGGCATCACAGGGGCGTAGCCAGAGACTTTATCGTGCTGAAGCCCACCCCCCAAAAAAGAATTCAGAAATATCTGACCAAGTTACTTTACTTTACAGATAGTGAATAACAAAGGCGCTGATCAGACTGCGCGGATGCGCAGGCTGGTCTGCTCCTTTGTTGTTCGCAAGCAATCAAATCAGGGTGTTTCGCGTTGAAGCCCATATGGTGTTGAAGCCCAGGCTTCCTGGCCTCCGTCTGGCTACACCCCTGCATGGGCATGTGTCAAAATCTATGCTCAGGTATGTCGGCATATTTGAAAATAGCTCGTCCTTAAAATGGCATTTATCATCAACACAAATGCTCAAATGAAACATAATTTAGATATCTGTTAATCGTCGAAAAGAATAATATAATTAATATGTAGCTAGTACATGTGTATGAACTACTTCTACGGCGATAAAGCGATTGCTCAAATATTTTGGACTTTAAAAATCACTTATAAAAGGCAACAACAAGCACTTTTAGAAGGACTTTTTAAGCATGTACATAATAATTCAACTTCAACTCTAGATATAGGAAATATTTCCCTCCTGACAAACGCACTATTTTTTTCTATTAAAATGCATCGTCTCGCCACTTGCGATGACAAATAATATAAGTATAATATAAAATTTATTAATTGCATAAAATAAAGAAAAATGTTTTCTAATTTCGATTGGAACCTACTTTCTCCAAACATAAGATATCTTCATTTTAAAACAAACTAAAACAATGTTGAAAATCCAAATCTTCAGATTCAGTGAAAACTTCAAACGTGAAAATTAATCTGATACCATGTGTTGACACTGAAATTTTAGATCCAGTCTTAGCTGTCTGTGGTTGCACAACCGTTGAAGTGTGCACTATCTCCGTGTCATAGTAACCCCGAGTTAGCATTATAATTTTTAAAAAAATCTATTAAATAGTAAAATGACAAAATGGGAAATTCACATATAGAATGTAAGACAAATCTATTCTGGAAGTAATTCTAAGAAATGCTTTTTAACAGTCATTTTTAAATCATAAATGCTTTGTTTTTCTTTTATATGACTAGGTAGGTCATTCCACAAGATGCATCCATTGTAAACAGATGTTTCTTGCCAAAACTTTTCACTTTAGGAATGGAAAAGTTCCCACACTTTCCCTAAACCTAGTGCCATAAGAATGTACTGAACTTGCTTGTATAAAATTTTCAGCCATATATTGGGCCGACTGTAACAACACGCCGCTAGTGAGATTCGAGTCGCGACTTCTTGGCCACGAGTCTTGTACTGTATACTTTGAGCTACGGTGTGTCGAATCGTCAAAAATTAGATTGCGCAAGTCCCCAAGAAAATATTCACGTTATTTATCTATGGAAGAAAATATAATCGGGCGAGCTCGTGAGATTTTTGTCTTTATCGCATATGCGCAAAAGCGACCAACAAACGGCATGCTTACGTATAAACGATTGATGCTTTTCCGTGTATTACATTAACCCCTTCCCTTGTATTCTTTGTCGAAACTTTTGTCGTCTCCTCATTTTTCTGTTTATTTTCTTAGGATGCCTATATTGAAAACAATATGAACCTTGATCAGACTATTCCCAATGAAACAGTCTGATCAGGGTTCATAGTGTTTGTTTCCATGATAAAATCTAGTATGAAGTGCACTTGAATATTTGCAGCAGACGTAAAAACAAACAACATTGTCAGGACAAATACTACTGGCGGGATAAGGGTCAATTTGAATCCTGACATCTTATAGTACCATTTTAAGTATAAAAACCGTTTTGGATACGCAAGTTTGACACCATTTGGAGTATTATTTACATTTTATTCTTATTTACCTTCAGAAGATCCTTAAAGAACCACCTCAAAACGGGCGGTTCTTCTGAATGTATTCATATAAACACATCTTTTGATAGGATTTAATTGGAAGTCAAACTCTTTTTATCTAAAACTAATGATAATTAAACTCTGATCCCATCTACGTTTTTTTACTCAGGTCAATTGGTTTTCAGTGGTACTCCGTAATATTTCAAGCTGACTGTTTGCCAAGCGTGCTTTTTTAACATGTACACGTTTTAAAGTTTTAACCGCAAAAATATGGCACCAAGGCTTGGCGGTGGAGTCGATGTAGTATGACTAACTAACTAGTCGTGGGCCCCTTTTAAATGATGAATTAGAATCGATCCTAAGAACAGCAGTCACTTCCAAAAAAATGCGAAAAAAATCGTCATCCGAGCGCCAAAAATGTACATTAATGAAACTAAACATATATACGCAGTCAGAGCGTTCAACTACATGTACATACATGGGTGTTCAACCACAATGACATACATGACATACAACTACGTTTAGATCAGTCTCCGCAGATGTGTAGGCTGCCACAAGCTTACGTTGTTTTTGTATAACATAATGTTGGTTATGCTGTGTACCAACTCCAAGAAAAAAAACAGCTGTTGTATCAGCTGAGTTGTTCTACTGCATCAGCTTATATCACGTACCATACTTATTCAAACACGCCGTGAACATTTCAAAAGTCGTGCGACCTCTTAAGGCCCAAAACTGCCTGCTCAGCTACTGAGACTAGTAAAAGTATTTAAAACGTGCATGACGCATGTATAGTTAGCAGACATTTCGATTAACAAGGACGCTGATCAGATCATCTGATCAATGTAAGGTTATATGCCATTTGCATTGATTCTTTGCATGTGTCCATGCGAGTCCCATGCTTCATGCTAAACGGAAACCAGATCGGTTCACTATTATTTTATAATGGGTTGGCCTCTATGGAAAAGTGGGTGTCTCACTTGCGATTGTTTGGGTGGGGTAGGGGTGGAAATGCCTGAATATGCGATTCATTTAAACTTCACTGTAAAAAGTGTAAGTTAACACCAAAAGAGGTGGAAGCTGAGCTGCCACCCTTTTGGTGTGAACCTACTAAACCAACTTTAGGCCAACGCTTCTCCAGTGATAAATGTTGAACCGTTTCTACCTTTTTCACGTTTATTAGGATAAACATCTACATCATCTCATGTTTTGTGTATATGTATACAGTTGCAGTTTGTCTAGACGCCAGTTTGCGAATTAGGTCATTTCGTCTTATGGCGTGATATACATAATATGAAATCATCTCATTTTTTATCTCACATTTCGCGCATGAAAACGTGACTACATATACTTAAGGAATAAAGAAACGCAACCGACAAAAATTTAATTTTTGAGTTTTTAAATGACGGTTTGGTAAAATCTCTTATGAAAATTTCTTATTGAGTATTAATAGCATGTGATGAAATACCAAAACGTCATTTTAACGCTACATTTTACGCTACAAGATGAAAACATATGGAAACGTAAAATGTGACGTTTACGTCAGAATAAAGATCAAGAAACCCCGTCTTTTTCATGTTTGGTTATTTGGCGTCGACTTGACAATGTGCAAATTAAACAAACGTCCAATCATATTCGTAATGCAGTCAAATATTGCGTCAAAACACGCTACTTGAATGGCAAGATACACAATGGTAGTGAATAAACGATAAACGTCACTTAGAGCCGTCGGGTTTGGGTCGCTGGTGAATATACAGGATAAGATAAACCTAGAGACATCAGAACATGCTTTCTTGGGAAAAAACTGACTTTTCAGATACCGTAGAAATACGCTGGTAGGGTGTTTACATTGACGTTAGCCAAACAAAACACGGCATAACGCAAAAGAAAACATCTGATACATGCGGAGAGTGAACACCAAACCTGTTAACTGTAACCTAAACTTTGTCACTGGACCATTTTATCATTAGAAAAACACATTAACATCATGGAAACCATTAAAACGTAGGATATCGAATTTTGACGTCAGAATTGAGTTTTTTGACGTCTGAAGATCTCAAGTCATAATTCTTGAATAAAACATCCTTAAAATGAATAAATCTCAAGCAGAAAAGAAAAATTACACGTTTCACGCAGTATTCAGAGTTGACGTCAATGACGTTAAGCCGTTTCAGAATCTTACTGAAACGTCGCCATTTGATCATTTCCTAGATCCGCAATCTATGCCAAGACTTTTTAAAACAATAAACCAATGGTTGATTCAAACTTTGGTTTTATTTTTATTAACCCTGTTTCAGCAGTTTACTACGGGGGTCAGGTTGGTTACGCGCACCAAAAAGATTACGTAATCGATAATTACGTTGAACCTGCTGCAATTTGACGGACACATACTGCTCCTATGGATAAGTATCATTTGCACTAAAAACTTGCATTATAGTGTATGCTTACAATGACTCGAAGTGTTTGTTGCGTTTCTTTATTCCTTAAGTATAGTTATGGTTTCGCGCCACACGGGGTCCCGTGGAAAAAAATCTTGATGGTGACAGATGTCGCCGATATTGTAGATAGCGAATCTCTGTACTTAGTCAAGTCTGTTCCAGCAGGCATATAAAGTCGAAACAACGACGTACCTTTACCAACGTCAATGCGACGTCATTACGTCGCATCGACGTTGATACATAGAGGTTGTGTACTTTTTTGAGGTGAAAACCAAATTTATTTCATCGAGTGTGTTGAAAACAGAATTTTTACGAGTGCGCAGCAGGAGTTAAAATTATGATGTTTTCAACTCCTGAGATAGGTATACTCAAAGCCAAAAGTAACTTTACACTGTTATTACATATGCCTTTTCTGGTTATTGGTAAGTGATATTTAAAATGTGTTTAACTCATATTAAAATTAAATCAATTATTCATATGGCAGTTGAATTTCGTGTTTTTGCTGTCATAAATGCAACCACTATGCCCTAATGAAAAAGGCAAGGGGCAAAATAAACTTTTCCAAAAACGCATCACTTTTGATCTGTTACTGTAGCTTTGCGATTTAACATTTTTTAACTTTAAAGAACCAGTCTGAAAGACAGGCTATTGAATTGTTGTTTACAGTTAAAATCAACTCGGATCATCCTTCGAGTAACACACATTAGAGTTGTGATTTTACGTACATACGCCTTTTTGAGAACTTTACAGTGCTTTTATTGGCATTTCCCATAAGAAATTGTCTGCCGTTTTTCTTCCAAACCGATTGGAATCTTTAACAGATTATTGTGTGGCATACTTAGGGCATTAGTCTTAACAAATCGCTGATTAAAAACTCCAATGTCATCTGAGATAAAACTTTTAGCAGGGACTAAAGTTTACTATTGTTTTAATTCAAAGGGAGATAATTTCAAAGTGAATCAACTTTAAGATGCTGTCAAAAACAAACTATACGTCAGAGACAATTTTTCTTGCAGTATTTTTAATGGGCAATCGATGTCCCTTAAAATAGCGTGTTCCAATCCTAGGTTTACTTTGGATTTTGTTCGAAAATGCTGGTTTTGTGTTTTTAATGAAAGCACAGATAACTCGAAAGATGATTAATTTACCGAAATTGTTTTTCGTGAATTAGGTTAGGGTGGGTACCATCAACTCATTGCAATATTTAATTTGGTTAAAATCAAAAACCGTAAAAATATATTTGGTAGATCAAAGTGTAAAGTTACTTTTGGCTTTCAGTTTATTTTTGGTATTTACAAAAAAAGTAAATATCTCTTTGTATCAACGTCGATGCACGTCGCATTGACGTTGGTACGCCATTGTTTCGACGTTAGGTGTCTGCTGGAACAGACTTGACTAGGTACAGAGATACGCTATCTACAATAATATACAGTCAGAAATAAGTTAAGCATCACCCAAACATTATTTCAGAGACGTTTTTCGTGTACAAATTTCTTCAAAAGAACATCCAGTTTGTAACAGTTTGTTGCCCTAGTCTTTTCTTGGTCTGCTGGACACATCAGAATGTCATTTGGTCATTTTGCTAAACTTCTACGGTGACCTGTAAACACCAACCCCTATTTTGGGGGTATACCCTTAAAAGTGCCGCAGCTTTACCCAAAATGCTTACTTTGAATTCAAATAAACGCAAAAATAATCTAGACCTATTTTCCAAAATAGTGCCAAACTGATGCTGTCGAACTCTAGGTTACATGTCAGTTAAAAAGGATCATAGAGAAAGTTAATTGCGTGTTTTTAATTTTTGCATTATCACTATATAACATGCCATTCTATACACATACATAACTTTTTTTTAGAGATATGAATCTGAAATTTTCAGACAGAACTTGTCTTTGATATTGTAACAATATGAAACTAACAGTTTATATGTCTAAGCGTTTTGAAAACACCATAATGGGGTAGAGAATAGGAATAGTTTTAGGGGTAAGTGTGCATTAACCATGCCTGGTTGTTTATCTCAATGATAATCTAATCAAAATTAGCTGTAAATTGTTATCAATTGATCTATCCTAATAATCTGGAGACGATTTCAAAGTGTTTTCACCATAAATGGGCGTGTCACTGAGCCATCTTTGTCATGGGACCAGGACCATTTGAACAACTTTTATGCTCCCTTATCCTAGAGAATCTCCATATAAAATTAGAGTTAATGAGGTATTTGAAATATTGACGGACCGACCATGAACGGACGACCGTCGCTGACTAATAACTCACCCATGAGCCTTCGGCTCAGGTGAGATATTAAACACAAACGTATCCTTCATCTAAGCTGTGAGCCCCTAAGCGCCGGCTAAAGTGCCAGTTTTTGTTTGTCACGTTCACTATCACTGAAACTTTTAATATAGGTCACTTTACTTTTTTTAAAAAATGAACAAGGCCGGTTTTAATTAATTAATTTTAATGACAACGTCATCAATCAATATGCATCAAACAGCGAAATCAATGGACCATGCATAGGTACGTGTATAAGGTATTTTAATCCTAAAAAGTTGATGCTGACTTTTGTGTCACCCTAGAAAAACCCGTAGTGCTAGTGTCGCCGTCGACAGATACCTTTTTGAAACCTGCCGGACTTGATTTGAATCCAAACAATTTGACGCTCAGGTGATAGTTTTTTAACAATAATAAAGCCAATTTTGGGTGGAAAATCAGCATGCGAAAAAAGCATGCAAACTTACATGTACCCAGCATAAAAAGAGGCTAGAGGACACAGTGGCCACGCGGTTCTTAATCTTGACACGCCGTCTAGTCACATTGGTCGATCCCATCAAACAAATCCTGTTCAGTTTGCATATTTTTTAGCGATAAGCATTTTTTTCAAATAAATGTAGTTTCCATATGTTCTAGACACTTTTTCAGACATATGGAGAAGTTCAAGCTTATTTAAATTAAAAAAAAAAACCCGCAAAAGTTCAGGTACTGTCGTGCCAACCAAGAGTGACAGTGACGTTATACTTTGTTTACAATTGCTTAGTTGAAAGCCAACGTGTACACTTCACCTGAGCTAACGCGAATCGATAGATGACTTGTGTATCAATACTATCCTGAGGATAGAATTAACACACAAGTGATCTATCGATTATAAGTCCTTGATAACTTTGTAAACAAAATATGAAGTCACTGTCACTCTTGGCTGGCACGACAGTACCTTGTTTTGTTCTGCTGGCCCCATCTGTGTTATGAGCATCATCGGTCAGCTGTTCAGGGGATGATGTTTAAAGGTTTCTCTTTTTTCTGTTATGCGGCGCAGAACCCATGCGCGGATCCAGAAAGTTTTGTTAGATTGGGTCCAATTTTGAATTTTTTTTAATGGGGGGGGGGGGGGGGGAAGGGGGGGGTGATGAAGGGAGATAGGATACCACTAAAAGCGACCACCATCGGTCCGCCAGGGAAACGCTGGCGTGCCGATGACGGCCCAACATGGAATGCTGGTTTGGTAGCTTTGTGTATTTTATGGGATACGGACCAGTATTGCTAAAACACCCTATATTTGTTGATTTTTCAGGGGGTGGGGGTCCGGACTCCCTGTCACCCCCTCTAGATCCGCGCATGTAACCATTTTTGCAAATGTAGAAAGAGCGTTTTATGAGGATGCAATTTACTTTCGTGGGAGACGTTTTCTATTGTTTTCTATTTTTTAGCTTTGGTTGCCATTTGTTCAGCGGAACTGAACCATTTATGTTATGTAACATTTGGTATAGGGTGTTTTTGAGAAAATTTGTGTGGATTATTTTAAATTTCGATCATTGGTTCAGACTTGCCGTTTAAAGATTGTTCTTTATTTACAATGTAGCTCTGGTGGCCATTTTGTTCAGTGGAGCGGAACCACTTGTGCAAATTCGGTATAGGTAAATAATGGGTAACATTTGCGTGCAAGTAAGAAAATGTTTATGGACGACGCTGAACGGACGTCGGACGAAGACTGATCACAATATCTCACCTTGAGCCTTTCGCTCCGGTTAGCTATATTAAAAGGCTTAAAATCAATTGGGGTATTAAATCATTTTAAAACAGAAATTTAATAAAATGCAACATCTGCATGTTAGCATCTGCTTCAACTCTCAACTATAATGTGAACTTGATTTCTAATATTGGAAAAGACAGGCTAGGTTTGAAAGCTAGGATAGTAAATCGGTTGAGATTCTGCAAGAGAGAGAGAGAGAGAGAGAGAGAGAGAGAGAGAGAGAGAGAGAGAGAGGGAGAGAGAGAGAGAGCCTGTGTGCCTGCCTGCTACAAGTCCACATTGCTCTTTGCTAAAACATGGCTTGTTCAGAATAATAATTCTATATATGAGCCGTTCTACAAAAGCTGAGGAATTCCTGTCCCCTTACCTAAATACCGGTATAATTGTTTTCTAGGCCAAGAACCTCGACTTTGGTACCATGACCGATTATCTAACATTTACGACAGGCACTGGGATACTAAATACAGTTGTTCATATTTCTTTTAAATAATTAAGAGTTATCCCCCTTATATTCCCTTGTCGCTTCGCAAAATAGTGAAGGTTGGACTTCAGTTTGGCAAAAAATTCGTTTACAACAAATCAATCAGAGACGCGATTTTAGTCTTTGATAGATGTCTACCAATGACAGAAACGACCAATATCATTTGGTTTTGATTTGAAGCCGTGTTGTGTTTGTTTTGGCATGTCCCGCAGTTTGTGTCATCTCATTTACCCCAGTTTCAGTTATAGATGAGACAAAGTTACTATTAATGATAATGATATTGCACAGGACTTTTGCGAGGTCAGGAGATCTAATTTTATAAAAAAAAAACTTAACTAATTTTAGAAAAATTATGCTTAAAGGTAAATTTGAAATATTAACTACAGTAAGTAGGAGTAAGACAGGTAATATGCCATCGCTGTTACCCATCTTTCTAGAAAAAAATAAAATGTTGCATATAAAAAAAATCAAACATCGGAAAAGTATGACGGGCCTCAATATTATTGATGAAAATTTTCAAGCTCTTGCTTCCAGGAGGCAACATAAAATTGTTTTTGCATACTTTTTGTCATCCCAGATACTGTCATCCCTGTTACCAACCGAAAGTGACACGTTTTAAAATTATGATTTTTTAAAATATGTAAATATGAAAGGTGGTTATAGTAGAGGACCCAGAGAATTGAAATTTGAAAAAAAAACGTGGCCAGAAAGTGGTAAAAATTTAGACTTTATCCCGAGTTAGGGTGATATTTCAGAAGTATGCATGGACACTGCAAAACATTTAAATCTTGCAAAAAATGTTTAATCACGTGATACCCATTTCTCTCTTTACATGCTTTATAATAGGCGTGTGACTGCATTACTTCCTAGGAATGAGAAGAATAGCAATCTGCATTGGAGCCATTTCTTTAAACAACAACAGATCACAGACAAACATATTGCCTTATATTTTATGTAACATATACAACGTTTTACTTCATTTATTTATAAATGCTTGATGTTATCAGGCTCCGAGGTTATAAAACGTTTTCCATGCTCAACTCAGCTGAGCAAGAAATTTATCTTGCTCATAAATGTTAAAATGTCAACAACTGTTGGCATTTTAACATTTATTAGCATGATAAAACCAACATCTGAGAGACTTAAAGCAAGACACTTCTTTATCTGTCGGTATTCTACTTTTTATGAGCAGTTGAGATTTCGTGCTCAGTTGAGTTGAGCATGAAAACAGTTTTATAACCTCGGGGCCCGGTGTCTCATCATTTCTTTCTACAAGTGAATATGAACAAGAAAATGCCATAACCACAGACTGCAGACCAGCCCATGGCACCATGAGGATTGGACACAAAACACAGACAACCACAACGCAGTTTAAAGTAAAGCACCCAGCTGTCTCGATTGCTAAACTAGAATGGGCATCAGGAACCAAATTACAAAACAAGAGCCCAACACTAAAACCATGTAGTTTCTACCATACACACAGCATTTCAGTGATTTATAGATAAACGAGTCTGATTTGGTGAGGATAAATATGTTACTTACTATTCAGTCGACATAAATCTTTGATTGCTTTTAAATAGCTGATTTGATTTTGTTTCAGTTAAAAGACACAACTAGAGGACCTGAAGGTCCTGAGGCGCTCACCTGATCTCTTTAATAAAGTTAAAATAGGTCAAGGTTTTACGGCTTATAATGAAACATATTTTGTTTTACCATATATGGGTGTTGCAGCCATTTTGGTCAAGTGATCTAAAACAATCTAATGAATACTCCATCAAACAGCCCAGTGATTTCTGAGAAACCAATGTTTAGATAGGTATGTGGAGTCCAAATGAGTGGCATTGGATAAAAGTTCACAGGTCAGCTTAATATTTGGTACTTATATAAAACCATTGTCTCATAAAGTTAAACATTTCTCGAAAGTATTATGATTTCTGCTTAAACAGTTATAGAAAAAATGAACATTTCAAGATTTTTCCCATGTAAATGCATAAGAATCAAATTTGACCTTGCCATAAAGTAGGTCAAGGTCAAGCTAGATTCATCATTTGTGCAAACCTGCTACAGACCACATCCCCAATGCTACATACCAAGTCCCAAGGACATTGGCCTTTTGTTCCATATAATAAGATATTTAAAGTTTTTTTTCCATATATGGGTGTGGTGGCCTTGACCTTTGAAACTTATTTATAGCCATTGTCTCATTAGGTTTAATATATCAAGTGAGAATAATGACTTTGGAATCAACAGTATTTAAAAAATTAACTTCTCAAAAAAAAAATCCCATTTAAATGCATTAGGAAGCAAATTTGACCTTGACGTTAAGTAGGTCAAGGTCAACCTAGGATCATCTTTTGAACAAACTTGGTAAGCCCCACTACCCCAATGCTACATACCAAGTCCCAAGGTCATCGGCCTTCTGGTTCTGGAGAAGAAGATTTTTAAAGGTTTTTTACCATATATGGAGTGGCGGTCATCTTGGTCATGTGACCAAAATAATTTGCATAAATTTGGGTTCACTTACCATAAGGAGTCTTCACATAAAATTTGAGTTCAATTGGACCGATGGTTTGTGAGAAAATTATGTTTTAATATATTGATGTGACTCCAATATGAGCGGCCTAAGCTGAAAGGTCAAAGGTCAACCTTGACCTTTGGAACTTATTTATAGCCATTGTCTCATTAGGTTAAACATATCAAGAGAGAATAATGAGTAAGGCTTCTACAGTTTTCCAAAAAATCAACTTTTCAGAAATGCTCCCTTTGAATGCATTAGGAAGCAAATTTTCTACCACCTAAACCTAAATTCACTTTTAGACACTTGAAGAAAGGGATTCAGGAATTCCATAGGAAGTTTGTTTTGGCCCCTGCAGATAAGGCTGCTAACAATGTTGTGGTCGTTTGAAAAAGATACTATATTAACACCCTAACGCAAGAACTTAGCACTGCAGTGCCAAAACATATGAGCATAACAGGCTTGATGAGACGTCTATCGTTGATAGGCATCGATGCCATATGGCAGCTTAGTTTGGGTTGTTTGTTGATGAGGACCATAGCAAGCTTCCTACGTTATACTGGTTACATAGACTTCATAAACGGCCCTATAAGTCGCGTTTTATTGCTTATTCTAGTGCATGTACAACTACTGAGTTGTCTATTCTTTTGACTTCTTGCCTCACTGCAATTAAAACCCATGTCATTTAATATTGCACAACAGTTTATGAAAGAAATGGTAAAAATGTATTTTGGTCTATTAAAAATTCAGGTGAAATTCTTAATAAATCAAAGTCTAGAGGTTTTCTAGCATCTGGTTTGTCTACATATGATTTCTCTACTCTCTATACTACATTTCCTCATAATCTAATAAAAGAAAAACTAACAGAAATAATTGAACAAACATTTAACAGAGAGGGCTCACTTTATTTGGCTTGTAATGATAAAAATGCCTTTTTACTTCTGAACAACCTAAACGATATAAATTGTGGTCATGTCAGAAAATGTGTGATGCGCTCCATTATCTTTTGGACAATTTATTTATAAGATTTCGCTCAAAATTATATAGACAAATTGTCGGTATTCCAATGGGTACTAATTGTGCTCCTCTTGTTGCAGATTTGTTTTTGTTTTGTTATGAGAGAGACTTTATGTTGTCTCTGTCAGACAATAATCAAGCTGATATTATTGAAGCTTTTAACTCTACCTCCAGATATTTAGATGACTTACTTAATATTGATAATCCTTATTTTGAACAAATGGTAGGTCAGATATATCCCACTGAACTTCAGTTAAATAAGGCGAATTCTTCTGATACTGAAGCTCCGTTTTTGGACTTGAACTTGTCTATAACAAATGGCATAGTTTTTTTTTTAAATTTATGATAAACAGGATGATTTTAATTTTGAAATAGTAAATTTCCCATTTCTTGATGGAGATGTTCCTCGCTCTCCTTCCCATGGTGTATATATTTCTCGGCTTATTCGTTTTGCTAGAGTGTGCTCTAATGTTGATGACTTCAACAACAGAAACTTATTTTTAACTGCTAAATTATTAAAACAAGGTTGTAGATATCATAAAATTCGAAAAGCATTTTCTAAATTCTACCACAGACACTCAGAGTTAATTGTTAAATACAACATTGGGTTAAAAACTCTTCTGCAACAAGGCATATCAGAACCTATATTTTATGGTGATTTAGTCTATAAATTCAAACGAACTGTTGGAAAACCTAATTTTAGTGATCAATTCAAAAAGAGAGTAAAACGTAATATAAGGGTTGGATATAATTTGGATATCATGCGACAGTCTACATGCCTAGTTTTAAACCCAATCACGGTTTATAGCTATGGTTTCCTCTTTAATTGCACGACGGTGGGTCAGGCCTCAGACTCTATGACGGCTCTGACGTAAAGCTTTAATCGGTGGGTTGGTGCCTGATGCTTATCTGTAGCTGGACCCACCGTGGCTCAACTTGAGGTTTTCTTTAGCTCTGACTATCTGTGAGTCATGAGCCCTTTTCTTTGTTTCATCATGGAGTGTTAATTTGATTAGAGTGTTTTCCATGATGATACATTGCATTAGTTAGATGGCTTCCATGCGAGCTGAACATTTCTTGTTCTTCAACAACAGCGTAATCTAGGGCGAAGATTTGGTACCAGTAAAATGCATTTAAGCCCCCCGGTGGCTTAGGCTGCTGTCCGTTCTAAGCGGTGGTTCTGTTGTTGTTGACTTTTTGTTTATTGTGAGTCTGTAATTGTTCTATGTTTTGTTGTACATTTCTTTATGTCCATTCTAGTATTGCAATCATCTTGATGGGGAAGAGAGAGCTGATTGCTTTGCTTAATTTGTCTCCCTGGTGTCTCGTGATGGTAGAGCGGCTCTTCCTCGCGGTGCCACGGGGTTGTCTGCAGTTTGTGATTGTGGTATTTCCTGATCATACTCACTTACTATTTTTGACCTTGACGTTAAGTAGGTCAAGGTCAACCTAGGATCATCATTTGAACAAACTTGGTAAGCCCCACTACTTTCGTTCCCGCGACCTAAGGAGTCTCCATATGTTATTTGAATTTAAATGGCCCAGTGGTTTCAGAGGAGAAGATGTTTGAAATTGTGGCCGGCCAGACGGACGCCGGACGGACGCCGGACTGGTATTCTATTAGCTCACCCATGAGCCTTCGGCTCAGGTGAGCTAAAAATCCAAAACTCTTAGTATGTATTAGATGTTCAGGCGCAGTTGTATTCTGAACAAAGTTAAGACAAACATATAATCCTTTCACAGTTATATATGTTACTTTCGTAAGGGTGACAGAACAAGGGAGTGTATCTTAGTTGAGATGGTGCATCAGACATATCATTTTCCAACTTTATAAATTGTATTCATAAAGCCGAGAAAAAATAACGTGCAATGTATTGTTGTTGTTATAAAAATAAGAACTGCACCATTTCACAGAAAGAAAATGTACATCCATATACACATATTCTTTTAATCAGTACTGACACATTTTTTGGGGAAAAATGATAATTTGATACCTATCAAACACAGCTTCATTTTTAAATGAAATAAATGACCTGTGATGTATACTGTATTTTTATGAATTAAGCAATGTGTGCTTGTCTTTAACTTTGCAATATACGTGACTTATTGGAAAGCGTAAAACAAAATGATATTTTACACTGGAAATGGTATTATTATTACCATTTTAGTGGGTGATATCAAAACAATGATAATAAGGTGTTCAAAAGGTAAAAGGAATAATGGCATGTTTGATTTCAAAATTAAAGGATCTTCTGTGACGTTATATAACGTTTTATCCATGGTCATCGAGTTACACAGCTTAAACTGATAAAGTATTAATTTCAGAACATATTTGTTTGCAGTTTTAAAATAGTCAGTGAAGTTTAATACATTCTATCATAAACTAAAACATTTTTTGAAATGTTATCAACTATAACTGCTTAACAAAATATTATTGCTTTTATTTGGCATTGTTGAAAATATAACGTAAATGACATTATAATTGACCCAAACCATTTTTACAAAATCAGTATATGTAGACAATAACATGCTCTTACAGACTGCATTTCATTTAAACAGTTCAACCACTACCTAAACAGACGTAATTGCATACTTTTATTTTAAGAAAAAGAGGGTAACGTATTTAACATGCTGTAGCACGTTTGTTTTACAGATTGAAATTGAGTGGAATATCCGGTTTGATACTGCCTATACTAAAATATTACACAAGTGAATGCGCTGCTTAAACAGAATGCATATCTAAATGCCCTTTTTGACATTTCTGAACCATGGGGTCTCTACTATTGTGTTTGACCATTTATAATTCTTTCAAATACCCTAATTTGAAATTACTGTTTTCGTCAGAACAGTTTAAATGCATATAATAAATAACCAACCATTCAAGTTACTGAAGCAAAAATAGTGTTGTCATTCCTGTTACTTATTGTCATTCCTGCTTCCAGTCAACTTTTGCTCAATATATAAACTAATACAGTGCTCTGTGGTTGCATTTATTTACCAGTTTGAAAGATGGTGTCTGCAGCTACCTAATGCAGAAAATGAAGATAATACCTACGGTCATATTTTTTTTGTTATGGTATCAGGAATGACATTTTAAAACATGAGTACAGGGCAGCCATCAAAACAAGCTGCCTACATGTATTATTATGCACATTCTCTTGTCTAAATGAATGGATAAGTGTTGTTGATTGTTCTGAGTTGGGATTTAAATCTAATAAATAAAAAGTAGTTGAGTGAATCCATTCATTTGCTACATGTATTTTATGACGAAGCAATAGCCAATAGAAAAAATCTTACAATTTTCGTTTAAAGCCTCCATTAAAGTCGCACATATCACCATAATTTCTGACCAGTATGGAGTTTTTGTATACACAAGCTATAATGTATACGAGTTAAGTTAATATTAACTTTTAAGTAAATTTCAGGTCCCCAGATAAGAGTGCGTAACTGATTATTATTTTTCTTATTTCTCAATCAAAGCATATGTTGTTGGTACTCAAACGAACCGTCTCGATGAGACGATTCTTTTGAACACCCAAAACACATGTTTAAACTGACGGATAAGTATATAATCGCAATTTTACGCTAATTTTTTTTTGTGGCTTAACTGGCCCTATGATTAATTTAGTAAGTCAACCTAATAATTTGCTGACGACAGCGTCAATATTGTGTGTTTTTTCTTCTTCAATTAAACAAAAATAATGACATCTAACAATGCATACACGTGTATATCTGGTAGGATGCACAAATCACTGTCTTTTATAATGTTAGTAAAATGTCGCCTGTTTTTACCTGAATTTAAAGCATAAAAGGTCAAACACCTTTATAGTAAAAACTAATAAAAACATGGACCTGTGCCAATTGTCACATTAAAAAATGTATTCATGTCAAACTATACCAGTAGAGCGTTAAACTGACATTATTTCAACTTTAAGTGATATTCAAATGCTCAAAGTGCAAATGCACCAAGGTGCAATACGATATTTATTGTGTTTGTGCGTCTGTACGGGCAATAATCCACTAGCTCGTGGATTATTGCCCGTACAGACGCACAAACCATACAATAGCTTTAATACATTTAGTGACTTTTGATCTTTAGGAGAAAAACATATAGATGTAAATTGGCTCACCAGTGCATTCATGCGCGGATCTAGAAGGGGTCCAAATTTGAGAACGTTTTTTAGGATCCAAATACCGCTTTAATTGGGCCATCATCGGCTCGCCAGCGCAACGCCATTGAAACGGCGTTTCGCTGGCGGGCAGATGATGGCCCAACATTGAATGCTGGCTTGGTAGCTCTGTGATTTTTTCAGGGGATCTGGACCAGTATTGCAAAGAAACCCTATATTTTAGTGTTTTTAAGGGGGGTCCGGACCCCCTGTCCCCCCCTCTGGATCCGCCCATGGCATTTCAACAATTCTTAAACTCTTTGCATTCTGGGATTCTGGGCAATTTTTTATGCTTTGATTAAATCTTCTGCTTATTCTTTTCAAAATCAACTTCTTTTCGAAAATTTCTTTCGGAAATACCATCAGGGTGTCAAACAATTTCGATCCAGACCAGGCCCAACGTTTTGTCGGGGCCTGATCTGGATTTATACTATTGCAAAAGATCAGGGCCTGATCTGGAACCATACACAGTATTGATATTTTGAAAATGCGTCACGGGGGCGAAGAATCTTGCGAGAATGCGCGAATCTAATAAGAAACATCTCTTTTTAGGGGAAATAAACAAATACAACCCAAAAAGAATCCGACAAATAGCCGAATGAATGTGAAATGGAATCTCACACGAGTTCCTTGAGATAAGTACCTTAAGGACATATGCTACTAAATACTTCCCATATTGAAATATTTTCAATACTTTGCATAAAGTTTGTTTTATGCCTGGACTATCCATTTATGAAATAAAAAGGATATGTCACCGTGCTTATTTTTTCAGAATCTCATATTGAAGTTTACAGCATTTGACCAATTTTCTAGAAATATAAAATAATAACACTAGTCCTAATTATCGAGCTAAAATGGTTGTAATCTTCAGCGAGCTTCTTTCTTTTAACTTAAATTACTGCCCATGACCTCAAACTTTTAAGAAAATGTGCATGTTTACTTGTTATCCCATGCTGTGACAAGATACTGCATGATATATTTTGACAATTCGTCAAAAAATGGAATTTGTTTTTAGAATAAATCATGTATTAAAAAATCTGATATTGAAAATCTTGAAAATTTATTTTTAATTCATGGACTATTATAATACCTTTCAGAAAAAAGAATAAAAATCAGGGGTCACCGAACTAATTCTCTTTCTAGAGGGCCAAATTTAACCCCACCCCCATAGGTTTCATGCGAAATTCAATATAAAAAGTTCGGGGATGACCATTTCGATCGTTTTGATGATGCCATTTTACTAGTATATGTAGTAATTTAGCATTAAAATGTTAAAAAAGGAGGAAAAAACACACTGAAAATATGTGCGCTTCCGGGAATCGATCTTGGTCCTCTGGCTTTGTAGCCAGACACGCTAACCACTAGGCCACGAGGTTAGGTCGTGCGCCGCTCTAAATAACCATACAAATAGTATAGACTCGGCCACTATCGTATTGGTAACCAGGGTTATTATGTACGTCGTTTGATTTCGACTGAGCTACATTTATCTATCTTTAGTGCTGAGACGATCAGTTCTGAAAAGATGTCAATAGATATTTCGAACACACTTTAATTAGTGATTTTGTGAAGAAAATGTCGGAACACCGATATGACCTAAGAAATATCGGAAGCTGTGTTGATCCGAATCCGTTAAGGGTCGAAAGACAGGACCCAGACAACTTTCCCCGTTTGCAGACGCGGGAAAGGTGCGCATTGGAAATAGCCGCATATGTCTTTAAAGGCTTTGACACTTCTGTTTTGTGTAAATGTCCTTGAAAATAAGCCAATGACTTTATTTTACATGCTGCCAATCATAAACAAATGTCACCGTAACTTTTCGGATATTAGAAAGGCTTATGATCAACATAATTGGGACACGACAATGTGGTATAGGCGACACGCAAATGCTCAGATCAGCCTGCGCATGGACACAGTGTGATCAGAGCCTTAGCTAGTCGCTTAGTTAAGCTTCTGACCGAACATCATTTGGAGTTTCACAGCTTAAGAGGAGGCTGCACAGGTTCGTCCGAGTCTATTCATGTCAAAATGCCACATTTTTGGAAATCACGATACCGTGGTACATATATTGTGTGCGAAATTGTTTTATACACACACATATGCTAAAATTGTCCTTGTGTCTCGGGACTCGATCATTACATGTATTTTTTTATAACGAACCAACTCTAGCACGAAATAGCTCGTGATGTGCAAGGTCTACACTTATGTAGGTGGTATTAATTAGTTATACCATGTTTGTCCACCTGTACGTAAGATAATCCACTCGCTAAAGCTCGTGGATTATCTCCACGTACAGGCGGACAATTCTGTTCTGCCCAGACCGGTTGGTCGAGTTGTCACGACGAATGACGCCGATCGATGAATGTTCCCCAAGCACAAGTGAGCTAAAAGGCTGGTGCAATCGAACTGAGTCTGTGGGATATTTAGAAGAAGCCCCATTGTCGCACAGGAAGTCCGCTAGCACGAACTAACCTGTCGCCTTTCGCTCGGTGCGCACTGGGATTGGGCCGCCATTTTTATTAGTTTAAACATATTTTATTTCAGAAAGATAATTGTACAATTATACATCATCTGTAAATACAAAGTATAGGATTAGAACGAAAGTAATACTACTTATATAGTTCTTCTCCTAGATGCTACATATTGTGAAACGTAGGCAGATTTAACAAGGTAATTCAACTCTCTGGAAGCAAGCAGGTTCAGCTCTGCCAATTATAGTATAGGTTTGTTGGTAAATTCATGAGAAGCCAGTTAACTCCCATTATAGCCATTAAGTGAAAGTATAGAGATAATTGATCGCAGACTATTCATGAGGTGTTGTACATACTAAGCAATATTTCAATTTAGTTGCAAGTAATTGGCAGAGCTGTATAATTGGTGAAATGTACATTATCAAGAGAAAAAAGAAGAAAAATGTGCAAAATCATGAGAAAATGCAAAGAAAACATATGTAAATAGGAGGATGGGAGAGGGAGACCCTATATGGCCTTGAGGCAGACTCTAAGGTGGAACAGCATCTTTCATATTAATGAAACTGCTAACATATTGTTCAAATTAGATAGAACTAAAACGTTTTGTCTTTAATATGTATTTGTGTACTGATTCAAATACCCTTGTGTTTAAGTCATTTGAAAGGTTCGGATTACCATAGAGTAGAAGTTTAAGAGAAACATCATGTAAAGTTGACACTTCGTGTAAAAGATCATTTCTTACAATATTGTAGAAGGGGCATTTAAAAAAGAAGTGATGTGTATTCTCAATACTGCCACAGCGACAGAGTGGAGTATCTGAAATATTCTTCATAAACAGATCATGATTCAGTGCACTGCATTGGGATCTTAAACGTGTGTGAAGGACTTGTACATGTCTATTACCGCTGTAAAAGTATTTTGGGACATGGGTTCGATCTCTATTAAGATTATACTTGAATGAAGCAACTGAGTCAGACTGAGCAATCTCAGGAGGAAGGTTATTCCAATCCCTAACAGTTGATGGTAGAAATGAGCTTAGGTAGGAATTTGTTCTACCTCTGATTGTCATGATATTATTAGAGTTCCTTAAGTTATACCTTGTGGCAGTGCTGACTGTTCCTGGTACTAGGTCGGAGAGATAAGATGGTGTTATATTATTATTCATTTTGTAGAACAGGGTAAGTTTGTGGTTGTCTCTGCGCTTTTGTAAGGGCTGCCACTTGACTTCGTCTTGTAGATTTTCAAGGGAAATAAGTTTTGTAGCACCTGTAGCTATTCGTGCTGCTTCGTTTTGTATTTTGTCAAGTTCTTGTTTTTCATATCGAGTACAGTTGTCCCAGATGACATCGGAGTATTCCAGAAGAGGTCTAATGAAAGTAGTGTATATAATCTCTAGAGATTTTCTGTCAAGTTTGAATTTAAGTCTTCTCATTATATTGATTCGTACCCATGCTTTGTCAGTTATGTATTTTATGTGTTTATGCCATGTACAGTCAGCTGATAAGATAACACCAAGGTGTTTGTGAGATTCTACCTCCACAATCTGTTGGTTCTCCATAAAAAGAGGAGGATGTAAAGGTTTGTTTAGTTTACGAGAGAATATTAATGATTCTGTTTTCGTAGGGTTGAACAGTACCAACCAGGTTGCTGCCCAGTGTGATAGTTTAAGTAAATCAGTATTAAGACAGGCTGCAGCCATTACAGGGTTCTCAACAATAATAGAGAGACTGGTGTCATCAGCAAAAAGTCTGATATTAGCACCTATGTCATTGACTATGTCGTTGATGTAGAGAAGGAAAAGTAAAGGACCAAGAATTGATCCTTGAGGAACACCTGCAAGGATATAGACCCAGTCTGATGTTATGCCTGGAAGTACAACTCTTTGCTTTCTGTTTGAGAGATAATTTTTGAACCAGTTAAGAACTGAGCCACAAACTCCAGCTGCCTGCAATTTGTGGATAAGTCCAGCATGCCATACACGGTCAAAGGCTTTGCTTATGTCGCAGAATACAGCACGAACTTCTTTGCCTTGATCAAGTGCCTGACAAATAGTATTATAAAGATATGTTAATTGGTTGACAGTCGAATCTCCAGGCATAAAACCAGACTGAAGAGATGTAAGTATATTGTTATCAATAAGGTGATTGTATAAGTATTTGAAGACAAGTCTTTCAAAAACTTTATCTTCCGAATTTAGTAATGTTACTGGTCGATAATTACTTGGTTGTGAAGGGTCATCTTTCTTTAATATAGAACAAACGTTGCCTTCTTTGTAGGAGTCAGGTACTATGCCTTCCTGGAGAGATAAGTTAAAGAGGTTGCAAAGAGGTACAGAGATTTCAGTAGCTAGTTCTTTGAGAATACGATTGTTGAGTCCGTTTGGTCCTGATGCTTTGCCAGTAGCCAGTGATTTTAAGACAGATTTAACTTCAATGGGACTGAGTATGATACTACTAAGTCTTGAATCAGTAATGTGAATAAGTGGAGGAAGTGTTGCATGCTGGTCGTTCAAAATAGTTTGATTTTGGAAGAAATTGTTTAATAGATTTGCCTTGTCTTTATCATCAGTGAAGATATGACCATTACTCTCCAACGGTGGTATTTGAGATCTTGAG
Organism: Loripinus fragilis; assembly: GCA_964019695.1. NCBI lineage: Eukaryota > Metazoa > Mollusca > Bivalvia > Lucinida > Lucinidae > Loripinus > Loripinus fragilis. Next base: position 67,981,068 of record OZ026525.1, on the reverse strand, counting down.
TTCTGATTAATGATATGCTTGAGTGTAGCCCACCAATCTCGAGAGGAAAGTGTTTCAGATTTAAGTTTTTCAGAGAGTTTGTCAAAGAATGCCTTCTTAGAGTTTCGAAGAACAGCTATTGTCTTATTTCTCAGTTTTTTGAATTTAGACCAATGTGCCGGTAAATTGGTTCGTTTGGCTTGTTTGTAAGCTCTTTTACGTTTCCTGATGTATTGTTTTAGATGTGTAGTTATCCAAGGCGGATCAGATGGCCTAATTCGTATTGTTTTATTGGGGATACATTCTTTAGCAAGAGAAATTATACAGTTAGTTATGTTTTGTGAGTAAAGATGTATGTTAGTGTCGTGTAATGAGTTCCAATCGGTGTTAGTTGCTTTTTGTCTTAAAAGTTCATAGTTGCCTCGATCGTAGCTCCAAATATGTCGTGTATAAGTATTATGTTTGGGTTTAGAAAATTTAAATACGCCGTAAATGGGACAGTGATATCGAACCTCTTGATTCAGAAATGGATCCCCTACTCCACTAAGAACTAGATGATCTTTGTTACTAACAAGTATTAAATCGATGCTAGAGGAAGAGTGTTCAGTAAAGTGAGTGGGCTCATTTATAGACTGGTGAAGAGCAAACTGATTACAAAGAGTTTGAACTTTTTGAAAGGATGGATTGTTTAGTACATTCAGATTAAAGTCCCCAGTTATGATTATATCATTTATTCCTGTGTCGACTGCTAAATGAATGGAATCTTCGATAGTCCCATAATAGATACTATCTGAATTTGGTGGTCTGTAAAATACACCAAACAAGATATGTTTTGACTTATTTTCAACCTCAATCCACAAACATTCAATACCATGAGGTTCAAGGTCGTGTCTTCTTCTGAAATGTATATTCTCCTTGATATATACCAGAATACCACCATGAGCGTCTGTGGGACGATCTTTTCGTTCCGGCTTACAGTAAGTGTCGAGATGAAGATCTTCTGTGGATATTGACTGACTTAGCCAAGTCTCTGTGAACGCTAGTATATCGAAGTCAATGAGCTCTGCATGAAGAATGTCAAGTTTGGATAGTATACTCTGGACATTATAATGTACAAATGAGAGATGGTGAGAAAGACTTAAAGAATCAAAGACCGAGGCTGATAGGCTTGTAGATAAAGTAGATGAACTAATAGATGAAACAGAGGACATTGGTCCTGGGTTAGGGTGAATATCTCCAGATGACATCAATAATACAAACAACCATGTTCTCAGAACAAGGAGAGAGAGACAGAATGTGAAGTTAAAAGTAAAAGCGATATTATCTTGAAATTTTTTGGCCATTGGAATACGTTTGCAAAAGTTAATAAGGCTGATCTGCGTTGCTAGTTGCGAATTGACACTTAGGCAGTTCGTGACAGAGAAGCTGTAGGTAATATCTGTGTGTAGGGTCATCACGACGATTATATGTAGCAGTCCTGAAAACATGAATGATAGGTGATAAGTTGGTACGACAGCACTACTCAGTCGCCTAGGTCCTATTGTCATGTTATTGTTGAGAGAAACATCAGGAACAGAGTAAGTGCTGCCATACGAACTAATAAATAGTCGACTTTGTCCACATAATGACGCCTCAATAGATGTAAGTTGTCCCTCTCCCAAGGGTACGAAGAAAGTAAGAAAGAAAAGAAGATAAGCAATATGAACACAATAATGGTGAGAATAAATGAAGAGAAATAAGTCGTTTTTCGCAACTAATGTTGTCTAGTTAAGTTCAAATTTAGTGTTGCTAGAGAAAGATCAGAGATATTATAATTATCAAACTAATCAGTATATACAAAAAAATATGTCCCTTCCATAGATACGCATGCAAACATACACGGAGAATTCCATCCGTTATATTCCGATTTGATTAATTGTAAAATGTACATCTGGCATGCATCGCTCCATATGCATGAATTTTGAATTCATCCTTTGTATCCTTTGTATATGCTTATAGTTACGTGTAAGTTTTATTTTGATGTCTATGAGTGCATGCTTACCTATGCATGGAAACAAGACAAGATACGTTGTTATATATATAATTAAACGTATATAAATCCACAACCGATTCAGTCCGATAGCAAAGCTATTGAATCGAAATTGCCATTCCAGCTCATGTTGACTATGTGATCCAAGTTAGGATGCGTAGGCTTTGTATTAAGAGTAACAACAATACAGAAAACAAGAATCCGAGGCAAAGGCTGGCCGTCTCACAGCTTGGCCCTCAGCGTAGATCATATTGATAAGTTATGTTATAACTATTTTAGTGGGTCATATATTTGTATAAAGCTCGGCAAAGATGAAGACCATGAAGAGGTCCCAACTCCTGTGATACCCCAGTAGGGTCAATCCTGGTTGAATAAGCAGCTTTCAATCTTCAGTCTAGTATACGTTATAGCAACAAGTCTGTGTGAAAATTGTACATGAAATTGGATGATACTAAAATACCTAACAGTCCGCAAACAACCTAAAATGAAGCTTAATCGGGATAACGATGAATCAACGTCGATTCAGCGTCAATACTCTGGATTAGCGTTGATTCACCGTTCCCATTGTTTATGCGTCACTGTGTGAAATTATCATTGCATTTTTCTGACAATGTAGGCTGGCACTCCTCAACTGCACTAAGGCGAGCATTATGAGCCCGGGTCAGACAGCGCTCCTAAAGAGCAGTCTGATCCGGATCCTTACTATTCCCTCTAACGGCTATCAAAGAACACTATAAGACCCTAAGCAAAAATTCGAGGCAAAGATTGGCCATCTCACAGCTTGACCCTCAGCGTAGATTATATTGATAAGCTATGTCGGAATGCATACATATAGCAGGTCAGATAGTTCAATACCTATACCAGGGCCATCGGGCAAGACTTGTCAGTATAATTCTGCCCTACTGGACATTGAAAACACTATAACTATTTTGAATGGGTCATATATTTGTATAAAGCTCGGCAAAGATGAAGACCATGAAGAGGTCCCAACTCCTATGATACCCCAGTAGGGTCAATCCTGATTGGATGAGCATCTTTCAATCTTCAGTCTAGCATACGTTATAGCAACAAGTATGTGTGAAAATTGTACATGAAATTGGATGATACTAAATTACCCAGCAGTCCGCAAACAACCTAAAATGAAGCTTATCGGGATAACGATGAATTAACGTCGATTCAGCGTCAATACTCTGGATTAGCGTTGATTCACCGTTCCCATTGTTTATGCGTCACTGTGTGAAATTATTATTGCATTTTTCTGACAATGTAGGCTGGCACTCCTCAACTGCACTAAGGCGAGCATTATGAGCCCGGGTCAGATAGCGCTCCTAAAGAGCAGTCTGATCTGGATCCTTACTATGTTAAAATTGTACATGAAATTGGGAGATACTAAAATGCCAAGCAGTCCGCAAACAACCTAGAATATAGCTTATAGTGATAACGATGGATTAACGTCAATTCAGCGTCTGGATTAGCGTTGATTCACCGTCCCCTTTTTTAAGCGTCACTGTGTGAAATTATCATTGCATTTTTCTGGCAATGTAGGCTGGTACTGGTACTACTCAACCGCACTAAGGCGAACATTATGAGCCCGGGTCAGACATCGCACCTAAAGAGCAGTCTGATCTGGGTCCATACTATTCGCTATAACGGCTATCAAAGAACACTAGAAGACCATAAACAGATCATAGAGCAGATGACAATTGTCGCGACTGGTGGGAAAATGGTTAAGATTATGTGCAAAAACTTAACCCATCAAAATAAGAATGAATGTCAAATCAGTTCTAAACACATGCGCTAACACTGAGATACCATTTGGACAAATACTACTGAGTCCTTGTCAAGAAAACACAACTTGCATTGAGCAAGAAAATCGAACCTAACGGCTTGATTAATTTATTATTTAATAACCCCCAAAGCGCAAAAATACACCTGAAATTGTTGACTGCTGAAAACGTCTGCTTTAAATAGTTGCCTCACTTTGTTGGCGAATTTAAGTATAGAAGCAAACAGCGTGGACCCAGATCAGACTGCTCCTATAGGAGCAGCCCGATCCGGATCGACACTGATTGACATAGAGGCCTCTTAAACATTTCAGCAGACGAGAGTTGTGATTGTCGTCTTAGGGGTTAAGTAGCCGATAGATTTGAGTTCAGTCATGTGTTAACTTTGGACGCCGGGGATATTGGCAAGGCAGTTTTTATACTGTTTGAAAAAAACAAGGACCGTTAGTCTGAGCGCGCTGGAATAAGTCAACTATTTATGGTAGGTCGGATTCAGAGTTGATTCTGTGGATCGAGTCATCAAAGTGTTTAACAAACAACGCGCCATCAAACGACCAGGCACTTTGGAGATGCTTAGATTTCAATAGGCGGCGGGCTTGGTAGAATAAGTTATTACGCCTTCGCGTTAAATGTTCATTTATATACACTCCCTTATATCCTCGATCTTTGGTGAGAACTCTGGCCTTGTAGAACTTGGCACGTGATCTGTACGTCGCGAACTTGACGACAATGTCCCTTGGCTTTTGGTTGACATTGTGCTGAGAATCTGGCTTGCCTAATCTGTGGGATCTGTCTATGTCGTTGAGACTTAAGTCGACATGAATGGCTTCTGCTAACTTTAGGACTATGTCGTCGGTGTTTTCACTAGCAGGATCGTCCTCTGGTAATCCTGATATGCGGAGACAGTTGCGACGGCTGTACTGTTCTGCCTGATCAGCTGAGTCTTCCAAATGTTTGACTCGCTTCTTTAAATCCACGTTTTCTTTTTCGAGGGCTACAACTTTGACATTCAGGCCTTCTAATACCCCAGTAACGATAGAATTTACCAGCTCAGTCACTTGCTTTTCGCCATTTTTATTAAAAATATATTATGCGATCACTGCTTGCATGACTCGAGGCTTTACATCCAGAAAATATTAGCCAAAAGAGAAATGATAAACTGTGAAAAAAAATTGTTTTTGCTATTTTTAACAATAAATTCTGTCACTACAGCAGTGCGAGAATTGAACGGGACTAGCCAAATATCGCTAGTTACCCATGATGCAAAGGGCGAAATGCGAGAGATCTAGATGAGGTATCGTCAGGTCTCGCGAGAATGGAAGAAGCCCCATAAAATCGCTTTAATGTAGGGACAGTGTATCCTATTAAACCCTTTTCAATACCACTCAAAAATAGACAAAACAAAGATCTTAATAACAAATGGTAGCTTAAAGGGGACAGCAACCCTAATGATAAGTATGTTTTATCAAAACGAGCTCTATGAACCATGAATTTTATTACAAGTATAATCAAAATCAATTGAAAAATGGGGAAGTTATGGGCATTTAAAGAATTCAATATGGCCAACATTTAGCCGCCATTTTGAATATTTAATTAGTTTTCAGAATTTTTTCAACTGCCTAATTTTTTAGTAATTAATTCTTTCACAGCATCTGTGTTTCAGCAGATATGCAGCTTTATACAAAAGGAAAATGTTTTATTAAAGATAATTGCAAGTAATTCATTGGTGTGTCTTTTATTTTGATTACGCATATTTAATAAGGCTGTATGACGTCACTAAGCCTACAATATGGCCGCTTCCATTACAGTCCATTTGCAAATATTCAAACGCATACAACTTTTGTCTGTCAACCGATATAGATGAAACTGGTATCAAAATTCATGGTTTATTAAGATCTTTCATATAAAACATAGTAATAATCAGGGTTGCCGTCCCCTTTAAAGAAGGTCGAAAGAATTGCAGATTGCTCTGCAATACTTTTGACCTGCATTAAGCGATAATTGGTCTTGAAAACCAATTTTTGGTCTTTTTGAGAGTGGCCGTTTTACACAAATTTTAGCCACCTCTTTGCATGCCACTGACGTTCACACGCTTTGAAAACAGTTTCGACCTGGATACAAGCTCGACAAAAAGTCGTGACCCTGGATCCAAACTGTTTGACATTATGATGGTATTCCCGTAAGGATCTTTGAAAACAAATACTTTTGAAAAACACACAGGCAGAAGACAGAAGTATTATGAATTACCCAGCAAGCAAAGAGTTTAATAAGGTATTCCATTGACATGTATTGTTATGATTGTCAGAGAAGACGAGTCAACGACCTCTACTGAATAATAAACTCTTTACTTGCAAGTGGCGACTTTTGTCGTCTGCTGATATAAACAGGCCCCCAGATACGGGCGCGTAACGGAAAATTATTTTTCTTATTTCGCATTCAAAACATATGTGATGGGTACTCAAAAGAACCGTCTCACTGAGACTGTTCTTTTGAGCACACAGAACACATGTTTAAATTGATGGATAAGAAAATAATCGCAATTTTACTACGCAAAATTTTGCTTAACAGGCCCTATAGATAACTGTTGCAATTAGCTTGAAGAACGTCGGTCCTGATCTGGATCAAAATCGTTTGACACTCTGTTAGTGTTCCTAAAAAGATTTTTTTGAAAAAAAAAATGGTTTTGAACAAAAAGTCAGCAGACGACAACTATAGCATGAAAAAAAAACACTTGCCTAGCATGCAAAGAGTTATAGCTTAATTAAACCAGTGAAGATTTGAGATATATTTTTTTTTATTTAAATCGTTTATGCGCCCAGCCAAGGCTCAGACGAGCCTGCTATTCTCATCAGTGTCTTCGCTGCTCAAACAAACACATTATGTACGCATGGGTGAAAGCTCGAAATTTTGAACCCCCCCCCCCCCCCCCCCGCCCTCCCCCCCCCCTCCCCCCGAGTCATGCCCCTTACTAGATCAAGGGGAGGGAACCAGACTATCTAGAATATTGAAAATGTGCATGTTGCTAGTAAGTGAGTGTGTTTATTTTTTATTTTTCAGGAAGCGAATGGGCAAATGCACAGGCTGGTCTGCGCCTTTGCTTGTAACATGCAAACAGATCATGCTTTTTCATACAAAAATGCTCTTCTTTATTCTGCTATTCATAAATGTCATTTTAAATTTTGGGCAAGAATTTATTCAAATAATGTAATCATATGGATTCTTTTCGAGTCCATACTTAGACCAACGTATATAAATTGATTCTCAAATTTCTCGACCAAAACATATGTTGTGGCCGCAGTGTGCCATCAATGTGACGGTTCCTATATTATATGAGCACCTTAAGCATATGTTTGGATTGAGTGATGGATAAGAAAATAATCACAATTTTACATAAAAAGTATCTCTTGATATCAATTATCTAAATAAATATTTCCTCAAAGTTTAGATGACTGATTATTTTATTATGGTTGGTACACCAACACAAAATGTTTGTTTTTTTGTTTAATCAACCCCGAAATTGTTTTATTGTAATATCCAGGACGTAATTGTAATATCCAGGACGTTCAGGCTGCACTATAATCACTATGTTAGTCCGTCCATCCGTTCATTTAAATGTTCAGAACTCTTGAACCACATGGTAGGCTATATTTTGATCACATGTTGCATACATGTGCGTGTCAACATTCTCTAACCACTGGTATGTGAATGGACGAGGGTTTGCTGGCCATCAGTCCAGCAGCCTGTTGTGGTCAAATGGCAAAAAGCGGCATCAGGGATACATGTAGATTCCGTCCGTTTAATATGCTAACGTTATCTCCTAAACTGCTGGACAGAATCTAACCAAATGTGTTTAGTGACCGGTTTACAAAAGTCAAGTGTGCAAGAACACTAATTTTTGGTCCCCGTCCCGAGCCAAAATCTGTACACAAGCTTTTGAATTCGCTCATGCGCGGATCCCGGAATTTGTTTCAGGGGTGGGGGGGGGACCAGGCCCGACGACCAGAAAACAGTCTGGGCATACAGAGGGGGTCCAATGGTTTAATTACAGAGAAAACTATACTTTTCCAAGGATCCAGAGGGGGTCTAACATTTTCCAGGGTGGGTCCAATTTTTTCCAGGGGGTCCAAATGCTAATTTCTATAGGAGCCCCCTATAACTTATGATTTTCCGGGGGGGGGGGGGGGGGGTCCGGACCCCCTATCCCCCTCTGGACCCGCACATGCCGCTAGCGCGCACCAACGACTGAGCAATTCTAGAAAATAGTTCAAAATCGAGACACCTTAGATTCTGCTCCTTATTTAATTTGGCATAATGATCATACGAGCCTGTGCATCCTGGTCGGGCTTCTCTGCTCACACCACGTACTCAAGAAGACGATGTGTGCACAAACCCAAACATAAACGGTCCCACTGCATGGGTAACTAAAGCGCGAATTAAATTGAGCCAGTGCATGAGATTTCTTACAATGTGGTAGGCTATGTGCGACCAGCAAAGCCTAAGATCAGCCTGCGCATACGCGCAGTCTGATCAGAGCCTTTTCTAGTCGCTTGAGTATTCAATACTGACTGAACACCATTTGGAGTTTCTAAGCTTAAAAAAGGCTGCAGGGGCTCGTCCGAGTCTACATTTGTCAAAATGTCAAATTGTTGGAAATCTCATGCATAGGCTCATTTACAGATATATGTGAAAATACCACTGACTGCTGCTGCATGCACATGTAATGCATATGCAGTAAATGTGCGGAGATTCTACCAGGCAGCGGCTGTGTGACTCATCGCGCAACAGTGGCGTGACGTCCGCGGATTGATTCTTGATAAAGAACATGCGATTAGCCTAGTCTACTTTCCACATATTATGTCATATGTATACATGCATAATGTGATGCATGGCCATGGAATGAGAGCAATTTACAATACATGCGATTGTTCGAGCGCAGATGGATGAAAAATATTTTAGTGCCTGTGAAAATGGGTATGTCCATGCCCTACTTATGTGTATGGCGTGAGGTGTATGAGCGCATGGTACTCATGATATGTGTATCACATGGCCGGGTGTATGGGGCCGGAGGATAAGTGGGAGACTGAGCTTAAATGACTTGGGTCAGGTTATGTTAAAAAACAAAAAAATGACATACAGAGGCGTAATCTTACACCTAGTGGAACATAAGACTAATTAGCCACCTACAAGAGTAGTTTCATGTATAATTTAAGCTGGAAAAATCGATCCTTCAGAAATAGAGATGAAAAACAGCGGTCTGGGTGTCGTTGAAACTGTTCACGAGAATTAATAATGGAAGGTGCAGCACCCCATCAACACAGGCGCTAGCACAGCGGTGCAGTGAATTAAGGTGTCACAAAAGCAATTTTGTGTCAGTCTAGATGGAAGAACCACCGGACTTGGTCACTGGCACCTGAGTCCTAAACCTCAATTTATATAAGTTGGAAGCACCATCAGCTGCTCAAAATACATTAAAATTGCGACTCAAGTGTCAGTGGACTTGGTAAAAAATACGGGGATTCACAAGTGAATCTCGTCTCGAGAAAACCTGAATTAAAAAAATATTTCATGCGGAACAACTAAAGCGCAGACAAGTCTACGAACCCGCGCAGTCCGGTTGTAAGCTTCAATATTGTTTCAAAGTCAAACGCCGAAAGACAGGGTTTCAAATTCGATTCATCCTTTGTGGATTATTTCTGCCAAATTCTAGAGCTCGGACCAAGTTGGTCCGTGTCCAGAGCAATGCCATAGTCGTACACCCGATGATTCAAATCAGACTGCACATACTATCAATCGACATTTTGAAACAGTCGAACTGCACTCTACTTTGAGGAAAACGTAAACATGCGGAGATCAATAAATAAACAGAGCAAAATGAAAGCATGGAAATCGAACAAAACATTACCTGCGCAGATATCCTTTCTTCTTTTCGTGTGAATCTGGTTTCACCAAAAAGAACAAAATCCTAAATCTTTTCCGTCCGTGCTTTTCCATAACGATCGACCTCTGCCATCACGCTGCACATTGTTTTTGTCGGAGGACTCACTGACCCAATTTCTGTAAATGATCTATAGTTACGCTATAAATAGATTTTTTAAATTTCCACACTGTGTAATCAGACAAAACCACCAGCTTGGTCATTTGAGGACATGGCCCTGAATTTCTACTATGCAATTATGCGTGAAGCAATAAAACCACATTGTGTATCTTTAATAGGACAAGAGCCCGGTGTAAGAGGTTATTATATAGTCCGGTAGAAATCCAGAATGACCTTGAACTTAATTTTAAAGTTTTTTTCTTTGTTGATTCTTGTTGTTGAGGCATTGTACTTGATGAATCCAACTAATGCTACTCTGGCATCATTTAGCGTTTTGAAATATTCAAGATGGCGCCCAAGATGGCCGTCAGTTAGGCTTCTAAGACCTATATGACCAACAGACTCGATCAAAAGGATTTTATTTTTGACTTTTCATGGATGTTTCAGAGACTAAATGTTACAACCAATTAAAATGGAACAAGAGGCCGTCAGTTGGGCTTCTAAGACCTATATGACTGACATACTCGATCAAAAACACTTTAATGTTGACTTTTTATGGATGTTTAGAGGCTAAATGATACAAACCATCAAATAAGAACATGGTTTTGATTCAGAAGTTTGAAGTTTAAAGATGGCGTCGAAGATGGCCGTCAGTTAGGTTCCTAAGACCTATCTGACTAAAAAAACGCGATATAAAACATTTCAATTTTGACTTTTATCGATGTTTAGATGTCTGAAAATACAAACGATTAAAATGAAGCGTTCACAGGTTTGATTCACAAGGTTGAAATATTAAAGATGGTGTCCAAGATGGCCGCCATTTAAAGTAAAATTCAACCTAAAATCAAAGTCGCAGTTAGTAGCTATTTTCTGATAGTTTTCAGTTGTATTTGTAAGTTTTGACTAGCATTTTATTGTTGTTTTTCAGCATTGTAAAATATTTAAGATGACGTCCAAGATGGCACCAATTACACGGTGGGGAATCACATGGTTGTTGTTATGATGCACTGCACAGAAAAAATAACAGACTCTTATTTTTCAAACCACGATAATTCCAACTCAATGTTTTATCATATTTTTGGCGATTTTGATTGGTAAAATTTAAAGGTTTTTACACTTCATTCTAACACACCTCGCCTATATAGCCAATGGTTAAACTCAGTGATTTATTGTTTGATAAATCACTGCACGGACTGGGCACGGACCGACGTGACGTCATTCAGTCGTCAGTTTGATTTTCATGACGTCATATATTACAATAGACGGCGTAACGTCGTTTTCACAACTACTTGACGTTCAAAATGTACGAAAAATACGCGGTTCAGTCTGAACAAGAGTTGCGGGAAACTCTGACATTCTGTTTAAGATGGCGGAATCGTTATAGACTATAAAGGATTCGTTCGTATTTCTAATCTTTTTTTGTGTTAGAATCGAAATAAATTCGCACTGACAGTGATTTGTTGCTTAATATATCACTGTCTGTCGGTCAGTCGTAAGTGGATAAATCATTCGCGCTTCGCGCTCATGATTTACTAACTTTAACGACTGACCTCCAGCCAGTGATATATTAAGCAACAAATCACTGCGAGCGCGAATCTATTTCTTAAATAAAATCCCTTGCGTATGAATATTTGATATCTGCCTTGATTTCACAGTGCTAATAACGAACTGTGCATAAAACTTCGAACACAAGTGACAAGTAGGGTACCCTAGTGTTGTGTCTGACCAGTTTAAATAGCCTATAGTTAAACATGTTGAAAGCTCATTTGAAAACCCTTACACCGTATGAGAGTGCGTTTTCAAAGCAACAGGAGGAACTCTAAGAAATGAACCCGATGACGTGGCTATGTGAAGCCACTTAGCACAAACAGTAACGTCATCGAAGAGAATCGGCACCAAAACAATGGCTACATCAACAACGAAATGTTTCAATACAGTTTGACAGCGTCAAAACGAACTTTTTAGGTTAACGCTTAGGGCCTACTAATGTGGGGATTTTAGGCAGGTACTTGTGAAGGTAAACTTGTGCTTTTTAAAACCTGTCATTCCGTGAAAGGGCCTTAATCTCTTCAATGAGCCCAGCAAGCTAAAGAAAACAATTCCAAACTAAATGGAGTTGTTTTTGAGCTCATAATTATATACTCGCTCCAAAGAGAGTGCAATTTTAATCATTATTTAGCATAACAAAGTTTTGAACTGACATAATTTTCAAGATGGCTGCCCCATCTTTCATAGACAGCGGTTACGAACTATTTTCCTTCAGTGTGCTTTTAAAGGTCTTGTGAATCTTCAAAAACATTTTTGAAACTCTTCATTATTTAAATGACAATGATGAGAAAATCAAAATGCTGAAAACCCCATCTTAAAATTCCAACCGAGTCAAAGGTATGCAAGTTTTAAAATTATGCAAATTAGCATGTAAGCCCCGCCCACATTATTGTTTCGAGATGATTTTTTCAAAATGTCATATTTTATGTAGTGCGATTTCTAAGCAATTAAAAACAGCACAATTAAGCTTTCATATGCAAATGCTGCATTTTATCATATTGAATCATTTTCAGCAAATGAAATATTAAATAATGTTAAAAGAAATGAAATATATTAAATTTTATATTTCAAAAAGCTCAAATGACGTCTTATGAGCCTCTCGCATATTTTCATCTAATTAATTTTTTAAACCTTCATAACTTGGTAACTATTTTGAATTTTTTGATGGGGCTTTTAGCATTCTGTTTTTATCATTATTGGCATTTCAATCAATTTTTATGTTTTTTTGAAGGTACACAAGACCTTTTAATTTGAAAAGTTGTCAACAACCCTTTGCAAATGTGCTGTTTTGTTCCAAAGTTGTAATTATAAGGAATGAAATTTAATTTTTTTGTTTTTATCGATGTGTAAACTCCGGCGAATCACTCACAAATTTAACATAAAGCCCTTCCAGCTTTATTCCATTTGCGAGTGATTCGCCAGGGTTTACACATCGATAAAAAACCAAAAAAATAAAATTTCAGTCCTATAATACGTGCGTCCATGCACGCTTATACAATGAGCTTATGATCCAAAAACTTTGTGACAGCTTTTATCCTGCTTTTGAGACGCTGTCCTTAAGGCTATCATTGAAAAGCGAGAACCAGTCTCATTTCCCCATGAACAGTGATTAAATAGGCGCTTGTTTACAGTCAGTATTTTAACGCTGCAGTTTCTGGCGAACGCCTTAGAACCCGAGAGAAGGTCTTTTTTGAATTGCTCTGCGTTATTCGACCTCTTTTTGTACCCGGGCATTCAGGCTGTAGGTGCTATAAGCAGGGTACCAAACAATCAAAATGCAAGTTACACGCACCGTGCATGTGAGGTTGCTCGATATCTAGCCAATCGCGACCATATTGGAATCCGCAGTACAATGAATAATAAGCTTAACGCCATTGCACGCTCCGTTTGACATTATCCGTAACGGTTAATCCATAATTTACTATCATTTGCGGTCGCAACTGTCCTCTGACTCTTCAATTGCTGTTACAATTATTGCACCCTTACTTATGTCATAGGCTACTTTGTACATTCCTATAAACCCCATATAACGTCCCATACCCGTATCCAATATTGACCCGTATTGTAATGTTAGTTGTGAGTTACCCTATTTAGGCAGGTAACTGTAGATATTTACCTTTATGCTAGTACTGTAGCACCACAACTCACATTCTTATTATTGTATTGCACAATAAACATCATTGTACTTTCATTGTAAATTTAATATTGGATAATAGTCATTAAATATATTATTTAAATATATTTGTTGCAGGTATGTAAAGTTAAATGTTTTATCATCATTTTATCACAACCTCATCAATCATGTTGTATTAGAAATTGTCTATTTTGTATATTTCATGTTTTGTTGTGCGCGATGTATGTAATGGCGATAGGGTAAAGTTTTCAGGTGTTTCTTATATGTACACCTGTTGATTTCAAACACGACAGCTTATCCCTATAGCCATACCACAACTCACATTCTTATTATTGTATTGCACAATAAACATCATTGTATTTTCATTGTAAATTTAATATTGGATAATAGTCATTAAATATATTATTTAAATATATTTGTTGCAGGCTTGTCTTTACTTGTGAAGGAACCCACGCCCATTTTACATAGCCGTTGGAGGTTTATCGAGTTAAGCCCAGCGAGCAAGGGGTGAAGCGGTGACACTTACTTTGAAGTTGCTAGATTTATCTTACTTGGTCAGAATTGATATTTTCAGTTGAACGAAACGTGGATCACAGTGCCGTCAAACAGTCAAAGATATAAGATACATACACGGTTACATATGTAAGTATAGTTCTGGGACCTAATGTAAGTATAGGTTAACTCAGACCGAATAAACACTGGGTCCGAGAGGTTAATGAATAAACTCGTTATGGTTCGTCGAAGTTTGTGAATGCAGAAATTGAGTTTATTGGCGCTGACAATGAAACCAGAATTGTTGTAACCAGAATTCATGGAAGCGAAAGTGACCAGAACAGCTTAAGATTCTGTGAGGTTAGACCTGGCCACACTGTGGTCAATACTTTCAGGTCAAACCCAACCCTTCTCCTGAAGAAGTCGATGGCTCAGTTGGTAGAGTGTTAGACTGGGGATTGAAGGGTTGCTCGTTCGAGACTCGCTGCGTGTAGAGTCACTGTGTTGTGTCCTTTCAAAAGCAAGACATTTTGTTAGCTGCTGCCTTAGTACTGGTTCAACTTATGTCCTATGAAGACAATCTTCAATCTACGCGGTTACAGGCTGAACTTTGCACTTAGGTTTTCTTCTACAAAGGTAAGATCTAGCTGTTCGGTATTTTTCTCTCTGGTAATTTTACGCCAAATTTAAACTGTTATATATCAAAAAGAGATCTAAAATCAATTATTGGAAGAAAAACTATTGAGATGCAAGTTTCTGGTCATTTGTTTCTTTGAATCTCTCTGTCCTCTCAATGTAGCCTCCTACTTCTTCACAAATCAACTCCCATCAGTTGGGAAACTCCACCGGACTGTCATAACCTAGCAGGGTGTATTAGGTGCATGAATTCCTAGCTGTTCTCTCAATCTTTTCATTAGAGTGTATCTGGCTTCATCATACAATGGACACTCCAGAAGGTAGTGTTGTACTGTTTCAATTTGCCCACACTCACACGTGACAGAACCTTGTTTCCACCTGACCAAGTTTATGTTTGTAATCACTCAGTTTACTGTAGCCAGTTCTTAATTGTAGCATTTTTTTGTAGAAATTTATATTGGTATAGTTCAAGCGAGGATTACTTTTTAGGAAGGGTTTGTAGAGGTAGAAGTCTCTCTCAGACTCCCCAATATCCCATCTTTGCTGCCACTTGTATCTGATGCTGACTCTTGCATGCCTCTTAACATCTTGTACAGTCGAAATACTTGTCTCGTCCCCTAGGTCTTTTGCCTCCATTGCTGCTTCCTTTGCCAATCTATCAGCAACCTCATTACCTTGTACTTCACTATGTCCTGGGGTCCACACAATTTCTAAATTCCATCCCTTTGATTCTAGTGAAGATATATATTCATAGATTTTTTTGATGACATCTAAATAATGGTTTTATACCCAGTTCAAAGTAATTATACCCACTGCTGTCTGGCTGTCCGAAAATATTCTAATTTCCCTATGCTGAATCTATGATTCCTATGCTGAAGACAGGAAATCATCCCAACATGACTGAAAAATTGTTGATTGCCACGTAATTAACCCTTAATGCGCCAATCACACAAAAGTTGTCTGCTTTTCTCATCTGCTGAAATGTTTGGGAAGCCTCTATGGCAAACAGTGTGGACCCAGATCAGGCTGCTCCTTTAGGAGCAGTCTGTTCTGGGTCCACGCTGTTTGCTTCTATGTTTAATTTGTCAGTAATGTTAGGCAATTATTTGCAGCAGACGACTTCAGCAGACGACATTTTCAGATGCATTTTTTTCTTGGCGCTCTAAGGGTTAAAGCATCAAAATAAACGCACAAAAACTTCTCAATCCAATATCTATTGTACTGACTTCGCTCATACTTGAGCATTACGCCAGGGAGTGCTAATTTTGAAATTTCGATTAAAATAAAAGAATTTGTGTTTAAATAAGGAGTGCACAATGCAAGAACAATATAAGACAATATAAGACAATTTAGAAAATAGTAAAAACTCAGCCAGAAAGTAGTTTTTTTTAAATGCAAAAATGTTCTAAAAATATCCCCGGAAAAACAGCACCGCCATTCCCTTGCACATGCGCACTCCTCCTCAATTAAGATACATGTACATGTGTAATGACATGCATTTTAAAAAAAATATTTTTCAGATTTACCCAATTGCAATGCTTACATCGAAATACCAAATCAGACACCAAATGACATTGCACCTTGACTAAATAAATAATGTTAGATATAACTTTCCAGTTACAATTCTTGAATAAGAACGCATAAATTGGTACTTTAACCCATAAAGCACCACCTATAATTTGCAGCAGACAACAATTTCAAATTTTGCTGCTTTTTTCAAAAAGTAACAAATAAGGCATGCTATTTCACGAGGATTCCCTGCTGGCAGAAGATTCTCATGAAATATCATACCTTATTTTTTTCGAAAATAAGGAAAGATGTGGCAAAATTTATTGTCTATTTCAGCACGTTGTATAATAGAACTTTTTGCTTACTGTAAAGGCGGTAACTTATATATTCATATCTGGGCCATGTTGGGCCATTTCATCTGCTAAACAAGGGAAATCAGGTTCTATTTATAATTTGATGAAGAATTAATAAGTTGCTTGGGCCGCGCAAATGTGCGTGCATTTCATGAAAATCCTAATCGTATACACACTGAACTCACATTAATTAACCCTTAAAGCGCGTAATCAAAAAATGTAGGTTTTTGTCGTCCACTAAAATATGTAAAGCCTCAAAGACAAACAGTGCGGACCAAGATCAGACTGCTCCTGTAGGAGCAGTCTGATCTGGGTCCACAGTGTTTGCCTCTATGCTTATGTTAAATAGACATTTTCAGATGCATTTATTTTGCTGGCGTTTTAAGGAGTAGATAATGCGATTTGCGTCTATACTGAGATAATGGTGCAAGATGATACAGTTACTTTAGAATAAAACCCCGCCTCATTTTCAGCTTTTACCTATGCCTAAGGTTGACCGGTCCTAATTACGCATTCATGAGGCGCCGCCTTTACAGTAAGCGAAAAGTCAAAGAATATCTAATCTGAAAGAATGTTTCCAGCCATCTTCACTGGGCACACAGTTTCATCGAGTTGGTCTTGCCCTGGTTTATATACAATGAAGAATAACTTAGCCAGCAATCAGTTCTCGCTTCCTTATTCTGGTGAATACCAAACTAGAAAGGACACGCCCCATATCAAAACTGGGTTTCACTAATTTGATACTTTACTCAGATCAACTTAGATATCAGCAAAAAAAAGTCAGGATCAGGTATGATCAAGAAGTACCGCAGACCAACCACGGCACCGCGAGGAAGAGCCACAGAACACTAACAGTCACAAGACCTCAGGAAGACAATTAAAGTAAAGCAACCAGCTCTCTCTTTCCCATCAAGATGATTGCAAAAGACTTGCAAGTTAGATCTGATTATCAGCCGTGCACTGAAAGGGTAACTAAGGGCCTTACCCCATTGCTCTGCTTTCGTCATGAATATTGTTGTTTTTGTGCGTGGGCAAAATTAACACAAATGACTTATTGTTTTGGGGATAATGTAAAGATGGCACCCAAGAAAATATACGAGACGGTGCACCAATGCTTCCGCAACTGAGAGATAGTCAAGCTTCCATTTGTTAGCAAGTGTCTGATTGGTAATTCCTTGTTCTGTTGAACCCGGATATAATCTTTTTTGAAAGCATTGTATATCCGGATTAGCTGACTTTAGACGAAGCCATCTGATCAGGATCCACACTGTTTTCCACTCTGATTGAAAATGCATACTAGCAACTGGAATGCTGCAGGTAAAATTGATAAAAAAAATGGGGACGAGTGAAGAACATAAAATATTCCGCAGGCCAATGATTAAAATATTGTTTCAAGTATTTATTTATTTTGGAGTTTTAATACTACCAAAAGCATATCTATACATACAGCTGATTAAAGACGGATGTCTAAAGCAGAACACTTGTGCATTTGCGTCACAAACTTGAAATCTTAAATTGGCAATTATATAATTGAAAGAGAAACCCGGTTCTCATTCAAAAACATTCTATCCTATTTTTGCGCCAATAGTTTTAGATTTCGTCAAATAAAATTAGCATAAATGTTGTTATACCATTGACATAAAGTTAAGCATATTGTACTTCCAATGACCAAAAATAATAAGTTATGATGGTCTAACATACAATGCTTTTTACATTAGTCTACCATACTTATTTTGACTCGAAAACCGAAATTTTGGTATTCCGAAACATATTCATTGACTTAGGTTTTCTGGGTCAACTCTCAGTATACAAAAATGCCAAACTCAGATGCTGTGTACAAACAACAGATAGGAAAGGGCTTACTTTTTCAAATTTCTAGACCAATGTTCTCTCTAAATTGTTACAGCAAAGTTTGACATGTCAGACGATCTGGTAAGGAGCATTTTGAAAGCAAAAATGTACAAATTTTGGTCATGAAATGTGTTCGTGTAATGCAATTCACGCAATAATTTTGTTATTCGACTGTTTAATCTGTCCCCATATGCTGCAAAATATTACTTGGTGATGTGAGAAGAATCATTGTGGCATTTGCAGACGATGAGATCCAGGAGCCATTATCCTAAATGCAACCTTGTCTCAAAGGGCAAAAAATCGTCATTATTTAAACCCATTCGAAATTGCCAGAGCCATACAGCAATGCCGGTGTGGTTTAGCATGGTTTATTATCTGCAAACTTTGACAGACAGTCAGCAAAATCATTCCCGAATTTTGGAGAAAATCAACATTTGGTTTTCGGAAGTGTTTTAGTAGGTACAGCTCTCACGTTCCTACGACGTCATCCGGATTTGTAGAGATCTATATTACTGACTTTTAGATAGTAGAATAACAGTTCTTTAAAATGAATAATAGATAATTTGTAAAAAAATGATATTCTAGTAAAATTAGCAGCACAATCAAAATATGCTTAACTTTATGTTATCAGTATATATACATATATACATGGACGACACAAGTCAATTAATTTTAGCCGGATGTGACGTTCCAACGCCAGACAAAAAATTTCACCAGCGATTTTTTTCTGCCGATATATAGACTAGTAATATTTTTTGCGCCAAATTTATTATTTCTTTTGATTTTGCGACAATGGTGACCGCTAGCGCGATTCCTTAGACTTCGAGCTAAAAAAGGTCCTGCTCCCCCCCCCCTAGGGAATTTTGCAGACATATCCTATCTTAAAGAAAATTTCAAGCCGCATCTTTTAAGAGATGTTTGCACTCTGTGCTCTGGGGCGTTAGTCTCTGGCAGCCTGTTACATATGTTACTGTAACAAACTAAGGAAAAAATCAAAATGAAAGTTTGAGCTACAGAAAGAAGACGTTAAACCATCTTATTATTCACATTTCTTATGTAGTTTGCAAGCTGGATGCCTAAGCTACATAAAAGCAGCATTTTAAACAAAATTACAGCCTTCAATGGTGTTATATGCGTTACATAGATTAAATTTCCCTTTGAAAGTTGAAATCGTGACTAACATCATTTCATTTTACTGACGATTTGTGCATTTTTACAAGTGTTTTTAATCTTAGTTTACTAAAATACTCATTTGACTAATAGAAAAAACAAAGTTTGCTTTTCTATCTCAAATACATTGTTTTATATGAGCTATTAAACAACCCTACCCCCAATTTTAAGTATCCAATTTTGGTATCTATTATTGAAGAAAAATATATGAAAAAATTTGACGCTCGTGGATATCTTACATTTTTGGCACTGTCTTGCTAATGCAATAAAGAATCATACATTTACAAGTTTGACATCAGGATCAGAGCACTTATTAAAGTATGTAACGTATGTTACATGGCATAATGAATGAGCAAGGAAATTTTCTTGGAAGTAAGAGATGATATTTCAGAAAAATACCAATTTTCACATGTTTTCCTATTAATCTCTAGCCTCTGGTGCCTTAGTCTTAGTAATTACAGTCATTGCTGATAACAAGCCCATGGAATTGTGTTACCTATGTTATATATAACCTTTTGAATCACATATTTCCTAATGCCTATACTATTAAAATATATAGACATATAGATAGAAAATAATAGTTCTCATTTAAATGACACAATTTAATAAATATTCCTGCTATTAAATAAAATTAATCAAAAATAATCTTTATTCAAGTCACCCTCACAATGTCTATAATTGTGTCTGCTTCTATGGCAAAATAATCACCCATTTCATCACAACCAGTAGAATCATGGCATAGTATTAGGACTGCAAACTGAGTACAATCCTGTTCCTCTCCACCCCTTTGGGAATTGTGCAGACATATCCTACCTTAAAGAACATTTCAAGCTGCATCAAATAAGAGACGTTTGCACTCTATTAACTAGGGGGTTAGCCTGTAATGGTATGATACGTATGTTACCATATCAATTTAAGAATAAATGAATTGAAAGTCCGAGAAACAGAGAGAAGACATAAAACTATCTATTTATTTGAACTATTCATGTAGTTTGCATGCTGAATACCTTTGATACATAAGAAAAGATGTTTTTTACAAATATACAGCTTCCTTTGGTGTTATATGTGTTACATTAATTAAGATTACTTTTTAAAATTGGTAATTGTGACAAACATCATTTATAAGCATTTCGTGTGATCCTCCTCTTTTACCATCAAAAGACTTAATTTTCTTTGTATGTGTGGCCAGTGCAAAGAACTTGACTCAGCCAAACTTGAATCCTTAGCGTTCTTCAAAAGCAGAAACAGCATGTCAGTGTCATGGGATCAAACACCTGATTAAATATGGGTTTAATGCCATTTCACATATATGCATACAATGGAGTACGACTCTGGTCTATATCTCTTCCTGTGAAGTGGCAAGAACAATTTAACTGCAGCTGCCTCTGCATCCGTGCTAGTCAAATGATAACTTTGCTCTGATTTTGCAAAATCTATGTCTCTACCGTGTACCTCTAAGAATACTTTAAGATTTCTGACATTGGTCAAACAGAAATTCGATAGGCTGCTTTTTTGCATCATTTGCCATGGAACCTATCCAGTATTTTTGTGCTTAAGTCCTCAGGTCTTAGATCAATAGTATTTTGCTGCGCCCAAAGAACTTTATAAGTTTTCTCTAGTTACAATGTTGACTCTTGATGGTTTTGGCAGACCGTCTGAAACAATTTCTGTTACACCTTGAAAGTTATCTGGTATAAGAGAATGAATATGAAGTTGGACATTGCCATCAATTATGTTTGCAGTTGTTTTTGTTATGTCAGTTCATTGAAGCATGTCTTAAAATAATGTAAAACCTATGATTTCTCAGTTTTTGCAGCCATATCATTAGCTGTTGCACTCAAAAGAAGGAAAGTGGACTATAGGTAGAATGGGATAACCAGTAGTTCTATATTATGCTCTATGGAATATTTATACAGAGTAAACAAGTTGATAAGGTGCCTCATTTCATGATCCATTGAAAACACTGAAATTGAAAACACTTTCCTCTGACTGTGTAACCAAAAAGGATGTCACGACAATGCCCTTGCTCATTTATTATGACGAGTTATATGTGTTACATCCTTTAATAAGCGCTCTTATCTTAGAAACTTAGTGAATCATTGAATTGAAAGGGTCTAATTAGCGCTCTGTTCATCCTGCATTTCATTGCTTTACCTGCTGTGATACATCTAGTTCGTTTATCTGAAGGGAAAGAGTTACCTCGGTTTCAGCACTTCAGAAGTACTAAGACTTTAAATAAGTTTTTGAATGCTTGGGGAAAGATAATAAGTGCAGAGACATTATTAGATGAAAATATGTCGGTTGCATGTATGGAAAGGCTACATTTATAAAAGTAAGATATGATTCTTTATCACAGAAATATCAAGGTACAACAGTCCCTGTACTCATTGCTCTTAATGGCATAGTTTTCCTCCTTGTAAAGCTTTAGTCTTTCTCTTACTTGCAGAGTATCACTTGAAACACATACTCAAA
This sequence comes from Loripinus fragilis, assembly GCA_964019695.1. Lineage (NCBI taxonomy): Eukaryota > Metazoa > Mollusca > Bivalvia > Lucinida > Lucinidae > Loripinus > Loripinus fragilis. The sequence goes on along the minus strand of OZ026525.1, from coordinate 67,959,077 downwards.
GAGCCAACTATTAGGAATTCATATCAGTTTCCCAATGTTCCAAGCCATGAATGGCAAAATTTGAAAGTTGATAATGGCTCATCAATTTTAAGTGGATTGGTGGTAAAATTGAATAACAGTAAATGATTGAAATATTGTGTGATGATTCTACTATTTGCAAGGAGGCGTGTGATAATAATGATTACCACAGAAGAAGACAACGTCAAACGTTTAACATGAGTGTTAAATAGATGAGAAATAGTTTGGACCATTTCATTTAGTGTATTTTCTTGTAAAAATGTAAAACTATCTTTTCTATTTGTGGCTCTATATTTAGCATTATATGCGCAGTATTAGGAAATGTGTTCAAAAGGTCATTGATAACATCTGTAACAACAGTCCATGGGCTTGATAATCAGAAAAGAATATAATTTCTAGTGGTTTTTTTTTTTGCACCAAAGACTTATAAGTACACATTAAGTGTCCTGATTTTAAAATTAATGACATCTTGCTGATATATGAGCCAGACAGACTAAGAAAATGAAAAATATCCACACTCTGTAAGCGCTTTCATGTGTTTTACTTAAACGGTAATAGCAAAATTCGCTTCTCTGTAAAACTGGGAGTAGGGCTGTGTATTATCTCCTTTAAGACAATATATTTAAGTTAGAAAAGCAAACTTGGTTTTTCCTATCCATCAATTGAGTATATGTTTGTAAAATCTTATAAAACAGTTTGAAACCAAGTCAAAGTAGTTGTTTCACTAAATGACGATAGCCACAATTATAGCTTTTACATTAAAATTAGGTTCATGTAACGCACATAACACCACAGTTAGCCGTATTAGTGTTAAACAGCTTCCATATGTAGTAAAGACATCCAGTATAAAGACTATAAGAATGTCAATTTATTAGATAATTTTGATGTCTTCTTTTGGTATCTCAAACATTCAAATTTCTTATTCTCAAATTGATATAGTAACATATGTAACAAGCTGTTACAGGCTAACGCCCCGACTTACAGAGCGCAAACATTTCTTATTAAATGCACCTTGAATGGCTACATAAGATGTAATATGTCTGCAGAATTTCAAAGGGGATTAGGATGGAGCAGGCCCTTACTCAGCTTGATGTCAAAATACTGTTTGGTGATTTTACTTATCACGCTAACATATGTAACGCTCTCTGATCTTTAAAACTTGATCACAACTAGCAGATCTATAAGTCTTTATCATACCAGCCAGTTTAAAATCCCTAAACAATGTCTACTACAGCTGAGAGTTTTTTTCACAATTTTAGCTCAAACTTTCAAACTACATTTCCTCTATTTGATATAGCAACGCATGTAACACGCTGTTTCAGACTAACGCCCCAACATAGAGAGTGCAAACATCCCTTATTGAATGCAGCTTGAGTTGTACTATAAGAAGGAATATGTCTGCAAAATTCCCTCGAGGAGATTCAAACATTTTTAGGCATATCTTATGTAAAGACAATGAGCTTGCCCATTTATACCATCAGGTAACATATGTTACAGCCTCTGATATTAAAAATTTTGCAACAAACTTGTAGATTTATGAGTCTTTTCATATAAGCAAATAAATCCCAAACAATGAAACACATTCATCAACTGCAAATATTTTTTAACTATTTTTACTTTAGTTTTAATACCAAACATTTCACCTTAAAACTGGGTAGGGGTAGGGTTGTTTAATTGCTTATTCCAGAAAAATTATTTAAGCTAGGGAAACAAACTTTAATTTTTCTGTTAACCAATTGCATAAGCTAGTCAGACATGGCTATAAACATTTTGCAAAACACACAGAGAGATTGTGAATGTAAATGATGTTAGCCACACTTGCAAATTTTAATGGGTTATCTGATTTATGTAACGCATATGACACCTTAGGAAGCCGCAATTTTGTTCAAATGGCTGTCATACGTATTAAAGATATCCAGTATGCAGACTATATGAATAATTTTTAAAAATAAATATTTTAATATCTTTAATTTGTAGCCCAAACTTTCAATTTACTTTTTCTTAGTTTGATTAAGTAACGTATGTTACAGACTCTTACAGACTAACGCCACGGAGCACAGAGTGCAAACATCTCTTAAAAGACTCGGCTTTCAATTCTCTACAAGATAGGATATGTCTGCAAAATTCCCTAGGGGGGGGGAGCAAGCCCATTCTCAGCCATCCGTCTACCTGGCAGATTGATAACAAGTTTGGATTAACCAATCAGGCGAATCACATGATTTGATGACACATTTGGTAAACAAGTATGTCACATGTACCCACAATGCTCAAATCAAATAGGTCAGTATGCGATAGTCATACCGCCTATTGTAAGATATTGCTTCTCTATCTCTTAGTTATTAGGCCAAAACGAACTTAGCCAGTGGTCACAGTACACTGAAAATTGGTTCAATCATGCTTCGATGCACAGATCTCAAATTATTTCATTTTCATTGGGATATTTTAGAAAAATAAGACCATCCTTTAAAAGATTGTTTGCGGTCACCCTTCTCATAATTTTCCAGGTAGGTAGGTATTCAATTTATTTTTCACTGATTATTAAAGACATTAAAAGTATTTTTTTAAAAAAATGTCTAAAATTATAATAAAAATATTTCTCAAAAATGTGGTGAAAAAGTCATTTTTTATTTAGAGGTTGGAATTTTGAGAGAGTCTGTCGTGTGACAGCAAACAAACATTGTTTTAAGGATGGCCTGAGTTAAAATCATCAAATTGATTCCCCCCCCCCTATACATCTGAATCCCTTTCCAGAGGAAACTCTTTTCCTACTGGTTAAGGTTATCAGCAGACAACACTGATATGCAAAAAAGTTAACCCTTAAAGTGCCAATCACAACAAAATTTGTTTTGTCATCTGCTGAGTGCTGAAATGTTCAATAGCTTTTGGACAAACATCATGGACCCAGATCAGACTGCTATGTAGTCTGATATATAGATTTGTCCTGGGTCATGATGATGATGCTCCGCACTGTTTGCCCCCAATACTTTCATAGTCAAATAATGTTTGCAAAACTTGCAGCAGATTACTTAAGCAGACATCATTTTAATTTTTAGCTCACCTGAGCTGAAGGCTGGCTAAATGTGAGGTATTGTAATCGGTCTTGGTCCGTCGTCTGTCAGTAAACAACATCTCCTCCTGAACGATTGGTCCAATGTTAAAATAACTTCCCATGAAGGTTCCTATTAATGCCATTTACCAAAATTGCATAAATGGTTCCGCTCCACAGAACAAAAGGGCCGCCAGAGCTCCAGATAAGAAATCTTTTAAATGACATCTCCTCCTGAACCACTGGTCCAAATTTAAAATTAGTTCACAGAATTGTTCCTCATGATGCCCTTAACTAAAATTGCACAAATGTTCTGCTCCACTGAACAAAAGGGCAGCAAGAGCTCCAGATAAGAAATGCCTTTAAACGGCATCTCCTGAACCACTGGTCCAAATTCAAAAAAATTCACTGAATTGTGCCTCATGATGCCTTTTACCAAAATTGCACACAGGGTTCTACTCCACTGAACAAAGGGGTTGCCAGAGTTCTAGATAAGAAATGTCTTTTTATGACATTTCCTCCTGAACCACTGGTTAAAATTCAAAATAGTTACACAGAATGATGGCGCTACCAAAATTGCACAAACTGTTTTGCCCGGCTTAATACAGGGAAGATTAACTGAAGTGTAAAATTTCGGCATTTATTTAAATTGTACCGTTGCTATGGTACCAAAAAATGGCCCACAAAGTAGGCTTAAAGTAGTGAAATTACCATTTTGGACCAAATTTGAGGCTTTTGGAATCTTTTTTTAAAAATTATATATCAGCACAGCTTAATACCAAAATATCCTTTTAATATGTTGTGTGCCGTAATAACTCTAATCAGCTGTTAAAATATCTTTTTGGTATTTGCTTGTGCTCTATGTTAATTGGTCTGTCAAACATCTCAAATTTGCTCCAAAATGGTTAATTTCCTGTTTTCTGCCTATTTTGGTGGCCATTTTTGCTACCTTTGCAACGGTTATAGTCGAATTAATTCAACTTTTACACTTTGGTTATTGTTCTTATATGCCAATAAGAACATATAAGTTAAAACCATTTATATATTTTAGCCTCATAGGGGGGCCAAAAAAGCCTGTTAATGCACGTGGATCTTTGAACATTCACAATGTGTACAGTAAATTTTCTAAAATTAAGAACATTTTTCTTTTTGTTCTCAGATTACATGTGGGTTATCAATGCTTCAATTCATCAAGTTCTTATCAGAATAGCAGACAGGGAAGACCCTGATCAGACTGCTACATCAGAAGCAGTCTGATCTGGATCTGCACTGTATGTCTACTGTCTAGTAAGAAAGGCCTTTTTACGAACAACAAGTGTTCAGAATGTTAGAACATCTACTATATATAGACTAAATTTAGAGCCATATACATGTTTGTTTCAGGTGACTCTAGCTAAGAAGTCTGACTCAGGACAGAACATCTGTGAGGTGATCAACGAAGAAGGAATAGATATCACAAGTTCAAATGTCCTTGTTAAAGGTAATTACATTGACTTACTAAATCTTGAAGTCAGTGTTGTTATTAGTTCGGGAACTATATAGGTTTGCTTGATTCCTGATGATACCCTCTACCAGAATTGCACAAATGGTTTGGCTCCAATGAACAAAAGGGCCATCAGAGCCTTAGATAAGAAATTATTTAAACGACGTCTCTTCCTGAACCATTGGTCCAAATTCAAAATAATTATACAGAATTGTTCCTCATGATGCCTTCTACCAAAGTTTCACAAAGATTCTGCTCCGCTGAACCAAGGGGCCATCAGAGGCCTAGATAGGATTTGTCTTAAAATGACATCTCCTGAACCACTGGTCCAAAATATAAAATAATTTCACAGAATTGTTCCTGGTGAAAACCTCTACTAAAATTGCATAAATGGTTCCGCTCCGCCAAACAAAAAAGGTGGCTATAGCTCTAGATAAGAAATATCTTTAAATGACATCTCCTCCAGGCAGATCCAAATTCAAAATAGTTTCACAGATCTGTTACTCATAATGTCCCCTACCCAAATTACACAAATGATTCTGCTCCATCGCACAAAGGGCCACCAGAGTTCTAGATGAGAAATGTCTTTAAATGACATCTCCTTAACCAATGGTTCAAATTCAAAATAATTTTACAGAAATGTTCTTCATGATGCCTTCTAGCAAAATTGATAACAAAATGGCAACCAGAGCTAAAAATAAAATATCTTTGAATGATATCTGTATAGCCACTGGCCAATACATTATCTCCTCATGTATGAGGATTCAGATGAGTGATCCAGGGCCCTAGGGCCCTCTTGTTTTTTCATTGTGATCAGTTTTCATCTGGCATCTCTTGTCCGCCCATCGTCCTCTCAATTAACTTTTTCTTTAAATAACATCTGCTCCTGAACCACTTGTCCAAATTTTAAATAGTTTCACAGGAATGCTCCCATAATGCCCTCTACTAAAATTGTATGAATTGCTCTAGATTTCGAGTCTTTTTAACCATATCTCCTGAACCACTAGTCCATATTTAAATAATTTCACAGAATTGTTCCTTGTGATTCCCTCTACCAATATTGCGCAAATGGTTCTGCTGAAGTGCACAAAAAGATTGCCAGAGTTCTAGATAAGAAATATATTTAACTCCTGAACCACTTGTCCAAATTCAAAATAATTTCACAGAATTGTTCCTCATGATGCCTTCTATTAAATTGCACAAATGGTTCCACTCTGCTGAACAAAAGGACCGCCAGAGCTCTAGATAAGAAATATCTTTAAGCAGCAACTTCTCCTGAACAATTGGTTTAAATTCAAAATAATTTCATAGCAATGTTCCGCAAGATGCCTTCTACCCAAATTGCACGAATGGTTACATTTTGATTCTCAGAAATCTAGCTCAAGCAATAAGAGAGTGAATACTTGAAAAAAATCTTCGCCATCAGTTTTAACATAAAATTCATTTGGGTACTCAAAAGAACTGTTTGATTGAGAGGGTTCCTTTGAGTACCCTCAAGAAAAATTTCGGTTGATAAATAATGGTAGGAAGTTTTAATTACATACTCTTATCTACAGGGAGTATATACTGTTTTCAGCCTTTCCTGGAGAGAACCCTTAGATTAAAGTTATATTCACTAGTTATAAATGCATTAATGTTGTCTGGCATTTACAAGTTATAACTCGGATTAATAATGTAGATAAATGTTCATTCATACTGGAGAGAACTCTTATATGAATGTTTATTCATACTAGAGAGAAGCCTTACACGAATGTTTCTACACCATGAGCTGGTGAGAACTCTATAAATATACTGAGGGAAAAAGGTAAGCAATATACTTTGGGGATTCACAGTTAAGAAGAAAGGGGATTTTTAATTTCATAATATCAAAATTATATTTTGACAAACGTTTACAAGTACGATGAAATTAACTGGTTGGCATTTCACATAATGTAAAGTCTGATTTTAAGTCCCCTTGCTAAAACATCTTATCTGGCAATAACACAAATATTTTTTTGCTAAAGTTTTATTTTCCATAAAATGTTTAGATCTAAAAGCCAAAAAGTGAAAACCAGTATAAAATTGAAGATTTGGTCACCATTTTTGTACAGTTATTAGTTAAAAATCATATTTTTTTTCAAATTACCTCCTTAAATTGAATAGTGTTTGAAGTTAAAATCCTCAGCAGATCAAATCGTTGCTATGAAATCCTAACCTCTTGAGGGTAGCCATTAGCTCATTTTCAAACAATTGACATGTTTGTGCACTTGCTAATAAATTAGATATAATGCTACAAAGATAGCCTATGGGAAAACCCATTATAACTAATTGTTAAACTTTTTCTCCTCAGTATAGTTATTAATACAGGAAGTAACCTTACATGAATATCATATGGTAGATAATTATATGTTCAAGAACTGTTCTTTAATGATTTCCATGATGGGAGGGGATAAAATGAATAGTTATCAAAACATAGGCATGTATTTCTATCATACTTGTGCCATAGCACCAGAATATTTTGGCAGGGAATATTATTGTATAGATCATATTGGAGTCAAAAGCATTCCGTACATAAAGTTACATTTATATTAAACAAATTTAAGTTGAATAGATTTTCCAATTCTAATCATTTGGATAAGCCTGTCTTAAAGTTTAGGGTTGTTTGAGGGTATTATCATTCATTTGAATTCAAAGCGAAGTAGAACATTATTTAAGACAGGAGTGAAGACCCGATCAGAGGTTGCACAACATTTGATCTGGATCTGCATTGTTTGTCTACTCTTTGTCCATTAAAAAGGAGCTAGGCTTAAATGAGTTAATAATCTTGTGTAATATTACTTTTTATGTTAACACTATGTTTTACTTGTAATCTTAGTCTGTCAAAATTTACTTTCAGATATTATTAGGAGATGTTCAAAATTTACTTTCAGATATTATACAGAGATGTTCACTATACAGAGATAGACAGGATGGAGCTACTACAACTGCAAGCCCCAGAGGCCCAATGCGCAAAATAACACTTTATTATCAAATGATGAACTCTTTGAAGGTTACACTTCATAGAATGGTGACATGTTTGAATTTTCCCCAAAAGTCTTAGTCTTTCATGATGTTATCATTGTGTGTGTGGGTTTTTTGTATAACATTTGAAGAAGTCACCATTCAATGAAGTGTTCTATCCAAAGGAGCCACTGTTAGATACAGTGTAACATGGTTGTATTAGACAAAGCTCAATGAAAAGCAGGATCCAATTTTGTGGATCGTCTTTGTTAGTTACAGGTATGCTTCATGCTGGTGTGTGTTGTGCTGTGGTGTTAGTTCCTTGTTGCCTTGTGATCACCTGCTGGGAAAGGGCTGACCTCTCGGCTGTCATGTTTGTGGTTTTTTGTCACTTTCCCAAAAGTCTCCTGGTCCACATCAGAATTAAGAGCGAGGTTGGCGCCGTAAAACTGGTTTAAGCCCTCCAGTAAAATATTTTACTGACAGTTCCAAGGCGGTACTTCTTTTGTGGATCTTTTATGTTTTGTTCTGTCTTGTGTTTGCTATGTCTTTGTGCGCGTCTGTTTATATGTGCTTTGTGGTCACCTGCTGGGAAAGGGCTGACCTCTTGGCTCTCGTTTGTGGTGTCTACTGTGAGTTTGTCACTTTCCCATTGGTATCCTGGGTCAGGTGTGGTACTTGATTGTATCGATTCCTGATCTTTGCACCTTTACGTACTTTGTGTTTTTTAATGTTTGAACATGATCAATACAGTTTTCTCTCACTAACTCGAATCCTTCAAACTCAAAATACCCTCTTAAGTCCAAGTAAATTGTAAGATGAATTCATCTATCCAAAACTATGCTGTCTTCGATGTACATAGGAGGACTGTCTCAGTGGGACTGTTCTTGTTTGTGCGTGCATATACATGTACTTCATACAACACATATCAGTGAGATGAATATTGTATATTCAAACAGCTTGTCTCCATAAGACAGTTCTTGTGTGTACCGCATATACTTCGGAATGTAATAGCGAAAACAATCTTGATTAGCTTATACATTGTAATAGCCTTTTCCAGATCCACTGTTTTAATTCAAGCTACAAATTAATTTGGATATAAGTGCTCCAAATATTTCATGTGAATCCTCGGATAATAGCAACCAGCAACCCGCGGAAACACAACCTGTTAGGCGATACCCACAACGCAACAGAAAACCTCTGGACATGCTCACTTATTAGTCCTTGGATTCTAAGTGAATAAACGAGTAAATATTGTGCTTAATGCTCATTGCAGTGAACAAGGGCATAATAATCCCTTACTGTAATGATATGATGAGTTAAGAAATAATGATCACCTTCTTATCTCGGATGCATTTGTGTAAAGTCTGGTTTTCTCTCAGACAAGCGACTTTCATGAATTCAGGGTCTTTTCTGCCCATCTCTAGGGGCCGAATTTCGGCCCCATTCCCAATCAAAAATAGTCGCCTTTTTTCCCAATACCATGTCTGATTTTCCCAATTAAGAAAAGTAAAAAAAAAAATTTTTTTTTTTTTTTTTTTTTTAGAGACCACTACTACTTATGAGAAGCACTGACCCATATCAGAATGATACTTAAACACGTGTGCTTAAGTGGTATGCTTGGCATAATACAATCTAAAGTAACTTGATTTTGATGATAATATTTTGCTACCCTTGTAATGTTCTATGTCTTTAATTTCTCCCAATTTTGATATTAAATCGATCATTTTTTCCCAATTTTGGCCAGGGGCCTTTTCCCATAATTGCTGGAAAAAGCCCTGCAGAATGGGGCTTATCAGCTTTGGGAATGTATTATTTTCATTAATGGCTTTTTATCAGAAATTTATTAATGAATATTATGTGCAGCTTGAATGAAATAGTTTTCAAGTGATAACGGCTTGTCTCATTGAATGCATGCTAAAGGAAGTGAATGTATTGTTTATCTTTCATGCTTTTACGTATATGCAATGTAATCTTATGTTCCACATACTACAGTTAATGGAAAATACTGTTCCAAAGACACATGGATTTAATAACATGCGTCTAACACAAGTAGACATTCTGACTTGGATTAAATAATGTACGTGACACTCACAGACGTATACTTCAAGCAAAGTCAAAAACATTATGGACTAGCAAAGTCAATAACAGTGAGGTCTTCCAATCTAGAGGAGGGGAAATGTTGTGTACTGACAGCTTATTACAGTAAAGACTGTACGAAACTCTTAATAGCCTTAAACAATAGTACACCCTGCTTATCATAATTGGCTCGTATAATATTCTGCTGTTTGTAGAAATAAATTAGTTCAGAGCTAGAACCCACTTTGTTAAGTTGTGTATCTAGTACATAACAGGCTAGACACTGAAACGATATTTAAGCTTCTCTGTGGGGTAACTATCACATTTAGTGTGAACAGATTTATAGGCGAGCTTATAGTATACCAAAGATTCTGTCATCCGTCTTTCAATATTTTCAAACACTGGACGAACTCTACTCAGATGTTACATTGAGATCCATAGGATAGAGCGAGAAAAGCTAGTTTAATGGTACTGATTACACATTCGGGATCGCTGCAGGGCTAAAATATGGCAAAACCCTTCAAGAATGTTTTCTCTGGAACCAAAAAGCCCATGACTTTTCTCTTTTCAAGATTTTATATTGATGGCCCCATTGCTGTCAAACTTGTAGTTGTGCATATATGTCTTGCCTGACGATGCTTTTGTTGTCCTTTGCAATCTCCATGCATGTCCCTGCACTCCATTCCAACATAGTTCAAATAGAGTTCCACAAGGAACTATAATTTTTAATTCCATGAACTCTAGGCCAACAATGCCAAGTAAATAATAGTCCAATAACAGTAAATGGTAGTCTTTAATAATAAAAACAGCATTCCATTACACCTTAGCTATTGGCTCAATATGAACTTTTGTGACCCCTTCATGTCCGTCATCTCTCAGTCAACAATTTGCTTTAAATAACATCCCCTAAACTACGAAGTGTCACAGGAATGTTCATTGGAAAGTTTTTAGATCCTATTGTGATCATTGGATGTCGGTCGTCCACCATGCATCGTCAACAATTGCTTCAAGGGGCATCATCTCCTAAACTGCTTATTGGATTTTGACCAAAAATTTAATGAGTATGATCAGGAAATACCACAATCACACACTGCAGACCAACCCGCGGCGCTTTTACAGGAATGATCCTTTTATGGCCCTCTTCAATAATTATTATTCACAACGGTTCCTGTCCGTTGTATATCTAGATCAGATGGGCTAAGAATATATTTGCGAGATGAAAACTTAAAATCTACTTTTCTGAAACCACAATGCATAGAGCCTGATATTTGGTATGTAGCATCACCCAAGTCTGTTCAAAGTATCAATCCCCTATTTTTTATATATTTTTTTTTTGGGGGGGGGGGGGGGGGGGGGGGCTATAAGTTTGCTCGATTGTGTCCGTCTGTCCGTCAGTTACGCTTTCGTGTCCGAGGAATATCTCCAGTATTATTTTTGATAGGCATCTCGAATTTGGTGTTTGGATGCATTTTGAAATAACTGAGTGCCTCGTACTATTTTGGGGTCACTGTGACCTTGACCGCTGACCCAATTTCTAGAATAATCGTGTCCGGAGCATATCCTCTACATTATTTGAGGTAGGATTCTAAAATTTGGTGTATGGATGCATAATGGGATGGCAATGTGTCACACACGATATTTGGGTCACTGTGACCTTGACCTGTGACCTCATATCTAGAATAATCGCGTCCCTAGCATATCTCCTACATTATTTGAGGTAGAATCCAAAAATTGATGTGTGGATGCATCTTGGGATGCCAGAGTGTCGAGTACCATTTTCGGGTCACTGTTGACCTTGACCTCGTTTCTAGAATATTTCTGTCCGTAGCATATCTTCTACACTTTTTGAGTTAGGAATCCCAAATTCGATGTGTGTATGCATCTTGGATTGTTCATCATAATGCCCTTTACCAAAATTCTACCAATTGTTCTGCTCCACTGAACAAAAGGACCTCCAGAGCTCTAGATAAGAATTATCTTTAAGACGGAATCTCCTGAACCACTGGTTCAAATTTAAAATAATTTCTCAGAATTGTCCCTCATGATGGCATCTACTTAAATTGCACAAATGGCTCCGCTTGGCCAAATAAAGGGGTCGCCAGAGCTCTTGATAAATGTCTTTAAACGACATCTGACCCACTGGTCCAAATACAAAATTATTTCACAGAATTGTTACTGATGATGCCCTCTAACAAAAATTGCACAAATGGTTCTCTCTGCCGAGCAAAAGGGCCTCCAGAGCTCTAGATATGAAATGTCTTTAATTGACATCTCCTCCTGAACCGCTGGTCCAAATTCAAAATAATTTCTCAGAATTGTCCATAAAATGTCCTCTATCAAAATTACACAAATGGTTCCGCTCCACTGAACGATTGGATCACCAGAGCTCTCGATGAGAAATGACTATTAATAATATCTTCTCCTGAACCACTGGTCCAAATTAAAAATAATATCACAGAAATGTTCCTCATGATGCCCCCTACCAAAATTTTTCAGAACGTTCAGCTTGGCTGAACAACATGGCTATAAGAGCTAAAATCTTGAAATCATATCTTTTTAGCCACAGACCAATACATCATGTGTCAGGGATCCGGATGCGCGATCCAGGGCCCTAGGGCTCTCTTGTATATATGAGGATTATAATGCAAAGGGTACTTACATCTGTGCCCATGCATGAATTTTCTTTAAACTTTGTGTATTAATAACACATTATATACAAACTATGAAAATGTATTTATCGAATTAGATAGTTAAGAATAAGGCTTAGGAAGCAACCCTGACGTACTCCACCTTAGAGGTGGTACCTATCTCTAAATTCTATGTCCTAAATCTATAGTTTTGTTTATTTCTATGATTTGTCATCTAGATTGAATCCAAAATAACATAGGCGTTATATATTAATACCACAAAACCATTTGGATAAATTATGATTTACGTATTATGAAGAAGTGATTATAAAAATTCAATATTTTTTCTAAAAAATTTACAAAAAATCAACATTCAATTCAAAAGATAGATATATTCTTGTCTTTGTCGAGATATCATATTATCACTAAAACATGCCATTTATATCCTGCTGATCTGAGCCAAATTTCATGAAAATCCAAAACCGGTAACTTTGTTATTTCCTATCGCTTCTGGGTATAGTTCAGTTTTAGTAAAATTTATTATTAAGCTGAACGACGTCATCCGGATTTGTAGAGATCTATATTACTGACTTTTAGATAGTAGAATAACAGTCCTTTAAAATGAATAATAGATAATTTTGTAAAAAAAATGATATTCTGGTAAAAATTAGCAACACAATCAAAATATGCTTAACTTTATGTTATCAGTATGTATACATGTATACATGGACGACACAAGTCAATGAATTTTAGCCGGATGTGACGTTCCAACGCCAGACAAAAAATTTCACCAGCGATTTTTTTCTGCCGATATATATTAATATTTTTTGCGCCAAATTTATTATTTCTTTTGATTTTGCGACAATGGTGACCGCTAGCGCGAACCCTGGCAGATTGATAACAAGTTTGAATTAACCAATCAGACGAATCACGTGATTTGGTGTCACATTTGGTAAACAAGTATGTCACATGTACCCACAATGCTCAAATCAAATAGGTCAGTATGCGATATTATTAATTACCTACTCAATATATAGCACTTAAACCAGAGGTGCGCCATTTTATCTCTGGTAGTTTCAGTAGTTTCACTGATATGGTAACTTATAAGAATTTCCTTAATCTTAATTTGCCGCATATTGACTTTCAATGAAGTTAACTAATAAAAATGTCATTAATCAATGAAGTTAATTAATAAAAATGTCATTAATCAAGTGATTTCGTATTGGCTCTACATTCATTGATCGAATTTCCTATATATTGAGTAGTTAATTAATAATATTATGTTATTAATCAAGTGATTTCGTATAGGCTCAGTTACAGGTCCTTCGGCCTCGGACCTATACAGCTGACCTCGGACCTGTAACTGAGCCAATACGAAATCACTTGATTAATAACATAATATTATTAATTAACTACTCAATATATAGCACTTAAACCAGAGGTGCGCCATTTTATCTCTGGTAGTTTCAGTAGTTTCACTGATATGGTAACTTATAAGAATTTCCTTAATCTTAATTTGCCGCATATTGACTTTCAATGAAGTTAACTAATAAAAATGTTATTAATCAAGTGATTTCGTATTGGCTCAGTTACAGGTCCGAGGTCAGCTGTATAGGTCCGAGGCCGAATGCATAGTCATACCGCCTATTGTAAGATATTGCTTCTCTATCTTTTAGTTAATAGGCCAAAACTAACTTAGCCAGTGGTCACAGTACACTGAAAATTGGTTCAATCATGCTTCGATGCACAGATCTCATCTTGCTGCTATATTGTTTCTGCTGGGAGGTACTTAACTTGTATCTCCTTGCTCTTTATCATCATGATTTAATAATTTTAGTAAATTTGATTGACAAAAAAATAAAAAAAAATAAAAAAACAAGGAGAAAAATTTGATTGACAAAAAACAAAACAAAAAAAAAACATAGAAAAATCACAAGTCATTCGATCACCATATCTACATTACCCACTGGTTCTGACCGTCTGTAAATCGAGAACCAGCAATGAATGTAGATATGGTGAATGGAATTCTACTGAAGAAAACAATTGTTTCTAAAAGGCTTTTATTTGGTTTATATCACGGTAATATTTTAGCTGCAAGTTGGCCACTTGGGACACTATCTGGCGCCAGTCACCGATTACAGACCATCCTATCATTGTAACAAAGCTAAGAATGATCAATTTTGCCAGAACAGGTCAAACTTTGGGTCGGCATGTGTCTAAAAGCCCAGCCCAGCTGTCGATCCATTTTTGCCGAACCCAAGATTCAAATCATTGACCATTTTGATGGATGATTTAATTGGACATAGATAAGTTAAAGTTCATATGCAAATTTGGCACAAAAAGAACGAAAATATGATAAATAAATTCTATGGAGCTTACTAAACAATGCAATAATTTTACGAAAATGTTCATTTTCCATCTACATTTGTATAATGTACATCAATTTATAGAGACTTAACTATATTCATGTGTATAATGGCAGCGACCAGATTGGGACAGTTACTAGAAACGGACCAATCCGAAATTCCGAATGCTGAACAAATGTTGTCTGCCTTGAAAAAAGACTCAATCAGTTTAGTTATTTAATCCGTGGTGTAGCCAGATGGGGTTCACTTGAACCCTCTTTTGAGCCCAAATTATTTCATTTTCATTGGGATATTTTAGAAAAATGAGACCATCCTTTAAAAGATTGTTTGCGGTCACCCTACTCATAATTTTCCAGGTAGGTAGGTATTCAATTTATTTTTCACTGATTTATTTAAAAGACATTAAAAGTTTTTTTAAAAAAATGTCTAAAATGATAATAAAAATATTTTTCCAAACTGTGGTGAAAAGGTCATTTTTTATTTAGTGGGTGGAATTTTGAGAGACAGCAAACAAACATTGTTTTAAGGATGGCCTGGGTTAAAATTATCAAATTGATTTCCCCCTATACATCTGAATTCCTTTCCAGAGGAAACTCTTTGCCTACTGGTTAAGGTTATCAGCAGACAACATTGATATGCAAAAAAGTTAACCCTTAAAGTGCCAATCACAACAAAATTTGTTTTGTCATCTGCTGAGTGCTGAAATGTTCAATAGCTTTTGGACAAACAGCATGGACCCAGATCAGGCTGCTCTGTAGTCTGATATATAGATTTGACCTGGGTCATGATGATGATGCTCCGCACTGTTTGCCCCCAATACTTTCATAGTCAAATAATGTTTGCAAATTTGCAGCAGATTACTATAGCAGACAGCATTTGAATTTTGAGCTCACCTGAGCTGAAGGCTGGCTCAATGTGAGGTATTGTAATTGGTCTTGGTCCGACGTCTGTCTGTAAACTTTTTCTTTAAACAACATCTCCTCCTGAACGACTGGTCCAAATTTAAGATAACTTCCCATGAAGACTCCTATTAATGCCCTTTACCAAAATTGCATAAATGGTTCCGCTCTACAGAACACAAGGGCCGCCAGAGCTCCAGAAAAGAAATCTTTTAAATGACATCTCCTCCTAAACCACTGGACCAAATTTAAAATTAGTTCACAGAATTGTTCCTCATGATGCCCTTAACTAAAATTGCACAAATGGTTCTGCTCCACTGAACATCTCCTGAACCACTCGTCCAAATTAAAATTTTGTTCACAAAATTGTTCCTCATGATGCCCTGAACTAAAATTGCACAAATGTTCTGCTCCACTGAACAAAAGGGCCGCCAGAGCTCCAGATAAGAAATACCTTTAAATGACATCTCCTGAACCACTGGTCCAAATTCAAAACAATTTCACTGAATTGTTCCTCATGATGCATTCTACCAAAATTGCACAAGAGGTTCAGCTCCACAAAACACAGGGGTTGCCAGAGCTCTAGATAAGAAATGTCTTTTGATGAAATTTCCTTCTGAACTACTGGTCAAAATTCAAAATAATTTCACAGAATTGTTCCTCATAATCATGCCCTTAACTAAAGGATCATTGACACCTGCTTTGGTAAATGCCTATGGTTTTCAGTAACAACAAAAGTTTGTCAATAGTCCCTTTCTTCACCATGAAGCTACCCTGACCTTAGTTCGTTATGGCAGTGAAATCCA
Source organism: Loripinus fragilis (assembly GCA_964019695.1). Classification (NCBI taxonomy): domain Eukaryota; kingdom Metazoa; phylum Mollusca; class Bivalvia; order Lucinida; family Lucinidae; genus Loripinus; species Loripinus fragilis. Next base: position 67,942,774 of record OZ026525.1, on the reverse strand, counting down.
TTTTCAATATTATATGCTTCAAAGATGTAAAATTTTTGGTAGAACAATCAGTTTTACATTAGAATATATAGAAATCAGAAACATTTTTTTATAATATCATCCCCCCCATGTGCCAGCAAAAGCTTTTGCCTGTATATGTATTACCATATTTTACACATTGTATGGAAGTGGCTTGCTGGCACAAGGGGGGAAAGATGTTCAGTAGCCCAAAAACCCAGGCCCTAAGCCCATAAAATGCATTTTCTACCGAATAAGAAAGAATGACAGTAATGAAGTTCTCTAGAACCAACCGCCTACATTACTCTGATTTCTTTGCTAGTTTACTGTAAAGTACATTAAGACTAAAAGAAGAATTAGCAAGGTTTATGCATTTTTTTCATAAGAAAAAAGCTCAATGTTATTAATGACACATTCTTTTGCAAACGTCCTGTACTAACATGTATATATTTTTGCATGCTAGGAAATTGTTCATGTTTTTATTTTCGTCTGCTGACTTATTTCAAAATTAAGTTTTTACAAATAAACCACCCGTGACCACCATCAGAGTGTCAACAGTTTGGATCGAGATCAAGACCGATATTCTGTTTGTCTTCATTAGGGTTCAAACTGTTTGCAAAAGGCTATTGGCAGACGACAAAATTCTCCGCTGGATTGCAAAGAGTTATGACAGGTAAATACTTTATTGTTCAATATATTACCTCATATAGGTAGCTTTCAACTTGGATATACACATGATACATGTAAATGTATACCATAAATATTCGGACACTTTAAATACATTTCCACATGCTATCCTTTAAACAAAGCAAAATAAATATTCAAAGGAGCTCGTTAGAACCAGTTTGCCTTTCCAATGATAAAATGGGACACTTTCATTCCGTCAAAAGTATATATTTTTTGTTGAGCTTTCAGTTTTGTATTATCTACGGTACATGTAGTAAAAATGTACAGGTAACTTCAAATAGTCAGGAAAAAATCAGAAAAAGACGCTTATTTAAGAAGGTACAGGCATTTTGTGAAGAAAAGGTTTTGAGATGCCTATTTGAGGTATTTTGGTATGCTGAATCCAAAAACCAATGTTGGCATGCTAAAAAATGGCGTCTTTACTATCAAATTTGCATATTTCCAAGATGGCCGCCAAATTGAAGAAAAATCAATAAAAATCTGTAAAGTAACGTGTTAAGGATGCCAAACTGGTACAAATCAATCCAAAAACATCTTCTCATGATTGGAGGTCTTCACTGACATCAATTGATGCAAATAGAACTAAAAGTATGACCAAGAGGTAATCAGGGGGGACAACTTGAGCAAAAATCTTGCTTCCGACTTAGTTAAGACTTTTTCATGATAGTTGATCAATATTATGTGGACGAAATGTGTCAGGAATGATTTCATTAAATTGAGAACTTTAAAAAATGCATTGCAATGATATCTCTATTGTTTGCAGGAAAATATGGCAATTTAAGCAACATTCTGTAAGTTTCAGCAAGGGGAGGGGGCTAATTGGATTTTGAAGAAAGTGGGCCTGTACCTACAAAATGACTCGTATCTCATCAGCAACTCGCCCTACACTATCAAACTTGCTAGCAAATTAAAGCTTAGATATTGTACTTTTATCCGATTTAATGGCTTGATATGCTGATTATTTATCTAATTTGGATATTCATCAATACTGATGAAAATTTCAGAAAATAAGGGAAAATTATAGATAAAAAAAAGTAAATATAAACTGAATTCTGCCCCAAACTGTCCTTGTTGCATGTTATTATATCATCAGTGATACAATTTGACAAGACCTTTCATACAATAGTCGTATACAAAATTATCTCATTTGCATATTCATGAATATTCATGAAACTAAAAATATAGGTAAGATCATGGAATAATACTATTCCCCCCCACACACACATCTTGGGAGGGGGCTTTTTAGACTTACCTTGCACCCAAGGACAATTTCTCTTGGTGCGAAATTGTTCAATGGGGACCACTCAATACCAAAAATTCTTATTGTTTCCGTAAATAAACATGGTGGATTACATAAAATTGCATGGTGTCCATGGCAACCCATGGGGCACTGTAGCTGGGTCATTTGCAAGCAGACCAAAGATCGACACATGCGTGCCGCACATTTTTTCATGGATTTTTCTCTCTTCCACTAATTTAAGAAAAGCAAAATGTCATTTACTGGCGAAACAAAATGGTCGCTAAATAGCAAAGAAAAGCATGGGTCAGGGAGTCGTGCATAGAACAATTTACCTCCCCCCATAATGTATAACATAATCCATATGTCAGCTGCTAAATATTCTAGACTTCCAAAATGGGTACCAAATGAAAGGTGAGTCATAGTATTATAGCATTATAGTCTGATATACAAATCTTATTTACATATTTGTGAATATTAATGAAAACATTTAACAGAGAAAGAAAAATTGTAGAAAAATTAAAACGGGCAATCTACAAAATAACCTATATCTCATCTGCTAATTGTCCTAGACTAACGTGCTTGGTACAAAAAAAATGCTAAGACATAGCAAATTTTATCCCATGATCGGATATGCAAACCATATTATGATTATATTCTTGAATATTAATTTTAATGTTAGAAATGAGAGAAAAATGGTACTGAAATTAAGGGGGTGTACCTACAAAACTTCTCATATCGCAGCTGCTAATATTCCTAGACTAACAAACTTGGTACAGACTTAAAGCTAAGACATTTTACTTTACTCAATAGTCATTATGTGAAATTATCTATTTTTTAAATTTATCAAATATTAATGTAAATATTAAAAATGAGAGAAAAAACGTAGAAAAATTAGTGGGGGTCTACTTCTAAAATTACTCCTATCTCATCTTTTACTTGTTCTAGATAATTAATTTGAGTATCAAATTAAGGCTGAGACATGGTATTTATTCCAATGGTCAGATATACAATCATTTATTAAACATATTCATGGATATTGATGAAAACTATAGAAAACTAAAGAAAAATTGAAAACGAATCAATAAGGTTTTATCTTCAAAAATACCCATTAATAAACAAACTAAATAATTTGTGTATCAAAAAACACTATTACATATCTTTTTCTGGACTATAATTTGGGAACAAGTTTAGAAAGTAAGTGAGTATGAAATCTAGGATACATAGCAGCTGAGATATGAGTTATTTAGCATGTACATTATTTTACTTGTTATCTATTTTTTTCTTATTTCTAATACTTAATTAATGTTCATGAATACAGTTTTTAGATAATTTGCATATTAGACCATTAAGTAAACATGCTATGTATTGGCATTAAATTGGTACCAAAGTAAGAAAGAGAGCAAAGATAAGGAATATATACAATCAAGCACCACACCTGACCCAGGATACCAATTGGAAAGTGACAACGTCACAATTGGAAATCACCAACGAGAGCCAAGAGGTCCAAGGCTGGTATTATAGGTTAGTAAGCAGCTGAGATGTAGATAAATTTGCATGTACATCCCTTTATTTTTTACTTTTTTTCTCCTATACTAATGTTTTCATTAATATTCATGAATATGCAAATTTGATAATTAGCATATCTGATGATTGGATAAAAGTCATATGTCTTAACATTCAGTTGGTACCAAGTTTAAAAGTTTGGATGAGTTGCTACTGAGCTATGAGTACTTTTGTAGGGACATCCCCATACTTTAGAAGGGCATTAGGCGTTGCCATGGAAACCATGCAATTTCACATAGCTCAAATGGGTTTATTCTTTATGGCATTTTTCCCCATTTAAGTGGTCTCCTCAAACAATTTGACACACATTACACAATTTCCTGATGGTGCAAGGTTGGTCTAATGGACCCTAGGGTAATTAGGAATGTGTATTCTTTCACTTTTTATAGATACAAAATGTACCGTATATTTCGGCATGGACATTATGACATTTTTATTTTAAAACAAAACAACTTGTTGATTATGAAAGTTTCTCTTCTTATTTATTACTTGAAAAGCTGGTAAACTGTCCAAAATCGTGCTATGAATAAAGCTAACATTTTAATAGCAGGATACTGAATGAGGCGAGTTTATATCTGATTTTATAGACTTAACGGACATTTATTACCATGAATACGGTAATATCCTGGAATAATTATATAAATTGCCGCCAAAACCGTGTACTTTAATGGTAAAACAATCTTAGGACATGATACAAATAATTTTGGATAAAATACATTTTCAAAAAATAAAATATTTCAGTAATGCTGTCAAATTCTATAAGTTTTGGCGGCCATTTTGAAAATATGCAAATTAGGTCATTAAGACGTCATTTCTCAGCTTCCCAACATTGGTTTCAGACTCAGCATACCAAAGGATCATTGACACTTGCTATGAGTAAATGCCTATGATTTTCAGTAAAAATAAAAGTTTGTCAATCGTCCCTTTCTTCACCTTGAAGCTACCCTGACCTGAGTACTTTATGGCTGTGAAATCCGTTTTCGATATGAAATGCTTCAAAGATGTAAAATTTTGGGTAGAACAATCAGTTTTACATTAAGATATATAGAAATCCGAAAACATTTTTTAAAATAGCATTCCCCCCGTGTGCCAGGAAAAGCTTTTGCATGTATATGTGTTATCATATTTTACACATTGTATGGAAGTGGCTAGCTGGCACAAGGGGGGGGGGGGGAAAGATGTTCAGCAGCCCAAAAACCCAGGGCCTAAGCCCATAAAATGCCTTTTCTACCAAATAAGAAATTAATGACAGTAATGAAGTTCTCTAGAACCCACCTTCTAATTTGCTTTGTATTCTGTGCTAGTATAATATAAAGTACTTAAAGATTAAAAGAAGAATTAGCAAGGTTTTATGCATTTTTTCATAGAAAAAATCTCACTGTTATTAAATGACACATTATTTTGCAAACGTCCTGTACTTATCTATTTGCATGCTAGGGAATTGTTCAGGTTTTTATTTTCGTCTGCTGACTTTCTTCAAAATTAAGTTTTTAAAAATAAACCACCCAGGACCACCATCAGAGTGTCAAACAGTTTGGATCCAGATCAAGACCGACATTCTGTTGGTCTTCATCTGGGTTCAAACTGTTTGCAAAAGGCAATCGGCAGACGACAAAATTATCCACTGGCATGCAAAGAGTGATAAGAGGTAAATACTTTAGTGTTTAATATATTGTCTCATATAGGGATATACATGCATATGTATACCATAAATATTCGGACACTTTAAATCAACATGCTATGCCCTTTAAACAAAGCAAATGTAATATTCAAAGGATCTAGTTAGAATCAGTTTTACTTTCCAATGCTAAGTGGGACACTATCATTCCTTCAAAAATATTTATTTCTTTTGTTGAGCTTTCAGTTTTGTATTATTTACGGTACATGCAGTCAAAAATGTACAGGTAACTTCTAAATTATCTCCCCGAAATCATTTTATTACAAAACATATTTTGTTTTTAAAACAATTTCATCAATTATCGTGCTTCGTTAATACTCTGCATATGATATGTTCAATAGATATCACCATGCCTACCAAATAAATCAAGAAAACGTGCAGAAATCACTTTTTAAAGCACTTTTTATTTTCATGAAATTTCAGACCCCCTCCCCTTTCTACCCGCCATAATTCTCGAATGCGTAAGAATTTTGAAAATATTTTGATAAAAGGCTCTTGCCAATAGATTTAACTATTGCACTGAAACTACACGCACCACACTAGAAGCTCAAAAGCAGCGTTCTGGGCATCAGAAAAATAGGCGTATAAGGCCCAAACCTCAATGATCCATACCCCTGAATAAGGTATCAAAACCTTTTCTTCACAAAATGCCTGTACTTGTTAACTTTTCTGATATTTTTCCTGACTATAAAGTATCTCCCCAAAATCATTTTATTACAAAACATATTTTGTTTTTAAAACAATTCCATCAATTATCGTGATTCGCTAATACTCTGCATATCATATATGTTCAATAGATATCATCATGCCTACCAAATAAATCAAGAAAAAATGCAGATATCACTTTTTAAATCACTTTTCATTGTCATGAAATTTCAGACCCCCTCCCCTTTCTACACGCCATATCTCTCGAGTACGTAGGAAATTTGAAAATATTTTGCTAGCTGGGGTTTGCCATTAGATTCACCTATTGCACTGATACTACATGCATCACACCAGAAGCTCAAAAGCAGCGTTCTGGGAATCAGAAAAATAGGCGTATAAGGCCCAAACCGTCAATGATCCTTTGCACAAATGGTTCTGCTCCACTTAACATTTCCTCCTGAACCACTGGTCCAAATTTGAAAGTAGTTCACAGAATTGTTCCTCATTATGCCCTTAAATGAAATTGCACAAATGGTTCTGCTCCACTGAACATCTCCTCCTGAACCACTCGTCCAAATTTAAAAGTAGTTCACAGAATTGTTCCTCATGATGCCCTTAACTAAAATTGCACAAATGGTTCTGCTCCACTGAACGAAAGGGCCGCCAGAGTTCCAGATAAGATAACCCTTTAAATGACATCTCCTGAAACAATGGTCCAAATTCAAAACAATTTCACTGAATATGTTCCTCATGATGACTTCTACCAAAATTGCACAAATGGTTCAGCTCCACAGAACAAAGAGGCTGCCAGAGCTCTAGATTAGAAATGTCTTTTGATGACATTTCCTTCTGAACCACTGGTCAAGATTCAAAATAATTTCACAGAATTGTTCTTCGTGCCCTTAACTAACATTGCACAAGTGGTTCTGCTCCACTGAACAAAAGGGCTGCCAGAGCTCCAGTTAAGAAATACCTTTCAACCGCATCTCCTGAACCACTGGTCCAAATTCAAAACAATTTCACTGAATTTTGCCTCATGATGCCTTCTACCAAAATTGCACACAGGGTTCCACTCCACTGAACAAAGGGGCTGCCAAAGTTCTAGATAAGAAATGTCTTTAAATGACGTTTCCTCCTGAACCACTGGTTTAAATTCAAAATAGTTTCACAGAATGATAGCGCTACCAAAAGTGCACAAACAGTTTTGCTCGGCTTAATACAGGGAAGATCAACTGAAGTGTAAAATTTCGGCATTTATTTAAGTTGTACCGTTGCTATGGTAACAAAAATGGCCCACAAAGTAGGCTCAAAGTAGAGAAATTACCATCTGGACCAAATTTGAGGCTTTTGGAGACCTATTTTTTTAAATTATATATCAGCACAGCTAAATACCAAAATATCCTTTTAATATGTTGTGTGCCGTGATAATTCTAATCAGCTGTTAAAATATCTTTTTGGTATTTGCTTGTGCTCTATGTTAATTGGTCTGTCAAACATCTCAAATTTGCTCCAAAATGGTTAATTTCCTGTTTTCTGCCTATTTTGGTGGCCATTTTTGCTACCTTTGCAACGGTTATAGTCGAATTAATTCAACATTTACACTTTGGTTATTGTTCTAATATGCCAATAAGAACAAATAAGTTAAAACCATTTTTATATTTTAGCCTCATATGGGGGCCAAAAACGCCTGTTAATCCACGTGGATCTTTGAACATCCACAATGTGTACAGTAAAATTTCTAAAAGGGGCTCTTGCATCGTATTGGAAATTAACATGGGAGTCTGCCCACGCTTGGATTTTAAAAATATTATGTCATTTAACTGTCTGGGGTATAACTTTAATATTTATGGTGCATTTGAGTTTTTATGCAATTCCATTGCTAATTTATGACGTCTTGAATGATATCACTATAATACCTTAGTGTACCCAGTTATAATCATTTCTAAAGTAATTGACATATCATGGTACGGGCGGAGAAATGTTTTATTAAATAGCCATATCATTGATAAGTTCGCTGTTACTTAAAATGGCTTTGTATGCATTAGGATATTGGGTGGGAATTCATTTTTATAGCATGGTACCCCAATTTTCGACTGTATATTTTGTATTCAGTCAAATTTGGAATTAACATTTTTACAGGTTGCGGTCTTTGTCAAGATACCATTTCAACATATAAACTATCCATATATGTAAAGAATATATAGACCAAATTTCATAAAATTCAAGGAGTGGTAACGTATTTTTTTAACTTGATGTAAACACATGGCCCTAATTCATCGAAATGTAAAAAATACAATGATTATGTTTCAGTGTAGAACATACTTGAATACTTGCTTAGTTTGAATCATCATGCTACTACGTTTATTGGTAGAAGTTGATATGTTCAGTGTTTTTTCCTATTATGGATTGGAAAAACAAACAATATTCTTTGATATTAAGTGCCACGATTTTTATTTAATGAAGTGCTTACACAATAATATTAGCCAAAATGATACAATATGTTGACACCTGTACTTAACACATCTAGTTTCCAACATTAAACTATATCTAGCCAATGTTACACTTAATATGTAACATTATTAAGAATCTTAATTCATACAGAAGAGAAACCTTATGACAAGTCAGTTCATACAGGAGAAGATCCTTATATCTATGATTTTATAATTGTAAGACTCATTAATAAACCTGCTTCACAAAAATAACCCCCTGTCAAACCTGTTGGTTAAAATAAACCATTTTGGTCACAGATAACTCTTGGCTTCAAAGGTATTGCTAGTTTAAAGCTTAAATCGTCTCGGTTCATTCTGTTTTGTGACACTGATGCTGATTTCCATCAAATAGCAACAATTATACTATAGCTGGCTGTATATTCTAGGCATACAGTTTTGTTTCTGGACCTCACTTATTCATATAGAACACTGTTTTATGACACCTTTGATAAGACTCTGTTACATGTTATCCTAGTCACTACACCAAAATATGGTTCCTCTAGTTCAGTTGGGATGTAAAGGAAATATTTAGTCTTCTTGTTTTCACATATTTATTGTTATGATATTATGTTTCTTAAACAATATCATGTAGGACTTAAGGAAGTGATACACATTGTCTTGGTCCCAAAGTGCCATGACACAGGGCCATGACCTCCAGCATTTCTGACCATTGAATCATTTAAAATTGTCTAAATATGTCTTTCTTTAAGAAAACTGGAAGTAGATTAAAAAACAACCTCCTTATGTCGAATTATTGATGCATTTGAACTAAATAATAAATTTTGCTAAAACTGACCTATACCCATAAGAGGTAAGAAATGACAAAGTTACCGGTTTTGGATTTTTATGATATTTGGCTCAGATCAGCAGTATATATATGGCATGTTTTTGTGATAATATGATATCTTGACAAAGACTAGAACATATCCGTGTTTTGAATTGAATGTTGAATAATTTTGTAAATTTTTGAAAAAAAATATTGAAATTTTACCATCACTTCTTCTGAAAACGTAAGCCATAATTTATCCAAATGGTTTCGAGGTATTAAAATAATGTCTATTGTATTTTGGATTTGAAAATCTAGATGACAAATCATAGAAATAAACAAAACTATAGATTTAGGGCATGGACATTTAGAGACAGGTACCACCTCAAAGGTGGAGTACGTCAGGGTTGCTTCCTAAGCCTTATTCTTAACTATCTAATTCGATAAGTACATTTTCATAGTTCTTCCATAATGAGTTATTAATATGCAAAGTTTGAAGAAAATCCATGCGTTGGCACAGATGAAAGTACCCCTTTAGAACATTTCTCTTTTTGTTCTCAGATTACATGTGTGTTATCAATGCTTCAATTCATCAAGTGCTTGCCAGAATAGAAGTCAGGGAAGACCCTGATCAGACTGCTACATCAGAAGCAGTCTGATCTGGGTCTGCACTGTATGTCTACTGTCTAGTAAGAAAGGCCTTTTTACGAACAACAAGTGTTCAGAATATTAGAACATCTACTATATATAGGCTTAATTTAGAGCCATATACATGTTTGTTTCAGGTGACTCTAGCTAAGAAGTCTGACTCAGGACAGAACATCTGTGAGGTGATCAATGAAGAAGGAATAGATATCACAACTGCAAATGTCCTTGTTAAAGGTAATTACATTGACTTACTAAATCTTGAAGTCAGTGTTGTTATTATTTCGGGAACTATATAGGTTTGCTTGATTCCTGATGATACCCTCTACCAGAATTGCACAAATGGTTTGGCTCCAATGAACAAAAGGGCCACCAGAGCTCTAGATAAGAAATATATTTAAACGACGTCTCTTCTTGAACCACTGGTCCAAATTCAAAATAATTTTACAGAATTGTTCCTCATGATGCCCTCTACCAAAGTTGCACAAAGGTTCTGCTCCGCTGAACCAAGGGGCCAACAGAGGCCTAGATAGGATTTGTCTTTAAATGAACTTCCTGAACCACTGGTCCAAACTATAAAAAAATTTCACAGAATTGTTTCTGGTGAAAACCTCTACTAAAATTGCATATATGGTTCCGCTCTGCCAAACAAAAAGGCGGCTATAGCTCTAGATAAGAAATATCTTTAAATGACATCTCCTCCAGGCAGATCCAAATTCAAAATAGTTTCACAGATCTGTTACTCATAATGTCAACTACCCAAGTTACACAAATGGTTCTGCTCCATCTAACAAAGGGCCACCAGAGTTCTAGATGAGATATATCTTTAAATGACATCTCCTTAACCTATGGTTCAAATTTAAAATACTTTTACAGAAATGTTCCTCTTAATGCCGTCTACCAAAATTGATAACACATGGCCATCAGAGCTAAAAATAAAATATGTTTGAATGATATCTGTATAGCCACTAGCCAATACATTATCTCCTCATGTATGAGGATTCAGATGAGTGATCCAGGGCCCTAGGACCCTCTTGTTTTTTTTATTGTGATCAGTTTTCATCTGGCATGTCTTTTCCGCCCATCGTCTTCTCAATTAACTTTTTCTTTAAATAACATCTGCTCCTGAACCACTTGTCTAAATGTTAAATAATTTCACAGGAATGCTCCCATAATGCCCTCTACTAAAATTGTATGAATTGCTCTAGATTTCAAGTCTTTTTAACCACATCTCCTGAACCACTGGTCCATATTCAAATAATTTCACAGAATTGTTCCTTGTGATTCCCTCTACCAAAATTGCGCAAATGGTTCTGCTGAAGTGGACAAAAGGATTGCCAGAGCTCTAGATAAGAAATATATTTAACTACATCTCCTGAACCACTGGTCCAAATTCAAAATAATTTCACAGAATTGTTCCTCATGATGCCTTCTATTAAATTGCACAAACGGTTCCACTCTGCTGAACAAAAGGACCACCAGAGCTCTAGATAAGAAATATCTTTAAGCAGCAACTTCTCCTGAACAATTGGGTTGAATTCAAAATAATTTCATAGCAATGTTCCGCAAGATGCTTCTACCCAAATTGCACGAATGGCTACATTCTGATTCTCAGAAATCTAGCTCAAGCAATAAGAGAGTGAATAAGTGAAAAAAAAATTCTTAGCCATCAGTTTTAACATAAATTTCATTTGGGTACCTAAAAGAACTGTTTGGTCGAGAGGGTTCCTTTGAGTACCATCAAGAAAAAATTCGGTTGATAAATAAGGGAAGGAAGTTTTAATTACATATTCTAATCTAGAGGGGAGTATATACTGTTTTCAGCCTTTCCTGGAGAGAACCCTTAGATTTAAGTTATATACACTAGTTATAAATGTATTAATGTTGCCTGGCATTTACAAGTTATAACTCGGGTTAATAATGTCGATACATGTTCATTCATACTGGAGAGAACTCTTATATGAATGTTTATTCATACTAGAGAGAACCCTTACAGGAATGTTTTTACACCATGAGCTGGTGAGAACTCTATAAATATACTGAGGGAAAAAGGTAAGCAATGTACTTTGGGGATTCACAGTTAAGAAGAAATGGGATTTTTAATTTCATAATGTCAAAATTATATGTTGAAAAACGTTTACAAGTACGATGAAATTAACTGGTTGGCATTTCACACAATGTTAAGTCTGATTTTAAGTCCCCTTGCTAAAACATCTTATCTGGCAATAGCGCAAATACTTTTCTGCTAAAGTTTTATTTTCCACAAAATGTTTAGATCTAAAAGCCAAAAAGTGAAAACCAGTATAAAATTGGAAGATTTGGTCACCGTTTTTGTACAGTTTTTAGTTAAAAATCATATTTTTTCAAATTACCTCCCTAAATTGAATAGTGTTTGAAGTTAAAATGCTCAGCAGATCAAATCCTTGCTATGATATCCTAACCTCTTGAGGGTAGCCATTAGCTCATTTTCAAACAATTGACATGTTTGTGCACTTGCTAATAAATTAGATCTAATGCTACAAAGATGACATTTAGTGTGAACTGATTTATAGGCGAGCTTATAGTATACCAAAGATTCTGTCATCCGTCTTTCAATATTTTCAAACACTGGACGAACTCTACTCAGATGTTACATTGAGATCCATAGGATAGAGCGAGAAAAGCGAGTTTAATTGTACTGATTACACATTCGGGATCGCTGCAGGGCTAAAATATGGCAAAACCCTCCAAGAATAGTTTTCTCTGGAACCAAAAAGCCTATGACTTTTCTCTTTTCAAGATTTTATATTGGTGGCCCCATTGCTGTCAAACTTGTAGTTGTGCATATATGTCTTGCCTGACGATGCTTTTGTTGTCCTTTGCAATCTCCATGCATGTCCCTGCACTCCATTCCAACATAGTTCCAATAGAGTACCACAAGGAACTATAATTTTAATTCCATAAACTCTAGGCCAACAATGCCAAGTAAATGGTAGTCCAATAACAGTTAATGGTAGTCTTTAATAATCAAAACAGCATTCCATTACACCTTAGCCATAGGCTCAATATGAACTTTTATGACCCTTTCATGTCCGTCATCTCTCAGTCAACAATTTGCTTTAAATAACATCCCCTAAACTACGAAGTGTCACAGGAATGTTCATTGGAAAGTTTTTAGATCCCATTGTAATCATTGGATGTCAGTTGTCCACCATGCATCGTCAACAATTGCTTCAAGGGGCATCTCCTCCTAACCTGCTTTTTGGATTTTGACCAAGGAGTAAATGAGTATGATCAGGAAATACCACAATCACACACTTCAGACCAACCCACGGCGCTGTTACAGGAATGATCCTTTTATGGTCCTCTTCAATAATTATTATTCACAATGGTTCCTGTCCGTTGTATATTTAGATCAGATAGACTAAGAATATATTTGCGAGATGAAAACTAAAAATCTTCTTGTTTGAAACCACAATGCCTAGAGCCTGATATTTGGTATGTAGCATGTAGTCTGTTCAAAGTATTAATCCCCTATTTGGGGGGGGGGGGGGCTATAAGTTTGCTCAATTGTGTCCGTCTGCCCGTCAGTTACGCTTTCGTGTCCGAGGAAAATCTCCAGTATTATTTGAGATAGGCATCTCGAATTTGGTGTTTGGATTCATCTTGAAATAACTGAGTGTCTCGTACTATTTTGGGGTCACTGTGACCTTGACCGCTGACCTAATTTCTAGAATAATCGTGTCCGGAGCATATCCTCTACATTATTTGAGGATCTAAAATTTGGTGTATGGATGCATAATGGGATGGCAATGTGTCACACACGATATTTGGGTCACTGTGACCTTGACCTGTGACCTCATATCTAGAATAATCGCGTCCCTAGCATATCTCCTACATTATTTGAGGTAGAATCCAAAAAATGATGTGTGGATGCATCTTGGGATGCCAGAGTGTCGAGTACCATTTTGGGGTCACTGTTGACCTTGACCTCGTTTCTAGAATATTTGTGTCCGTAGCATATCTCCTACACTTTTTGAGTTAGGAATCCCAAATTCGATGTGTGTATGCATCTTGGATTGTTCATCGTAATGCCTTTTACCAAAATTCTACAAATTTTTCTGCTCCGCTGAACAAAAGGACCTCCAGAGCTCTAGATAAGAATTATCTTTAAAACTGAATCTCCTGAACCACTGGTTCAAATTCAAAATAATTTCTCAGAATTGTCCCGCATGATGGCATCTACTTAAATTGCACAAATGGCTCCGCTTGGCCAAATAAAGGGGTCGCCAGAGTTCTAGATAAATGTCTTTAAACGACATCTGACCCACTGGTCCAAATACAAAACAATTTCACAGAATTGTTACTGATGATGCCCTCTAACAAAAATTGCACAAATGGTTCTCTTTGCCGGGGAAAAGGGCCTCCAGAGCTCTAGATATGAAATGTCTTTAAATGACATCTCCTGAACCGCTGGTCCAAATTCAAAATAATTTCTCAGAATTGTCCGTAAAATGTCCTCTACCAAAATTGCACAAATGGTTTCGCTCCACTGAACGAAGGGATCACCAGAGCTTTCAATGAGAAATGACTATTAACAATGTCTTCTCCTAAACCACTGGTCCAAATTAAAATTAATATCACAGAAATGTTCCTCATGATGCCCCCTACCAAAATTTTTCAGAACGTTCAGCTTGGCTGAACAACATGGCTATAGGAGCTAAAATCTTGAAATCATTTCTCTTTAGCCACAGACCAATACATCATGTGTCAGGAATCCGGATGCGCGATCCAGGGCCCTAGGACTCTCTTGTATATATGAGGATTATAATGCAAAGGGGTACTTACATCTGTGCCCATGCATGGATTTTCTTTAAACTTTTCGTATTAATAACTCATTATATACAAACTATGAAAATGTATTTATCGAATTAGATAGTTAAGAATAAGGCTTAGGAAGCAACCCTGACGTACTCAACCTTTGAGATGGAACCTATCTCTAAATTTCTATGTCCTAAATCTATAGTTTTGTTTATTTCTATGATTTGTCATCTAGATTGAATCCAAAATACCATAGGCATTATATTAATACCACAAATCTCGTTGGATAAATTATGACTTACGTTTTCTGAAGAAGTGATTATAAAAATTCAATATTTTTTCTCAAAAATTTACTTAAAATTCAACATTCAATTCCAAAGATAGATATGTTCTAGTCTTTGTCAAGATATCATATTATCACAAAAACATGCCATTCATATCCTGCTGATCTGAGCCAAATTTCATGAAAATCCAAAACCGGTAACTTTGTTATTTCCTATCGCTTATGGGTATTGTTCAGTTTTAGCAAAATTTATCATTTAGTTGAAATGAATCAGTAACTCGACAAAAGGAGGTCGTTTTTTAAATCTACTTCAACTTTTCGTAAAGAAAGACATGTTAAGACAATTTCAAATGATTCAATGGACGGAAATGCCAAAGGTCATGGTCCCATGTCATGGCACTATGGGGCAAGGACAATGTGTAATTATTCCTCAAGTCCTGAATACTATTGTTTAAGAAACATTATATCATACCAATAAACGTGTGTAAACAAGAAGACCAAATATTTCCTTTACGTCCCAACTGAACTAGACTAACTGCATTTTGGTGCCGTGACCAGGATAAAGTGTAACTGAGCCTTATCAAAGGTATCATAGAACAGTCTTCTACATGAATAAGAGAGGTCCAAAAACGAGCCAGCTAAAGTATAAATGTTGCTATTTGATGAAAATCAGCTTCAGTTTTACAGAATAGAATGTTCAGAGAAGATTTCAGCATTAAATTAGCAATATCTTTGAGGCCAGGAGTTCTCTGTGACCAAAATGGTTAATTTTAACCAATAGGTTTGACAGGTGGTTATTCTTGTGAACAAGGTTTATCAATTAGGCTTACAATTATAAAATCATAGATATTAGTTTCTTCTGTATGAACTGACTTGTCATAAGGTTTCTCTTCTGTATGAATTAAAATTCTTAATAATGTTACATATTACGTGTAACATTGGTTAGATGTAGGTTTAACGTTAGAAACTAGATGCGGGAAGTACAGGTGCCACCATATTGTATCATTTTGGGTAGTATTATTGTGTAAGCACTTCATTAAATATATTCTTAACATATATGGATAAATTATATGTTGAAATGGTATCTTTACAAAGACCGCAACTTGTGAAAAATTTAATTTCAAATTTGACTGAATACATACTATACAGTTGAAAATTGGGGTACCATGTCATAAAAATGAATGCCAACCCGCTATCCTAATACATACAAAGCCATTTATAGTATCAACGATCTTTTCAATGATATAGTTATTTAATAAAACATTTCTGCGCTTGTTACATGATTTGTCAATTACTTTAGAAATAATTATAACTGAGTACCCTAAGGTATTGTAGTGATATTCATCACGTCATAAATTAGCAATGGAATTGCATAAAAACTTAAATGCACCTTAAATATAAAAGTCATACCCCAGACAATTAATAAACATAATATTATAGAATTCCAAGCGTGGGCAGACGCCCATGGTAATTTCCCATACCATGCAAGAGCCCCTTTAAAGCTATATTGGCTTTTTGTGTATGGAACTTCACATTTCCCCAAAACTATTATACCTAACAACTTTTATATAAGTACCAAATGTAAAGCTGACCTTGACCTTTCACCCAAGGCAACTCACTTTGGACTGTCACATACATATCTAAACAGCTTTTTCTCAGAAACTACTTGGCTGATTGAACTCAAATTTCATATGGAGTAGACATTAAATAAAACAATATATTAAATTTTGTTTAAAGTAACTTGACCAAAATGGGCACCGAGCCCATATATTGTAAAAACCCTTAAATGTTTCTTCTCTTGAGCCAAAAGGCAACTTATGCTTGATCTGTAGCATAAGGTCGTTTTGGTATGTAGCATTGGGGTGTGAGGCTTGTGAGCCATATACAATATTTAAATAATAAGCCTAGGTCCACCACGACGTAGTTTAACATTATTAAGGAGATATTGTGATTCAATATCAGGTGAGCAATTCAGGTCCACATGAAACTAATATTCGCTGGAAAGAAGGCTGTGTACGAAAATACTCTCCATTTGATGCAATGAGAAGTAACCAATAATATACTCGAATTATGATCAACGCCCTTTATTTCATTTGTAAAAATAGCAAATGTCTATGCTTTACTTATGGGCATGTCATTAAAGTAAAATTAAAATTCTTGTTTATTACCAAAAAGTCTTTTTTTTCTTTCCAAATACAAATCTGGAAAGTTTAACTTGGACGCACGAAAATAGGTAGTGCCTATTTAGTTCATATTAAATACTTTTTCAAAAGCTTTATATTTTTTGCACGTATAAGTTAAAGCCATTTTAGACCTATATAACAGCATAAAGTTAGAAACTTAATTTCCTAGTAACAACTTAGGGTAACAAACAATGTCATCACAGAACATTGGATCCATGCAGACGCCCGCATGATCTGTCCAACAAATCAATAACCATTGGATATGACTGAGGGTCAGGATGTGGTGGTGGAGGGAGTGGTCTAGTATTTTCTCATCATTAAAATTTAGCCCATTATTCACTCTCATCAACATCTTTGCTTATTCATTAGAATTCCATCAGCCATTATCAAAACTTTGCCTTATACAATCATGTGATATCTCAAGTGTTTTCTCTATCCTTGTTTCCACTCTTATGCCACTTGGGTTGGTTCCCCCTGCTCTACATCTTTGTTTTCGTATTAGGCATTGCTTTTGTAGTAAAAGTTAAAGGCAGAAAATGGGGTACGCCTATGCAAAGGTGTTAAGCATTGTATAAAGCTTAATCAAAATACTTGCTTCTCCTGTATGTTAACAGGTGTAATAATGTGTCTGACGTCACAACGATGATCTTGTGCTCAATTCAGCCCTTCGAACCAAGTAGTTCTAATAAAACCTGTGCCAACTTGTAAAATGATACTGTATG
The DNA here is from genome assembly GCA_964019695.1 of Loripinus fragilis. NCBI lineage: Eukaryota > Metazoa > Mollusca > Bivalvia > Lucinida > Lucinidae > Loripinus > Loripinus fragilis. Next base: position 67,925,076 of record OZ026525.1, on the reverse strand, counting down.
TTCAGTATATGTTGACAGTTATGAATCTGTTTTGAAAGTAAGAAAGATAGCAAGGATCAGGGATCGAAACAATCAAGTGCCACACCTGTCCCAGGATACCAGATGGGAAAGTAACAAAATCACAATAAACAACACAAACAAGGGCCAAGAGATCAGCCCTTTCCTTTCGTGTGACCACAAGGCAGCAATGAACAGACACGAAAGCATGACAACTACAAGACATAAAAACACAAATGATCCACAAAAGAAGGACCGCCTTGGAACGGCCAGTAAAAATATTTGACTGGAAAGCTTAAACCAGTTTCATGGCGCGCCAACCTCACCCTTAGTTTAGATGTAGATATTGTTTTATTCAGCATAATACATTTTTACACTCACAATAAGTACTCATGGCAACTGCTATTCAGCCCTTAGAACCAAACAGTTCTCATCAAACATGTACCAATTTATAAAGTGATACTGTATGTATGGTATATATTGACAGTTCACCTGACAGAAATAAAACTCATACTTATGCTGCCTTTAAGAATACCTTAAGATAGCATATTCAACAAACGATATGCAATATCATACTTGCATATAGCGCAAATGACAATAGAGAAATGTTATATCACTATCTAAGATGTATCATGATATTTTTTCAAACTAAAAGAAATCTGCTTTCTTTTGGAGACGATTGATATAAAAGGAATGACTGAGAAAGTAAGGGAGAAGGCAAAGATAAGTAATAGTTACAATCAAGTACCACACCTGACCCAGGACACCCCATGGGAAAGAGACAAAACACAAGAAAACACCCTATACAAGGGAGCCAAAAGGTGAGTCATTTCCCAGCAGGACAGTGTCCACAAGGCTACAATGAACAGACATGACAGCATGACAGGCACGAAACATAAATAGTAAAAAGGATCAGCAGAAGACGTACCGCCTTGGAACGGACAGTACAAATATTTTTACTAGAGGGCTTAAACTACTTTTATGGTACCAACCCCAGGTACCGACTACAGAAACAACATCAGGCCTTAACCCTCCCATCTATAGATAAGTCTTTAATTCGGAACCGTCATAGTGTCTAAGGTTCAACCCACCGGCGTGCAAATAAAGAGGAAAGCAAAGTTGCCAACTGTGATTGGGTTGACCACCAAGCATGCAGTCTGTCGCAATACATTAATGTTATAACCAATCTTCTTTTAATGAATTCTTATTTTAATAAACTGCGCTGAAGAATTATTAGAGCACATAATTTCTATAATTCAAACACTAAGTCAGCATATAATTCTGGTTCTGTAATCCCTAGGCGCAAGAGAGATTTAAGTCAAATATTGAACTTAGATATTAAATCAAAGTATCGTCGGTAAAATTTAGACAAAGTTTTGTTACGTTTATGATACAGATAGCCGTGTTAGTTAACAGTTTATTGCGAGTGGTCAAATCATTAACATGGCTAGCTGCTCTAGCAAATCAGATGCATTGAGAATTGTAAACTCCTTAGGATGTAGAGCGATGAACATCGCCATCTAAAAAGGGAAATCGACAATTTCAAAATCAAAATGTCACGTTTATCATAAATTCTGATAGAAACAATATCATTAGAAATGAACAAATGAACTCCAAAACAAGGCTTCAGTATCAGAGGTATTATAGGGTGAGGTTGGCGCGCCATTAAACCGGTTTAAACCCTCCAGTAAAATATTTTTACTGGCCGCTCCAAGGGCGTGCTTCTTTTGTGGATCATTTGTGTTATTTCTGTTTTGTGTTTGTTATGCTTTCGCACGTGTCCGTTTATTATGCCTTGCGGTCACCTGCTGGGAAAGGACTGACCTCTTGACTCGTTTTCGATTATCAATTGTGCGTGTGTCACTTTCCCATGTGATATCTGGGGTTAGTTGTGGTACTTGATCATATCGATTCCTGATCTTTGCCCTCTCTCTTACTTTTATTGTGTTGAGGCTCTAACGGGTATATTTTACTTACCATATCAAACATGCATACATGCGTGTTGTTAAATACATGCATACTTTCTTGTCTTGGACGCACATGTAAGAGGGTCTGGATGGAGTATAATGATTAGTGAATAATGGCCCTTTTTTACAATGAATAGTGAATAATGGCACAAAAATAATGAATAGTGAATAATGAGGGCCTAAAATAATGAATAATCCTATTTTTTTTAATGAATTGAAGAAAAAAATGAATAGTGAATAATCAGATTTCTTTGCCACTTTTCTTACTGCTAATCAATAATTGGTCTTATTTTAATGAATAACCCAAATTTTAATGAGATAAATAAGGGGCTTAATATTTAATGAATAGTGAATACCAGACCCCCCCCCCCCCCCATCCAGACCCTCATGTAAATCCTTCGTTGGTGATGGTAATGATACTATTACCTAGTGCCTTCTCTATTGTGTTTCATATAATTATTAAGTTTTGTTTGAACATTTAATATTTAAGCGTATACCTCTTGTATCTTTAGCCTGGCCTCGAGGTTATAAAACTTGAGTTCATTCTCAGACTCAGATAAAGCGCAAAGATTGGTTGCTTGCGGACACGTGTCCGTAAGCAGCCAATCTTTGCGCTTTATGTTGCTTGCGGACACGTGTCCGTAAGCAGCCAATCTTTGCGCTTTATCTTGAATCTGAGAATGTACTTAGGGTTTATAACCTCGAGTCCTGGTGTATTAACAACTCATATATTATTAAATGCTACTTTAAGGCATTAGTTTACAGGATTCCTGGAATAATCTGTTCAAAATCTGTTCCAATGACTCACCTTCTGCAATGGCACGATGACACAAATTAACATCAGCATTTTTAGCACTAATTGCTAAAGCTAAGTATGATCTTATGACCTCGCTTTTTACCTCCAACATAAAAACCTTGTAAACGTCTGTTTTACAGTTATTTGAATGCCATCAGGTCAAATTTGGTCTAAACTTATTCTGTCTGTTGGAGTTTCATAAAGTGAAACAGGTATTGAAAATAACAATTGAACAGATTTCTCGGATCATTTGTGATCACAGCCTTGATCATTATGAATGATCCCCTCCCATTTTAACAGGAATATATAATTCTAAAAAAACGTGCGTTTATAAAGTTTACATTGTTTTAGCAAATGCCACTCTATTTAAGGAATAAATGATTACATTCACATATATTGCCATACATTTAATGTAACACATACAATATTTTACTTTACATATTTATAAAGGCTTGATGCTAATTGGATTGCCAGAATTCCAGCAAACATATTCTTTCTACAAGAGAATGTGACCAGGCCTCGAGGTTAAAAAACTTGAATTCATTTTCAGACTCCAAATAAAAATAGTAAATGAGTATGATCAGGAAATACCACAATCACAAACTGCAGACAACCCCGTGGCACCGTGAGGAAGAGCCGCTCAACCAAATAAAGCCCAATGATTGGCTGCTTGCGGACACGTGTCCGCTAGCAGCCAATCATTGCGCTTTATTTTGAGTCTGAGACTGTACTCAAGTTTTTTATAACCTCAGGGCCAGGAAGTGTTACAATCAGAGACTGCAGGCCGACCCACTGCACCATGAGGAAGGGACACAGAACACAGATAGCCATAACACAATTAAGGTAAAGCAACAAGTTCTCTTCCTGACCGAGATGATTGCTAAACTAGAAAGAGCATCAACAACCAAATTAGAAAACTCTGGCCCAACACAAAAACTCCGACAACCAATGGGCTATTTTATCATAAATGAACCCGATTCGATAAAGACAAATCTGTTATTTACTTTTTTGTATAATGAGATAAGTGTGAACTAGTTTAACATAAAGCGTTGGCTGCTTTTAAATAGCTATCGACATTTTTTTCAATTAAAAGAAAAAAGCAAACATCTTAATCTGTTTAGGTTTTCAGGCGTAGTGGTATACTGAAAACAGTTGAGAAAAATATATAATCATGATATATATTTCTTTATAATCTACTATGTAATGAAATACAGGAAAATATTGTTTGAATATAATGCATATATTTCACAGTCATGAAAATATAAAAAAACTTGTATTTTCACAGCAGTGAAAATACAAGATTTGATATTGACACGGGAGAGAAACCGTAAAATTGGAACTACTTTTTTCTATTTTCTCAATATGGTCTAAGAGAAGCAACTCTTTATGGCATATCTGTTTCTTTTCTAAGGGAAACAACTATTAGTGTTTCCTATTTATATGGAAATGTAAACAAAAAGTCAGAGTCGCTTAGAAGCTTAATAAAAGAAAGAGCTTTTATAAAACCGTCTGCTACAACTAAAAACTCAAAACAAAAGCTAATGTAAAGCGAGATTCGCTTCTCTTTACCTTAAAAGATTATGGGAAATTTGTAGATAATAAAAAGAAAATTCAAATGTTGTTTGTTAAATATGTCTTTTAATTCACTCGTGAAGTGGACAATAATTATGTTTCATTCGTGGCTTCACCACTCATGAAATATAAATATTGTCCATTTCACTCGTGAAATAAAAGACATATTTAACAAAAACATTTTAATATCCTCTATTTAGTTATATATGTTACCTTATAATTAGACAGAACAAGGGAATATGTCATAGCTGAGATGTTGCATCCGACTTATCATTTTGTTAGTTTATAAATTTTATAACATAACTAAGAAAGATTCGCAAACAATGTTTTGTTGCTTTTAAGCTTAGATATATAAAATTTCGAAAAGAGAAGAAAACACCCATATACACATAACCCCTTAAATAGAACTGATTGATTTTCTGTTGAAAAATGGTTGTGCTATGTCTATCAAACACAGCTTCTCATTTAAATGAAACAAACTACCCAGTGATGTATTGTTTTAGGAATTAAGCATATTTTTCTTTAACTTTGTTATATACGTGACCTATTGGAAATTAAGCAATAAAATGATATTTTACACCGGAAATGTTGTTAAGTATAACTCTTTAGTCGAATGATATCAAAACAATGATCATAAGGTGTTTAAAAGGTAACATAAAGAATTGCATGCTTAATCTCAATTAAAGGTTCTAAAATGATATTACGTTTTATCCATGGTCATCTAATTGAACATTTCATAACCGACAACGTATTTATGTTAGAACCTATCGGTTGCAGTGTTGAAATGGTCAGTATTTTTGTTTTTGTTTTTAAATACAGGTTATCATGAACTTAAATACTTGCGAATAATTTTGTCAATCAAAGCTATTTAACACGAAATATCATGGATTTTAAGAGTATAGTTGAAAATGTAAATTACAATGGACCCAAACAACTTTTCAAACAACAATTTGTGTAGGAAATAACATGTTCTTACAGATCGCATAACTGTGTTGTTCATTTACACACGTAAACTGCTAGCTAAACAGACGTAACTACATTTTTTACGAAAATTAAGGGTTACGTTTTAACACACTGTTACAGGTCTTTCGGTGGCCTAATTTTTATACACTTCCCTGGTTTGTAGACTACTAACATTTGCCGACCCAAAACAAGCATAAAACTTTGGGCCAAGATCATGTAGGTTAAATAAAAAAAGTTGGATCTTGGCTCCAGGGCTAAAATGCTCGGTCTGCACAACTTTTCCTTCGGGTCTGTGAACAGGCCTTCGGATAAACAAAAAAAATAATATGGTGGGTAAAATAGTTAATATTTTCTAATCTATCACTTTAAACATTTATATTGAGTCCTCACAACATATGTTTTGGCTGGGAAATAAATAAAAATTGGTCACATATTCTTATCTGGCCATGAGGGCTTGAGTGACGATTAGATGGTCCATTGAAATTGTATTGCTGATAGGTGACGGACTATTTAGACGAGCCATACTGTCTTGTGACAGCTTTTGGAACATCTCAAATCAGGCCATTTAGCCCATGACCCGCCCACTTCCTTTAGTTTTCAGCCAATCAGATGCAAGAGAAGGACCATATTCAGTGTGGTATATTTTCCATACCTCACACTATTTAAGATCACCTCCCATAACTTGATGAGAGGAAATTGCAGTCTGAAAATGTCAATTTCACCAAATTTATTTTTATTTTTAGAACCCCAAGTTGTATTGCACATATCAATAATATACCAATATTAAATGTCATACATCTCGCATTGTACACCATGCAGACGCTTTTAAGTTTAATAAGCAAGCTATTGTATGGCCGCTGTATCTGTTTGGGCGATAATCTACTCGACTAAGCCAGTACTGTCCTGCCAACAAAGAGTGACAGTGACGTTGTGTTTTGTTTACAAAGTTATCAGGGACTTATAATCGATAGATCACTTGTGTATTAATCCTATCCGCCTAATAGGATTAATACACAAGTGATCTATCGATTCGCGTTAGCTCAAGTGGAGTATACAAGTTAATGTTTTACTAAACAATTGTAAATAAAATATTACGTCATTGTCACTCTTGGTTGGCACGATTGTAGATTATCTTCTCGTTCAGACGCAAAATGTCTGAGACAATAACTTCCGCCAGATGACCGCTGTCCTTTAACGCTTAAAAGGAAGGAGCCCAAGCGCTAGCTGTTTTAGCTGATTTTATTGGTTGACTTTCATTTCCTCGAAGACCACTGGACCATTATTTTCTTCGAATTATCAGTATTTCCAGTTTAAAGAAGTTGACCTGTAGATAATAAATTATTAAATATATATTTATGATTATTGTCCGTACGCGCTTTAAGAAACGCCTCAGTGCTAGTTTCCTTTAAGCTCCAAGAACATTTTGTTAAGATATGAATTAGTATAGGTTATTCAATGTTTTGTGTTGGTTATTGAATATATACGAGGGAGCGGAGCTCCCGAGTGTATATTTCATAACGAACACAAAACATTGCATAACCTATTTAGCCCTGACCCAGCTGTTTCCTGTGTTTCTGACTCACAGGCCTCACATCGTGATATATACATAGTATGTAGTATGTTGTTGCATTTCATTCAGGAGTATGTCATTTCGTTTTTAGCCATGGACGCGTTCAGATTGGACAAAAGGATTTTATTAACAGCATTTTTTTGAACTTTTGCAAAATAATCTGGGAAATATTTCACTGATCACACGTTACAGAAGTATATGCTGATCAGTCTCCACTGTTTGTGCTTTCTACTCTGATACACAAACAGTGGCTCAGATCAGCGTATATATTCATGTGTCGTTTGATTATGTCTTTATCAAATAGCATTTGGGCGCAAGCAGTGTAATTTCTGACCAGGCTTCAATGTACAGCCTGGTCAGGCTTTTTTTCTGCGGTTGCAACTTTTTCGGTGAAACAGCTAAAATTTGAAATTTACATCATTTTTTGTCGATATCACACTAAGTTTTCTTTTGGGGTTCTAAAAATAAAAATAAATTTGGTGAAATTGACATTTTCAGACTGCAATTTCCTCTCATCAAGTTATGGGAGGTGATCTTAAATAGTGTGAGGTATGGAAAATATACCACACTGAATATGGTCCTTCTCTTGCATCTGATTGGCTGAAAACTAAAGGAAGTGGGCGGGTCATGGGCTAACTGCAAATAATCATGCTGGTGGTGGGGGTGGTGGGTGTATATTATGTTATAACTAATTCCCTATTGTTCGAAATATTTATAATTCGATGAAAATCTCTGTTTCCGATGACAATTAAATTCATCTTAGTCAGGCCTCCAGATAAAAGTGCGTATTAGAAAACTGTTTTCTCTATTTCTTATCCAAAACATATGTTGTGGGTACTCAAAAGAACCGACGGTTCTTGTAAGTACTCAAAAGAACCCCAAAAAACATGCTTCAATTGATGGGTAAGAAAATAATTACAATTTTTCACTAATAACATTTCCTTATTTGGATCTATGCGGCAGTGAGTGGCAGTGATGATATATATATGGAACAGCACACGAGATTTTGATAAGTATAGCGAGAAAAGAGGGATCTGGTGTGTCTGCACATATGCACAGACTCGCCAGAGCCTTTGCTGCTCGCCATATGCGGATCCAGAGGTGGGGGGGGCAAGGGGTCCCGACCCTCCTTAAAATAATAGGGTCTCTTAGCAATACTGGTCTGGATCGCCTAAATATCACAAAGCTACCAAGCTAGCTTTCAAGGTTGGGCCATCGTCGGCCTGTCTGCGAAACGCCATTAAAATGGCGTCTCGCTGGCGGGCCGATGATGGCCCACTTTTGCGGTATTTGGATCCTCACAAAAAACAAAACAAAAAACAAACGTTGTCTGAGTTGGACCCCCTCTAGCAAAACTTTCTGGATCCGCGCATGCTCGCATACAAAAGTTTGGATGTAGATCAGTGAAGGCTAGGTTATGCCCATGATCCACAATAAAGGCCATGACACAATACAAGTTGATTTGATTTTTCAACAATCCATTGTGTTCTTATTTCCACTTCAAGTAACTGTTACCTCCCTTTGATATGATCAGAATTAGAGAGATTAGAAAACAACAGATTCGGTTCCGCTGAACAACATGGCCACCAGAGCTTTAGATAAGAAATATATTTAAACGACAACTCATCCTGAATCACTGGTCCAAATTCAAGATAATTTACGAGAAATGTTCCTTATATTGCCTTTTACCACAAAGGGACACGAATCTTTACCATTTGTTTAAAAACTATTGTAGGTCAATTTAGGCATCAGGGGATAGTTTCGAAATTGGGGATGAACGAATTTTTATATATTATAGTAAAGGGGTCCAAAATAGCATATTTTGAATTTAAAATGTTGATTTATGAGCACATTTCGGCTAAAAAAGCATTGTAGGATGGGTATTTCTACAAGTTTGAGTGAAATACGAAACTAAAATTTCATACCATACAGCCCTGCTTGTGGTGGGGAACATTGCATCGGCTACAGTTGTCAGTTGTTTACAATGAGCACCAAAAGTGTCCTGTTTTCCGAGAGATTTTGCCAAAAATCTAATTGGTTATTAAAGGGTCGCCTCTTGATTTTGAATATTGTGTTTTATTGATCTACAGACTGAAAGTGAATGATTGGGCTGGTGACGTGCAGATAACTTTCGTTTTCAATATAAGTTGTGTTGGGGTCAGTGTATTTTCACTATTGAAAAAGTGTTGATAGAGATAAAACAAATATTCCACTGGTACCTAGTTTTGGGTCATAGGGGCTTTATTTTTAATTTGCCAGGTTTTGACTCCTATGGGGAGTAAGGCAAGTTAGGAAGTGAGTTGATGTGCCTATTTGTTGAAAAGTTTTTAAAAAAGTATGCGGCCGCGGGCCTTAAAAGAACCGTCCCGTGATGCCTTATTTTCAATAATTGCTGGTTCCTGGTTTACAGGTGGTCAGTAATGGAAAAGCAGGTAACCATTCAGTTCCAATAACTGGTTACCTGTATTTACATTACTGACAACCTGTAGACTGGGAACCAGCAATTAATGTAGATATGCCACTTTACTCATACAAAAGTCGAACACAAAGTGTTAATTTACTATTTGTCATTAATGTCAACTTTCACTTAATAACACTTTTGAATTACTATTTAATAGTTTTCTTCTTTACCACCTTATGCTGAATCACACAATCTAAGCATTTCGCATCAGTGTAACTTGATATGTGTATCTATTATATTGTAATATGTACCAAATGTAAACATTTTAGGAGCTCTGAAGCTCATACCAACTTTAGGTGGGACTGAATGGAGCAATGCACAATGCAACTTTTTGAAAATTAAATTGTTTTGAAGCTGAAAGGCTACTTTTTTTACTGGTTGTTTTTAAACTTCATAAATGATTAATTGTTATTTCTTTTCCGAAAAAATCACTTTTAAATAAGTTCATTAACTCCTTCTTACAATGTGTGTACCTACAAGATAATTATTATTACGTTCTATTTCATTTTATTCAAACAAAACATAAATTATTTATTACCTAGACATCTTAATTTTAAGAAACCAGATATACTACCTCGAATTATCAACTGTTATGATGTACATGCCTATATGCCCCAACATCACAAATTGTTCATTGGGACCCCCTAGATTCGAAACGAAGGTGTCCTAAAAAAATTGGTCTGGGCTATGTGAAATTGCATACGTAGCCCATATCAAATTTCTTTTGAGGAGAACTTCGTTTCATATTCTGAGGGTCACACTGAACAATTTGGCATGAATTTAAAAGGCCCTAGGAGTGCAGGATAGATCGTACCTTAACCCCTCCCCTAGGCTTATAGTTTTACGTGATTTTCCCTCATTTTTTAAGTTTTCGTGCATTTTCATGAATATTCAAATGGGATGATATTCATATAGGACCACTGGATGAAAGGACCTGTCAAATTGTAACATTGATTTTATTTAAACATGCAACAATGACAATATTGGTATGAAATCAGCCTATTTATATTTGTAATGATTTTCCCTTATTTTTAGCGTTTTTATTAATATTCATGAATATGCAAATTATGCAAGTACGATACGTTGCATGTTTGACCATGGAATAAAAGGCCTATGTCTAAGCTTTATTTTAGTACAAATGATAGTAATCTACGACTAAAAGCAGCTGAGATATTATTGATCTTGTACGTAAACCCCAATTCGTGAACCACATTTTTAATGTTTTCATAAATATTTATGAATATGCAAATTAGATAATTTGCATATGCAACAAGGAGATAATGGGCCTATGTCTAAGCTTTAATTTGGTATTAAGTTTAGTAGTCTAGGATAAGTAACAGCTGAGGTATGAGTCATTTTGTAGGCAGACCCCCCTTCTCAAATTCGCTATGGGTTGCCATAGAAACCATGCAATTTCACATAGCCCAAACCATTTTTTTAGGACACCTTCGTTTCGCAACTAGGGGGTCCCAATGAACAATTTGGCACCCATGAAAAATGGTCCTGGGGGTGCAAGGTAACCTAAATTGGATGCCAGGGTAACGTAAAAGACAAAAAATCTTGAAACATTTTAAACCGTTTTGCAATATATCTTTCCAATCTACATAACCAGCCATTTTTCGAACATTAATGAGGGTGGGTGGGTAATCGCACATAAACCCAACAGAATTTCTCATTTGGTCTGTCTAGCCTCGAATGATCATACATAATTATAACCCTTGCTGAAAAATCATTGCACCTAAATCACCAGTTTCTTTACCTTACATAAGCTTAACTAAGGAAATGCCATGAATTTCGCGTGACGAACAAGTGAGTTCTTATATACCGTATTTGCTTTAATACAACGTATTACAAAAAGCACGTAGTAAGGGTTCAAAGATCATGAATCGATACAATCAAATACCACACCTGACACAGGATACCAATGGGAAAGTGACAAACTCACAGTTATACACCACAAACGAGAGCCAAGAGGTCAACCCTTTCCCAGCAGGTGACCACAAGGCACAAATAAACAGACGCACACAAAGGGAGGCATAACAAACACAAGACAGGAAAACCCCCATAAAATATCCACAGGAGCAGTACCGCCTTGGAACGCCAGTAAAATATTTTACTGGATGGCTTAAACCGTTTTTAAACAGCAACTCCTCATGAGTCAGGTCTCATGTGAGCGATCCATGACCCCCAGGACACTCTTGTCTTATATCTCAGTTCGAACCTGTGTTTCATTGAGATGGTTCTTTTGAGTAAACACAACACATGTTTGGCTGAGAGATGGAATTTTCATTTACACACTCTTGTCTGAAGACCTGTAATACCCCTGTAATACCCCTATTCCACACACGAATTTACAAATATTTGGATTCGTGGCTGAACCTACCTTAGTTCGTGAAGATCTTAACTGATTCGCACAGTCTGTAGTGAGTTCTTGCAATTCGTAGGTCTAGTGGGAATTCGGCTCAAAAGTTTTGAACTGTTCAAAACTTCGGCCACGAATTCACCGATTCGAAAAGTCGTGCGTGATTCGTACCAAATTTCTAAGGCAGTCTTGGACATCGTACCTGAATGGTAATCGATTCGGAGGCGTTTTTGGGCATTTGTAGCTACTCTTAGCTCATTCGTGGGGAATCGGGAGATAAAGGCTTGATGCTAATTGGATTGCCAGAATGCCAGGAAAAAAATTCTTTCTACAAGCGATATGACCAGGAAGTGTTACAATCAAAGACTGCAGGCCGACCCACTGCACCATGAGGAAGGGACACAGAACACAGATAGCCATAACGCAATTAAGGTAAAGCAACAAATTCTCTTCCCGACAGAGATGATTGCTGAACTAGAAAGAGCATCAACAACCAAATTAGAAAACTCTGGCCCAACACAAAACTCCGACAACTAATGGGCTATTTTATCATAAATGAACCTGATTCGATAAAGACAAATCTGTTATTTACTTTTTGTAAAATGAGATAAGTGTGAACAGGTTTAACATGTAGCGTTGGCTGCTTTTAAATAGCTATCGACATTTTTTTCAATTGAAAGAAAAAAGCAAACATCTTAATCTGATTATGTTTTCAGGCGAAATTGTATACTGAAAACAGTTGAGAAAAATATATAATCATGATATATATTTCTATATTATCTACTATGTTATGAAATACAGGAAAATATTGTTTAAATATAATGCATATATTTCACAGCCGTGAAAATGTAAAAAAAAATTCTATTTTCTAAGCAGTGAAAATACAAGATTTGATATTGATAAGGGAGAGAAACCATAAGATTGTAACTACTTTTTTGTATTTTCTCAATATGGTCTAAGGGAAGCAACTCTTTATGGCAGATCTATTTCTTTTCTTAGGGAAACAACTATTGGTGTTTCCTATTTCTATGGAAATGTAAACAAAAAGTCAGAGTCGCTTAGAAGCTTAATAAAAGAAAGAACTTTTATAAATTCGTCTGCTACAACTAAAAATACAAAACAAAAGCTAATGTAAAGTGAGATTTGCGTCTCTTTACCTTAAAAGATTATGGGAAATTCGTAGATAATAAAAAGAAAATTCAAATGTTGTTTGTTAAATACGTCTTTTATTTCACTTGTGAAGTGGACAATAATTATATTTCATTCGTGGCTTCACCACTCATGAAATATAAATATTGTCCATTTCACTCGTGAAATAAAGACATATTTAACAAAAACATTTGAATATCCTCTATTTAGTTATATATGTTACCTTATGATTAGACAGAACAAGGGAATATATCATAGCTGAGGTGTTGCATCCGACTTATCATTTTGTTAGTTTATAAATTTTATAACATATAACTAAAAAAAATAGCAAACAATGTTTTGTTGCTTTTAAGCTAAGATATATAAAAATTCTAAAACAGAAGAAAACACCCATATATGCATAACCCCTTAAATTGAACTGATTGATTTTCTGTTGAAAAAATGGTTGTGCTATGTCAATCAAACACAGCTTCTCATTTAAATGAAACAAACTACCCAGTGATGTATTGTTTTAGGAATAAAGCCTATTTTTCTTTAACTTTGTTATATACGTGACCTATTGGAAATCGAGCAATAAAATGACATTTTACACCGGAAATGCTGTTAAGTATAACTCTTAAGTCGAGTGATATCAAAACAATGATCATAAGGTGTTTAAAAGGTAACATAAAGAATTGCATGCTTAATCTCAATTAAAGGTTCTAAAATTATATTACGTTTTATCCATGGTCATCTAATTGAACATTTCATAACCGACAACTTATTTATGTTAGAACCTATCTGGTTGCAGTGTTGAAATGGTCAGTATGTTTTTGTTTTTAAATACATGTTATCATGAACTTAAATACTTGCCAATAATTCTGTCAACCAAAGCTTTTTAACACGAAATATCATGGATTTTAAGAGTATAGTTGAAAATGTAAATTACAATGGACCCAAACAACTTTTCAAACAACGATTTGTGTAGAAAATAACATGTTCTTACAGGTCGCATAACTGTGTTGTTCATTTAAACACGTAGACTGCTACCTAAACAGACGTAACTACATATTTTTTTACGAAAATTAAGGGTTACGTTTTAACACACTGTTACAGGTCTTTCGGAGGTCTAATTTTTTTACACTTACCTTGTCAGTAGACTACTATCATTTACCGACCCAAAACAAGCATAAAACTTTGGGCCAAGATCATGTAGGTTAAATCAAAAAGTTTGATCTTGGCTCCCGGGCTAGAATGCTCGGTCTGCACACCTTTTCCTCCGGGTCTGTGAACAGGCCTTCGGATAAACAAACTATGGTGGGTAAAATAGTTAATATTTTCTAATCTATCACTTTAAACATTTCTATTGAGTCCTCACAACATATGTTTTGGCTGGGAAATAAAAAAAAATGGTCACATATTCTTATCTGGCCATGAGGGCCTGAGTGACAATTAGATGGTCCATTGAAATTGTATTAGACTTCGAGCTAAAAAAGGTCCTGCTCCCCCCCCCCCCCAAGGGAATTTTGCAGACATATTCTATCTTGAAGAAAATTTCAAGCCGCATCTTTTAAGAGATGTTTGCACTATGTGTTGCGGGGCGTTAGTCTCTGACAGCCTGTTACATATGTTACTGTAACAAACTAAGGAAAGAAATCAAAATTAAAGTTTGAGCTACAGAAAGAAGACATTAAACCAAATAATTATTCAAATTTCTCATGTAGTTTGCAAGCTGGCTGCCTAAGCTACATAAAAGCAGCATTTTAACAAAATTATAGCCTTCAATGATGTTATATGCGTTACATAGATTAAATTTCCCTTTGAAAGTTGAAATCGTGACTAACATCATTCAATTTTACAGACAATTTGTGCATTTTACAAGTGTTTTTAATCTTAGTTTACTAAGATAGTCATTCGACTAATACAAAAAAGAAAGTTTGCTTCTCTATCTCAAAAAAATTGTTTTATATAAGCTATTAAACAACCCTACCCCCAATTTTAAGTATCAAATTTTGGTATCTATTATTGAAGAAAAATATATGAAAATATTTGATGCTCGTGGATATTTAACATTTTTGGAACTGTCTTGCTAGTGCAATAAAGAATCATACATTTGCAAGTTTGACATCAGGATCAGAGCACTTATGAAAGCATGTAACGTATGTTACATGGCATAATGAATGAGCAAGGAAATTGTCTTGGAAGTAAGAGATGATATTTCAGAAAAAATACTATTTTTCACATGTTTCTGATTAATCTCTAGCCTCTGGTGCCTTAGTCTTAGTAATTACAGTCATTGCTGATAACAAGCCAATGGAATTGTGTTACAGATGTTATATATAATCTTTATATCACATATTTCCTAATGCCAATAATATTAAAATATATAGACATATAGATAAAAAAATAATAGTTCTCATTTAAATGACACAATTTAATAAATATTCCTATTAAGTATAATTATTCAAAAACAATCTTTATTCAAGTCACCCTCACAATGTCTATCATTGTGTCTGCTTCTATGGCAAAATAATCACCCATTTCATCACAACCAGTAGAATCATGGCATAGTATTAGGACTGCAAACTGATCAAGGACGATCCTGTTACTCTCCTCCCCTTTGGAAATTGTGCAGGCATATCATACCTTAAAGAACTATTCAAGCTGCATCAAATAAGAGATGTTTGCACTCTATTAACTAGGGGGTTAGCCTGTAATGGTATGATACATATGTTACCTTATCAATTTAAGAATAAATGAATTGAAAGTCTGAAAAACAGAAAGAAGACATAAAACTATCTTTTTATTAGAAATATTCATGTAGTTTGCATGCTGAATACGTTTGATACATAAGAAAGTGTTTTTAACAAATATACAGGTTCTTATGGTGTTATATGTGTTACGATAATTAAGATTACTTTTTAAAATTGGTATTTGTGACAAACATCACTTATAAGCATTTCATGTGATCCTCTTGTTTTGCCATCAAAAGACTTAATTTTCTCTGTATGTGTGGCCAGTGCCAGGGTCAAACAAATTGACTAAGCTATAACTTGAATCCTTAGCATTCTTCCAAAGCAGAAACAGCATATCAGTGTCATGGGATCAAACACCTGATTAAATATGGGTTTAATGCCATTTCACATATATGCATACAATGGAGTTTGATTCTGGTATATGCCTCTTCCTGTTAAGTGGCAAGAGCAATATTACTGCAGCTGCCTCTGCATCCGTACTTAAAGTCAAATGATAGCTTTGCTCTGATTTTGCAAAAGCTATACCTCTAAGAATACTTTAAGATTTCTGACATTGGCCAAACAAAAAATTGATAGGCTGCTTTTTTGCATCATTTGCCATGGAACCTATCCAGTCCTTTGGTGCTTAAGTCCTCAGGTCTTAGATCAATAGCATTTCGATGCGCCCAAAGAGCTTTATAAGTTGTCTTTAGTTACAATGTTGACTTTTGAAAGTTTTGGCAGACCATATAAAACAATTTCTGTTACACCTTGAAAGTTATATTGTATAAGAGAAATGATATGAAGTTCGACATTGCCATCGATTATGTTTGTAGCTGGTTGGTTTTGGATGTCAGTACATTGAAGCAAGCCTTAAAATAATGTAAAACCTATGATTTCTCAGTTTTTGCACCCATATCATTAGCTGTTGCATTCAAAGAAGGAAAGTGGACTATGGGTAGAATAGGATATCCAGTAGTTCTATATTATGATCTATGGAAGATTTATACAGAGTAAACAAGTTGATAAGGTGCCTCATTTCATGATCCATTGAAAACACTGAAATTGAAAACACTTGCCTCTGACTGTGTAATCAAAAAGGATTTTACGACAATGCCCTTGCTCATTTATTATGACAAGTTATATATGTTACATCCTTTAATAAGTGCACTTATCTTAGAAACTTAGTGAATCATTGAATTGAAAGGGTCTAATTTGCGCTCTGTTCATCCTGCATTTCATTGCTTTACCTGCTGTGATACATCTAGTTCGTTTATCTGAAGGGAAAGAGTTACCTCGGTTTCAGCACTTCAGAAGTACTAAGACTTCAAATAAGTTTTTGAATGCTTGGGGAAAGATAATAAGTGCAGAGACATTATTAGATAAAAATATGTTTGTTGCATGTATGGAAAGGCTACATTGATAAAAGTTAACCAGCTAAGATATGATTCTTTATCACAGATATATCATTAGGTACATCAGTCCAGGTATTCATTGCTTTTAATGGCATAGTTTTCCTCCTTGTATAGCTTTAGTCTTTCTCCTACTTGCAGAGTACACTTGAAACACATACTCAAAGAGCCAACTATTAGGAATTCATATCAGTTTCGGAATGTTCCAAGCCATGAATGGCAAAATTGGAAAGTCGATAATGGCTCATCATTTTGAGTGGACTGGTGGTAAAATTGTATAACAGTAAATGATGGAAATATTGTGTGATGATTCTACTAGTTGCCAGGAGGCGTGTGATAATAATGATTACCACAGAAGCAGACAACGACAAACGTTTAACATGAGTGTTAAATCGATGAGAATTAGTTTGGACCATTTCATTTATTGTATTGTCTTGTACAAATGTAAAACTATCTTTTCTATTTGTGGCTCTATATTTAGCATTATATGCTCAGTATTAGGAAATGTGTCCAAAAGGTCATTGATGACATCTGTAACAACAGTCCATGGGCTTGATAATCAGAAATGAATATAATTTCTAGTGTTTTGGCACCAAAGACTTATAAGTACACATTAAGTGTCCCGATCTTAAACTTAATGACATCTTGCAGATATATGAGCAAGACAGACTAAGAAATGCACGCTGCAATCGCTTTCATAGGTTTTACTTTAACCGTAATAACAAAATTTGCTTCTCTGTAAAACTGGGCGTAGGGCTGTGTATTAGCTCCTATAAGACAATATATCTAAGATAGAAAAGCAAACTTGGTTTTTGCTATTCATCAATTGAGTATATGTTTGTAAAATCTAATAAAACAGTTTGAAACCAAGTCATAGTAGTTGTTTAAATAAATGACGATTGCCAATTATAGCTTTTAGATTATAATTAGGTTCATGTAACGCACATAACACCACAGTTTGCCGTATTAATGTTAAACCGGTTCCATATGTAGTAAAAACATCCAGTATGCAGACTATAAGAATGTCAATTTATTAGATAATTTTAATTTTCTTCTTTCTGTAGCTCAAACATTCAAATTTCTTAGTCTCAAATTGATATAGTAACATATGTAACAAGCTGTTACAGGCTTAACGCACAGACTAACAGAGTGCAAACAGTTCTTATTAAATGCACCTTGAATGGTTACATAAGATGTAATATGTCTGCAGAATTCCAAAAGGGATTAGGATGATGTAGCCCCCTGCTCAGCTTGATGTCAAAATACTGTTTGATGATTTTACTTATCACGCTAACATATGTAATACTCTCTGATCTTTAAAACTTGGTGACAACTAGCAGGTCTTTATCATACGAGCCAGCTTAAAATTCCTTAACAATGTAAGATATCCAGCAGCTGCAAGTTTTTTCACAATTTTAGCTCAAACTTTCAAACTACATTTTCTTTATTTGATATAGTAACGCTTGTAACATGCTGTTTCAGACTAACACCCCAACATAGAGAGTGCAAACATCCCTTATTTGATGCAGCTTGAGTTGTTCTATAAGAAGGAATAAGTCTGCAGAATTCCCTCGAGGAGATTAAAACATTTTTAGGCATATCTTACGTAAAGACAACGAGCATGCCCATTTATTACATCAGGTAACATATGTTACAGCCTCTGATATTAAAAAATTTGCAACAAACTTGCAGATTTATGAGTCTTTTCATATAAGCAAGTAAATACCAAACAATGAAACATATTCATCGACTGCAAATATTTTTTTACTATTTTAACTTTAGTTTTTATACCAAACATTTCACCTTAAAACTGGGTAGGGGTAGGGTTGTTTAATTGCTTATTCCAGAAAAATTATTTAAGCTCGGGAAACAAACTTTAATTTTTCTGTTAGCCAATTGCATAAGCTAGTCAGGAATGGTTAAAAACATTTTGTAAAACACACAGAGAGATTGTGAATGCAAATGATGTTAGCCACACTTGCAAATTTCAATGGGTTATCCGATTTATGTAACGCATATGACACCATAGGAAGCCACATTTTTGTTCAAATGGCTGTCATACGTAGTTAAGATATCCCGTATGCAGACTATATGAATGATTTTTAAAAAGAAATATTTTAATGTCTTCGTTTGTAGCCCTAACTTTCAATTTACTTTTTCTTAATTTGATAAAGTAACGTATGTTACAGGCTCTGACAGACTAACGCCCCAGAGCACAGAGTGCAAACATGTCTTAAAAGACTCGGCTTTCAATTCTCTACAAGATAGGATATGTCTGCAAAATTCCCTAGGCGGGCGGAGCAAACCCATTCTCAGCCATCCGTCTATATTGCTGAGAGGCGAAGGACTATTTAGACGAGCCATACTGTCTTGTGACAGCTTTTGGAACATCTAAAATCAGGCCATTTAGTTGATCGTTATGTAATAGTTACACCATGGGTTG
The DNA here is from genome assembly GCA_964019695.1 of Loripinus fragilis. Classification (NCBI taxonomy): domain Eukaryota; kingdom Metazoa; phylum Mollusca; class Bivalvia; order Lucinida; family Lucinidae; genus Loripinus; species Loripinus fragilis. The sequence continues at coordinate 67,905,670 of OZ026525.1, read as the reverse complement.
TCCGCCTGTATGTGGAGATAATCCACGAGCTTTAGCGAGTGGATTATCTTACGTACAGGTGGACAAACATAGTATAACTATTGTATACCACCTACATCAGTGTAGACCTTGCACATCACGAGATATATCGTGCTAAAGTTGGTAAGGGTGGTATAAAGAGTTGTATTGCACATATAAATAATATACCAATGTAAAATGTCATACATCTCGAATTGTACACCATGCAGACGCTTATATGTTTAATAAGCAAGCTATTGTATGGCCGCTTGGGCGATAATCTACTCGATCAAGCCAGTACTGTCCTGCCACCCAAGAGTGACAGTGACGTTATGTTTTGTTTACAAAGTTCTCAGGGACTTATAATCGATAGATCGCGTGTGTATTAATCCTATCCACATGATAGGATTAATACACAAGTGATCTATCGATTCGCGTTAGCTCAAGTGGAGTGTACATGTACAAGTTAATGTTTTACTTAACAATTGTAAATAAAATATTACGTCATTGTCACTCTTGGTTGGCACGATTGTAGATTATCTTCTCGTTCAGACGCAAAATGCCTGAGACAATAACTTCCGCCAGATGACCGCTGTCCTTTAACGCTTAAAAGGAAGGAGCCCAAGCGCTAGCTGTTTTAGCTGATTTTATTGGTTGACTTTCATTTCCTCGAAGACCACTGGACCATTATTTTCTTCGAATTATCAGTATTTCCAGTTTAAAGAAGTTGACCTGTAGATAATAATTTTTTAGATATGATTATTGTCCGTGTGTGCTTTCAGAAACGTCTCAGTGCTCGTTTCCTATAAGCTCCCAGAACATTACGTTAAGATATGAATTACTGCAAATAATCATGCTGGGGGTGGGGGTGGTGAGTGTATATTATAACTAATTCCCTATTATTCGAAATACTTATAATTCGAAGAAAATCTCTGTTCCCGATGACAATTAAATTCATCTTAGTCAGGCCTCCAGATAAAAGTGCGTATTAGAAAACTATTTTCTCTATTTCTTATCCAAAACATATGGTGTGGGTACTCAAAAGAACCGTCACAATGAGACGGTTCTTGTAGGCACTCAAAAGAACCGTCTCAATGAGACGGTTCTTTTCAGTACCCAAAAAAACATGCTTCAATTGATGGGTAAGAAAATAATTACAATTTTTCGCTAATAAAATTTCCTTATTTGGATCTATGCGGCAGTGAGTGGCAGTGAAAATATATTTATGGAACAGCACACGAGATTTTGATAAGTATAGCGAGAAAAGAGGGATCTGGTGTGTCTGCACATATGCACAGACTCGCCAGAGCCTTTGCTGCTCGCCATGTGCGGATCCAGAGGTGGGGGGCAAGGGGTCCCGACCCTCCTGAAAATAATAGGGTCTCTTAGCAATACTGGTCTGGATCGCCTAAATATCACAAAGCTACCAAGCTGACTTTCAAGATTGGGCCATCGTCGGCCTGTCTGCGAAACGCCATTAAAATGGCGTCTCGCTGGCGGGCCGATGATGGCCCACTTGGATGATGGCGGTATTTGGATCCTCACAAAAAACAAAACAAAAAACAAACGTTGCCAGAGTTGGACCCCCTCTAGCAAAACTTTCTGGATCCGCGCATGCTCGCATACAAAAAGTTTGGATGTAGATCAGTGAAGGCTAGGTTATGCCCATTATCCACAATAAAGGCCATGACACAATACAAGTTGATTTTATTTTCAGCAATCCATTGTGTTCTTATTTCCACTTCAAGTAACAGTTACCTCCCTTTGATAAGATCAGAATTAGAGAGATTAGAAAACAACAGATTCGGTTCCGCTGAACAAAATGGACACCAGAGCTTTAGATAAGAAATATATTTAAACGACAACTCATCCTGAATCACTGGTCCAAATTCAAGATAATTTCCGAGAAATGTTCCTTATATTGCCTTTTACCACAGAGGGACACGAATCTTTACCATTTGTTTAAAAACTATTGTAGGTCAATTTAGGCATCAGGCGATAGTTTCGAAATTGGGGATGGACGAATCTTAATATATTCTAGTATAGGGGTCCAAAATAGCATATTTTGAATTTAAAATGTTGATTTATGTGCATATTTCGGCTAAAAAATCATTGTAGGATGGGTATTTCTACAAGTTTGAGTGAAATACGAAACTAAAATTTCATACCATACAGCCCTGCTTGTGGTGGGGAACATTGCATCGCCTACAGTTGTCAGATGTTTACAATGAGCACCAAAAGTGTCCTGTTTTCTGAGAGATTTTGCCAAAAATCTAATTGGTTATTAAAGGGTTGCCTCTTGATTTTGAATATTGTGTTATATTGATCTACAGACTGAAAGTGAGTGATTGAGCTGGTGACGTGCAGATAACTTTCGTTTTCCATATAAGTTGTGTTGGGGTCAGTGTGTTTTCACTATTGAAAAAGTGTTGATGGGGATATATTAAAAATTCCACTGGTACCTAGTTTTTGGTCATAGGGACTTTATTTTTAATTTGCCAGGTTTCGACTCCTGTGGGGAGTAAGGCAAGTAAGGAAGTGAGTTGATGTGCCTATTTGTTGAAAAGTTATTAAGTTTTTATAAGCATATGCGGCCGCGGGCCTTAAAAGAACCGTCCCGTGATGCCTTACCTCAATAATTGCTGGTTCCTGGTTTACAGGTGGTCAGTAATGGAAAAGCAGGTAACCATTCAGTTCCAATGGTGCCGTTCCAATAACTGGTTACCTGTATTTACATCACTGACAACCTGTAGACTGGGAACCAGCAATTAATGTAGATATGCCACTTTACTCATACAAAAGTCGAACACAAAGTGTTAATTTACTATTTGTCATTAATGTCAACTTTTACTTAATAACATTTTTGAATTACTATTTAATAATTTTCTTCTTTACCACCATATGCTGAATCACACAATCTAATCATTTAGCATCAGTGTAACTTGATATGTGTATCTATTATATTGTAATATGTACCAAATGTAAACATTTAAGGAGCTCTGGTGCTCATACCAACTTTCGGTGTGACTGAATGGAGCAATGCACAATGCAACTTTTTGAAAATTAAATTGTTTTGAAGCTGAAAGGCTACTTTATTTACTGGTTGTTTTTAAACTTCATAAATGATTAATTATTATTTCTATTCCAAAAAAAAATCACTTTTAAATAAGTTCATTAACTCCTTCTTACAATGTCTGTACCTACAAGATAATTATTATTACGTTCTCTTTCACTTTATTCAAACGAAACATAAATTATTTATTACCTAGACTTCTTAATTTTTAGAAACCAGATATACTACCTCGAATTATCAACTGTTAAGATGTACATGCCTATAGCCTCAACATCACAAATTGTTCATTGGGACCCCCTGGATTCGAAACGAAGGTGTCCTCAAAATATTTTTGGTTTGGGCTATGTGAAATTGCATGGTTTCTATGGCAACCCATAGCGAATTTGAGAAGGGGGGTCTGCCTACAAAATGACTCATATCTCAGCTGTTACTTATCCTAGACTACTAAACTTAATACCAAATTAAAGCTTAGACATAGGCCTATTATCTCCTTGTTGCACATGCAAATTATCTAATTTGCATATTCATAAATATTTATGAAAACATTAAAAATGTGGTTCACGAACGGGGGTATACGTATAGGATCAATAATATCTCAGCTGCTTTTAGTCGTAGATTACTTAAATTGGAACTAAAATAAAGCTTAGACATAGGCCTTTCATTCCATGGTCAAATATGCAACGTATCGTATTTGCATAATTTGCATATTCATGAATATTAATAAAAACGCTAAAAAATAAGGGAAACTCATTACAAATATAAATAGGCTGATTTCATACCAATTTTGTCATTGTTGCATGTTTTAATATAATCAATGTTACAATTTGACAGGTCCATTCATCCAGTAGTCCTATATGAATATCATCTCATTTGAATATTCATGAAAATGCACGAAAGCTTAAAAAAATGAGGGAAAATCACGTAAAAACTATAAGCCTAGGGGAGGGGTTAAGGTACGATCTATTCTGCATTCCTAGGGCCTTTTAGATTCATGCCAAATTGTTCAGTGTGACCCTCAGAATGTGAAACGAAGTTCCCCTCAAAAGAAATTTGGTATGGGCTACGTGAAAATGCATGGTTTCCATGGCAACCTCTTATATGATTCTAGAGATTGGGGGTAGGCCTACAAATTCAATAATATCTAGGGTTCTACTTATTCTAGAGCACTACAATAGGTGTCAAATTAAAGCTTAGACTTATTTCTTTCTTCCTGTGGTCAGATTTGTAATCATCTAATTTGCATATTTATGAATATTAATGAAAACCTACAAAAATGAAGTAAAATCATAAAAAAAACATAAATGAACATATTTCAGCACAAATACATCATCAAGCCACCATTGTTGCCAGTTTTGATATCCTCAGTGATTCATTTCGATAAGTTCTTTTATCAATGGGTCTTATATGAAAATTATCTCATTTGCATATTCATGAATGTTAATGAAAATTTTGTAATGAAAGAAAAAATCTTAGAAAATTAAGGGATGTACATATAAAATGACAAATGTTTCACCTACCATGTATTCCAGTGTATCAAACGTGGTGCCAATTCAATACTTAGACATTGTACTTTTACCATATGGTATAATATGAAAAATATTTATCATGAATATTCATGAATTTTCATGTAAACAGAAGAAATGAATGAAAAATTGCTGAAAAATGATAGGTGTGCACTTCCAAAATAACTCATATCTCAGTAGTTAAGTGCCCAATAGAGCCAAACCTGTTTTTAAGTCAATGCATAGACACAACATGCTTACCAAAATGATTCAATTCATAACACATCAAATTTAAATTCTCATGAATATTGATGAAAACATGAGAAATTAGAGAAAATACAGGAAAATTAATGGGGTATACCTACAAAGTGATTCATATCTTAACTTTCAATTGCCCAATAGTAGCAAGCATGATACCATTTCAAACTACATAATCCTAAGTGTTTTTAGTAAAAGAAAAAAAGTATAAGATTTATAGCAGCTGATATATGAATAATTTTGTAGGTACACTGCTATCAATTTGTATACATTTTTTTCTTGTGTTTTCAAAGTTTTTAATAATATTGATCTTAAACAAATTAGATAATTCTTTTATCTTCCCACTGGGTAAAACTGTTATGCATAGACTTAAATCAAGTATATTGTTTGCTACTCTAGGGCAATTAGCAGCTAAGATTTTGGTAATTTTGTAGGTATACCCCATTCATTTTTCTGCGAGTTTTCTCTTTATTTTAATCTTTATACTAATTTACATGAATATGTAAATGAGACAACTGGCAAATATTACCATTGAGATAAAGGGCTGTGTCATAGCAATAAGTTTGCACCTTGTTTGCTACGTAAGGGCTATAAGCTACTGAGATATGAGTCATTTTGTAGGTGTATCCCCTTAATTTTCAAGTATTTTTCTCAAAATGCTCATGGTTTCATCAATATTCATGATTATTATAATATGACCATTTTAAATTTGATAATTTGTTAAACAAACTATTGTCTTAGCATTAGATTAAAACCAATTTTGGTACTCTAGGGCACTTAGCAATTGAGATATTATTGAATTTGTAAGTACCCCCCCCTTGATTTTTCCGTAATTTTTCATTTATTTCTTCTGTTTGAATTAAAATTTATAATTATTTATGTAAATAATTTTTCGCAGCTGACCTTAAGGTAAAAGTATTGTGTCTAAGCATTGGTTTGGCACCATGTTTGATACACTAGGGCGCATAGCAGCTGAGATATTGGTAATTTTATACATACACCCCTCAATTTTTCTGAGATTTTATCTCTCATTTCTAAAGTTTTCATTAATATTAATGAATTTGGATACTAGATAATTTGCATATCTGACTACCAAATTAAACTGCTATGTCCAGGGATTAGTTTGGTACCATATTTAGTAATCTAGGATGAGATGTTGTTAAGATATGAGTATTTTTGTACGTATACCCCCATTCTTTACAGTCGCATAATGGGTTGCCATGGAAACCATGAATTTTCAAAAAACAAAGAGCAATTATTTTTGAGGACAATTTTTTGCTTTTAAGTGGTCCTATTTGACAAATTTAGGCACATAATGAAATGTCCTATGTGTTCAATTTAGGTCTGATTACCCCGTTGCATACTATAGTATACCCATGGTTTTTTCCATCATTTTTTAGATTTCATTAATATTCATGAATATGCAAATGAGATAATTTCCATATAGGTCCACTGGATGAAAGAACTTATCAAATTGAATCACTGAGGATATAACAACTGGCAACAATGGTGGTTTGATGATGTTTTTGTGCTGAAATATGTTCATTTATGTTTTTTTTACGATTTTACTTCATTTTTGTAGGTTTTCATTAATATTCATAAAATATGCTAGTTAGATGATTAAAAGTTTGAACACAAGAAAAAAGAAATGTGCCTAAGCATTAATTTGACACCAATTTTAGTGCTCTAGGATAGGTAGAACCCTAGATATGATTGAATTTGTAGGCCTACCCCCCAATCTCGAGAATCATATAAGAGGTTGCCATGGAAACCATGCATTTTCACGTAGCCCATACCAAATTTCTTTCAAGAAGAACTTCGTTTCATATTCTGAGGGTCACACTGAACAATTTGGCATGAATTTAAAAGGCCCTAGGAGTGCAGGATAGATTGTACCTTAACCGCTCCCCTAGGCTTATAGCTTTTACGTGATTTTCCCTCATTTTTTAAGTTTTCGTGCATTTTCATGAATATTCGAATTTGATAATATTCATATAGGACCACTGGATGTATGGACCTGTCAAATTGTAACATTGATTATTTGAAAACATGCAACAATGACAATATTGGTATGAAATCAGCCTATTTATATTTGTAATGATTTTCCCTTATTTTTAGCGTTTTTATTAATATTCATGAACATGCAAATTATGCAAATACGATACGTTGCATATTTGACTATGGAATGAAAGGCCTGTGTATAAGCTTTATTTTAGTACAAAGGGATACTTGCATCAGTGCCCACGCATGGATTTTCCATAAACTTTGCGTAATATTTACTCATTATATACAAACTATGAAAATGTATTTATGAAATTAGATAAATAAGAATAAGGCTTGGGAAGCAACCCTGACGTGCTCCACCTTTGAGGTGGCACCTGTCTCTAAATTTCCATGTCCTAAATCTATAGTTTTGTTTATTTCTATGATTTGTCATCCAGATTGAATTCAAAATACCATAGGCATTATATAAATACCAGGAAACCATTCGGATAAAATTATGGTTTACGTTTTCTGAACAAGTGATTATAAAATTTCAATATTTTTTTTTTCAAAAATTTACAAAACATTCAACATAAAATTCCAAAGATAGATATGTTCTAGTCTTTGTCAAGATATCATATTATCACAAAAACATGCCATATATATACTGCTGATCTGACCCAAACTTCATGAAAATCCAAAACCAGTAATTTTGTTATTTCCTACCTCTTATGGGTATAGGTCAGATTTAGCAAATTTAATTATTTAGATGAAATGAATCATTAACTCGACAGAAGGAGGTTGTTTTTAAATCTACTTCCACTTTTCTTAAAGAAAGACATGTTTAGACAATTTCAAATGATTCAATAGCCAGAAATGCCAAAGGTCATGGCCCCATGTCATGGCACTATGGGGCCAAGACAATGTGTATCACTTCCTCAAGTCCTGCATGATATCTTTTAAGAAACATACTATCCTATCAATAAACGTGTGAAAACAAGAAGACCAAATATTTCCCTTTAAATCCCAACTGAACTAGAGTAACCACATTTTGGTGCCGTGACCAGGATTAAGTGTAACAGAGTCATATCAAAGGTAACACAGAACAGTGTTCTACATGAATATGTGAGGTCCAGAAATGAAATTGTATGCCTGGAATATACAGCCAGCCAAAGAATAAATGTTGCCATTTGATGGAAATCAGCATCAGTTTTACAAAACAGAATAAACAGAGAAGATTTAAGCATTATTTTAGCAATACCTTTGAAGCCAAGAGTTCTCTGTGACCAAAATGGTTAATTTTAACCAATAGGTTTGACAGGGGGTTATTCTTGTGAACCAGGTTTATTAATGAGGCTTAAAATTATAAAACCATAGATATAAGGTTCTTCTCCTGAATGAACTGACTTGTCATAAGCTTCCTCTTCTGTATGAATTAAAATTCTTAATAATGTTACATATCAAGTGTAACATTGGTTAGATGTAGTTTTAACGTTCAAAACTAGATGTGGTAATACCGGTGTCACCATATTGTATCGTGTTGGGTAATATTATTGGCACCCATGAAAAATGGTCCGGAGGGTGCAAGGTAACCTAAATTGGATGCCGGGGTAATATAAAAGACAAAAATTCTTGAAAATTTTTTAACCGTTTTGCAATATATCTTTCCAATCTACATAACCAGCCATTTTTCGAACATTAATGAGGGTGGGACGGTAATCGCACATAAACCCAACAGAATTTCTCTTTTGGTCAGTCTAGCCTCGAATGATCATACATAATTATAACCCTTGCTGAAAAATCATTGCACCTAAATCACGAGTTTCTTCACCTTACATAAGCTTAACTAAGGAAATGCCATGAATTTCGCGTGACGAACAAGTTAGTTCTTATATACCGTATTTGCTTTAATACAACGTATTACAAGAAGCACCAACGTATTACAAGAAGCACGTATACTCTCTATAAATGCCACCTTTCTTCAATACTTGATATAATATACAAATAAATATCGCATCGGTTAATAAATGTATTTATCAGCAAAATTAATACAGTGTTTCCTGTCCCTTTGTATAAGTATAGAGAGTCCCTGCTTCTACCGAAATTGCAAAAACGGTTCCGCTCCGCTGATGAAAATGGCCACCAGAGCTAAAAATAGAAACATGTTTAATTGACATCCCCTAAACCACTGGTCCAAATTCAAAATACTTCCACACAAATGTTTCCCATTTTGCCCTCTTGTAAACATTTTGCTACCAGAACCATAACTAAATAGTTTGTTTTTAAAGTAAGTAAGGGTGCAAAGATCAGGAATCGATACAATCAAGTACCACACCTGACCCAGGATACCAATGGGAAAGTGACAAACTCACAGTTATACACCACAAACGAGAGCAAAGAGGTCAACCCTTTCCCAGCAGGTGACCACAAGGCACAAAACAGACGCCCACAAAGGGAGGCATATCAAACACAAGACAGGAAAACCCCCATAAAATATCCACAGGAGCAGTACCGCCTTGGAACGCCAGTAAAATATTTTACTGGATGGCTTAAACCGTTTTTAAACAGCAACTCCTCATGAGTCAGGTCTCATGTGAGCGATCCATGACCCCCAGGACACTCTTGTCTTATATCTCAATTCGAACCTGTGTCTCATTGAGATGGGTCTTTTGAGTAAACACAATACATGTTTGGCTGAGAGATGGAATTTTCATTTACACACTCTTGTCTGGAGACCTGTAATACCCCTATTCCACACAGGCCCCGAATCCCACGAATTGACACGAATTTAAAAATATTTGGATTCGTGGCTGAACCGTACTTAGTTCGTGAAGATCGTAACTGATTCGCACAGTCTGTAGTGAGTTCTTGCAATTCGTAGGTCTATCGGGAATTCGGCTCAAAAGTTTTGAACTGTTCAAAACTTAGGCCACGAATTCCCCGATTCGAAAAGTCGTGCGTGATTTGTACCAAATTCCTAAGGCAGTCTTGGACATCGTACTACCTGAATCGTAATCGATTCGGAGACGCTTTTGGGCATTCGTAGCTACTCTTAGCTCATTCGTGGGGAATCGGGAGATTAAGCCAAACAATAAAACCAAGGAAGAGATAGTAGAAGGATTTTCCCTAAGATTAATTACCCCGTCACGCGCATGTGAGCAGTCCTAGAAAGTGAAACAGATTTGGCAGAATCAGGATCAGTCAGTAGCTCCTGGCTGGTGATTTTGCCAATGGCGAACTGCCATATTTTTCCAAGTCAAAAAGTCTGGGTCAGGGCCTCACGACTTTAACGCAGTTGTTTTCTTCTAGCTATATAAGAAGCCGTTTTCAACACTCGAGTTGCAGGATCAATTCTACTGCTGCTTTACAAGGAACATTCATTTTGGAACTGATGCCCTGAAGCATGTATGTGCCTTTTTTATAACTATCGTGAGTGAAAATCTCGTGAATCGTGGCGAATCGTCGCGGATTTCTGTTAATTCGTGCCGAATTTGTGCTGCATTCGGCATATTCTTAACGAATTCGTAATTGATTCCTTAACTTTCGTGCAGCATGTTCTAATGTTATTTTGCTAATCGTAATGAATTCTTGCGCGATTCCAGCCGAATTGAGCCAATTCCCCCGAATATTCGTAACGACATCGTATCCGAATCGGGACTGACTTGTAGAACATCACGATTGGAGAAAATAATTTAATGAAACCTCACGAATCCCCCCGAATAAGAAAAAAAATCAATTCGTGGCGATTCGGGCGATTCTTGGCCTGTGTGGAATAGGGGTATAAGCAAAGCTAATCTTCAAAGCACCAATCACAACACATACTGTCTGTTTTGGCATTGGCTAAAACGTTGTAGATGTCCCTTTGACAAACAGTGTGGACCCAGATCTTGCTGATCCAGTATGAGCAGTGTGATCTGGAGCCATGCTGTTTGTCTTGGTACTTACATAAGCCAGTGGTGGTGGCAAGTGTAAGCAACAGATGACTTGGGCTTATTGGTATGTGGTGTGTGATAATGGCATTTCCTGGTCTCGAGGTTATAAAACTTGAGTTCATTCTCAAACTCAAAATAAAGCGCAATGACTGGCTGCTTGTGGACATTTGTCCGCAAGCAGCCAATCATTGCGCTTTATTTTGAGTTTGAGAATGAACCTCGAGGCCTGGTCATACTCACATGCTTTTTGGGCAGGCAACATTTTACAATTGCATTTTTGCGACCGCTTTAAGGGTTGATATGTAATCTTCTTTACTTAAAAGTTATAAAATGATGATTAATCTTTTAGTGAAAATTGCTGAAAATCTCCCTTTAGAAGTCACTCTTATCTTTTAATGAGAATTATTGAACATGAAATGAAAATTTTCTAATAGTATTTTTCTATAGCAAGTTGTAATGTTAATGAGACATCGTATAAAATGTAATAAGCTTAATGATCCTGAGATAGTAAATTCCATGAAAACCAAGGGCGAACCAGAGGAGGGGGGGGGGAGCAGGACACCCTCCCCACCTGAAAAATTACAAAAGATAGGGTTTCTTAGCAATACAGGTCCAGATCCCCTGAAAAATCACTAAGCTACCAAGTCAGCATTCAATTTTGGGCCATTATTGACACGCCAGCGAAACGCCATTTAAATGGCGTTTCGCTGGCGAGCCGATGATGGCCCGTTTATAGATGTATTTGCTTGGATCGAATCTCCCCTCTAAAAAAAAAAAAAAAAAAAAAAAAAAAAAAAACTTATCAAAGTTTTGCCTCTGATAAAACTTTCTGGATCCGCGCATGAAAACGTTAGATTATATTGGATTGGTGGAAACTAAAATTATTGACATTTTTTCATCAGGGTCCGGAATTACAATGCCTCCTTAGAGTTAAGGAAGACTTAAGTTAAGTAGTGATTTTTCAGGATGCGAAAAATAACGTTTAAAACTGATTAAAATCAAAACAGTTTTAATTTTTCTGAAGATCACAATGTTATCTTTGACCACAAATACCACTTCGATCCAGGCAATTATTTAGCATTTAATATAGCATGTTGAAATATCAATACATAACTTAAGTCTTGCCTTACTTTAAGGAGGCATTGTAATTTCGGGCCCAGGTTGCTATATATTTTAGAAATGGTAAAGGCCAGTAAACCACAAGGGGAGTTGCAGTACTTGTATTAGAATCCATGAGACATGCTTACAAATTTGATCCAATTTCCGATAATGACATTATCTGGGTAAAGATTCTAAAAGACTCTAATCATATGCAGAATGACTAGGTAGTAGTACTGTTGATTATTCTAAAGCTTGTAGAATAGTCGTAGCATGAGAGTTCATGACGTAAACATATTTCCTGACCACTGTGCGATCATTTTTATGTTTTAGAACTAAGTTTTCGCAATGCTTTTATGTTTTCAATTTTAGCAACACTTGGTCGCGATGAAAGTTGTAGAGGGGACTTATCGCCAACTATTCCAACAGGTCTGAAGCTTGTGGCAAACAGATTTTTGTGTACATAGATGAAAATTTTGCAATACATTAAATTCGTCCAAAATCACTAAGCCTTTTATGGACAAGTAAAATTCGCATAGGTGTGAGTCTAAAATATTTGCTTGTAGAGAATATCCCGTTATTCAAGGGTGTTTATAACATAAAACTGCCCTTTGCATACTCATAATATACCGATCACGTGCAGGTTCAATTATGAGCTTTCTCTTTCAATTATACTTGAACAAGCCATCCGTCGCTTTAGTATGTGAGTTAGGGTGGTGCAGTGTAGTTTGTTTGACTGCCACCATGGACTTGGTTAAGTGCGCTTTGCTTAAAATCTTCTAAAAGCAGCATCTATGCACAGAGTTTACTGCAGCATCTTGGATGTTGGAACCCTTTGGAGAAGCTGGTGGGGATATTCCTAAAATGTTTTCATCGAATAAGACGCGGTTAAAAGTTATTGCGAAAAACATATAACAGCTGGAGTTTGTAAAAGATAAACTTGCTTGATCAAAATTATGGTGTTGTTTATAAGTAGTAAGACTAAAAAGCGAGGGTTGAATGTTGTAAGCAGTAGAAAGATTTGCATGGTAGGAAATATCGTAAGCTAACTACCAAGAAATGTTTTCACATCAAGTGATTCAGGATAGAATAGATAATATTAACGTTAAGAAGATGTTACTAACATATATGGTATTATTGTTTCAGCTTGTGATATGACGTTGAAAAGAAAATCCTTTGGGTGAAAAGAAGAAAACCTTGGAAAATTGTTTTTAAAAAATGGTATAATAGAGATCGACTGTTCGTATTTTGTTAAAGAATACAAGATCGGCTCAGAATGCATATGATGGAACTTTGGATGATAACTATTTACGTTCTAGGTATTTTCAACAAAAAAAAAAGAATACAAAGGACTCGCAGAATTTAAAAAAAGAAAATACAAAGAAAAGGGGTACGTGCATTAAGAGGCTATTTTGGCCCCCCTATGAGGTCAAAAATTAAAGATTGCTCTTCTTAAGTTTCTTCTTGTTAGTTTATTAGAACAATAGCCGAAGTGTAAAGTTCTGGTATTGATTTGACTTTTACGGTTGCTATGGTAACAAAGATGGCCGCCAAAATAGGCTGAAAATAGAAGTTTCTTTTTTGGTATTTGCTTGTGCTGTTAACTAATTCTTAAAAAAATCGGTCTCCAAAAACCTCAAATTTGGCCTAAAATGGCAATTTTTCTATTTTAAGCCTATTTTGTTGGCAATTTATGTTACCATAGCAACCGGTAAAAGTAAAATAAATGCCGGAATTTTACCGTTGGGCTATTCTTATAATAAACCAATAAGATGAAATTGGTGAAAGGCAACTTTCAGTTTTTGGCTCTAGAGGGGGCCAAAATAGCCCCTTAATGCACGTACCCCTTTAATAAATATGTTTAATGATGCTATGCACAAACATCAGTAAGCTGCCTGGATAATAATCGATAAAATAAAGCTAGACACTGTACAAACAGATAAATAAAACCATTGTACAGATGGTACTATCATTTGCAGAAATAACCTACACCTGAGAATAGTCAAGATATAGATGAAAGTAAACAATATGTCAAAATGACTTTACTGATTTTGAAACTTCCTACCAGACTTGTACTTTAGATAACTACTCCCTGTCTGCCGAAAGCTGAAAAACAAAATAATGATTTGATAAGAAATGAAATGCTTAAAACAGCAATATCACTTATGTCTTAACCCATAATGCAAGCTTTAAATGTTATTCCTACCTCTGGTAAATTTCAAACTATCATTCCTGTATACAGGGAAATGAGTTAGATGTTAATAATTACCGAGAAATCATTTTTAGCAGTTGTTAAGGTTAATTGTTTTGTCATTTTTCATAATTGGCAAAGAGCTAGTCTAAGAGAGTATTTTTATATAGAAGGCTTTAGCAGGCTTTAAGAACAACACCATACATCATACATCAGATCATTATTTTGTTTTTAAAAATTATTTGACATATTTATGTTTGAAATTATAGAAACGGTAATAGATTGTTGCTTGTTTTATTGATTTACTCCGCAAAAGAGATGATACATCGATAAGTATGTATAGTTGTCTTGATTCACATCAGAAATAAGGGTGAGGTTAGTAAAATGAAACTAATTTAAGCCCTCCAGTAAATAAATTATTTACTGACCGTTCCATGGCATTGCTTCTTCTGTGAATAATATTGTTATTTATAGTTAGTGTCTGTCTTGCTGTCTTGTCTGTTCATTGCAGCCTTGTGGTCACCTGTTGGGAAAAGGCTAACCTCTTGGCTCTCTTGTATGTATTGTTTTCTTGTGTTTTTGTCACTTACTCATGTGGTGTCCTGCGTCAGGTGTGGTACTTAATTGTATCGATTCCTGATCGTTCCCTACTTCCTTTAAAAAAGCTTTTAATACAGTATGGCATGATGGTTTATTCCTCAAACTTCAGGAAGCTGATATTTGTGCGAAAATAATTATATCAAGTTATAAAATCGATGTACAATGGTACATAAGCTAAAATTAAATGTTATCAGATAATGGCAGATCCAATTGACATTACAAAACGGGTCGATCAAGGTAATGTTTTAAGCCCTCTTTTATCAATTAACATTTTCATAAGTGATTTAGGAGATGATATCTTAGAAACTGAGGCATCCGAGTTATACGACTCTAAAATAAGTTATTTGCTGGTGATTTGCTGCTTTTATCAACGTCTGCAACTAAATAACATGCCACATAAGTAGATTTAATGAATTGTGTAATAGATGGATTTCATCCTTTAATCCTGGTTAATCAAAAAAAAAATGATACTTACTAAAAATGTCAAGAAAGATTGTGCTAGATTTGTCGTTTTTATCCTTAAAGGGTATTACAGAGCAAAAAATAATATTCTATTTTACTCAATCAGGCATAAACCATTGTGCATTTAGTAGCAATATTGATTGAGCTGCACGACCACGGGTCAGGCCTCAGACTCAATGACGGCTCTAACGTAAAGCTTTAATCGGTGAGTTGGTGCCTGATGCTAATCTGCAGCTGGGCCCACCGTGGCTCAACTAGCTCTGACTATCTGTGAGTCGTGAGCCTTGTTCGTTGTTACTTAAAAGTGTGTTAATTTGATTATATTGTTTCTCCATGATGATATATTGCAATAGTTAGATAACATCCATGCGAGCTTAACACTTTTTGTGCTTCAACAACAGCAGAATCTAGGGCGAAGATTTGTTACCAGTAAAATACATTTAAGCCCCACTCCACATTGGCTTAGGCTGCTGTCTAAGGCGATGGTTCTATTGTTTTTGATTTGTTGTTGATTGCTATTACTCCCATTGTGGGATTCTGTGATTGATCTATGTTTTGTTGTGTGTTACTTTAGTCCATTCTAGCTTTGCAATAATCTTGATGGGAAAGAGAGCTGGTTGCTTTGCTTATTTGCCTCCCTGGTGTCTCGTGGTTGTTGTGTAGCATTTCCACGCGGTGCCATTGGGTTTTCTTCAGTTTGTGATTGTGGTATTTACTGATCATACTCACATATTACTTTTGTTTCTGCATTTGATACGGTATAAGTAGCCCGCGTTTCTTCTGTAAGCGAACACACACACACACACACACACACACACACACACACACACACACACACACACACACACACACACACAGAGAGTTGTATTTAGAGTACATGTATGTGATATCTATCTTAGATAGCCGTTCGTTAAGCTTATGGTACCATTTTAATTTTACTTCACCCAGAACAACCCTCACTCAGAACAATATTTCATTTTCATCAAACATATGATGAAACACGTCTGTCCTCGATACCCTAGGACCCTGGATCGCTCATTCGAAACCTGGTTATGAGAAGATGATATTTAAATACAAATCTATTTTCAGCTCTAGCAGCAATATTTTGGGTAATATTTGAATTTGTGCAGCTGGTTAAGGGGGAAGTGTCTTTTAAAGATATTTCTTTCTTTTTATTGCGATCGTTAGATGTCTGTTTTCCGCCGTGCGTCGTACATCGTGTGTCATGTGTCTTGCATCGTAAACAATTGCTTCAAATGACATCTCCTCCTAAACCTAGATTTCTGACTGGACTTTGACCAAACTTGGAAGGTGTGATCCTTATATGGTCCTCTTCAGTAATTGTTCATATGGTTTTGGTATGTTGCATATCTAAGTCACACATTATAAAATAGATTTAAACATCTTCTAGTCTGATACCACAAGGCCTAGAGACTGATATTTGGTATGTATGTAGCATCATCTAGTGGATATTTACCAAGTTTGTTCAAATTGTACCTCTGAGGCCGAAAATGGGACTGTCGCGGGTAGCCTTATATAGGGAAAACATGAACAATCTTCATTGGCTAAAACCACAAGGCCTAGAGCCTTGATATTTGGTTTGCTACATCGTCTAGTGAATTTTACCAAGCTTGTTCAAGTTATGCCACTGGGTCCAAAATGGCCTCTCCCTCGGGGAAAAAAAGTTTTACATAGGCGTATATTGGGTAAACATGAAAAAATCTTCTTGTCTGAAACTAGACGACATAAGGCCTTGATATTTGATATGCACATGCAGCATCATCTAGTAGACCTTTACTAAGTTTCTTCAAATTATGCCCTATTGGGCCAGAAACACATCTGCCCTGTGGGTCATATGTTCTACATAGGCTTAGAGTGTATGAGGAAAACAATTCAAAACATCCAACTGTTTTCTTATCTGAAACCAAAAGGCTTAGGGCATTGACAGCATCTACTATTGGACATTTACCAAGTTCGTCCAAACTATGTCCCTATGGCCAAAACTGGCCCCATCCAAGGGGTCACATGTTTTACATATTATGCTTATATAGGGAAAATTTGAAAAAAAAAATATTCTCGTCTGAAACCACAATGCTTAGAGCCTTCATATTTGGTATGTAGCATCAACTAATGTGTTTCAAGAGTTTAAGTGTCTCCCGTTTTTCTTTTTTTTAAACAGCTTTAAATTAAACCTAGAAGAACGGTACTTAGCATGTGGATTTAAATGCACACCGCGTAACTAAAATTATTTTTGGGAGACGCCCTTATTTGTAAATGAACCCCACTTCCCTGTACAAAAGAATAACTTAATTGTTTTTTCCTATGAATATACCCATGTGTACCCCTATAGATACACGTGGTATATTTGCATTGCTATGATGATATATACTAGCCTACAGGAATATCTATATCCGCTGATTCAACGAAAATCTATTCCGCAAACGTCACTCGTCACACTTGACACACACACGCACGCACACACGCAATTGTGAAATTCTATATGGGTCATAGACCGTGCCGTATTGAAAGCAGGCAAATATAAGGCTTAAGTATGAAACCTGCATGCACATAAAGCACCTTCCATTTCAATTCATCGACTCTTTTGTCCTACGAGGTAATTTGTCATGGTTTTGTCGTCTACTGATTTTTTTTCAAAATCAGTTTTTTTTTGTGGTTGTTTTTTTTTCTATTTATTTTTTCGGTAATATCAGTAGAGTGTCAAGCAGATTGGATCCAGATTATGCCCGTCGGGTCTGATCTGGGTCTAAATTGTTTGCAAAGGTTATCAGCAGACGACACCAGTAAGTAAAGAGTTTATGAAGACAATTCAAGCAAATTAGAGGGTTGACGAGAATTAGCGAATCGGGGATATACATTAAACTTCAAGAGCATCAAATATTTGCTTGCTTAAGATATTTTCGCTGATTAACTTTGTCAACAGCCGAAGCCAAGTTCAGGCTAAAATGTTGAGCATTATCTGGATCTATACTGTTTGAAAAACTACTTGTATTCCTGAAAGACATATTTTTAGAAAATAATTATCTCAAAAGAAAATTCAGCACAGGACAACAACAACCCAGCATTTAAGGTTTAGACAATACTATTACTTGAATCGCCTTTTAAATGCATCGGTTTTAGATGTACACTGAAGTTTATAAATCAGTATAAGCAGTGAATCATAGCCTAATGCGCGAAGATTGGTCCAGTTAAGCAATTTTAGCGTGTAGCTGCGGCTGTTTTCATCAGTTTAAACACGTGTTTTGGGTGCTCAAAAGAACCGTATCATCGAGACGGTTGTTTTGAGTACACACAAAATATTTTTTGCAAATATTTTTTGGTTGAGAAATAGGATAAATAATTTTCTGTTACGCACTCTTATCTGTAGGACTGACGAATTACCTCCACTGACCCCTCTATTTATATCGATAGGTTCACTTGGGGACTAATTCAGAGAGGAGCGGCAAAAACACACCAAAATTCCATCTAATCCCAGCCTATACAAAAACTCACATTTATGTGGAAAAAATTAATTCAATTACGCGGTCAACATCTAACTTCGTTTCTCTAATTTATTTTTCAATTAAAATCACCATTAAAGAATAATTAGCAAAAAACGGGGGTCACTTAAGTCCTGGAAACACTATAGTTTGTTCAAATTACGCCCCTTGGGCCAAAAATGGACTCATGCAGGGGACCACATGTATTACAAAGGCATATATTGGGAAAACAAAACTTTTCTTGTCTGGAACCACTAGTCCTACAGCATGTTCCATCATCTAGTGAACCGCTGTCAAGAACAGCTTATAGAGCGGATATGGCGACCGCTGAATTTAGTGATGTAGTGGGTGTAGGTGTCAAATGAGTTGAATGTGGTGGATGATTGACCATCTAGATATCCACATTCAGGGATGACAGCGGCAGCAACAGCGGGCTTGTGAGCGCGGGCGTTGTTCTGATGTCAGTTCCTCATGCATTGTTTCATTGATTATATTTTGACGAAGCTGTCACAGAAGACATACGTTAAACGTGTAACTTATAGTAAAAAAAAATAGTTTTCTTATTTCTCAGCCAAAACATATGTTTTGGGTACTCAAAAGAACCGTCTCAGTGAGACGGTTCTTTTGAGTACCCAAAATAAATGTTAAACTGATGGGTAAGAAAAAAATACAATTTTACGCTAAAACATTTGTTTATCTTAACCTGTGTAGTTATAGCATACATATATGATTCCTGGGCCCGGAATTACAATGCCTCCTTAGAGTTAAGGAAGACTTAAGTTAAGTATTGATTTTTCAGGATGCGAAAAATAACGTTTAAAACTGTTTAAAATCAAAATAATTTTAATTTTTCCGGAGATCACAATGATATCTCTGGCCACAAATACCACATCGCTCCAGGCAATTTATTTAGCATTTAATATAGCATGTTGAAATATCAATACTTAACTTAAGTCTTGTTTAACTTTAAGGAAGCATTGTAATTCCGGGCCCAGGTAGTCAACAAGCTGAACCTTTAAAACAGACGTCACAGACTTGGTTGTTGCAAAGGGTGAGGAAGAAAGGAAGAAAAGTTACAGTCTTTAGATTCGTTTTCATCGACACGGGTATTAATCGGCTTATGGGTCACTGTCTTGCCACGCCCCAACTGGTTCCTATCTCCGTTAGCTTTACAAGAGACCGGGACATTGCATACCACGTGGTGATACAGTGACCGAATAGCTGTATAATACAGCTCTAAAAGCTCAGATGCTAACCTAATAGTTTGGGTTTAGATGAAACTGTTTCGGGGGTTTTACGGGTTACAGTGCCCTTAAAGTGTACATTCACTTATAACAAAGTAACCCAAATTGACCTGAAGAGCTTTTGTGATAAATGGCACCACCTATATCTAAATTTGGTACATGTAACGTATAAACACTAACAATCCAAAAGCTTTTTTATCATGGCATTTTGCCATTTGCTTTTTAAACTGAACCTAAGCATTAAAGCTGCATAGTCTGTAACTTTTGATTTTCTAATTTTAAAAATAAAGTTTTTATTTTTCAAGAACACAGTAAAAATACTCAAATTCAGGTAAACATTTTACCATTTTCGTAAATTTTAACAATATATCACTATCAAAACAACTGCATTTATGTTAAAATTCAACGGTCTAGAATTATTGGAGGGACGCAAATAATTACCAACAAGAGAAAAATACACCTATTTGATAAGATAATTCACTTTTCCATGCAGTTTTCAGCTGTACTGAACATTTTTATTGTGAAAACATAGCTTAATTCTACTTTTACAAATGCTTTAAAAAGAAAATAAAATTTTTCGAAAAATGTTCATAGTTACAGAGTATGCAGCTTTAAAAAAAACACAAAAAAAACTCGATTTTTTTATGTTTTTCACATTGATTTTCGGCGATAACTTTTTTTATTATTGATTTTAGTAAACTGTGTTCGCGATGAAAGTTGTAGAGAAAAATTAGCGCCAACTTCTCCAAGCGGTTCCAACATCATAGAAACTGCAATTAACTCTGCGCATAGATGCACTCTTTGAGCATTTTAAGCAAAGTGCAAATAAACTAAGTCCAATATGTCAGTCAAAAAGTTACATTGCACCGCCCCGATTCAATAAGAGAGGCGATGGATGGCTTGTTCAAATATATTGGAAATCGCGCCTGATTCGCCCGTGCGTTAAGCTAGTTGGGTCATCTCGAAACTGTCCGTTTAGGAGCACGTGCAAAAGAGAAAAATGGCGTGTCATGCGATATCACAGCTTCTGTACCTACAAATAATCATGCTCATAGTAGATTCTGAATATGTACGGTACATTCTGAGTCTACATACGGCAGGATTATGCTATAAACAACCGTTGAATAACTGTATATACACCGCTTGTGAATATTCTTTTGAGACGAACCCTTTCTGTCACGCCTCTACGAATTTTACCTGTCAATAAAAGACTTAGAAAATTGGGCTGAATTCAATTTATTGCAAAATCTTCATCTATGTACACAAAAATCTGTTTGTGCCAGAAACTTTGGACCTCTTGGAGAATCGGCGCTAATATTTCTCTACAACTTTCATCGCAAACACAGTTTGCTAAAATTGATAATAAAAAAGTTACGGCCGAAAATCAATGTGAAAAACATAAAAAAAATCGATAGTGGAATCTATTAAGAATTACGTAACCTTTTTAAACGAAAATCATCCTTATATAGCCGCAACGTGAGAATCCAGTCTGTCTAGTTTGTGATTGTGTATTTGCAAATGTCTGATTTGAGGGCCATGAAACGGACCGGCACATAAATCTGCGAGTTGATACTTTATGTTTTAATCAGACATTGTAAATCATAAAAATGCTTTATAGCCGAGTCGACCGGTTTGATTTTTCGCTCATCGATTTCATATTTTCTCGTGACATAAATGTATGCCAGAAGTTTAAATCTTTTAAATCAGAATTAATCGACGAGGGAGCCGTTAGCTAGATGCTAAGCAGCTTACTTAGACTTTTAATTCAAACGTTAGATTAACACTTACCATGCCTCGAGTATGCTGGATATATCCCGTTTTGAAAACTGCGTGAATCCTGATCAGCTGGCTTCTCGAATCCACACTGTTTCCACTCTGTAAGTACAGGATAGTGTCCGGAATCCTGCGAGCAACTTGGATAATAAAAACAGGGAGGAGTGTTGTACATTAAGATATTCAGCATGCTAAGGGTTAACTTCTATACATTAGAGGTAATATAGGTGAATGAGTTTGTTGCTCCCATAGCGACAACTAATGTCCGTCCAAAAGATAGATCATTCCAATGCCATCGTGAGACGAGGTTTGCACACATAGTACATGTATACTAAATTTTAGGAAATCTGGGAAATATATTTAAAATTGTTTACGCCTCTCAGTATCAGTGGTATACTATGATCGATCATTATCGTCCGGATGCTTGGTATAACTGCTTTATTTCGATTATTGATCCTATTACTATCTATATTACTATTTCTATTATTTCTATTACCATAACCATATCTATTACTATTTCTATTACAATTTCTATTTATTTTGCCATTTCTATTTTTTATGAATAATTCTATTACCATTTCTATTACTGTTCTATTACAATTTCTTTTTCTACTACCATTTCTATTGTCATTTCTATTTCTATCACTATTTCTATTACTATTCTATTACAATTCCTATTTCTATTACTATTTCTATCTATTGGTATCTCTTTTGACCATTACCCAAGTTGGCCTATCATGCGCTGCACAGTCATCAAAAAAGTAATCCTTATCCATCGATTCCGTCTCTCCGTTCGTCCACCTACATGTACCTACATACATGTACCTAGCCTCCATACTCCCCTCGTGATGATTTTGAAAGCTGTGATCGTCAATAAAAGTATGATAGAAGGACGATAAAATGATTTTAATTAAGGGATAAAAAGTATGAGAGTTTTTATATTTAAAGGAGAAGTAGAAATTTAAAAGCTGATAAAATAGATTCTTGTGGATCATGGCCTAGTATGATTTAAGCTGCAAATTATCTGATTGATTGAAGTCATGTACATCTGACAGTCTGTTTGAGATGGGAGGTTGGCTCACTGCCTGACAGTCAAAGGGAAACAGAAATAATTGAATTTTTATTTGTGTATGAAGTAGATTAGATTCACAGTCATGTTCAATTTGACTAGGCACTGAATGTACGTTGGTAATGGTAATATTATGTTATTAATCAAGTTATTTCGTATTGGCTCAGTTACAGGTCCGAGGTCAGCTGTATAGGTCCGAGGCCGAAGGCCAAGGACCTATACAGCTGACCAAGGATCTGTAACTGAGCCAATACGAAATCACATGATTAATGACATTTTTATTAATTAACTTTCATTGACAGTCAATATGCGGCCAATTAATTCAGATAAAGGAAATTCTTATTAGTTACCATATCAGTGAAACTACCGAAACTACCAGAGAAAATGGCGCACCTCTGGTTTACCGGGCGCAGTTTATGATGTGAGGCAAATTTCAGTCTGTAATGGCGTAGATTGAAGAAGAAAAATACCGAATAGCTTAAATCAAATATAGACTATATGAAAGTAGAAACATCACAAGTATGATACCGACGCATTTCACACTATAAGTGCTATATAAGGCTTTGTAAAGAAATAATTTAGAAGCAAACCATCCATAAAACCCCTTCAAAATCAGTTGTGCCCAGCAATGCAAGTTAGCCAGATCAAACATATTTTGCTACATACCAAGATACATCCGTGCTAGTAAACTGTCCAGTTCAACTGTTGGAATGTCTTGTATTTTCCTCATCTCTAAGTTCAGTCTTGCCCATAAGTAGAACAAATTGACATCGCTGTTAGTTTTGTGTTAAGTGTTTTTGTTAACATTTGCTGACAAGAGCTGATCGCAGTCCTCTGAAGCGACTGGTTAGAATCTTACATTTTAGCAAGCGCTCGAATTACTAGTGTCGTCCGAAACAGTTCCTTCCGGTCTTTCATCCTGTAGTGGCAGTTGAATTGGAAACAACGAGTGTCCCTTTACTTCCTCGAGAACAGATTCTGTTTTCTCCGGTGTCAGTAGCTCATAGCAGCTTAAAGAATCTGCTAAAATTTTTATCATGTCCTCACCATTTCTGGCAGTTCTGTCCGGCCAAGGGCGGACTTGATTTACTGAGTGTACAGTCGAAATGTCCCCAAGTCAAAATGTCCCCCACTCAAAAACGTTGGTGTTGTTGTTGTTGTATTTCTATTTCGGCATTTCTTACCGAAATCAAAAATTGGTCCGACATTTATAAACTCCCACGAAGAGCGCTCTCCCGTGACTGAGCTGACTGAGCTTCTGACCAATCAGATGCATGGATTACTGTATAGTCCAAGTTGAAATCCATATAGTCCAAGGTGAAGTCCATATAGTCCAAGGTGAAGTCCATATAGTCCAAGGTGACTATATGAAAGTAGAAACGTCACAAGTATGACACCGACGCATTTCGCTGTATAAGTGCTATATATTGAGTAGTTAATTAATAAGAAATTTTATAGAACATCAACCCCCACCCCACCCCACTAAAACAGTTGCGTGACTGGGCCGACATTGAGAACAATAGCCAGCCTCACGATTCAACAAGCGTTCTCAAAGCCTGGTCTGGATACCGTGATATTAACTTGCTATCAAAAGACATGAACCTGGTATTCTGTTTGTCAGTCTAACCACTGGTTCACTCTTCAAATTAGCGATTAAGTTGTCATTATTGTTTTGCGTCGATTCAACGTCATTCAAAAAGTGCAACGTCATGTTGACCTGATAAAGATACATGCAGTGAGATAGACAGCGTTTATATCAGGTCAACGTGCAACGATGCAGTTTATATGAGAGGTAACTGATAAAATGCAGTTCTGAGCAAATAGTTAAAAATGAATGAAATATGAAGATATAATATTAACTTCTTCTTATTTGAAACTGCTCTTTTCGATGATTGGTACAAATAATTTCATTATTATTTGATGGACTATACAAAACCAGGTGTTTGTTCAGCATCAATTGCCCTCAACGTCCCTACGTTGCCAACCATCTAGAACATTAGTTGGTTGGGATAGTTCCGGCGTTTGCTTCAATTAAAGCCTCAGAGATCTCCTAAGATGAATTTAAGATTCATTGATCACTTCTCTGTGTCTCAACTAAGACCCAGCTAGCACATATCGACGGGCCACCATCAGACCGCCAGCGATACGCCATTCAATGGCGTATCGCTGGCGGGCCGTTGGTGGCCCGCTGCTTTGTGCTAGCTGGGAATATACGTGTAGCAAACTACCAGAAGCTATGCAACCGTTACTGTAACGTAGTCTTAATTCTTTCAGGCACTCTTTTAGACGTTAATTATACAATTATTGACTTCAATGAGGTAGACATAAGGATTTATCTATCCGAAAAAAAGTGATAATTCACCGAGGCCGCTAGGCCGAGGTGAATATCACTTTTAAGGGTAGATAAATCCTTGTGTGTACCGAAATTGAAGTTAATAACTGTTTTGTTATATGACTTTTCATTTAAGAATGAACATTTTGCTACTTTCACTTTGTTATTAAAGACATGTTCAACCTTCAATTTAAGAAATCTAAGGACTTTCTCACAAGTTTTAGCAACTGTTATTAAATTATTTTAATGTAGTAATTTGCATTTTCAAATGTATATTAATTCTCTAAATGGGGAATATAAAATGTTATCATAAAACTGTTTTACAGTTTGTTAATTCAAACAAAGATAAATAAACAAACAAAACTAAGCAAAGCTGTTGTAAAAATTCATGAAAATCATTAACTTACCTGTTGGGAAGTGAAACAGCAAATCATGTCAATTTCATGCAGCACATGCAAGTTTCACACTCATCATACTATTTTTAGCTCTCTAGAGGGTAATATTGCAGAAGTGTCAAAAATATCAACTTCTGGAAACTAGTTAGAGCTGGTTTTCATGCAATATTAACTAGTGGACTGGTTAAGACCAATTTCCAGGTAGACATAGAGTTTTATGAAGACAAATTGGGCCAATCAGGAGACAGGATTCTCTCCAGTCATAAAACAAATTGCCTTAGCAGCATTTCAGCTACGAATGCCAATGCCCGGATTTTAAATGAATCAACCAACCCTGCATCAAGTTGCAATCGCGGCGACTGCTGGG
This sequence comes from Loripinus fragilis, assembly GCA_964019695.1. NCBI lineage: Eukaryota > Metazoa > Mollusca > Bivalvia > Lucinida > Lucinidae > Loripinus > Loripinus fragilis. Next base: position 67,879,897 of record OZ026525.1, on the reverse strand, counting down.
GAGTTACTTATGACAGAAGCATGGCAAATTAGTTTTATTGGAGATCTTGATCATTGAAACTTCTGTCAAAACGTAGTGAAATGTGTCTTGTGATTGAAAGGTAACCTCAAATACTCAACCAAAGACATTATCACATCAACAGCTGTTTGTATTACTTACATAACTGATACAAGCGTCAAAGTTAAACCAAAATTCGATTTCGTCATTAGATGATCTCACTTTTTTACTTTATTTTTCCGATGCTGGTTTGAGACAGCCACGCTGATTGGTCAATGATAAACCAACCAATTCTACACATAACTCGACAATGCAACAAGGTAGCCTTGGACTAATTGGAACGGTTCGAACTTTTCCCTTATTCTAAGTAAATTCCTATCGTATATTCGGCCGCCTTGACCCTTTGGCGTAGCTCCCATTACGCAGTTACGCACGTGCGTAATAAAATTAGTAAGATTCAAGAGAGGTCACCTAATGTGATAAAAGTGATTTTCAATACTTAAGATACCTCGTAAAAGGAAAGAAATCGCTCCCTCTCGAAGCAAATTCTTTCCTTTAAGAGAAGTTCCCGTTTTGAAAACCGGCCAATTGAAGAGAAGCACTGCTTGACTCAGTAGTCTACCTTCCTTTTCAGCGTTCTGGCTACGCCATCGCTTGACGTTTTCAAGCGAAAAACGCGATAACAAAATAATTTTAGTGTCATATGATAAAATAGAATCTAACATTTGTGCTCCTTAATTGCTCCTGTATTTTTGAATTCATGTTACAGTGCTCATGTAAGATGCTCTATATAATGATCCGGTTATATTTTTATCATTCTAGAAAGTTCTGACAGCTCTGAGACAGACGTTAGGTGATACGTTAATTATTAATATTTGCAAGTATTTGAACAAATGGATTAGAAAACCAACAGACTGACCAGTAAGTTCACCCGAGACTCAGACCGGCTTGGACATCTACCAAATCAGATCCGAGTCTTCACTGTATACTCAATGGATAGCTTAATGTTTCAGGTTCCTTTGTGTGGATTGCGGAGACTCTGATCAGACTGGGCTAAAGCCCAGTCTGACCAGAGTCTTCGCTGGGCGGACGGGTAATTCTTTTTGTTTTGTCATACACCCGCTCATTAGCATTCTATATCAAATTGTTGTATGGTATTATAAGACTTAGTTATAGCTTGGTAATAGCAAACAACGGAAATGTTGATGATAGAATTACCATGATTACCTTGATTACATATGAGCCACGACATGTGATTTCCAAAAATGAGGTATTTTGACAAGTGTAGACTCAGGCGAGCCTTTGCAGTCTTCTTTTAAGCTTAGAAACTCAAAATGCTGTTTGGTAAGTAGCTTAACAGCCATAAAATATTCAAGCGACTAGCAAAGGCACTGATCAGACTGCGCGTATCCGGAGGCTGATCTTAGCCTATGCTGGTCGCACACACCACATTGTTGGAAATCTCAGGTCGCGGCTCAATTATTGTAGGTAATAAGCCACATTGTTTTTAGAACAAGCCATGGAGCCTGCAATCGCATCTGATATCAACGGAAAATATCAATGCGTCATTCTGTTTGAATTTTGTAACGAGCTCTCTATTTTGAACCTCCGACTGTGAACCCAATCAGCAAACAATTCCTCCTCACTTTTAAAACCGAATTCATCCCCCTCCCCCACATCCCACCCCAACAAATTTTCTCCAACCTCAATGGGTATTGTTAATCGTCTTATTTACTCGATGATATCAATATACCTTTCGTGTCTGTTCGTCCGTCCGTCCGAGTTCATCATTTCCGTTCGATCACTGTTAATGGGCAAAATCGATTCATTTTAACATATTTATTGCCCTTGTTCGTTTCTGGCCTACTAAAGCCAATTTCATAGGCCTTCCGTACTTTTACGGATTTCTTTCGGGATTCAAGACACATGCACTTATATCACATTAATCAAAATTCCTCCCATAACCACGAGGCTTGGAGCACATGACCAGCATCAAAATACCACAATAATTCTATTTTGTAAGCATACAGTCTTGTATATATTGCATACGAAGTGCGGGTTAGTTAAAAATGCCATTCAGCGACATTTTTTTCATTTATTTTTGTTACCTCGAAAACCAATTATAGGTATTTCAGACAGCATTAATGGGTGTTTTCATGTACATGCTGAGGTCAGCATTGGTCACGTCACAGCAGCGGTGTGGCAGTGTTTTTATTTGTTTGTTTGACTTGATTCTTTACGTCCTATCAACAATCTTTCAGTTATAAAGGGACGGGTCTTCCTGGGTTGAACCGGTACTAAGCTAGGATTGTGGTGGTGTTCATGTAAATATTTCATCATTCTAACAATGACCCAAAATCTCAGCAAAAACATAAATGGCGCTGTGATATCCTGCTTTCGAGTCAATCTAGCAATACATAGTTCAATCATAACAGAAAATCACATAAACTCGCACTCGGCTTAGTCACAATCAGAAGTAATTTTTTGTTTCATCAGCGGTAAAAAATAAAGTTCTTCCATTCCACTTTTTGCATGCATTTTCACGTTCTATATACTATATATTGTCTTAATCACGTTGGTGCTAAAGAGTAAAGAAAGTACTAACTCGCACATTTTTGATTGAAAGAAGTTGTTGCCAGGAAAAAAGGAGACATCATACTATCAAGTTATGAGTAGCTATTTTCACTCAAGATAAATCCATACACTCAATTGTTCTTATATATTGAAGGGCACAATGTGCGGTAAATCATGGTATCAAAATAAATGTTGTGACGTTCATTTTCACGTTTTGCTCAAACTAGATAACTTTTTGTCTTCTTTTTCAACCGTTATGCTATTGGGTTTCCCAGCTAACTTACAACTTATAGACTAAGGGCCCACTGTACCCTAGGCCCCCCTAGTGGGATTTTATGACACCTATATCACTGTTAAGTTTCTTATCTTCCGCATTGAATGTAATTTGTTGGAAAAAATATGGATACTGGATGAACTAACTGTATGCAATTGAATATCTGCCCATGATTTCTAGATATTTCATTTTTGTGAATTTATATACATGAGAATATAGAGTCCAAATTGTCAAATTCTCAAACCACAAATCCTAAAATTAACATTTATTGTGTTAATTCATATATTTAAATAAGAAAGGATAACTCTTTTTGTAAACTATAAGGGTTATGCCCCTTGTAAGCCAATTAAGCCATAATATACATTTACTAATCTTTCACAGTTTGCAAAAAGCGCTGAATTCATTTATTTAGACAGTTATTACAAAGGATAATAATTTCTTAACATATCTATGAGATCTGCTTCTTTAAAAGTAGTGTCCATAACGGGAAGCCATATATCACACTAGTCATGATACTCCCGGTAATAAAATTAAAAGCCCTCATGAACGCATGTTCCAAGTGGGTATTTACATGAGTCGACTGTGGAAGATAGACATAGTATTTTCTTAGAAATGGCATTATAACAGTTATAAGGAGTCTTCTACTGTATTTTACTGTTTATGATACAGAGAATACATTTAAATTCCAAGCTTTACAAACTGAGGGATAAAGAAATTGCCCTGTAAGATTTTGAAGCAGACAGCTACCACTAAGTATTGCAGTGATTTTACATTAATTAATATTTTATAATACGAACGTGCATGAATGAGGTTTTATAATTTATTTTGTTACATGTACACTGCCTTTAATTATGGCCATCATAAATGTTTGAGCCTGCTGTTAACAAAATATTATTGGTATTGACTGCAGGTAGCTGGGTAGCTACGTGAATGGTAGATCTCACACCTGATCTCTAGTTGTTCCTTTCTTGGGGATCGACTGTTGCACATTGAGCTTCTACGCCTGACAGTAATTTTCTGTCAGTTGTTTCAATGTCATCTGACCCCCCCTCTCGCCTGCACCTTCCATCAATGTGTATATTACATTATGATGACTGAATGCACCACTAGAATGTGCCACAAGTCCAAACCAGTTAAGCCATCTCTCTCTCTCAAATGAGGTCACATTTCTCGAGCTCAAGCTTTACTAGTAGTTCTCTTGGCCGTACTTAGTGGCGGCATCCTTTGGCATGATAATGAAGATATGTCTGATCATAGCCTAGTCTTGAGCTGCAATTGCTGATGGTTCTGCCTGGTCAACGGCCAAGTTTCATTGCCATGGAGGATGGTGCTCCACGAGAAGGAGTTCTACACATGGCCACAGGGTCTTCGGAGGTGTGCGAACAACACAGGCACAGACCAGCCTGCGCGTCCGCGCAGTCTGATCAGCGCCTTTGTTATTCGCGTTTAGGAAAGTATCATATCTAGACTTGCTAGGATGTTAGGACTAACAGTTGCTCCCTGAATGTCTTGAAGGCTGTTTGATCATGATTACTGACTGCCAACTCACAGCCTCTGCCAATAGAAAGCATGTCACTCAGGTAGTAAAAGGAAGCTACCACCTACAGCTTATCAGGGTCGTCCTTTATAGCACTTTCCCGCCTGGCCTCGAGGTTATAAAACTTGGACACAGTCTCAGACTCAAAATAAAGCGGAATGATTGGCTGCTTGCGGACACGTGTCCGCAAGCAGCCAATCATTGCACTTTATTTTGAGTCTGAGAATGAACTCAAGTTTTATAACCTCGAGGCCTACTGTTAATTGTTTCTCTTCACCATGTTATCAAGATTATGTACAGAGTACTAAGTGCAGAGCGATGGTGGACCCCACCATTCTTCTTAGTGTATTGGCTGTAATTATATATAAACAACACAGATATGGCGTAGTGCATGTGCATTGGTGTTCACTCCCTGGGTGAGTGACAAGCTTTCTCAGCACTCACTAGATAAATTTTCTAGGGGCACTGTTAATTGCTCGTCTAGGTCCAGGAAAGCATAAAATTTATCTGTTCACTAGTAAGCATTTCTCCTGCATTTTCCGCACAACAACGATTGCATCTGCAGTGCTCTTCCTGGGACAAAGCTCGACTGGCATCATCAATAGACACCTCCTGTTGTATAAGGCTATCGACAAGGATTCTCTAGGATCTTCATGGATGATCACTCAGTTTTAATCTCGATGGTCGCCTCCATCATGAGCATCGCCATTTCTCCCTGTAATCCCAGACAATGTATCTTTGCTTCTGGTCAGTTGGGATCTTGACATATCTACACTTTTGGATAGGTAGGGACAATGGTTTAGGGCTTGATTTGGCACAGCGTATCAATCAACATGTCGCTTACCAGCTGATGGCTGCAGAGCAACCTGCTCTCTAGAGATAACCATCACATCAGTAACAGGCCCTTTTAAAATAACACATGCTGTATTCCCTGACCTGCCTGTAATGAGGTTATTGTTGCGTTTCTTGAGGCACTTGTTACAGAGGAGCAGATCATAAGCCAATGCATAATCGCCCTCAATATCTGGGACTGGCTTGTCATACCAATAGTCACCATGTACCTCTTTGTAACCTGAGTCTGTTCTGCCTTGGTGGCCATTACAAGAACCACATGGGATGAGGGATGCTGTTGCTTGGGTTATTGCAGGCTTGACTCGTAGTTGATCATATAAACGATCCTTTACAGCATCCCTAGGACCGCATTGTGGGTAACGGACAGGAAGCAAAACACTCATCGACTAGGATCTTCAGCAAGATGAATGAGCCTGTTAAAGACTTTCTTTACCTCAAATACCTACTCTATCCACGCCACCATCAGTATCATATGTTGCTAATTATTCTGATCAGGGTATTCACTGTTTGCTAACAGACAGTTCTGTTAAAATGAAAAAAAAAACTCTTAAAATTGAAATGGATTGGTCTCATTAGTAAGAAAGGGAAATTCTATTTTGATTATATGGGTTAAAAGCAACATGTGCAAATGAAATATGTCTTCAAATAGAACACTGTTGGCGGTTGGTTGTATGAAACAGCCTCTAATACCAATAAAATACATGTACCACAGTGTGAAACATTACTACGAGGATCATCTCATAAATAGTGGGATTTTCCTTATAATATTACAGCTTGTACCATTGAAACATCAAAAATGTTATCATTAGGTGGCCTTACTCGTTACACATGCAGCAACATATCAAAAAGTTTGATGGGAAGTGATGTCGACTGTTGCTCCGCAACAAAACATGTTATTTAAGCTAACCTGGCTAGATGTCTTCGATGGTTGCCATGGTTACTGTCATTTGCAGACCAGTTCCAAAAAGGATCTATTTTCTAAACTACAACAAAGGTAACTATTCCGTACAGCTCCTTGACTTCTTTTGAAAAATGTCAAATTGGCAGGTACGTTTTGCATGAAAAAGCGACAAAAATGTAAAAAAATGTGGCTTCAGAAAATTGTATAGGGGTCATGAATTGGCTCTATAATTTTCGTTGGTTGGTATAAAAGTTTTTGAGCCATCCTTAAATTATTATAAATATACATGTATATTCTCTATTTCAAAACAGTATGTATTAAAAACATGTATCAAATGTGTCTATTGCTGCCTAGCAACAATAATGCAGACAATGCAACAAATAGTCCAATTTTCCACAATTACCTGGTTGCTTAGCCAACCATGACTAACTTGGACATGTTATTGGCCATATTTAATGTGTAACATTAAGAACAATTAAACTAAAACAAAGTAAACCACAAGTTATGTTCAGATTCATGGTAATAGTTGAATGTCACATTATAATTCTTTAACATGAGGTTTTGTGTGAGGAAAATCTGGACAGGTTACCTTAAATATTAGTTTTGTTGCTAAGCAACAATCCACCTCACTTTCCATCAAATATTTTGGATATGTTGTTGCATGCTCTACAAGTTATGCACACAATGGTTACATATGAGATGTTTAAATGATACAAACTCTTACATTATAAGGGAAATCCCACTATCTATTGGATGGCCCTCGTATATTGACCTTAAAAGCAAAGATATTAGCTTTGTCGGTATATTTTACTAAATATGGGTCACTTATGTGCATAGAATATGTAGTGTTAATGTGTTTTTAAAAAAATACCGCCTATATCATCTAAAATCCATTTTTACTTGCCAAGTTCCAGTTTTTCTTATTTTGGGGGTCCTTTTACCCCACCCACTCTTTTGTTATGCTTAAGCAATATTGTGTATCTATTGAGCAGTATATTAAACAATAAATGACCTGGTTACTTTTTGTGCCATTTTCAACATTTAAATGCCAAAAATGAAAAAAAGATATTGCACTCAGTTGTTTAAAAATCGTTTTAATCAAATTCATCATGTTTTTTTATAGATTCCAATTTATATTCATTATTATGCATAAAAGAAAAGCATAAAGGTAAGGTAAATGACAGGCATTAAACATATCAAGAACATTTTAGCATTTCTTAGACTGATTTATAGGCATTATAAACAATGGTTTCTTTAGAATAATAGTATTAATACTATCATAAATTTAAAATTTTGGTGGTTGCCATGAAAACATGCTCACAGTTTGCTTATCCAGAATCTGATTTTCGTTCCACAACTATAGTTTGTTAACATATACCCTAAGCTTCAAGAATATATGGGGTCACGAAATCCCGTTAGGAGGAGGAGCTTGGACTATTATTTCTGCTTATAGCATTAGCTTTGGAAAATTAACTATTTGGCTATCTACTTCTATAGTAATGCAGCAATAAGTTTAGCAAAAATCTAGAAAAAACATTTATTTAAACGCCATAGAATGGCGATTATTATGCCTTATGATTGTACTTCTAGGATAAAATGGCCGCAAAAAATCTAAATGTTGTCTATCCTATTGTTTTGCGAAATTTAGAATCCAAAAAATGACATACCCCAGCCATTTAAGAGCAAAAGTGCGTACTAGTATGCATTGGCAATAATATATGCAATGGAACGTATAAATGTATCATTTGTGTCCCCTTTCGTGTATTCCTGTGTCATTTATGCAATATTACCTTATTTGCTGACTAAGAACCCGACAACGTGCATAATAATGATGACCTGACTTTGGTTTTAGTTTTGATATGATGCCATATTGATGACGTCAGAATTTGTGTCTACCATGATTCCTGATTGCGGCCAGCCATTTATGTTGAGAGCGCAGTGGCTCAGTGGTAGAGTGATTGACTCGAGACCAAGGTGACGCGGGTTCGAGCCTCACCGGCGTCACTGCGTTGTGTCCTTGAGCAAGAACATTAATCCAAGCTTAGTACTGGTTTAACCATGGAAGACCCGTCCCTACATAACTGAAAAATTGTTCATGGGACGTAAAGAATCAAATCAAACATAAAACAAAAACAACCAACCATTTTTGTCTTAAGTATACATTCCAGAATCGAAATATAATAGTCGGTTGCTTTCTTAAAAAAGAATTCCACAGGTCTCAAAAACACGACATAAGTCCTTGCACTAATTGCAATTCATTTTGGATTCTAGAACTTTTATTGAATGGTAAATATAGCAGGATAGCAGAAATGACCAGTATATGCCTTATTAAAACAAAAAAAGATGCTCATATATCAAAATGTTATTAAACAAATAATCTGCATGGATTTCTGTATTAATCGAAGGTCAATCAATATCCGCGTGAGGTCAGCAGTACATGTATTAGTAGTATGGGCCCCGTTATAGAGTAAATGACGTCCGGAAATCCAAATCCAAACTAGAGCGCGCAGTCGATGGGGCGCCATAGCAAATCCCCACGCTAAAGTTTTTGACTCCCCCAGCACCCACAAGTCCCACCCCGGGGCATGACTCTGGCAACAGAATTAAAATTCTGTTCAATATAATTTCTATCTTTTATTTGTGAGAACACACACTGGAGTTGGGTATAAAAATCTTTGAAATTGACATGTTAATGATATTTGACCTTTTGACCTCACCCCAAGGTCACCAGTTTGACTCTAGGATGAAAATGTTACTTGCATTCTGTTCTGCTTGTCATCCCCGTCGATTTGATATGCCACATGACCATGTTTGAAAAAAAGTTTTTTGACCCCTGGGAACCCCCAGTGCCCCAAAGTCCCACCCCTGGGGCATGACCCAGGCGACGGAATTAAAACCCCGTCTGATATGTTTTGTATCTTTCAGTTGTGAGAACACACACAAAGTTTGGAATAAAAATCTTTGAAATTGACTTTGTAATTGAAATTAAATGATATTTGACCTTTTGACCCCTCCCCAGGGCCCCAGGGGGCGGGGCAAAAATATTTTTTTACGTTGCGCGCCCCATACATGTGAGTAACTCACACACAAAAATTTAGATTAATTTCGTCAAATGGTTTAGGAGGAGATAGCATAACGTACAGACAGCAGGACCGAATTTGATTTTGGCCCCTTAGTACCCCCAAGTCCCACCCCTAGGGCATGACCCAGGCAACTGAATAAAAAACCTGTCTGATATGTTTTGTATCTTTCATTTGTGAAAACACACACAAAGTTTGGTAATTAAAATCTTTGAAATCGACTTTGTTATTGAAATTAAATAAAATTTGACCTTTTGACCCCTCCCCAGGGCCCCAGGGGTCGGGGCCAAAAAAAGATTTTACGTTGCGCGCCCTATTTATGTGAGTATCTCACACATCAAATTTGGTTGAATTTCGTCAAATGGTTTAGGAGGAGATAGCATAACGGACAGACAGCAGGACGGAATTTGATTTTGGCCCCTAAGTACCCCCAAATCCCACCCCTAGGGCATGGCCCAGGCGACAGAATATAAAACCCGTCTGATAAGTTTTATATCTTTCATTTGTGAGAACACACACAAAGTTTGGAATAAAAATCTTTGAAATTGACTTTGTAATTGAAATTAAATGAAATTTGACCTTTCGACCCCTCCCCAGGGCCCCAAGGGGCGGGGCCAAAAAAGATTTTACGTTGCGCGCCCCATTCATGTGAGTAACTCACACACCAAATTTGGTTGAATTTCTTCCAATGGTTTAGGAGAAGATAGCATAACGGACAGACGGACGGACAGACCGACGGACGGAGGCGATAACAATATCCCCTTAAAGCATGGGGATAACTAAGGCATCGAACCAAGATGGCCACTAACCGACTTAGGGAAAGATCCCTGGGACCTCTCGAACTCAGATGACCCTGTGACGTGTTTGATTACCCCTCGTATGGTGAGTCAATGCTCTAGACCATGGGAAGGTACCATCATGTACTAGAGCGTTTCTCCCCCTTCCCTTCTCTTTCTCCCATCGCCGCATCAACTACCCCTCTTCCTTTCTTGCTCCTCTTCCTCCGAGGTAGCACACAAGATCATGGTGACGCTTTCTGGTAAGGGCTTGGCAAACTTCATTTCTCCTCCTCCCCTCCTTCTACTCCCCACTTATAATCTGCCTTGCATTTTTATAGACAATAAATAACCTTTGATGTGAACAATGTCCAGTTCAACGTCAAAATGAGCTGTCACTCAGAGTGTTCTGTTCAGAGCCTAAGTACATATGTTGATACTTGTCAGTCTATAAATAGACATGCTACGTCTAAAATAAGTCCTCAAATCAGATTTGCGGACTATGTGACCAATTGTCCTCCTTCCCCTCCCTCCACCCCTTCCTTCCTCCTCCCCCTCCTCCCTCCTCCTCCTTCCCCTGCACTTAGGCTCTAGACAGAACACTCGAGATGACAGTTCATTTTGGCGTTGAACTTGAACAGTGTTCCATTCAAAGGTAATTTTCTGTATATTAAAATGTGACAGCAGATAGGAAAGAAGAAGAGTAGAGAAGTAGGAGTGTAGAATGGGGTGAGTAGGAGGAGGAAGAGAGTGGAAAACGGAGGAGGGGAGGAGGAGAAATGAAGTTTGCCAAACCCTTACTGGAAAGTGTCACCATGCTCTTCTAAGCTACCTTGGAGGAGGGGAAGGGGGAGATGCTCTATGACGTGACCCTACCTGCCCGTGGTCTGGAGCTTGTATTTGTCTAAGGTCAGCTGTATTAAGCTATGACGCAGAAACTTTTGCTTTATGCAAACTATTCTTTTATAAACATTTTCACCCTTTATTTTCATATGTTGTTAACGGTTACAGCTTCCACAGATCATTTTAAAAACCTTCATGCAAACACATTTACTTTGGCGATCAATACTCCTCATATTTATAGATAGCAAAGTTTAAATATGCACCACCCTTGTTATGGATTGATAAGTTGACAAAGGTCAATACATACATATTATCATAATAGTAACTTGATCTGGCGTACTATCACGTCGAGTGGATGGGGTCATACCATCGGATCACCCGAGACGCGCGTAGCGTCGAGGGTGATCCAATGGTATGGCCTCATCCACGAGACGTGATACTGTACGCCAGACCAAGTTACTATTATGATAATATGTTTATTATATGCCTTTTTTCTGACATTCTTTCTGATTTAAAAACCTGTTTTGGTCTTTTATCCCGAAAAATTGCGGGAACGTTTAACATAACGTTACGTTTATTGACGTCACGTCAACATGTTTTCCGTCTCTGGTTCCATGTTTGCAATTCACTTTACGTAAGGTCGCCGCAAAAGCAGGTAACCGACGTTAGCCTCGTTTTAAAGGATAGTGATATGGATTAAGAAAACCTCAGTTCGTTGATCCGGCTTTCTGTATCAGATGGCCAGAAAACAGACAGTTCTAAAGTCGTATCAGTTATAGGTATATAATAAAATTTTATTCTGTTGAATGAATTCTATAACGAGCCATAAATAGAGCAAACTATATTTTAAGTTCATTTTATTTATATGTTTACACGAAGACGAGCACAACAACGATACATTGTATGTAAATATTAATATTTTACATTTCTGTTATTAATGCAAAATAGAGGGATATACTTGGTAAAAGTTCGTAGTGGTCACTTTAATAATTGAGCTGTGCCACAACAAAATTTAAAACTTCGAATGTTCACCATGCAAAGACTCAAATAAGACATCCAGATCAGAGTTTTCGCTATTCATATGAAGAAAAATTGGAATCTTGACTATCCTAAGAGCACCTGGCCAAAACTCTGATCAGATTGTGTGGATGCCCATGCTAATCTGTGTCTTCGCCGGGCCTACTTGCCAAGTTTGGATCTTTTGCTGTTGCAGAATTATAATAGTAATATTAATTAATTATATTATCAAATATTATTTTTATATATAATGCTTAAATAAGGAAACTAGAAACAAGCATAGACAGTAACAAACAGTCAAAGACAGTAACAAGTTTGTTTGTTACTGTCTCAGATTGTTTGTTACTATCTGATGATTGTTTGTTACTGCCAGTAATTGTCTGAGGTTGTCTCGAAATGTTTTTGAACTGTTTGGATATGTCTGGAGTTGTTTGTGTATAGTCTAGGGTTGTTTGTTAGCAGTCTGAATATAGTCTAGTGTTGTTTAAATTTTATTTTTAGACATGAACATTCTTCTAAAGAAAGATTGGGAAATAAAAGAGGTAATTTAACAGAAGATCAAATAAAAGAATTGCTACTATGTGACAAAATATCCACCAACCAAGCAAAAAGGATATTTAGATAGGACATGATAAATTAGAAAAGATAGTATGCCATACACAGCAGACGAAATTATGCCACATGGCCGGCAGTCTGACATGCTAAATAGAATTTTAAAAGAGATGTCTTCACCCGAAGATAAATACTACATATAACTTGGAAATCATAGCGGAACAGTCAAGCAAACAAACAGAACTACTCTTTCGTATTCTGGAAAAGCAGGGAGAAGAGAAATAAATTTTGATATTGATGGTTTGTTAGATCAGCAGGAGGAAACTCAAGAAGAAATTGCAGAAGAAGAAGAGAAACAACCATTTACACTTGAAAACAAAGGCACAATTATAACTGGATTTAAAACTCTTATATATGCTTATATGTGTTTCATGGCTGCTATTTCAGTATTGGGGATTCCTTGGAAACACAAAGATCCTCCAGAAACACAAACACCAACACCAACACATATCCCACCAGCAAAAGAGCCAAAAGGGCCAAGCATGTATTAGGGAAAACCAGACCCATTTGAGATGTAATATTTGTCTTAGATAGTAGATTGTCACTAAACTCAAAAGTAGGAACTCTTCTGTATTTAGGTATACCCAAAGAAGGATGCCCAAAGTAGGTATACTTTAGTATTTGGTCACACCCAAAGTAGGAACCATTCAGAATTTAGGTATACCCCAAAGTGAGTACTATTCAGTATTTAGGTGTGCCCAAAAGTATGTGCGCTTCAGTATTTAGTTAAAGCCCAAAGCGGGTACTACTTGATATTTAGGTGTACTCCAAAGTTTTAACATTTATTCCGAAAGTTTAAACTTGTTTCCTAATAATAACCTTTCAAGGGAGGCAAATCAGTTATTTAATATTGTTTTATTCGTTGTTTGACAGCTTTGCTATCGTTAAGTGTGTTATAAAAATAAGTTTAAACCCCGGGTCTTACCTATGTGCTGAAGCGGTAGTTTTGCAATTCAGGTAGTTTTACAAGAGAGGCAGGGCTTATCAATGGAGTCTGACAACTGAGGAGTGTAAACACTAGCCAGTGCTTTAGCAATGGATAAGCAAATGTTTGACTAACCTGGTACTCAGATGCTCTGATTCTTTTTTTTCTAAATAAATCCAAATTTATTTCACAAATGTGTGCTATTATATACATAAACTGTTGTGTGTTTTTTTCGCTATAAATCATTCTTATAATTCTTAACCTCCAGTCATAAATTTTGTCTTCTATTCAAACATAATCTTATGATCTTAAATAGCCAATGTTGCAAACAATATTGACCCAGATCAGACTACTTCCATAAGAGCAGTCTGATCAAGTTTATATATTGTAAGCTTTCATGAAAAAAGTTCCAGTCTGAAGTATACATGAATATTATTACACAGCACATAGTATGTTTCACCAAATATGTTTGAAGCACAAACAAGATAGGTGTGAAATGGTTATCATTCATTATCATTTTAAACAAAAGGGGAACCTAGAAAAACTGTGCCTTTCAAATTCTGTAAAATGTTTCTGTATACGAGAAACAAAGTCTGCTTATGAAATACATGCATGTTTCCTTCGGCAGCATTGAGTGTTTCAATTAGTATCGTTGAGAAAACAAAAAGTATAATTAAGATTAAGAGCTTGATCACCCTTGTTTATTATTCACCCGTCCAGCTGAAACAGACCAGTCATAAATTCCAAGTATCTGAGAATTATCTTTCATTTATGCCTAGTTTATTTACAAAGAATCAGAAATGTTTGTAAGTTCACAGTTGGAAGTAATTGCAGCTAATATGATTTAACCTATAAAGTGCCTGCAAAAATCATCTAAAAATGCTGTCTGCATAAGTGGTCTGTTACATATTTTTGCTAACATTATTTGACGTGTGTAAATATGTGAGCAAACAGTGTGGACCAAGATCAGACTGATCCTACTGGAGCATTCCGATCCAAATCTATATTCATTTTTGAGGGGGATTCTAAAACAAATCGGCAGACGACATACAGCAGATAACTTTTTTCGTGATTATTTCAGGAAAATTATAGTGCCTGATTACTTGTGAAATAACCAAAAGGTTTTGATGTATAAACAACACCAATGTTAAAGCAATTTTATTTCGGTCAATATTGTGTTTTTTGTAGTAAGTTTCAATATCGACAGATGAGTAGAAAATAATGCTTAAGTCAGCAGATGGATTACCCACCATATGCCAGATTTCACAGCTTGTGCTGACTCACTATCTGGCTTACCTCTAGTGGCTGATCAACAGGTTATGACGTCTAAGTAGACGGGGTTTATCTAACGGTGGTAAATTTGAATTTTGTAGCAGACAATATTAATTTTTTTCCAGAAATGGTATTTCTGGTCAAAAATAAAATCTGATTTTTTGCAAATGTTTAATGTGCATACCAAAGAGCTTCTGTGCCAAATTTGAAGAAAAACTTTTAGGGAAGTATTGAAAAAATCATGAAAATTTTCCCAGTGTTTAGCTGTTGAGAGGCTAGAATGCATAAGACAAGTAGACATTTTCTAAGAACCTCAGGCTTTTATACTCAGCCACTGGTGTTTAAATTTATAAATAAGAAACAAATAGTATCGCGAAAACAGTGTGCATAATCAAATGTAATTTATTTCAACTTTTAAAAACCATTTGTTTTGAAATGTAAAAAAGTTCAGGCATATAAGTATATGAGGGTCATAATATAGTTGGTCATGGCTGGTGCATGTATGTTCTATTGTCCGAGTATGACTCCATTGCATCTGTTTAATGTTACTGAATGGCTGCTTAGTGTGATTGGTGAAAGACACATGTATTACTTGACTTTTCGCTTACTGTAAAGGCGACGCCTCATGAATGCGTAATTAGGACTAGTCAACCTTAGACATAGGTAAAAGCTGAAAAGTAGGCGTGGTTTTATGCAAAAGTAACTGTATCATCTTGTGCCACCACCTCAGTCATTATTTAGTCCTTAAAACGCCAGCAAAATAACTGCATCTGAAAATGTCTATTTAACATAAGCAGGGAGGCAAACATTGTGGACCCAGATCAGACTCCTCCTCTGATCTGCGTCCACACTGTTTATCTATGAGGCTTCAAATAGTTTAGTGGACGACAAAAAACATACATTTTGTGATTATGCGCTTTAAGGGTTAATAAATATGAGTTCAGTGTGTATACGGTTAGGATTTTCATGAAATGCACGCGCGTTTGCGCGGCTCAAAAAGCTTATTAACTCTTTATCGAATGATAAATAAAACCTGATTTCCCTTCCTTAGCAGATGAAATAGCCGAGCCACACCCAGATATGAATATTAAAGTTGCCGCCTTTAGGGGAGACCGGGGCAAAATGATCCACTTTTTTTAAATATTTTTTTCCTGCTTTTATGACTTGATATATCTTATTGCTTTTAAATGTATAATGCACTGTCAAGTATTGGCTACAACTTGAGAGGACGAAATACAGACATAAAATGACATTAGTGCTTGAAACAAACCATTCAAAATGTGTGGTCAGCTGTATCATTTTGCCCCATGCACGGGGCAAAATGAGACAGTACACGGGGCAAAATGATATAATGAAACTGTTCTCATCTCAGATTCATATATTCAAGACGCAGCACAGAAATAACTATAAGCACAATTAAACAATTTATAATGCTATATATTGCCACGGAAATATGATTGAACACGAACAGTTTTCTGAATTTTCTGAGTCACATTCGTTACCCTTCATGTTTCAATGGTTTCGCCACGGGGCAAAATGATACAGTTGACCACACATTTTTAACATTCTGAAAAATGAAATGGTACTTTTCTGACATACCAGTATCATTTAGTTTTCTTGTAATACGAATAGACAGTTTCGATAAAAATATCTTGAAAAAAACTTTGAAACAGAGCCAAATTAGATTATTTTCAGACTGTATCATTTTGCCCCGACAACGCTGTATCATTTTGCCCCAGTGACCTCTTGTTTATTGTTTTCGTAACAATTAAAAAATACGACACCCCACAATAGTTCTGATTATTTGGAGACATAACAGTATCTATATAGTTCAATTTACACGATAAAATAAGAATATATTTCTACCAGATTTTTCACTTTCATAAAAAAACTGGTAACTCGAAATTTACTTAGGGTGCCTCAAAAGTCAATTATTTATATAACAAGATAAACTTTGCTCTGTTTTGGCTGAGCGTATCTTATAATATGGCGGATTTCAATATGCGCATTCAGTTTGAGTAAGAAAGGTCATATATGGCATCATCGTTTGAAAAATCGCGCTGTTTCATTTTGCCCCGTGTACCATTTTGCCCCGGTCTCCCCTACAGTAAGCGAAAAGTCAAGTAATATGTACACGCGTAACAGAAATATCCCTTTGGATCTGTAATCAATCACATCTGACTTGCCTTACCTCGACCCTGCCCACACATTTTCGAAGAGAGGAAATAGGCAGCGTCAATGGGTTTGAAGGTGACTCTTAAAACCGGTTGCGAGCCAACATGGTGTGGTGGCTTTAGAAAAGGCAGTTGGTTCACCCCAGTGCTGGATGCGTGTGTAATGGATTCTCCCCGGTGCCCGTGTTAAAAGTACTGTGTACCAGACGTGGCTCTTTCACTTTTTTTTACCTCTTTATAGGGTTAAACCCTGCCAGAGTGTCTGAAAATTCTGGATCTCGCTTTTGAACCAGGACTAAAAAATTCCCTGCCAGATAGCCCGAGGGGCACAATATATTCCAATATATTCCAAACCCCCAGAATACATATGAGCGCAGATCTGAGAAAAGGGTCCTTCGGGCATTTTAGCAGTTTTTGTGTAATCAAAATTTCAAAAATGTCTAAATTTTCAAGATTTTGCATGTTCTTACAATAGACTCAAATTGATTCTAACATATTATACAATCAAAGGCGCAAACAGTTCTGATAAAAGTAAGTGATATGTATAATGTATGTTGCCATGGCAACAGCTGTGCATATGGACTGCACACTTCTTTGAAAACAGGATACCTCATTTCAAATGCTTTTGTAAACACGGGATGTGCGTATGTGGGCAATTTGTGCAGTCTATGCAATTGCATACGCATCAAATTTTCAGAAACATGAAGCATTTTTGAAATATTGCTCCTAGCATCTTTGTATTAGCGTCACATGTTAACACAATGGTGTTGACGTCAGAACATCATTAACAATGTTATGTGACGTCATGTTTAAAACGCATCATAAATACGAGTTTAAACGCTCATATCTTTGTTATTTGTAAAGATATTCTCTTCAAATTTTCTGTTATGGTTAACAACAGCTAGGTCTTTCTTTCTCTGTAAATATTTTTTTTCTACTTTTATTGCCAGAAGGTCCCTTTTGTCAGGTCTTGGCTCATATATAATTATGAACTTCTTTTGCTATACTGTGCAATGCTTCTATGAAGAGAAATGTACAGACGGCAACTACTTACACTTTACTTTACACTTACACAGATATTTTCAGGTGGAAAAGCAAAGATTACTAAAAAATAAACATGCACGACGCTTAAATTAACAGTATTCATGCCGATCAACTGTCTAATGCAATCTCGCTACCATCTTGTTTTTTAACGTCGTGACGTCTACGTACGCACGTCATAATCTAAATGCGTGAACCGTTCTTAACTCGAAAAGTAATTTTAACACAATTTAAAAATATTTAGGAGAACGAAAGAAGTTGTAATTATAAGTTTCTGCGTTTCACTGAGGTATAAAATGTCATTTAAGGTAGTAGGGGACTCACCGGCATATGTCCAAAAGTGTTTTATCTTTTAATATATTATAATATAGACTTATACTTATCATCTAAGACAAAAAAAACAATACCTCACCGTTCTTTTTTAAAAGTTATTTGATGTCAAAAACTGCAAAATCGCAGGTTTTTGAAATAAACAAATACAGATTTTGTTAACAAATTAACAAGAAACGCAATACAGTTTTTTTTCAGAACAAATACTACTCACACCAGAGATATAAATAAAAACAAAAAATAGTGAAATAACATGTATTTACACAATTTATTAAGCAAAATCCTAATTAAGTCAAACGAATTAATGCCCCAAAAAACATTAATATTCAAAATAAACATATCAGAGAATGTAACTGGAACAACAAAAAACATATTTTTACAAAGATATTTTCATGAAGAAACTAATGATTGAATAAAAAATATGTGTCACCGTGCTCGTTTTTTTGTTTTGGTGACTTTTCTGAAAAATCGTGAAAAAAATAAAGACTACAATAAGTGTTGTCTCCCCTTTCCACCAATTTTTTTGTTTGTCTACGCCCTATTGTATATCACTGGGCGGAGACATAGCTATTATTGATTAAGCACTGACAAATGGGCGTAGAAAGTGACAAAAAAGATTTTGACCTAGCATATGTTTTGTTTGATTTGATTCTTAACGTCCACTCAACAATCTTTCAGGTATGCGGGACGGGTCTTCCTGGGTTGAACCAGTACTAAGCTAGGATACCTAGCATATGTGACCCAGCACATTACATTATGATTCTCATTAAAGCTTGGCTATAGCATGTCTTGATACTTTGATGCTTTCTTACACGTAGGATTTATGTAGATAAAAGCTAAAAATTATAGCTTTCTTCTTGATGCATAGATCTAAATGTCATTTAAAGAATAGACTTACAAATATGCAATAAGAGGATAAAACATTCTTTTCCTTGTATTAATGTTTGGCAAGCCTGAATGTGATGTGTTGCAACCAGAACCACACAGCGGTGAGGCCTGCAACACATTATCGCACAAGGGCTTGACAAACGTTAATATACAGAAAGGAATTTTATATTGTCATTGTAATATATTATAGGACTTTTTGGGTACTGTAAAGGTGGCAACTTTGATTTTCATATCTGGGCGTGGTTCGGTTATTTCAACTGCTCAAGAATGGAAATCAGGTTCTATCCATTGGTTAAGCGTTTAAAAGTTGCTTAAGCCGCGCAGGTCTGCGTGCATTTCATGAAAGTCCTGTCCGTTAATGCACTGAACCCACTTTTATTAACCCTTAAAGCGTATATTACAACACAATTGTATGTTTTTATCGTCTATTGAAATATTATGAAGCCTCTTAAACAAACAGTGTAGATCTAGAGCAGACTGCTCATCTAGAGCAGTCTGATCTGGGTCCACACTGTTTGCCTCTATACTAATGTTAAACAATAAACAAACACTTTCGAATGTAGTTATAACGCCTCATTTTCAGATTTTACCTATGTCTAAAGTAGACTAATAAGGCAGTCATGAGGTGCCGCATTTACAGTATCCAAAAAGTTCTAGAATACTTTCCTTTCAAGCAAAAGCATTTAAAAAAATGTCCACTTTAACATAGTGAAGCATACAACAAAACCACACCTTATAGGCGCAATCGAAAACATCAATACTATCGACGATTATAGACCAAAAATAGTTAGAATCATAGTTTTTTTTTATTACCATCACTCATCGAACAGGCGACACTTTGCAATCAAAACACTGTTTCTAGCGAGTTTTGATCCGCGTTCGTCAATGGTTAAGAGTGTTTTCGATTGCTCACTATCCGGTGTGGAAACAAACTTTTTTTTCAACAGAAACATGACTGAAAAATGTAGATTACTCCTAGCTCTTGTTTCAGATTGTTTTGGTTACGTATTCATTGTATCAATACACATACCGGATAGGTGGCAATCGAAAACGTTGATGCTATCGACGAACGTAGATCAAATACCGTCAGAAACAGACTTTTTGGATTGCAGTTTGTTTGCCTGACTGGCGACAAATGGAAAATTCTAGCGATTTGCGATCCACGTTCATCGATCTCGATTGTCGCCTATCCGATGTAATAAAGTAGCGTATCTTATGATAATTGAATATTTTGGTCATTTCTCAATAAAGCATAAGCGACGGTATCTTAACTCGCAGAGGATATCCGTGAGCAGGTTGAAATGGCAATTAAGGTTTTATCGGAAATAAAGCCCACGGTCAGTGATTGGTCAACGATCAACCAAAATATAACACATTATCAAATAAAATGTACAATTGTCAGCGATTGAAACACCTCAAGTTTCTATAGTAAACACTTATTATAAGGTATATAACAATAAAAGGATGATACATTCTTCTGTCTATTAACGTTTGCCAAGCCCAAATGAGATAATGTATAGTAGCCTTAACCATGAAGCTGTGAGGGCTGCACCAAGTGGGGATCCAGAGGGGGGGGGGGCAGGGGGTCCGGACTCCCTCTGTAAAATCACAAATTAAATGGGTTTCTATAGGGAATAAACAATTGGACACCCCCTGGAAAAAGTTGGACCCCCTGGAAAAAAATTGGACCCCATCTGGAGCCTTGAAAAACGATAGATTTCTTTAAAATTGACCATTTGACTTCTGTAGAATAAGCTGAGGACTAAAAAAATCGTTGTCAGGGCTTTTTTGTCAGACTGACCTGGACCCTCCCCCCTCCCTGATGAAAATTCCTGGATCCGCGCATCTGTACCATGCTTGCCAACCATTTATATACAGAAAAGAATGTTATATTGTCATATATCTTCCTTTCAGGCACATGCAGTTCCTATTAATTTTATTAAAATGTATGCAGAAATGTCCATTTTATTATCATGAAACATGCAACGAAACAAAATAATTTTTTCAACAGAAACATGAAATAACTCCTAGCCCTTGTATCAGATTGTTTTGGCTACGTCTTCAGTATATCAAAACACACTAGATAGGCGGCAATCGAAAACGTTAATGCTATCGACGAACGTAGTTAAATATTGTAACATAATTTTGGATTGTTGTTTGTAGTCCGATAGGCAACAAATGGCAATCACAAACACTGTTTCTAGCAATTTGTTATCAGCATTCATCGATTGTTTAGACTGTTTTTTATTGCTGCCTATCCGGTGTGATAAGGTAATTGAAACAGTTACGTCATTTCTCAATAAAACATTAGTGACCATGTACCTCCATGGGACCTAAAACATGAGAATGTCACATACAAGGCATGTGCACGTCTACAACCCCCCCCCCCTTTTTGGGGTGGGGGTGGGTCTTAGGTTAGTGGCAGCATGCAGAAATAGCAACCGAGACATGTATATAGTATGTATATTTATACGGTCCGCAACTAATACTGAATGACTTCATACTCTGGGTGATGTTTTTAAAAGCTAATACTTGCATTCCTTCTTTTTGTGAAAGCAAAATACTTACAGAATTACGTTTCAAGCATCAAAGAGTTGTCAGGGGAGAATAATATCTACCGTCTTAGAAAATAAGTATTCTCTTTTAAAAACAAGATTCAGGAACGATAACTCTTACACTCTTACTTTTAAGTAAAAGTAAGGTTATCTTTTGACATGGGTCCCGCACTACCTTAAATTACATCTAATTTTAGCATTAAAACCTTCGAAAACCTTCGGTTTTCATGCTAATAAGATGTAAATTTCCTGACATTTCATACCTCAGTGAAACGCAGAAAAATAACTTTCAATTCTTAACTAGATCTGTAAACCACTGGTGGTTTATCTTTTTTTATTGCATGACGTTTTATCACTCCAAGACGCGACGTCATGTGATAATTTAAATTAATAAGATTTGACTTCTATGAGGGTTGAACCCACGAATGAATTCGTGGGTTCAACCGTCATAGAAGTCAAAATATTTATATGGATTATGTCTCCACTGTGGTCGAAAAAGACAAGTGTCGCTGCTACAGATTGAGACAAATATCATAATTCTGCACAAAAAAATAGTATAATAAGATTTGGGTTATAGTCATTTATAATATCACCGGGCCGTTTAGCGCAGCCGGTAGCGTGTCTGGCTACAGATGCGTCTCTGACTGCAATTCCAGGGGTCGCGAGTTCGATCCCGGCCCGGTCCCATACTTTCATGGAGATTGATCATGAAATAATTTCTACGGTCATTCTCCTCCCTTCCGCTGATTCATTCAAGAAGGGTTGTTGTCAGTTACAAGCGAAAGTATGTGCACGAATTACTGGTTATCCGCTTGTTCAAGCCTGTCCAGGAAAAAGTGTGGTTAGGTGAAATGACCGTCCAGCAATGACCATAGCTGTTGACTTGGGACGTAAAGCAACAAAAACAAACAAACAAACAAACAACCAATTTATGATATCGTCGAGACAGCAACCGAATCCGACGATCCAGTCACATATTTACCCCGAATACATGGATCAGCACTGTGACAATTTATGGCGACCGCCTTTCGTCCCCATTCCTTCCTATGAACGACGACATAAACCATCAGATTTAGTATTCCTCCTGTATTGGCGAACACGGTCACCATGTGGAACAGTACTACCGGAGGAGTTCCGAATATCCCCCACGCAGAGTAAGTGCTCGTGCAGCACCACTGCACGAAGAAGGCCACGACAAACAAGGACATCCTCCTCGCTGCGCTGACAGCAGCCCGTCTGTTCGACGTGGTCAAGTTCTCGCCCAAATGGCCACGGATCCACTTCATCTCGCGGTTTATCTTCACCCATGTTACAGTGTAGAGGACTGAATTCATGAAGAATATTATCAACACCGGTATGGTTATAAAGAGGAGCCCACCAATGAATCCGTTCACTCCGTCAAACCAGCAGCTGTAACATAAGAATCTCCATGAAGCTATATGCAATAAAGTCAGGCCCCAAGGTTAAAACACTTTTTTTCATTCTCAACTCAACTGAGTATGAAACTTCAACTGCTCATAAAAAACTAAAATGCTGAAAATTAAAGACTTTTCTTGATTTCAAACTCTCAAATATTGTATTTATCCTGCTAATAAATGTTATTGTTGGCATTTTAGCATATATTAGCAGAATAAATTCCATGCTTAGTTGAGTTGAGCATGAAAAAAGTTTTATATGTCCAAAAGTGTTTATCTTTTAATATATTATAATATAGACTTATACTTATAATCTAACACAAAAAAAACAATACCTCACCGTTCTTTTTAAAAAGTTATTTGATGTCAAAAACTGCAAAATCGCAGGTTTTTGAAATAAACAAACACAGATTTTGTTAACAAATTAACAAGAAACGCAATACAGTTTTTTTTTTCAGAACAAATACTACTCACACCAGAGATATAGATAAAAACAAAAAATAGTGAATTAACATGTATTTACACAATTTATTTAGCAATATCCTAATTAAGTCAAACGAATAAATGCCCCAAAAAAACACATTAATATTCAAAATAAACATATCAGAGAATGTAACTGGAACAACAAAAAACATATTTTTACAAAGATAATTTCATGAAGAATCTAATGATTGAATAAAAAATATGTGTCACCGTGCTTTTTTTTTGTTGTTTTGGTGACTTTTCTAAAAAATCCTGAAAAATAAAGACTATATAATAAGTGTTGTCTCCCCTTTCAACCATTTTTTTTGTTTGTCTACGCCCTATGTATATCACTGGGCGGAGACATAGCTATTATTGATTAAGCACTGACAAATGGGCGTAGAAAATGACAAAAAAGATTTTGACCTAGCATATGTGACCCAGCACATTACATTATGATTCTCATTAAAGCATGGCTATAGCATGTCTTGATACTTTGATGCTTTCTTACACGTAGGATTTATGTAGATAAAAGCTAAAAATTATAGCTTTATTCCTGATGCATAGATCTAAATGTCATTTAAAGAATAAACTTACAAATATGCAATAAGAGGATAAAACATTCTTTTCCTTGTATTAATGTTTGGCAAGCCTGAATGTGATGTGTTGCAACCAGAACCACACAGCGGTGAGGCCTGCAACACATTGTCGCACAAGGGCTTGACAAACGTTAATATACAGAAAGGAATGTTATATTGTCATTGTTATATATTGTAGGACTTTTTTGGTACTGTAAAGGTGGCAACTTTAATTTTCATATCTGGGCGTGGTTCGGTTATTTCAACTGCTCAAGAATGGAAATCAGGTTCTATCCATTGGTTAAGCGTTTAAAAGTTGCTTGAGCCGCGCAGGTCTGCGTGCATTTCATGAAAGTCCTGTCCGTTAATGCAGTGAACCCACATTTATTAACCCTTAAAGCGTATATTACAACACAATCGTATGTTTTTATCGTCTATTGAAATATTATGAAGCCTCTTAAACAAACAGTGTAGATCTAGAGCAGACTGCTCACCTAGAACAGTCTGATCTTGGTCCACACTGTTTGCCTCTATACTAATGTTAAACAATAAACAAACACTTTCGAATGTAGTTATAACGCCTCATTTCAGATTTTACCTATGTGTAAAGTAGACTAATAAGGCAGTCATGAGGTGCCGCCTTTACAGTAACCAAAAAGTTCTCGAATACTTTCCTTTCAAGCAAAAGCATTTCCAAAAAAATGTCCACTATAACATCGTGAAGCATACAACAAAACCATACCTTATAGGCGCAATCAAAAACATCAATACTATCGACGATTATAGACCAAAAATAGTTAGAATCATAGTTTTTTTTTTATTACCATCACTCATCGAACAGGCGACACTTTGCAATCAAAACACTGTTTCTAGCGAGTTTGATCCGCGTTCGTCAATGGTTAAGAGTGTTTTCGATTGCTCACTATCCGGTGTGGAAACAAACTTTTTTTTCAACAGAAACATAACTGAAAAATGTAGATAACTCCTAGCTCTTGTTTCAGATTGTTTTGGTTACGCATTCATTGTATCAATACACATTCCGGATAGGAGGCAACCGAAAACGTTGATGCTATCGACGAACGTTGATCAAATACCGTCAGAAACAGACTTTTTGGATTACAGTTTGTTTGCCTGACTGGCGACAAATGGAAAATTCTAGCGATTTGCAATCCACGTTCATCGATTGTTCAGAGCCTTCTCGATTGTCGTCTATCCGATGTATAAAGTAGCGTATCTTATGATAATTGAATATTTTGGTCATTTCTCAATAAAGCATAAGCGACGGTATCTTAACTCGCAGAGGATATCCGTGAGCAGGTTGAAATGGCAATTAAGCCCTCTGCAGTCATGTTTTATCGGAAATAAAGCCCGCGGTCAGTGATTGGTCAACGATCAACCAAAATATGACACATTATTAAATAAAATGTACAATTGTCAGCGATTGAAACACCTCAAGTTTCTATAGTAAACACTTATTATAAGGTATATAACAATAAAAGGATGATAAATTCTTCTGTCTATTAACTTTTGCCAAGCCCAAATGAGATAATGTATTGTAGCCTTAAACATGAAGCTGTGAGGGCTGCACCAAGTGCGGATCCAGAGGGGGGGGGGGCAGGGGGTCCGGACCCCTCTGGAAAATCACAAATTAAATGGGTTTCTATAGGGAATAAGCAATTGGACACCCCCTGGAAAAAGTTGGACCCCCTGGAAAAAATTGGACCCCATCTGGAGCCTTGAAAAACGATAGATTTCTTTGAAATTGACCATTTGACTTCTGTAAAATAAGCTGAGGACTAAAAAAATCGTTGTCAGAGCTTTTTTTGTCAGACTGACCTGGACCCCCCCCCCCCCCCCCTGATGAAAATTCCTGGATCCGCGCATCTGTACCATGCTTGCCAACCGTTAATATACAGAAAAGAATGTTATATTGTCATAATTTTATTAAAATGTATGCAGAAATGTCCATTTTATCATCATGAAACATGCAACGAAACAAATTAATTTTTTCAACAGAAACATGAAATTACTCCTAGCCCTTGTATCAGATTGTTTTGGCTACGTCTTCAGTATATCAAAACACACTAGATAGGCGGCAATCGAAAACGTTAATGCTATTGACGAACGTAGTTAAATATTGTAAGTAACAGAATTTTGGATTGTTGTTTGTAGTCCGATAGGCAACAAATGGCAATCACAAACACTGTTTCTAGCAATTTGTGTTCAGCATTCATCGATTGTTTAGACTGTTTTTTATTGCTGCCTATCCGATGTGATGTGGTAATTGAAATAGTAACGTCATTTCTCCATAAAACATTAGTGACCATGTACCTCCATGGGACCTAAAACATGAGAATGTCACATACAAGGCATGTGCACGTCTACACCCCCCCCCCCTTTTTGGGGTGGGGTGGGTCTTAGGTTAGTGGCAGCATGCAGAAATAGCAACCGAGACATGTATAAAGTATGTATATTTATACGGTCAGCAACTTTTAACCATCAAAATACTGAATGACTTCATACTCTGGGTGATGTTTTTAAAAGCTAATACTTGCATTCCTTCTTTTTGTGAAAGCAAAATCTTTACAGAATAACGTTTCAAGCATCAAAGAGTTGTCAGGGGAGAATAATATCTACCGTCTTACAAATAAGTATTCTCTTTTAAAAACAAGATTCAGGAAAGATAACTCTTACACTCTTACTTTTAAGTAAAAGTAAGGTTATTTTTTGACATGGGTCCCGTACTACCTTAATTTAAATTTGAAATATAGCTAGTTTACTCTTTCTGGATGGAAATGTTAGTCACCCCTCCTTATGGTGTATACATTTCTCCAGCTTACAATGTATTCGTTTTGCGTGAGTATGTTCTAATGTTAGTAACATCGAAGTCTCCAATAGAATTAAATCGTTGACTGCTTAGTTACCTGGTTACTTAACCATTGATATCGATAGCATAAACGTCGTAAAGCACTATCTAAATAGTATCGCAGACACTCAGTGTTGCTTGTTGAATTGAGAAATAGAACAATATAAACACATGTAAATGTAAATGGTACTATTAAATTACGAAATCAATGATTTCGACAACATAAACTTCGTAAAGCATGCTCTACATGTTTAGATCAGTAGTATCTCAGATTGCTAAATATTATTACTATACAACGTTGCTGTGGGAGGGAATATCAGAGCCAGTAGTTTATGGTGATTCAGTTCAAAAGGATCGTTGGAAAGCCTTTTTTCCTGATCAGTCTGAGCGCTTGGTTATCAACATAACCACGGGTTTCTTTTAATTGCAAGACTGTGGACCAGACCTCACACTGAAACAAAATCCTAATATAAAATTCTCATCGTAGAGTTGGTGTCTGTAGTGCGTCCTTGGCAGAGCCTACCCTGGCCCAACTATGGGTTTTATTTGTCTCTGACTGTGCGTTAAAAGCGATTTTCTTTATTGCACTGCAGTAAGTTTACGAGTATTTGATTTGACACTTTTCATGTGATGATTTATTGGAAGTTAGGAGGAAGCCAAGAGCGTAGCCAGAGCGCTGAAAAATTACGCACATCAAGAGGAGACTACCTGGTCAAGCAGCTCCCCTTTTCAAAGTAGAACTCTCTTGAAGGAAATAATATGCTCCCAGTGGGGCGAATTCGTTCCTTTAAGAGCAGTTCCTTATGGTTTGGAAAATCACTTTTACCGCATTAGGTACCGCCCTTGAATGCTACTATTTTATTACGCACGTGCGTAATTGCGTAATGGGAGCTAAGCCAATGGAAGCCTCCGCGTGGGATAACCTGTTTTGTTTTTTAACAACAACACAATCTAGGGTGAAGATTTGACCAGTAAAACACATTTACCACCCACCATGGCAGCGGCTGCTGTTCACACTTAATGAGGTAAATTCCTAGGCACAATAAAAGTGGTACCACTGTCTGAGGATTATTCCAGACAAATCAAAGGCTAATCTTTATGATGTGATTACGACTTCCTTACAGGGGGCAATAAGGTGGTCCTATGAAGGTGCTTTCTGAAAAAAAATATTGATATTTATCTTAGTGAAAGAAATTGTCTGGTCTGATTCAAAAATGTTAACCTTTTGTTTGCTAAATATAATCGTGTTTTAAGCACCTATCGGATGAAAGAGTCCACTATACATACGGGTACTAGGTATAGACTTCGAGCTAAAAAAGGTCCTGCTCCCCCCCCCCCCCTAGGGAATTTTGCAGACATATCCTATCTTGAAGAAAATTTCAAGCCGCATCTTTTAAGAGACGTTTGCACTCTGTGCTCCAGGGCGTTAGTCTCTGACAGCCTGTTACATATGTTACTGTAACAAACTAAGGAAAAAATCAAAATGAAAGTTTGAGCTACAAAAAGAAGACATTAAACCATCTAATTATTCAAATTTCTTATGTAGTTTGCAAGCTGAATGCCTAAGCTACATAAAAGCAGCATTTTAAACAAAATTACAGCCTTCAATGGTGTTATATGCGTTACATAGATTAAATTTCCCTTTGAAAGTTGAAATTGTGACTAGCATCATTCATTTTACAGACGATTTGTGCATTTTTACAAGTGTTTTTAATCTTAGTTTACTAAAATACTCATTTGACTAATAGAAAAAACAAAGTTTGCTTTTCTATCTTAAATACATTGTTTTATATGAGCTATTAAACAACCCTACCCCCAATTTTAAGTATCCAATTTTGGTATCTATTATTGAAGAAAAATATATGAAAATATTTGACGCTCGTGGATATCTTACATTTTGGCACTATCTTGCTAATGCAATAAAGAATCATACATTTGCAAGTTTGACATCAGGATCAGAGCACTTATTAAAGTATGTAACGTATGTTACAGGGCATAATGAATGAGCTAGGAAATTTTCTTGGAAGTAAGAGATGGTATTTTAGAAAAATACCATTTTTCACATGTTTTCCTATTAATCTCTAGCCTCTGGTGCCTTAGTCTTAGTAATTACAGTCATTGCTGATAACAAGCCCATGGAATTGTGTTACCTATGTTATATATTACCTTTTTAATCGTATTTCCTAATGCCTATAATATTAAAATATATAGACATATAGATAGAAAATAATAGTTCTCATTTAAATGACACAATTTAATAAATATTCCTATTAAATAAAATTATTCAAAAACAATCTTTATTCAAGTCACCCTCACAATGTCTATCATTGTGTCTGCTTCTATGGCAAAATAATCACCCATTTCATCACAACCAGTAGAATCATGGCATTGTATTAGAATTGCAAACTGAGTACAATCCTGTTCCTCTCCACCCCTTTGGGAATTGTGCAGACATATCCTACCTTAAAGAACAATTCAAACTGCACCAAATAAGAGATGTTTGCACTTTATTAAATAGGGGGTTAGCCTTTAATGGTATGATACGTATGTTACCATATCAATTTAAGAATAAATGAATTGAAAGTCTGAGAAACAGAAAGAAGACATAAAACTATCTATTTATTTGAATTATTCATGTAGTTTACATGCTGAATACCTTTGATACATAAGAAAAGATTTTTTAACAAATATGCAGTTTCCTATGGTGTTATATGTGTTACATTAATAAAGATTACTTTTTGAAATTGGTAATTGTGACAAACATCACTTATAAGCATTTCGTGTGATCCTCCCCTTTTGCCATCAAAAGACTTAATTTTCTTTGTAGGTGTGGCCAGTGCCAGCGTCAAACAACTTGTCTCAGCCAAACTTGAATCCTTAGCATTCCTCAAAAGCAGAAACAGCATGTCAGTGTCATGGGATCAAACACCTGATTAAATATGGGTTTAATGTCATTTCACATATATGCATACAATGGAGTATGACTCTGGTATATATCTCTTCCTGTGAAGTGGCAAGAGCAATCTAACTGCAGCTGCCTCTGCATCCATGCTAGTCAAATGATAACTTTGCTCTGATTTTGCAAAATCTATGTCTCTACCGTGTACCTCTAAGAATTCTGAATTTAAGATTTCTGACATTGGTCAAACAGAAATTTGACAGGCTGCTTTTTGCATCATTTGCCATGGAACCTATCCAGTCTTTTGGTGCTTAAGTCCTCAGGTCTTAGATCAATAGTATTTTGCTGCGCCCAAAGAACTTAATAAGTTTTCTTTAGTTACAATGTTGACTCTTGATGGTTTTGGCAGACTGTCTGAAACAATTTCTGTTACACCTTGAAAGTTATCTGGTATAAGAGAAAGAATATGAAGTTGGACATTGCCATCAATTATGTTTGCAGTTGGTTGTTTTTTGATGTCAGTACATTGAAGCATGTCTTAAAATAATGTAAAACCTATGATTTCTCAGTTTTTGCACCCATATCATTAGCTGTTGCATTCAAAAGAAGGAAAGTGGACTATAGGTAGAATGGGATAACCAGTAGTTATATATTATGCTCTATGGAAGATTTATACAGAGTAAACAAGTTGATAAGGTGCCTCATTTCATGATCCATTGAAAACACTGAAATTGAAAACACTTGTCTCTGACTGTGTAATCAAAAAGAATGTCACGACAATGCCCTTGCTGATTTATTATGACGAGTTATATATGTTACATCCTTTAATAAGCGCTCTTATCTTAGAAACTTAGTGAATCATTGAATTGAAAGGGTCTAATTTGCGCTCTGTTCATCCTGCATTACATTGCTTTACATGCTGTGATACATCTAGTTCGTTTATCTGAAGGGAAAGAGTTACCTCGGTTTCAGCACTTCAGAAGTACTAATACTTCAAATAAGTTTTTGAATGCTTGGGGAAAGATAATAAGTGCAGAGACATTATTAAATGAAAATATGTGGGTTGCATGTATGGAAAGGCTACATTTATAAAAGTTAACCAGCTAAGATATGATTCTTTATCACAGGGAATACCAAGGTACATCAGTCCAGGTACTCATTGCTCTAAATGGCATAGTTTTCCTCCTTGTAAAGCTTTAGTCTTTCTCCTACTTGCAGAGTATCACTTGAAACACATACTCGAAGAGCCAACTATTAGGAATTCATATCAGTTTCCGAATGTTCCAAGCCATAAATGGCAAAATTGGAAAGTTGATAATGGGTCATAAATTTTGAATGGACTTGTGGTAAAATTGAATAACAGTAAATGATTGAAATATTGTGTGATGATTCTACTAGTTGCAAGGAGGCGTGTGATAATAATGATTATCACAGAAGCAGACAACGACAAACGTTTAACATGAGTGTTAAATCGATGAGAAATAGTTTGGACCATTTCATTTATTGTATTTTCTTTTAAAAATGTAAAACTATCTTTTCTATTTGTGGCTCTATATTTAGCATTATATGCACAGTCTTAGGAAATGTGTCCAAAAGATCATTGATAACATCTGTAACAACAGTCCATGGGCTTGATAATCAGAAATGAATATAATTTCTAGTTGTTTGGCACCAAAGACTTGTACACATTAAGTGTCCTGATCTTAAACTTAATGCCATCTTGCAGGTATATGAGCAAGACAGACTAAGAAAAAGAAAAATATCCACATGCTGTAATTGCTTTCATGTGTTTTACTTAAATGGTAATAACAAAATTCGCTTCTCTGTAAAACTGGGAGTAGGGCTGTGTATTAGCTCTTATAAGACAATATATTTATGATAGAAAAGCAAACTTGGTTTTTCCTATTCATAAATTGACTATATGTTTGTAAAATCTAATAAAACAGTTTGAAACCAAGTCATAGTAGTTGTTTTACTAAATGGCGATAGCCACAATTATAGCTTTTAAATTATAATTAGGTTCATGTAACGCACATAACACCACAGTTAGCCGTATTAATGTTAAACAGCTTCCATATGTAGTAAAGATATCCAGTATAAAGACTATAAGAAGGTCAATTTATCAGATAATTTTAATGTCTTTTTTGGTAGCTCAAACATTCAAATTTCTTATTCTCAAATTGATATAGTAACATATGTAACAAGCTGTTACAGGCTAACGCCCCGACTTACAGAGTGCAAACATTTCTTATTAAATGCACATTGAATGGTTACATAAGATGTAATTTGTCTGCAGAATTCAAAAGAGGATTAGGATGGAGCAGGCCCTTACTCAGTTTGATGTCAAAATACTGTTTGATGATTTTACTTATCACGCTAACATATGTAACGCTCTCTGATCTTTAAAACTTGATGACAACTAGCAGATCTATAAGTCTTTATCATATGAGCCAGTTTAAAATCCCTAAACAATGTAAGATATCCAACAGCTGCGAGTTTTTTCACAATTTCAGCTCAAACTTTCAAACTACATTTCCTTTATTTGATTTAGTAACGCATGTAACACACTGTTTCAGACTAACGCCCCAACATAGAGAGTGCAAACATCCCTTATTTGATGCAGCTTGAGTTGTACTATAAGAAGGCATATGTCTGCAAAATTCCCTCGAGGAGATTAAAATATTTTAGGCATATCTTACGTAAAGACAATGAGCTTGCCCATTTATTACATCAGGTAACATATGTTACAGCCTCTGATATTAAAAATTTTGCAACAAACTTGCAGATTTATGAGTCTTCTCCTATAAGCAATTAAATTCCAAACAATGAAACACATTCATCAACTGCAATATTTTTTAACTATTTTTACTTTAGTTTTAATACCAAACATTTCACCTTAAAACTGGGTAGGGGTAGGGTTGTTTAATTGCTTATTCCAGAAAAAATATTTAAGCTAGGGAAACAAACTTTAATTTTTCTGTTAGCCAATTGCATAAGCTAGTCAGACATGGTTAAAAACCTTTTGCAAAACACACAGAGTGATTGTGAATGTAAATGATGTTAGCCACACTTGCAAATTTTAATGGGTTATCTGATTTACGTAACGCATATGACACCTTAGGAAGCCGTAACTTTGTTCAAATGGCTGTCATATGTAGTTAAGATATCCAGTATGCAGACTATATGAATGATTTTTAAAAATAAATATCTTAATGTCTTTAATTTGTAGCCCAAACTTTCAATTTACTTTTTCTTAATTTGATTAAGTAACGTATGTTACAGGCTCTTACAGACTAACGCCTCGGAGCACAGAGTGCAAACATCTCTTAAAAGACTCGGCTTTCAATTCTCTACAAGATAGGATATGTCTGCAAAATTCCCTAGGGGGGGGGGGAGCAAACCCATTCTCAGCCATCCGTCTAGTAGCTCCAGTTAAGTTTTATTGTTAGATATTAAATTGATGATGACTAACGGTGGAAACCTTGATGAGATGTCGCGATTCTGTGGCATTGCATCTCCGACTTCACTGTTCGCTGAATATGATCCAAAAGGGTACAATATGCCTAAATTATTTAAATGTGGCAGAAAACGAGATTTTTGCACTTAATGCATCGGCCAGTAACAAATACTCAGATGAGTCTGGGCATATACACAGACTCGCCATAGCCTTCGCTGCTTGCATACACAAGTATGGATGTAGATGAAGACTCAGACAAAACTTTAGATGTCTAGTCTCGCATAATACATGTACATCAACATGGGCGAATATTAGAGGCAATTGCGCCTTTGTCATAAGTACAAAAACCAATGGCGTAGCCAGAACGCTGAGAAAGATACGCACATCAAGGGGAGACTACCTGATCAAGCAGTGATTCTCTTCAATGGTGTCCCTTTTAAAAATGGGAATTTCTCTTAAAGGAAAGAATTTGCCCCCAGAGGGAGCGAATTCTTTACTTTAAAAGCAGTTCCTTATGGTATGAAAAATAACTTTTTCCACACTATGTGGCCTTCCTTGAGTGTTACTATTTTATTACGCACATGCGTAAATGCGTAATGGGAGCTACGCCAATGAAAACATTCTGTGTCAATTTTATTTATGGGTGAAAGGGGTACTCACAATGCTCCAGCAGGTCCAAACAGGCCCTTCAAGGCACAAGCAACGGCACCGGCAATAGGGGTCCCGAACGTCCACAAAAGTAATTTGTGGTCACATCTTCCGAATTCTAACTGCTTGTTAAAATACATCACAGTAAATATATTGATAGCCACGATATTCACCATCAGGTTCTGGGCGGAGATGAACACAATCTGGAAAAACGCATTAAACGTGCACAATTCTCTGGGTCGGACATGGTCTCTTGTAAAGATCATTTGGAGGTGATCACATATATGAACTATGTTGAAGAGTCCATCGCAAATCGCTAAATACACCACAAAGCGGTCACATTTTGTCCAGGAGAAAAATGAACGCCGCTGCCTCCTAAATGACAGCGTGATAGCGGTTATGACGCAGCATAGACTGGTGAATATAAAGCCGACCGCCGGGACATGTAGAGCATAGAAAAGACC
This sequence comes from Loripinus fragilis, assembly GCA_964019695.1. Taxonomy (NCBI): domain Eukaryota; kingdom Metazoa; phylum Mollusca; class Bivalvia; order Lucinida; family Lucinidae; genus Loripinus; species Loripinus fragilis. Next base: position 67,845,460 of record OZ026525.1, on the reverse strand, counting down.
GTTGTCCAGTCCATAGACCGGAAGGTCGTAACCGTCTCTAGGGACTGAATCATTGGTCGGCATGGTCTGGACGTACCCTGAAAGTAGAATGTGAAAATAAGCTGGTATCCAGCGTAAGGTCGGGGCATCCACACAGTCTGATCTGAACCTTAGTTCTCTGCCCATGCACACCCATTGAAGACTCTGATGAGACTGCGCAGATGCGCAGTCTGATCAGAGTCTTCACTGAGCGCACATGCAAACGTGTTCATTTTTCTGGCTATCGGCTCAAATTTAATATGAGTAATACGAACGACCCGCTAGAAGGAATATGTTGTGATACCAAGGAATTGGTGGTCCGCAATAAAATCATTGTGGTACCGGAGTTTATGACGATCATGTGCTTTACAGATTGACTAGTGTGTCTGAACATCCTCATCACGGGGTACTTACTGTCCAGCCAGCCAAGAGTGACAGTGGTGTCATGTTTTGTTTACAAATTATCAGGGACTTATAAGCGATAGATCACTTGTGTATTAATCCTATCCGCATGATAAGATTAATACACAAGTGATCTATTGATTCGCGTTCGCTCAAGTGGAGTGTACAAGTTGATGTTTAATATTTTACATATAATAACAATTGTAAACAAAATATTACGTCACTGTCGCTCTTGGTTGACACGACAGTATATAGTCTTACTTCGTATCCGTTTTAAGCACATATATTAAGCAATAAGGTTAAAAACGGGCGAGATACCTGTTTTTTTTTTACCTCGGCTTAGCCTGAGACAAAGATACTATTTTTCAGTCCAACGTTTTAAAGTCTTATTAGTGTCCATCATTTTAGAAACCATTCCAAGAAGTTGTTCGGTTGTATAGTTTTCCATTAACTGATTACAGAAAGGCGGACACATTGAATAATGTAGGCTAATATACGAACTGTTAGATCCAGAAAAGATGACCAAAGATGGCCAAAGACACCAGTAAAGCGACAACGACCCCGTCAGTGCATGAACTCCTCATCCTACCTCTTAAAAATCAATAATAAAATCGGTATGTTCAGAAAGCTAAAAACTTTATTCAACCAGAAAATACTTGGATTTTTCCCCCATTTTTTCCCATAATACATATGTACACTGATAAGATCCAGACTTTGCGCCTGCAAAAGTTTGAGGCTGAACTGAGGCAAACTATGAACATAGATCTAGATACCCGACACGTATTCAAGCATGTCTATTAAACTTCATGGATTTGTTTTATGGAACTCCAAATATGAGTAAATTCAGTCAAGGTAATGTGTCTCATATTTTTAAGATAACTATCGATGCCATGGGTCTTGGAATATATAGCAAAAGTATATTCACAAATGCAATTGTAGAGCGCAAGATGATAGAAGCAACTACACAAATATTCAAATAGTATATTAACAAATGCAGTTGAAGAACACAATATAAGGCAAGTAACTCCAGATTTAATTTAATAGTATATTTATAAATGCAATTTAAGAACAAAATATAAGGGGGTAAATGGTGATTCGTTCAAGTAGTAAATGCACAAATGCAATTTCAGAAAACAAGATAAAAAAGCAACTCGATATTCATTCAAATAGCATTTTCACAAGTGCATTTTAAGATCACAATATACATGTTAGGGAAACAACACAATAAATGTTCAAATGGAATTTTCACAAATGCAATTTAAGATGGTAATTAAAGGAACACACCTCCTAATGTATTCATTAACTTTAACATAACAATGACGTCACTTAACTTCTGTATGTTCTTTTTTTATCCCCTCCAAGCGTGGTACAGGGTACGTGAAATATAATTTTCTTAATGGGTAAAAGCTGTTGAACCCTCAATCTGGTGCGCAATATTTTTCTATCACACGCTTACAATCCTGATTTTGTTTGTTTGGCTTATTTTTTCTGTCATGTCGGGTTAGGTCTTTCTAGGTTGAAGCAGTACTAAGAAGCGGATAAACTGTCTTGCTCAAGGGCAAAATACAGTGACTCCTGAGCGGTGAAATAAGAACTAGAAACCATTCTATCCTAGGCCTATCGCTCTACCAGCCGAGGCACTGCGCTCCGCTTACATTTTATGATAAATTCTTATAATAGTGTATATCTGTGAGTAGAGTGTGAGGGATGGAGAAAAACTTGACTGGCAAGTGACATCATTGGTATGTTAAAGTGACGATATCGTGTTGCGTCGCATCTCAGCGTATTCAGGAACAAAAAATGTGGAATTGGATGGTGAACAAGAAAAGAAATCCATTATTCGTGTGAGGATGGGGTAATCCGTTCCTCGCGATCACCGATTGTCATCACTCGGCAAGCCTCGTGATGTCAATTGGTGATCCTCGTGACGGATTGTTATAATCCATCTCACACTGATACATTCTTATATTTTAAACAATAATAACATCTCAGATACCCTTGTCCTATTTGCAAGAAAGGCAATACTTCAAAAAACATACTTTCGGAACACTATTAAAACGACCACGCAAAAAAACGAAGAAAAAGAAATACAAAGGCACACGAACGTTAAAGAAATTAAAAAGCGAAATGGCATAATGAAGAAAGGATGTTCTGTCCAATTAAAAGTGGAATATGACTATGTAAGCTTAGAATGCCGGTGTTACTGCCGTTTTAGTGAAGAACTGGTGTCAGATTCATTACTTAGTTAACTGTCCAATAAAATATCTAGAATAACAGTAAACCACTAATTGGAAGAAACCTTTTTTCTCATTAGAACGGTGTAAAGTTATACATTATCACAAGACGTCTCGTCTTGGAGTGATATAACGCCATACAATAATAACTCATCATAATAAAGGAGCAAGTGCATTGCCTCGACATACTTTTTGATAATACAGTCAGAAGCAAGTATTTTCAAAAATATTAAGTAAGTATGATCAGTAAATACCACAATCACAAACCGCAGACAACCCCGTGGCACCGCGAGGAAGAGCCGCTCAACCATCACGAGACACCAGGAAGACAAATTAATCAAAGCAATCAGCTCTCTCTTCCCCATCAAGATGATTGCAATACTAGAATGGACATAAAGTAACGTACAACAAAACATAGAACAATTACAGACTCCCACAATAAACAAAAAGTCAACAACAACAGAACCACCGCCTTAGAACGGACAGCAGCCTAAGCCTCCGGGGGGCTTAAATGCATTTTACTGGTACCAAATCTTCGCCCTCGATTCTGCTGTTGTTGAAGTACAAGAAATGTTCAGCTCGCATGGAGGCCATCTAACTTATGCAATGTAGAAACACTCTAATCAAATTACTACACCATGATGAACAAAGAAAATGGCTCATGACTCACAGATAGTCAGAGCTAAAGAAAACCTCAAGTTGAGCCACGGTGGGTCCAGCTACATATAAGCATCAGGCACCAACCCAACGATTAAAGCTTTACGTCAGAGCCGTCATAGAGTCTGAGGCCAGACTCACCGTCGTGCAATTAAACAGGAAACCATTGCCATAAACCTTGATTGGGTTTAAAACTAGGCATGCAGACTGTCGCATGATATCCAAGCTATATCAATTTCAGTGTTTTCAATGGATCAGAAAATGGGGCAACATTTTAAGGCTTGCTTCGATGTACTGACAGCAAAAAACAACCAGCAGCAAACATAGTTGATGGCAATGTCCAACTTCATGTTCTTTCTCATATACCAGATAACTTTCAAGGTGTAACAGAAATTGTTGTTGGCTGTCTGCGAAAACCATCAAGAGTCAACATTGTAACTAAAGAAAACTTATGAAGTTCTTTAGGCGCAGCAAAATACTTTTGATCTAAGACCTGAGGCTTTAAGCATCAAAAGACTGGAAAGGTTCCGGGGCAAATGATGCAAAGAAAAAGCAGCTTATCAAATTTCTGTTTGGCCAATGTCAGAAATCTTAAAGTATTCCTAGAGGTACACAGTAGAGACATAGCTTTTGAAAAATCACAGCAAATATATCAATTGACTAGCACGGATACAGAGGCAGTTGCAGTAAGATTGCTTTTGCCACTTCACAGGAAGAAACATATACCAAAGTCATACTCCATTGTATGCATTTACGTGAAATGGCATTAAACCCATATTTAATCAGATGTTTGATCCCATGACACTGACATGGTGTTTCTGCTTTTGAAGAATGCTAAGGATTCATGTTATAGCTGAATCAATTTGTTTGATGCTGGCACTGGCCACACATACAAAGAAAGTTAAGTCCTTTGATGGCAAAAGATGAGGATCACACAAAATGCTTATAAGTGATGTTTGTCACAATTACCTATTTTTAAAAGGTAATATTATTTAATGTTACACATATAACACCACAGGAAGCTGCATATTTGTTAAAAAGCTTTCATATGTATCAAAGGTATTCACCAGGCAAACTACATGAATAATTCAAATAAATAGATAGTTGTATGTCTTCTTTCTGTTTCTCAGACTTCCAATTCATTTATTCTTAAATTGATATGGTAACATATGTAACATACTGTTACAGGCTATGTAACATACTGTTAAAGGCTAACCACCTGGTTGATAGAGTGCAAACATCTATTATTTGATACAGCTTGAGTTGTTCTTTAAGGTAGGATACGTCTGCACATTTCCCAAAGGGGTGGAGTGGAGTTGAACAGGATTGTACTCAGTTTGCAATCCTAATACTTTGCCATGATTCTCCTGGTTGTGATGAAATGGGTGATTATTTTGCCATAGAAGCAGACACAATGATAGACATTTTGAGGTTGACTTGGATAAAGATTGATTTTGAATTTTATATTTAATATGAATACTTATTAAATTGTCTCATTTAAATGTAAATTATTATTTTTCTATTTGTATGTCTATATATTTTAGTATTATAGGCATTAGGAAATATGAGACAAAAAAGATTATATATAACATCTGTAACACAAGTCCATGGGCTTGTTATCAACAATGACTATAATTACTAAGACAAAGGCACCAGAGGCTAGAGATTAATAGGAAAACATGTGAAAAATAGTATTTTATCTGAAATATCATCTCTTACGTCCAAGACAATTTGCTTGTTCATTTATTATGCCCTGTAACACACGTTACATACTTTAATAAGGGTTCTGATCCTGATGTCAAACTTGCAAATCTATGATTCTTTATTGCATAAGCAAGACAGTCCCAATAATGTAAGATATCCACCAGTATAGAATATTTTCATATAATTTTCCTCAATAATAGATATCAAAATTGGATACTTAAAATTGGGGTAGGGTTGTTTAATAGCTCATATAAAACAATTTATTTGAGATAGAAAAGCAAACTTCGCTTGTTTGATTAGTTGAATACGTATTTTAGTAAACTAAGATTGAAAACACTTGAAAAAGTGCACAACAAATTGGCTTTAAAATTAAATGATGTTAGTCTCGATTTCAATTTTAAAAGGAAAAGTTAATCTATGTAACGCATATAACACCATTGGAAGCTGTTATTTTGTTCAAAATGCTGCCTTTATGTAGCTTAGGCATCCAGCTTGCAAACTACGTAAGAAATTTGAATAATTAGATAGTTTAATGTATTCTTTCTGTAGCTCAAACTTTCATTTTGCTTTTTTCTTTACTTTATTACAGTAACATATGTAACAGGCAGTCAGAGACTAACGCCCCGGAGCACAGAGTGTAAAGATCTCTTAAAAGATGCGGCTTGAAATTTTCTTCAAGATAAGATATGTCTGCAAAAATCCCTGGGGGGGAGCAGTACCTTTTTTTAGCTTGAAGTCTATAAGTGATTATAATTGGCGATGAATATTTTCAGAAGTAAAAAAATGACCAAAAAATAACCTTAATAAACAGCTAAGTCACTATTTTTTGCAATCACCACGCGATGACTGCGCTGTTCGAGTACAGTGGTTCTTTGGCGTGACTTTGCTGATTAGATACAAAGCTGATATAGCTGATAAAGTTTCCTTGTCATAAAAGTGTTTCTTTGTCTGTTATTATCTCAAATAACGCTGATAAGAGTTGATGATCCTTTCACAGGTAAACTCCACAGATAAAAGCAAAAATGTAAGGGTGCGCCATGAGAAGATCTAGATCAGCCTTGGTATTAGCTGAGTCTGACAGCAGTATATATATCATTCCAGGATATGCAGTTTGATATATTTACCATGAATTTTACGATCGTGAGTTCGACACCACGAAATCTCTATAAAATCTTGAAAAATCTGAAAACATTAGCCTCGGTTTCATTGAGTCTGTTCATTAGGATACTCATTTCAGGTCTCCAACCATGATTCCAGTGAGGCAAAAAAGCGCCGCCATATATCAAGAGTGGCAATTGTCCTAATCAAATCAGCTTTATGGAAAGTCGTTAAAAGAATACTATCTCTGTAAGTATGATGTTGAAAACAAGACCCTTCTAATGCAGCCCATAGAAATCACTTCGATACGGTGGCCGGTCCGTTTTAAGATACATCTACATGCATTTTTTTTTCTTAAACGTTATGCGGAAACAAGAAATATGCATTAATTTTGATACAGACGTATTTAAATCGGAAGTCTATATGTAACGTTAGTCTTTTAGAATTGATTTAAAATTAGCCACGTCATAAAATGCTTTGGGTATATGCGAACGTCAAAGGTGCAGATCATGCGCAGTCTGATCAGCACCTATGAAGTTCGCTGCTTCAATAGTATAATATGGCAACTAGCTACATGTGCATCCTAACAGTTTAATATTTCAGCTAGTCTCTGTAGCTGGACAGATAGATATGGGGAATATATCGTCCCAACCGCCTAAAGCTGGTTTTCTAGCGATAGGTTGATTATCATTTTTGCTGACGGATACCATTTAGTTTCATAACAAGAGAGCAAAATAAGCTGCACGCAGAGCACTAGATGACAGAAAAAGTATTTGTTTAACCAATTTAAGCCGAATGGAGTTTCCCACAGTTATCAATTGGAACAGTTCATTTCCACTTTTAAGGTTGTTGGGTGGTATTTTTCATTTTTATTAAAAGATAAATAGAGTAAGCAAACAGTGGAGACCCTGATCAGACGCCGCGTTCTGCGGCGTCTGGTCGGGATCTGCACTGTTTACCTACGTCACACAAAAAGGACGCTAGGCTTCTATGAGTTAAGTTGATGCTTCACGCCCCAGTCAGCAAGTGCTATGTCATCGTCTCCTGGGTTGAACCAGTACAATAAGGTTGTTTTTATAAAAGTAAGTAAGGGTGCAAAGACCAGGAAACGATACAATCAAGTACCACACCTGACCCAGGATACCAATTGAAAAGTGACAAACTCACAGTTGGATACCACAAACGAGAGCCAAGAGGATAGCCACAAACGCATACTACGATGATTTGTTTAGTTGACCTTTTGTTAGATTCTTTGATGGTTGGTTTAGGAAGACAATCGTATCAATGCCTCTATCTGTGCCGCGAAGTAGTTTTGATGGGAACATCTTCCATTGTTTTCCCCGACATCAGTATAGTTTCCTATAGTAAAACATTTTCTCCCTTACAGAATCACATATATTTGGTAACTCTGCATGCTTGAGAAATTTTAAAATCACACTTAACCCTCAAGATTATACCGGCTATCACCAGACAGCTGACAATCTTAATATTTGGCTTCATATTTCATCAGAAATGACGACTGTTCTAAATCGTAACGGTATATTGCTCTTATACAGCTGCTTTCAAAATTTCATTAGAAAGTGATTTATATCATAATTATCTACATGCCCTATTTACTTTTATTCTGGTGTTGCAGTTTATAAAATGTGCAAGTCATTATTTTTCTAGGTTTTAATAATGCACATATATAGCACTTTAAAAACAAAGCATTTTATTTGAAACTGATTTCACTTCTAACTTAGCCATATAGGGCTTGGTGGTCAACCCAATCACTGTTGGCAACTTTTGCTTTCCTTTTTAATTGCACGGCGGTGGGTCGTACTTCAGACTCTATGACGGTTCAGACTTAAAGACTTATCTATTGATGAGAAGGTAGGGACTTGATGCTTTCAAATTGGCTGTTGTCAGGCCCACCGGGGTTTACCTGTTGGATTTCTTTTGCTCCGGTATTCAGTTTTATTTACTGCTGAGTCCTTATCTTTGCTTTATCTCCTTTTTATATCTTGATTTATATGTTCTAGGAGAAGATACATTGATATGTTAGGGGTATTTCAGGCAAACCAAATATCTATGTGTCTTGATCCATATCTGAACTAAGGGTGAGGTTGGTGCGCCTTGCAACCGGTTTAAGCCCTCCCGTAAAATATTTTACTGACCGTTCCAAGGTGGTGCTTCTTTTGTGGATCATTTATGTTATTGCTGTCTTCTTTTTTTAATGCTTTCGCGTGCGTCTGCTTATTGATGCCTTGTGGTCATCTGCTGGGAAAGGACTGTCCTCTTGGCTCTCGTTTGTGACGTCTAATTGTGAAGTGGTCACTTTCCCACTGGTATCCTGGGTCAGGTGTGGTGCTTGATTGTATCATTTCCTGATCTTTGCCCTCTTTCTTACTCATTCGAAAACTAGTATGAATGCCTGATAATTGTTCTTTAAGCATGCTTTGATTCTCTGAAAGGGGATGATGGAGTAGAAAAAGACTAAGATCAATGCCCACAAAAGCACTAAGTATCTGGCCTAATGTACCTTGATATTTCTGTGAAAACGAATCGTATCTGAGTTGGTTTATTTTTGGTAAAGATTGCCTTTCTTTATATGACATAATGTGACAAACACATTTTCAACTGGTACTGTCTCCGAATAAGATTCATCTTTCCCTAAGCATTTAAAAGACTTTTATGAAGTCAGAGTTCTTCTGACGTGCTTTAAGAGAGGTAACCCGTCCCCTTCAGATGAAAGAGCTAGATGTATTACAGCAGATAAAACAATGCACTGCGGGAAGAACAGAGCACAACATATACCCTTTCACTTCAATGATTCACTAACTTTCTAAGATCAATGCGCTTATTAAAGGATGTTACGTATGTAAGTTGACATAATAAATAAGGGAATTGTCTTCACGTTACCTATTTTGATTAGACGCTCTCAGGCAAATGTTTTCAATTTTAGACCTTTCAACGAATCAGGCAAAGAAGGACAGCCTTATCCACTCTGTATTAAATCATTCATTGAGCACAATATAGACCTACTGGTTATCATATTCTACCCTTAGTCCAGTTCCCTTTTTGCATGAAGCAGCAGATGGTATGCCTGTCTGAGAAAGCAAATGTTTTACATCATCTTAATGGCAAATACTTTGATCTCAGACACAAAGACTTATGCACCAAAAGACTGGAAAGGTTCCATGACAAACGATAGAAACAAATGGCAGCTTATCAATTTTCTGTTCAACCAATGGCAGAAATCTTCATATACAAGGAGGTAAACGATAGAGACATATGTTTTGCAAAATCATAGCAATACCATCACTTGACCAGCACGGATGCAGGGGCAGTTGCAATAAGACCAGTTGATGCTGTCCACTTCACAAAAGGCAGGTGCCAGAATCTTGCTCCATTGTATGCATATATGTGAGACAGCACCAAAAACTACCCCTATTTAATTTAGTATTCGATCCCCTGACACCAACATGCTGGTTCTGCTTTGAAGAATGCTAAAGATTTCAGTTATAGCTCAAGTCATTTCGTTTGATCCTGGCAATGGCCACACATACAAAGAAAGCTCAATTTAGTCCTCTGAGGGCACAAGATGATGAACACGCACAGTAAATTCTTAAAACTGATGTTTGTCACAATGGTAATTCGATTAATGTAACGCACATAACACCATAGGAAGTTGTATTTTCATTTTTGTTAAAAAAACTTTCATGTGTAGTTAAGGCGTCCACCATGCAAACTACATGAATAATTCACATAAGTAAATAGTTTAATGTCTACTTTTGGTAGTTCAGACTTTCATTGATAAGTTAGGGGTCTTTCATGCAAACCAAATATCTACGTGTCTTGATCCACATCTGAATTAAGGGTGAAGTTGGCGCCGTTAAACCAGTTTAAGCTCTCCAGTAAAATATTTTACAGACCGTTCCAAGGTGGTACTTCTTTTGTGGATCTTTTATGTTTTTGTTCTGTCTTGTGTTTGTTATGTCTTTGTGCGGGTCTGTTTATATGTGCTTTGTGGTCACCTGCTGGGAAAGGGCTGACCTCTTGGCTCTCGTTTGTAGTGTCTTCTGTGAGTTTATCACTTTCCCATTGGTATTCTTGGTCAGGTGTGGTACTTGATTGTAACGATTCCTGATCTTTGCACCTTTACTTACTTTCAAATAACTTATTATTAATTTTGTATAGTAATATGTGTAACAGACATTTGCAGGCTTAGCCCCTGGCTTATAGAGTGCATATATCTCGTATTTGATGCAGCTTGAATAGATATTTAAGATTGTCGTGGATACTCCTCGATTTTATGATTACCTCTACATATAGATGCAATTTTTATTCATAGAACTAATAAGTTACATATATTATTCATTTAACTTAAGTAAATTGACTTTGTTATTGTCACATGACACTAATGACGTCAACGTTAGTTGACGTTGACAACAATTGATATAATAACGTTAGAGATAGTAAATGGAGGATAATAACAGTCAAGAAGTTGTGGACAGTTTTTAGGAGTCAAAGAAACTACTATTTTGAAGTGACTTCATAGAAACTGCAGGATAACTACTCTAGGATTACTGATTGTTAAGTATCATCATTTAATCATATTTGATAACTTTTCCTATGTGGCATATGGAGAAATAGTTAATAATTAATGTGTTATACTGAGACATTGTGTTTATTTATTGTGTTTGCCACATATTTGGCGCCGGAACCCGGGACTAACATTGTATAGATATATTCTAAAGGAACTATTATAGACTAAAGATGTCACTTCCGCACCTGAAAGGGAAAAGAACTCGATTCAGGAATTATCTTGAAAAGGAACTGTCAGCAGTTAGAACTCTTCTTGCTGTAGAGACGGGTTCAATTGAATTTCATGACTTAATCAATGAAATTGATAATTACATAAGAATTCTCAATGAGCTGTCAGAAAAATTGGACACAGCATGCGCAGACTTGTCAATAGAGGCAACAAACCAGGACAGAGATCAGGAATATGAACAATTTATTGAAGAAGACAATAGGCTAGCGACCACAGTTATTGACTGCATAAGTGAATTAGAAAGGCGGAAAAGGGCAGTTAACGAACTGATGGTACCAAGAAAATCTGCAGAACCAGCACTGGCAAAACAAGTAGTGCAGCTGCACACACAGCTAGAACAACTTATGATTGAAAGACAACAAACACAAGAAGGATCAGCAATTCAAGGATCACATCAAAGATCAGTAAACCTCCCAAAACTTGAGATTCCATATTTTAATGGCGACAAACTAAGATGGTCAGAATTTTGGGATACGTTTGAGGCTACAGTTGATCAAAATAATAATTTATCAAATATTGAAAAGCTGAGCTATCTGAATAGTAAACTGACAGGAGAGGCAAAACAGGCTGTATCGGGTATTTATCTTTCAAATGAAAATTATGAGGTAACAAAGGCACTTCTTAAAGAGAGATTTGGGAGCTCACAATCTGTTGTGAATTCCCACTACACGCAAGTTATAAACATGAAACCTGCCTTTGACAGTACAAAGGGACTTCGCACTTTATATGACCAATTTGAGAGGCATCTTAGGAGTCTGGAAGCGCTGAAACAAGATACCAACCAGGATGTGTTTGTCAACATTATGACCTCAAAAATTCCCAAAGAGGTCTTACTGCAACTACAATTTCAAAGAGGTGCCAAGATTAAGTGGACTGTTGGCCGGTTAAGAGAGCTACTGAGTGACTATATTTCAGTAAGGGAAGAAACAGAGGAACAATGTAACAACACAGAAACAGCTGGGAGCAATCCAGGTGCCATAACTAGGCCACTCAGAAGTTCAACAGAAGCATTGGTAGTAGGCTCAAAGCCATCAACTAGACAAGGTAACTGCAGGTTTTGCAATGGTCAGCATTGGAGTGATGAGTGTCAGCGTTATGCAACAGTAGAAAAAAGGAAACAACGAATAAAAGGCAGCTGTTTTATTTGCATGAAACAGGGTCACAGGCTAGGAGAGTGTGGATTAGAGAAATCATGTGCTTACTGTCATCAATGGAATAATCATCACAGAAGTCTATGCCAGCAGAAATTGGAGCAGAAAACAGGGAAGGAGCGCATTTGGTTCAGGAGCTACATGCAGATGAAGATTATGGTATAAACGAAAATGCTCTTCTTTCTTCAGGTGAAATGGTCCTGATGCAGACAGCCACCGCTGACATCTCAAATCCACACAGCAAACAGATGCAAAATGTGAGAATGCTTTTTGATACTGGCAGTCATAGAACGTACATTACAGAATCTTTAGCGAAGAGATTAAATCTTAAGAGGGGAGAAGAGTCAGAAATAAATTTAGTCACCTTTGGATCTGAAAAACCCCAAACACAGAAAACGGCTGAGACAACAACTGGCATTCTACTTAAAGGTGGAAGCATAATGAACATCAATGCCAGTGTCGTGCCAAGCATTACAGGATCCATATTAAGACGCCCGGTCCAGTGCAAATCCATACAGAACTGGGAACATTTGTGGAATGAAGACAATCTGGCAGACTCATTTCCTACGGAAAAGGAAGAAACAACTATTGAACTCCTGATAGGTAATGATTATTACTTGGATTTTATTTTACCCCAAAGGGTAGAAGTACAACCAGGATTGTACATGCTGGCATCCAAACTAGGATGGATATTGACAGGACGTACCACTGAGGCTGCTGAAGATACACCAGAATACAACATGCTAATTATGACACATTCTACAAATACAGTGAAAGAAACAAGTCTACCTATGCCAGACAAGTCATTTCCAACAAAGCCCAATCTAGAAGACTTCTGGAGACTAGAATCGATAGGTATCATGGATTCTCCTGTGGATTCTGACAAAGATAGAGCACTAAAAATCTTTAACAAGACACTTAGATTTGAAGATGAAAGATACAGAGTAACCTGGCCATGGAAAGAACACAAATCATGCCTGCCAGGAAACCATGAGTTAGCTTTTGGTAGATTTAAGTCCCTAGTGAAGAAAATGAAAAGCAATCCTCAGCTTGTTGACAAATACGATGCAATCATTCAAAACCAACTACAGCTTGGAATCATAGAAAGGGTGACCAGCAATGAAAAGGATACAACCAAGCACTACATCCCTCATCATGCTGTTATAAATCCAGATAAGACATCAACAAAGGTTCGGATAGTTTATGATGCATCAGCAAAAATAAACAAAGGCCAGAGAAGTCTGAATGAATGCTTGTATCCAGGACCAACAATGTTAAAAGATTTAACCGGAATATTACTCAGATTTCGCCTGAATAAGATTGCCATTGTTGCGGATATAGAAACGGCTTTCTTACAAATAGGCTTGCTGGAAGATGCTAAAAATGTGACTAGATTTTTCTGGCTGAAGAACAAAAGTCGCCTGACAGTTGAGAACAATATTCAGGTTTATAGATTTAATAGAGAACGATTTGGAATCATATCCAGTCCATTTCTACTGGCAGCAACTCTAGATCACCATTTAAAGAATTATGAAAACTCTGCAGCTGAAACTGTCAGAGAAAACATATATGTGGACAATGTTGTTACAGGAAAAGACACTGTAAAAGAAGCTGTTGATTTTTACATAGAAGCAAAGAAAATATTCAGAAAGGCCTCAATGAACATGCGTGATTGGTTGTCTAATAACAACTCGGTGATGAAAGAAATACCCAGTGATGACAGGGCGAATAGAGGTCCTATAAAAATATTAGGTCTTACATGGGATATTGAAAGTGATATGATAGGCTTAAATAAGAAAAAACAAAGTCAAGTAACAGCAAATCTAACCAAAAGAGAAGTTTTAAAACAGATATCATCGGTGTATGATCCGTTAGGTCTGTTTAGTCCAGTAACACTACAGGGAAAAATATTCTTACAGGCATTATGGAATAAGAGACTTGAGTGGGATGAACCTTTGCCTGTACAAGATGAGATTCAGTGGTTAAAAATAGAAACAAATCTGAGAGAACTGTCAAACTGTTACATTCCAAGATATATAGGACTCTGCGATGATCACAAGCCAACATCTCAGCTATTAGTATTCTGTGATGCATCTAAATATGCATATGCAGCCACTGTGTATTTACGCCAGCAAACAAGTGATATGTGTATTACCAATCTAATATTTTCAAAGGCAAGATTAGCACCAAACCAAGAAATCAGTATTCCACGCCTAGAATTATTAGCAGCATTAATTGGTGTAAGATGCATAAAGTTTGTAGAGAGAGAATTAAAACTGAAAATAGAACAGAAACATATTTGGCTAGATTCACAATGTGTACTAAACTGGATTGGCAGCAAAAGAACATTAACAAAGTTTGTAGATAATAGGCTGATAGAAATAAGAAGTGACAGAGAGATAAACTTCCACTACAAAGCTTCTTTAGAAAATCCTGCTGACTTTGCTAGTAGAGGCCTTGAGACAGAAGAGATTAGGAACAAAGATCTATGGTGGTATGGACCAGAATGGCTACTTTCTCCAAGTGATAGTTGGCCAACATGGAAACTAAAAACATGGACAGTGACAATTTTGATAATGATAGCTTGATACAAAATGAATCTGAAATGTTGTCTAAGACTCCAATGTATGAAGCAAGACTTGTAGTTGGGGAGGGTAGCAAGCAACACCAGGATGAAGCCAAAAAGAGAAACACACCACTAACTATCGACATTCATAGGTTTTCCTCTTTTACAAAGCTACTCAGGGTAACAGCACTAGCACAAAAGTTCATTTATAAATTCAAGAGAACAAATAGATCAAAGAGTTACCTCGACAATGAAGAGATTAACCAGGCTGAAACATTATGGACACGCTATGTTCAGGAGTTACACTTTTGTGATGTCATTGATGCCATACAGAAGAACAAATGCAACAATTTAAAACAGCAGCTTGGTATTTACTTAGACAGGAAAAACATACTTAGATGTCGGGGAAGGCTAGAAAATGCAGAGCTAACTGAAGGAGCAAGACTGCCAGTATTGCTTCCAAAGGAAGACAAGTTTACACAACTGTTAATTGACAGAATACACAGAAATTCACTTCATGTTGGAGCTTCTCAGACATTGTCTCTTATTCGTCAGAAATACTGGATACCTCAAGGTCGTTCTGCAGTGAGAGCTGCATTACTGAAATGCTCCGTCTGTAGACATTATGAAGGGGGACCTTACAAAATGCCTTCAATGCCTCCTTTACCTACTAAACGTGTTTCACAATCCTCACCATTTTCTCACAGTGGAGTTGACTATTTTGGACCATTATTTGTCAAATCAAGGTATGAGAACAAAAAGGTATGGGTGTGTCTTTACACCTGTCTAGTTACCTGGAGTTAATGTCTGATATGTCAACTGAACAATTTCTGCTAGGTTTTAGAAGATTTGTAGCAAGACATGGTACACCAAAAAGAAATTATTTCTGATAATGCTTCTCAATTTAAATTAGCTTCTGATGTCATAAACAAACTTTGGAGAAATATTCTGTCAGAAAATGATGTACTTTCTTATGCAACAAATGAGAATATAAAATGGAAATATATTGTAGAGCTAGCTCCATGGATGGGAGGTTTTTATGAACGATTAATAGGATTGGTGAAACGATCCCTACGGAAAGCAATTGGAAAACTCTGCTTGACCTATGAACAGCTTCTGACCATATTGGCGGAGGTTGAAGCTATCATAAATTCTCGACCGCTTGTGTACGTAGATGATGATATCAACTCCAACATTAGTTTAACTCCATCACATTTCCTGACATTGAATCCTCGGATAGGTATACCAACATGTGATATTGAAACTGAGGACAATGATTTCAGCCTGAATGAAAGTTCAGCAGACAAATTATTACTCAAATGGAAGAAGGGGATGAAACATTTAGAAAGATTCTGGAAAATTTGGAGAGACGAATATCTCATGAACTTGCGAGAGAGAACGCGGACACAACTGAGAGAAGCCAAGAAAAAATCACAATATCCAGCACAAATAGGAGATGTTGTGCTCATAAAGGATGATTTACCAAGAGGAAACTGGAGAATCGGGAAAATAACTCAACTTATGACCAATTTTGATGAGCAGGTTCGTTCTGCAAAGGTTATTCTGACTTCCAAACGTATCATCAGTCGTCCTCTTAACCTGCTATATCCAATTGAATGTTCTGATGGAAACCATGATGGAACAGGTGATAAAAACACACCAATTCAAGCACTGAATAATGATGCAGAGACAGTTAGACAGAGACCAAAACGGGAGGCAGCACAGAGAGCTATAAAACGAATAAGAGAACAAATTGATTAACTTTGTGTGGAGTGTCGTGGATACTCCTCGATTTTATGATTACCTCTACATATAGATGCAATTTTTATTCATAGAACTAATAAGTTACATATATTATTCATTTAACTTAAGTAAATTGACTTGGTTATTGTCACATGACACTAATGACGTCAACGTTAGTTGACGTTGACACCAATTGATATAAATAACGTTAGAGATAGTAAATGGAGGATAATAACAGTCAAGAAGTTGTGGACAGTTTTTAGGAGTCGAAGAAACTACTATTTTGAAGTGACTTCATAGAAACTGCAGGATAACTACGCTAGGATTACTGATTGTTAAGTATCATCATTTAATCATATTTGATAAACTTTCCTATGTGGCATATGGAGAAATAGTTAATAATTAATGTGTTATACTGAGACATTGTGTTTATTTATTGTGTTTGCCACAAATATAGGATATGCCTGCACAGTTCCCAAGCAAGTGAGGGTGAGGGTGGAACAAGACCTTACTCAGCTTGCAGTCATAGTACTGTTATTGATGATTCTACTGGTTATGATAAGGTGGGCAATTGTTATGCCACAAAAGTAGACACAATGGTAGATATTGTACGTGAGGTTGACTTGAATAAAGATAAGTTTTGAATATTTACATTTAAAAGGAGCATTTATAACATTGTCTTGTTTAAATGTGAAACTATTATTTTCTATTTGTATCTCTTTTTATTTTAGTAGTATATCTATTAGGAAATATGCGAAAAAAGTTATTTAAAACATCTGTAGGAAAAGTACATGTACTTATTATCAACAATAACTATAATTCTTAAGGTTAAGGTACCAGAGGCTAGACATTTATAGGAAAATATGTGAAAAATATTCATTTTTTTTCTGAAATATCATCTCTTACATCAAGACAATTTCCTTGATCATTTATTATGCCATGCAACATATGTTACATCCTTTAATATGCGCTCTGGTCCTGGTGTCAAATTTTCAGATCAAGTATCCTTTATTATATTAGCAAGACAGTCCCTAAAATGTAAGATATCCACTAGCGAAAAATATTTTCATATATCTTTACTTAAATAATAGATATCAAAATTGGCTCCTTAAAACTGAAGGTAGGTTTGTTTAATGGCTCATTTAAGACTATATGTGTAAGATAGAAAAGCAAACTTTGGTTTTTCTATAAGCAAAATGAGTATTGGAGTACACCAAGATTAAAACATATTGAAAAATGCACAAATCAGCTGTAAAAGTAAATGATGGTAGTCTCAATTACAATTTTTAAAGGGGAGTTTAATCTTTGTAGCGACATAACACAAATGGAAGCTACCGGATTAATTTGAAAAATAAGATAGTTTAATGTCTTCCTTCTGTAGCTCAAACTTTCATTTTACTTTTTCTTATGTTTTATATTAACATATGAAACAGGCTAACGCCCCCGTGTACAGTATGCAAACATATCTTATTCGATATAGCTTGGATAGGTCTTTTTGATAGAACATGTCCGCAAAATTCCCTATGGGATGGAGGGAATAAGGAACGGTATTAGCTTGAAGTCTACAATACTCGTCATACATGACTCCATAATAGATAAGCAACTTTGATTTGCTAAAAACTATAACCAACTTTTCAGAAGTTAGAAATTGATATAAAAACTTGCAAGAACAATCCATATTTTTACTCACTGTAGCTAGATATATTGTTCTTGTAGGAGCAGAAAAGAAACAACCATATATCCAACAAAGCATGCGTTTGTTGCAACATGTATAGGGCACATGCATTTAATTAATCATGACAAAAATCACTATCTGTAAAAAGTTGGGAAAGCAGTTGTTGTTATTCATTATTATCAACTCTTGGGGCGGGGGCATTTAGCAGGAATTTTACTACAAACTTGTCCTCGCAGTGCAGGGCGTTTCGCAGGGTTTTAAATGAGTTGGATTGTTTTCTTTGATAAACCTTAACTTTAATAGGAAAGTTCTATTTTGCTGTCATTTTCTGAGGAAAAGTATAAAAAACATGAAACCAAACAAAAAAGTTTCATATAGATTTCACGTGGTTGTACATTGTTAATAGCTTCAAAATGAGCAGGTATTTTGATTTGTCAGGAAATTTTTCGAAAGTCCACTGCATTTAATTAAACAAACCAGTTAATAAGATTTCGGTGCTGAAGCGAAGACTTAGGCGAGCCTGCACATGAGCGCAGTCTCACCACAACCTTCGCTACTCGCACACACAAAAATAACGACTTAGATAAATGCTTGGACCAAAACTTAGGCCTCAATCCTACTTGATAACTGCACATGCTTGTTAAAAGAATGACATAATGCATATGCCAGTGTCATACCTGCAGATAAGAGTGTGTAGTCAAAATTGATCTTTCTTATTTCCCAACCAAAACATATGTTGTTGGAAATGAAAAGAACCGTCTCAATGAGACGGTTCTTTTGAGCACCCAAAACAATGTTAAACTGGGTTTTAAGAAAATTTAAACAATTTTACGCCCCAAGTTTTTTTTAACTGGAGGCCTGATATGTGATAGTACTGTAAATTCGGAAATTTTCGGGAGGCTTTTTACGCGAATAATAGTCAAAGACATTTGTGGTGTTGAAAATTCGCGACTAATGCATGATTCACCCCACATCAGTGAAGGACGGAGTGATTTCGAAATTTCGCAAGCGTTTTATTTTCGCGAAAATAAAACCCTCGCGATAATTTCTGAATCTACAGCACCCAAATCTCACGAGACTGCTTCAGCATACATTTAAGCGGCTTTTTCATTTTGATATTTGGCACTTAGTGACAAATTTCAAAATAAGAAAAGCCACTCATTGCCACTAAGTGGCAAATATCAAAATAAAGAAAAGCCACCGGTTTAGTGGCAAATATTAAAATAAATCCACTAAAACATCAGAAAGACTCGGATTATCACATACCTGAACGTCAAACCTAGCCAACTTAAATGATTCCAGAGTCATTGCTCTCTTTGTTAAAAGTACTGCAGTCAACCATCACGTGACACGAATCACCAATCGCATTTATCAATCACTAATCCTGGAAATGGCATATTCAGCAATTACATAGGCAGCTGATAAGCTATCGGACAGTCTTCGAGACTTCATTACGCTTATGTTTCTATGGTGACTTAAAAATATGTCTCCGCTCTTTCGAAGTTTTAATGAAGGCTAGAAAGTTATATTCAGTTAACATTACATACAGATTAAAATAGATTAATAGAGTTTAACTTACCTACAACTGTGGAGGCTTATAGAAATGAGCAAGTACAAAATGAACATAAGTGTCAGCTAGAAGCCTACGTTAACAATTGTTCTGTAAATATAAGAGTAAGTTAACACCAAAAATGGGTGGCAGCTAAGCAAACTGAACATATGTGGAGCTAGTAGCCTACGTTAACAAAGTGCACTATAAAATATAAGTGTTAGTTAACACCAAAAAGAGGTGGCAGCTAAGCAAAATGAACATATGTGTCAGCTAGTAGCCTACGTTAACAAAGTGCACTGTGAATATAAGTGTTAGTTAACACCAAAAAGAGGTGGCGGCTAAGCAAAATGAACATATGTATCAGCTAGTAGCCTACGTTAACAAGTGCACAATTAATATAAGTGTTAGTTAACACCAAAAAGAGGTTGCAGCTAAGCAAAATGAACATATGCGTCAGCTAGTAGCCTACGTTAACAAGTGCACAATAAATATAAGTGTTAGTTAGCACCAGAAAGAGGTGGCAGCTAAGCAAAATGAACATATGTGTCAGCTAGAAGCCTACATAAGCAAAGTGCACTGTAAATATAAGTTTACAAGTGCACAGTATAAGTACCTGGAGGTGGCAGCTAAGCAAAATGAACATATGTGTCAGCTAGTAGCCTACGTTAACAAGTGCACAATTAATATAAGTGTTAGTTAACACCAAAAAGAGGTTGCAGCTAAGCAAAATGAACATATGCGTCAGCTAGTAGCCTACGTTAACAAGTGCACAATAAATATAAGTGTTAGTTAGCACCAGAAAGAGGTGGCAGCTAAGCAAAATGAACATATGTGTCAGCTAGAAGCCTACGTAAGCAAAGTGCACTGTAAATATAAGTGTTAGTTAACACCAAAAAGAGGTGGCAGCTAAGCAAAATGAACATACATGTAGGCGAAACTTTGACATTCTGTGAAATAAATTTGGTCACAAAAACTACCCCACCCCCTAAGCCCTAAAGTCCTGGCAAAATTAAACAATATTTTCAAAATATTTTTTTTTATTTCACTAGATGCATTAATTGTAAGGGTTTGATTTAAGCACAAAAATATAGCTGTCAATTATGCATTATCCTAGCTACAGGCTATCAAAATTTCGCCAGATTGAGTAGAGACTGTCCAAGGTCCTTAATCGATATATATATATATATATATATATATATATATATATATATATATATATATACAAATTACAATTGATGTCTTATCACTATCCAACAGCAAATGTTTATTTGAATTTTAAGGAAATTTTACAAATTTTACACCAAATTTGTTGGCAGCTGAGCTCCCACTGGTTATGGTGCAACCGTTCAACTGCTTCATAGTTTAAAAGCTTATATAGAACCGGAAAACAATTACAACTTCAGAAAAACCTGTCTAAAACGGCCACTCTCAAAAAGACCAATAATTGGTTTTCAAGACCAATTATCGCTTAATGCAGGTCAAAAGTATTGCAGAATGCTCCAAGAGAGCATTCTTCAATACTTTCGACAATCATTAAGCAACCATTTGTCATTAAGATCTTTGTTTTGTCTATTTTTGAGTGGCGGCTTAAGACAGGTTATACTGTATAACAAGTAGATACGTTTGACATTTATCACTGGGAAAATGTTGGTCAATAAACATTTAGTGAACAAATAAAGTGTAAGTTTACACCAAAAGAGGTGCCAGTGTAACTAACGTGGATTTTTTTTTATATAATAGAGTCTTTTAACAGTACTCCACATTGTACAGTGTAAACATGACCTATAACCTCAAAAAATCAATAATCCAATAGGAGTCTGTATGTATCTGTATTTGTTTACGTCCACGGCGTGGAAGTTTATCTGCACAGTGTGTAGTACTGTTAAACCACTACTCATCCCACTTTTAAGTAAAACTGATAAATTATTTTTCCTGATTTCTGTCCAATGAGCGCTTCAGTGTGGCGCTTTTTTAATAAGTATAGGCCTACACACAGCCTGTGGTTTAATCAGACATAAGGAAATTATCGTCGTTTTGTTTGCAAACGGTCTATTACTGTCTAGTTATTTTCTAGAAAATTATTTAAACGTAATGTCATTTGATTAAATAATTGTGTACGATTACGTAAACAGTGCTTTTCAAGTTAAAACTCCACAGCCACAGGTGGTTTGTTCAATTCGTGCAATACATGTAACGTTACCAAAAAAAGTCAGCTGACTCTAAATATTGGCTTTCAGTATTATTAGACTTCAAACTTAAAAGTTCCTGCCCCCCATAGGGAATTTTTCAGACATACCATATCTTAGTGAGAAATTTAAGCTGCGTCGAATAAGAGATGTTTGCACTCTGTACGTTGGGGTGTTTATCCGTAACATATGTTACTATATCAAATCAAGAAAAAAGTAAATTTAAAGTTAAAGCTAAATAAAGAAGGCATGAAAATATATATTTTTATAATCATTCATATAGCCTTTATGCTGGATGCATTTACTGTATGGCTTCCAACAATGTTATTTACGTTACAAAATTTAAATTACCCTTTCAAAACTGTAATTGTCACTTCAAGTTAAATAACATTCCTGTTCTTCTCCCTTGGGAGCTTTGCAGACATATCCTATCTAAAAGAACTGCCCAAGCTGCTTTATATAAGAGATGTTTGCACTCGGTATGTTTGGATCTTAGCTCGTAACAGCTTGTTAAATATGTTACTAGTCTATATCAAATTACAAAGAAAACTGAATGAAAGTTGTTGCTATAACAAAAATACATTAAAACATCTAAGTTTTTTTTAATTATAGCCCCGCTTTGAAAAAGTGGGGGCTATATTGGATTTGGGTTGTCTGTCATTCGGACTGTTCGTTCGTCCACCCATCCATCATAATTTCGTTTCCGCTCAATATCTTGAGAACTCTTTTATAGAATTTATCCAAATTTTGTATGTGCATTGATATTGTCATGATCTAGCTTGGGATTGTTACATGTCATTTTTCCCAAATTTGTACCAGAGTTTTGGCCCTTGATTCACGCCAAAATTTCGTTTCCGCTCAATATCTTGAGAACAAATTGACAGAATTTCACCAAATTGTATACATGCATTCTTAATGACAAGATCTAGCTTGGTATTGTTACACGTTATTTTTCGTTTATTTGTACTGGAGTTATGGTCCTTGTTTTATGCCAAAATTTCGTTTCCGCTCAATATCTTGAGAACTAATCGACAGATTTTCTCCAAATTTAATATATGCATTCATCTTGGCATGATCTAGCTTGGGATCGTTAAACGTCATTTTCCCACCTTTGTACCAGAATTATGGCCCTTGATTTACGCCGAAATTTCGTTTCCTCTCAATATCTTGAGAACTAACTGACATATTTTCACCAAATTTTATATATGCATTCTTTTGACAAGATCTGGCTTGGGATTGTTACATTTCATTTTTCGAAAATTTGTATCAGAGTTATGGCCCTTTATTTACGCCAAAATTTCGTTTCCGCTCAATATCTTGAGAACCAATTGGTAGAATTTCACCAAATTTTATATATGCATTGCATTCATCTTGGCAAGATCTAGCTTTGGATTGCTACACGTCATTTGCACACATTTGTACCAGAGTTATGGTGCTTGATTTATGTCAAAAATTCGTTTCCGCTCAATATCTTGAGAACTAATTGACAGAATTTCACCAAATTTTATATATGCATTTATATTGACAAGATCCACGTTGGGATTGTCACACATCATTTTTCGCGTATTTGTACCAGAGTTATGGCCCTTGATATACATAAAAAATTTGTTTCCGTTCAATATCTTGAGAACAAATGGACAGAATTTCACCAAATTTTATATATGCATTCATATTGACAAGATCTATGTTGGGATTGTTACACATCATTTTTCACACATTTTTACCACAGTAATGACCCTTGATTTACTCCAAAATTTCGTTTCCGCTCAATATCTTGAGAACAAATACACAGATTTTGACCAAACTTTATATAACTGTTTATACTTACAAGATCTACATTGAGATTGTTAGGTGTCATTTTTTGCTAATTTGTAAGAGAGTTATGGCCCTTGATTGGTGTCAGAATTACTTTACCACTCAATATCCCGAGACACTTTGGCCTTTTACTGCATGCAAGGCACTGCAGTGGGGCTATAGGCAGATTCTCGGACAATTCTAGTTAAGCATAATATGTAGGCATGCATGGATGCATTTACTACACATGGAAAGTTTTTTAGGAAAACAGTCTTACTACGATGTTACTTGCGTTCCATAAATAAGAAGAAAAAAACTTAGAAAATGGCAATTGTCACCTCAAGCTGAAAACAATTCTGCTTTCAATACTAGGGAATTTGACAGACAAAGCCTATCGTAAAGAACTGTCCTATTTGCTGCGAATTTAAGAAGTTTGCACTTTGTACACTGGGGGTTAAGTTTGTGACAGCAATGTCAATACACTCAATGTTTCGATTTTACGTAACTCTGTACATTTCTTGTATTTTCTTATTATGAATGAAAAAAAATATTAATTTGCCCTTTTTCTATCATTTTTCTGCCAGATATTTGAAGTAGAAGTTATCAGAGACATGATTTGATTGAGCTAATATTGTTTCGCTTTTAACTTATGTAACCTATGTAACAAAAACATGTAAAATGACATTTGAAGACCAAGGTATAGTTTCTATCGACC
This sequence comes from Loripinus fragilis, assembly GCA_964019695.1. Lineage (NCBI taxonomy): Eukaryota > Metazoa > Mollusca > Bivalvia > Lucinida > Lucinidae > Loripinus > Loripinus fragilis. The sequence continues at coordinate 67,821,149 of OZ026525.1, read as the reverse complement.
AAAACGGTGCAGAAACAGTTATATTTTAAACCAAAGACAAAAATATGTTCAAGTTGTTTTCTTTTTGTTTTTCATTCAGACCGGAACTCGACGTTATAATACTCAAGTTCATTCTCAAACTCAAAATAAAGCGCAATGATTGGCCGCTTACGGACACATGTCCGCAAGCAACCAATCATTGCGCTTCATTTTGATAGTACTCAATTTTTTAACGTCGAGGCCAGGGCACAACATTCTTATACACTGTCGCATATCTGAATTATGTAAAAACGAAAATGGTATTTATAAAATTACAACCGGAAGGAGTGAATCTATTGCTGCCCACTAAGCGCAAAACAAAATAAAAAAAACTGGTGTGATTAGACAGTACACATTAACTGATTCATCTCATCAAGCAGGTGTATTTAGCATATTTAAAAAAGGCCTATTGGCGCGATAGGCACGCCGCGTACAAGGGCGTTTATGATCAAGACTACCTGGTATGACGCGACGAGTAAATTTAGCATTTTCGCTGTTCTTTCCCATTTTGTATGCCTCCGTGATTTAAGCCAATTTTCTTTGTCATAATTTCTAAGACCATCAGAGTGAGAGGACGTGTATTTTTGTTGGACTATTCAACTGATGAAAACCGCTTAAAATTGTCGTCATAGTAAAGTTTTAACGCAAGTATTTGCATTAATTGAATATGCAAAGAGACTATACATGGTAGAAGCATATCCTTTGCGATATCAGAACGGTGTTATCGTTTGTCTAGCATGGATGCAGAGACAGTTGAAGTCAACACAGTTGATACTTCATTGTATTCATATTTGCGAAACAACACAAGACATAACCCACATTATTGTTCGATCACCACACTGATGTACTGGTTCTGCTTTTGAAATATGCTCAGAACGTTGATCCAGTTGTTTTATTTGATACTGGCACAGGTGACAAACGGAGACTTCTTAAGGTCAAGCAAATCAGTGAAGTAATAGGATTTGATTTGTGCTCTGTCCTTCCTGCGCTGCATTGTTAAACTAGTCGTGATACAGTTAGCGCTTTCGTGCGAAGGGGCGAAATTACCCCCACTTAAAGCACTTCAGAAGTACTCAGACTTCATTGAAGTCTTTGAAAACTTGGGAAAAGATGAACACTGTTCTCATACATTTTAGATGGCATTAACGGAGACTCAGATCAGACTGAACATTTAAACCGCTCGGTTCCCTGTTGCGGTCATCATCGTCCGCCAGCAAAACGTTGTTCAAATGGCGGTGGACTGATAGTGGCCCGCTATATTTTGCCGAATGGGTACTTTTTAATTTGTTGATTGCGTTACCTAAGTGAATAATGCAGCCCTTTTAATTGTAACCAATTTAAATGCCGGCTTTTAAAGACCACATAAAGCCTCAAATCATACCTACATGTGTCTAGGCTTAAATATGGACCATCCAGAGTCAAGCATTCAACCACTGAGCATTAGTGTGTACACACTTACTGAATCTATGTTTCCATAGACTATAAAGATAAAGATAAAGAAGCCTTATTTAACGTCGCTTATAATGTAACAGACAACATTAGCTCATGAGCTATTCTGCGACATAACAATTACATCTTTAAGGCCTGTTTAGACGGCATGATTTTGTCAGCCTGACAAAATCATACATGATTATGTCATGTATGATTTCTCTGTTTAGACGGCATTACAAAATCATGTGTGATTTCTTTTAACAGTGGAGAAACTGGCTGGGCACCTTGAGCCATCTCATCATGCTCTACATCGTTTCATTGCTATAGCTAAGAACATTTGTTAAAACTCATTCCCGCAAGTCACGACTTTTGTCATCTGCTATCTCATCTGCTCATGTTCTTAGGTAGTCTTTATGGCGAACAATATCGACCCAGATCAGACTGTTCCCTGGAAGCAGTATGGTCAGGGGTTATATTATTTATTTCCATGATAAGATCTCCTCTGAAGTGCACTTGAATATATGCAGCAGACACCATTTTCAGGACAAAATACTGGCATGTTTAGGGTTATCTATTTTATCTTGCTCCGAAAGCCATTAGGCCCTGTGACCTCAAAGCTGATTGGCTAATTCGCCATGATTTTGTAATGGCAAAAAGAACCAGTTCTATCCCCCATGACATGTCGTCCTGACTCTAAAATCATATATAACTCTGTAATAGCAGTGTTTACACGAGCTGATTTGTAATGTACGACTAAGTCAGGACGACTAAATCATGCCGTCTAAACACCCCTTAACAGATACTTACCTGTCTTTATCTCCATAGCACAACCCCTTTATGCGAGCGTCAGCAAGGGAGCTGCTAGTACCATTTTTTTACACTATATGCTTGTAATGAAAGTGTAGAATATTATGTTGGTATATAATGTATTCAGCATTCGTACATTATGTCTACTAATTAACCTTCATTACATACGTATGTAGCCTAATTGGTATTTGAAAGGGCGGGTAGCCAGACATCCCTGGTGTCAGGATATATATACTGTAGATGACTCATGCACTCTCGCAGCAGCAATATAATCTTGCATGCTTAACCAACATTGTCACTTGTTAGTATACACTTGTAGAATAAAGTAGTTATAGTACATACCGTATTGTCTCTAAATACATTACATGGTGTCAGAAGAAACAATTTGGATTTAATTTAATTCTGAAAGAGGAAAATAAGCAAAATGGAACGATTACAACCACCAAGTGCACTATGTTTAACTGGAAATTTATCAGAAAATTGGAGGCGTTTTAAGCAACAATTCGAAATTTACATGACAGCAACTGGAATTGCAGAAAAAGAAAACAGTATAAAATCAAGTACATTTCTTCATGTGATTGGACCTGAAAGTTTAGAAATTTACAACACTTTCACTTGGGCAACAGATGGCGACAACATGAAATTAGACAAAATTATGGAGAAATTTAAAGTGTACTGCAATCCTAGAAAGAACTTAACATATGAAAGACACATTTTCAATACAAGAAATCAGCAAGCTGGGGAGAACATAGATGCATATGTGACAGACTTGAAAAATAAAGCAAGTTTGTGTGAATTTAGTACTTTGAAAGACTCATTAATTAGGGACAGGATAGTATGCGGTATTAGAAGTGACGAAGTAAGAGCCAGGCTGTTGAGGGACCCAGACCTTACGTTAGTAAAGGCAATAGATGCATGTCGGGCGGCTGAGACTAGTCAGACACAATTAAAAGGTCTGACTGAAGAAAAGCCAATTGATTTCGTCCAAAAGAGAGGAAATTTTAAGCCTAGACAGAATCCTGCAAAGAATGGAGCAGCACATCAACCTCATAGACAGCAGCCACGCAAGGATCCGTCACAATCATACAAGTGTCAAAGATGTGGATATACTCATGAAAAAAAGAAATGTCCTGCTTTTGGAAAGAAATGCAGAAACTGTTCAAAAATGAATCACTTTGCAAAAATGTGTAAAAGACAGAAAGTACATGCGTTAGATGGAACTAACCAGAATGATGACTCGGATTGGGAGTATGAACAGTATTTTGTTGAATCGATTGAAAATGACTTGACACAGGAAAAGGATTGGAAAATAGTAGTTGAAATAAGTGGTAAAAAGCTTGAAATGAAATTGGATACTGGATCACAGGTAAATGTTCTACCTATCAAAATATACAATAAACTGAGCAGTAGTCCATTGAGAAAATCAAGATGCAAACTTATTTCATATTCAGGACATAAACTGAACACAATTGGTAAAGCTACACTACTAGTTGGAACAAGAGAGAAATTCACACCGGTAGAATTTCAAGTTGTAGATCACAAATCACAGCCTGTTTTGGGTTTACAGACATGTCTAGACTTACAGTTGATTAAAAGGATGTATACAGTGAACACTGAAGATCCTAATCAGTTGTTAAATGAATACAAGGATGTATTTGAAGGACTCGGATGCCTCCCTGGAGATTATAATATTCAACTCCAAGACGATGCGAAACCAGTTATTCACCCACCTAGGAAAATACCATTTGCTCAAAGGTCAAGGGTCAAAAAGGAGCTAGAAAGAATGGTAAGGGATGGAGTGATTGAGCCAGTGAGTGAGCCGTCAGACTGGGTAAATAGCATTGTAGTTGCAGAAAAAGCAAATAAAAAGGATGTAAGGATATGTCTTGATCCTCGGGATTTGAATAAGTACATAAAAAGGGAGCATTATCCAATGAAAACTGTCGAGGAGGTAGCAGCGATGGTTGATGGAGCTTCTGTTTTTAGTGTATGCGATGCCAGCTCTGGATTTTGGCAAATAAGACTGAGAGAAGACTGTACAAATTTGACTGTGTTTAATACACCATTTGGCAGGTATAAATTTCTCAGAATGCCATTTGGACTTTCCAGTTCGCCAGAAGTGTGGCAAAGAAATGTATGTCAGCTATACGAGAACGTGGAAGGGTGTGCAGTCATCGCAGACGACATATTAGTGTGGGGTAGTGACATTGAGGAACATAATAAGAGATTACGGGCCGTGCTACAGAAAGCTAGAGACTCGAATCTTAAATTGAACAGGTCAAAACTTAAAATAGGGCTACCTGAAGTAACCTATGTAGGTCACACCTTCACAAAGCAAGGCTTAAAAGCAAGTGAAAGCCATGTTGAGGCTATTTTGCAAATGGAAGAGCCACAGGACAAAACTGAGCTTATGAGATTTAATGGAATGATCAATTACCTAGGAAAGTATATTCCAAACTTGTCAAGTTTGAATAAGCCTTTGAGACAATTGCTAGAAAAAGATGTTGCTTGGCATTGGACTGAGGAACATAGAAAATGTTTTCAGCAGTTAAAGGAGGTTATCACCAAAGCACCAGTTTTGAAATACTATGATCAAAATCAAGGGCAAATAACCCTACAAGTTGATGCTTCTAAGGATGGTTTAGGTGGATGCATAATGCAGAATGGACAGCCTATAGCTTATGGATCTAGGTCATTGACAAAAACAGAACAGAACTATGCACAAATTGAGAAAGAAATGTTGGGGATTGTGTATGGAGCAACCAAGTTTCATTCCTATATTTATGGTCAGAAAGTAACTGTAGAAAGTGATCATCGTGCATTGGAGATACTGTTTAAAAAGCCATTATATCTTGTGCCACCCAGGATAGCTAAAATGATGTTGAAAGTCCAGAAATATGACTTGAATGTGATTTTCAAACCAGGCAAAGAAATGTTCATCAGTGACACTTTAAGCAGAAAGCCATTGAAAACAACAGAAGGGAGTGAAAACTGTAGAGAGTATACGGTATTCAGCATTGGGAATATACCAGTCAGCCAGGAAATTATGTCAAAGATAAGGCATGAAACTGAAAATGATATGGTGTTGATTAAGCTTAGAGAAACAGTTCTACAGGGATGGCCACAAATTAAGCAAAAGGTTGATCCTTGTTTGAGAGAGTACTGGAATTTTCGTGATGAACTGAGTGAAATGGATGGATTTTTACTGAAAGGAGAAAGACTGATTGTACCAAAAAGTATGCATAAAGAAATGCTTGATAAAATCCATAATGTGAGCCATCTAGGAGTTCAGAAATGCCTTAGGAGAGCTCGGGAAATTATATTTTGGCCAGGAATAAATGGTCAAATAAGGGACAAAGTTGCTTCATGTGAAATCTGTAATGAATTCAGAAATAAGCAGGCAAAGCAACCTATGAAAGGACATGAAATTCCTGAGAGGCCATGGCAGATTTTAGGAACTGATTTGTTCGAATTAGATGGACAGCACTATTTGGTATTAGTGGATTACTATTCCAAGTTCTTTGAAGTATCTAAAGTTAATGGAACAGGTACTGAGGCTACAATAAATGCGTTGAAGCAGCACTTTGCGCGACATGGAATAGGAGAGAAGCTAATTTCGGACAATGGTCCAAGTTATGCTAGCCAAAGGTTCGCAGAGTTCGCGAAAACCTATCAGTTTGAACATATAACGTCCAGTCCAAGATATGCGAGATCAAATGGTATGGCTGAAAGAACAGTCCAAACTGTGAAAAAAATGTTAATGAAAGCGAAAAAAAGTGGAAATGACCCATATCTTGCTCTCTTAGAACTGAGAAATACACCTTTGGATGGTCTAGAATCACCAGTTCAACTTCTGTATGGGCGTAGAACAAGGACAGTTTTACCAATCAAACCCTCATTGTTGAAACCAGAGAAAGTTGAAACGAATGTTCCTTCGGTATTAAATCAAAAACAGCAAGAACAGAAACGATATTATGATAGAAACACAAAACCGTTAAAACCGCTTAAACCAGGTGATCAGGTCAGAATAAGATCTGATAAGAAACGTTGGGAACCAGGATTTGTTGAAAGCAAATGTCCAGAACCAAGATCGTTTAACATAAAAACTGATTCGGGCTCGATATTAAGAAGAAACCAGGAACACATACTCAAAACGGAGGAAAACAGAACGAAACAACAACATTTCGACTTAGAGGATGTAAATCAGGAAGACAACATAGTACATGTACAGGAACCAGCACAACCGATACCTTTGGGACAGAAAACTACAGCTAGTGGTCGCGTTGTTAGGATGCCTAAACGATTTGAAGATTTCGTTATGTCATTGGATATGGATTAAGATCAGTACAAAAGTTTAAATGAGTGTGTTATAATATAGTGTTCAAAATAGTGTTCAAAATAGTGTTCAAAATAGTAAACATCTTATTATGCAGTCTGGTCAAATATTAGGTTTTATTTGTTTTTTAATAATCAATGTCTATTTTTATTATTGTTTTTTGAATCAGCGCATATTATAAAAGTACTTCAGACCTTGTGATGAGATGTTTTCTGTTATATTTGTAATCACAGTGTAGTGCTTATTCTCATTTCTAATTTTTGGAATACAGTGTAGAAGAAAACAAAATTCCAACGGATTAATGTTTCACATCATGGAAATTACACACTGCTGATAAAGTTTATTTAACTGAGAGCCGCACATAAATTTATCGCCACCTAATTACTTTCAGATTATCACCCAGACTCTGTGGCCAGGAGAAACAGTCAACAGCTTGTTATCAAATGATTAATGACGGTGTACTGAAAGAACTGCCTCAGACTGTCTCCCATTCATGGAATAAAGTTCAGTGATTCATTCATGATTTTAATGTAGATTTCTTTAGTGAATATAATTTTCAATTAAAGATCAATTTAATTAATAATTCAAAGATCTTAAGAGGGGAGATGTCAGGATATATATACTGTAGATGACTCATGCACTCTCGCAGCAGCAATATAATCTTGCATGCTTAACCAACATTGTCACTTGTTAGTATACACTTGTAGAATAAAGTAGTTATAGTACATACCGTATTGTCTCTAAATACATTACACCTGGCTTCTCCATGTCAGGGTAGTCTGCATACCTGTCTTTCCTATGAATTTGCTTTTAAAGAGGGTCTGGATGGGGTATAATGATTAGTGAATAATTACCATTTTTATAATGAATAGTGAATAATGAGCCAAAAAGATAATGAATAGTCACGGAATATTGAGGGCCTAAAAAATAATGAATAATCTTATTTTTTAATGAATTGAAGAAAAAAAATTAATGAATAGTGAATAATCAGATTTTTTTGCCACCTTTTTTACTGTTAATGAATCATTGGTCTTATTTTAATGAATAACCCAAAATTTTAATGAGATGAATAATGGGCTAAATTTTTAATGAATAGTGAATACCAGACCCCCCCCCCCCCTCCCCCAATCCAGACCCTCTTTAATTGCGGACAGATGGTGCGAGAATGTGGAGTGGGTATATTCTTGCATAGTATTAAACTGTTCGTTTTAATCGCTCTCTTTTGTTAACAATCTGCCATTTTATAATATGCCTCTTTGCGTGCTTCTATGTGGGCCAAAAATTCTAAATAAAGATCCATTGTCGCACAGGAAGTCCGCTAGCACGAACTAACCTGTCGCCTTTCGCTCGGTGCACACTGGGATTGAGCCGCCATTTTTATTAAAAATATATTATGCAATCATTGCTTGCATGACTCAGGGCTTTACATTCAGAACATATTGACTAAATGAGAAATGATAAACTATCAAAAATGTAACTTTTTTGCTATTATAACAATTAATTCTGTCACTATCGGAGTGCGAGAATTGAACGGGACTAGCCAAATATCGCTAGTTACCCATGATGCAAAGGGCGAAATGCGAGAGATCTAGATGAAGTATCGTCAGGTCTCGCGAGAATGAATAAAGATCTTGTAATCGCTACTGGGGAGTTTGCTTCAGTGGATAATTTAAGTAGAGCGAAATTTGTCCAGACACCGGATTAAGCCATTACGTGTCCTTATTTGTAAACAAAAAACGAAAAGTTAAACAGATTTTTTGTTACAAAAGGTTTCAAAGGTACTTTCACAACCTCTCTTAAGATAGGTAGACCAATAACCTTTCAAACAAAAGCGCAATGCCCTTTGTTTGCCGTTGAAAAGCCCTGAACCACAGCTGTTTGACAAAGTTGCAGGTCACAGTCAGAACTTCACTTCAGACTCTGACAGATCACCTGATCACTGCCGATTTACTAATTACTACTAGGCAGAGGGATTATTCTGGCTCACAGACAAGAAATGCTTTTTTTGAGGGATTTTCATAGAAAAGTATTAAAACAGCAGCATTTCCCTATACACAGATGCACTTACCTTATAAAAAAACTGAAAAAGGCCCATTCAGAATAATTTAGGGGCCTTTTAGGACAGGGCCCCTCTCAGGCTGCTATGTAGCCCTTAGTCCCGGTTATCAGCCTATTCAGTAAGCCACATTCCTTCTCTACATCATAGTCCATGTTACGGTGTTTTAACATAGTAAACAGGTAGAGGAAAGATTTGTATTTATAGATATACTATAAATTTATAGTACATCTATTAATGCATAGAAACATCGTTCTATAGATTTATAGATTTCACAGTAAGATCGTCCCTAAATTGGTTTTAAATGAAAACCGCATTCCGATTGTGCGTTCACAAATGCGTTAAGGGTTAACGGTACACTATTGCACCGTTTATTCTGGCACAGGATAGGTAAAATGCGAAAGAGGCTGCATGTCAAAAAGCATGATTGCTAGTTTTCCTGTTTTACTGTGTCATTTCTACTGAAATAGCTTATAAAAAGCGGAAATTTGTTGATATTCTGGAACAGAGCCTTTCTCAAATTTGTTTGTGCGCCATCTTTAAATTCGTTGACTGGTTTACAATTAATTAGATACTGTGGCTGACCTCAAATAAGTATGCTTTTCCAGAAACGAGTTTTTTTCTCCTGTCAACTTACTGCCAATGTAATATGGTTGTGTAAAATGACACATGCCCCTTTTGGACATGAGTTGTCCAATTAAATATGTACATCTTACTGCTTTTAAATGAGAAATATTAAACTTAAAACGGATCCGAATTTATCCCAGCCAATTTATCTGGAGCCCACTCTAAGATTACTGGGATCATGTCGCACGTGGCCATATATTAATTATACCTGTTCAATGCGATTCTCGCACAGGCTAAGTAACACTACATGTATTTCAGAGCTTATTGATTATTTAACAGCAAGCTAGACAGTTATGTCACAGTATTGTCCATGCTTGCATGTGCAACCTCAGACTGTACTTGATCTTATCCTTTAACATTCTGAAAGGGCTTTTGGCAAAATAATTGTGCCGACTGCTTACTTTTACATCAGAACTTCTTCAGCTCAAAAACCGTTTTTGACCATGAAATATGTTCAAGATAGGGTAGTTTGAGCCACAGAGAGTTAACAATTGTACCAGATTTGGATGCTTTATAAGGATACTATTTTTGACCTCGTAGTTTTACTATGGTCAGTATTTTTATTTTGGCGACCACCAGTCATGTTAACCACTTGACCAGTCTAGATCCAGCCTCATCACGTGATCAATGAAATTCAAAATGGAGGACCTAAGTGTGGAAGCTGATAAAAACTTATAAAGTAATAAAATGTTCACAAGTTTGGGCAAAATCAAGGGCTTGTAGCCTGCATTGATGGTGACAATTAATGTAGATTGTGTTTTCTCAAAAAATAGGCATTTCTAATAAAATAAGTATGTACTTAACTTATCGATGTTCATTCTTCCAAATATCGCGTTGCGGTTTTCGACATGCATGATTTTCACGCAATTTTACCTGGTGATTCTATAAATATATAGAACGATTTTTCTATGCATTTATAGATGTACTATAAATTAATAGTATATCTATAAATAAAAATCTTTCCTCTACCTGGTAAACAAACGGCCATTTACTAGGGCTGGCACGATTAATCGAAATATTGGTTGATATTACAAAAGAAAAATGATTATCGATATGAAAATTCAAAAATCGGTTACTTTTAATGGATATTCTGTCTAATTATTCATTTAAATCCAAGCGTAATTGCCTCGTGTTGTTTTTTGTTTAGACCGGAAGTGCCCTAAAGTGCATTGTCGTAAACAGTAGAAATGTATAAATTGCTGTAAAGAAGTAGTCAAATATGGTACTCTGCAGGCTAACTCAAGAAATGATTGTAAGAAAAAGTTATACTTGGGCTTCTCTGTTTTAAAGTAGTACAAAATCACAAAATATTCATCAGATGAATAATCTAGCATAAAAATTGTTTTCTCCGCGGTTAAATTCGAGTTTAGAATCTTTCAATTTTACCGACGTTTACATCGGGTCTTATTTTACACAAAGGTGTTTGTGTCATGCATACTTGACTTCCTTTTGTATGACGTCACACAACGTGAAATTAACAAGAACAATGGCCGACTGCGAGTTTAATTACGGACTTTGGCAATTAGAAAGTCAATTTTCTTCCAACAGAGTGGATGACAACTTGTTTTGAGCAAAGGTGCCACTTTTAATTTAAAACCTATTATCTTTTGAATATATAACACACTTAAACACAGGCTACTTAGTGTTTTTTAGTGAAATGATCGAGAAATCAATGTCATTGACCATGCAAGAGTTGTCAAAACGTTCTGAGACCCTCTGTCAAGTTTGAGCGATTACTAATCAGTTATATATCGAAATGCAAGGACCGATTATCGATTAGCATTGTAGCTTTGATTAGCCAGCCCTACCATTTACTGAGGGCTACGTAGCCCTCACATAGCCGTTTGTTTACATGTACTTCGTTAAAACTCCGTAACATCATGATTTAGAGAATGAATGTTGCTTACTGAATAGGCCAGTAAGGGCCCCCAGGGGTATAGGGATCTGAGGAAAAGGGCTTTATTTTTTAGGGAGCTAGGTAGTCCCGTTTACCAGCCTATTCAGTACGACACATTCGTTCACTATGCATAGTTACAGAGTGACCGATGAGAAAGTGAACATTTTATCTGATTTCAAATATTTAGGTTAGAATTTTGCGAATTGCGTTTATAAGTTAACCCTAATTGCGTTAATCAGAATCCTAAAATGACGGCAGATTGTCAAAGAGCACATCACGCGATAACCAAGGCAGATAACCAAATTTTCCATAAATGTATTTATTTTCATTAAACAAGTCTGGCAGCACATAAATGACAATTTTTACATCATAATCTGGTGAATACAGCAGGTATTTTCTTAATTATCCCCACGCTTTTTTCAAAAAGCGTCAGGGATATTGCAATCGCGTCTGTCCGTCCATCACGCTATCGCCTCCTAAACCATTGGACGAATTCCAACCAAATTTGGTGTGTGAGTTGCTCACATGAATGGGGCGTGCAACGGCACAATTTTTTTTGGTCCCGCCCCCTGGGGCCCTGGGGAGGGGCCAAAAGGTCAAAAATCATTAAATATCATTAAATTTCAATTACAAAGTCATTTTCAAAGATTTTTTAAACAAACTTTGTGTGTCTTCTCACACATGAAAGATATAAGACATATCAGACGGGATTTTCATTTGGTCGCCTGGTTCATGCCCCAGGGGTGGGACTTGGGGGTACTGTGGGGGGTTGGGGGGGGGGGGTATTCCGAAATTCAACCAGATTTGGTGTGTGAGTTACTTACATGAATGGCACATGCACCGGCGCCATTTTTTGGGTCCGTGCCCCCTGGGGCCTTTGGGAGGGGCCAAAAGTTCAAATATCATTAAATCTGAATTACAAAGTCAATTTCAAAGATTTTTAAACCAAACTTTGTGTATCTTCTCACAAATGAAATATATATAACATATCAGACGGGATTTTCATTAGACCGCCTGGGTCATGCCCAGGGGGGGACTTGGGGGTACCTTGGGAGGTTGGGGGGTCAAATTTTTTTTTTCCCCGAAATTCAACCAGATTTGGTGTGTGTTACTCACATGAATGGCACATGCACCAGCACAATTTTTTGGTCCCTGCCCCGTGGGGCCTTGGGGAGGGGTCGAAAATTCAATTTTCTAAACATAGTCATGTGGCATATCAAATTAAAGGGGATGAGTAGTAGACCAGGATACACTGAAAAAATTTTAACCTACGATCAAACTGGTGACCTTGGGATGGGGTCAAAGGGTCAATTACCATTAGATTTCTTCGAGAGCTTGGGGACTTGCGATGGCGCGCCATTGTATGTGTTCTAGTTTATGCATGTTTTAATCAGTTTTCAAACATTCTTTAATAATCTATAGCCACCTCACTTGATGGCCTTGTTACGGAGTTTAACGAAGTAAACAAACGGCTACATCTACTGAGGGCTAGCTCAGCCCCTGCATCTACTGTTTACTTAAAAATATGGTATACCCCAAAAAATGGTATTCTCATTCTCTACCTTGACCCCCCTAAAAAAGGCCCAAAACCTGGGTTAAATGACCCCAAAAATGCTCCAATAGTTGTAATGTGTGAAAAAATGCTAAACACATTTTTCTCAGCTAGGAATAGAATCCAGGATGAGTGATCCAAAATAAGACACTACCACTTCACAATAAAATAAGTCCAATTGCTGGCCCAGGGGTTGTGACTTCGATCCTGGCTCTGCCCCATACTTTCGCGGAGATTGATTATGAAAATTTCTACAGTCATTCTACTCTTATTGCTGATTCAAGAATGACTGTAGTCATCTACAAGCGGGAGTATGTGCACAGAGTACTGGTTAAATGCTTAGTCAAGCTTGCCGAGGAAAAAAGTTTGGTTATATGAACTGACTGTCTTGACTTGACCATGGCTGTTGACTGGGGCATAAAACTTCAAACCTAGCAAGCAAATAGAACAATCTCTTCAACTTTAATAGTGAATCTTGTCAAAATTTGCGGGGCAGACATCTTGACAACCTATGTCAAACATTTTCACTTGCATGATGCCATGTGCACAGTGAGTCACTAACAAAGGTTTAAAATTTTAAAGTTGAAAATTTATATAAAACAGGCCTTAAGATAAAAGTGCATTATTAAAATGATTGTTTCTATTCCTCAGCTGAAACATATGTTGTGGGTACTCAAAAGAGCCCTCTCAATGAGACGGTTCTTTTGAGCACCCAAAGCAAATGTTTAAACTGATGGATTAGAAAATAATCACAATTTTACGCCCAATTATTTTGTTTATCTAGACATATCAAAGTTGGGCGGCAAATTCCACTCCCAATGTTTACCCGTGGCCTTTACTGGTATTTACCGGCATTGAAAATAAGGCTGATTATTAGTAGCAAATACTGGAAATATTATTTTTCAGCTTGATAATGCTGCAGATATCTTTATATATTAATTAGGCTTTTATGGCTTAACCTTTTTCATATGTCTAATGCAGGGTTGTCCGCTTGTTATTATGAGTGAAATCTAGAAAGGATGAGTAATTCTTCCCAATTCCTGTTGGACAAGTGCTATGGGAAGAACTACTTGAGGAAGTCATATTACATATTACATCCTTATGTTCTTTATTGCATACTAGGGCTGCAACGATACAGTTACCTCACGATACGATACGTATCACGATATTTGCCTCAAGATACGATATGTATCAGAATACATTTTTGACAACTTTAGAACCTAAGAAACAACATAGATCTATGAAATTAGGAGAAGTAAATAAATGTACTCAAATATTAACCTTTGTCATGCTGGATGTTTTTATGTACTACACTCTTCCCCAGTTTTTATCAAATTCTTTTAAAATTTTTCAATTATTAGCATGTATTTACAAGCAGAGCCGAAAACTGTGTAGATTAAGATCAGCTGGATTCTTTAAAGAAGAAGATATATCAAGTGTTTAGCATGGCAAAGGGTTAACTGATTAAAGCAGAACAACTAAAAGGGAAAATGGTAACATTCCTTTTGTACAAAAACATATATTTTTAAAATTCATTTCTAATATATAACACACTAAGTGCTGTATCGTTAGCGTATCGTGAGATGACCTCACAATACGATATGCATATCGTCAGAAAATGTATCGCGATACACAATACGATATGCATATCGTCAGAAAACGTATCGCGATACCATTTCAGTGAATGGTTGCAGCTCTATTGCATAGGCTTTTAAAGGACAAGAGAGCATGTGTTTGCAGGATGAGTGAAAATTGTAAGTCACTCGTCCTGCAGGACAAGTGAAATATTGAAATAATTTTGTCCACTGTGACGTATGAAAAAGGTCAGCTAAATTAAAGCCGAAGCTTTTGTGAGACATACAGGTATGCAAACAGTGGAGACCCAGACCAGATGCCACAGAATGCAGCCGCTGATCGAGTCTCCACTTTTTCCCTGCAAAATGCTCTATTAAAGTTTGAATAAAAATGAAAATTACTACTCACCAACGCTTAAAATGGAAACGGACTGGTCCATTTGATTTATTGAAAAGAACGGGAAATTCCACACAAATTAAATGGGTTTCAATTTCTTCAGTTTCAGCATCACCATGGCGGATGGCTTTGATCCGTGCGAGTGTGTCTGGAGTCATGAAAATGCGATGCAGCGTTTGATGAATTTGGTAAGTTGTCAAATTTGGACTTAAATATACAAACACTACACTTGAACCAGTACTAAGCTTGGATTAATGTGCTTGCTCAAGGACACAATGCAGTGACCCCGGTGAGGCTCGAACCAGCAGCCCCTCAGTCTCAATGGGAAACCCCTTAACAAGTACTTTTGCAAATAGTGAAGACCCAGATGAAATGCAGCATAATGCTGCATTTCATCTGGGTCTTCGCTGTAAAGGTAAAAAATATCTTCAGACAAAAGAATACAATATTTTTGGAAAATTATAACCCAACACGCCTAGATTCGTATAATGGACTAGCTCAAGATTATTGCATCAAACCAGAAGGAAGGATTCATTAGTCTACAAAGGGTTAATTTAACCTGACACTCTTAGATTTATATAATGGACTATTCTGAATTTAGTGTATCAAACCAGAAGGAAGAATGCATTATTATACAAAGGGTTAAAAAGGTAAAAACAACAATGCAACAATACATGAGCCCTAAATGTTTCCCCTTTACCCACCAACCCTGAAAAAAGACCCTAACCAAAAAAATAATTCAACTTTCAGTCAATTTTTTTTTAATTAATTTCATTGCAAGAGAATTAGAGAAGTGTCCAATGTAAACAGTGTTATCTTTAAAAAATATTCCTAGTTAGCAAATTATTTGTGTATTTAATTTTATTGCCTATATTTCATGTAGTAGGACTATTTACTATTTAAGTTTGATGGGTATCAAATTTGAGAAATTAAAAAAAAAAAATCCGACCGACCGACTGAACCATACCGGTAAAACAAGGTCAGGTAAGGGGAAACTAAACTATTTTTAAAGTTGGCCTGAGTATGACTAGGAAATGCCATAATCACAGATAACAGACCAACCCATGCCATTGTGAGGAGGAGGCACTAGAACACTTGAATAACCGGGCCGAGTAGTGCAGTCAGTAACATGTCTGGCAACAGATGCCAGTCTGGCTGCAGATTCAGGGGGTCGCGAGTTTGATCACGGACCGGTCCCATAATTTCGTGGTGATTGATTATGAAATAATTTCTATGGTCATTCTCCTCCCTTCTGCTGAATCATTCAAGAAGGTCAGGATTGTTGTCAGTTACAAGGGAAAGTATGTGGGCAAAGTACTGGTTAACTGCTTGTTCAAGCTTGCCCACGAAAAAAGTTTGGTTAGGTGAACTGACTGTCCCGCCATGACCATAGCTGTTGACTTGGGGCATAAAGCAACAAAAAAAACAAACAAAGAACACATTTAAGCAGCCCTTTGAGGACCAGAAACCCCTATACAGGTACTTTGGCAAACCGTGAAGACGGCATTTTGTCAGGGTCTGCCCTGTTTGCCAAGACAACAAATCAATCTTTAGAGAATAAGAAATACATTATTTCTTGGAAATTATAACCTGTGACCCCCTCAATATATACAAGGGACCATCAGGAGTGGAAAATTCTTAAAATTTCTACTCGTCCTACATGCCCATATGTGTTGGTAAATTCAATAGTTTACATTGAAAAAAGTCAAAATTTCTACTGGTTCTGCAGCATAAGCGAGGGGACGAGTGGATTTTTCCAGACCTGTGTTTGCTAAGAAAATCGATCTTTAGAGAAAGGAATACAATATTTCTTGGAGATTTTAACCTGTGACCCTTCAATATATACAATGGACCATCTTGACATAACTGTATCAAACTTTATTGGAAATTCCCTTCGTACACATTCTTTCTCAGCGAGATGATTGCCCAGCTAGAAAGGACGCAAAGAACTATATATAAAAAAAACCCCCAAGACATACAATAGGAGCAGTAACAAATTAGGGCAGCAGTCGATGGTACACCATCACAAATACCTGCTTTTTACCTCTTACATGTACCATGGGGTCAAGGTCACACAAAATGTTACCCAGTACCTTCTACATCATGTCACCTACTCACTTGCAAAGTTTGGAGTTGTTACCTCCAATGGTACAGGAGGAGGTGCATTTACAAGAAAGTACATTATTTGACCTGGACATGGTCACACAAAATATTTTGGTACTTATCGCATATGCACAAAAGCCATCTTTAAAGCCCATGTAGAGATAAACAGTGAGGCTAGCAGGCAACTTTTTGGTCTGAGTCTTCATCTACATCCATAATTTGTGTATGCCAGCGTCAAAGACTCTGGCAGGTCTGTGCATTTGCGCAGGCTTGCCTGAGCCATCGACGTTTGATAATGTGATACTAACTAAAATATCTGTGATATTATGGTAGTGTAGAATGGGATGATACTATAATGTAAACTGGGGTGTGAAAATATCACGGTTGACTTGTCCAATCTGGTCCAATTTCAATCAGGGCAAGGCAGAAGTATTTATGGGTGTCAATACAATGTTGTATTTCATATTGTGTTTAATTATTACAAACTCATATGTTATACAAAAACAGTGTGGATCCTGATCAGCTGGCTTCTTCTGAAGCCAGCTGATCTGGATCTATACTGTTTACAATAGAGTTAAATTTATATATTGTTTCAGCATGTACAGGGAGGCATAAGCTAATCTGTTCTTTGGGACAGGGACAAGTACATTATGGCAATTTACTTGTCCCTGGGCAAGTATAAAAATCTATTTTTCCACACCCCCTGTTGTAAATCTATTTATTTTCAGTTGCGAAGTTCACAGGATGCTTGCACAGACACTCAATGTTTCAACGAATGTAAGTACATGTATAAATGGTGTTTAACTTGAATCTTTTCATTAGAAACACCTCTCGAGACTTGAACACCACAGAAACATTTGTTTCAAACATCTGTGTACAAAACAGTCTCACAATTGAATATTGCAACAACTTAGTCTTTACTTGTTCAGAGGCCAAGGGCCCCTAAATTTTGTGAAAACTATGGACTGGCAAACTTTCTTGGAATGTATTTATCATGACACCCATGAAATATATATTTTTCACTTCACTTGATTAAATTTATATTTATGAAAAAATGAATTGAACATCCTCTAAGGGCATAGCCAGTATTATTGAACTTTTAGCCCTCATGAATGCGTAATTAGGACTGGTCTACCTTAGACATAGGTAAAAACTGAAATTAAGGCGTGATTTTATTTGATGCTTGCAGGAGCAGTCTGATCTGGATCTACACTATTTGCCATAAAAGCTTCAAAAACATTTCTGCAGACGACATAAGCAGATGACTTGTTATGATTGGCGCTTTAAGGGTTAATAAATGTGAGTTCAGTGTAAATAATATGCGGCTACGATTTTCACGAAATTTGCACACCTTTGTGCGGCTTGAACAACTTATTAACTCTTTACCAAATTATAAATGAACCTATTTTCCCTTCCAAAGCAGATGAACTAACCCAACCACCCCAAGATATGAATATTTAAGTTGCCGCCTTCACAGTAAGCCAAAAGTCAAATAATACAAAAACATATTTACTTAAACCAAAGGGTAACTACTGAGACAAGCAGTGAATCTCTACAGTTGTGTCTCTTTTGAAAATGGGGACTACTCTTAAAGGAAAGAATTCACTTCAGGAAGTAGCATGTTCTTTCATTTAAGAAAAGCCCCTATTATTAACTCCTCACAAGGTTATTTTGACTGTCTACAATTTTTTTTATACATATGCACATGCATGTTTGTGTAAGAGATGCCATGCCATATTGACCTTTTCAGCTTAAACACGATTTCAAAGTAAGCTTAGTGGCATATGATGAATATTAATAGAGTCTAACATAGTGCTCCTGCATTATTGAATTGATTTAACTTATTAGGAATAGTGATAAAATGCTTTGCAAGCCTCACATTTTATCGCTTTATCCCAACTCATTTACAGGGAGTGCAGTGGCTCAGTGGTAGAGTGCTTGTTTTGAGACCGAGGGGCTGCGGGTTAGAGCCTTTGCTGCGTTGTGTCCTTGAGCACGACACATTTATCCTGGCATAGTACTGGTTCAACCAAGGCAGACCCGTCCCTATATAACTGAAAGATTGTTGATGGAACGTAAAGAATCAAATCAAACAAAAAAAAACCCAACTTATTTAATAAATTCTATAATACATCAGGCCTTTAGTTAAGAGTGCATACCAAAAAATTATCTTTCTTTTTTCTCATTCAAAGCATATGTTGTGGGTACTCAAAAGAACCGTCTCAATGAGACGGTTCTTTTGAGCACCCAAAACATATGTCTAAACTGATGGCTAAGAAAATATCTACAATTTTTCGCTCAAACATTATGTCTATCTAAACCTATGATTCATTTAGATCCTCTATTTACTATAGTGCCCGGGGGTGACTCAGCTCCTGATGGCGGGTTCAGCACCACGATGATGATCATGCTTGGCTGGCTAGTAATGGCCACAGCCCTGTTCCTCCTGCGGCCATCGAGACTACGCAACCAAGGTGATGGAAAACCAGCAAACAATGTGAGTTTCAACCCTTTATACCCTTTTGTATTGCTAGTTAGAGACTCACAGGAGGTACTGTATTGTGTCTTTGAAAAAGACACTCTGTCCTCTGCTTAACGGAAGATAGGAATGCATGCAGACATGACTGAAAAATTGTTGATGTGGACGTAAAGCATTAACACAAACAAACACTATTGGATTTTCCAAAATAGTATGACAACAAAAATGATGGGATTGTGCATTATATACTGAACAAAAGTAAAATCGCTACACCTGAATTGTTTGCCATCTATATACAAAATTATGCAAACCAAGAATGCAATTGAAAGTGTATCTTAATGTTCAAATACTGGGTAATGCATAACAGTAAAAGTTTTACGAATGTTGTCGAGAGGAAACACATGAAAGCCATTTAAATGTGAAAGGGGTCCTTTTTTTTCAGGTTGCCAATTTAAACGGAAATCTAACACAATTTAGGCCTTCAGAAGTCCACTACCTACAAGATCTGACTGCACGAAATGGTAGTCTAGACGTGTGACAACCAGAAATGTAAAGGACTTGTCTCAAGAGTGTTTTGATCGCTTAGAAAAGCAATCTTAAATAGCGGATTTTCCATCAAATTGCCAAAGTTAAAAATTTAACACTGAAATCTCGATAGGAAAATGTGTTGTTGCAATTTAGTATGATGACATTACTAGACGAGAAATGGTAGAAACAATGTGCGGAGAGTCTACCTGATTTGGCAAAAGAAAATTATCGAAAATCATGATAAATAGAAGATTACCAAACATTTAATATTCCCTATTTGTTTTTGTCAAAGGGAGATGATTTCCAATATTTTACAAATTTGCTTAATTCGAAATTGATTTCTGAGCTTGTTTGAAGTGATTAAGCAGTTTTCTTGTGTTTTTATGCAACACAATTAAGACCAATTTTGATAAGCATAATAATTTTAATTTGCGCATGCGCAATAGCAAATTTCAGTGATTAAAGCTTTAAACACTTAAAGGAGCATAACTCATACATCAAACGAGACAAATTGGTGGAGTTTCGACGAATCGTTTGCTGGAATTTGTCTGGGCAACATTATTAAGCTTTAGTAAATGCTAAATTTGTCCAACACTTTCTCATAAAATATAAATAATTGTAGTGTAGCGTTTTCACTTTTGTTCAGTATATAATTTATAGGGCCAAATTATGATGGTTTATATCCCTGAACATTGTTTTTGCATGACTGTACCAGAGCCTTATAAACTGCCACATCGAAATCCTGATGCACTGTTCCCATACTTCTTTGAGAACGGGATAACAACATGTTTTATAAAAAACATGCTTTTAAATTACATGTCTGAGATAGCATTATTATACTGTAACACAGTCGAGCGGTCTAATAAAATATACAATGGACAAATACATAGGTTGCCTTATATAGCAACTATAAATAATTTTCCTTGGGCTGCTTTGCCAAATGATTAGAAATAAATGTAACCAATATGATTTTCAATATTAAAATAGTTATAAACGATGATTTCAAATGATTTACAATGATTGTTCAAGTCACAACAAGAAATACAAAACTATTACAACCAATACAATTTCTACAAAGACGACTCCAGAACCAACCAACTAACTGTTCTGGCTCAATAAGAGGTTCGTTAGCGCAATGCTAGACAAACCCTATTTGCTCTTAGTGCAATACTAATAAGCAAATATCTACCAACTACTTCAACCTACTACGTCAACCAACTACAACGACTCAAGACTACAACAATGAGAAGCAAGGTAAACCCTTAGTGCAATACTGAAAGGCTATCTATTTACAGTCAACGATCTATCCTCGGTCATGAACAGCGAGCTAATGACACTATTTTGATGGTTCAAGCTGTTTATTTACCCTTGGCACATCTCAAATTTCACCTAAAAAGGGGTGTCAGGCTAGACATGCATTAAATCATCTTCCCAAATTATTGATAATTATCATCAAATTAACGCATCTTGATTAAATAGTAAAGTTACAATGTAAATAGAACTTCTACCTCGTAAATTTGGATTATTCCAATATTATGTAAACTATAAATTCAAAGCTATCTCCCTTCAACTAATAATGGTTAAGTCAGTGCGCATACTTGTTTGAAAAAAAACGGTACTCTTAAGGGTAAAAGCCAGTACCGCCGGTACTTCTGGTACGAACATCGTGGGCCGAATACCAATGATTTCTGCAAGTAAACAATCAAATTTCAGCCGAAATACTTGCCAGTAGGTGCTAATTTAGGCAGTTCTCTCTAAGATATAAATCAGACATATAAATTAAACCAGCAAACATGTTCTGAAAACAAGACTTTAGCCAAAACGATTAACAAGTATGGCTATTCGAAAAAGTTATTTCTTAGCATTTTCTCACATCATCACAATACTATTGCTGTACAATGGCAGAGAATGTACAAAAAAAGAAACAATTGTTGTCTGCTCTAGCCCCTGTCTTCTGCTTATGTACTTTGATAGCCTATACTGCAAACAATATGGACTCAGATCAGTATGCTCCTTTTGGAGCAGTCTGATCATGGTACATAGTGTTTGCTTCCATGATAATATTAGCCTGAATGACATTTCGAACCTGTGCAGCAGACATAATAAGCAGACAACATTTCTGGACTGAACATAAAAGCATGATAAATGTATTAAAGACTGATGTACATGCTGCATTGGATGTTTTAATAGCATAGTTACATTACGTGCTACATAGTAACTGACCTTTCCTTGGTTCCTGGAATATCTGGAAAAAATTCTAGAGTCCCCACATGACCTCCCATAGATTTGTCAACCATGACCAAATTCACAGTTTAGACAAACCCAGACTTATGATGTCACTCACTTCCTTTCCGGATAGTCGCATGAAACACATCTTGTTTTATTGTATTCAGGGTTCCCACAAGCTCTTGAATTCATGGAAAACCTGGAAAATCACTAAAAAATGTTCCATGCAGGGAAAAATCATGGAATTTGAAAAAACCTGAATAATCATGGAAAAATCATGCAATTTTGTGAAATAATTTGACAAAACCTCCAGTAGCCAGAAAACTAGCTGTTGGACACTTGTGTGTCCGACAGCTTGTGTGTCCGACAGCTAGTTTACTGGCTACTGGTGGTTTAAGTTTTAATTAGCATGCATGGTCTACAAGCATGCTGTTGTTGCTGCATTCCACATTTATGCTCAGCGTGGTGAAGATGCTGCTAAAAGGGGAGGTTGGAGGCCTTGCATCAAATAGTCATGGAAATTACATTGTTGATCATGGAATATCATGGAAAAATCATGGAATTGTGTATTTGAATATTTATGGGAACCCTGTGTATTTTCTGTATATTTTCAGGACCCAGGGAATAACCCTCCCCCACCAACCCCTCCAGTTCACTAGAAAGGGGGCAGACAGTTGAAGGTGTGATGTTAAAATCTTTCCATGAATAAATCTTCAAGACAGTATCATTTGGTTAATGTTGTTCAGACTACAATTATTCTAGCTCTTGAAATTATTTTTGAAATTGTGTTACTAGACACTGTACTTTTTGAACACATCATACGTCATACTCCACCCTGGAAAGCTGGAACTACCCTGGGCTAGAACTATTTTTATGGTCGACACCCAGTTTGAGCCAATGAAGTTCTACTGTATTAAATGGGCTTTGACACTAGAAAACCTTCTTCGGGGTGTGCAAACAACAAAGGCACAGACCAGCCTCCGCATCTGCGCAGTCTGATCAGCGCCATTGTTATTCACGATATGTAAAGTATAGTAGTCAAATTATTTCAATTTTCTAACTAGACTCTGTAGTTGAGTAGACTGGTTTGAGCCTTACTTTGTCAGAAACCCTGAAGCACAGGCGAAGATAAACAAAATTTTTGAGCGTAAATTGTTAATATTTTCTTATCCATCAGTTTTAACCTGTTTTTTGGGTGCTCAAAAGAACCGTCTCATTGAGACGGTTCTTTTGAGCACCCACAACATATGTTTTTGTTGAAAAATATGAAAAATAAGTTTTTAATTATGCATTCTTATCTGGAGACCTGGTCTCAAGGTAATAAAACATTTTTCATGCTCAACACAACTGTGCACAAAATTTCAACTGCTCATAAAAACTACAATACCACCAAATAAAGAAGTTCACTGCTTTAAATCTCTCAGATGTTGTATTTATCATGCTAATAATTGTTAAAATGTCAACAGTTGTTGGCATTTTAACATTTATGAGCAGGATAAATTTCATGCTCAGCTGAGTTGAGCATAAAAAGTTTTGTAATGTAGGGCCTGGTTTTGTTATGCGCTGTCTCATGTCATGTCAAGGCTTTGCTGAGGTTTCAAATTCTTTTATTGCGTAGCTTGTGTTGCTGAAGGTTTTTGGTGTTTATTTCAAAATTTTAGATTATTATAACCATGATAATGTGCTAATACGCAGGTGAGGTTCATGTAATGCAGCCATTTGGCCACTTTTCTTCCATTAATATGGCTTGAATATTTTAATTAATGTAATAGGGGCATTTATTTGAATAATTGAGAAGTTTCTGTAATCAATAAGTGTTTTAAAATCTCAAGCTCACTAATCATAGTGTGAGGTTTCAGATTTAAGCTGGAGAAAATAACCGGTCTATTTAGTTTCCTGTTTTAAAAAGAAAATAATAAGTATCCTCATATTTTAATGGGAGAAGGAGAGCATCTTAAAATCTAACAAGATGCATAATATCATAATAGCAAGTTAGGTTTTTTTAGACTGGAACCTTCTCAATGAGACACCAGGCCTCCAGATAAATGTGTGTAACTGAAAATTATTTTTCTAATTCTCAACCAAAACATTTATTTCTCAACCAAAACATATGTTGTGGGTACTCAAAAGAACCGTTTCATTGAGACGGTTCTATTGAGCACCTAAAACATATGTTTAGATTGCTGGTTAAGGAAATAAATACATTTTGGCGCTCAAAATTTTGCTTAACTTTCTCAATGAGATGCTTCCAACAAGAACCCACAACATATGTTTCTTGGAAAAATTATTAAAGCTCCTTATCTGGGTATTGCTTTAGGGTAAGGCTTTGCATCTTTGATCAGCCAATGCAATATACCACTTGCGTTTGAGCCTTCGAGTGCTACCCTCATATTAAAACACACAAACCATAAACCCTCCCGGCCTAGTACTGGTTACTACGCATGGAAAAGCCACAATTTTTTTAATTTATTTTTTTGCAATAAGAGAATAATAAGGATTGTTTTCTGAGGATCATTCCAGGGAGGGCTATGCATCATTGATCGGCAATAGGAAAATTAATAGAGCTTGTAATCTGTGTAACGTTCAGGGTAAGCCCCTGCAATAGGCAAACTAATAAACAGTTCTAATAGGAAAAAACCTATATGTTATAAGTGAACCATGTTATAAAGGGACAATTTCACAAAGAAATTATAGGAAAATGACCATGAAGGAAAATTACCATTTCATGCTCATTTTCCTATGATTCCTTTATAAAATTCAGAGGTAAAAACATTTGGCAGCCACATCGTGACAACATAACAGTGATAAATCTAAATTCCTGTTAGAGTAAGATGTGTTCTCAAGATACTGTACTATTTTCAATTTGTTCAGTGTACAAAAGGGGTATTAAATTTGTCATCTCGTAAAAAATTCACTTAGGGCTTTTATCATAGCATTGTATTCAGTTTGTTCTGTGTACAAAAGGGGTATTAAATTTGTCATCTCATAAAAAAATTGGTTTAGGGCTTTTATCATAGAGGAGGGTATTAATTTGAACAGGTGGAGGAATTACCATATAGGAAGTCATCAGCCCTTTATAATGCTATTTTTTGGGATCCATAGGAATAGACTGTGTTAAAAAAGTGAATCGTGCTATACAGGGACAATTTTACAAAGGAATAATTGGAAAAATGACATTTTATCACTTTTCCCCAACTCATTTAATAAATTCAGTAAAACATGAGCACTCATGTAAGATCCTCTATAAACAGTACAGTCGCTTTATAATGCTATGTTTGGGATCCATAAGAATGGACTGTGATACAAGTTAATTGTGTTATGAAGGCACAATTTTACAAAGAAATTATAGGAAAATGACCATTTCATGGTCATTTTCCTATAATTACTTTTTAAAATTCAATGGTTAAAAAAATTCGGGAGCTGCAGCATGACCCTTATATATTCAAATCTGTCTTATAGAGAGGTGTGCTGTAAAGAGATTGCATTGTGTTCAGTTCATTTTGTGAAAAGGGGGTATTATAATCATAGGACCATCTTTCCTCATGAAATATGGGTTTAGGGCTTTTATTAAAGAGAGGGCATTGGTATGAATCGGTGGAGGAATTATCATCTGTAAAATCTTGTTGTTCAATTTAGGAAAAAAAATACCATGGGCAGATCCAGAAGGGGGACATTGGGTCCTGACCCCCCTGAAAAATCACAAAAATATAGGGTTTCTTAGCAATACTGGTCTGGATCGCCTGAAAAATCATAAAGCTACCAAGCCAGAATTCATTGTTGGGTCACCATTGGCCCGCCAGCGAAACACCATTTAAATAGTGTTTCCCTGGCGGGCTGATGATGACCCACTTTTAATGGTATTAGAAATCCTCTCCTCTAATCTATTAAAGAAAAACGTAGACAAAGTTGGACCCCCTCTGAAAAACTTTCTGGATCCGGGCATGAATACATTGTACATTTGTATGCATTTTTCGTTTTTATTGAAATAGTGTACTATTCTTGCTGTTGTTGTATTAAGAAAGGCTTTATTCATAGAATTGTTTTAGAGATGTTTACCATTTGTGGAATGACAGTTCGATCATTCATCTGATTGACTGATATTTGTCACAAATCCAGATGTGATGTGCAATGTGTACAGTGATCATGTCTTGAGGTTATTAAACTTTTTCATGCTCAACTTAACCAAGCATGAACTTTTAACTGCACATTAACAACTATGATTGTAAAAAAGTTGAGCTTTTTCTTACTCTTAAGCACACAGATGTTGTATATATCCTGCTTATAAATGTTAAAATGCCAACATTGGTATTTTAACATTTACAGTCGAACTTCGATGGCTCGAACTCGTCGGGACCGTCGGTGCGAGTTCGACCCATCCATGTGTTCGAGCGATACCTAGCCTGACAATTTTCAAGTTGGTTCATGTGTACTTTATTTCATCACGGACACCACGTTTTTTTCCAGCGCGCGTGACACCTGTCCCTGATCAGTAACCCTTTGCACGCTAGAGTTAAAATGATAAGCCGCATGTATTAGCATATGAACCTGTTTAAAGTAAATACATTTATCAGCATGCGCATATGCCCAGGCTGATCAATGCATTTGCTATCGAGTAAGCTGTACCGCTTGTCTTCTTGTGGGTGAATGTTCCTGTTTATATGTTGCTAAAGTTTATGCTCGGTTGTTTATCGTTTTCTTAAGAACAATAAAAGAAAAAAGAAAACAATTGCAAGTTT
The DNA here is from genome assembly GCA_964019695.1 of Loripinus fragilis. Classification (NCBI taxonomy): domain Eukaryota; kingdom Metazoa; phylum Mollusca; class Bivalvia; order Lucinida; family Lucinidae; genus Loripinus; species Loripinus fragilis. The sequence goes on along the minus strand of OZ026525.1, from coordinate 67,794,382 downwards.
GTTTCTTATTATTTATTCACAATGTGCAAGTTTCAATTAATAACAAAGAATAAAAACATGAAAAAATGACAAACTCCCCAGGATGTTTACAACAAGGACGCGGATCAGACTGTACCGCCGCACAATGCCTGTCTTTATCCAGCCAGGCATGTTTTACTCATTTTAACTTGCGAATTCTTGATTACAAAACATCTCATTAATTGTCTTTAATCATTTTCGGTCGCCCTACTAATATAAGTGGTGACAAGTGAGAACTAACTCAATCTTTGATCTGATAAATTGCCGCTAATTGCTTCACACGTTCTGCTCGTCACTTAGGTAACCCACAAGGGTAAAATTATCATTGTCACGGAGCACTTATGAAAATAATAATGAACTTAAATCAAGCGTGTGACTGATTCATGTGTTCGAGCCATCATAGCGTTTTTACATGAAAAATCGCCCTGCGGACCGTGCTTTGAGTTCGAGCCATCGCTGTTCGAGTCTGGGGTGTATTTTAACATTAAATGTATAGGGAAATTGCCGGGACCAATGAACGAGTTCGAGCGATCCCTGGTGTTCGAGACAGGCGAGTTCGAGCGACCAAAGTTCGACTGTATTTGCAGGATAAATTTCATGTGCAGTTCAGTTACGTGAAAAATGTTTCATAACCTCGAGGTCAGATTAATGTTTGTTGATCTGTTTTTGTAAAGTCTATACTTGTGTTATATATGAGCTATAATGCAAGGAAAGACCTATGAGATTAAAAATAGGAGTCCTGTAAATAATTAAAAGGGAAGAATTACTTCTGAATATTGAATATTCAGAAGTTACTTCCCTTTTATTGTCCTCTCATACTCATTTTTCTTACATTGTGGCTCTTATATTTGTTAAACTTACAATATTGCAGTATATTCAGAGTAAATCTGCATTTTATAGTGAATTCAGAGTAAATATGCCTTTCAGAGTAAATCTACAGTAAATATGCCTTTCAGAGAAAATTCAGAGTAAATATGCCTTTCAGAGTAAATTTGTCTTTCAGAGTAAATTCAAAGTAGATATGCATTTCATAGTCAATTCACAGTAAATATGCCTTTCAGAGTAAAAATGCATTCAGAGTAAATTCAGAGTAAATATGCATTTCAGATTAAATTCAGAGTAAATATGCCTTTCAGAGTAAATATACATTTCAGAGTTAATATACATATGTTCTTTTCAGAGTAAATTTCATGTATTTCAGAGTAAATTCAAAGTAAATAAACTTTTCAGAGTAATTTCAGAGTGAATATGTATTTCAGAGTAAATTCAATGCATTTCAGAGTAAATTCAGAGTAATTATGATATTTACTACCATGTTCAACCTAATGAGCACACCTGGTCATATAAGCGCACACTGAGTACTGAGTACTCTATGTACATGTACTTCTGATGCCTAGTCAGTACAGTTGTTGATTTCATCATCAATATGAATTTATTGTTTATATGAAAATGTGTAGATCAAGATCAGCTGGCTTCTGAAGAAGCCAGCTGATCTAGATCTACACATTTTTTTAAAAAAAGTCAAATTCAGTCAATATGCTTTTGAAAATGGGTATGCACACAGCAGGCTTATTGGGTTGAATGTGGTATGTTTTGGCCTAGATGTGAGGAAACCTGTCTTTGGGGGGTTGTGAACAACAAAGGCGCAGACCAGCCTGCGCATCCGCACAGTCTGATCAGCCCCTTTGTTATTAATGTTTTAGAAAGTATCATATCTAAACTTGCTACAGGTGAAATTTCAATTTTCTAGCTAGTCTTTGTAGCTGAGGAGACTGATTTTAGTCAGGCATTTTGGGAAACCCTGAAGACAGGTTTTGTTGCATCCAGGCCTATTTAATCTGTAATGTCTACTTTTTCTGGTCTTCTGCCATATTTACCCAAACGTAACCAGGACAGATAGGCAAGAGTAGACAGTATAAACCCAGATTAGTCTGTTCCTGGTCTAACCTTTTGCTTGTTCTGTAACTACGTTTCAAATATATCATAGACTTGTTCTGTAGCTACATTTCAAATGTCTCATGGACATTAGCTTGTTTCGTAGCTACTTTTCAAATGTCTCATGGACATTTGCTTGTTTCGTAGCTACTTTTCAAATGTCTCATGGACATTAGCTTGTTTTGTAGCTACTTTTCAAATGTCTCATGGACATTTCCTTGTTCTGTTAGTACTTTTCCAATGTCTCATGGACAAAGGGCAACAGCATGATAAGACATAAAAAGTATATGAGAAGCGCAGTGGCTCAGTGGCAGAGTATTATACTTGAAATTGAGGGGTTGCTATTTCAAGACTCACTGGAGGCATTTTGTTATGTACTTGAGCAAGACACTGTGCTCTCTACTCTGCTTAAGAGCAATTCGCTGGACAGGAACCATGTGATATGGCTCTCGTCGGGACAAAACCTGTCTTCGGGGTTTCCAACGAGGCTGGACTTAAACCAGTCTCCTCTGCCAACAGGTTTTCTCGCATCAAGGCCCATATGATATTTCACAGTCATGGTATGACTGAAAAATTGTTTAAAGTGATATTAAGTCTAAACACAACAACATGGGTAACTGGTTCAACCCAGGATTACAGGAAGTCTTCCAGACATGTCTGAAATTGTTTTAACTACAGTAAAACCTGTCTTAAGCGGCCACTCAAAAGTAGACAATTCAAAGGTCTTAAAGATAAATGGTAGCTTAATGAAGGTCGAAAGTATTGCAGAATGCTCCAATAGAGCATTCTGCAATACTTTTGACCTGCATTAAGCGATAATTGGTCTTGAAAACCAATTTTGGGTCTTCTTTTCGGGTGGCTGCTTAAGACAGGTAAAGCATCAACACAAACAAAAGAAAACATTAAAAAGTATGACAGTTGGTTTTTATCATTGGTTAAGGCTGGATTAAGACTTGTATGATTGTGATTCTAATTTTGCTTTATTTGGTGTTGGATAAAGGGCTGAAGCAAATGGCATACATTGTTAATGGGATTTTATTTTTACATAAGGTCAAGCTTGTGAGAATTTGGTTCTTTTTGTTCTGTGAATGAAATGATAGATAATTTTACAAAGGAATAACAGGAAAATGGCCATGAAATTCAATGTTAAAAAGTTTGGCAGCCACAAAATGACTGTGTTATATCCAAAGCTGTGTTATAACAAGGTGTGTTAAAAAGAGACTGTACTGTACATGTAGGAAAGGATCAGGTTAAACTGTGTTAATGAACGTGCTGATCTGCCAGACTTGCATTCCCATTACTGACCACCACAGTGATTTACACTTGTCATGCTCAATGTTTCATCAACAACACTCTCCCAATTTTTTCTTCTGTAAGCCTGCAGCATTTTTGTAATTACAGAGTGTGTAGCAGAAAAATAATTTTATTATTTCTCAACCAATGAGACGGTTCTTTTGAGCACCCAAAACATATGCTAAAAAGTATGGGTAAGAAAATATTATCAGTTTTACGCTGAAAATATTTGCTAATCTAAACCTATGAATTATCATGTATCTAAGCAATGCGAAAGACAGTGTGTATCTAGGTCAGATGGCTTTGTCAGATGCAATGTACAATGTACCTGCTGAGCTGGACATAGAGTGTTTTCAAGAGTTAAGAACCAAATTTTCATGAGCTTACTATTATGTTATTTCTTTCAACTTGTTCATTTTATTATTTCTAGATGTAGTGTTATGCATGCATATTAACTGATAGTCTAATGAATAATGTTAGAAAGAGAAATACAGTCAGAACTCTTTATAACGTCACTCGTTATAACAGAATACGTGTATTCAATATCCGACATAAATATGCTGGGAATGGATCTGTATCCATTAAAATTTCCTATTTATAACAGAATATTCAATTAACGACACATACAGTAACTTCTGGGAACAGATATGCATTTTCTATTGAAAAAAAAATCATTATAACAGAATTTTTACCATGTGTCAGACAATTTTGTGATTAGGTCAAGGCACTTTGAAGGGACAGGTATCTGTCTCATTTGATAAGTGGGAAGCTTTGTGCATTTTGATACAATATAAAGCTGAACTGATGTATACATTTGGAACAATGGCATTTTAATTCATTTGTATGATATTTTCTGCTACCAAATGATTATGATGTTAAAATGTGGTACTGGTCAGAATTTCTTTATAACAGCAAAGTCACTTTAACGTCTAAGAAAGCTTTGAACAAACATTGTCGGTATAAAGAGGGTTGACTGTAATGAATACTTGAATACTATTTATACCCCCCGCAAACTTTGTTTGTAGGGGGTATACTGTTTTCACGTTGTCCGTGCGTCCATCCGTCCGTCCGTGCGTCCGTCCGTCCGTCCGTCCGTAACGCTTTGTTTCCTTAATAACTCGAAGAGTCATTGCCGGATTTTCGACAAACCTTGCAAACATGTTCATATATGCAAGACAAATACTTAAGACAAAAAAGTAAGGGCTAGGGGCCAATTCTATTAGAGTTATTTCCCTTTGTAGTTCTAAATGGCTTTTAATATAGTGCTTTATGCTTATGCTATTATAGGCCATACACGGGCCGATCAACTCCTACCACAGCTTTTGATTGAACAATTTGATACTTTTCCTATACAATGTAGACACATTGAACATATGCATGAAGGAGTTTGGTTTAGAAAAAATAATTTTTGACAAAATGACAGCTGTGAGAACTTAGACAATTTTTCCCTAATAAGGTGTTTGTATATGCATAGACGGTGCCTTTATGGGCCGATCAACTCCTACCACAGCTTTTTATGGAGCAATTTAATACTTTGCCTATACAATGTAGACACATTGAACATATGCATGAAGGAGTTTTGTTAAGAAAAATTATTTTTTTACAAAATGACAGCTGTGAGAACTTAGACAATTTTTCCCTAATAAGGCTTTTGTATATGCATAGATGGTGCCTTCATGGGCCGATTAACTCCTATCACAGCTTTTGATGGAACAATTTGATACTTTGCCTATACAATGTAAACACATTGAACATATGCATGAAGGAGTTTTATTCAGAAAAAATATTTTTTGACGAAATGATAGCTGTGCGAACTTAGACAATTTTTCCCCTATTAGGCTTTTGTATATGCATAGATGGTGCCTTCATGGGCCGATCAACTCCTACTACAGCTTTTGATGGAACAATTTTTATTTGCACAGATTCTACTGAAATCTTCTTATCAAAACTAAGGTCTTCTTGTTCGAACTATAACTTGCCAAGTTTTTTCACTCACTCTTACTGTGCGGGGGGTATCTAATAAGCATTGCTTATTGACTTTTTTCATTATCTCAGTTTTAGTTTAAATTGGCTTATAATAATAATGCCAATAGCAAGGACTAAGCCTATCATGTTGTCTGTTTATTAACCAAGGAGTTAAATGTCTAGTCAAGCTTTTAATGTATCAGTGTAGAGTCTTTGCTAGATAAGGGTGGGGTGACCAAACAGATTTACAGTTAGAAGTATGAAGGAAAAATCTGTATTTGTCCAATCGGGTGAATAAAGTACCATTACCTGACCAACTACGTTACTCTACTCATATCGCGCATGAACTCTAGCTGTGTAGGCTAGTTTGCATCTCAAAAACAGGTTCTTTCTTGACATGGCATAAATAGTGTTCAGCCAAGATTTAAGTAAAGAGTTTGTGTAATTCTGTTTCGGATTCATTGGGTTAAAGTGAACTATGATATGGTTCTTGATGCGAGAAAACCTGTCTTTTGGGTTTCCGACAAAGCGTGATTCAAACCAGCCTGCTCAACTACAGAGATTAGCTAGAAAATTGAAATTTTACTTGTAGCAGGTCAAGATATGTTACTTTGCAATAAGCAAATAACAAAGGCCCTGATCAGACAAACAGATGGGCAGGCTAGTCTACGCCTTTGTTGTTCGCACACCCCCAGAGACAGGTTTTCTCGCGTGGAGGCCCATATATAAAAGTGAGCAGTTTTCATTGGATGGAAAATATTCAAATAGACAGTTGATATGATAATTAATGATTCTGAATTAGAATATTATATGTGAATAAAAATAGAAATATGTCTTATGCTGATAAATTAACACTGGTTTTGTTGAATAATGTGATTGTTATATTTACAGTAAAGCCTGTGTAAAACTGCCACTGTCAAGAAGACCAAAGCTTGGTTTTCAAGACCAATTATTCTGCAATACTTTCGATCTTCATTCGTTTTACACAGGTTTTACTGCATTTGAACACTTAGTTCGTCATTTACAATACATTTTTCTCTTAAAACTGTCACTGTCAGTTGTTATGTAAAAAAAGAAATTCACTTCTTTTGAACAAAAATGAATCAAAAACTCCCCACCCTGAATTCTCATTATACTTAAATGTACAGTGACAAACATATGAATTAATGCATTTTATCTTCAATAATATAACAACTGGTATGATCATATTTTTGCAGAAATTAAGTTTGTTTTTGCATTACATTCCTTTAACTAGATGTTTATTTTTAGGCATTGTCCCACCAGACATTCACATACACTATACTTCTACTGCGACCTCTTAGTAATGACCCTCGATTCATTTAATTCATTTACCGTTACAGTCACGCCCAAAACATTTTGTGGAAGTATAACTGCAGTTAATTCCAACCTTTTCAATAGTAGGTGTAGCCTCCCTTGACAAGAATTACTGCTATTTAATATTGCTACACGTCTTCTGATAGGTATTCCACTCGCACTGCAAAGCCGCCTGCAGTTCCACCACATTGTGTATGTTTAAAGCTCCAAATAAGTTGAGAAGCTATTGCGTTTAAGTTAAGACGTCTTTTATATTCTGGGCTCTAATAATGATTATACTAATGACATCAAATACTTACAGTAAAACCTGTCTTAAACAGCCACTCAAAATTAGACAAAACAAAGATCTTAATGACAAATGGTAGCTTAATGAAGGTTGAAAGTATTGCAGAATGCTCTCTTGGAGCATTCTGCAGTACTTTTGCCCTGCATTAAGCAATAATCGGTCTTGAAAACCAATTTTTGGTCTTCTTTTTGAGTTGCCATTTAAGACAGGTTTAACTGTATTTGATTATTTGGATCCAATGAAAATTTGCTTGTTTCAAACTTGTCATGTGGCTGTCAGTGTTCAACTTTCAAACTGTCATACATGTGGGGTAGGGGTAAGGTAATTGGCTAAATCGTTTCTTATTGATATTGCTTGTGCTGTAGCTTCTGTTTGATGGAGAGTACAGATCTTTTTCAATTTATTTGCCTAAAATATTAAATGTATAAATTACAGTAGAACCTGTGTAAAACGGCCACTCAAAAATAGACAAAATAAATATCTTACTGACAAATGGTAGCTTAATGAAGGTCTAAAGTACTGCAGAATGCTCCCCTTGGAGCGTTCTGCACTACTTTTGACCTGCATTAAGCGATAGTTGGTCTTGAAAACCAATTTTTAGTCTTTTTGAGAGTAACCGTTTTACACAGATTTTACTGTAGTGTTAATTTGTTGTTTTATGTTCAAGAAAGATTATGTTGGCCTGCAGGCTCAGGCTAAGTGAAGGAATCTCCATTATGGTAACATCTCCGTGCAAAAGTAAACTGATATTCAGAACAAAGGGTGGAAGCCTAGCATATACTTAAACATTGATAGCGCTGGCTCAACAGATAAAATATCCATTTTATTTTGCAATTAAGATTTGTTCTGATGTTTATTGGCAACGTCTCTACATGAGTGAAAGTTTTCTGGATCAATCCTGAATTCATTAATTCCATAGAATGTCAACCTCAAAATACTGACTTAGGCAGATTATTACTGCTTCTCTGATTAATTTTAGCTTGGCTCATACGTCACTGTAAAACTAAATTTGCGACCAAATATTGTATTGATATTGATGTACCTCCCCAAATTGAAATTTTCAATACAGTTATTCCCTAAATCTTTTCTGTGGCAATGCACATGTATTGATAAAACATCAGCTTATTTAAAGGTAATACTTAAAGGCAAACCTGTGTAAAACGGCCACTCTCAAAATGACCAAAATTGTTTTTCAAGTCTATTTATCGTTTAATACAGGCCAAAAGTTTTGCAGAATGTCCCAAGGAGAGCATTCTGCAATAATTTTGACCTTCATTAAGCTACCATTTGTCAAGGAATTTGAATATTAAATTGGTATACATTAAAACCTGTGTACTTTAAACGACCACTCTCAAAAAGACAAAAAATTGTTTTTCAAGACTAATTATCGTTAATACAGGTCAAAAGTATTGCAGAATGCTCCAAGGGGAGCATTCTGCAATACTTTTGACCTTCATTAGGCTACCATTTGTCATAAAGATCTTTTTGTCTATTTTTGAGTGGCTGTTTTAGACAGATTTTACACAGGTTTTACTGTAATTTTAGAAGATATGACTGAGATGTTAAACAGCTTCATGAGCATGGAGATGTTAACGTAACCACTGTGACAAAGGGATATTATTCATGCTATATTTATGTTAAGAGTTCAAATTAATTATCGAATAAATCATGTGTCGGAAGCTATTAACAGATAATAATTCAACGCCTCTGTTTTTAACAAGGCAGTTCACAAGGTGTTATTATACCGCCATGCGGGGATCCAGAGAGTTTTGCCAGAGGTCCAATTCTGATAACGTTTTTTTTGAAAAGCATTAAAGATAGTGGTCACCAATGCCAAATATCACTAAAAGTGGGCCATCATTGGCCCGCAATTTAAATGGCATTTAGCTGGCGGGCCGATGATGGCCCAACATTGAATGCTGGCTTGGTAGCTTTGTGATTTTCAGGGGATCCAGACCAGTATTGCTAGGATACCCTATATTTTTGTGATTTTTCCGGGGTGGGGGTCCCGACCCCCTGGTCCCCCTGGATCCGCGCATGTACTGCAGAACAATTTTATGCTATGCATAAGTTCAAACATGATAATATGGACCCATGCATGCGGTGTTTGTATCCTGCAACTTAGGAATTGTCTTGTTAACAACATACGAGTATGTGCTGATACTAGCTGAGATAGTGTGTTATGAAGTTAAATTGATAGATATGTGTACGAGTGCTGTTGAAAACTGCCTAGAACATAGGCAAATTCATGTTGTTAACTTTCTTAATTCTGGTTTGGTATTTCTTATTAAACAATTACACATTTAAGCAGTTGTTTTTGTACTATGATGTAGCTACTGCAGACGGTTTCCTCCTTTCCATTTATTGAAATTGATTCAATCAGGGGCACCTGAAGTTTGGCCTTTAACCCTTCACGGACCAGAAACCCCTTAACAGGTACTTCGGCAAACAGTGAATACCCAAATGAAATGCCGCACAAGACGGAATTCCATTAGGGTCTGCACTGTTTGCTTATTCAATAATCAGTCTTCAGTGAAAGAAATGTATTTTATTGTGGAAGTATAACCCCACAATATATTCAATGGACCATCCTGAATTAACTGTATATAAACTTTACGGTAAATTCCATTGGTCTTGAAAGGGTTAAAAGTAAGTGAGTATGATCAGGAAATACCACAATTACACGCCACAGACCAAGCCACGGCACCATGAGGAAGAGCCACAGAACGTTTATAGCACCAATACATCTGTAAGACAATAATAGCAAAGCAACGCAGCTTTCTCTTCCTTTTCAAGATAATAGCAAAACTAGAAAGGACACAAAGTAATGCATAACAAAACAAAAACAAGTACAGAACTCCCACAAACAATGAGAAGTACATTATACAATAGATCAACAACAACAGAACCACAACCCCAGAACATACAGCAGCCCAAGCCACTGGGGGGGGGGGGGGGGGGGCTTAAATTCATTTTACTAGCGCCAAATCTTCGCCCTAGATTCTTTTGTTGTTGAAACACAAAATTGTTTAGCTCGCATGGAGACTTCCTAACTAATACAAGGTGTCATCACAGAGAAACGATCAAACAATCAAATCAAATTAACACACTATGATGATACAAAGCAAATGGCTCATGACTCACAGATAGTCAGAGCTAAAGAAGACTTCAAGTTGAGCTACGGTGGGCCGAGCCAACGACAAACATCAGGCACCAACGGATTGAAGCTTCACAACAAGGGCCGTCATTTAGTCTGAGGCCTGACCCACTGTCGTGCAATTAAAGAGGAAACCATAGTTATCAACCGTGATTGGGTCCACAACTTGCCGCATGATATCCATTTGTATCCCACTCTTTTATAACGTTTAATAGTCTTTTAAATTGATCACTAAAATTAGGCTGTCACAGAAGTATCAATATGCTAAAAAATTTACAAATGTATTGTTCTTTTGAAGAAAATCATATATGAAAACCGTCATTGCAAAAATGTTCAGGTACACTACAAATTTCGCCACACGTAAAAATCATATAATAATCATATGATTCAAATATAAAAACTTTTATATAATACTTGTTAAAAAAGGCAGCCGCTTGTGGATCATATAAAACAGATTATATAATTTTCATATTAGAATGATATGATTTTTACGTAAACTGAAATACATATAATAATCATATGATATTGATAAGCATTTTTACATAATAATCATATGATAATTATATGAAAATCATATGATTGCCCTTTTATATAAATATCATATGAGTGCCTTTATATAAAAATTATATAAAAAGGCAGTATATAAAATTTAAATAAAAAGGCAGTCACATGAGGACGATGTGTAAAGCACTGTATTTGAAAATTATAAAAATGTTACAAAACTTAATCACCACACATGATTATCAGATATATTAATTTACATATAAAACTTATATGATCTTATTTTTATCAACAATTCATATAAATTAATTTATGTCATAATTCTATGAAATAGTACACATATAATGATCATATAAAACTTACATGGGTTTCATATGATATTAATTACATAAAAAAATTATATGATTTTGTGAACATAAAAATATCATATAAATCGTTTTATATAAAATTCATATGAAACTGCACATATGAAAATCATATATTCAGGTTTACATATGAGAATTATATAAGACTCATATGAGAATAGTATATAAAGGCAATTATATTAGAATGACGTGTGGCGAAATTGGCTTAGTAGTGCTTATCTTTAGACGAAAAAGACTGGAAAGTTTTTGCCTTAAGTCTATGGGAAAATTTCAACTTGGGATAAGTATATTTGACCAGTAATTATTTGATGATGGCCATTGCCAGCAAGGTCACAGAGGTGATCTGAAACCTTCACTGTCATCTACGTACCATAAGCACATGGGTGAAAGTGTTCAGGAATATTCCTGAATTCAGGATTTTGAGGCTGACTTTCCACAGAAAGTCAGCCTCAAAATGCTGAATTAGGGAGATTATAATAGCTTTTCTGATTTATTTTCAGTCTGTCCATTTAAACTTGAAATCGCTAGTATTTGGTGGGCATACTACAAGTTTTAGGATTGGAGCTTCGAAAGTTCAGGATTTTGGAATCCCATGTAAGCAAGTATTGTGCTAAATATGAACTCCCTCTATCAAAAATAAATGAGGTGTTGGAAGTTATTAGTCTAAGTATACTCAGCAAAAACACTTATTGTTCAGTTGGCAAAACTCTAGCCAATTAAGTATTGCCAATGAAATATTCATTAATCAATAAAATCGATTGTAATTTTGGTTAGTTAGGTGATGTGATGCTATAGTGAACTAACCCACATTTTTTGGAAATTTGATTATCTCCCCTGCAAAGTAAGAAAGGGGGCAAAGATCAGGAATCGATAGCTCTTATTTGTAGCTTTCAAATGGTCTAGTCAAGGTGTCATTCAAGTACATGTGGAGGGAAATACAAACCATGTGAACTAACCACATTAAGAGCCTAAAGCTGCATGTTCTTGCTAAAATGTTCTAACCAAGTATAGCGAAAGTTATACCACAAGTCTGTGCTTCTAAACCGAACTATCATTTTGTCAACAATCAAGACTCTTTAGAGGTCTTTGATACAGGATCTGTCAAAATCATCATAATCGTATAGAAAATGAATCTATTTCTTTATTTTTTACATTAAAAAAAATAAAGTTTAAAAAAGAAATGGAAAAACATGTGCATGAACTAGGCTAGTTCACTTTAGCTCCTTTATTTGTTGGTTAGTTCACAATTGAGTAATACCCGGACCCAGTATACACGGACAGGTAACTGGTATATACAGGTAAATGTTTGTTTGATTTGTTTCTTTACATCCCATCAACAATCTTTCAGTTATATAGGAACGGGTCTTCCTGAGTTGAAGCAGTACATGTACTAAGCTATTTTAAGTGTCTTGCTCAAGGACACAATGCAGTGACGCCGGTGAGGCTCGAACCCACGGCCTCTCGGTCCCGAGTCTGAGTCCCGTATACATTGGAAATACGTTGTCGAGGCTGAGCTTTCAAAACTGACGTAAAGATTAAATAATCATGTCTCCATAATTTCTCTGCATATCTGTGATTTTTGTTAAAAAAACAATGGTTCAGTACACTATCTTTGAGACTGTATTGTTATATTTAATGTAAGTTTATCCTACAACTGTTGTTGGCGAATGGTCTGTCACATAATGCATGCAAATTTGGACTTTTATTCAACTTCCATGTATATTCAGGTTTTCAAATCTCTATCCTATATGTCATATTTGCTGAAGGAATTTGTGACACACCTGTAACAGCCTATGTGCATTTCCTTGTTAGTTTTACACGTGAAATGTTAATGATTAGACGTTTTTTAAACAGTTTGAGCTACTATAGGGAAAAGTCGGGTAAATTGGGACACCAGGTAAATTCGGACACACATTTGCAAACAGTGTAAATCCAGATATGAGCCGTCTCATCAGGATTTTCACTGTTTGCTTAGTTTTTATTCCAATATTTGAAATATGAAACAAACAAGGTCGCTGTCCTAATTTAACTGTCTGTCCAAATATACCCGACTTTACCCTAGATGTTTTTTGAAACAGTTTGAGCTATTATTTTTGATTGTTGGTTTAAGGTAGTAACGGACTCACCAGCATATGTCCAAAAAGTTACCATCTTTTGACATGTTAAAAAATAGCTCAAAACTCATCTATTTTGACAAAAATAACAGGACCTTACCGTGCTTTTTAAAAAGTTTTTAAACTTTAAAAATCGTAAAATATGAGTTTTTCAAAATATCAATTTCTCATATTTTAAAAGAGTTGAAAGTGAGAAATGCCATATTTTTTCCTGGGAATACGCTACATGCTATTGGCTAATAAAAGAATACAAAAAACAGCGAAAAAAATGCACGTCGCTGATTTTTTAAGCAAAAATCCATTTTGTAAAAAAACATTAAGGCCAAAAAATCGTTTAAATCTAGAATAAAAAATGTCACACAATGTAACTACAGAAACAAAAAACTTATTAATATGAAGGAAATTTTGCATAGAAACTTATAATTAATTAAAAAGCATATGTCACCGTGCTCGTTTTTCTTTTTTGTGCTATTTTCTTTTTTTACCTCTGAAATAAAAACAGGCATGGAGTGCCATACCTGCTTCATTGTTTAATTTAGGTCCGTGTGCGTAGACCGCGTATTGTTTGAGTTGATGTCCGTGTGCAAAAAAAGCCTATTATTTGTCTACTCCTCATTTGGCACGTTTGTGCATCATCTAAAGTGGTCCTGCATCTAAAATGGTCCTGGCATCTATTTTGGTCCCAAATTGCCTCTAAATTGGTCCCGGCTGGTATCTATTATGGCACGCTAAGCAGACTCTAAAATGATCCCCATTATATTCCTATGCATCATCTAAAGTGGTCCTGCATCTAAAATGGTCCTGGCATCTTAGACTAGCCACTAGCCTGATATCATATTCTTTTCAATACATGACAATTTCATTTTAAATTAAAAATATCTTTATTCTCCTTCTTTCCTCTATGATAGCAATATTTGTGACTAGGTGAAGATATCAGATGTAAAAGAGAAGAGAATGATACAAGCAATATGAGATCAAATAATACTGTATGAAAAGTAAAGTAAAATTGACAAAAAAAACATCAAGGTCTGGGAGCTAGACTACTGGCATCTAAAATTGCGCAGAAATGTTTAAGTAGGTATGTGTGCATGAGATTATTTTTTCACATTAATTTACTAATTGACCACAGCATGATATAACCAACAAACTGACAATGAGCATCTAGTGAAGCATCCGAACAAAAAGACTGGGCAACCGCACGGTCTGATCACGTTTAGATGGTGTTGTACCGGCGATTCCTATATACGAAACCTCAAGACGTAGACAAGCAGTCTGGTTTGAACTTTACCTGGGCTGAAACCCCGAAATCAGGTTTCCTGCTGCAAGAGTTGTGCCATTATAAGATCATTAGAGTATTCGCTATGTGAAAGTGATATTATAGTGTAAACAAAATGAAAAGCAGAAACGCTTATCAATTGATATATCAATCAAGGCCCATAACTCTGTTACAAATTTACGAAAACGGACCAGTAAAATACATATATAAAATTGGGTGAAGTTCCATCCATTTGTTCTCACGATATCGAGTTGAACCGGAATTCTGAATTCACTCAAGGGCCTTAAGCTACAAGCTGGAAAAAACTGACAGGTAACATCACAGCTTGTCTGTATCAAAGCATATGTAAAGTTCTGCCCATGTTTTCTGTATATATTGAGCAGAAACGAAACTAAGACTTCAGTTATGGGCCATAACTGTTTTAAATTTGCAAAAATGGCAGGTAAAAAACCCAATCTAGAGATTGTCAATGTACGAGTAAATGTATATATAACAATTTGGTGTAATTCCAATTTGCTCTCAATGTATTGAGAGGAAACAAAAGTCTAACATTAGCAAGGGTCATAACTCCGTTACAAATTTGCGAAATATGATAATCTCAACCTAGATCTTGTCAATTTCAATTCATTCGCAAAATCTGGTAAAATTCTATCTAATAAAAAAGTATGAGTTCTTACAATATTGAGCGGAAACAAAAATCTGACATCAATTAAGGGACATAACTCTGTTACAAATTAGAGAAAATCATGATGTATAACAAGCTACATCTAGATCATGCCAATTTCATTGCCAATACCAAATTTGTTAAAATTCTATCAATTTCTTCTTATGATATTGAGCGAAAACGAAACGGTGAAGTCAACCAAGGGCCATAACTCCGTTACAAAGGATCATTGACGGTTTGGGCCTTATACGCCTATTTTTCTGATTCCCAGAACGCTGCTTTTGAGCTTCTAGTGTGATGCATGTAGTATCATTGCAATAGGTGAATCTAATGGCAAGAGCCAGCTTGCAAAATATTTTCAAAATTTCTACGTACTTGAGAGTTATGGCGGGTAGAAAGGGGAGGGGGTCTGAAATTTCATGAAAATAAAAAAATGCTTTATAAAGTGATTTCTGCACATTTTCTTGATTTATTTGGTAGGCATGGTGATATCTATTGAACATACCATATGCAGAGTATTAACGAATCACGATAATTGATGAAATTGTTTTAAAAACAAAATATGTTTTGTAATAAAATGATTTTGGGGAGATAATTTAGAAGTTACCTGTACATTTTTGACTACATGTACCGTAAATAATACAAAACTGAAAGCTCAACAAAAGAAATAAATATTTTTGAAGGAATGAACGTGTCCCATTTAGTATTAGAAAGTAAAACTGATTCTAACTAGATCCTATGAATATTACTTTTGCTTTGTTTAAAGGGCATAGCATGTTAAATGTATTTAAAGTGTCCGAATATTTATGGTATACATATGCATGTATATCCCTATACGAGACAATATATTGAACACTAAAGTATTTACATGTTATAACTCTTTGCATGCCAGTGGATAGTTTTGTCGTCTGTCAATAGCCTTTTGCAAACAGTTTGAACCCAGATGAAGACCAACAGAATGTCAGTCTTGATCTGGATCCAAACTGTTTGACACTCCGATGGTGTTCCTGGGTGGTTTATTTTTAAAAAACTTAATTTTGAAGAAAGTCAGCAGACGAAAATAAAACATGAACAATTCCCAAGCATGCAAATAGATAAGTACAGGACGTTTGCAAAAGAATGTGGCATTTAATAACAGTAAGATTTTTTTCATATGAAAAATGCATAAAACCTTGCTAATTCTACTTTTAATATTCAAGTACTTTATATTAAACTAGCACAGAATACAAAACAATTTAGGAGGTTGGTTCTAGAGAACTTCATTACTGTTATTAATTTCTAATTTGGTAGAAAAGACATTTTATGGGCTTAGGCCCAGGGTTTTCGGGCTGCTGAACATCTTTCCCCCCCTTGTGCCAGCAAGCCACTTCCATACACTGTGTAAAATATGGTAACACATATACATGCAAAAGCTTTTGCTGGCACACGGGGGGGAATGATATTTTAAAAAATGTTTTCCGATTTCTATATATTATAATGTAAAACTGATTGTTCTACCCAAAATTTTACATCTTTGAAGTATTTAATATCGAAAACGGATTTCACAGCCATAAAGTACTCAGGTCAGGGTAGCTTCAGTGTGAAGAAAGGGACGATTGACAAACTTTTATTTTTA
Organism: Loripinus fragilis; assembly: GCA_964019695.1. NCBI lineage: Eukaryota > Metazoa > Mollusca > Bivalvia > Lucinida > Lucinidae > Loripinus > Loripinus fragilis. Next base: position 67,777,858 of record OZ026525.1, on the reverse strand, counting down.
CTGAAAACCATAGGCATTTACCCATAGCAAGTGTCAATGATCCTTTGCGAAAAATGACAAATAACAATCCCAACCTACATCTTGTCAATATCAATGGACATACAAAATTTGGTCAAATTCTATCAATCTGAGCGGAAAATTAATTCTAGATGAAATTCTGACAGCAGTCAAGGGACATAACTCTATTACATTTTTTAAAAAAATAATGTGTAACAAACACATCAATCTGGATATTGTCAAAAAAATGTAATACACAGTTTTATAAAAACTTCTATCAATTTGTTTTCAAGATATTAAACTGAAAAAAATACGATGGAATGACGAACAGGTGGATGGACAAAATGACAGGCATCCCAACATAAATATGCACCCCTTTTCAAAGAGGGTCTATAATTAAAATCAAGGGTATTCAAGTTATGTAATCTCACTTATGAGCCTAAGGCTCAAGGTAGCTGAAAATCAACAAGAGCCGCTAGAGGTTAGTTTTACTATCCATAGGCTTAGGGTCAATACTAATATGCAGAAGCAATGTCTCTGCCCCCAGAGGCCAGTTTTACTTGCCAGAGCCACATTCATCGCTGCTAGAGGCAGTACTGCAATCAAGCGTTTCTGTTGTTTTAACAAAATATCAGTACTGTATTATCTGCTGGTAGAACTTCACCCCAGAGTCCCTGTTTCTGCAACCAGAGGTCAGTATTACTATCCACAGTCTCACTCATCGCCACTAGAGTTCATTACTGCTATCCAGATTCACTATCTTTTCAACTTGAGGTGAGTACTGTTATCAAGATTCCCTGTCTCTGTCACCAGAGGTCAATAATAGTAACCCTGTCTCTGCAACTAGAGGTCAGTACTAGTATCCAGAGTCCATGACTCTGCAACCACAGGCCAGAGTCCATGACTCTGCAACCACCGGCCAGTATTGGTATCTAAGGTCCCAGTCACTGCTATTACAGGCTAGGTTAATTATCCAGAGTCCCATTTTCTGCTACCAGAAGCAAGTATTACTATACTCAGAGGCCCTGTCTCTCCCATAAGAGGTCAATATTGGAGTAATTGCCACTGGAGGTCAGTACTAGTACCTTAGTTAGAGTCACTGCTATTACAGGTCAGCACAAGTAACCATAGTCATGGTCTCTGCTACTAGATGTCAGTACTCGTATCCATAGTCTCAGTCTCTGCTACTAGAGATCAGTACTAATAATCATTTTCCCATTCACTCCTAATAGACGTCAGTTCTAGTATCCATAGTCGCAGCCTCTATTGCTAGAGGACAGAACAAGCATCCATAGTCCCAGACTCTGCCACTAGAGGCCAGTGATGGTATCCAGAGCCTTAGTAGTTGCTACTAGAGGTTAGTACTTTAATCCATAGTCCCAGTCTCTACTATATGGTGGGAACTGGTATCCTAGTCAATGTCTCTGCTACAAGAGGTCAGTACTTATATTAATAGACCCAGCCATGGCTACTAGAGGTCTGTAATGGTATCCAGAGTCCTAGATTTGAACTTGTATCTTGAGTCCCTCTTATTGCCACTAGAGGTCAGAACTAGCATCCAGAGTCCTAGACATTGCCAGTAGAGATCAGTACTAGAATCCAGAGTTCCTGTCACTGCCACTAGAGATCAGTGCTTGTATCTATATTCCCAGTCATTGCCACTAGAGGTCCGTACTATCATCCAGAAGCCTATATTTTGCGACTAGAGGTCAGTACTTGTATTTAGAGTCCCTGTGATGGGCACTAAGTATCAGTAATCGTATCCAGAGTCCCTGTCATTATCACTAGAGATCAGTATTAGTATCCAGAGTCCTAGATATAGCCAATTTATATCCAGAGACCCTGTCATTGCAACTAGAGATAAAAAAAATATCGAGAGTCCCTTACATTGCGACTAGAGGTAAGTACTTATTTTAGAGTCCCATTCATTACTACAGGAGGTCAGTTAAAATATCCAGAGTCCCTGGCAATGCAAGTAGAGGTCTGTAAAAGTATCCAGAGTTTCTGTTATTTCCACTTAAGACCAGGGTCAGTATCAAGGGTCCCAGTCATTGCCACTAGAGGTCAGTAAAAGTATTGAGAGTCCCTATTCTGCATCTAGAGGTCAGTCCTTGAAATTTCAACTAGAGTTCAGTACAAGTATCCAGAGTCCCCGTCATTGCCAATAAATATCAGTCAAAGTATCCAGAGGCCCTGTCCTTGCCACTAGAGATCAATTAAAGTATCCTGACTTAACGCAATTGCCCATATAGGCCAGTACTCGTATCTAAAGTCCCAGTCATTGCCTCTAGAGGTTACTAAAAGTATCGAAAATCCTTCTCATTGCCACTAGAAAACAGTACTAGTATCCAGAGTTCCTGCAATTGCAACTATAGGTCAGCAAAAATATCCAGAGCCCTAGTCATTGCCAATTGTTGGCTATTAAAGTATCCAGAGTTCATGTTCTTGCCATTTGATATCAGTTCTAATATTTAGTCCCTACCATTGCCACTAGAGGTCCGTAAAAGGCCAGTACAAATTGCCAGAAACCTATAATTGCCACTTGAGGTCAGTAAAAGTATCCAGAATCCCTTTCATTGTCATTATAGATCAGTAAAATATCCAGAATCCTTGTCGTTGTCACAAGAGGTCAATACAAGTGTTCAGAGTCCCATTCATTGCCATATCAATAATTGTATCCAGAGTCCTAGCCATTGCCTAACGATGTCAGAACTTGTAACCAGAGTCCGTGTCATTGCCACTACTATTCAGTAAAAGTATCCAGAGTTCCAACAATTGTCACTTGAGACCAGTAAAAGTATCCAGAACCCCTGCCACTAGAGGCCAGTAAAAGTATCCAGAATCCCAGTCATTGCCACTAGAGGTCGTAAAACAGTGTCCAGAGTCCCAGTCAGAGACAAAAGAGGCCAGTAAAAGTATCCAGAGTCCCAGTCATTGTCACCAGATGTCAGAACTAGTATTCAAAGTTCCTGTCACTGCCACTAGAGGTCAGTATTACTATCAAGAGTCCCAGCCATTTCCACAAGAGGTTGTAAAGGAGTGTCCAGAGTCCAAGTCATTCACAAAAGAGGTCAGTAAAAGTATCCAGACTCCCAGTCATTGTCACTAGTGTCAGAACAAGTATTCAAAGTCCCTGTTCCTGCCACCAGAGATCAGTATTACTATCAAGAGTCTCTTTCCTTGCCATTAGAGGTCAGTATACTATCCAGAGTCCCTATCATTGCAGAAGAAATCAGTACTTGTATCTAGGATCTAAGTGACAGCCAACAGAGATCATTTAAAGTATCCAGAGTCCCTGCCATTGCCAATTAATGTCAGTACTAACATCTAGAGTCCTAGACATTGACACTAGTAGACGGATGGCTGAGAATGGGTTTGCTCCCCCCCCCTAGGGAATTTTGCAGACATATCCTATCTTGTAGAGAATTAAAAGCCGAGTCTTTTAAGAGATGTTTGCACTCTGTGCTCCGGGGCGTTAGTCTGTAAGAGCCTGTAACATACGTTACTTAACAAACTAAGAAAAAGTAAATTAAAAGTTTGGGCTACAAATTAAAGACATTAAAAAAATTATTTTTAAAAATCATTCATATAGTCTGCATACTGGATATCTTAACTACGTATGACAGCCATTTGAACAAAATTGGGGCTTCCTAAGGTGTCATATGCGTTACATAAATCAGATAACCCATTAAAATTTGCAAGCGTGGCTAACATCGTTTACATTCACAATCTCTCTGTGTGTTTTGCAAAATGTTTTTAACCATGTCTGACAAGCTTATGCAATTGGCTAACAGAAAAATTAAAGTTTGTTACCCTAGCTTAAATATTTTTTCTGGAATAAGCAATTAAACAACCCTACCCCTACCCAGTTTTAAGATGAAATGGTTGGTATTAAAACTAAAGTAAAAATAATTAAAAAATATTTGCAGTTGATGAATGTGTTTCATTGTTTGGGATTTATTTGCTTTTATGAAAAGACTCAAAAATCTGCAAGTTTGTTGCAAAATTTTTAATATCAGAGGCTGTAACATATGTTACCTGATGTAATAAATGGGCAAGCTCATTGTCTTTACGTAAGATATGCCTAAAAATGTTTTAATCTTCTCAAGGGAATTTTGCAGACATATTCCTTCTTATAATACAGCTCAAGCTGCATCGAATAAGGGATGTTTGCACTCTCTCTCTGTTGGGGCGATAGTCTGTAACAGCATGTTACATGCATTACTATATCAAATAAAGGAAATGTAGTTTGAAAGTTTGAGCTAAAATTGTGAAAAAACTCGCAGCTGTTGGATACCTTACATTGCTTAGGGATTTTAAACTGGCTCGTATGATAAAGACTTAAAGATCTGCTAGTTGTCATCAAGTTTTAAAGATCAGAGAGCGTTACATATGTTAGCATGATAAGTAAATTCATCAAACAGTATTTTGACATCAAGCTGAGTTAAAGGGCCTGCTCCATCCTAATCCTCTTTGGAATTCTGCAGACAAATTACATCTTATGTAGCCATCCAAGGTGCATTTAATAAGAAATGTTTGCACTCTGTAAGTCGGGGCGTTAGCCTGTAACAGCTTGTTACATATGTTACTATATCAATTTGAGAATAAGAAATTTGAATGTTTGAGCTACCAAAAGAAGACATTAAAATCATCTGATAAATAGACATTCTTATAGTCTTTATACTGGATGTCTTTACTACATATGGAAGCTGTTTAACATTAATACGGCTAACTGTGGTGTTAGGTGCGTTACATGAACCTAATTATAATTTAAAAGCTATAATTGTGGCTATCGTCATTTAGTTAAACAACTACTATGACTTGGCTTCAAACTGTTTTATTAGATTTTACAAACATATAGTCAATTTATGAATAGGAAAAGCCAAGTTTGCTTTTCTATCTTAAATATAATGTCTTATAGGAGCTAATACACAGCCCTACTCCCAGTTTTACAGAGAAGCGAATTTTGTTATTACCGTTTGTTTAAGTAAAACACATGAATGCGTTTACAGCGTGTGGATATTTTTCATTTTCTTAGTCTGTCTTGCTCATATATCTGCAAGATGTCATTAAGTTTAAGATCAGGACACTTAATGTGTACATATAAGTCTTTGGTGCCAAAACACTAGAAATTATATTCATTTCTGATTATCAAACCCATGGACTGTTGTTACAGATGTTATCAATGACCTTTTGGACACATTTCCAAATACTGTGCTTATAATGCTAAATATAGAGCCACAAATAGAAAAGATAGTTTTACATTTTTACAAGAAAATACAATAAATGAAATGGTCCAAACTATTTCTCATCGATTTAACATTCATGGTAAACGTTTGTCGTTGTCTGCTTCTGTGGTAATCATTATTATCACACGCCTCCTTGCAACTAGTAGAATCATCACACAATATTTCAATCATTTACTGTTATTCAATTTTACCACTAGTCCACTCAAAATTGATGAGCCATTATCAACTTTCCAATTCTGCCATTTATGGCTTGGAACATTCGGAAACTGATATGAATTCCTCATAGTTGGCTCTTTGAGTATGTGTTTCAAGTGATACTCTGCAAGTAGGAGAAACACTAAAGCTTTACAAGGAGGAAAACTATGCCATTAAGAGCAATGAGTACCTGGACTGATGTACCTTGATATTTCTGTGATAAAGAATCATATCTTAGCTGGTTAACTTTTATAAATGTAGCCTTTCCATACATGCAACCCACATATTTTCATCTAATAATGTCTCTGCACTTATTATCTTTCCCGCAAGCATTCAAAAACTTATTTGAAGTCTTAGTACTTCTGAAGTGCTGAAACCAAGGTAACTCTTTCCCTTCAGATAAACGAACTAGATGTATCACAGCAGGTTAAGCAATGAGATGCAGGATGAACAGAGCGCAAATTAGACCCTTTCAATTCAATGATTCACTAAGTTTCTAAGATAAGAGCGCTTATTAAAGGATGTAACATATATAACTTGTCATAATAAATGAGCAAGGGCATTGTCGTGACATTCTTTTTGATTACACAGTCAGAGGCAAGTGTTTTCAATTTCAGTGTTGTCAATGGATCATGAAATGAGGCACCTTATCAACTTGTTTACTCTGTATAAATCTTCCATAGAGCATAATATAGTACTGGTTATCCCAAGCTACCTAGTCCACTTTGCTTCTTTTGAATGCAACAGCTAATGATATGGGTGCAAAAACTGAGAAATCATAGGTTTTACATTATTTTAAGACATGCTTCAATGTACTGACATGAAAAAACAACCAACTGCAAACATAACTGATGGCAATGTCCAACTTCATATTCTTTCTCTTATACCAGATAACTTTCAAGGTGTAACAGAAATTGTTTCAGACAGTCTGCCAAAACCATCAAGAGTCAACATTGTAACTAAAGAAAACTTATAAAGTTCTTTGGGCGCAGCAAAATACTATTGATCTAAGACCTGAGGACTTAAGTACCAAAAGACTGGATAGGTTCCATGGCAAATGATGCAAAAAAGCAGCCTTTCAAATTTCTGTTTGACCAATGTCAGAAATCTTAAAGTATTCTTAGAGGTACACGGTAGAGACATAGATTTTGCAAAATCAGAGCAAAGTTATCATTTGACTAGCACGGATGCAGAGGCAACTGCAGTTAGATTGCTCTTGCCACTTCACAGGAAGAGATATATACCAGAGTCATACTCCATTGTATGCATATATGTGAAATGGCATTAAACCCATACTTAATCAGGTGTTTGATCCCATGACACTGACATGCTGTTTCTGCTTTTGAAGAATGCTAAGGATTCAAGTTTGGCTGAGTCAAAGTTGTTTGATGCTGGCACTGGCCACACATACAAAGAAAATTAAGTCTTTTGATGGCAAAAGGGGAGGATCACATGAAATGCTTATAAGTGATGTTTGTCACAATTACCAATTTTAAAAGGTAATCTTAATTAATGTAACACATATAACACCATAGGAAGCTGTATAATTGTTAAAAAATCTTTTCTTATGTATCAAAGGTATTCAGCATGCAAACTACATGAATAATTCAAATAAATAAATAGTTTTATGTCTTCTTTCTGTTTCTCAGACTTTCAATTCATTTATTCTTAAATTGATATGGTAACATACGTATCATACCATTACATGCTAACCCCCTAGTTAATAGAGTGCAAACATCTCTTATTTGATGCAGTTTGAATTGTTCTTTAAGGTAGGATATGTCTGCACAATTCCCAAAGGGATTGAGAGGAATAGGATTGTATTCAGTTTGCAGTTCTAATACAATGTCGTGAGTCTACTGGTTGTGATGAAATGGGTGATTATTTTGCCATAGAAGCAGACACAATGATAGACATTGTGAGGGTGACTTGAATTAAGATTGTTTTTGAATAATTTTATTTAATAGGAGTATTTATTAAATTGTGTCATTTAAATGAGAACTATTATTTTCTATCTATATGTCTATATATTTTAATATTATAGGCATTAGGAAATATATGATTAAAAAGGTTACATATAACATAGGTAACACAATTCCATGGGCTTGTTATCAGCAATGACTGTAATTACTAAGACTAAGGCACCAGAGGCTAGAGATTAATAGGAAAACATGTGAAAAATGGTATTTTTCTAAAATATCATCTCTTACTTCCAAGAAAATTTCCTAGCTCATTCATTATGCCATGTAACATACGTTACATACTTTAATAAGTGCTCTGATCCTGGTGTCAAACTTGCAAATGTATGATTCTTTATTGCATTAGCAAGACAGTGCCAAAAATGTAAGATATCCATGAGCGTCAAATATTTTCATATATTTTTCTTCAATAATAGATACCAAAATTGGATACTTAAAATTGGGGGTAGGGTTGTTTAATAGCTCATACAAAACAATGTATTTGAGATAGAAAAGCAAACTTTGTTTTTTTCTATTAGTAAAATGAGTATTTTAGTAAACTAAGATTAAAAACACTTGTAAAAATGCACAAATCGTCTGTGAAATGAATGATGTTAGTCACGATTTCAACTTTCAAAGGGAAATTTAATCTATGTAACGCATATAACACCATTGAAGGCTGTAATTTTGTTTAAAATGCTGCTTTTATGTAGCTTAGGCATCCAGCTTGCAAACTACATAAGAAATTTGAATAATTAGATGGTTTAATATCTTCTTTCTGTAGCTCAAACTTTCATTTTGATTTTTTCCTTAGTTTGTTACAGTAACATATGTAACAGGCTGTCAGAGACTAACGCCCCGGAGCACAGAGTGCAAACATCTCTTAATAGATGCGGCTTGAAATTTTCTTCAAGATAGGATATGTCTGCAAAATTCCCTAGGGGGGGGGGGGGGGAGCAGGACCTTTTTTAGCTCGAAGTCTATAGAGTTCAGTACTTGTATCCAGAAACCCATTCATTGTCACTAAATATCAGTAAAAGTATAGAAAGTCCCTTTCACTACCACATGAGTTCAGTACTAGTATCCAGAGTCCCTGTCAAAGCCACTAGAGGCCAGTACTTGTATCCAGAATCCGGCTCTTGATACTAGATGTAAATAAAATTATCCAGAGTCCCTTTCATTTCATTACGACTATATGTCAATTCTAGTATCTAAAGTTTCAGTTATTGCCAAAGGAGGTCAATTAAAGTATCCAGAGTCCCTGTAAATGTGACTAGAGGTCAGTAAAGTATCCAGAGTACCAGTCGTTGTTACTAGAGGTCAGTAAAAGTATCCAGAGTCCCTGTAAGTACCGCTAGTCGTCAGTAAAAGCATCCAGAGTCTCAGGCATTGCCACTAGATGTCAGAACTAGTATTTAAAGTCCCTGTCACTGCCACAGATGTCAGTATTACTATTCAGAGTCGCTGTCATTGCAAGTGGAGGTCAGTAAAAGTATCCAGAGTCCATGTCATTTCCACTAGAGATCAGTCCTAGTATCCACAGTCTCTATCATTACAGCAAGAGATCATGACTAGTATCTAGGGTCCCAGTAATTGCCAACAGAAGTCATTTATAGTATCAAGAGTCCCTGACCTTGCCACTAAAGGTCAGAACTAGCATCCATAGTCCTAGACATTGCCACTAGAGATCAGTACATGTATCAAGAGTTCCTGTCATTAACACTAAATATCATTAAAAGTATCAAAAGTCCTTGTCATTGTCACTAGAGTTCAGTACTAGTATCCAGAATCCCTGCCATTGCCACCAGAGGTCAGTACTTGTATCTAGAGTCTGGTTCTTGATACTAGAGGTCAGTAAATATCCGGGGTCCTTTTTATTACCACAAGATGTCAATTTTAGCATCTAAAATCCCAGTTATTTCCAAAGGGGGTCAGTTAAAATATCCTGAGAACCTATATATGCGACTGGAGGTCAGTAAAGTATCCAAAGTCCCAGTCATTGTCATAAGATGTCAGTAAAAGTATCCATAGTCCCTGTACTTGCCACTAAAGGTCAGGGTCAATATCCAGGGTCCCAGTAATTGCCACTAGAGGTCAGTTAAAGTATCTTGAGTCCCTGCCATTGCAACTAGAGGTAAATAAAAGTATACAAACCCCTGTTCTTGCCACTGGAGGTCAATAAAAGTATCCAGAGTCCAAGCACTGGAGGTCAGTTCTTGCCACTTGAGGTCAGTACTTAAACTCAAAGTCCCAGTCATTGCCACTAGAGGTCAATTAAGTATCCAGAGTACATCGGATTGCCACTAGAAAACAGTCCTAGTATACAGGGTCCCAGTCATTGCCACTTGAGGCCAGTTTAAGTATCAAGAGTCCCCTTCCATGCCGCTAAAGGTCAGTCTTAGTATCCTGAGTCCTAGGCATTGCAACTAGAAGTAAATAAAAGTATACAAAGTCGCTGTTTTAGCCACTAGAGATCAATAAAAGTATCCAGAGTCCCAGCAATTTCCTCTTGAGGTCTGGGTCAGTATCCAGGGTCCCAGTCATTGCCGCTCGAGGTCAGTCAAAGTATCCAGAGGCCCTATCCTTGCCACTAAAGGTCAGTCTTAGTATCCTGAGTCCTTGAAATTGCAACTAGAGGTAAATAAAAGTATACAAAGTCCCTGTTCTTGCCACTAGAGATCAATAAAGGTATCCAGAGTCCCAGTCATTGCCTATAGTTGTCAGTAAATGTATCCAGAGTTTCTGTTTTTGCCATTAGATGTATGTACTAGTATCCGGAGTCCCTATTATTGCCACTGCAGGTCAGCTCTAGTATACGGAGTCTCTATAATTGCCATTGCAGTTCAGTAAAAGTATGCAGAGTCGATTCATTGCCACATTAAGTCCCTACCATTGCCATAAGGGGACAGTATAAGTAGTAAGAGTCCTTGTAATTGCCACTGGAGGTCGGTAAAAGTATCAGTACTATAATATAGTATCAAGAGTCCTTATGATTGCCATTAGAGGTCAGTACAAGTAGTCAGAGTCCCTATAATTGCCACTACATGTCAGTTACATTATCCAGAGTCCCATTCTTTGCCAAAAATTGTAAGTAAAAATATCCAGACTTTCTGTTTTTGCCATTAAATGTCAGTACTAGTATCCAGAGTTCCTGTCGTTGCCACTTGAGGCCAGTACTAGTATTTTAATATCCTGTAATTGCCACTAGAAGTCAATAAAAGTATCAAGAGTCTAGTTATTGCCAATACAGGTCCCTGTCGTTGGCACTAGAGGTCCGTACTAGAATTCAGAATACTGTCATTGCCACTAGAAGTCAATTTAAGTATACAGAGTAACTGTCATTGCATTGATACTAGAGGTCAAAACTAGTATCCAGATTCGATATATTACCCCAAGAGGTCAGTAAAAGTATCCAGATTCTCTGTCATTGACACTTGGGGTCAGTTAAAATATCCAAAGTCCCAGTCATTGCCACGAGATATCAGAACAGGTATCCAGAGTCCCTGTAATTGTTAATAGAGGTTCGTACCAGTATGCAGACACTAGAATCAGTTCTAGTATCCAGAGTCCCAGTCATTTCCAATAGTGGTCAGCAAAAGTATCCAGAGTCCACATCACTTTTACCAGATGTCAGTTAAAGTATTTAGAGTCCCTGTCATTGCTAATAGGTGTCAGTAAAATATCCAGATACCCAGTTATTGCCACTAGAGGTCAGTAAAGTATTCAGAGTCGCAGCCTTTGGAACTAGAGGTCAGTTAAAGAATTCAGAATCTATTTCACTGCAACTAGAGGTCAGTACCAGAATCAAAGTCTCAGTCATTGCCACTAGAGGTCAGTAAAAGTATGCAGAGTCCCTGCCATTGACAGGAGAGGTCAGAACAGGTATCCAGAGTCCCTGCCATTGCAAGTAGAGGTCAGTACAAGTATCAAGAATCCAAGTCATTGCCACTGGAGGACATTTCTTTTAACTAGAGTCCCAGCCAATGCAAATTGATGTCATTTTAAGTATTAAGAGTCTCTGTAATTGACAATAGTTGTCAGTAAAAATACTTAGAGCCCCTCTCATTTTTACGACAGGTCAGTTTAACTATCCAGAGTACCAGTCATTTCCAATAGTGGTCAGCAAAATTATCCAGAGTCCACATCATTGTCACAAGATGTCAGTAAAAGTATTTAGAGTCCCTGTCATTGCTACTAGGACTAGGTGTCAGTAAAATATCCAGATACCCAGTTATTGCCACTAGAGGTCAGTAAAGTATTCAGAGTCGCAGCCTTTAGAACTAGAGGTCAGTAAAAAATTCAGAATCTAAGTCATTGCAACTAGAGGTCAGTACCAGTATCAGAGTCCCAGTCATTGCCACTAGAGGTCAGTAAAAGTATGCAGAGTCCCTGCCATTGACAGGAAAGGTCAGAACAGGTATCCAGAGTCCCTGCCATTGCCAGTAGAGGTCAGTACAAGTATCAAGAATCCAAGTCATTGCCACTAGGGGACAGTTCTTGTATCAAGAGTCCCAGCCAATGAAATTGATGTCATGTAAAGTATTAAGAGTCCCTGTAATTGACAATAGTTGTCATTAAAAATATTTAGAGTCCCTCTCATTTTTACGAGAGGTCAGTTTAACTATCCTGAGTACCAGTCATTGCCACTAGAGATCAGTAGTTAATACAGAGTCCCTGTCCTTGCCATTGAGATCGGTACTAGTATCCAAAGTTCTTTTTTTGCTACAAGAGGTCAGTAGTAGTATCCAGAGTCCAAGTCATTTCGACTTAAGGTCAGTAAAAGTATCCAGAGTCCCTTTCAATATCCATTAGAGTTCAGTAAAAGTATCCAGAGTCCCTGTCTTTGGCACTAGAGGCCAGTAAACGTATCCTGAGTCCCAGTCATTGCCATTCGAGGTTAATTAAAGTATACAAAGTCGCAGTCATTGCCTCTAGAGGTCCCTAAAAGTATCCAGAGTCCCAGTCATTGCCACAAGAGTTTAGTATAAGTATCAAGAGGCCTTGCCATTGCCAATAGAGGTCAGTAAGAGTATACAAAGTCCCTATCATTGCCACTAGATGCCAGTTCTATTATCTAGAGTCCCCGTCATTGCCACTGCTACAAGAGGTCATTACTAGTATCACGAGTCCCTGTCATTGCCACTTGAGGGCAGTACTAGCATCCACTGTCTTACCTTGCTAGAAGAGGTCAGTAAAATATCCAGAGTCCGTTTCTCTGTCACTAGAGTTCATTACTTGTATCCAGAGCCCCAACAATTGCCACTGGAGATCAGTTCAAGTATCCAAAATCCCTGTCAATGCAACTAGAGGTTACTTAAATTATCCAGAGTCGCAGATATTGTCATTAGAGGTCAGTAAAAGTTTTCAGAGTGTCTGCCATTGCCACAAGTGGTCAGTAGAAGGGTTTAGAGTTCCTGTCATTGTCACTAGATATCATTCATAAGATCTAGAGTCCCTTCCATTGCGACTAGAGGCTAATACTAGTATCCAGAGTCCGCCTCTCTGCTACAAATGGACTGTACTATTAACCATAGTTGTAGTCATTTCTACAGAGGGTCAATACTAGTATGCTTTGTTGCATTCACTGCTACATGAGGTCATTTGAGTATCCATAGTCCCAGGTTATGCCACTAGAGGTCAAAATTAGTACATAGAGTCCCTGTTTTTGCCACTAGAGGTCAGTATTGGTATCCTCAGTCCCAGTCACTGCTACTAGAGGTCAGTCCTAATATCCATATACCCAGTCTCTGCTACTAGTGGTCAGTACTCGTATCCGTATTACCAGTGTCTTCTAGTTTCCATAGTCTCAACTGTTATAGGACAGTACTAGTATCTACAGCCCTAGTCTCTGATACTAGATATCAGTACTACTCTACTGTGTAAATACTACTATATTTATGATGAAGCATTGGCGGTTAACATTCGTAAGCGCTATATTTGTTGCAATATGACCCAGTAAAAGAACATGATTCGTACTATTTAAAAGGTCTTATACTCATTTCTTTTCATTTGCTTCCATTTACGCAGGGTGTACCTTTAATGGTTCGGTCATGCACCAGTCATTTGTACCCCTGGCCCCTTCGGGGCTGGGGAATAGGCGGGTTTTTAACTTTTCAATTTCCAAAGCCCTGCGCTGCGGGGCCAAATTTGTGGTAAAATCTCTGCCAAATGCCCCGCCCCCGGTGGTTGACAATAAGGACTAACAACAAATGACCTAAATCATTTTGAACAAGCTTTCAATCTTTACCCCTATCCCATGGTGGTGCCACATGTAAAGCTTCAGTTTGCCCAGTGGTTTCAGAGAATTTACGAGTACGAATATATTGCCCAGAGCATAACACAGAAACTATAAGAGGTGTCAACTTGAAACTTCACTGGCAGATTGATCTCGATGAGGAGAAGTACAGTGTACAAGAACCGTACCTCTTTTTCGCATATTTAGGAGTTATTGCCCTTTGTCATTTTTCACACTTAAATTGTGTCCGGTGTATAACACATTAAGTACATGTACAACAGGTATCACCTTAAAACTTCAATGGTAGATAGAAGTCAATGAGGAGAGATACAGTGTACAAAGATCCATAACTCTCTTTTGCATAATTTAAAAGTTATTGCCACCTTGTTATACTTGAATTTTGTTCAGAGCAGAATATAAACACTATTAGTGATATCAACTTGCAGCTATTGAACAACCGTATATTTGGGAGTATCTATCGTTTTTGCCGATTTTCTTGATTTCTGAATCCATGGATAGGTGGGGGTCAGGAGATCCGGACCCCCCCCCCTCGGAAAATTTTAAGTGTTAAAGGTTTCTTTAGGAATAAGTATGAGGACCTTCACACCCCATTCCTACCCCACAACGCCTAAGAAACTTGGACTCCCCACCCTCTCTCCTTGGAAATTTTAGTTCCCTTGGAATGGTCAATTGGAACACTCTGTCAAAAGTAAGTAAAATACGACTAAAACATCAGTCAGACTTGGACCTCCCCCTTCCCCACTGATACGATATTTTTTTTTATCCGCCCCTGCCCGAGAACATACGCACTGACCAACAGGTTGCACCCATTTCGGTTTATATTGTCATATATATACTAGGTAGATGTTCAGGCGCGCTGTTAAGAGAACCTTTTAGACAAGCTCTATCTAAACGGGGAATTAATACCCCGGCACACCCACGGCACTGCGCGGGCATATCGTAGGTTTAATCCTGGCACTTAAGCCCCGCTATGTCCCCGGTATCCCCGGCCTAAAGGGGCCTGGGCTGCATTATCTCATAAGCATCGAACACTTTTTTATTCAGTGCCGATGAAAGCCCGTGCGCACGAGGCACGAACACACGGAGTTGTCTCAAATGGAATTGTATTTTTGCGTTCGATATTTAAAATAAAACAGTATGTGCGTTAGTTAGAGCGCGGGGCTAACAAAATCCTGCAAAACACACACACAGATGCGCGCGCACTCAAAAAATGGCTTGTGTCCTGGCTATATGATTTTTTTTTGCGGTGGAAGCCGTTTAAGTTGAAAAAGTATTAGGTTTGCATATATTTACATTTAGCGCTCAGGACCATTTTAGGATCTTTTAGAGTCTGCTTAGCGCACCATAATAGATGCCAGTCGGGACCAATATAGAGGCTGGTCAGGAACATAATAGATGCCAGGACCAGTTTAGATGCCAGGACCACTTTAGATGATGCACACACGTTCTAGGACCCCTTAAGACCTTTATAAGTGCGTGCGTGCGTGCGCGCGCTTGTGTGTGTGCCAAAATGAGGGTGAGTGTATGAGAGAGAGAGAGAGAGAGAGAGAGAGGGGGCAATTCACGTGCTGATGATTCATAGCATTTTTGTGATGCTTTTATTCTTTCTTTTTTTTTCTTTACTTTACGTACAGTATAATTATTCTGGATTCGTTACAAAATTGACGTCATCAGCAGTAACGGGTATAGAAGTGTCGTCAGGATGACGCAAGTCTTTGATCTGGAAAAAGGTTCTATTTCGAAAACGTTGTTGCAAGTGTTCAAGTGAGAAAATGACCTTATGCAATAATGGTTTTCTGATACACTATCATCTGCTAGACCCCTCAGGGGTAGTCATAAGCCTCGCCTTTCATGTTTGGGTTTCAACACCACCCTGGTGTTCTAGCAGGTGGTAATGCATAGAAAATCACGTTTGATCCCAATATTGAAGTTATTAAACGAGCTGTAAAAAGAGATGAAATGCGAGGCTTGTCAAGAATTTTGTCACTTTTTCGTGACAAGCTTGATAAATTTGATAATACAGGAGCACGACTGTTAGGTTATATTTATTGTATGACCCTAAAACTACTTTTAAATCGCGTTTAGAAATTGCGCAGAACTATGCTTTGATGTTGCCATATAATTATATGAGAAACCATTACGGACGTCATTACATAGCGACGTGATAGCGTTGCCAAAATTTGTAAACCACTAGTGGTACATGTCATTATATCACTCCCATGAAAAGCACAAACGATCAAATAGATAAGTAAACAAACAAACAAGCAATAGGGCCCAAACCAGGGACTACTTGGTCTTAAGTTGAAGATTCTTCCAATGCGGCAATGAGTAAAGAAGAGATGATACACGAGTTTAGTTCTTTTCATAAAGGCAATTAGTTAATGCTAAGACAAGCATGCATATGTGAACGGCCATATTAGATTATTCACAGCTCGCATATATATATACAAAATAAGCCTCAGTCAAAAAACTCCCCACTGGCTAGCTTAAAATAGCAAAAAGGCATGCCTCAGCATTTGGCGAGCGCTCTCACAGTGTCCAATACGTTGCTCTTGGGTTTCACCCAAGCTAAACAAATGGAGCCCTCCCACCTACGACGTCATATTTACAAAGATAATGGACTTAAGAAGCACAGTGGCTCAGCAATTCTTAGAGAGTTAAACTAGGGATCGAAGGATTAGTTACAATTTTGTCATTATGTACGCAACGTTGTTTTGGACGCCATAATATTTCCCGTAAATATATAAACCACTAGTGGTTTAACGATTTTTATTGCATGGCGTTATTTCACTCCCAGACGCGACGTCATATGATAAATACATTATCTAGCACAATTGTTTATATTATATGTTCTATATCATTGTTTCTGACAAATACACAAAATACTATTGAAAAAACATTTCGGAATAAATCTATGTGCAGTTACTGTAAAATGAAAGCATATTTAACACGGTTCAATAATCGAGAAAAATAGTCATATGTACATACAAATACATATAGAACGGGAGAGGGGAAAAGGGTACACTGTCCGCTGCGAAAAAGTATCTCAAAAAAGTAATTTGTGTATTTGCTCAGGAGCCTTATGGCTTGTTGCAAATGCTATTCGGTATTTTTGTAAGGTCTGTGGAGGATGGCCTCGAGCCTTCACAAACCTATGACGAGGTAAATAAACTTCTTCTTCTTGCCTGACCAGTATAACTCGGAACGCATTGAGGTGAAACTGGACCAGACGGTCAAAATATATTTGGTCATACAGATGTGTTGATAAATGATATTTTTTGTGAACGCCAATACTTGTACGTTTTAAGACAATAAATAAAGATAAACTCTTACTTTTTTAAAAACACTCCGTTATCTTTTGACATTGGTCCTGTATCACTCAATGGAAGCAAACCATATATGAAATTTGGAAGAAATCCAATTAAATGTGACTAAGTAAGAGTGACCACGATGGATGCAAACTGATAGACGGCGGCCATATTGCCGACCATCTTGATTATCATTTGTCGGAAAAAATCCATATTTGAATTTGAATCAGAGTTGATGCAAGCAATCCATATATGTAATTTGGAAGAAATCCGATTGAAAATGACTAAGTTAGAGTGACCACACCAGCAGAAGGACGGACAGATGGACGGACAGACAGATGGAATGACAGATGGACGGACAAGCCAAACACAATAGAGCTCCGCCAACTCGTTGGCGTGGACCTAAATATATACTTGGTCATACAGATGTGTTGATAAACGATACGCACGTTTTTGTGAATGCCAATACTTGTACATTTTAAGGCAAAAAATAACGATAACTCTTACTTTTATAAAAACTCTGGATTATCGTTTCCATGAGTCCCGTACTACGTTAACCATCCATATTCATTGTGCTGGAAAATGCAGTGTCTGATACTCTCTGTATTGCTTTTTGGGGTCAAGAGATTGAAAATTAGTCATTTTATAAGAATATGCATTTTCAAAACATTTCCCATAATGGTACATGTTATGTGAACAGTAGCACGTACTAGGTCATCAAAAATTTGAGACCAGAATATTTTTTTCCTGGCATATGGGATGTTTAGGACACCAAACTAACTATAGCAGTGGATGTGGCAGATTTCAGCTGACCTTATGGAAAATAACCTTAATTGAAAATAATAGCACTGCTGTGGGTAGGTTCGTTTATTATGTCGTTGAAAAAATCTGCACCACTTTCAGAGCTGGCATCCACCCTAAAAGTGACTCTTACATGCTACCCTAATCGATTGTACCATGGAAGTTTTTTCTTCCAAAATCTTTAATATGTCTGGTATTAAAGATTTGCCTCATAAATAGGTATGGAAATTTGAAGGGAGTATCAATATATGAATATTTTTCGACAGCTATATACATGAATATGAATATGGTGGGTTTTGAAATACCGGGCCGCTGAACCGTACCAATATGACTTCCAAAATACCCCCTTCACTCCCCCACACCCCCCGCCCGAGTACATGTACCAGTCGTGTGATCGTTTACACACCATTAGCAACCATTGCCACCCTCCGATAAGTTGGCGTTAGAAGCCGTGTGACATATTTAGGTAGTAATAGCAATAAGAACGCTAATTTGCTAGTTGAGGAATTCGAATTCCGAGCAAAACGGACTGGCAGACGGAAGACATTGTGAAAAGCTGCCGAGAAAAAAAAATCGACCCCGACGCGATTCGAACGCGCAATCTTCTGATTCGAAGTCAGACGCCTTATCCATTAGGCCACGGGGCCGGCCATGTAAAATATGCTTTTCGTATTGTATAAATAGGTAAACACAACTACATCGATATACTAATTTTCGAGGGAAAACCACCTTTATACTCAAAAACGGTATCTTAACAACGAACATGTATCAGACTCAGACAGCACCGATGGGACGTAATGACATAGATATGATGTTGTGCCGACGAAATGGGTTTTATGGGGTGGTACATAGGTCATCTATAGGCCTGGATAAGTTTAAAACTATGCTTAATCTGCATTAGGCTATTTGTATACTTGAAACCCTTTAAGACCTTAAACGATCTAACCGGGTACTTTATAAAAGAAATAGTAAATACCCAGATGAAACGGCGCAATACACGGCATTTCATTAGGGTGTACAATGTTTCTAAAAACATAAACGCTTCTCAATGACTGTGCAAATATTATGCTACTCAATAGTTCATAAATATATACTGAACAAAAATAGAAACCGTTACACTTTTTAAAAGAAATTTAATTTAACCCATAACGCAAACAAGTATGTATACATGCGCATATCAAAGTCACACGTCTGACAGGACAACCATGCAAAAAAGTTGCAAACTTAGTCAGGCGTTCATGAATAACGCTGAAAAAACGCCAGCATTTTTTTTTAAATCGGGAAGATTATCATTACGATATTTTTGAATATGTAAACACACTATTCGGGAGTATTTCGAGTGAGAACATCGAAAATCAACAAAATTGAATAACGTCCTCAAAGTATACTGTACCTCGGAAACCGGGTCCGAGACAGTACTATAATGCTACGCCGTGTACGTCAAAATGAGCGTAAGAAGGCTTTTTGCAGGCCGACGCCGTACCAAGAGTAAAACACGCGGCAAAGATGTTTGGCTGCTCTGGCGTTATTGTTGATAGCCTCGTGAGACGGTTTTAGCAAACAGGAATACCTATCGATGCACAGGATCGACGCGACGTAAGAAAACAACGCCAACTTGAACAAGATCGTTAATTTACATTCACGCATTGACGTAAGCGGTTCTAGCCGGTAACTGTAGATGCTACACACCTCAACGTTTCATTACAGACGATAAAAAAACAAGAACAGGAACAAATGATTTTGGATGTGTGATTTTTATATTTTTATGCAAAGCCCATTTCAAACTTCGTAGATGCTCACATTTCACAATCCATAATTCATGTAGGTCACACTCTATGGCGTAATATGCTAATAGGCCTCGACGCGAGAAACCCTGTCTTCGAGATTTCCGACAACGTAAGGCTCAAACCAGTCTGCTCATGCAGCTACAGGGACTAGCTAGAGTATTGTAATTTTTCATGGAGCAAGGTTCACTACTATACCTTCCAGATCGCGATAGCGAATATAAAAGGCGTTGATAAGAATTCATTCGTTCCAGTTCTCTGCACCAGAACATGTTAAAAGATTCAGTAAATGGTCTTTAATCTATTGTTTACGGAACAAAGTGACCATTTGTTATCAAAGGTCAAGTTTACCTTTAAGGATCAATGGTATACTCCACAAAGCTTGATACAGTTAAGTCAGGGCGGTCCACTGTATATATTGAGAGGTCACAGGTTATAATTGCCAAAAAGAGATGTGCATGTACCAGGGTGGGTAGTCACGTGGTTTCTGTTAGGATACACTGTACGGAAAAATGGCGGACTTCTTTCCACACTGATGTTTTAAGCAAAAGTAAGTAGATATTTCTGCGTGTTTTTTCATCTTTACACAGAAAGTTATACACCATTTTCCAGCCACCATTTTTCCCGATCTAACGATGCCAGGATATCCTCATAAAGCTTCTTACTTTGAGTACAGACTCTGTTACAAAATTTTTAGTGGCGAAGATCGGGCCTGAATTTGGAAATAAGCTGTACGGACAACATTTGTGACAGAGTTAGTACTCAAAGTAAGAAGCTTTGAGATGCTATCCTGGCAGCGTTTGATAGGGGAAATGTGGGCTGGAAAATGGTGTATAACTTTCTGGGTATAGATGAGAAAACATAGAGAAATCTACCTACATTCGATCAGAATGTCCGTACAGTGTATTCGAACATCCGTACAGTGTATACAAGTAAAAACCACGTGACTACCCACCCTGTGTACTTCTTTGTCTGCCCAAGCAAACAGTGCAGACCCTGATGAAATGCCGCACCATGCGGCATTTCATCAGGGTCTACACTGTTTGCCTAAGTACCCTTTCGGGGTCTCCAGTCTCCAAAGGGTAAAGCAAATTTTAAACCATGATTTTGCAACTATCCTCTTATTGACACAGTGACTGTTCTTTTGAGCACACACAACATACTAAAAAATAGTCAGTATGATGAGGAAATACCACAATCACACACTGCAGACCAACCCACGGCACCGTGATGAAGAGCCATAGAACATTTATAGCAACACTACATTTGTAAGACTATAATAGCAAAGCAACGCAGCTTTCTCTACCTCTTCAAGATGATTGCAAAACTATATATTTATGGACATAAAGTAAAGCATAACAAGACAAGGACAAGCACAGAAGTCCCACAAACAATGGGAAGTACATGTACATTAAAAAATAGATCAACAACAACAGAACCACAGCCCCAGAACAGACAGCAGCCCAAGCCTCCGAGGGGCTTAAGTGCATTTTACTAGCGACAAATCTTCGCCCTAGATTCTGTTGTTGTTAAAGCACAAAATTGTTAAGCTCGCATGGAGGCTTCCTAACTATTGCAATTTATCATCACAGATAAACAATCAAATCAAGTTAACACATTATTATGATGATACAAAGAAAATGGCTCATGAGTCACAGATAGTCAAAGCTAAAGAAAACCTCACTGTGACATCACGGAAACGTCTCCGTGCGAAAAACACCCCAGATTTGCACCTAACATATAGTAATACGAGGGGATCGGTGGGGTGGAAATAGCAAAAAGATAGTGCGTCTAAAAATGAGCTATATTTCCTTTAAAAAAGCAACTACAGCACCCAAAAGATTAAATATATATAGAAACTAGTTAACTGTTTGATTAATTTGATTTTTAATAAAATCAAAACATTAAATTGATATAAAAATTATCATCGCACTTTCATAAATATTACTACGCTGATTCGGCGATTTCCGGAAGCAGACATGTGGTACGATCGTTTTTTAGCTATACCATGGTAAAAGGTCATATTGAGTTTCCAACCAGTATAGAGCGCAAACTGGTCTAATCAGCTGGGATACTTCTAAATTCAATGTGAAATATTTTCATGGATACCAACAGTATAGCTGCAAACCAGTTTGTACAAATGTGTAGGCTGATCTGTACCTTTGCTGTCCTCATATAATAAATCTCAGTTTTCTCAGGGGACGATTCGCCGTTCGTCGCACCGTCCACGCGCTACAGAAAAGGAGCACTGTCACTTATTTAAGTACTTATGAATCAATATAGTTCAAAATCTGTCCGAAAATGCCTGTTGTGTCGGTGGCTGAGACGTCTGAGTCGTCACTGTTTGCCAAAGTAGATATTTACTGGTATCAAAGTGTGAAAATGACGTCATAGCATTGCGGTACACAAGTAGGAATGTGTTTTTCATTTGGTACGGCTTTTGGAAACAGGAAGTCTGCAATACCCGGGGCAATAAAATGACATCTGGTTAATACCTCAGTACTGACCTTATAATCGTGTAACGTCTCTTAAAATACACATCACCGAAACTGTGTTTAGATCTGTATCTACATGTTATTACCCCTTTAGGCACTAATAGATTATTCCATCTGGCTTGATACTTTAAACTTGGGAAGGTCTATTGTGTCACGGTATTGAGGTGTCACGTGTTACAATTGGCGAATCTATTCCTGAAAAATCGTTTTGTCCACTAGTAGGCACACAGTGAAGACCCTGATGAAATCTAGGTCTTTACTGTTTGCCAAAGTACACGATAAGGAGTTATAGGTATACAAAGGTTGAAACCCAAAATGGAAATTTCGCGCACAGCGCAGACCAATAACAATGCGGTACGTCTGACCAGCAAATGCTCAGACTTGCCTGCGCATACGCGCAGTCTGATCAGAGACTTTGCTAGCTTTAATATTCTATGAGTGTTTAAGTTACTGACCAAACATCATTTGGAGCCGTAAGCTAAAAAGGTGGCTGCATAGGCTCGCTGCATTCACGCCACATTGATGGCGGCAATCTTATGACACGGCTACCGCTCGAGGCAGGGTCAACATAAGTTGCTGTAAAATAACTAGCAATCCCGTATGGCATAACTGGGGTAATAAAACTGCATTGCATTTTCTTCAAACAGCAAAGGGGGCGCAGTGGCTCGGTGGTAGAGTGCTTGACTTGAGACCGAGGAGTTGCGGGTCCAAGCTTGCATTGTGTCCTCGATCTTTGCTCAGTACATGATCAACATAGGTTGGCCCGTCCCGACATAGCTTAATTTTTGACTGGGACGTCACACACACACACACAAATCAAACAATACAAAAACAACTATGATTAGACTGGTTTGAATTTGTTTGTGCTACTTCTTTACATAACAGTCAACAATTTTTTACAGTCATGTCGGGACAATTCCCCGTCATCCCGGCTTGAACCAGTACACAGCAGAGGATAAAGTGTCGAAGTCTTGCCCAGTGACTGGTGGGTCTCGGACTCTTCTATCCCTTTCTATCCCCAGTTTGTGACGTATATAGGTCACTGCCGCCAGTCTAACGCTCTACCAGCCAAGTCACTGCCAGGCGGCAATGGTTTACAGGCTGGTTTAAACATGTTAAAGTTTTCACTAGGCACAGCTAAATACTGTCTGTCAGTCGCATAGATAATATTTGAGAAAGAGTCAAACGACTTTGACCAGCCGCCTCTATAGATCAGGCAGGCTCGTTACCGCAAAATTCATGATTTTTTTATGCAACAAACGGGTCAGCCTGCACATCCCTGCCGTCTTAAGATTACTGCTAGTCAAGTCAGTAGAGCGTACGGAAGTTTAGTGAAAATGGGGTGCTAGTTTGAAGGTAGATTTTGTTGGTGCATCATGCGGCAGACCTGCCCGTAATATGTTCATCTGCGGTAAAGATTTATAAATAAGGTACTATTTGAACAAAGATTTTTAATTAAAAACGATGGGTGTTGTCCCTGATTGATAGTAGACGTACACCGTTTAACCTGGGTTTTCGCTACTAACAAATGTCCTTAAACGGGAATGTACAAAAAACATAATCCGGCGAAACGCAACCAGTGAAGACACAGCTCGACTGTCGCGCGTTGATGCATATGACCTGGGTTGCACTGTTCAATCAGGTCAATCCAGATGTGGTGCGACGAAACTATTTAACATCATTCCCGTATTAGCCATTCCTTAATGTAGATATAAGGCTCATCTAGTTTCAAGCAGTTTAGATCCGGAGCCGGACATTTTACGACTCGATCTACATCCAAACGGCTTATACATATTAGCAGTTGCCATCTCTTGTGATCTTTACATATTTGTTAATATCAGGCCGCTTAGCGCAGTCGGTAACTACGGATGCGTGTCTGACTGTAGATCAAGGTGTCAGTGAGTTTGATCCCGGCCCGGTCCGATACTTTAATGAAGATTGATCATGAAATAAATTAATTTCTACGGTCATTCTCCACCATTCCGTTGATTCATTCAAGAAGGTTTTGATGGGGTAGAGAGAGCTGTTTGCTTTGCTTAATTTGTCTTCCTGGTGTCTCGTGATGGTTGAGAGGCTCTTCCTCGCGGTGCCACGGGGTTGTCTGCGGTTTGTGATTGTGGTATTTCCTGATCATACTCACTTACTATTTTTGCTGTCAGTGAAAGGCAAAAGTATGTGCACGAAGTTTTGGTTACCGCTTGTTCAAGCTTTGTTATGTGAACTGAAAACCGACATGATCGTAGCTGCTGACTTGGACGTAAAACAAAAAACAAAAAAACCATAAAACTTTTTGCTAGGATACAACACGTCTCTTATCTTCCATTTATGCCTAATGAAATATCCTGAATTGGACCAGTCCACTTCCGCTGTTGGGCGGTATTTGTCATGTTTATTCAAATTTTAATAGATAATTATGTTTAGCAAACTATGGCGACCCTGATCAGACGGCGAACCATGCGGCGTCTAATCTAGATCAGCACTGTTAGTCAATTTCCCAAAATAAGGGCGGGTTAACCCGGCCTACACAGGCCCTCTAACCTCTTGTTTTCTCCCCTGGAACACCTAAACACTTTCTTAACCGATGGAACCTTCCTTCTACTTTGTAAGGGATTCTACAAGGTTTTCTGAATTACCGAGACCCCCACCTAATCCTCCCCAATATAAGTTGGGTGTTCAAAAGCATGCGCGGATCCAGAGGGGGTGACAGGGGGTCCGGACCCCCTGAAAAATCACAAAAATATAGGTTTTCTTGAAATTCTCGAAAATTCTCAAAGCTATGAAGCCAGCATTCAATGTGGACCATAATGTGCACGCCATCGAAACGCCATTTAAATGGCGTTTCGCTGGCGGGCCGACATTGGTCCGCTTTTAGTGGTATTTGGATCCGCTCTCCCGGTCTAAAATTATTGTCAGTGTTGCAGAGTTGGACCCCCTCTGACAAAACCTTCTGGATCCGCGCATGAAAAGAATCAATATATCGATACTCCGATGCAAATCCGACCGGCTCTGATCCGGGGTTACATTATGTTGAATACGTATCTCGAGCGTGTCCGAGTGTGTAGACCAGGCGTGTAGAAAAATGTGTTTATTCATACGTGCTAAATGGTCTCTTAAACGTTTTTCGCATCAAAGGCACCGAATTATGAGGGGTCGAATTTATGTGCCAATTAAATGCCCAGTTTGCTTTGGGCCAAAATGTCCCGGACTCGTTTACAAGTCATATTGTTGGTTTTATTTTAAGAGAAACATGCGCTCAGGGTCGTTCTACACGCCTGTTTCGAGAGACTCTGATGTATTTAGGCAGCTAGTAGTGAAAGTTTAGCGTACTATCAGACTCATTTTTTTTTCTTTTTATTTATTTTTCATATAGCCATTGTACATTCGAACATTACCAAGCCAGTTCTCGACATCTACGAGGATAAAAACTCCCCTAAGTAACACGCCTTCGAATATGAAACGCATTTACAGGAATTTGCACACATTATTACAAAAACAATAATATGGGGAAATAAAGTAAAAACATGCACGCGTGCACGGCCGATGCATTAATATTGCAGCAAAGACTGCTATTGGTTTATAAAGCCAATACTTGTTCTGATACACGCGTACGGAAATCTCCGATCAGCAGAAAGTAGTCCCGTAAATATTAAATTTCACACGGAGCCGTTTCCGTAATGAGCTACGGTGGGCCCAGCCAATGACAAGCATCAGGCACCAACCAACCGACGAAAGCTTTATATTACGCCAGGACCGTCATTAAGCCTGAAGCCTGACCCACCGTCAGTATGTTATGGGTGCGAAATAAAATAAAAGCCAATTACTCAATGTAATCTGGTGGCCTGAATGCTCATTTCGATCCAAATCTGTGGTCCAAATAGACCACAGAAAAATAGCTAAAATGTCCACTTTTAATCTTAGTTCTAATCATCAGAGTGGCCCAATGTCCAAAACTTCCACAGTGTAATCAACGCACATGTTCCTTTGGCCAACATTGACCAAAGTTAAAAACAATAGCATGTTCCAATTGAGTGGGTCCGCATAGTTCAAGGGCCAAATTGTCCATACATTGTCTGAAAAGGTCTTTACATATACCCCGGCATCAAATTCAGGTTACCTTGCATCCCCAGGACAAATTATCATGGGTGCCAAATTGTTTATTGGGACCCCCTGAATGCAAAACGAAGTTGTCCTCAAAATAATTTGGCATGGGCTATGTGAAAAACATGGTTTCCATGGCAACTACTAGCAGATTTGAGAATGGGGGATATGCCTACAAAAGTACTGATATCTCAGCCGTTGCTAGTTCTAGACTACTAAACTTAATACCAAATTATAGCTTAGACATAGGCCTTTTATCACCTTGTTGCATATGCAAATTAGATAATTTGCATATTTTTGCATATTCATAAAATTTATGAAAACTTTAAAAATGTGATTCACGAATGGGGGTATATGTACAAGATCAATAATATCTAAGCTGCGTTTAGCTATGAATTACTAAAATTTGTACTTAATTAAAGCTAAGACATAGGCCTTTTATTTCATGGTCAAATATGCAAGTTATCATATTTGCATAAGTTGTGTATTCATGAATATTAATAAAAACGCTAAAAAATAAGGGGAAATCATTAAAAATATAAATCGGCTGATTTCATCCCAATAGTGTCATTGTTGCATGTTTTAATATAATCAATGTTACAATTTAACAAGTCCATTCATGCAGTGGTCCTGTATGAATATGATTTCATTTGCATATTCATAAATATACATGAAAACTAAAACAAATGAAGGAAAATCACATAAATTCTATAAGCCTAGGGTAGGAGTTGGGGTACGATCTATTCTGCACTCCTAGGGCCTTTTAAATTCTTGCCAACTTGTTTATTAGGAACCACTAAATGCGAAACGAAGTTCTCCAAAACAGTTTGGTATGGGCTATTTGAAAATGCATGGTTTCCTGATTGCAACCCCTTAATATGATTCTCGAGAATGGGGAATAGGCGTATCATTCAATCATATCGAGGGTTCTACTTATCCTAGAGCACCAAACCTGGCGGCAAATTAAAGATTAGACATATGTCTTTCTTCCTGTGTCAGATATGTAAATCTACTAATGTGAATATTTATGAATATTAATGAAAACCTTAAAATGAAATGAACTCCCAAAAAACAGTAATAAACATATTTCAGCCCAAAAACATCTTCAAACCACAATTGTTGCCACTTTTTACATCATCAGTGATACAATTTGATAAGTTCTTTTATCAAGTGGTTCTATATGAAATTTATCTCATTTGCATATTCGTGAATATGAATGAAGTCTTAAAAATGAGGGAAAACCAGTGGTAAACTATAGTATGCAAGGGGTTAATCAGACCTAGATTGAACACATAGGACATTCCATTATGGGTGTAAATTTGTTCAATAGGACCACTTTAAAGCAAGACAAATATTGTCCTCAAAAATAAATGCTCTTTGGTTATTTGAAATTTCATGGTTTCTTTGGCAACCGATTATGCGACTTTAAAGTATGGGTGTATATGTACAAAAATACTCATATCTCAACAGTATCTCATCCTAGACTACTAAACATAGTACCAAACTTATTCCTGGACATAGCAGTTTAATTTGGTAGAACTTTAGATATGCAAATTATTTAATATTCATAATTATGAATATTAATGAAAACTTTAGAAATGAGAGATAAAATCTCAGAAAAATTAAGGGAATGTACGTATAAAATTGCCAATATCTCAGCTGCTATGCGTCCTAGTGTATCAAACTTGGTGCTAAATCAATGCTTAGACATAATACTTTTATCTTAAGATCAGTTAAGAAAAATAATTAACATGAATAATCATGAATTTTAATTTAAACTGTAGAATAAATGAAAAATTGCGGAAAAATCAAGGGGTGTACTTACAAATCTAATAATATCTCAATTGCTAAGTGCCCTATAGTATCAAACTTGATTTTAAATTAATGCTTAGACAACAGTATGTTGAACAAATGTTCAAATTATAAAATGATCATATTTTAATATTCATGAATATTGATGAAACCATGAGCATTTTGAGAAAAATACTTGAAAAACAAGGGGATATACCTACAAAATTACTCATATCTCAGCACCTGATAGCCCTGACGTAGCAAAGATGGTGCCAACTTATTGCTATGACACAGCCCTTTATCTCAACGGTAATACTTGCAAGTTGTCTCATTTACATATTCATGAAAATTAATATAAACATTAGAATAAAGAGAAAAATTGCCAAAAACAGGTATACCTACAAAATTACCAATATCTTAGCTGCTAATTGCCCTAGAGTAGCAAACATCATACTTAATTTAAGTCTATGCATAACAGTTTTACCTAGTTGGAGGATATAAGAATTATCTGATTTGTATATGATCATTATTAATAAAAACTTTAAAAATACATGTACAAGAAAAAAAATGTATACAAATTGATAGCAGTGTACCTACAAAACTACTTATATCTCAGCTGCTATAAATCTTATACTCCCTTTTCTTTTACTCAAAAAAGATAGGATTATGCTGTTTGGTATGGTACCAAATTTGCTACTATAGGGCAATTGCAAGCTAAGATATGAATCATTTTGTAGGTATACCCCCTTAATTTTCCTGTATTTTCTCTAATTTCTCAGGTTTTCATCAATATTCATGAGAAATTAAATTTGATGTGTTATGAATTGGATCATTTTGGTAAACATGCTGTGTCTTAGCACAAATTTAAAATCAGGGTTGGCACTGTAGGGCACTTAACAACTGAGATATGAGTAATTTTAGAAGTGCACCCCTTAATATTTCCGCAATTTTTCATTCGTTTCTTATATTTTCATTAAAATTGAGGAATATTCATGATTAATATTTTTCATATTATACATTATGGTAAAAGTACAATGTCTAAGCATTGAATGGGCACTAAGTTTTCATTAATATTCATGAATACGCTGATGAGATAATTTTCATATAGGACCACTGGAAGAAAGAACTTATGAAATTGAATCACTGACGATATAAAATCTGACAACAATGGTGGTTTGATGATGTTCTTTTGTGATGAAAGATGTTCATTTACGTTTTTTTATGATTTTACTTCAATTTTTTTTAGGTTTTCATTAATATTCATAAATAAGCAAATTAGATGATTTCCAAATCTGACTGCGCAAGAAAAACATATGTCTAAGCTTTAATTTGACACCAATTTTAGTGCTCTAGGGTAAGTAGAACCCTAGATATGATTGAATTTGTAGACCTACCCCCCAATCTCGAGAATCATATAAGGGGTTGCCATGGAAACAATGCATTTTCACAGAGCCCATACCGGATTTCTTTTGATGAGAACTTCGTTTCACATTTTGAGGGTCCCACTGAACAATTTGGCATGAATTTAAAAGACCCGATCGTACCTTAACTACTCCCCAAGGCTTATAGTTTTATGGGATTTTCCCTCATTATTTAAAGTTCTCACGTATTTTCATGACGTTTCAAATGAGATAGATAGTTTGTCTTTCTTAATACACGTATATAGATTGTTTATTTATCCTGCCAATGAATGTTAAAATGCCAACAGGTGTTGGCATTTTAACATTTGTTAGCAGGATATTTTTCATGTTAGTTGATTTGAGCATGAAAAAAGTTTCATAATCTCAGGCCATGTCTATCCATAAAGAAGGCAAAGAGAGATAACTGTCTGGGTTTTTATTCACTATAAGTATTACTTGACTTTTCGCTTACTGTAAAAGCGGCAACTTTAATATTCATATCTGGGTGTGGTATGGCTACTTCATCTGCTAAGGAAGGGAAATTAGGTTTTATTCATAATTTGGTAAAGGGTTAATAAGCTTTTTGAATCGCGCAAACGTGCGTGCATTTCATGAAAATCCTAACCGTATACACACTAAACTCACATTTATTAACCCTTAAAGCGCATAATCACAAAATGTATGTTTTTGTCGTCCACTTAACTATTTGAAGCCTCATAGGTAAACAGTGTGGACCCAGATCAGACTGCTCCTGTAGGAGCAGTCTGATCTGGGTCCACAATGTTTGCCTCCCTGCTTATGTTAAATAGACAATTTCAGATGCAGTTATTTTGCTGGCGTTTTAAGGACTAAATAATAACTGAGGTTGTGGCACAAGATGATACAGTTACTTTTGAATAAAACCAAGCCTCCTTTTTAGCTTTTACCTATACCTAAGGTTGACTAGTCCTAATTACGCATTCAGGAGGCGCAGCCTTTACAGTAAGCGAAGAGTCAGTAATATACATGGTAAACATTGTTGAATCTAGGCAGCACAGTCTCCGAAGTGAAAGACATGAAGATCATGGTGGGTACATTTTGCCTTCTCGAATTCACAGCTGAAACGACAGACATATTCACACCGGATAGGTGGCAATCAAAAACGTCAATACTATCGACGAACGTAGATTAAAATCGTTAGAAACAGAGTTTTCGATTGCCATTTGTCGCCCGACTGGCGACAAATGGCGATCAAAAACACTGTTTCTAGCGATTTTTTTTATCCAATTTCGTCGATTTTTATAAGCGTTTTCGACTACCGCCTATCCGGTGTGATATAAGGTCATAAAATAAATATGTATGTTCTGACAGGTTTCCTGACAATACCCTACATTTTGGCCCGATTCTAAACATCTTATTGTGATTAAAAAGTGAGAAAAAGGAAAACAACTTTTTGTCACACATTTCTTCTCTACACAAAGCAAAGTCTTTTATCAACTTGAGCCTTTGGTACTTATGCGTAATGCCACTCTTAAATCGCGCATGCGCAAGATTAAGGATGACCTTGGCTAACGCAAGTGTGAACTTTAGACTAAAATTCTCCTACATTTTAAATGTTTTATCACACTTTTCAATTAATCGGAATTTGTATTATCTAGGTAAAATGACGAAGATATACATGTAGCAACACATGTGGTGTGGTAAACAGCCGCCATCTTAGATACAGAAAATGTGTTTCTGATTTTAGGGCCGTATTGATATCTCTTGTGACTCGTTCCTTCCATGAGGTATAATTGACTTTATGTTTGGATAACCTTGAACTGACAGTCTGTTTGTCAAACGTTGATGCTATACAATTATTGACTTCAATTAGGTAAACATGAGGAGGTAGACATAAGGATTTATCTACCCGAAAAAGTGATATTCACCGAGGCCGCAAGGCCGAGGTGAATATCACTTTTAAGGGTAATTGGATCCTCATGTCTACCGAAATTGAAGTCAAAAACTGTTTTGTTATATGACTTTTTTAAACTATGAATGAACATTTTCTACTTTCAATTTTGTTACTAAAGTAATGTTCACCTCAGGACGTTCTCACGAGTTTGAGCTTTTGTTATTTAACTATTTTAATGTAGTATTTTTGTCTTAAAGCTGCATAGTCTGTAACTTTTGATCTTCTAATTTTAAAAATAATGTTTTTATTTTTCAAGAACACAGTAAAAATACTCAAATTCAGGTAAAAATTTTACCATTTTCGTAAATCTTAACAAGGTATCACTATCAAAACAACTGCATTTATGTTAAAATTCAACGGTCTAGAGTTATTGGAGGGACGCAAATAATTACTAACAAGAGAAAACACACCTATTTGATGAGATAATTCACTTTTCCATGCAATTTTTAGCTGTACTTAACATTTTTATTGTGAAAACATAGCTTAATTCTACTTTTACAAATGATTTAAAAAGAAAAGAAAATTTTTCGAAAAATGTTCATAGTTACAGAGTATGCAGCTTTAAAATGTATATAAATTATCTGAATGAGATATATATGAAAAATTATTCATAAAACAATTTTTGTTACATTTTGGTTATTCAAATAAAGAAAAATGAACAAACAAAACAAAACAAAACTGTTGTTAAAGTCCATCAAACTCTTTAATTTACCTGTTGGGAGGTGATCAGCAAATCATGTCAATATCATGCAGCCCATTCTAGTTTCATATCCTGAGGAAAATTACTAAAAGCAAGAAAAGCACCCCTTTGTATATGCTGTATGCAGATAATTTATGATAATGCGGTTCAGAGCTAAATAGATCTAGTTAAGCAAAGTTTTTCAGCATAAAATTGCGATTATTTACTTATCCATCAATTTAAACATGTGTTTTGGGTGATCAAAAGAACCTTCTCATTGAGACGGTTCTTTTGAGGTCACACAATATCTATTTTGGTTGAGAAATAAGAAAAAAAAAATCAGTTACACACTCTTATCTGGGGGCCTGCTGCTAATACATTTTTTTCAACGTCAAATTCCTTTATTCATTGTAATGCTCCCTTCTTTCATTTAGTGATGTTTTTGCTTTCAAAAATTGTTTTCTGGGGTGTGCAGAAACGAAAGTGCAAACTTACTTTCAGGAAAGTAAAATTATTCACGTATGGCATATTGTATCCTCCGTAATCCAAAAACTTAATCATGTAGACTTCAATAAGCTAGATGATGGTTTGGACTACATGCCATAAAAAATCAGTATTGCCAAGCTACGGAAAAATTCGCCAGAACAAAAAGTGATCCCTAACTTTTTTCCATATGTATAATGTCCTGACCATGGTTTTCCTAAAACATTGACAAAAAATGCACCAAAAATATAATTATTTGTGATTTAAGTGGATACATTTTCCCTTTATTTTTTATTTTGACAGCAATTCTGATTTTAAATGCTCGCATCCTATATGAAATTAACTATTAGCACTTTCACGAAACTGCTCAGCTGCAGAGACTAGGTTGACTAGATGGATCAGCAAATTAAATGATAAGCTATTGTAATTTTATATACCAAATGAATTAAAAGCGTTGAACAGCCTGTACACTTCATCATCATATGAGCCGCGGCATGAGATTTCCAACAATTTGACATTTTGACAAGTGTAGACTCGGACGAGCCTCTGCAGCCTCCTTTTAAGCTAAGAAACGTGAAATGGTGCTCAGTCAGTAGTTTAACAATCATAGAATACTCAAGCGACTAGCAAAGGCTCTGATCAGACTGCGCATATGCGCAGGCTGATCTGAGGCTTTGCTGGTCGAACATACCACATTGTTGGAAATCTCATGCACTGGCTCATATTTCAGTTATTGTGACGGTGTGCCGCGGTCCCTGCGCACTAGGCATATATAGCACACACGGCACACCCAGTTTTATGCACCCACTATGGCTTCAAAAAAGGAATTCGGGCTGTATCCTGCCCTTATCCTACGCCTATTTTGCATTAAGTGAAAGTGTGGGGCATTAGTTAGTTTGAATTTTGGAATTGATCTAAAACAGGTTTCAATCTTGTGGGGATCGACGTGACAATTTCGTCTGCACAGTGTCACCCCCACTGTTCGCAAAAGTGTAAGTTTTTATTCCGCCTGGAAGGGCAGGGAGTTTTGTTATTGTTTGTTTATGTTTTCCGCTCCCCCTAATGGTGAGCTGTACGCTGATGTTTTTAAGGTAACATCATCCAGGGCATCACTCCGCTTCTCCGTCCAGTCCTTGTATACTTAAGCTCGCGGGCGGTGTTACTCAGACGCGGACGTCGGTCTACGAAGTTAGCTTTCCCTAGGGTAAGCTTTGGGGAATAAAATTTTGCCTCTTTTATTATGTTTCTTCTATTTTAGTTGCAGTTTTTATGGAGCGTGTTGGCGAGGAGTCGGTGTTCTTTGTGATTAATGATCCCCTCAGAGATCTCACTTTTTGCTCCTTAAAATTTTGTACTCCATTTCAAAAGAATGGCCAGTCATCGTGTGATGGCCTATATATTTAGAGGTTTTAAGCGGGGATAGGGGGCTTATTCCTAAGGGGAAGGGCGCCGCTCGAGTATGGTAAGACTCAGAACATGTGTGTGTGTTCTGAGTTCTCCCAGCATCCTATATTGAAATTTTGATTGAGGCTTCCAAAAAATAATATACCTTCCGGATTTCTCGTGTGAAACCGTTAGTGTATATTAACCTTAAGTTTGCGGGGCATGCAGTAGCATGGCCGTCACATACAGAGCAAGTTTTGGGAAGGAGCCTGTACACTTGTACAGCTTGGTCGGTAGTTCTTTGCTCGCATGCATTAAATCAGGGTTACTCGCGACGAGTCCCTACTACCATGGTTACCATGAATAAACAGCAAATTCATGCGCAGATCCAGAGGGGGGGCAATGGGTCCGGACCTCCCCCCCCCCTGAAAAAATCACAAACACATAGGGTTTCCAAGCAATACTGGTCCGGATCCCCTAAAATCACAAAGCTACCAAGCCAGCATTCAATGTTGGACCACCATCGGCACGCCATTTATATGACGTTTCACTGGCGGGCCGATGATGACCCGCTTATAGTGGTACCTGGATCCTCCCCCCATTCATCGACTAAAACAACATGTCTATGTTGGACTCCCTCTGACATAACTTTCTGGATCCGCGCATTAAATTTAAAGTGTTGTACTTACAAATTTTTGTATGTACGTCCATCACTTCCACATGTAGGCTCATATGTACTGTCGCAATTTCTACGACCCAGAATGGTACACAAGACACTATTTATCAGAACCTCTTGTGAGATAGGGTCTCGCGTTGTTCCTGTCTGTTGGCCACATGTTCCCGGATGCGACAGGTTAACGTTCAAGCCTGAACAGTGCACTTTACTCAGGTAGCATCTGAAAACAACATTGTATAAGTCTATATATAACAAAAAAAATGGCCCAGATATACCAAAAAAAAAAAAAAATGATTATTATTAAAATGTATTTTTTTTTCTTACCCATCCATTTACACATACAAACCACAACATGAGATTTCCAAGAATGTGGAATTTGCGACCAGCATGCCTCAGATCAGCCTGCGCATACGCGCAGTCTGATAAGAGGCGTTGCTTGTCGCTTAAATAAACTGAATATCATTTGGAGTTTCTAAGACAAAAAGAGGCTGCACAGGCTCTTCTGAGTCTACACTTGTCAAAATGCCACATTGTTGGAAATCACATGTCGCGGCTCATTAATTATTATGTCGTGTGTGCTCGAAAGAACAGTCTTAGGTTAATGCCCGGTTAAAAAAGAGCCCTATTCAAGATTTTATTTTAACCATCTGGTTGAAAACAATTCAATTGTACAGTCATTTAAGATAGCCTGTAATAGTCACTTTGAACGTGGATGCCAGTTCTGAAAGTGGTGCAGATCTTTTCTACGAGATAACAAAACACAAAATAGACAAAAAGAGATGAAAACAAGGCAAGCCTCGCATTTTATCTAGTTTCCCCAATTCATCCAATTTACATGTAAATGCAATAAAGCATGAGCAAAAATGCAAAATCCTCTATACACATGTAATATGCTAGAACATGAAAGCCATGTGTCAAAACCCTGTTTACCAGAAAGGCCACTTTAACATACAACAGGGGTAGATCAAAGATTGCTAGAAAGGGGGTTCATATGTATAAAGGTGTGGGGTTCGATTTGCTGATTTTCTCTCATTTTTCCTAAATACCCCCTGAAAAGGAAATAATTTGGACCATTTTTTTCTTCTTCATTTTTATAGGGTATTTAAAAACGGGGGGGGGGGCAAGAAGGGGGGTCGAGCGAAACCCATGAATCCCCTTTGGATCCGCCACTGTACTAAAACGTCTTTCTTTGTCTATACAATATGACACTACTAGACTAGTACAAATAAGGATGAAACTAACGACTATCGACTAATGACTTAAAACCAAACTCACTGTGTATAATAGTGTACACAGTGACTGTGTAACTAATTGTACTGAAGCGGAAAATGAATCTAAACACAAAAAAGCGACAACTACGTGCTACAACCTTTATAGTGTAGCGGCTAGCAAACATGACTCGTAGGCTTGTGGTAACGGGTTTGAGCCTCATGACGGACAATATTTGGACCGCTTATATACATACTAATAGGGATTTTAACGAACAGCTATTATTAAAGGATAGTGTTCTCTATCCACTTTTACTTATGCCAGCCAAGAATGACAGTGACGTCATGTTTTGTTTACAAAGTTATCAGGGGATCACTTGTGTATTAATCCTATCCACAGGATAGGATTAATAGACATGGGATCTATCGATTCCCGTTAGCTCAAGTGGAGTGTACAAATTAATGTTGAACTTAAGAATTGAAAACAAATATTACGTCACTGTCACTCTTGGTTGGCACGACAGTAGTTCGAGCGACTGCATGATTGACCAACCGTTTTAAAATGACATATTAATTCTATCGATGTTAGTTCGATCGCCATTCAACTAAAAGATGATGGATAGGCACCCTAAGTTTACCTCCCCAATGAGAGCTGGAGTCTTAAATTGCATAGGTACAGTCGGGTAATGTAAAACGTAATGCACAGATTCTGGAGGAAAATCCGTTTTTCCAAAACCATTTGTCCGTTCCTGATAGACCAACTAGTACTCATGATGTAACACGGGGTGCAACGTTTGTGTGCTAGGAGTCAACTGTTTTCGTTTTATTAAAATTAAATTTGTTTGGATAGGTCTTGTTATATATTTACTATTGAACGATTTGTAGATTATTTGGTCTTTGTTACATAGGTAAAAAGAATACAAATGTATCGATGTATGTCTGAACTATTAGACGCCCAGAAAACTGCATATTGAAGTTTTTAGAGCACCTCACATATTCAGTCGAGATTTCAAGATACTAGTAATGTAACATAGCAGTCTCCACATCGTGCATTAGGTCAAATATATGACAACATCTACTCATTCAAATTTGATATGAAAAAAACAAAACGGTGGACCTCTAAATCACAATATGCTGCACCCCGTGATAAGCAACATGATCAGTCTATCGGAGCCTTTAATTACAGACAAATATCCAGGTTCATTGGTTTGTTTCTATGAATGGAAAACATCGACTTCCTGAACAACTTGGCTAAATCCAAATAGGATAGAGAGACAAACTTACTCATAAGGCTTCTGTGTTAATTTAAAATTAAGTAACTCAAGAAGACAATGTCTTTTCTGTTATAATTATTACAGCTCTACCAATAAGGCGGCGATCACAAACGCTCTGATTGCCCAAAACAACGGCTTCGATCATTTACCAAAGTAGAAGAATGTTGACAGAAGTACGGCTTTACTGTGTGTGACAAGCCAGCAAACAACTCGACTATCACGGTTATTTTTCTCCTAGGGTAGGGCAAAGCGTTCCAATAACTCAAAAAAAGTTTCATATATGAAATACCATATTTAATGATTATTTAGCAATATAATGATTCATAGCAATATAATTATTCAGAAGTTAGATATATTAGCGCAATTCAATGCAATAAACGATGGCCAATGGTATATATTGAGGGGCCACAAGTTATATTTTCGGAAGAAAAAATGCATTCTTTCACTGACGATCGATTTTGTCTTAGCAAACAGTGTAGACTCTGATCAAATGCGCATCTGGGTCTGCACTGTTTGCCAAAATACGGATTTAGGAGCCAATAGTAGATAAAGGGATATTAATGTCTGCGAATAATTTGGTCGTTTTATTAACACTTCCTACACTCAAACCAATTAAGTGAGTGAAGAGCTACCCTACAAAAGGAAACGTGAGAGTAAGGTGTGTTCGAAATGTCATGTGTGTGGTCAAAAAAGTGAGTATGACCAGGAAATGATGCAATCATAGACCACAAGCTAACCCTCGCCACCGTGAATTAAACACAGACCACTGACAGCTACAAGACAACCGTGAGACTGCATTTTAATGAAATGTTTAGGGTAATCTCTCCAGATGTAAGTGACCTCACATCGGATGGCGTGCGTGCGTGCGTGCGTGCGTTCGTGGGTGCGTGCGTGCGTGCGCGCGTGTGTATGTGTGTGTGTAAATTTCCGTCAACAGCTTAGGTCAAATGGCTTAAAGCCGCATCTGACAAACTGAAGAAGCCAGATAACCGTAGTCGAAAGGAAGTCTATAACCGATATTTCGATAACTCTCAGCATTTGCTAAGGTCAGTCTAAGTATGGGTTCTCAATCCCATCCCCCTCCCCTTCCCCTACAAACAAACACACGCACTCATGTGTTTGTTTGCATCTCCATACCCAACATATCAACGAAAAGCATTTACAATTACATCACTTCCCCTGGCATATAAAAAAATAGTATCGGCGTTTGTGTTGGTGCGTGCACTGGGTTTCCTTCGATTAAACTTGACTTGTCCAATGGATACTAGGGCTATTGTATACAAGGCACTGTTTTGGCCCAGGTTTCGGGTGTGCAAGGACTGTTTTGACTCCCTGTCTGACAGACGCAGTGATGAAAGGTGTGAAGGTGCGGGGAAGACTGCATGTGAGCACTTGTACAGCCAGAGTCGTGTTGGTGTAGTGGGATCTCAGCTGTTTATAGCTGCAGGGAATACAGAAACAGGCTTCTCTAACTTTATTTCTATTGCCTTCATAACAACCTGGCAATCATTTATCAAAAAGGGTGCATGTCAGGGCTAGTGGGGTTCCCGTCCATATGGGTGTCGCCGCCCGAGTGCTTATTTGGACGGTTTCAGCTTGATTTGGGAATTTGACTGAAGATGTTATTGCGGAGACGTTTGTAGGTAAAACTCGAATACACTACCCTCTGGGTTTTGGCCGAGTCAGGTGGTATATATGTCCCTAGGGACTTCTCATTAGTTGAATAGTTTTAACTGCAGACCGCCGATATAACCAAGAGTAGTATCTGAATGGCCACTTGTTCGAGACTCAACAGGGTCAATGTGTTGTGTCCTTTAGGAAGACACTTTATATGTTCTGCTTAGAACTGGTTTAACCCAAAAAATATGAAACGTCCCGATATGACTGAAAGATTGTTGACTGATGAGTAAACCATCAGCGCAGACAAAAAAAGACATTTCGACATTATTTGAACAACGTCATTTTAAAAGCCCAATAATGCCTAGCACCCATACATTGTATAAAGGAATTTGACAAACAGTGCAGATCAAACATAGACACAAGGCAGATGGTGAATGAAATAATGTCTGATAAGGTCTACGCTGTTTGCTTAAATGATACAACAATTTCTGTAAAGTGATAAAGCAAAACTAAAGACCCTATAATTACAGATCGGCCAGTCAGTTTAAATGGATTGAAGACTCCAGTAGGCATTAATAGATTAACCGATCTACACTGTTCCTTACTTAATCAATATTGAGTGCCCACTATTTCGTTGCTCTAATTGAGACAGCGGAGGGGAAAGGATGACCATAGAAACTATTTTTAGAACGAATTTCTACCAAAACAGGGTCTCTGAATTGGCGGCCAAGCACATTGAAGATTGCACTAGCGGTCCCACCAGTGTTTGGTGAAAAACAGGTCTTTTCGACATCCCAAAGTGTTTCTAAAACTAAATAATGTTATTATGTGATATCATATAAAACATTATTTTGGGACTACATGTACATTGGCACATTCTACAGTCCCAGTGAAAGAACAAATAAAAAATGAAAAAGCCACTTGAGCGTTAGACTTGGGATCGAAAGGATAATGCAAGTTTGAGACTCATCGCCAGCGCAGTCACTATTACACACGTTATCCACTGATTACTACTGGTTCAACCTATGAAAAGAGGAAATCGTCCCGACATTACTGAAAACTTGTTGACGCGGACGTTAAGCTCCAAAAACAAGCAAACAAAAACTAGAAAAAAATATATGTTAGGTAGGATTCGAACTAGCGACCACACGTATATGAGTTAGCTGTTCTTACCACTAGACCACAGAGTCTGCTGTATTGTATGTCTCTTATTTCGTTTTCTTACTTTGAACATGTTTGCAACTTCAGACGATACGAGTACAACTATCCATAACAGTGAATATACGTCATTGTATGCGCATGAATAATTTTCTAAGCGAGGCGGATCTAGTTTCCATTAATATTTGTTTCAATCAAAATTACAAATAAACATGAAAATTATTCAAGAAATACACTGGAACTAATGATACTGAGGTTTGGGCTCTTATTTACACGAGAGAAGCTGGCGATGTAGCAAATTTGTTGTGTTTTAAAATGTTGTTAAGTATAAGTTGAACCCGCCACCATTCCTTAGTCAAAAACTTTAGTCTTAGTCGTTAGTCTATTCTTATTTGTACTAGTCCACTAACAGCTAATTTACGATTTTTCATTTTCTCTACTCACAAGTTTTTGTAGGTTCGTCCGTCTGAACCACATGAAATATCTTCGTCAAACATTGCGCAGTCTACCCCAGGATTGTTGATCCAGAGGCAACTATAGTAAGTAGTAGCTCCGATTGCTGTAACAGTAAAAGGACAATTGAGCCATGACATAATTGGGCGCGACAAAACCTGTCCTCGGGGTTTCCGCCAAAGCGAGACTCAAAACAGTCTCCTTAGCTACAGAGCTAGAAAAGTTGAATTTTGTTTGGAGCAAGCTTGACTACTATGCTCTCCAGATAGCGAATAGCAAAGGCGCTGACCAGACTGCGTGGATTTTAAGCTTAGAAACTCCAAATAAAATTCAATCAGTAGCTTAACATCCATAGAATATTCAAGCGACTGACAAAGGCTCTGGTCAGACTGCGCGTACGCGCAGTCCGATCTGAGGCTTTGTTGGTCGCACATACCGGATTGTTGGAAATCCCATACTGGTTGCCGTAAAAAGCAGTCAATAGATGAGCAAGCACTATATGACAATTTGGTGATTCATAATTCGCATAGGCGAAAGCTCAGACTAGTTGGCGCAACCGCGCAGACTCACCAGAGC
This sequence comes from Loripinus fragilis, assembly GCA_964019695.1. Classification (NCBI taxonomy): domain Eukaryota; kingdom Metazoa; phylum Mollusca; class Bivalvia; order Lucinida; family Lucinidae; genus Loripinus; species Loripinus fragilis. The sequence goes on along the minus strand of OZ026525.1, from coordinate 67,737,083 downwards.
TTTCACTGCTCGAATGATTGATTAAGGACATAAAACATTTTAAAACTCAGAAATCAGACAAAAATGGACTTTGAGCACCACCTTGTATATATACATTTGTAGCTCAGTACTCGCGTTTAATGGTGCCTTTACATAGAAACCCTTTCTTCCATTTTTGAAACCAAATACATAGAAACCGCGAAACTTCCAACTCCGATTTTTTCAAATGCAGTTTTAGCGAAGTTTTGATCCGCGTTCGGCGCATGTTGAGAGTGTTTTCGATTGCCGCCTATCCAATGTGTTACTGGTTGCCTAAGAAAGCAGGTATTATGATGATCTGGTGCTCCATTTCGCATAGAATCAATGTAGCATGTATCAAATCGTACAACCGGCTGTTTTGAAGACAGGTTACCGTTCTGACACAGATCGTGTCAGATTTTTCATTTTCACATTTTCAGTTTTTGACATTTTTAACAGGTAAAAGTTCAAGTTTTTAACAAGTAAAAGTTCAAGTTATTGATTGGTGTACTTTTTGTTCGGAAATTATACACGTCATTCCTAAAATACGGTTTTGCATAGCAGTATCTTTTGATCTGACGTCTCAATCTTAGCGACGTTACGTCAAAATTATAGAAAGATCTCCTGGTATCATAAACTAACCGACAAACATTGGAAGAAAAGAGAAGAAGAAAGGGTCTTCAGCGTATTTTTAGGTAATTCAGTGCTCATCGAATTCCAAAAGACCTACTTATAGCAAACAATTTGCGAAAATATGGTGGCCGTACCCACAAAATTGACAATTCTAGAGCAGTTTAGAGTTGTATGCCGTCATATAATGATAATCGGAATTTATTTCATGGCCAGAAAATACATTAATCAGCTCATCAAAAATGTGTTTCATGAAATTCGTATTACAATAGTTTTCTGCTCCAAACGTACATCTACGAAACAAAACATATTAAAGTTACTTTCTCCCACTAAAACTACACATATTCAGCAGCAATTCTGCCAACTTTGATCTCACAACAATAGACCAGGGCCCGGAATTACAATGCCTCCTTAAAGTTAAGGAAGACTTAAGTTAAGTATTGATAATTCAACATGCTATATTAAATGCTTCGTAAATTGCCTGGATCGATGTCGTACTAGTGGTCAAAGATATCATTGTGATCTTCAGAAAAAAAGAAACTATTTTGATTTGAATCAGTTTGAAACGTTATTTTGTGCATCCTGAAAAATCAATACTTAACTTAAGTCTTCATTAACTTTAAGGAGGCATTGTAATTCCGGGCCCATGTGTCTAAACTAAAATGATGTATCTGTCTACAGATCACTTTTAATTGAACTTTTTCCCTATAACATTAATTTTCAATATCTCAAAATATAGCAGTAGAAGGAATTCTAACTTGCTAGAGAGTCTTGAACGTCGGTCCTGATCTGAATCCAAACCGTTTGACACTCTGATAGTGTTTTGAAATATTTTTGATAAAAGTTAGTTTTGAAAAAGAACAACAGTCAGAAGACGACAACAAAAGTTTGAACATATTACCCAGCACCCCGTTTTAAGCTTTTATAGTGTTATTAAATGTACAGTAAAACCTATGTAAAAAGGTCACTCAAAAATAGACAGAACAAAGATCTTAATAACAATTGGTAGCTTAATGAAGGTCGAAAGTATTGCAGAATGCTCCCTTTGGAGCATTCTGCGATACTTTTGACCTGCATTAAGCGATAATTAACCTTTTAAAAAACATTTTTTTGTCTTTTTGAGAGTGGCCGTTTTTACACAGGTTGTAATGTATATTAACCTGCAATAAGGCTAGCAGCTAGAAGAATGTATCTGGTCACCATTGTTCTAGTTTGATAGTCCACTTAGCTTGCCGCTGCTTTGTTGAAACGATCGCAACTTTCTTATCTTTCAGACATTTATATAGCTGCATCATGTAAGAAAAAGAAAAGGGACTGATAAAAAATGGTTGGACATTCCTAACCAATACTGCTTTAATCTGCAATACTCTCTGAGGGAATGCGCAGATCCAGAAAATTCAACCAGGCGGTCCTGACAAGTATTTTTGGGGGAGTTTTTTAGCCATCAACGTTTTTCACAGAGAGTCGCACGGGTCTCCCCCGAGAAGCTTTTGGACCAATGCTTCTCGATGGGTGTCCGTACCAGTATTGCTAAGGAAACCTAAAGCCATTTGTGATTTTCCAGGGGGGGGAGTCCAGACTCCCTGACCCAACCCCCTTCGCATCCACCCATTGTGAGAATATTACAGTACACATCTTACGCCTTGACACTACGATGTGCAGAAAATTATTTTCTTATTTCTCAACCAAAACATATGTTTTGGGTAGTCAAAAGAAACGTCTTAATGAGACGGTTCTTAATTGAGGTCATATAAGTAGCGAAAGCACTTTGGCGTTTTAGTGACAAAGCGACAGAACGAATACATTTGGGTCATCCCTTGCATACTAAGTTTTACATACGACACACTGTTACGTCTTATCTATTGTACAAAAAAGAAAACCCTCTAAAATAAGTTCACTGCCTTATCAGTTAACATATTGATAAAGTTGTTTTTAGTTCCATTATCACGTTTCTATATAGAACGTGCACTTTTCTTATATTCTACCAAATTACCTTTGCAGAACGTCGGTGTCGGAGCCAGAGGGGGTTCAGGGGGTTCGGTTGAACCCACCTCTCCGCCCTCCAATTCTTAATATCCTATGAAAATAAAATATCCTATGAAAATGAATTAATTTGGTCTCAGTGAGACCAAATTATTTCAATTTCATGGGATATTTAAGAACACGTTGGCTTCCTTCAAAAAAGGAGTCCAATACGTAGGTTGCAAAAAATGCTTTGAAAAGAATTAATTGTCTACTGCCTTGATAAAGAAAATCCCGTATTATCATTATGCTTCATTTCTATGAAAAAATCTAGAACTAGTACAAATATCTACCACCTACTAGTAAAGCAAAAAAAAAAAAAAAGTTTTTCTATTCTTAATCGCTAGTACAGTATACATGTCGATTTTGTTTGTTTGTTTGATTTGTTTCTTTACGTCCACTCAACAATCTTTCAGTTATGCGGGACGGGTCTTCCTGGGTTGAACCAGTACTAAGCTAGGATAAATGTGTCTTGCTCAAGGACCACAACGCAGTGACGCCGGTGAGGCTCGAACCCGCGGCCTCTCGGTCTCGAGTCAAGCACTCTACCACTGAGCCACTGCGCTCCCTATACATGTCGATGCGTTGTACTCGGCGAAGTGGCTATTCCACGAAACCTTTGGACGAAGAATGGTAGTAGACGAAGTGGCTCTCGACGAAATGTCAAGCGCCTACAAAGCCCAATAAATTCCATCAAACAGAAACACAGGGAGCGCAGTGGCTCAGTGGTAGAGTGCTTGCCTCGAGGACGAAGGATACTGGTTCAACCCAGGAAGACCCGTCCCTGTTCAACTGAGAGATTGTTGATGGGACTTAAAGAATCAAATCAAACAAATCAAACAGAAACATTAAATGAGCATTCACAGTACCAAGACTTGCATACCAGAGATTGTGTTACATAGACATAGACATAACTTTATTCACTTAGACCAACAAGTGGTACATAAGGATTCACAATAGAAATATGTAATGGTAACAAGAGTGGTTTGTCAAGATTAGTTTTTGGTTCGATGGTCTCCCTTTGACTTAATTGGTTTAGTTACACCGCTTCACTTGATTAAAATCAGCCATGTGTAGCATCGCACGTGAAACTCCGGCAAATCACTGACGATACAGAGTTCATTCACAGTTAAGGAATTTAAGATAAACATTCCGTAATTTGATAATAAGAAATGTGTGTGGATTTATTTTGGTCAGGCTGATGGCAGGTTAGAAAAGAAAATGGTTTTGCATGTCTGACCGCACACCACCCCGGCCAGGTCACAGCAATTGAAAAGAGGAGGTCGTGTCATCGCCAGTGCATCGCTGTTTGCATGTCGGCGACGACCGGCCACCCTGACGGCGGGCCCTAGTCGGGGCCGTGCGAGTCCAACATGCACCGTCTCAACAGATTCGACCGAGTGTAGACTGCGTCTATTCCCGGTCCATAATGGTTGAGCAGTTGCTGTATTATCATAGCCCTAACACTGTCTTTTAAGGAAATGAACGCAACAAAACCTAAGGTGTGTTTGACAAAAAACTATATTTTATATGTCTTTTGATAACAATCAGTCAAGCTCCACTGAGACACTGCGTCTGTGGAATCAGACGTAGTATCTCATTGGACCCTTCACTGTAAGCTGGTGATGCACTCCGTTCCCACGTTGAAAACAAATATATATAAATGTACTGACCAATGCTTTTTTTTTAAAAAAAAACTCCGTTCAGAAATTGTGTGGCACCGGTTTTTCGCAGTTCCTGCTTTTATACGTCTTTTTAGGTACTACATCGCTGTGAGAAAGTTACTCGTGTAGACCTCCCCTAATTTCTCCAGCGGGTTCTGTGCCTGAGCAAGCTTCTTGCAAAGCCCTGATATCTGGGGAAAAATCAAGAAATTGAGAAACACGCCAGCAGACTGAGACAATTTGACACATTTGAAACGCCCTCCATGAACGTATATGGAAATGACAATATTTTCATTATAATATTTGGGAGTGGTTATTCCGATTGGCGAGAAATTCGTGGGAAATTATAAAGCGTGACTACACACCGTATATCTGGAAAATTAAACACTGGTCTGGCGCTGTGCGCGCCACATTTGTGAAAATGACATTTCGTACTATTATTACAGCTTCTGGCAAACATTTCTCCAACATAAATCTTAAACATTTCTACCTGTTATTAGTGTAGCTTTTCTGCAGTTCCAAAAATTGAATGGAATATAGTTTTAAAGCAGTGAAAAAGCACACGCTGTTATAACATTTAATGTAAAAAAAACAAACTAATATTATTCGAAAAATGCCTGTTGTCCGATATCGTTAGAAAAGAGTGGGTTCTTACTTTATACACGGATATGAAATCATAAAACACAAATCAAAATGTATTGTCGATTAAACAAATCGATTATTAATGGTAGTAAAAATGCCACATTTCAACTTTGAATGCTGATAATGTCCTGCTACAAAGTATTTGTGTGAGCACAACCATTCTTTCATCAAAATTGATGAGCTTGTTATGGGGCATCTCTGTCGAAATGCAATACCTCGTGCTTGCCACATCCATGCACTATAGAAAATATTGCACTTCACAACATGGGTCTATTACATGAGCTTGCTTGACACTGCCTTGGAAGGACGCTCCTAGTACTAATGACTAATTGCCACCATTGCAGGTGTAACGGGATGGACGTGACGCCAAAACTATATGATGGAACGGACCTTAAATTATGTAATGTGCGAGCCCTGTATGAGCTATTACAGTTTGTAAAGGGTCAGCCAAATAATAACGCACAAGCATGCAACGGGTGAATGCTATGTTTCCTATTGACAGTCCCGTTTTCCCTTTTGTCAAGCTATCTGTCACCAACCCTGTGTGTCGCCAACAACCTGCTAGCCAGTGACAGCCCACACAAATACAACCGACTAACACGCTTAGGTAGTATGTACTGTCACCTGACTTGCGTACAGACAGACGAACGCCACAGACAAGGTTGGAGTCACCAAGAATGACAAACAGGGAACACAATACCACGGATTCTTGCTTTGAGCTTGTTTGAGAAATAAGAGAGATGTTTCACTATTTATTATGCATATCAGATTTTAGTTAGGACATATATTTAAGTATGATTATTAAGCGGTGCCTTAAGAAGCAACCTGACATGGGTCTACATTAATATAATGTATGAGCTCAACGCAACATGGTACGTGTATCTCTAAAGTCCTTACGGCACCAAACTAGAGAAGCTCAAAATCGTCAACACACCAAAGTAAAACTTTTTGTGGCTTTCCCTGGGTAGAAACCAGTACCGCCGGGAGGGTTTATGATTTGTGTGTTTATTATATGACGGGAGCACCCGAAGGCTCACCGAAAGTGGTTTTATGTGGTTTTTTATGGTTTTTATGGAGAAGCCGGGAATCGAACCTGCGACCCCTGGTTTACAAGGCATAGCGCTTATCCACTACACCACGGGGGCTTGGTGGTGTGCCGCGGTCCCTGCGCACTAAGCATATATAGCACACCAAAGTAATATCTGTCTGCATATATTATATATATACAGAAAGATTATATCTGAATGGTAATATGCTACTTCTTGCAACACAAGCTACGTTTTGATAATCTTCCAGATGTAATCACATAAATGTTACTAAATCATATCACTGTTCGCCTCAAACACCATCTTTATCTTTATTGACTTGAATAACCCTGATTCAACACTTAACAAACAATTCCATTTCTTGTTTTCATAATTTCAAGGGAGGTAATGACTACCTAAGAAACAAGTGACAACTTAAGAACAAGTAAGATCTTTTTAAATCAGTGACAATTTTGAGAACTGAAACTATGGCTATAACCATGAATAATATTAAGTAATACATCCTATCATCAGTATTTTAGCCATGTCCCTTACACTCCCCCTTCCAAACAAACACTATCCTATGACACATAGGAAATGTATTTGTTTGAAAAACGAGAAAAAAATGTGAAAACAAATAATGTATTGTATAAATTGTAATTTTAATTTTACTGCTTTTTCTTAGGCTTCCATAATGGCTTAGGAGTACATTTGAACTTAAATAATGAGTGTCCCTTAATATTCGATTCCACCATTCTCAAATCATCGTCTCTATTGACATTTGATCCTGAAGCCTTAACTTCACCTAGTACCGGCCTAGAGTGTCTCTCTTTAGCTGCCTCTTCTCTTCTGGTTACATCTAACTTTGTTCCCTTCTTTGGACATAAAGCGCCATTTGGAGGTATATAGTTCTTATTCTCAACCGTTACTACTTCAATGTCACTCTTATCCAGAGAAGCCTTATGTACAGACTTGGCATGATTCTTTATCAGATTGGAGTCTCGAGCCTTAAATGAGCAAGCACTGCATCTAAACAACGGTATGGTTCCTCTATGTACCTTCTTCCAATGTTTCCATAAGGTGTTTATAGAATTGAAGGATCTAGAAGAACATCCTGGCACATTGAAATTCATGCCCTCTACAAATTCTGGCCGAAGATCACTGTCTAGGGAACTAATATCCTCGTTAGGTACCCTGATATCTAATTCCAATCCTAACGGATCTTTGCTCCCAAAAGCCATACTAGAAATAAATAGAATACATAACTATAAGTAATCTGCATAGCTGATAAGTAAAAGTTGAAAAGTTTCCACAACAAGCCATAGTGTACATCCCGTATTAACAGTATGACAAATGCTTTTATAAAGACAGGATACAACCTAAAACTCACTACAGAAACAACTCAACACATAATAAAGTAGGAATTGTGCGTGCGTGTGTGTGTGTGTGTCTGTGTGTGTGTGTGTGTGTGTGTGTGTGTGTGTGAATGCGTGTGTTTGGGTGTGTGTGCAAGCGTGTGTGTAAAGAGTAACTGTGTTTATGCATGTGTGTAAAAGGGTAACTGTGTGTGTGTGTGTGTGTGTGTGTGTGTGTGTGTGTGAAGCTTGACTGTGCGTGTGCATGTGTACGAGAAGAGTGCGTGCCTGTGTATGTGTAAAGTGTGTCTGCGTGCGTGCATGTGTATGAAAAGAGTGCGTGCCTGTGTATGTGTATAAGGTGACTGTGTGCGTGCATGTGTATGAAAAGAGTGTGTGTGTGTGTGTGTGTGTGTGTGTGTGTGTGTGTGTGTGTGTGTGTGTGTGTGTTAAGTAGCAAATATAAGTGGATTTAAATCAGATTCAAGATGGAACGTTGTTACTTTAACAAGCCAAGATACCCAAGGACACACTTTGGGTATTTAACATGTGAACCATCTTTAAAACACAATATGAGGAAGCAAAAAATCAACTTCCAGACATTAAACAATGATCAGACAAGCCTACGCGCATAAAGTATCTCATTTTCAAGAACACATCTTTACTAATGTCAACAAACAAATAGGCTTACTGATCACAGCTTTTATACTTCAACTTGAATCTGATAAGAAAGGGAAACTGAACAAACAAAAACATCTGACACATCAATTATCTGACCATATTTAATTTATGGTTTGACTCTTGTCGACTATCTGTTGTTCAGTTATGTAAAGTAGCAAATATAAACATGTACACATTCAACCACCAAACAGACAAATGAAACATCACTTTAAAACGATCTTTCATACTCAAATAATGAAACTGATCCAATCTGACTAGCTTTTGCCTGTTAGTACCTGAAGAATACATGCCAAAGGAGACTATAAGAATCTCCTAAGGAACGATACTGAATACGGACGTAATCGGTGCAGATGTGTAGACTATTTAAGCATGAGACCTCTATTCATCCATAGACTAATATCCAAGGCATACAACTCTGTATTAATGTTAATTGACAGGCCAAAAACTAAAGTTAACTTAATGAATGTTTTTAACGTTTTCAAAAGGTTTATCCCTGTTTAAGTTTCGAAATGCTTGCATGGGTGTGTCAATTATGATGGGTGATGAATTATGAAAGATATCAAATGAGAAATAATGTGTCAGATTGCATTCATAAAGCACAGCTTAAATTCCTAACATAAGAAAATTAAATAACCTTACAATCACATTTAATAATTATGCTTATCTATCAAATAATTCAAAATTGGGCATGTTGACGATTTGATGATAACCAATTAATATAAAATATTATGTATGTTGTATCATCAGTGCTAGTTAATAAGCATAGAATGTGCTGAAGGTAAAAAAAGAACATCATCATGGTTATAATGATATAGAAATAGGTTTAAAAAAATAAGCATATTTATAAAAAAATGCACTACTCTGGATATGCTACGCTACAGCGCTGTAAATATCTGATACATCATCAGAATTATTTCTACTCAGACTCAGTGACCTCTTGTGGTCTGTATAATGATGGACGTACAATCTGACGACCATACCTGGTAACATATGGTTCAGATGTAAAGCCATCTAATATATTGTCACTGTTTGCAGACTCATTCATGTCTGGTAATGCTTGCTTTGGTGTAGTGTCAATTTGTATATCTTGCCAAGTACTGGGGATACTATGACCTTCATATGGTGATAAATGATCTACATGAACCACAATTGGCTTTGTTACTGGGTCTTTTTGAATAATGCAAGTAATACTTGACAACATATTCAAAACTTTGTAAGGGCCTGTCCCATCTAGACCAAGTTTCAACGTAGCAAGAGGTGGATACCATCTCCACACAAAGTCATTTGGTTTGTATTTTCTTATTTTGAGACCAACATCATAGTATTTCTTTTGCAAATTTGCTGCCTTCTCTAAGTTTTTGTATACAAAGTCATACGTTTTGTTCACTGTATATGTGATCCACTCTATGCACTGAATTGGACATTTTGTCTCAGGATGCACTGGGGGATTCCCTGCGATAATGTCAATTGGAAGAGAACATTCCCTATTCAACATCAACATATTAGGGCTGCAGCCAGTGCTTTCATGTATTGTTGACCTATATGCCATAAGAACAAATGGTAGCTGTTCATCCCAATTTGTTTGGTTCTTGTTTACGTACATGGACAACATTTGGAGTAGAGTTCTATTGAATCTTTCAACCAGGCCATCTGATTGGAGTCTGTATGGGCATGTTCTTGTTTTCACTATCTGGAGTGTTTCACAGAGTCTTGAAAATAACTGGGATTCGAATTCTCTGCCTTGATCAGTATGAATTTCCAATGGTACTCCGAATCTGCTTATGAATTCGTTGACAATTTTATCAGCTACTGTCAATGCTGTGTGATCAGGAACAGGATATGCTTCTGCCCATTTTGTAAAGTAGTCACACACGACGATGATGTAGGTATTGCCGTTTGCTGATGGTGGACATTCAAGAATATCAATTGCAATGCGAGATAGAGGATATGAAGATCTTGATTGCTGAAGGGGTGATCTGGCCTTTCCAGGACCTGGTTTTCTGCGTGCGCATTAATCACATTGTTTAAGCCAACGTCTTATGTGTGATGTCATGCCAGGCCAATATAATCTTCTATGTATAGCATCAATTGTACGCCTTCTTCCAAAAGGACCAGCTGTTTTGTCACAGTGAAGCTTTTGAAAAATTGTTTGTCTGATCTCTTTAGGTGCTACAAGTAATTTATGAACACTGTCATTGGATGTGTTATACCATCTGTATTTCAGAATATCATCTTCAATTTCCAGTAGATCCCATAATGGCCATAAACATTTGATATCTCTACTTTCATTTGAAATCTTATCTCTATGTGGTTGGTTGTTGTATGTACGATTAAGCTCTTTAAACTTGCTGATATCTGTATCTACATTCTGCCATTGCTTTATTTCATCATTTGACCATGATTTAATCCAGGCAAAAGTCTCTTTATCATGTTCATCATTGGGCTTATCAATAGATGCATCAGGACTGCTGTTATTCATAACAGAAGCAACGTGATTAACAACAGGATTATCTGTACCATTTATGTTAGCAGTAGCTTCAGTTAGTGATGGCACAGCAATCGGTGCTTTTTTCTTGTTTTATGAAATGCTGAACAGTCCAGACAGTCAGTGTTCTTACAAACACAGTGTTTTCTTGATAAAGCATCTGCGTTTGTGTGTGCAGTTCCACGGCGGTATTCAATGGTAAAGTTATACGTGGAAAGTACACTAAGCCATCTTGCTATCATTCCCTCTGGATTCTTGAAGTTTTTAATCCATTTAAGAGCTGCATGATCTGATCTTACTATAAATTTTCTTCCCCAAAGGTAATGCCTTAATTGTTTTATGAATGTAAGCACGGCCAAGAGTTCACGATATGTTGTGCAATATCTCTGTTGGGTTTTACTAAGAGTTCTGCTTGCATATGCTACAACAGTTTCTTCTCCATGCTGTACTTGAGAAAGAACTGCGCCAATGCCATGTGAACTTGCATCTGTTTCCAATATGAAATCACCATCTTCTATGGGATAGGAAAGTATGGACTTGAAATCAAACAAGACTTAAGTGACTCATATGCTAACTGACATGCTTCAGTCCAGATGAAAGATTTTCCCTTATGGGTTAGTTCTGTGAGTGGAAAAGCAACAGTAGAAAAAGTCTTTATAAATTTCCTATAGTATCCAACTAAATCCAAAAAACTCTTAACTTCTGAAACATCAGTGGAAACTGGCCAGTTTTGTATGCTCTCAATTTTCTTAGGATCACAAGAAATGCCCTTTTCTGACACCTCATGACCTAGAAAACCTACTTTTGTTTGAAACAGTGAGCACTTTATGGGCTTCAGTTTCAAGTTTGAGTCTCTAAATCTCTGAAAAACTATTCTAAGATTATCTAGTGCTTCTTCAAATGTTTTTCCAAAAACAATTACATTGTCTAGATAGCATAAGCATTTCTCCCAATTAAGACCTTGAAGAACCAGTTCCATCAACCTTTCAAATACAGAAGGGGCATTAGATAAGCCAAAAGGTAAAACTTTGAACTGAAAAAGGCCCTTATGGCTAGCAAATGCAGTCTTAGGTCTGTCAGATTCTGCTATTTCAGCTTGCCAATAACCGGACACTAAATCAAGGGTACTGAACCATTTTGAACCAGACAATGCATCAAGAGAACCATCCATCCTAGGTAGAGGATAAGCATCCTTTATAGTAACAGCATTTAAGCGTCTGTAATCTAAACAAAATCTGATGGATCCATCCTTTTTAGTTGCTAGTAAAATGGGTGATGACCATAGACTTGTACTTGGCTCTATTATATCATCTGCCAACATTTTGTTGATTTCTTGCTCTATGAATTGATTTTGCTTTTGTGGTGCCCTTCTTGGTGGTATTTTAATTGGTTTAACTGTCCCTGTATCTATGGTATGCTTAACTAAATCTGTTCTACCAAGTTTACCATCTGGACCCATGAACACATCTTTATACTCATAAAGAAGTTGTTTTACCGAATTCACTTGATCATCAGTTAGACTATCAGAAGTTCCATCTAGTAAGGGTTGTAAATGTTCAGGGAACTCATTTGGATCTACAGGCAGACTAGCCTTTTCAGTATCAAATGAGTGTACTTCTACTGGAGTCAAACTACCTACAAGACTATGTTGCTTTACATGAATAGGCTTTTTCGTGACATTTAGAACAGACAACAGAATTTTGTTAGGCTGTACTACTGAATTAGAAACAAGAAGACCCTTTCTGCTTAAATTCTTAAAATGTTCGACCATAACCTCACAGTCCTGTGCTATTTCACCCTTAGCATAGGCTTTAACTACAATCTCAGTCTCTGGAGGTATAACAACCTTTTTAGAAAATTTCACACTTGTACACTGATCAGAGTCCTCACGTTCCAAATCAATACACCTGTCACCTATCTGTAAAGACGCACTTGAAACTTTTATAGTGATATCAAACTGATCTAGAAAGTCTAAACCTAAGATTCATGGCAAATCAATATTGGCCACATAAAACTCATGTCGGAACATTAGATCACCAAGAGAAAACTCAAGTATCATTTTTCCTTTAATGTCTAATGGAGCACCATCAGCAGTTGGAAGTTTACTTGATTTTTCCACCGGTTGCAATTCACTTACTTGACCAAATAGTTGTTCTACCATGTTTTCTGATAATAAACTAGAAGAAGAACCTGTATCTACTAATAGCTTATGCATTTGTCCGTTGATGATGGTTCTTGCAAGCAAGCTTGAATTTGAAATTTTGTTCACATTTGGCCTTCTATTTTTATTATAGGAGGTTGGCCTTTCAGCTACAAAATCAGCCTGTTCTAGTTTTCCAAACACTTGTTGCTTCTGTTGTTTTGGACAATCTTTTGCAATATGACCCTTTTCTTTACATGAAAAGCAAGTGTAGTTTGTGAAATCTCTAGGTGTTCTTTTCTGTGACTTAACATTATTCACGTTTTGAAGTTGTTGAAGTGTTGTGTTCCATTTTTCCAAGCAAGAACCTTAAGTTTGTTTTAAGTTGTTTAGCTCTGCTATGATGTTCGATGGTGATTCTGTATTTTGTATTTGGTTTTGTTTCACAGCTTGTACATAACCTACATCTTCATGTAAAGTTGGCTTAAGTGGGGTTGTTTGAACGCCTTTGACTGCCTCATATTCAACAGTGTGTGATATTGCTTCATCCACAGATTTAGGGTGTCTAAAAATTACATGTTCTTTTAATTCTGAAGTCCTCACAGTATTAAGATACTGTTCTAGAACATTGATTTCCCTATAATCATATGGCATTTCTGGATAAGCTAAACAAGCAAGACGCCTTAAAGCATATGCAACATCTGAAGGTGTTTCATTTTTCTGACGTCTCCGTGACCTAAATTCACACCGATAAGCAACACTTCGTTCTTGTGGGTCATACCGTCTAGTAAGTATTTTCTTAATTGCTCATAGTCATTCATTTTACTTGGTTTCAATTCACCAAGAAGCTTTTGTGCCTTACCTCTAAATCTCATTGCAAGTTGTTGTGCTTTGTCAGTATCAGACCAATTGTTCCACATTGCAACTTTCTCAAAATGAACTATGTAATCTCTCCATTCAATGCTTTTACCATCAAATTTATCTGGGTCTTTTTGTTTGCGTTTAGTAATGTTGTCATTATGTGAAGCATGAGTAATTGTTGAGTAACTTGGTTGTTGTACTCTTGGATGTGAAACTGTTCTAGGTAAAGATGACACATACTTTGCATTTTATACTACATTCGGATTGTGTTGACTTAAGTTTGCTGACTGCAATGCATTATGTGAAACAATAGGGTTGTTTGTTGTGACACTTGCAGAAGTTATGTGTACAGGGTTTGTTAACATATGATCAACTGATTTGGCATGAAAGTCAACATTTGACAGTGTTTTAACACTGGTGTTATTTGAAACAAGTTTGCTTGATATATTAGCCATACTGCTACATACTACACTAGTTGGATAAGTAGAAGGTAATTGACTATTACATGTATTACTAGCTTTGTTAACTTCTGTTTTAGAATTCAATGGTAAACTAACATTATATTGCATAGTTAAACTTAGCTGATTGGTGAGAGGTAGACTTGTGTTTGACTTAGCAGTATGAGAGCTTACATTATACCCTTGAGATGTTTGCATGGTACTTGGTAAAGTATTGAAATCTTGTGAGCCACACTGTCCATAATGCATTGTATGTGCTTGTGAACTGACCAGTTTTGATGGGTCTTGCAATGGTTTTACTTTTTGCTGATCACTGCTATCTTGATCATGTGCTTTGTAGGTCAGTTGTTCATAATAATGTCCCATGTCAGACTTTACAGGTAACTGAAATCTTACAGTTGCCTGCTTTTTAGAGTTTTCCTCAAGCTGAGGCACTTGCTTGTCAGCAGGATATAGGTGAGTGGTACTAAGACCCTCTTCTGAATCAGCATAAAAACTTATTGCATCATCAGGCTGCTCATGTTCAAGCCTAATTGAAGCAAGGCGCTCATACAACTTTGTTACAGTATTAATTTCTTCAAGCTGACCTTGAATCAAAGAACTGAATTCTGACTTACTTTTCTGCTGAACCTCAGATTGAGAAAAGACACTATCTTCAGGACTGAACTTAGCTGGAGTAGATGTATATTGTTTAGGTCTAGCACTTGCTTGTGTATGTAGTTGGTTATCATCAAGCTTTATGTCAGTATTTACCTGGGGTGTGTTATGCTTGAGTGCATCGAGGTAAGATGTGCCTTTATTGTGCTGCTGTTGTGATTTATCATTACTATCAGTCCACTGATACTTATTCTCAGACATGTTTTCAACTCAAAACATAGGACTAGCCCCCAAAATATGTAACAGGATGGACGTGACACCAAAACTATATGATGGAACGGACCCTAAATTATGTAATGTGCGAGCCCTGTATGAGCTATTACAGTTTGTAAAGGGTCAGCCAAATAATAACGCACAAGCGTGCAACGGGTGAATGCTATGTTTACTATTGACAGTCCCGTTTTCCCTTTTGTCACGCTATCTGTCACCAACCCTGTGTGTCGCCAACAACCTGCTAGCCAGTGACAGCCCACACAAATACAACCGACTAACACGCTTCGGTAGTATGTACTGTCACCTGACTTGCGTACAGACAGACGAACGCCACAGACAAGGTTGGCGTCACCAAGAATGACAAACAGGGAACACAATATCACGGATTCTTGCTTTGAGCTTGTTTGAGAAATAAGAGAGATGTTTCACTATTTATTATGCATATCAGATTTTAGTTAGGACATATATTTAAGTATGATAATTAAGCGGTGCCTTAAGAAGCAACCTGACATGGGTCTACATTAATATAATGTATGAGCTCAACGCAACATGGTACGTGTAGCTCTAAAGTCCTTACTGCACCATGGTACCTTTAAAGAACTAGAGTGTATTTGTGACGCTTCCTACCCAAAGAGTTGATAAGAATCAATCCCAAGGCAGGCTGCGCCCCAGTCTTCTGCTATGATACTTTATTTATTTTAAGACTGGTTAATCGGGGCCCTTTGTTTCCCCTCATAAGAGTGGGTCCCTCAGGGGTCCGACTGCAAATACAAAATGACAGCAAACAGCATGTCAATATATCACTCCTCGGCTCTGCGTCCGTGCGAGGGTTAACATAGCACAGCCACAGAGTCCAGGGGCGAACGCTCCAGTTCTTAAAAATTATGTTAAATACCTGTTGATGTTTAAGGAGGTTTTAGCTTAATGCATTGCTTCCGAATTGTTATTGTATATTTGAAGATAGCTGTACAAATTTGATTTTGAGTGCGAAGATCCAAAGTTTTGTCATTATTTCCAGTTTGAAGTAGGTTTGAATTTAGAATAATATTGGGTGTAATGTTTTGAAGTTCCAAAAGAAGGGCGGTACGCTCAGCATTATGAACTGTACAGGTTTCAAATATATGTTGAAGCGTATTGGGACCAAGCCAACAGTCTGCACATCTTGGGATACTGCGAAAACGACCGATTTTGTGGTAGTATTCGCCTGTTGGCAGAATGTTATGCAAATATTTGAAGATTATAAGTTTTTCATTTGATTTTTGAATTTGAGCATAATTGTTCCAAATTAGATCCCAGTTTGTTGATGGATATTTTAAGGTTATGGTTGGAGAGTTATTCATCTTATTAATTGTTAAGGTATATATTAGCCTTAAATTTGGTATTTTCCATTTATTATCATGAATTCTGTATTTTAATATGGTTGATTTAATGTGTTGATTTTCTTGAAAACTTTCAATATTATGTAGATATGTGTTTGCAGCATATGGTGCATGATAGAATTTTAAATTCAGGCCAAACCAATAAATATATAAATTTGCCCACGGCTGATCGAGATTGAGTTCTATCCTGCGTAAGGTTTGAATTATTATACTTTCTCGTTTGTGCAGGACCGAAGGCAATCCCAACCCTCCATGGAACATATCTTGAAATATTGTATTCCTTGATTTTTTTTCATGACCAGACCATAAAAATTGAGATAGTAAAGTGTTAATTTGTTTTATGTAGTTTGTTGGTAAATCAGTAAATATCATCGTATATTGAAGTTAACTGAATATGTAGGTTTTGATAATTATTAATTTTTCAAAGAGATTAAAATAGCAATTGTTCCATTTATTAATGACTTGTTTAATTTTTTGAATTTTGGGATCATAATTTTCTTTAATTTCATTTTTGCCAAATATAATTCCGTAAACCTTAATTTTGTCTTTAAAAAGATTTGCAGGGGTAATTTCTTTTAGATCTTCCCAGTTCCCAAATGTTAAAATTTCTGTCTTATCTTGATTAATTTTTGAACCAGAATTTTTTCCAAATAAATTTGTTTCTTCATTTAAGTATTTGTATGATTTTTTGTCTTTTATAATAACTATTGTATCATCTGCATGTTGTAAAGATTTTGTATTATTTTCACAATTGGGAAGGTCTATACCTAAAAATCATGGGTTCAAGGCCTAGAGCATATAAGAACATAGATAGGGGCATCCTTGTCTAACTGATCTTAAAATTCTAAAAATAGGTGTAAAAGTGCCATTTATTAGTATTTTGGACTCAATATTTATATATAACATTTCAAACCATTTTATAAAATTGGGGGGGAAAGTCAATTTTTTTTAAAACTATTTTAAGAAATTATGCTCAGTTCTATCAAAAGCTTTTTCCTGATCTAAGGCTATTATTGCATATTTTTGATCATTTTGTCTAATATAAGAAATTATAGATTTTAGGTTTAAGGCATTATTAATTATAGATTTATTGGGACCATAACTTTGAAAATTGTTCAAAATAGTTGAAATATTATTTTTAAGTCTCATTGTTAAGACTTTTGTTTAAAATTTTATAATCCAAATTGAGTAAAGATATGGGTCTCCAATTCTTTATCTCTTTCGGACTTCCTTTATTTTTAAAAATTAGGGTAATAATGCCTTGTTTGAATTCTTTAGGTAAATTATTTTGTAGAAAACTATTACAGTCAACCCTCTTTATAACGACGTTGTTTGTTCCCAGCTATCTTTGACGTTAAAGTGAATTTGCTGTTATAAAGAAATGTCTACCAGATTTCCACATCATTATCATTTGATAAAGAAAATATAATAAGGATCAATTTCAAATTATACATCACTTCCATTTCATATTGCGTCAAAATGTACACAATTTTGTTCATAAACCTGTTAATGCAAATGACTTTGTCCTCAAAGCAAAAGTCAATTATTTTGAGGTTCAATTTTATGTAGTAATAGGTTATTTATTGAGAAGAAAATATATGCGTATCACAAAATTGGCTAAAACATGGTAAAAATTCTGTTATAAGGAATAAATTTTCATTAGAAAAAGTAGATCTGTTCCCAGAATTTACTGTCGGTGTCGGTAAGTGAATATTCTGTTATAAAGAGGGAATTTTAATGGAAACAGATCTGTTCTCAGCAAATTTTCGTCGGATATTGAATATTCTCTTATAACGAGTGACGTTATAAAGAGTTTTGACTGTATTATAAAGTTCCGTTAGAATTGGTACGAGTTGTGGCCTAAAAGCTTGATAAAATTCTGCAGTTATACCATCATTTCCAGGAGATTTATTTTTATTTAGTAATTTTATAACTGTGTCAACTTCTTTTTCTGTGATGTATTGTCCTATATTTTCTTTTTGAGTATTTGTTAATGTTGGGGGCTTAAAATTTTCTAAATATTTGTAAATGCTATTATCAGGAATATTTTGAGAAGAGTAGAGATTTTGGTAAAATTGTTGAATTTCATTTAAAATGACATGTTTTTCAGTAAAATTTGTATTATTTGTTTTAATCCGAAAGATAAATTTTGATGTGCCTTTATTAAATTCTTCTTTCCTATCTAGATCTTTACTTTTAGCATAAATATTGTTTAAAGTTTTATTTTTAACCCTGATTAAGTTTCCAGAAATTTGATATTTCTTTAAATCATTTTCTTTTTGATTAACATTTTCCATTAGTACCTCTGGAATATTTGATTTTTTTAAAAATTCTACAGCTATAGCTTCACTTTTCCGCAATTTTGATAAAAATGAGCCAAATTGTTTTGAAATCTTTTTGATTTTAGCTTTAAAATTTGACCAATTCTGATGGGGTGTTCCCAATGATTTCATTATATTATATTCATTAATTAAATTTTTAACTTCTTGTTGAAATGGGTTGTTTTCTGATTAAGTATTGTTAAATTTCCAATAATAGTTACCCCATGATTTAAATTTGTCTAAATTTAAGTTCAAAAGAATTAATTTATGATCTGATATGCCAACCAAATGCTGAATTTCAAGATACCCACTGTCTCCTCTGCCTCAATAGATATATGCATTACTCTATATTTTAGAAAATTAGAATTTATATCATGTTCTTTAATTTTAAAACCATGTATCTTTTTCCCACAAAGATAAAGAACTAGAGAAGCTCAATATCGTCAACACACCAAAGTATTATCTGTCATCATATATTATATATATATATACAGAAAGATTATATCTGAATGGTAATATGCTACTTCTTGCTACGTTTTGATAATCTTCCAGATGTAATCACATAAATGTTACTAAATCATATCTGTCGCAGAAATCCTGCGATTGATTGAAATATTTATTTGTGTATTTAATTTTCTAATTATTTCTGCAGATTTAAATATATTTATATATGCATTTATGATATGAAAAGAGTCAATTATGATGAAAATAGAAAGTTAAGTCAATTAAGGTTTAAGCGACGTTAACGTCATGACATCATAACGTTAAGTAACGTTGACTTCAAGTTTAATTACGTTGGTAACCAGAGACAGTGGTGCAGATGCACAGAATGTGTTTTAATTATTATCCTGGAAAAGAAACAGTCAAAGTGACAATATTCTTATGAGGAATACTCAACAGGACTAGGAATACAACGTATAAACAGGCATTTATTTGAATTATACTATTTGAATAACAAATATTGATAAAAGATGTACTTGACAAATGATATTATATTTTTCAAGTGACAATATATTAAGTATATGTGTTTATCCATGTTTGGCTACATTAAATTGGCGCCGGAACCCGGGAACCTTTAGAGACACAGAACATTATTCAAATTGGATGAAGGACAATACATATACATATGAAAGATGTCTACTTCCTTCTTAAAGGGTAATAGGACAAGATATAGAAACTTGCTGGAGAAAGAAGTGGAAAAAGGAAAGCGTCTGATTGAGGAAGATGCTGAACAGTATGAAAGTAAAGTGTTTTCAAAGAATTTGAAAAATTGTGTAAATAGACTTAATGACTTCATCGAAAAACTTGAGCAAACCAATGAGCGATTGTCAGTAGTTATTGAGGGGCAGGAGGGAAAACTAGAAGTGGAACAGCTAATCAACGATGACTGGTCATACATTGCCTCTGTTATAGAATGCCGTGATGAGCTGGCGGATATTCAGGAATCACTTCAAGACCAGAATTTACCTTCAGACAATTGGTCATCAATAACAGTGACAGAAGACAGGTTTAATCAAATGATACAGATGACAGCCCAAATTCAAGTTCTTATAGGATAACAGCAATTTCAACAACAACAGCAATTAAATATGAACCAACCCAGTCGAAGACAAACCTCTGCAGGTAATTCAGTTAGACTTCCAAAATCGGAAATTCCGTCTTTTAATGGAGAAAATTTAAAATGGACAGAGTTTTGGGACTCTTTTGAGGTATCTATCCATGAAAATAGTACACTTTCTGATACTGAAAAGCTGAGTTATTTAATGAGTAAACTGACTGGAGAGGCCAAAAGCTCTGTGTCAGGTATCTTACTTTCCAATGAAAATTATGCTGTTACAGTGGAGCTATTAAAAGAAAGATATGGAGATACGCAGGCTGTTGTGTCTTCACAATATACAGAGCTTATCAATTTAAAATCGGCTCCAAATACTCCAAAGGGACTACGTAGTTTATACAACCAAATAGAAAAACATCTGAGAAGTCTGAAAGCTCTTGAACAGGACATCAATCAAGATATTTTCATCTCAATGATCACATCTAAACTACCAAAAGATGTTTTATTTCAACTTGAGGTACAAAAGGGAGCTAGAGCCAAATGGACAGTCAATGAACTTCGGGAAAGGTTAAATGACTATGTTGCAGCTAGAGAGAGAGCTGAGCAAAATGCTTGTGCTGTAAAGACAGAAGAATCTGAAAACCTTCACAAGCCAAGGATACATGTTAGTTCTGCTGAAGCCCTAGTGGCAGGAGTCCAGGTTACAGATAATAAAAGGGAAAGAAAGAAGTTTCATCCCAGATGTAGATACTGTGAGGAGACCCACTGGAGTGATGAATGTACAACATATAGAACAGTAGAAGCCAGAAAACAGAAAATAAAAGGAAGCTGCTATCTCTGTTTGAATCAAAGCCACCAGGCAGGAAGCTGTCACCAAAGGAAAAAATGTGTTTACTATGGTCAGGTGAAACATCATCACAGGAGTCTATGCCAAAAACAGTTTGGGTCAACACATAGAGAAAATTCAAGCTTTGCTGAAGAGATGCCAGTACAGGATGAAGAAGTGTACACAGAAAATAGTCTAATTTCATCAGGTGAGATGGTCTTGATGCAAACTGCTAAAACAGATATTAAAAATCCAGAAAGTGACATCAAGCAGGAAACGCGCATTCTTCTTGACTCAGGTAGTCAGAGGACATACATAACAGAGTCCTTAGCCAAAAAGTTGAATTTAAAACTAGGAGACAGGGATGAATTTATGCTGGTAACTTTTGGTTCAGAAAAACCCAAAAGGACTGAAACCCGCAGCACTAAGTTAGACATAGTTTTAAAAGATAGTAGGGTTATGAAAATCAATGCAAGTGTAGTTCCACAAATCGCAGAGTCGATTCAAAGAAGGCCAGTGAATCTAAAATCGCTTGACAACTGGAAATGCTTATGGAATGAATTTTCACTTGCAGACGACCTACCAAGTAAAGGAGAAATATCATCAATTGATCTGTTAATTGGAAATGACTACTATCTTGACATGATACTTCCTCAAAAAGTTGAGATTCAACCAGGTCTATACATGCTTGGTTCCAAATTGGGCTGGATTTATCAGGGCGAACAATTAAAAATATTGAAAACACAGCAGAGTCAAACATGCTAATACTGACACATGGAAAACAGATACACAAGAAAACAACATTTTTGACCTGTGTTGACAAATCACTTCCCATGAAGCCAAATTTAGAAGATTTTTGGAAGTTAGAAACTATAGGAATAAGTGATTCTCCAGATCAGTGTGATAATGATGTAGCATTAAAGAAGTTTAGTGAAACATTGAAGTATGACCAAGGAAGGTACTCTGTAACGTGGCCATGGAAGGAGGATTGTCCTGACTTACCAGAGAATAAGGCACTAGCACTGGGAAGATTAAGATCACTTGTTAGCAGAATGAAGAATGATCCTGTATTGATACAGAAATATGATGAAATCATAGAAGACCAGCTTAATAAAGGTGTTATTGAACAAGTAGGATATGATTTGAATGACTCAATCAAGCATTATATACCTCATCATGCTGTGATCAACCCATCAAAGGCAACCACAAAAGTTAGAGTGGTGTATGACGCATCAGCTAAGTGTAAATCAGAAAACAAGAGCCTAAATGAGTGCTTATACAGAGGGCCAATCTTATTTAAAAAATTAACAGGAATATTATTTCGTTTTCGCTTAAATAAGATTGCCATGGTTGCAGACATAGAAAAAGCCTTTCTACAAATTGGACTTCAGGATTGTGCAAGAGATGTTACTAGATTCTTTTGGTTGAAAGACAAAAACAAATTAGAAGTTGAAAATAACGTTCAAGTCTTTCGCTTCTGCCGTGTACCATTTGGAATCATATCAAGTCCATTTCTATTAGCTGCAACAATCGACCATCACTTGAAGACTTGCAACAGTGATATAGTACAAAAATTTAGAGAAAACATATATGTTGATAATGTTATCACAGGGACAAGTTCAGTTCAGGATGCTATAAATCTTTACAATGTTGGTAAAAAGCTGTTCAAAACTGCAGCAATGAATCTACGTGATTGGATGTCAAACAGTGAAGAGGTCTTGAATGAAATACTGGAGTGTGACAAAGCAAACAGGGAAGGCATCAAGGTTCTTGCATTAGCATGGTCAGTCAAAGAGGACTATCTATCATTGAGTAGCCAAAGAGGTGATGAACTAATTCTTTCAAAAAGAACCGTCCTGCAGCAAATAGCATCTGTTTATGATCCGCTTGGCCTGTTCAGCCCAGTCACATTACGTGGAAAAATATTTTACAAGACTCTATGGAGTCAGAAGATTTCCTGGGATAGACATTTGTCAGAACAAGACAAGAGACAGTGGTATAGTATAAAAGAAGATTTAAAGGAATTATACCATAGTCAGTTTCCAAGGTATATCGGTTTGGATCAAAAAGGAATGGTTGAATACCAGATATTAGTATTCTTTGATGCATCGAAATACGCCTATGGAGCAGCAGTATACCTGCGTCAAGAAAATGAAGTCAGCTGTAGAGTCGATCTTATATTTTCAAAAGCAAGACTAGTACCAAGCAAAAAGATATCAATCCCAAGACTTGAACTATTAGCTGCACTCATAGGTAAGAGATGCCTGAAATTTGTTGAAGAAGAGCTTAAACTAGATATATGTAAGAAAGATATATGGATAGACTCTCAGTGTGTACTGAGTTGGATCAGTATTACAAAGCCACTGAAAAAGTTTGTAGAAAATAGAGTGAAGGAGATTAAAGAAGATAAAGACATAAACTTTCGGTATATTTCAACGACTGAAAATCCTGCCGATATTGCAGCATGGACCAGAATGGACAACAAAGTCAAGATATGCTTGGCCAATGTGGAAATGTGATTATTCTGAAGAAAAGAAAGATAAAATTCTAAAACAGACTGAAGAAGAATTCAGACAAGCTAAGGTGATGTTTGAAGCCAAGCTCATAGCTGGGGAGGCTCCACCAGTGGATAAACTGGTTTATGAGACACCATTTGATTTGGATCCATACAAATATTCATCAATGAAAAGAATGTGGCGTGTAACAGCTTTGGTCTTAAGGTTTTTGGATAGATTGAGACGGAAAACTAGCTGGAATGGTCCTCTTGATGCTGTAGAGATATCACGTGCTGAGAAGATGTGGACAACATATATACAGAAAACCAAATATAGTGATGTAATAGACTGTATTCAAAAGAAGAGATCTAATAATCTAGTTATTCAGCTAGGACTTTATTTAGATTCTGACAGACTTTTAAGGTGTCGGGGTAGACTTGAAAACGCAAAAGGTATGGGTTTGTTTATACACATGTTTGACAACACGAGCAGTACACCTTGAATTGATGCATGATATGTCAACTGAACAGTTTTTACTTGGATTTCGTAGAAATCATATCACTGTTCATCTCAAACACCATCTTTATCTTTATTGACTTGAATAACCCTGATTCAACACTTAACAAACAATTCCATTTCTTGTTTTCATAATTTCAAGGGAGGTAATGACTACCTAAGAACCAAGTGACAACTTAAGAACAAGTAAGATCTTTTTAAATCAGTGACAATTTTGAGAACTAAAACTATGGCTATAACCATGAATAATATTAAGTAATACATCCTATCATCAGTATTTTAGTCATGTCCCTTACACTGGTCCCCAAGCCCCCAGCCTATCCTTACTTTCACGTGTACTAGGACTGGTAAATTTTAGGATATTTTTTGTAGAATAAAGAATCGTTTTCATTCGAAATTTGTATTAAAACATTTAATATTCGGGTAAAGGGTG
Source organism: Loripinus fragilis (assembly GCA_964019695.1). Lineage (NCBI taxonomy): Eukaryota > Metazoa > Mollusca > Bivalvia > Lucinida > Lucinidae > Loripinus > Loripinus fragilis. The sequence goes on along the minus strand of OZ026525.1, from coordinate 67,712,728 downwards.
TGTTGCATTTGAGCAAATTAAAATAGACTCAAGAGACGTGAAGCATATCGATGAATATTGATGAATTCTATGTGGCAATCATCGTCAACTGGACTTAGTCTGTGGGCGCATTTCTGACTTTTCGGAGTTTTCTCAAGATATCTGGGCTTTGCAAAAAGCGCGTATTGCCTCAGAACCTGCTGGAGAAATTAGGGGAGGTCTTCAGGAATAAATTTCTCGCAGCGATGTAGGACCTAAAACGACGTATAAAAGCGGGAACTGCGAAAAACCGGTGCCGCACAATTTCTGAACGGAGTTTTTAGTCATCCTACGTACTGTCGTGCCAAGAGTGACAATGACGTAATAGTTTAATTGAAATTGTTAAGTTAAACATTAACTTGCACCCTCCACTTGAGCTAACGCGAATCGATATATCACTTGTGTAACAATCCTATCCTGCGGACAGGACTAATACACAAGTGATCTATCGATTACAAGCCCCTGATAATTTGTAAAGAAAATATGACATTACTGTCAACCTTGGCTGGCAGGACAGTAGATTTTTTTTCAGGACCAAACCATAGAGACCCAGCTAAGATTCGCGTGTTACGGCATCTCATCTGGCTTATCCCTTGTGGCAATTTTGAGAAGCTGCGATGTTTTTGGATTTGAAGATTGTCATATGTTAGAGGCCATTCACAACCAATTTTTAAGCTCACTCACCTATTCTCGCAAAAGCACACCGCTATATATGTTGTTTGGCGAATTCGGCAGGTACCCCCTGGAAATTGTAATTAAGAGTAGAATGGTTGGTTTTTGGAATAGAATTATGTCTGGTAAACAAACTAAATTATCAAAAAGCTTACCGAAACCCCCCACCTGAACTCTAAATGGGTAGCTAAAGTCAAGCAAATTCTCGATGATTGTGGCATGTCTGAAATTTGGACTGCACAATCACCTACCTCTCACTTGTCAAAAATCTTTATGGAATGTTTAAAGGACCAGTTTACTTACAAATGGAATTCCAACTTAAATAACGCAACGAAAGGGCGTAATTATGGAAACTTTAAAGAACGCATACAGCTTGAAAATTATCTACTAAAACTTTCTCCAAAATTTTATACACTCATGGCAAAGTTCCAAACCGCAAATCATAGGTTTCCCTGTGAAGTCCTAAGATGGCAAAACATAGAAATTAGTGATAGAAAATGCCATCTATGTGACAAACAGGACGTAAGCGACGAAATGCACTACTTACATATCTGTCCATATTTTTCAGAAGAAAGGAAAAGGTTTGTCAAGCGCTATTACTTCGCCCCCCCCCCCCCCCCCCCGAACACACTCAAATTCAAACAACTTCTTAACACTAAAAACATACAAGATCTGTCTATTCGTAGGAATCCTCATGAAAACTGCAATTTAAGCATATCATTATCATCTTACCCAAATAATAAAACAAATGAAACAAAAAGAATTTGTTTTGAGTGCTCAAATGAACCGTCTCACGGAGACTCATTTGGGCAACCATAAATATTCTGGTTGAGAAACAATTATTGCTATTGCACTTTTCTAGAAAGAAACTAGCAGAACTTACTCTCTTTTAGGGTAAAATCCTCTTCTGAAGCGCTAAGAAATAGCACAAATAAATCCATGTGCGTCAAAACAACTACATCTCCGCACACAGTTCACGGGACTGACCTAGTGACACTGAGTAATTTGACAGGTATAAACATTGAGATGACAAACAGGTATTCAGACAAACAGAAGTTATTTTTAGATGAGCCAAATTCGCGGTTCATTGCCACGCTAATCTACTTTCTATTATCTCGTCTCTTTTTGGATTTACACATAATTGTTGGTGCTACTCAAACAGTGCGGATCCAGATCATGCTGATCCCGTAGGATCAGCATGTTCTGAGTCTGCACTGTTTGTTGCAAATGATAAGACCCGGCCTAGCAGCATCGGAGGACCTGATGTCGGTGATTTGATTTGATTTGATGTGATTTGATGTGCTGTGTTGTGACTGATATGATGTGATGTGATATGTTTTTTTTTATTTATTTACTTATTTATTTATATATTCATTTATGTTGAACGCCCAAAACGATTGACTTACAAAATTGGCAAAGCACATATTTTATTTTATGGATCTGGGTCGAGGTACAGCGACTCCCACAGTTTACGATATTGGTAGACTCTTGGCAGTCTGTGCACACATTCAGACTAGTCTCTGTCAGAAGTAGAAGCTCGGATTGATTTGGGGTAAATGGTGTGTGGAATTTTTGACGGAAACTCGCGAGGCGTGGACCTTACAAAACTAGTGAAAATTTTGTACTATCTTAAATTGTGATAAGAATTTTTTTTGCAAAATTATTTGTTCCTCTATTCAAAAGAAGTGTTTCTCCAAAATTTTAGGCAATTTTTGGAAAATTGAATTTTTGAGGGAAATTTGACAGACGCGGATCTTACAAAAATAGTGAAAAGTTTGTACTTATCTTAAATTGTGCTAAGAAAATATTTTTTGCAAAATTATTTGTTCCTCTCTTCAAAAGAAGTGTTTCTCCACAATTTTAGGCAATTTTTGGAAAATTGAATTTTTGACGGAAATTAGGCAGGCGCGGACCTTACACAAATATTAAAATTTTTGTACTATCTTAAATTGTGCTAAGAAAATATTTTTTGGCTAAATTATTTATTCCTTTCATCAAAAGAACTGTTTCTCCACAATTTTAGGCAATTTTTAGAAAATTGAATTTTTGACGGAAATTCGACAGGTGCGGACCTTACAAAAATAGTGAAATGTTTTTACTATCTTAAATTGTGCTAAGAAAATATTTTTTGGCTAAATTATTTACTCCTTTCATCAAAAGAAGTGTTTCTCCACAATTTTAGGCAATTTTTGGAAAATTGAATTTTTGAGGGAAATTCGACAGGCCAGACCTTACAAAAATAGTGAAAATTAGGTACTATCTTAAATTGTGCTATGAAAAAAAATTTTTTGGCTAAATTATTTATTCCTTTCATCAAAAGAAGTGTTTCTCCACAATTTTAGGCAATTTTTGGAAAATTGAATTTTCGACGGAAATTCGACAGGCGCGGACCTAACAAAAATAGTGAAAATTAGGTACTATCTTAATTTGTGCTAAGAAAATATTTTTTGGCTAAATTATTTATTCCTTTCATCAAAAGAAGTGTTTATCCACAATTTTAGGCAATTTTTGGAAAATTGAATTTTTGACAGAAATTCGACAGGCGCGGACCTTACAAAAATAGTGAAAATTAGGTTCTATCTTAATTTGTGCTAAGAAAATATTTTTGGCTAAATTATTTATTCCTTTCATCAAAAGAAGTGTTTTTCCACAATTTTAGGCAATTTCTGGAAAATTGAATTTTTGACGGAAATTTGACAGGCGCGGACCTTACAAAAATATTGAAATTTTTGTACTATCTGAAATTGTGCTAAGAAAATATTTTTTGGCCAAATTATTTATTCCTTTCATCAAAAGAAGTGTTTCTCCACAATTTTAGGCAATTTTTGGAAAATTGAATTTTTGACGGAAATTCGACAGGTGCGGACCTTACAAAAATAGTGAAATGTTTTTACTATCTTAAATTATGCTAAAAAATATTTTTTGGCTAAATTATTTATTCTTTCATCAAAAGAACTGTTTCTCCACAATTTTAGGCAATTTTTGGAAAATTGATTTTTTGACGGAAATTCGACAGGCGCGTCCCTTACAAAAATATTGAAATTTTTTGTACTATCTGAAATTGTGCTAAGAAAATATTTTTTGGCCAAATTATTTATTCCTTTCATCAAAGAACTGTTTCTCCGCAATTTTTGGCAATTTTTGGAAAATTGAATTTTTGACGGAAATTCGACAGGCGCGGACCTTACAAAAATAGTGAAAATTAGGTACTATCTTAAATTGTGCTAAGAAAATATTTTTTTGCTAAATTCTTTATTCCTTTCATTAAAAGAAGTGTTTCTCCACAATTTTAGGCAATTTTTGGAAAATTGAATTTTTGATGGAAATTCGACAGGCGCGGCTAACAAAAATAGTGAAAATTAGGTACTATCTTAAATTGTGCTAAGAAAATATTTTTTGGCTAAGAAGATATAATATACTGGTAATTTACCTACAGAGTGAGGAGTTGACTGAAACATGTCTACCGAGCTTTGTAGTGTATTTACCATAGTATATAGTGGCTGAGCCTTAGAGATCTAGCTCATTTCAGCTCATTGTCTTAGAAGGCTATTTGACAGACAAGAGCAAATATATTTAGTGGCTAGGCCTCTCATGAATCCTGTATAAGGCGATTGGGAGACCTGGCTCACTCTAGCTCATTTGTTTACAAGACAACTTTGTGGCTGCCCACACTGTGACAGCCTGTTATATATATATAACCTTGTGATTGCTCCGGCAGTGTTGTCACTCCGGTCATTGTTGTACAACACAGTATAATACTTATTTAGCTTTGGTTATTCCAACGGCTAGCTGCTTTGACAGCGTATTTATACTTATTTTCCTCTATAGGATTTTGACTGCTCTTGCAGTATTTTTCATAGTGTTGTACTTTTGTAGTGTTTGGGCTGAAATAACAAGGTTGTTAAGGTTGTTTTGAATAGGTCAATTTGAGCTGCTCAAATATTACTCTGATAGTACTTTTGTGATCACGGTGGCTCGCTATATATATATAATTGATCAAGGGTTTACATTTTACTACTTGGACTGCTTTGATTATAGTTATTGTCAACTTTGGCTCATCTCATAATTTGTTGTTGACCACATTGAATGGTTTTATTATTAAACACCAAGTAGGTGACTCAATCATTGTTTGGAGCAGATAGCTCTGTCTTAATTGGGAAAAATCATTTATAGCTCATTTGGGCTCATTGAAGCTCAGATCTTTTGATTTATATTACTTTCTTGTTGCTCCTAGGCTTGCAAAGCATACCTGGGCGTAACAATTGGGGGCTCGTCTGGGATACATTCCCATTGATAACGATAAGTGCTTTTTTAGTTTTCCAAGTAGTAAACCCTAATAATTGCTTACTAGGCCATTTTATTAAAATGGATCCTCAAGTAGAAGACTTTGTTAGTGAGCCAACTATTGATAAGTTGTTAAAATTGAAAAGGGAACACCTGATCTATTTGATGAGCCATTATGGCCTAGTGGTTGACAAGTCAAAGAGGAAGGCTCAGATCAGGGATGTTTTGATCAGGCATATGGTTGAGAATGATATTTTGAATGATGATGCTCTGGAGTATATCTCCAAAGACGAAAAGCCAGAAGCACTTAGGATAAGAGAAATGGAGCTACAACATGAGAAAGAAATGAGATTAAGAGAATTAGAATATGAGAGAGAAAAACTAGAGTTTGAGAAAGAGCAAGAGAGGAAAAGACAAGAGCAAGAGAGAGAAAAACTTGAGTATGAAAGAGAAAAACATGAATATGAAAAAGAGCTCAAACTTAAGGAGCTGGAAATAATGGCAGCAGAAAAAGAAAAGGACAGGGTGATGAAATTAAAGCTAGAGAAATCAAAGATGGAACATTTTGATGCTTCCAAATATGTAAAGTTTGTCCCACCTTTCATAGAGAAAGATGTTGACAAGTACTTTCTTCTCTTTGAGAAAGTAGCGAAAGATTTGAACTGGCCTTTGGACAAGTATACTATACTTCTTCAAAGTGCTCTCAAAGGTAAAGCCAGTGAGACATACACTGCTCTGTCTCCAGAGCAGACATGTGATTATCAGTTTGTTAAGGAAAGTATACTTAAGGCTTACCAACTTATTTCAGAGGCTTACAGGCAAAAGTTCAGAAATTACAAGAAGGAAAGTGACAAAACACATGTAGAATTTGGTAGAGAGAAAGAAAGATTGTTAGATAGATGGTGTGATAGTGAAGAGATTAAGAAAGATTATGAGCGAATAAGGCAGATGTTTTTGCTGAAGGAATTCAAAAATTGTGTACATCCTGCCATCAAAAACTATATTACTGAGCAGAAAGCAAGCACACTGAGCAAAGCAGCAGAGATGGCAGATGAATATTTTCTCTCCCATAAACATTTGCTCCAGAAAGGTTCTCCTCAACAAACATTTCAGAGAACCTTTCACTCAAATAAAAATAGGTTTGAGGTTAGCTCACCTTCCCCTAAGACTATTGATTCAAAACCTTCTGATACAAAATCTACATTTCAGAAGTCTCAATGGAACTCAAGTCAAGATCACTGTCCAACTTGTTTCTATTGTAGAAAAAAGGGTCATGTCATTTCAGAGTGTATTACAAGACAAAGAGACCAAAAGGCAAAAGGCAAGGAGGCCTTCCCAAATGCTCTTACAACTTTGAAGACTGAGCCAAAGTCTTTCATACCTAAGAGTGAAGTCTCAAAAGACAAATGTAAATCTGACTTTATACAAGAGGTTTATGAGCCTTTCCTCTCTGAGGGGACTGTCTCGCTCTTACATGATAAATCTATTACAAAGCCAATTAGGATCCTAAGGGACACTGGCGCTTCTCAATCTTTGATATTGGCTGAGGCCATTCCTTTGTCAGAGAAGTCGCATTCTGGTAAGAGTGTTCTGATCCAAGGTGTAGAATGTGGTTTGGTCACTGTACCTCTCCACCAGGTTAACCTTAAGTCAGATCTAGTCTCTGGTACTGTAACTGTGGGTGCTCGACCTTCATTGCCAATAGAAGGCGTGCATTTAATATTAGGCAATGACTTGGCAGGTGATAAAGTAGTAGTTAATCCAGTTATGACAGAAAAGCCTGAGGTTACTACTAAAATTGACCCAATTGAAGAAGAAATACCTGACCTGTACCCTTCATGTGCAGTTACAAGAGCAATGGCTCAAAAAGCCAACTTAGAAAATGCTCGGGAAGGAAAAAGCACAAACTCTGACTACACATATGATCTAAATGACACTTTCTTATCAAGTATGTATAATGAGAGTGATCAACAGACATCCAGAGTTTGTCTTCCGGAAGCACAGGACATTGATAAAAATGCTACTTTGACTCAAGATAAGGACTTGATTGAGTCAAGCATTCATACTTCAAATAAACAAGATCTTTCAACAAAGACTTTGATTTTGGAGCAGCAAAAGGACTTAACCCTTTCGTCCTTGTTTCAAAATACGGTGTCAGAAGATGAGATATCTTCTGTCCCCTGTTGCTATTACAAAAAGAATGGTGTTCTCATGCGCAAATGGAGACCACCAGATGTTCCTTCAGATGCAGAGTGGGCTGTTAAACACCAAGTTGTATTGCCAAGATCATATCGCAATGGAGTTCTCTCTATGGCTCATGAGACTCCTCTAGCTGGTCATCTTGGGGTTAGCAAAACTTACAATAAGATACTGAATCATTTCTTTTGGCCCCTCATAAAAACAGATGTTTCAAACTTTTGCAGGTCATGTCATACCTGTCAAATGGTAGGGAAGCCAAATCAGAAGATTCCTCGTGCTCCTTTGCACCCAAAACCAGCTTTTGAAGAACCTTTTAGTAGGGTCATAATCGATTGTGTAGGCCCATTACCAAAAACTAAGTCTGGAAATGAGTTTCTGCTCACTATAATGTGTGCCTCTACTAGGTTTCCAGAGGCAATTCCTTTAAGGAACATTAAGGCCAACACCATTGTAAGAGCTCTAATAAAGTTCTTTACTTTAGTTGGATAACCAAAATCCATTCAGTCTGACCAAGGCTCAAACTTCATGTCTGGCCTCTTTCAACAAGTTATGAGTGAGCTAAACATTGAGCAGTACAAATCGTCTGCGTACCATCCTGAAAGCCAAGGTGCTTTAGAGAGGTTTCACCAGACGCTCAAAAATATGATAAGGACATACTGTTTTCAAACAGAAAAACACTGGGATGAGGGAATCCATCTATTGCTCTTTGCTTCTAGAGAATCTGTGCAAGAATCTCTAGGATTCAGTCCTTTTGAGCTTGTTTTTGGACATTCAGTTAGAGGTCCTCTCAAACTCATGAAAGAAAAGCTTCTATCTGATGAACAAGTTCCAACCAATCTTCTCAGATATGTGTCTGACTTCAAGCTCAAACTTTCAACAGCTTGTGAGCTAGCTCAAAAGAACCTTCGCTCTTCTCAGACCAAGATGAAGGCTAGATACGACAAAAATACTGTTGATAGAAATTTTAAAGAAGGAGACCAGGTTCTAGTTCTTCTGCCTATTCCTGGCAGGCCTTTACAGGCCAGATATTTTGGTCCCTACACTGTGGCTAGAAAGATAAGTGATGTGAATTATATTGAATACACTCCAGAGAGGCGGAAAAGCAAGCAGTTGTGCCATATTAACATGCTGAAGAAATATGTTAATAGAGATAGCTCTCTGGAATGGTCTGTGGGTTTGGTAACACCTGTTTCATTCCCAGATGCTAAAAATGAGCAACTCATTTCTGAAGATTCCATAGAGAATCTAAATGACCCTGACGTTCAAATAAATAGCAAAATGCTGAGCTCGCCAAGGTTGAATAATTCAGATATCTTGAATAACTTGGATTCAAAGTTGGGTCATTTAAAACCTGAAGAGCGTGACCAATTGGCACAGCTCATAGTTGATTACAAACACTTGTTTCCTGATGTCCCTTCTAAGACAAACAAAATATTTCATGATGTTGACATTGGCGACTCAATGCCGATAAAACAACATCCTTATAGAATGAGTCCAGTCAAGAAAGAGTGTTTAAAGGAAGAAATTCAATATTTGCTGGAGAATGACTTTATTGAGCCCAGCAACAGTGACTGGTCATCACCATGTATTCTTGTACCGAAGCCTGATGGTACATATAGATTGTGCACTGATTACAGAAAAGTAAATGGTGTAACAAAAACAGACTCATTTCCCATTCCAAGAATAGATGACTGTATTGACAAGATTGGGAAAGCCAAATACGTCACAAAGTTTGATTTATTAAAGGGATTCTGGCAAATTCCCTTGACAGATAATGCCAAAGAAGCATCAGCCTTTGTGACACAAGATGGGCTATTTAGATACAAGGTTATGCCATTTGGTATGAAAAACTCTCCAGCCACATTTCAGAGGCTGATTAACAGTTTAATTGCTGGAATGGATGGGATTGGAGCTTACATAGATGATGTGATCATCTACATCGACTTTTGGGAAAATCACATTGGAACCATAAAAGAGTTCTTTGACAGACTCACAGAGTACAGGTTAACAATAAACTTAGTCAAAAGTGAATTTTGTCATGGCACATTGACATTTCTTGGCCATGTAGTTGGACAAGGACAAGTTAGACCTGTATCAGCTAAGGTTCAAACCATATCTGATTTCCCTATACCTACAGGTAAAAAGGAGCTCATGCGTTTCTTAGGTATGGCAGGTTACTACAGAAAATTCTGCAGTAACTTTTCTACTATATCTGCTCCTCTTACAAACCTTTTGAAAAAGAATACCGAATTTGTCTGGACACAAAGTTGTCAAGAGGCTTTTGATAAATTAAAGGCCATTCTAAAGAGTGAACCAGTGCTCGCTGCTCCAGACTTTCAGAAATCTTTTAAACTAGCTGTTGATGCTAGTGATGTAGGAGCAGGCGGCGTTCTCTTACAAGAAGATGAAAGTGGGGTAGACCACCCTGTTTGCTATTTCTGTAAGAAATTCAGCAAATGTCAGAAAAACTACTCCACTATAGAAAAAGAGTGTCTCGCTTTGATTCTATCAATTCAACATTTTGAAGGGTACATCTCTTCTTTATCTTCTCTTGTGACAGTTTACACTGATCACAAGCCACTCACATTTCTACAGAAAATGAAGAACAAAAATCAGAGATTGTTACGCTGGACTCTCCTATTACAGGAGTATAACCTGGACGTCAGACACATCAAAGGCAGAGTAAATGTTGTGGCTGACGCTCTTTCAAGGATGACATAGTTCAGCACTGTACTACGGTACATTTGTAAAAGAAATCTTTTTATAAAATATTTCTTTTTCTTTAAGGGGGGAGGTGTTATGTACACCCATTTTATATATATATATATTTTCTCCCCTGGTATTTGTTTTGCTCTTTGTCATGTCTAGACACACTAATTGTTTGGTGTATTTATATATATATATATTGATGTTCAAGCTTTGATCATAAAATAGGATTGAAATTACCTCTTGTTAGTCCAATCAGTGATTACTTTTTTCATCCAATCTGAAGCCAGGTGTCGACCAATCAATGATTACCATTTTTATCCAATCAGCAGACAGGAGAGTTAATTATCAGCCAATCAGATATTTCGTCGCTTCAGTGCTATAGTGTTCTAAGTGACATTTTGGTCAAAAATGAGTTATGCATACCGTTGGAAAGGGGATCAAATGTTCTATCTACTGGTGAAGGTTTCATTTGCCTATCTCCTCCCAGTAAGCTAAAATTTGCTGTACGTTTCTGTTCTATCTACGAAAGGACAATTTCGTTCAGTGCTATAGTGTTCTAAGTGATTTTCATCCAATGACCTATGATGATAATGTCACGTGACTGGGTGAGTTCAGTGTCATAATGTTCTATCTACATAAATTCACTTCCCTTGGAGAAATTGCTAAAATTGCAGTTACCTCCCTTACATAAATTTAAATTTCCTAAATAGAAACTGTTTGTCGGTCTTATGATGAACTAATGGCTATATCGGCTACTTTTAGGTCCAAATAATCCGTTCAGTCAAAAATATAGTGCAAAGTGTTCCATGGACAGAATAATAAGCTGTAGAAACAGATTACCTCCCTTACACATATCTAACCGCTTTAATTTAAGTAATTTGTCGATGTTATTACAAATCAATGGTTAAATCTGCTACTTTTAGGTCCAAATAATCAGATCAGTCTAAACTATTATATAAATTGACCCCATTGACAGAAAAATTAACTGTAGAAACAGATTACCTCCCTTGCATAAATTTTAAAGGCATAATCTGTGCTTTTTGTTACTGTTATGCCAAATAAATAACTAAATCTGCAACTGTCAGGTACAAATAATCATTTCTGTTCAGACTAGTATATGAATTGACCCCATAACCAGAAAAAATGCTGTAGGAAAATATAGAACACTATAGCACTGAACGCAGACAGCGATTTTTAGGGCATAATGTTCTATCTGCAAACTGTAAAATGCCCGTAAATTCCATATTACTGTAAAATATTCTTCAAACCAAGGTCATTTACACTGTATATATACATTTTAATCCTCTGGTATGATTCAAAGGTCTGTGACAAATAAGGCATCAAAAATCAGGATACTAAAATTTTCAAACTCATTTTCCTCAAAACTTGTGCAATGGTAGATAGAACACTATAGCACTGAAGCGACGATTTGTTTAATGGAATAACCCTTGAAATGAACTTGCCCATATATAAAGCATTGAAAGGAGTGCATTTGGTCAGTTGGCTTATGACTGCTGAACCGAAAGGTCTGAATAAGATCAATTGGGAAAGTAAAAAGGCTATTGGACAGCTAAGAAGATATAATATACTGGTAATTTACCTACAGAGTGAGGAGTTGACTGAAACATGTCTACCGAGCTTTGTAGTGTATTTACCATAGTATATAGTGGCTGAGCCTTAGAGATCTAGCTCATTTCAGCTCATTGTCTTAGAAGGCTATTTGACAGACAAGAGCAAATATATTTAGTGGCTAGGCCTCTCATGAATCCTGTATAAGGCGATTGGGAGACCTGGCTCACTCTAGCTCATTTGTTTACAAGACAACTTTGTGGCTGCTCACACTGTGACAGCCTGTTATATATATATAACCTTGTGATTGCTCCGGCAGTGTTGTCACTCCGGTCATTGTTGTACAACACAGTATAATACTTATTTAGCTTTGGTTATTCCAACGGCTAGCTGCTTTGACAGCGTATTTATACTTATTTTCCTCTATAGGATTTTGACTGCTCTTGCAGTATTTTTTCATAGTGTTGTACTTTTGTAGTGTTTGGGCTCAAATAACAAGGTTGTTAAGGTTGTTTTGAATAGGTCAATTTGAGCTGCTCAAATATTACTCTGATAGTACTTTTGTGACCACGGTGGCTCGCTATATATATATAATTGATCAAGGGTTTACATTTTACTACTTGGACTGCTTTGATTATAGTTATTGTCAACTTTGGCTCATCTCATAATTTGTTGTTGACCACATTGAATGGTTTTATTATTAAACACCAAGTAGGTGACTCAATCATTGTTTGGAGCAGATAGCTCTGTCTTAATTGGGAAAAATCATTTATAGCTCATTTGGGCTCATTGAAGCTCAGATCTTTTGATTTATATTACTTTCTTGTTGCTCCTAGGCTTGCAAAGCATACCTGGGCGTAACACCTTACAAAAATAGTGAAAATTAGATACTATCTTAAAATGTGCTAAGAAAATATTTTTTGGCTAAATTATTTATTCCTTTCATCAAAAGAAGTGTTTCTCCACAATTTTAGGCAATTTTTGGAAAATTGATTTTTTGACGAAAATTGGATTGGCGCGGACCTTACAAAAATAGTGAAAATTAGGGTTTATCTTAAATTGTGCTAAGAAAATATTTTTTGGCTAAATTATTTATTCCTTTCATCAAAAGAACTGTTTCTCCACAATTTTAGGCAATTTTTGGAAAATTGATTTTTTGACGGAAATTCGACAGGCGCGGACCTTACAAAAATATTGAAATTTTTGTACTATCTAAAATTGTGCTAAGAAAATATTATTTGGCTAAATTATTTATTCCTTTCATCAAAAGAAGTGTTTCTCCACAATTTTAGGCAATTTTTTTGAAAATTGAATTTTTGACGGAAATTGGACAGGCGCGTACCTTACAAAAATAGTGAAAATTAGGTACTATCTTAAATTGTGCTAAAAAAATATTTTTTGCTAAATAATTTATTCCTTTCATCAAAAGAAGTGTTTCTCCACAATTTTAGGCAATTTTTGGAAAATTGAATTTTTGACGGAAATTCGACAGGGGCGTTAGGCAATTTTTGGAAAATTGATTTTTTGACGAAAATTGGATTGGCGCGGACCTTACAAAAATAGTGAAAATGAAGTACTATCTTAAATTGTGCTAAGAAAATATTATTTCTCTAAATTATTTATTCCTTTCATCAAAAGAAGTGTTTCTCCACTATTTTAGGCAATTTTCGGAAAATTGAATTTTTGACGGAAATTCGACAGGCACGGACCTAACAAAAATAGTGAAAATTAGGTACTATCTTAAATTGTGCTAAGAAAATATTTTTTGGCTAAATTATTTATTCCTTTCATCAAAAGAAGTGTTTCTCCACAATTTTAGGCTTTTTTGGAAAATTGATTTTTTGACGAAAATTGGATTGTCGCGGACCTTACAAAAATAGTGAAAATTAGGTACTTTCATAAATTGTGCTAAGAAAAAAAATTTTTTGGCTAAATTATTTATTCCTTTCATCAAAAGAAGTGTTTCTCCACAATTTTAGGCAATTTTTGGAAAATTGAATTTTTGACGGAAATTCGACAGACGCGGACCTTACAAAAATAGTGAAAATTAGGTTCTATCTTAATTTGTGCTAAGAAAATATTTTTTGGCTAAATTATTTATTCCTTTCATCAAAAGAAGTGTTTTTCCACAATTTTAGGCAATTTCTGGAAAATTGAATTTTTGACGGAAATTTGACAGGCGCGGACCTTACAAAAATATTGAAAATTAGGTACTATCTTAAATTGTGCTAAGAAAATATTTTTTCGCTAATTATTTATTCCTTTCATCAAAAGAAGTGTTTCTCCACAATATTAGGCAATTTTTGGAAAATTGAATTTTTGACCGATATTCGACAGGGGCGAGCCTTACAAAAATGGTGAAAATTAGGTACTATCTTAAATTGTGCTAAGAAAATATTTTTTGGCTAAATTATTTATTCCTCTCATCATAAGAACTGTTTCTCCACAATTTTAGGCAATTTTTAGAAAATTGAATTTTTGACGGAAATTCGACAGGCGCGGACCTAACAAAAATAGTGAAATTTTTTTACTATCTTAAATTGTGCTAAGAGAATATTTTTTGTCTAAATTATTTATTCCTTTCATCAAAAGAAGTGTTTCTCCACAATTTTAGGCAATTTTTTGAAAATTGAATTTTTGACGGAAATTCGACAGGCACGACCCTTACAAAAATATTGAAAATTAGGTACTATCTTAGATTGTGCTAAGAAAACATTTTTTGGCTAAATTATTTATTCCTTTCATCAAAAGAAGTGTTTCTCCACAATTTTAGGCAATTTTTTTGAAAATTGAATTTTTGACGTAAATTCGACAGGCGCGTACCTTACAAAAATAGTGAAAATTAGGTACTATCTTAAATTGTGCTAAAAAAATATTTTTTACTAAATAATTTATTCCTTTCATCAAAAGAAGTGTTTCTCCACAATTTTAGGCAATTTTTGGAAAATTGAATTTTTGACGGAAATTCGACAGGGGCGTTAGGCAATTTTTGGAAAATTGATTTTTTGACGAAAATTGGATTGGCGCGGACCTTACAAAAATAGTGAAAATTAGGTACTATCTTAAATTGTGCTAAAAAATATTTTTTAGCTAAATTATTTATTCCTTTCATCGAAAGAACTGTATCTCCACAATTTTAGGCAATTTTTGGAAAATTGAATTTTTGACGGAAATTCGACAGGCGCGGACCTTACAAAAATAGTGAAAATTTGGTACTATCTTAAATTGTGCTAAGAAAATATTATTTCTCTAAATTATTTATTCCTTTCATCAAAAGAAGTGTTTCTCCACTATTTTAGGCAATTTTCGGAAAATTGAATTTTTGATGGAAATTCGACAGGCGCGGACCTTACAAAAATAGTGAAAATTAGGTACTATCTTAAATTGTGCTAAAAATATTTTTTAGCTAAATTATTTATTCCTTTCATCGAAAGAACTGTATCTCCACAATTTTAGGAAAATTTAATTTTTGACGGAAATTCGACAGGCGAGGACCTTACAAAAATAGTGAAAATTAGGTACTATCTTAAATTGTGCTAAAAAAATTTTTTTGGGCTAAATTATTTATTCCTTTCATCAAAAGAAGTGTTTCTCCACAATTTTAGGCAATTTTTGGAAAATTGAATTTTTGACGGAAATTTGACAGACGCGGACCTTACAAAAATAGTGAAAATTAGGTTCTATCTTAATTTGTGCTAAGAAAATATTTTTTGGCTAAATTATTTATTCCTTTCATCAAAAGAAGTGTTTTTCCACAATTTTAGGCAATTTCTGGAAAATTGAATTTTTGACGGAAATTTGACAGGCGCGGACCTTACAAAAATATTGAAAATTAAGTACTATCTTAAATTGTGCTAAGAAAATATTTTTTGGCTAAATTATTTATTCCTTTCATCAAAAGAAGTGTTTCTCCACAATTTTAGGCAATTTTTGGAAAATTGAATTTTTGACCGAAATTCGACAGGCGCGGACCTTACAAAAATAGTGAAAATTAGGTACTTTCTTAATTTGTGCTAAAAAATATTTTTTTGCTAAATAATTTATTCCTTTCATCAAAAGAAGTGTTTCTCCACAATTTTAGGCAATTTTTGGAAAATTGAATTTTTGACGGAAATTGGATTGGCGCGGACCTTACAAAAATAGTGAAAATTAGGGACTATCTTAAATTGTGCTAAGAAAATATTATTTCTCTAAATTATTTATTCCTTTCATCAAAAGAAGTGTTTCTCCACAATTTTAGGCAAATTTCGGAAAATTAAATTTTTGATGGAAATTCGACAGGCGCGACCCTTACAAAAATAGTGGAAATTAGGTACTATCTTAAATTGTTCTAAGAAAATATTTTTTGCTAAATTATTTATTCCTTTCATCAAAAGAAGTGTTTCTCCAGTATTTTAGGCAATTTTTGGAAAATTGAATTTTAGACGGAAATTTGACAGGCCCGAACCTAACAAAAATAGTGAAATTTAGGTACTATCTTAAATTGTGCTAAGAAAATATTATTTCTCTAAATTATTTATTCCTTTCATCAAAAGAAGTGTTTCTCCACAATTTTAGGCAATTTTTGGATAATTGAATTTTTGAGGGAAATTTGACAGGCGCGGACCTTACAAAAATAGTGAAAACTAGGTACTATCTTAATTTGGGCTAAGAAAATATTATTTGGCTAAATTATTTATTCCTTTCATCAAAAGAAGTGTTTCTCCACAATTTTAGGTAATTTTTGGAAAATTGAATTTTTGACGGAAATTCGACAGGCGTGGACCTTACAAAAATAGTGAAAATTAGGTACTATCTTAAATTGTGCTAAAAAATATTTTTTGGCTTAATTATTTATTCCTTTCATCTTAAGAAGTGTTTCTCCACAATTTTAGGCAATTTTTGGAAAATTGAATTTTTGATGGAAATTCGACAGGCGCAGACCTTACAAAAATAGTGAAATTTTTTTACTATCTTAAATTGTGCTAAGAAAATATTTTTTGGCTAAATTATTTACTCCTTTCATCAAAAGAAGTGTTTCTCCACAATTTTAGGCAATTTTTGGAAAATTGAATTTTTGACGGAAATTCGACAGGCGTGGACCTTACAAAAATAGTGAAAATTAGGTACTATCTTAAATTGTGCTAAGAAAATATTTTTTCTCTAAATTATTTATTCCTTTCATCAAAAGAAGTGTTTCTCTACAATTTTAGGCAATTTTTAGAAAATTGAATTTTTGATGGAAATTCGACAGGCACGACCCTTTCAAAAATATTGAAAATTAGGTACTATCTTAGATTGTGCTAAGAAAACATTTTTTGGCTTAATTATTTATTCCTTTCATCAAAAGAAGTGTTTCTCCACAATTTTAGGCAATTTTTGGAAAATTGAATTTTTGACGGAAATTCGACAGGCGCAAACCTTACTAAAATAGTGAAAATTAGGTACTATCTTAAATTATGCTAAGAAAATATTTTTTGCTAAATTATTTATTCCTTTCTTCAAAAGAAGTGTTTCTCCACAATTTTGGGCAATTTTCACATTATTGAATTTTTGACGTAAATTCGACAGGCGCGGACCTTACAAAAATACATGTATTGAAATTTTGTACTAACTGAAATTGTGCTAAGAAAATATTATTTGGCTAAATTATTTATTCCTTTCATCAAAAGAAGTGTTTCTCCACAATTTTGGGCAATTTTCAGAAAATTGAATTTTTGACGTAAATTCGACAGGCGCGGACCTTACAAAAATATTGAAATTTTTGTACTATCTGAAATTGTGCTAAGAAAATATTATTTGGCTAAATTATTTATTCCTTTCATCAAAAGAAGTGTTTCTCCACAATTTTAGGCAAGTTTTGGAAAATTGAATTTTTGACGGAAATTCGACAGGCACGGACCTAACAAAAATAGTGAAAATTAGGTACTATCTTAAATTGTGCTAAGAAAATATTTTTTGGCTAAATTATTTATTCCTTTCATCAAAAGAAGTGTTTCTCCACAATTTTAGGCAAGTTTTGGAAAATTGAATTTTTGACGGAAATTCGACAGGCACGGACCTAACAAAATAGTGAAAATTAGGTACTATCTTAAATTGTGCTAAGAAAATATTTTTTGGCTAAATTATTTATTCCTTTCATCAAAAGAAGTGTTTCTCCACAATTTTAGGCAATTTTTGGAAAATTGAATTTTTGACGGAAATTGGATTGGGGCGGACCTTACAAAAATAGTGAAAATTAGGGACTATCTTAAATTGTGCTAAGAAAATATTATTTCTCTAAATTATTTATTCCTTTCATCAAAAGAAGTGTTTCTCCACAATTTTAGGCAAATTTCGGAAAATTAAATTTTTGATGGAAATTCGACAGGCGCGACCCTTACAAAAATAGTGGAAATTAGGTACTATCTTAAATTGTTCTAAGAAAATATTTTTTGCTAAATTATTTATTCCTTTCATCAAAAGAAGTGTTTCTCCAGTATTTTAGGCAATTTTTGGAAAATTGAATTTTAGACGGAAATTCGACAGGCCCGAACCTAACAAAAATAGTGAAATTTAGGTACTATCTTAAATTGTGCTAAGAAAATATTATTTCTCTAAATTATTTATTCCTTTCATCAAAAGAAGTGTTTCTCCACAATTTTAGGCAATTTTTGGATAATTGAATTTTTGACGGAAATTTGACAGGCGCGGACCTTACAAAAATAGGGAAAACTAGGTACTATCTTAATTTGGGCTAAGAAAATATTTTTTGGCTAAATTATTTATTCCTTTCATCAAAAGAAGTGTTTCTCCACAATTTTAGGTAATTTTTGGAAAATTGAATTTTTGACGGAAATTCGACAGGTGTGGACCTTACAAAAATAGTGAAAATTAGGTACTATCTTAAATAGTGCTAAAAAATATTTTTTGGCTTAATTATTTATTCCTTTCATCTAAAGAAGTGTTTCTCCACAATTTTAGGCAATTTTTGGAAAATTGAATTTTTGACGGAAATTCGACAGGCGCAGACCTTACAAAAATAGTGAAAATTAGGTACTATCTTAATTTGTGCTAAGAAAATATTTTTTGGCTAAATTATTTATTCCTTTCATCAAAAGAAGTGTTACTCCACAATTTTAGGCAATTTTCGGAAATTGAATTTTTGACGAAAATTCGACAGGCGCGGACCTTACAAAAATAGTGAAAATTAGGTACTATCTTAAATTGTGCTAAAAAAATATTTTTTGGCTAAATTATTTATTCCTTTCATCAAAAGAACTGTTTCTCCACAATTTTAGGCAATTTTTAGAAAATTGAATTTTTGACGGAAATTCCACAGGCGCGGACCTTACAAAAATAGTGAAATTTTTTTACTATCTTAAATTGTGCTAAGAAAATATTTTTTGGCTAAATTATTTACTCCTTTCATCAAAAGAAGTGTTTCTCCACAATTTTAGGCAATTTTTGGAAAATTGAATTTTTGACGGAAATTCGACAGGCGTGGACCTTACAAAAATAGTGAAAATTAGGTACTATCTTAAATTGTGCTAAGAAAATATTTTTTCTCTAAATTATTTATTCCTTTCATCAAAAGAAGTGTTTCTCTACAATTTTAGGCAATTTTTAGAAAATTGAATTTTTGATGGAAATTCGACAGGCACGACCCTTACAAAAATATTGAAAATTAGGTACTATCTTAGATTGTGCTAAGAAAACATTTTTTGGCTTAATCATTTATTCTTTTCATCAAAAGAAGTGTTTCTCCACAATTTTAGGCAATTTTTGGAAAATTGAATTTTTGACGGAAATTTGACAGGCGCAGACCTTACAAAAATAGTGAAAATTAGGTACTATCTTAATTTGTGCTAAGAAAATATTTTTTGGCTAAATTATTTATTCCTTTCATCAAAAGAAGTGTTACTCCACAATTTTAGGCAATTTTTGGAAATTGAATTTTTGACGGAAATTCGCCAGGCGCGTACCTTACAAAAATAGTGAAAATTAGGTACTATCTTAAATTATGCTACGAAAATATTTTTTGCTAAATTATTTATTCCTTTCTTCAAAAGAAGTGTTTCTCCACAATTTTGGGCAATTTTTGGATAATTGAATTTTTGACGGAAATTTGACAGGCGCGGACCTTACAAAAATAGTGAAAACTAGGTACTATCTTAATTTGGGCTAAGAAAATATTATTTGGCTAAATTATTTATTCCTTTCATCAAAAGAAGTGTTTCTCCACAATTTTGGGCAATTTTCAGAAAATTGAATTTTTGACGTAAATTCGACAGGCGCGGACCTTACAAAAATATTGAAATTTTTGTACTATCTGAAATTGTGCTAAGAAAATATTATTTGGCTAAATTATTTATTCCTTTCATCAAAAGAAGTGTTTCTCCACAATTTTAGGCAATTTTTGGAAAATTGGATTTTTAACGGAAATTCGACAGGCGTGGACCTTACAAAAATAGTGAAAATTTGTTCTATCTTAAATTGTGCAAAGAAAATATTTTTTCTCTAAATTATTTATTCCTTTCATCAAAAGAAGTGTTTTTCCACAATTTTAGGCAATTTTTGGAAAATTGAATTTTTGACGGAAATTTGACAGGCACGGACCTAACAAAAAAAGTGAAAATTAGGTACTATCTTAAAATGTGCTAAGAAAATATTTTTTGGCTAAATTATTTATTCCTTTCATCAAAAGGAGTGTTTCTCCACAATTTTAGGCTTTTTTGGAAAATTGATTTTTGGACGAAAATTGGATTGTCGCGGACCTTACAAAAATAGTGAAAATTCGGTACTTTCATAAATTGTGCTAAGAAAAAAAATTTTTTGGCTAAATTATTTATTCCTTTCATCAAAAGAAGTGTTTCTCCACAATTTTAGGCAATTTTTGGAAAATTGAATTTTTGACGGAAATTCGACAGACGCATACCTTACAAAAATAGTGAAAATTAGGTTCTATCTTAATTTGTGCTAAGAAAATATTTTTTGGCTAAATTATTAAATCCTTTCATCAAAAGAAGTGTTTTTCCACAATTTTAGGCAATTTCTTGAAAATTGAATTTTTGACGGAAATTTGACAGGCGCGGACCTTACAAAAATATTGAAAATTAGGTACTATCTTAAATTGTGCTAAGAAAATATTTTTTCGCTAAATTATTTATTCCTTTCATCAAAAGAAGTGTTTCTCCACAATTTTAGGCAATTTTTGGAAAATTGAATTTTTGACCGGTATTCGACAGGGGCGAGCCTTACAAAAATGGTGAAAATTAGGTACTATCTTAAATTGTGCTAAGAAAATATTTTTTGGCTAAATTATTTATTCCTTTCATCATAAGAACTGTTTCTCCACAATTTTAGGCAATTTTTAGAAAATTGAATTTTTGACGGAAATTCGACAGGCGCGGACCTAACAAAAATAGTGAAATTTTTTTACTATCTTAAATTGTGCTAAGAAAATATTTTTTGGCTAAATTATTTATTCTTTTCATCAAAAGAAGTGTTTCTCCACAATTTTAGGCAATTTTTTGAAAATTGAATTTTTGACGGAAATTCGACAGGCACGACCCTTACAAAAATATTGAAAATTAGGTACTATCTTAGATTGTGCTAAGAAAACATTTTTTGGCTAAATTATTTATTCCTTTCATCTAAAGAAGTGTTTCTCCACAATTTTAGGCAATTTTTGGAAAATTGAATTTTTGACGGAAATTTGACAGGGGCGGACCTTACAAAAATAGTGAAAATTAGGTACTATCTTAATTTGGGCTAAGAAAATATTTTTTGGCTACATTATTTATTCCTTTCATCAAAAGAAGTGTTTCTCCACAATTTTAGGCAATTTTTGAAAAATTGAATTTTTAACGGAAATTCGACAGGCGTGGACCTTACAAAAATAGTGAAAACTAGGTACTATCTTAATTTGGGCTAAGAAAATATTATTTGGCTAAATTATTTATTCCTTTCATCAAAAGAAGTGTTTCTCCACAATTTTAGGTAATTTTTGGAAAATTGAATTTTTGACGGAAATTCGACAGGCGTGGACCTTACAAAAATAGTGAAAATTAGGTACTATCTTAAATTGTGCTAAAAAATATTTTTTGGCTTAATTATTTATTCCTTTCATCTTAAGAAGTGTTTCTCCACAATTTTAGGCAATTTTTGGAAAATTGAATTTTTGATGGAAATTCGACAGGCGCAGACCTTACAAAAATAGTGAAATTTTTTTACTATCTTAAATTGTGCTAAGAAAATATTTTTTGGCTAAATTATTTATTCCTTTCATCAAAAGAAGTGTTTCTCCACAATTTTAGGCAATTTTTGGAAAATTGAATTTTTGACGGAAATTCGACAGGCGTGGACCTTACAAAAATAGTGAAAATTAGGTACTATCTTTAATTGTGCTAAGAAAATATTTTTTCTCTAAATTATTTATTCCTTTCATCAAAAGAAGTGTTTCTCTACAATTTTAGGCAATTTTTAGAAAATTGAATTTTTGATGGAAATTCGACAGGCACGACCCTTTCAAAAATATTGAAAATTAGGTACTATCTTAGATTGTGCTAAGAAAACATTTTTTGGCTTAATTATTTATTCCTTTCATCAAAAGAAGTGTTTCTCCACAATTTTAGGCAATTTTTGGAAAATTGAATTTTTGACGGAAATTCGACAGGCGCAAACCTTACTAAAATAGTGAAAATTAGGTACTATCTTAAATTATGCTAAGAAAATATTTTTTGCTAAATTATTTATTCCTTTCTTCAAAAGAAGTGTTTCTCCACAATTTTGGGCAATTTTCAGAAAATTGAATTTTTGACGTAAATTCGACAGGCGCGGACCTTACAAAAATACATGTATTGAAATTTTGTACTATCTGAAATTGTGCTAAGAAAATATTATTTGGCTAAATTATTTATTCCTTTCATCAAAAGAAGTGTTTCTCCACAATTTTGGGCAATTTTCAGAAAATTGAATTTTTGACGTAAATTCGACAGGCGCGGACCTTACAAAAATATTGAAATTTTTGTACTATCTGAAATTGTGCTAAGAAAATATTATTTGGCTAAATTATTTATTCCTTTCATCAAAAGAAGTGTTTCTCCACAATTTTAGGCAAGTTTTGGAAAATTGAATTTTTGACGGAAATTCGACAGGCACGGACCTAACAAAAATAGTGAAAATTAGGTACTATCTTAAATTGTGCTAAGAAAATATTTTTTGGCTAAATTATTTATTCCTTTCATCAAAAGAAGTGTTTCTCCACAATTTTAGGCAAGTTTTGGAAAATTGAATTTTTGACGGAAATTCGACAGGCACGGACCTAACAAAATAGTGAAAATTAGGTACTATCTTAAATTGTGCTAAGAAAATATTTTTTGGCTAAATTATTTATTCCTTTCATCAAAAGAAGTGTTTCTCCACAATTTTAGGCAATTTTTGGAAAATTGAATTTTTGACGGAAATTGGATTGGGGCGGACCTTACAAAAATAGTGAAAATTAGGGACTATCTTAAATTGTGCTAAGAAAATATTATTTCTCTAAATTATTTATTCCTTTCATCAAAAGAAGTGTTTCTCCACAATTTTAGGCAAATTTCGGAAAATTAAATTTTTGATGGAAATTCGACAGGCGCGACCCTTACAAAAATAGTGGAAATTAGGTACTATCTTAAATTGTTCTAAGAAAATATTTTTTGCTAAATTATTTATTCCTTTCATCAAAAGAAGTGTTTCTCCAGTATTTTAGGCAATTTTTGGAAAATTGAATTTTAGACGGAAATTCGACAGGCCCGAACCTAACAAAAATAGTGAAATTTAGGTACTATCTTAAATTGTGCTAAGAAAATATTATTTCTCTAAATTATTTATTCCTTTCATCAAAAGAAGTGTTTCTCCACAATTTTAGGCAATTTTTGGATAATTGAATTTTTGACGGAAATTTGACAGGCGCGGACCTTACAAAAATAGGGAAAACTAGGTACTATCTTAATTTGGGCTAAGAAAATATTTTTTGGCTAAATTATTTATTCCTTTCATCAAAAGAAGTGTTTCTCCACAATTTTAGGTAATTTTTGGAAAATTGAATTTTTGACGGAAATTCGACAGGTGTGGACCTTACAAAAATAGTGAAAATTAGGTACTATCTTAAATAGTGCTAAAAAATATTTTTTGGCTTAATTATTTATTCCTTTCATCTAAAGAAGTGTTTCTCCACAATTTTAGGCAATTTTTGGAAAATTGAATTTTTGACGGAAATTCGACAGGCGCAGACCTTACAAAAATAGTGAAAATTAGGTACTATCTTAATTTGTGCTAAGAAAATATTTTTTGGCTAAATTATTTATTCCTTTCATCAAAAGAAGTGTTACTCCACAATTTTAGGCAATTTTCGGAAATTGAATTTTTGACGAAAATTCGACAGGCGCGGACCTTACAAAAATAGTGAAAATTAGGTACTATCTTAAATTGTGCTAAAAAAATATTTTTTGGCTAAATTATTTATTCCTTTCATCAAAAGAACTGTTTCTCCACAATTTTAGGCAATTTTTAGAAAATTGAATTTTTGACGGAAATTCCACAGGCGCGGACCTTACAAAAATAGTGAAATTTTTTTACTATCTTAAATTGTGCTAAGAAAATATTTTTTGGCTAAATTATTTACTCCTTTCATCAAAAGAAGTGTTTCTCCACAATTTTAGGCAATTTTTGGAAAATTGAATTTTTGACGGAAATTCGACAGGCGTGGACCTTACAAAAATAGTGAAAATTAGGTACTATCTTAAATTGTGCTAAGAAAATATTTTTTCTCTAAATTATTTATTCCTTTCATCAAAAGAAGTGTTTCTCTACAATTTTAGGCAATTTTTAGAAAATTGAATTTTTGATGGAAATTCGACAGGCACGACCCTTACAAAAATATTGAAAATTAGGTACTATCTTAGATTGTGCTAAGAAAACATTTTTTGGCTTAATCATTTATTCTTTTCATCAAAAGAAGTGTTTCTCCACAATTTTAGGCAATTTTTGGAAAATTGAATTTTTGACGGAAATTTGACAGGCGCAGACCTTACAAAAATAGTGAAAATTAGGTACTATCTTAATTTGTGCTAAGAAAATATTTTTTGGCTAAATTATTTATTCCTTTCATCAAAAGAAGTGTTACTCCACAATTTTAGGCAATTTTTGGAAATTGAATTTTTGACGGAAATTCGCCAGGCGCGTACCTTACAAAAATAGTGAAAATTAGGTACTATCTTAAATTATGCTACGAAAATATTTTTTGCTAAATTATTTATTCCTTTCTTCAAAAGAAGTGTTTCTCCACAATTTTGGGCAATTTTTGGATAATTGAATTTTTGACGGAAATTTGACAGGCGCGGACCTTACAAAAATAGTGAAAACTAGGTACTATCTTAATTTGGGCTAAGAAAATATTATTTGGCTAAATTATTTATTCCTTTCATCAAAAGAAGTGTTTCTCCACAATTTTGGGCAATTTTTAGAAAATTGAATTTTTGACGTAAATTCGACAGGCGCGGACCTTACAAAAATATTGAAATTTTTGTACTATCTGAAATTGTGCTAAGAAAATATTATTTGGCTAAATTATTTATTCCTTTCATCAAAAGAAGTGTTTCTCCACAATTTTAGGCAATTTTTGGAAAATTGGATTTTTAACGGAAATTCGACAGGCGTGGACCTTACAAAAATAGTGAAAATTTGTTCTATCTTAAATTGTGCAAAGAAAATATTTTTTCTCTAAATTATTTATTCCTTTCATCAAAAGAAGTGTTTTTCCACAATTTTAGGCAATTTTTGGAAAATTGAATTTTTGACGGAAATTTGTCAGGCACGGACCTAACAAAAAAAGTGAAAATTAGGTACTATCTTAAAATGTGCTAAGAAAATATTTTTTGGCTAAATTATTTATTCCTTTCATCAAAAGGAGTGTTTCTCCACAATTTTAGGCTTTTTTGGAAAATTGATTTTTGGACGAAAATTGGATTGTCGCGGACCTTACAAAAATAGTGAAAATTCGGTACTTTCATAAATTGTGCTAAGAAAAAAAATTTTTTGGCTAAATTATTTATTCCTTTCATCAAAAGAAGTGTTTCTCCACAATTTTAGGCAATTTTTGGAAAATTGAATTTTTGACGGAAATTCGACAGACGCATACCTTACAAAAATAGTGAAAATTAGGTTCTATCTTAATTTGTGCTAAGAAAATATTTTTTGGCTAAATTATTAAATCCTTTCATCAAAAGAAGTGTTTTTCCACAATTTTAGGCAATTTCTTGAAAATTGAATTTTTGACGGAAATTTGACAGGCGCGGACCTTACAAAAATATTGAAAATTAGGTACTATCTTAAATTGTGCTAAGAAAATATTTTTTCGCTAAATTATTTATTCCTTTCATCAAAAGAAGTGTTTCTCCACAATTTTAGGCAATTTTTGGAAAATTGAATTTTTGACCGGTATTCGACAGGGGCGATCCTTACAAAAATGGTGAAAATTAGGTACTATCTTAAATTGTGCTAAGAAAATATTTTTTGGCTAAATTATTTATTCCTTTCATCATAAGAACTGTTTCTCCACAATTTTAGGCAATTTTTAGAAAATTGAATTTTTGACGGAAATTCGACAGGCGCGGACCTAACAAAAATAGTGAAATTTTTTTACTATCTTAAATTGTGCTAAGAAAATATTTTTTGGCTAAATTATTTATTCTTTTCATCAAAAGAAGTGTTTCTCCACAATTTTAGGCAATTTTTTGAAAATTGAATTTTTGACGGAAATTCGACAGGCACGACCCTTACAAAAATATTGAAAATTAGGTACTATCTTAGATTGTGCTAAGAAAACATTTTTTGGCTAAATTATTTATTCCTTTCATCTAAAGAAGTGTTTCTCCACAATTTTAGGCAATTTTTGGAAAATTGAATTTTTGACGGAAATTTGACAGGGGCGGACCTTACAAAAATAGTGAAAATTAGGTACTATCTTAATTTGGGCTAAGAAAATAATTTTTGGCTACATTATTTATTCCTTTCATCAAAAGAAGTGTTTCTCCACAATTTTAGGCAATTTTTGAAAAATTGAATTTTTAACGGAAATTCGACAGGCGTGGACCTTACAAAAATAGTGAAAATTTGGTACTATCTTAAATTGTGCAAAGAAAATATTTTTTCTCTAAATTATTTATTCCTTTCATCAAAAGAAGTGTTTCTCCACATTTTTAGCAAGTTTTGGAAAATTGAATTTTTGACGGAAATTCGACAGGCGCGGACCTTACAAAAATAGTGAAAATTAGGTACTATCTTAAATTGTGCTAAGAAAATATTTTTTGGCTAAATTATTTATTCCTTTCATCAAAAGAACTGTTTCTCCACAATTTTAGGCTTTTTTGGAAAGTTGATTTTTTGACGAAAATTGGATTGGCGCGGACCTTACAAAAATAATGAAAATTAGGTACTTTCTTAAATTGTGCTAAGAAAAAAAATTTTTGGCTAAATTATTTATTCCTTTCATCAAAAGAAGTGTTTCTCCACAATTTTAGGCAATTTTTGGAAAATTGAATTTTTGACCGGTATTCGACAGGGGCGAGCCTTACAAAAATGGTGAAAATTAGGTACTATCTTAAATTGTGCTAAGAAAATATTTTTTGGCTAAATTATTTATTCCTTTCATCATAAGAACTGTTTCTCCACAATTTTAGGCAATTTTTAGAAAATTGAATTTTTGACGTGCATTCGACAGGCGTGGACCTAACAAAAATAGTGAAATTTTTTTACTATCTTAAATTGTGCTAAGAAAATATTTTTTGGCTAAATTATTTATTCCTTTCATCAAAAGAACTGTTTCTCCACAATTTTAGGCAATTTTTAGAAAATTGAATTTTTGACGGAAATTCCACAGGCGCGGACCTTACAAAAATAGTGAAATTTTTTTACTATCTTAAATTGTGCTAAGAAAATATTTTTTGGCTAAATTATTTACTCCTTTCATCAAAAGAAGTGTTTCTCCACAATTTTAGGCAATTTTTGGAAAATTGAATTTTTGACGGAAATTCGACAGACGCGGACCTTACAAAAATAGTGAAAATTAGGTACTATCTTAAATTGTGCTAAGAAAATATTTTTTCTCTAAATTATTTATTCCTTTCATCAAAAGAAGTGTTTCTCTACAATTTTAGGCAATTTTTAGAAATTTGAATTTTTGATGGAAATTCGACAGGCACGACCCTTACAAAAATATTGAAAATTAGGTACTATCTTAGATTGTGCTAAGAAAACATTTTTTGGCTTAATCATTTATTCCTTTCATCAAAAGAAGTGTTTCTCCACAATTTTAGGCAATTTTTGGAAAATTGAATTTTTGACGGAAATTCGACAGGCGCAAACCTTACAAAAATAGTGAAAATTAGGTACTATCTTAATTTGTGCTAAGAAAATATTTTTTGGCTAAATTATTTATTCCTTTCATCAAAAGAAGTGTTACTCCACAATTTTAGGCAATTTTTGGAAATTGAATTTTTGACGGAAATTCGCCAGGTGCGTACCTTACAAAAATAGTGAAAATTAGGTACTATCTTAAATTATGCTAAGAAAATATTTTTTGCTAAATTATTTATTCCTTTCTTCAAAAGAAGTGTTTCTCCACAATTTTGGGCAATTTTCATAAAATTGAATTTTTGACGTAAATTCGACAGGCGGGACCTTACAAAAATATTGAAATTTTGTACTATCTGAAATTGTGCTAAGAAAATATTATTTGGCTAAATTATTTATTCCTTTCATCAAAAGAAGTGTTTCTCCACAATTTTGGGCAATTTTCAGAAAATTGAATTTTTGACGTAAATTCGACAGGCGCGGACCTTACAAAAATATTGAAATTTTTGTACTATCTGAAATTGTGCTAAGAAAATATTATTTGGCTAAATTATTTATTCCTTTCATCAAAAGAAGTGTTTCTCCACAATTTTAGGCAATTTTTGGAAAATTGAATTTTTGACGGAAATTGGATTGGGGCGGACCTTACAAAAATAGTGAAAATTAGGTACTATCTTAAATTGTGCTAAGAAAATATTTTTTCTCTAAATTATTTATTCCTTTCATCAAAAGAAGTGTTTCTCCACAATTTTAGGCAAGTTTTGGAAAATTGAATTTTAGACGGAAATTCGACAGGCACGGACCTAACAAAAATAGTGAAAATTAGGTACTATCTTAAATTGTGCTAAGAAAATATTTTTTGGCTAAATTATTTATTCCTTTCATCAAAAGAAGTGTTTCTCCACAATTTTAGGCAATTTTTGGAAAATTGAATTTTTGACGGAAATTCGACAGGCACGGACCTTACAAAATAGTGAAAATTAGGTACTATCTTAAATTGTGCTAAGAAAATATTTTTTGGCTAAATTATTTATTCCTTTCATCAAAAGAAGTGTTTCTCCACAATTTTAGGCAATTTTTGGAAAATTGAATTTTTGACGGAAATTGGATTGGGGCGGACCTTACAAAAATAGTGAAAATTAGGGACTATCTTAAATTGTGCTAAGAAAATATTATTTCTCTAATTTATTTATTCCTTTCATCAAAAGAAGTGTTTCTCCACAATTTTAGGCAAATTTCAGAAAATTAAATTTTTGATGGAAATTCGACAGGCGCGACCCTTACAAAAATAGTGGAAATTAGGTACTATCTTAAATTGTTCTAAGAAAATATTTTTTGCTAAATTATTTATTCCTTTCATCAAAAGAAGTGTTTCTCCACAATTTTAGGCAATTTTTGGAAAATTGAATTTTTGACGGAAATTGACTTGGGGCGGACCTTACAAAAATAGTGAAAATTAGGGACTATCTTAAATTGTGCTAAGAAAATATTATTTCTCTAAATTATTTATTCCTTTCATCAAAAGAAGTGTTTCTCCACAATTTTAGGCAAATTTCGGAAAATTAAATTTTTGATGGAAATTCGACAGGCGCGACCCTTACAAAAATAGTGGAAATTAGGTACTATCTTAAATTGTGCTAAGAAAATATTATTTCTCTAAATTATTTATTCCTTTCATCAAAAGAAGTGTTTCTCCAGTATTTAAGGCAATTTTTGGAAAATTGAATTTTAGACGGAAATTCGACAGGCCCGAACCTAACAAAAATAGTGAAATTTAGGTACTATCTTAAATTGTGCTAAGAAAATATTTTTTGGCTAAATTATTTATTCCTTTCATCAAAAGAACTGTTTCTCCACAATTTTAGGCAATTTTTAGAAAATTGAATTTTTGACGGAAATTCCACAGGCGCGGACCTTACAAAAATAGTGAAATTTTTTTACTATCTTAAATTGTGCTAAGAAAATATTTTTTGGCTAAATTATTTACTCCTTTCATCAAAAGAAGTGTTTCTCCACAATTTTAGGCAATTTTTGGAAAATTGAATTTTTGACGGAAATTCGACAGACGCGGACCTTACAAAAATAGTGAAAATTAGGTACTATCTTAAATTGTGCTAAGAAAATATTTTTTCTCTAAATTATTAATTCCTTTCATCAAAAGAAGTGTTTCTCTACAATTTTAGGCAATTTTTAGAAATTTGAATTTTTGATGGAAATTCGACAGGCACGACCCTTACAAAAATATTGAAAATTAGGTACTATCTTAGATTGTGCTAAGAAAACATTTTTTGGCTTAATCATTTATTCCTTTCATCAAAAGAAGTGTTTCTCCACAATTTTAGGCAATTTTTGGAAAATTGAATTTTTGACGGAAATTCGACAGGCGCAAACCTTACAAAAATAGTGAAAATTAGGTACTATCTTAATTTGTGCTAAGAAAATATTTTTTGGCTAAATTATTTATTCCTTTCATCAAAAGAAGTGTTACTCCACAATTTTAGGCAATTTTTGGAAATTGAATTTTTGACGGAAATTCGCCAGGTGCGTACCTTACAAAAATAGTGAAAATTAGGTACTATCTTAAATTATGCTAAGAAAATATTTTTTGCTAAATTATTTATTCCTTTCTTCAAAAGAAGTGTTTCTCCACAATTTTGGGCAATTTTCATAAAATTGAATTTTTGACGTAAATTCGACAGGCGGGACCTTACAAAAATATTGAAATTTTGTACTATCTGAAATTGTGCTAAGAAAATATTATTTGGCTAAATTATTTATTCCTTTCATCAAAAGAAGTGTTTCTCCACAATTTTGGGCAATTTTCAGAAAATTGAATTTTTGACGTAAATTCGACAGGCGCGGACCCTACAAAAATATTGAAATTTTTGTACTATCTGAAATTGTGCTAAGAAAATATTATTTGGCTAAATTATTTATTCCTTTCATCAAAAGAAGTGTTTCTCCACAATTTTAGGCAATTTTTGGAAAATTGAATTTTTGACGGAAATTGGATTGGGGCGGACCTTACAAAAATAGTGAAAATTAGGTACTATCTTAAATTGTGCAAAGAAAATATTTTTTCTCTAAATTATTTATTCCTTTCATCAAAAGAAGTGTTTCTCCACAATTTTAGGCAAGTTTTGGAAAATTGAATTTTAGACGGAAATTCGACAGGCACGGACCTAACAAAAATAGTGAAAATTAGGTACTATCTTAAATTGTGCTAAGAAAATATTTTTTGGCTAAATTATTTATTCCTTTCATCATAAGAACTGTTTCTCCACAATTTTAGGCAATTTTTAGAAAATTGAATTTTTGACGTGCATTCGACAGGCGCGGACCTAACAAAAATAGTGAAATTTTTTTACTATCTTAAATTGTGCTAAGAAAATATTTTTTGGCTAAATTATTTATTCTTTTCATCAAAAGAAGTGTTTCTCCACAATTTTAGGCAATTTTTTGAAAATTGAATTTTTGACGGAAATTCGACAGGCACGACCCTTACAAAAATATTGAAAATTAGGTACTATCTTAGATTGTGCTAAGAAAACATTTTTTGGCTAAATTATTTATTCCTTTCATCTAAAGAAGTGTTTCTCCACAATTTTAGGCAATTTTTCGAAAATTGAATTTTTGACGGAAATTTGACAGGCGCGGACCTTACAAAAATAGTGAAAATTAGGTACTATCTTAATTTGGGCTAAGAAAATATTTTTTGGCTACATTATTTATTCCTTTCATCAAAAGAAGTGTTTCTCCACAATTTTAGGCAATTTTTGAAAAATTGAATTTTTAACGGAAATTCGACAGGCGTGGACCTTACAAAAATAGTGAAAATTTGGTACTATCTTAAATTGTGCAAAGAAAATATTTTTTCTCTAAATTATTTATTCCTTTCATCAAAAGAAGTGTTTCTCCACATTTTTAGCAAGATTTGGAAAATTGAATTTTTGACGGAAATTCGACAGGCGCGGACCTTACAAAAATAGTGAAAATTAGATACTATCTTAAATTGTGCTAAGAAAATATTTTTTGGCTAAATTATTTATTCCTTTCATCAAAAGAACTGTTTCTCCACAATTTTAGGCTTTTTTGGAAAGTTGATTTTTTGACGAAAATTGGATTGGCGCGGACCTTACAAAAATAATGAAAATTAGGTACTTTCTTAAATTGTGCTAAGAAAAAAAATTTTTGGCTAAATTATTTATTCCTTTCATCAAAAGAAGTGTTTCTCCACAATTTTAGGCAATTTTTGGAAAATTGAATTTTTGACGGAAATTCGACAGACGCGGACCTTACAAAAATAGTGTAAATTAGGTTCTATCTTAATTTGTGCTAAGAAAATATTTTTTGGCTAAATTATTTATTCCTTTCATCAAAAGAAGTGTTTTTCCACAATTTTAGGCAATTTCTGGAAAATTGAATTTTTGACGGAAATTTGACAGGCGCGGACCTTACAAAAATATTGAAAATTAGGTACTATCTTAAATTGTGCTAAAAAAATATTTTTTGGCTAAATTATTTATTCCTTTCATCAAAAGAACTGTTTCTCCACAATTTTAGGCAATTTTTAGAAAATTGAATTTTTGACGGAAATTCCACAGGCGCGGACCTTACAAAAATAGTGAAATTTTTTTACTATCTTAAATTGTGCTAAGAAAATATTTTTTGGCTAAATTATTTACTCCTTTCATCAAAAGAAGTGTTTCTCCACAATTTTAGGCAATTTTTGGAAAATTGAATTTTTGACGGAAATTCGACAGGCGTGGACCTTACAAAAATAGTGAAAATTAGGTACTATCTTAAATTATGCTAAGAAAATATTTTTTGCTAAATTATTTATTCCTTTCTTCAAAAGAAGTGTTTCTCCACAATATTGGGCAATTTTCAGAAAATTGAATTTTTGACGTAAATTCGACAGGCGCGGACCTTACAAAAATATTGAAATTTTGTACTATCTGAAATTGTGCTAAGAAAATATTATTTGGCTAAATTATTTATTCCTTTCATCAAAAGAAGTGTTTCTCCACAATTTTGGGCAATTTTCAGAAAATTGAATTTTTGACGTAAATTCGACAGGCGCGGACCTTACAAAAATATTGAAAATTTTGTACTATCTGAAATTGTGCTAAGAAAATATTATTTGGCTAAATTATTTATTCCTTTCATCAAAAGAAGTGTTTCTCCACAATTTTAGGCAATTTTTGGAAAATTGGATTTTTAACGGAAATTCGACAGGCGTGGATCTTACAAAAATAGTGAAAATTTGGTACTATCTTAAATTGTGCTAAGAAAATATTTTTTGGCTAAATTATTTATTCCTTTCATCAAAAGAACTGTTTCTCCACAATTTTAGGCAATTTTTAGAAAATTGAATTTTTGACGGAAATTCCACAGGCGCGGACCTTACAAAAATAGTGAAATTTTTTTACTATCTTAAATTGTGCTAAGAAAATATTTTTTGGCTAAATTATTTACTCCTTTCATCAAAAGAAGTGTTTCTCCACAATTTTAGGCAATTTTTGGAAAATTGAATTTTTGACGGAAATTCGACAGACGCGGACCTTACAAAAATAGTGAAAATTAGGTACTATCTTAAATTGTGCTAAGAAAATATTTTTTCTCTAAATTATTTATTCCTTTCATCAAAAGAAGTGTTTCTCTACAATTTTAGGCAATTTTTAGAAATTTGAATTTTTGATGGAAATTCGACAGGCACGACCCTTACAAAAATATTGAAAATTAGGTACTATCTTAGATTGTGCTAAGAAAACATTTTTTGGCTTAATCATTTATTCCTTTCATCAAAAGAAGTGTTTCTCCACAATTTTAGGCAATTTTTGGAAAATTGAATTTTTGACGGAAATTCGACAGGCGCAAACCTTACAAAAATAGTGAAAATTAGGTACTATCTTAATTTGTGCTAAGAAAATATTTTTTGGCTAAATTATTTATTCCTTTCATCAAAAGAAGTGTTACTCCACAATTTTAGGCAATTTTTGGAAATTGAATTTTTGACGGAAATTCGCCAGGTGCGTACCTTACAAAAATAGTGAAAATTAGGTACTATCTTAAATTATGCTAAGAAAATATTTTTTGCTAAATTATTTATTCCTTTCTTCAAAAGAAGTGTTTCTCCACAATTTTGGGCAATTTTCATAAAATTGAATTTTTGACGTAAATTCGACAGGCGGGACCTTACAAAAATATTGAAATTTTGTACTATCTGAAATTGTGCTAAGAAAATATTATTTGGCTAAATTATTTATTCCTTTCATCAAAAGAAGTGTTTCTCCACAATTTTGGGCAATTTTCAGAAAATTGAATTTTTGACGTAAATTCGACAGGCGCGGACCTTACAAAAATATTGAAATTTTTGTACTATCTGAAATTGTGCTAAGAAAATATTATTTGGCTAAATTATTTATTCCTTTCATCAAAAGAAGTGTTTCTCCACAATTTTAGGCAATTTTTGGAAAATTGAATTTTTGACGGAAATTGGATTGGGGCGGACCTTACAAAAATAGTGAAAATTAGGTGCTATCTTAAATTGTGCAAAGAAAATATTTTTTCTCTAAATTATTTATTCCTTTCATCAAAAGAAGTGTTTCTCCACAATTTTAGGCAAGTTTTGGAAAATTGAATTTTAGACGGAAATTCGACAGGCACGGACCTAACAAAAATAGTGAAAATTAGGTACTATCTTAAATTGTGCTAAGAAAATATTTTTTGGCTAAATTATTTATTCCTTTCATCAAAAGAAGTGTTTCTCCACAATTTTAGGCAATTTTTGGAAAATTGAATTTTTGACGGAAATTCGACAGGCACGGACCTAACAAAATAGTGAAAATTAGGTACTATCTTAAATTGTGCTAAGAAAATATTTTTTGGCTAAATTATTTATTCCTTTCATCAAAAGAAGTGTTTCTCCACAATTTTAGGCAATTTTTGGAAAATTGAATTTTTGACGGAAATTGGATTGGGGCGGACCTTACAAAAATAGTGAAAATTAGGGACTATCTTAAATTGTGCTAAGAAAATATTATTTCTCTAAATTATTTATTCCTTTCATCAAAAGAAGTGTTTCTCCACAATTTTAGGCAAATTTCGGAAAATTAAATTTTTGATGGAAATTCGACAGGCGCGACCCTTACAAAAATAGTGGAAATTAGGTACTATCTTAAATTGTTCTAAGAAAATATTTTTTGCTAAATTATTTATTCCTTTCATCAAAAGAAGTGTTTCTCCACAATTTTAGGCAATTTTTGGAAAATTGAATTTTTGACGGAAATTGACTTGGGGCGGACCTTACAAAAATAGTGAAAATTAGGGACTATCTTAAATTGTGCTAAGAAAATATTATTTCTCTAAATTATTTATTCCTTTCATCAAAAGAAGTGTTTCTCCACAATTTTAGGCAAATTTCGGAAAATTAAATTTTTGATGGAAATTCGACAGGCGCGACCCTTACAAAAATAGTGGAAATTAGGTACTATCTTAAATTGTGCTAAGAAAATATTATTTCTCTAAATTATTTATTCCTTTCATCAAAAGAAGTGTTTCTCCAGTATTTAAGGCAATTTTTGGAAAATTGAATTTTAGACGGAAATTCGACAGGCCCGAACCTAACAAAAATAGTGAAATTTAGGTACTATCTTAAATTGTGCTAAGAAAATATTATTTCTCTAAATTATTTATTCCTTTCATCAAAAGAAGTGTTTCTCCACAATTTTAGGCAATTTTTGGATAATTGAATTTTTGACGGAAATTTGACAGGCGCGGACCTTACAAAAATAGTGAAAACTACGTACTATCTTAATTTGGGCTAAGAAAATATTTTTTGGCTAAATTATTTATTCCTTTCATCAAAAGAAGTGTTTCTCCACAATTTTAGGTAATTTTTGGAAAATTGAATTTTTGACGGAAATTCGACAGGTGTGGACCTTACAAAAATAGTGAAAATTAGGTACTATCTTAAATAGTGCTAAAAAATATTTTTTGGCTTAATTATTTATTCCTTTCATCTAAAGAAGTGTTTCTCCACAATTTTAGGCAATTTTTGGAAAATTGAATTTTTGACGGAAATTCGACAGGCGCAGACCTTACAAAAATAGTGAAAATTAGGTACTATCTTAATTTGTGCTAAGAAAATATTTTTTGGCTAAATTATTTATTCCTTTCATCAAAAGAAGTGTTACTCCACAATTTTAGGCAATTTTCGGAAATTGAATTTTTGACGGAAATTCGACAGGCGCGGACCTTACAAAAATATTGAAAATAAGGTACTATCTTAAATTGTGCTAAAAAAATATTTTTTGGCTAAATTATTTATTCCTTTCATCAAAAGAAGTGTTTCTCCACAATTTTAGGCAATTTTTGGAAAATTGGATTTTTAACGGAAATTCGACAGGCGTGGACCTTACAAAAATAGTGAAAATTTGTTCTATTTTAAATTGTGCTAAGAAAATATTTTTTCTCTATATTATTTATTCCTTTCATCAAAAGAAGTGTTTCTCCACAATTTTAGGCAATTTTTGGAAAATTGAATTTTAGACGGAAATTCGACAGGCCCGAACCTAACAAAAATAGTGAAATTTAGGTACTATCTTAAATTGTGCTAAGAAAATATTATTTCTCTAAATTATTTATTCCTTTCATCAAAAGAAGTGTTTCTCCACAATTTTAGGCAATTTTTGGAAAATTGAATTTTTGACGGAAATTCGACAGACGCGGACCTTACAAAAATAGTGAAAATTAGGTTCTATCTTAATTTGTGCTAAGAAAATATTTTTTGGCTAAATTATTTACTCCTTTCATCAAAAGAAGTGTTTTTCCACAATTTTAGGCAATTTCTGGAAAATTGAATTTTTGACGGAAATTTGACAGGCGCAGACCTTACAAAAATATTGAAAATTAGGTACTATCTTAAATTGTGCTAAGAAAATATTTTTTCGCTAAATTATTTATTCCTTTCATCAAAAGAAGTGTTTCTCCACAATTTTAGGCAATTTTTGGAAAATTGAATTTTTGACCGGTATTCGACAGGGGCGAGCCTTACAAAAATGGTGAAAATTAGGTACTATCTTAAATTGTGCTAAGAAAATATTTTTTGGCTAAATTATTTATTCCTTTCATCATAAGAACTGTTTCTCCACAATTTTAGGCAATTTTTAGAAAATTGAATTTTTGACGTGCATTCGACAGGCGCGGACCTAACAAAAATAGTGAAATTTTTTTACTATCTTAAATTGTGCTAAGAAAATATTTTTTGGCTAAATTATTTATTCTTTTCATCAAAAGAAGTGTTTCTCCACAATTTTAGGCAATTTTTTGAAAATTGAATTTTTGACGGAAATTCGACAGGCACGACCCTTACAAAAATATTGAAAATTAGGTACTATCTTAGATTGTGCTAAGAAAACATTTTTTGGCTAAATTATTTATTCCTTTCATCTTAAGAAGTGTTTCTCCACAATTTTAGGCAATTTTTCGAAAATTGAATTTTTGACGGAAATTTGACAGGCGCGGACCTTACAAAAATAGTGAAAATTAGGTACTATCTTAATTTGGGCTAAGAAAATATTTTTTGGCTACATTATTTATTCCTTTCATCAAAAGAAGTGTTTCTCCACAATTTTAGGCAATTTTTGAAAAATTGAATTTTTAACGGAAATTCGACAGGCGTGGACCTTACAAAAATAGTGAAAATTTGGTACTATCTTAAATTGTGCAAAGAAAATATTTTTTCTCTAAATTATTTATTCCTTTCATCAAAAGAAGTGTTTCTCCACATTTTTAGCAAGTTTTGGAAAATTGAATTTTTGACGGAAATTCGACAGGCGCGGACCTTACAAAAATAGTGAAAATTAGATACTATCTTAAATTGTGCTAAGAAAATATTTTTTGGCTAAATTATTTATTCCTTTCATCAAAAGAACTGTTTCTCCACAATTTTAGGCTTTTTTGGAAAGTTGATTTTTTGACGAAAATTGGATTGGCGCGGACCTTACAAAAATAATGAAAATTAGGTACTTTCTTAAATTGTGCTAAGAAAAAAAATTTTTGGCTAAATTATTTATTCCTTTCATCAAAAGAAGTGTTTCTCCACAATTTTAGGCAATTTTTGGAAAATTGAATTTTTGACGGAAATTCGACAGACGCGGACCTTACAAAAATAGTGTAAATTAGGTTCTATCTTAATTTGTGCTAAGAAAATATTTTTTGGCTAAATTATTTATTCCTTTCATCAAAAGAAGTGTTTTTCCACAATTTTAGGCAATTTCTGGAAAATTGAATTTTTGACGGAAATTTGACAGGCGCGGACCTTACAAAAATATTGAAAATTAGGTACTATCTTAAATTGTGCTAAAAAAATATTTTTTGGCTAAATTATTTATTCCTTTCATCAAAAGAACTGTTTCTCCACAATTTTAGGCAATTTTTAGAAAATTGAATTTTTGACGGAAATTCCACAGGCGCGGACCTTACAAAAATAGTGAAATTTTTTTACTATCTTAAATTGTGCTAAGAAAATATTTTTTGGCTAAATTATTTACTCCTTTCATCAAAAGAAGTGTTTCTCCACAATTTTAGGCATTTTTTGGAAAATTGAATTTTTGACGGAAATTCGACAGGCGTGGACCTTACAAAAATAGTGAAAATTAGGTACTATCTTAAATTATGCTAAGAAAATATTTTTTGCTAAATTATTTATTCCTTTCTTCAAAAGAAGTGTTTCTCCACAATTTTGGGCAATTTTCAGAAAATTGAATTTTTGACATAAATTCGACAGGCGCGGACCTTACAAAAATATTGAAATTTTGTACTATCTGAAATTGTGCTAAGAAAATATTATTTGGCTAAATTATTTATTCCTTTCATCAAAAGAAGTGTTTCTCCACAATTTTGGGCAATTTTCAGAAAATTGAATTTTTGACGTAAATTCGACAGGCCAGACCTAACAAAAATAGTGAAAATTAGGTACTATCTTAAATTGTGCTAAGAAAATATTTTTTGGCTAAATTATTTATTCCTTTCATCAAAAGAAGTGTTTCTCCACAATTTTAGGCAATTTTTGGAAAATTGAATTTTTGACGGAAATTCGACAGGCGTGGACCTTACAAAAATAGTGAAAATTAGGTACTATCTTAAATTGTGCTAAGAAAATATTTTTTCTCTAAATTATTTATTCCTTTCATCAAAAGAAGTGTTTCTCTACAATTTTAGGCAATTTTTAGAAAATTGAATTTTTGACGGAAATTCGACAGGCACGACCCTTACAAAAATATTGAAAATTAGGTACTATCTTAGATTGTGCTAAGAAAACATTTTTTGGCTTAATCATTTATTCCTTTCATCAAAAGAAGTGTTTCTCCACAATTTTAGGCGATTTTTGGAAAATTGAATTTTTGACGGAAATTCGACAGGCGCAAACCTTACAAAAATAGTGAAAATTAGGTACTATCTTAATTTGTGCTAAGAAAATATTTTTTGGCTAAATTATTTATTCCTTTCATCAAGGAAGTGTTACTCCACAATTTTAGGCAATTTTTGGAAATTGAATTTTTTTACGGAAATTCGCCAGGTGCGTACCTTACAAAAATAGTGAAAATTAGGTACTATCTTAAATTATGCTAAGAAAATATTTTTTGCTAAATTATTTATTCCTTTCTTCAAAAGAAGTGTTTCTCCACAATTTTGGGCAATTTTCAGAAAATTGAATTTTTGACGTAAATTCGACAGACGCGGACCTTACAAAAATATTGAAATTTTGTACTATCTGAAATTGTGCTAAGAAAATATTATTTGGCTAAATTATTTATTCCTTTCATCAAAAGAAGTGTTTCTCCACAATTTTGGGCAATTTTCAGAAAATTGAATTTTTGACGTAAATTCGACAGGCGCGGACCTTACAAAAATATTGAAATTTTTGTACTATCTGAAATTGTGCTAAGAAAATATTATTTGGCTAAATTATTTATTCCTTTCAACAAAAGAAGTGTTTCTCCACAATTTTAGGCAATTTTTGGAAAATTGGATTTTTAACGGAAATTCGACAGGTGTGGACCTTACAAAAATAGTGAAAATTTGGTACTATCTTAAATTGTGCAAAGAAAATATTTTTTCTCTAAATTATTTATTCCTTTCATCAAAAGAAGTGTTTCTCCACAATTTTAGGCAAGTTTTGGAAAATTGAATTTTTGACGGAAATTCGACAGGCACGGACCTAACAAAAATAGTGAAAATTAGGTACTATCTTAAATTGTGCTAAGAAAATATTTTTTGGCTAAATTATTTATTCCTTTCATCAAAAGAAGTGTTTCTCCACAATTTTAGGCAAGTTTTGGAAAATTGAATTTTTGACGGAAATTCGACAGGCACGGACCTAACAAAATAGTGAAAATTAGGTACTATCTTAAATTGTGCTAAGAAAATATTTTTTGGCTAAATTATTTATTCCTTTCATCAAAAGAAGTGTTTCTCCACAATTTTAGGCAAGTTTTGGAAAATTGAATTTTTGACGGAAATTCGACAGGCACGGACCTAACAAAAATAGTGAAAATTAGGTACTATCTTAAATTGTGCTAAGAAAATATTTTTTGGCTAAATTATTTATTCCTTTCATCAAAAGAAGTGTTTCTCCACAATTTTAGGCAAGTTTTGGAAAATTGAATTTTTGACGGAAATTCGACAGGCATGGACCTAACAAAATAGTGAAAATTATGTACTATCTTAAATTGTGCTAAGAAAATATTTTTTGGCTAAATTATTTATTCCTTTCATCAAAAGAAGTGTTTCTCCACAATTTTAGGCAATTTTTGAAAATTGAATTTTTGACGGAAATTGGATTGGGGCGGACCTTACAAAAATAGTGAAAATTAGGGACTATCTTAAATTGTGCTAAGAAAATATTATTTCTCTAAATTATTTATTCCTTTCATCAAAAGAAGTGTTTCTCCACAATTTTAGGCAAATTTCGGAAAATTAAATTTTTGATGGAAATTCGACAGGCGCGACCCTTACAAAAATAGTGGAAATTAGGTACTATCTTAAATTGTTCTAAGAAAATATTTTTTGCTAAATTATTTATTCCTTTCATCAAAAGAAGTGTTTCTCCAGTATTTTAGGCAATTTTTGGAAAATTGAATTTTAGACGGAAATTCGACAGGCCCGAACCTAACAAAAATAGTGAAATTTAGGTACTATCTTAAATTGTGCTAAGAAAATATTATTTCTCTAAATTATTTATTCCTTTCATCAAAAGAAGTGTTTCTCCACAATTTTAGGCAATTTTTGGATAATTGAATTTTTGACGGAAATTGGATTGGGGCGGACCTTACAAAAATAGTGAAAACTAGGTACTATCTTAATTTGGGCTAAGAAAATATTTTTTGGCTAAATTATTTATTCCTTTCATCAAAAGAAGTGTTTCTCCACAATTTTAGGCAATTTTTGGAAAATTGAATTTTTGACGGAAATTCGACAGGCGCAGACCTTACAAAAATAGTGAAAATTAGGTACTATCTTAATTTGTGCTAAGAAAATATTTTTTGGCTAAATTATTTATTCCTTTCATCAAAAGAAGTGTTACTCCACAATTTTAGGCAATTTTCGGAAAATTGAATTTTTGACGGAAATTCGACAGGCGCGGACCTTACAAAAATAGTGAAAATTAGGTACTATCTTAAATTGTGCTAAAAAAATATTTTTTGGCTAAATTATTTATTCCTTTCATCAAAAGAAGTGTTTCTCCACAATTTTAAGGCAATTTTTGGAAAATTGAATTTTTGACGGAAATTCGACAGGCGTGGACCTTACAAAAATAGTGAAAATTAGGTACTATCTTAAATTGTGCTAAGAAAATATTTTTTCTCTAAATTATTTATTCCTTTCATCAAAAGAAGTGTTTCTCTACAATTTTAGGCAATTTTTAGAAAATTGAATTTTTGATGGAAATTCGACAGGCACGACCCTTACAAAAATATTAAAAATTAGGTACTATCTTAGATTGTGCTAAGAAAACATTTTTTGGCTAAATTATTTATTCCTTTCATCAAAAGAAGTGTTTCTCCACAATTTTAGGCAATTTTTGGAAAATTGGATTTTTAACGGAAATTCGACAGGCGTGGATCTTACAAAAATAGTGAAAATTTGGTACTATCTTAAATTGTGCAAAGAAAATATTTTTTCTCTAAATTATTTATTCCTTTCATCAAAAGAAGTGTTTCTCCACAATTTTAGGCAAGTTTTGGAAAATTGAATTTTTGACGGAAATTCGACAGGCCAGACCTAACAAAAATAGTGAAAATTAGGTACTATCTTAAATTGTGCTAAGAAAATATTTTTTGGCTAAATTATTTATTCCTTTCATCAAAAGAAGTGTTTCTCCACAATTTTAGGCAATTTTTGGAAAATTGAATTTTTGACGGAAATTCGACAGGCGTGGACCTTACAAAAATAGTGAAAATTAGGTACTATCTTAAATTGTGCTAAGAAAATATTTTTTCTCTAAATTATTTATTCCTTTCATCAAAAGAAGTGTTTCTCTACAATTTTAGGCAATTTTTAGAAAATTGAATTTTTGATGGAAATTCGACAGGCACGACCCTTACAAAAATATTGAAAATTAGGTACTATCTTAGATTGTGCTAAGAAAACATTTTTTGGCTTAATCATTTATTCCTTTCATCAAAAGAAGTGTTTCTCCACAATTTTAGGCGATTTTTGGAAAATTGAATTTTTGACGGAAATTCGACAGGCGCAAACCTTACAAAAATAGTGAAAATTAGGTACTATCTTAATTTGTGCAAAGAAAATATTTTTTGGCTAAATTATTTATTCCTTTCATCAAAGAAGTGTTACTCCACAATTTTAGGCAATTTTTGGAAATTGAATTTTTTTACGGAAATTCGCCAGGTGCGTACCTTACAAAAATAGTGAAAATTAGGTACTATCTTAAATTATGCTAAGAAAATATTTTTTGCTAAATTATTTATTCCTTTCTTCAAAAGAAGTGTTTCTCCACAATTTTGGGCAATTTTCAGAAAATTGAATTTTTGACGTAAATTCGACAGACGCGGACCTTACAAAAATATTGAAATTTTGTACTATCTGAAATTGTGCTAAGAAAATATTATTTGGCTAAATTATTTATTCCTTTCATCAAAAGAAGTGTTTCTCCACAATTTTGGGCAATTTTCAGAAAATTGAATTTTTGACGTAAATTCGACAGGCGCGGACCTTACAAAAATATTGAAATTTTTGTACTATCTGAAATTGTGCTAAGAAAATATTATTTGGCTAAATTATTTATTCCTTTCATCAAAAGAAGTGTTTCTCCACAATTTTAGGCAATTTTTGGAAAATTGGATTTTTAACGGAAATTCGACAGGTGTGGACCTTACAAAAATAGTGAAAATTTGGTACTATCTTAAATTGTGCAAAGAAAATATTTTTTCTCTAAATTATTTATTCCTTTCATCAAAAGAAGTGTTTCTCCACAATTTTAGGCA
The DNA here is from genome assembly GCA_964019695.1 of Loripinus fragilis. Classification (NCBI taxonomy): domain Eukaryota; kingdom Metazoa; phylum Mollusca; class Bivalvia; order Lucinida; family Lucinidae; genus Loripinus; species Loripinus fragilis. The sequence continues at coordinate 67,669,412 of OZ026525.1, read as the reverse complement.
AGTTTTGGAAAATTGAATTTTTGACGGAAATTCGACAGGCACGGACCTAACAAAAATAGTGAAAATTAGGTACTATCTTAAATTGTGCTAAGAAAATATTTTTTGGCTAAATTATTTATTCCTTTCATCAAAAGAAGTGTTTCTCCACAATTTTAGGCAAGTTTTGGAAAATTGAATTTTTGACGGAAATTCGACAGGCACGGACGTAACAAAATAGTGAAAATTAGGTACTATCTTAAATTGTGCTAAGAAAATATTTTTTGGCTAAATTATTTATTCCTTTCATCAAAAGAAGTGTTTCTCCACAATTTTAGGCAAGTTTTGGAAAATTGAATTTTTGACGGAAATTCGACAGGCACGGACCTAACAAAAATAGTGAAAATTAGGTACTATCTTAAATTGTGCTAAGAAAATATTTTTTCTCTAAATTATTTATTCCTTTCATCAAAAGAAGTGTTTCTCCACAATTTTAGGCAAGTTTTGGAAAATTGAATTTTTGACGGAAATTCGACAGGCACGGACCTAACAAAATAGTGAAAATTAGGTACTATCTTAAATTGTGTTAAGAAAATATTTTTTGGCTAAATTATTTATTCCTTTCATCAAAAGAAGTGTTTCTCCACAATTTTAGGCAATTTTTGAAAATTGAATTTTTGACGGAAATTGGATTGGGGCGGACCTTACAAAAATAGTGAAAATTAGGGACTATCTTAAATTGTGCTAAGAAAATATTATTTCTCTAAATTATTTATTCCTTTCATCAAAAGAAGTGTTTCTCCACAATTTTAGGCAAATTTCGGAAAATTAAATTTTTGATGGAAATTCGACAGGCGCGATCCTTACAAAAATAGTGGAAATTAGGTACTATCTTAAATTGTTCTAAGAAAATATTTTTTGCTAAATTATTTATTCCTTTCATCAAAAGAAGTGTTTCTCCAGTATTTTAGGCAATTTTTGGAAAATTGAATTTTAGACGGAAATTCGACAGGCCCGAACCTAACAAAAATAGTGAAATTTAGGTACTATCTTAAATTGTGCTAAGAAAATATTATTTCTCTAAATTATTTATTCCTTTCATCAAAAGAAGTGTTTCTCCACAATTTTAGGCAATTTTTGGATAATTGAATTTTTGACGGAAATTTGACAGGCGCGGACCTTACAAAAATAGTGAAAACTAGGTACTATCTTAATTTGGGCTAAGAAAATATTTTTTGGCTAAATTATTTATTCCTTTCATCAAAAGAAGTGTTTCTCCACAATTTTAGGCAATTTTTGGAAAATTGAATTTTTGACGGAAATTCGACAGGCGCAGACCTTACAAAAATAGTGAAAATTAGGTACTATCTTAATTTGTGCTAAGAAAATATTTTTTGGCTAAATTATTTATTCCTTTCATCAAAAGAAGTGTTACTCCACAATTTTAGGCAATTTTCGGAAAATTGAATTTTTGACGGAAATTCGACAGGCGCGGACCTTACAAAAATAGTGAAAATTAGGTACTATCTTAAATTGTGCTAAAAAAATATTTTTTGGCTAAATTATTTATTCCTTTCATCAAAAGAAGTGTTTCTCCACAATTTTAAGGCACTTTTTGGAAAATTGAATTTTTGACGGAAATTCGACAGGCGTGGACCTTACAAAAATAGTGAAAATTAGGTACTATCTTAAATTGTGCTAAGAAAATATTTTTTCTCTAAATTATTTATTCCTTTCATCAAAAGAAGTGTTTCTCTACAATTTTAGGCAATTTTTAGAAAATTGAATTTTTGATGGAAATTCGACAGGCACGACCCTTACAAAAATATTAAAAATTAGGTACTATCTTAGATTGTGCTAAGAAAACATTTTTTGGCTTAATCATTTATTCCTTTCATCAAAAGAAGTGTTTCTCCACAATTTTAGGCAATTTTTGGAAAATTGAATTTTTGACGGAAATTCGACAGGCGCAGACCTTACAAAAATAGTGAAAATAAGGTACTATCTTAATTTGTGCTAAGAAAATATTTTTTGGCTAAATTATTTATTCCTTTCATCAAAAGAAGTGTTACTCCACAATTTTAGGCAATTTTGGGAAATTGAATTTTTGACGGAAATTCGCCAGGCGCGTACCTTACAAAAATAGTGAAAATTAGGTACTATCTTAAATTATGCTAAGAAAATATTTTTTGCTAAATTATTTATTCCTTTCTTCAAAAGAAGTGTTTCTCCACAATTTTGGGCAATTTTCAGAAAATTGAATTTTTGACGTAAATTCGACAGGCGCGGACCTTACAAAAATATCGAAATTTTTGTACTATCTGAAAATGTGCTAAGAAAATATTATTTGGCTAAATTATTTATTCCTTTCATCAAAAGAAGTGTTTCTCCACAATTTTGGGCAATTTTCAGAAAATTGAATTTTTGACGTAAATTCGACAGGCGCTGACCTTACAAAAATATTGAAATTTTTGTACTATCTGAAATTGTGCTAAGAAAATATTATTTGGCTAAATTATTTATTCCTTTCATCAAAAGAAGTGTTTCTCCACAATTTTAGGCAATTTTTGGAAAATTGGATTTTTAACGGAAATTCGACAGGCGTGGACCTTACAAAAATAGTGAAAATTTGTTCTATCTTAAATTGTGCAAAGAAAATATTTTTTCTCTAAATTATTTATTCCTTTCATCAAAAGAAGTGTTTCTCCACAATTTTAGGCAAGTTTTGGAAAATTGAATTTTTGACGGAAATTCGACAGGCCAGACCTAACAAAAATAGTGAAAATTAGGTACTATCTTAAATTGTGCTAAGAAAATATTTTTTGGCTAAATTATTTATTCCTTTCATCAAAAGAAGTGTTTCTCCACAATTTTAGGCAATTTTTGGAAAATTGAATTTTTGACGGAAATTCGACAGGCGTGGACCTTACAAAAATAGTGAAAATTAGGTACTATCTTAAATTGTGCTAAGAAAATATTTTTTCTCTAAATTATTTATTCCTTTCATCAAAAGAAGTGTTTCTCTACAATTTTAGGCAATTTTTAGAAAATTGAATTTTTGATGGAAATTCGACAGGCACGACCCTTACAAAAATATTGAAAATTAGGTACTATCTTAGATTGTGCTAAGAAAACATTTTTTGGCTTAATCATTTATTCCTTTCATCAAAAGAAGTGTTTCTCCACAATTTTAGGCGATTTTTGGAAAATTGAATTTTTGACGGAAATTCGACAGGCGCAAACCTTACAAAAATAGTGAAAATTAGGTACTATCTTAATTTGTGCTAAGAAAATATTTTTTGGCTAAATTATTTATTCCTTTCATCAAAGAAGTGTTACTCCACAATTTTAGGCAATTTTTGGAAATTGAATTTTTTTACGGAAATTCGCCAGGTGTGTACCTTACAAAAATAGTGAAAATTAGGTACTATCTTAAATTATGCTAAGAAAATATTTTTTGCTAAATTATTTATTCCTTTCTTCAAAAGAAGTGTTTCTCCACAATTTTGGGCAATTTTCAGAAAATTGAATTTTTGACGTAAATTCGACAGACGCAGACCTTACAAAAATATTGAAATTTTGTACTATCTGAAATTGTGCTAAGAAAATATTATTTGGCTAAATTATTTATTCCTTTCATCAAAAGAAGTGTTTCTCCACAATTTTGGGCAATTTTCAGAAAATTGAATTTTTGACGTAAATTCGACAGGCGCGGACCTTACAAAAATATTGAAATTTTTGTACTATCTGAAATTGTGCTAAGAAAATATTATTTGGCTAAATTATTTATTCCTTTCATCAAAAGAAGTGTTTCTCCACAATTTTAGGCAATTTTTGGAAAATTGGATTTTTAACGGAAATTCGACAGGTGTGGACCTTACAAAAATAGTGAAAATTTGGTACTATCTTAAATTGTGCAAAGAAAATATTTTTTCTCTAAATTATTTATTCCTTTCATCAAAAGAAGTGTTTCTCCACAATTTTAGGCAAGTTTTGGAAAATTGAATTTTTGACGGAAATTCGACAGGCACGGACCTAACAAAAATAGTGAAAATTAGGTACTATCTTAAATTGTGCTAAGAAAATATTTTTTGGCTAAATTATTTATTCCTTTCATCAAAAGAAGTGTTTCTCCACAATTTTAAGCAAGTTTTGGAAAATTGAATTTTTGACGGAAATTCGACAGGCACGGACCTAACAAAATAGTGAAAATTAGGTACTATCTTAAATTGTGCTAAGAAAATATTTTTTGGCTAAATTATTTATTCCTTTCATCAAAAGAAGTGTTTCTCCACAATTTTAGGCAAGTTTTGGAAAATTGAATTTTTGACGGAAATTCGACAGGCACGGACCTAACAAAAATAGTGAAAATTAGGTACTATCTTAAATTGTGCTAAGAAAATATTTTTTGGCTAAATTATTTATTCCTTTCATCAAAAGAAGTGTTTCTCCACAATTTTAGGCAAGTTTTGGAAAATTGAATTTTTGACGGAAATTCGACAGGCATGGACCTAACAAAATAGTGAAAATTAGGTACTATCTTAAATTGTGCTAAGAAAATATTTTTTGGCTAAATTATTTATTCCTTTCATCAAAAGAAGTGTTTCTCCACAATTTTAGGCAATTTTTGAAAATTGAATTTTTGACGGAAATTGGATTGGGGCGGACCTTACAAAAATAGTGAAAATTAGGGACTATCTTAAATTGTGCTAAGAAAATATTATTTCTCTAAATTATTTATTCCTTTCATCAAAAGAAGTGTTTCTCCACAATTTTAGGCAAATTTCGGAAAATTAAATTTTTGATGGAAATTCGACAGGCGCGACCCTTACAAAAATAGTGGAAATTAGGTACTATCTTAAATTGTTCTAAGAAAATATTTTTTGCTAAATTATTTATTCCTTTCATCAAAAGAAGTGTTTCTCCAGTATTTTAGGCAATTTTTGGAAAATTGAATTTTAGACGGAAATTCGACAGGCCCGAACCTAACAAAAATAGTGAAATTTAGGTACTATCTTAAATTGTGCTAAGAAAATATTATTTCTCTAAATTATTTATTCCTTTCATCAAAAGAAGTGTTTCTCCACAATTTTAGGCAATTTTTGGATAATTGAATTTTTGACCGAAATTTGACAGGTGCGGACCTTACAAAAATAGTGAAAACTAGGTACTATCTTAATTTGGGCTAAGAAAATATTTTTTGGCTAAATTATTTATTCCTTTCATCAAAAGAAGTGTTTCTCCACAATTTTAGGTAATTTTTGGAAAATTGAATTTTTGACGGAAATTCGACAGGTGTGGACCTTACAAAAATAGTGAAAATTAGGTACTATCTTAAATAGTGCTAAAAAATATTTTTTGGCTTAATTATTTATTCCTTTCATCTAAAGAAGTGTTTCTCCACAATTTTAGGCAATTTTTGGAAAATTGAATTTTTGACGGAAATTCGACAGGGGCAGACCTTACAAAAATAGTGAAAATTAGGTACTATCTTAATTTGTGCTAAGAAAATATTTTTTGGCTAAATTATTTATTCCTTTCATCAAAAGAAGTGTTACTCCACAATTTTAGGCAATTTTCGGAAATTGAATTTTTGACGGAAATTCGACAGGCGCGGACCTTACAAAAATAGTGAAAATTAGGTACTATCTTAAATTGTGCTAAAAAAATTTTTTTTGGCTAAATTATTTATTCCTTTCATCAAAAGAACTGTTTCTCCACAATTTTGGGCAATTTTCAGAAAATTGAATTTTTGACGTAAATTCGACAGACGCGGACCTTACAAAAATATTGAAATTTTGTACTATCTGAAATTGTGCTAAGAAAATATTATTTGGCTAAATTATTTATTCCTTTCATCAAAAGAAGTGTTTCTCCACAATTTTGGGCAATTTTCAGAAAATTGAATTTTTGACGTAAATTCGACAGGCGCGGACCTTACAAAAATATTGAAATTTTTGTACTATCTGAAATTGTGCTAAGAAAATATTATTTGGCTAAATTATTTATTCCTTTCATCAAAAGAAGTGTTTCTCCACAATTTTAGGCAATTTTTGGAAAATTGGATTTTTAACGGAAATTCGACAGGTGTGGACCTTACAAAAATAGTGAAAATTTGGTACTATCTTAAATTGTGCAAAGAAAATATTTTTTCTCTAAATTATTTATTCCTTTCATCAAAAGAAGTGTTTCTCCACAATTTTAGGCAAGTTTTGGAAAATTGAATTTTTGACGGAAATTCGACAGGCACGGACCTAACAAAAATAGTGAAAATTAGGTACTATCTTAAATTGTGCTAAGAAAATATTTTTTGGCTAAATTATTTATTCCTTTCATCAAAAGAAGTGTTTCTCCACAATTTTAGGCAAGTTTTGGAAAATTGAATTTTTGACGGAAATTCGACAGGCACGGACCTAACAAAATAGTGAAAATTAGGTACTATCTTAAATTGTGCTAAGAAAATATTTTTTGGCTAAATTATTTATTCCTTTCATCAAAAGAAGTGTTTCTCCACAATTTTAGGCAAGTTTTGGAAAATTGAATTTTTGACGGAAATTCGACAGGCACGGACCTAACAAAAATAGTGAAAATTAGGGACTATCTTAAATTGTGCTAAGAAAATATTATTTCTCTAAATTATTTATTCCTTTCATCAAAAGAAGTGTTTCTCCACAATTTTAGGCAAATTTCGGAAAATTAAATTTTTGATGGAAATTCGACAGGCGCGACCCTTACAAAAATAGTGGAAATTAGGTACTATCTTAAATTGTTCTAAGAAAATATTTTTTGCTAAATTATTTATTCCTTTCATCAAAAGAAGTGTTTCTCCAGTATTTTAGGCAATTTTTGGAAAATTGAATTTTAGACGGAAATTCGACAGGCCCGAACCTAACAAAAATAGTGAAATTTAGGTACTATCTTAAATTGTGCTAAGAAAATATTATTTCTCTAAATTATTTATTCCTTTCATCAAAAGAAGTGTTTCTCCACAATTTTAGGCAATTTTTGGATAATTGAATTTTTGACGGAAATTTGACAGGCGCGGACCTTACAAAAATAGTGAAAACTAGGTACTATCTTAATTTGGGCTAAGAAAATATTTTTTGGCTAAATTATTTATTCCTTTCATCAAAAGAAGTGTTTCTCCACAATTTTAGGCAATTTTTGGAAAATTGAATTTTTGACGGAAATTCGACAGGCGCAGACCTTACAAAAATAGTGAAAATTAGGTACTATCTTAATTTGTGCTAAGAAAATATTTTTTGGCTAAATTATTTATCCCTTTCATCAAAAGAAGTGTTACTCCACAATTTTAGGCAATTTTCGGAAAATTGAATTTTTGACGGAAATTCGACAGGCGCGGACCTTACAAAAATAGTGAAAATTAGGTACTATCTTAAATTGTGCTAAAAAAATATTTTTTGGCTAAATTATTTATTCCTTTCATCAAAAGAAGTGTTTCTCCACAATTTTAAGGCAATTTTTGGAAAATTGAATTTTTGACGGAAATTCGACAGGCGTGGACCTTACAAAAATAGTGAAAATTAGGTACTATCTTAAATTGTGCTAAGAAAATATTTTTTCTCTAAATTATTTATTCCTTTCATCAAAAGAAGTGTTTCTCTACAATTTTAGGCAATTTTTAGAAAATTGAATTTTTGATGGAAATTCGACAGGCACGACCCTTACAAAAATATTAAAAATTAGGTACTATCTTAGATTGTGCTAAGAAAACATTTTTTGGCTTAATCATTTATTCCTTTCATCAAAAGAAGTGTTTCTCCACAATTTTAGGCAATTTTTGGAAAATTGAATTTTTGACGGAAATTCGACAGGCGCAGACCTTACAAAAATAGTGAAAATAAGGTACTATCTTAATTTGTGCTAAGAAAATATTTTTTGGCTAAATTATTTATTCCTTTCATCAAAAGAAGTGTTACTCCACAATTTTAGGCAATTTTTGGAAATTGAATTTTTGACGGAAATTCGCCAGGCGCGTACCTTACAAAAATAGTGAAAATTAGGTACTATCTTAAATTATGCTAAGAAAATATTTTTTGCTAAATTATTTATTCCTTTCTTCAAAAGAAGTGTTTCTCCACAATTTTGGGCAATTTTCAGAAAATTGAATTTTTGACGTAAATTCGACAGGCACGGACCTTACAAAAATATCGAAATTTTTGTACTATCTGAAAATGTGCTAAGAAAATATTATTTGGCTAAATTATTTATTCCTTTCATCAAAAGAAGTGTTTCTCCACAATTTTGGGCAATTTTCAGAAAATTGAATTTTTGACGTAAATTCGACAGGCGCAGACCTTACAAAAATATTGAAATTTTTGTACTATCTGAAATTGTGCTAAGAAAATATTATTTGGCTAAATTATTTATTCCTTTCATCAAAAGAAGTGTTTCTCCACAATTTTAGGCAATTTTTGGAAAATTGGATTTTTAACGGAAATTCGACAGGCGTGGACCTTACAAAAATAGTGAAAATTTGTTCTATCTTAAATTGTGCAAAGAAAATATTTTTTCTCTAAATTATTTATTCCTTTCATCAAAAGAAGTGTTTCTCCACAATTTTAGGCAAGTTTTGGAAAATTGAATTTTTGACGGAAATTCGACAGGCCAGACCTAACAAAAATAGTGAAAATTAGGTACTATCTTAAATTGTGCTAAGAAAATATTTTTTCTCTAAATTATTTATTCCTTTCATCAAAAGAAGTGTTTCTCTACAATTTTAGGCAATTTTTAGAAAATTGAATTTTTGATGGAAATTCGACAGGCACGACCCTTACAAAAATATTGAAAATTAGGTACTATCTTAGATTGTGCTAAGAAAACATTTTTTGGCTTAATCATTTATTCCTTTCATCAAAAGAAGTGTTTCTCCACAATTTTAGGCGATTTTTGGAAAATTGAATTTTTGACGGAAATTCGACAGGCGCAAACCTTACAAAAATAGTGAAAATTAGGTACTATCTTAATTTGTGCTAAGAAAATATTTTTTGGCTAAATTATTTATTCCTTTCATCAAAGAAGTGTTACTCCACAATTTTAGGCAATTTTTGGAAATTGAATTTTTTTACGGAAATTCGCCAGGTGCGTACCTTACAAAAATAGTGAAAATTAGGTACTATCTTAAATTATGCTAAGAAAATATTTTTTGCTAAATTATTTATTCCTTTCTTCAAAAGAAGTGTTTCTCCACAATTTTGGGCAATTTTCAGAAAATTGAATTTTTGACGTAAATTCGACAGACGCGGACCTTACAAAAATATTGAAATTTTGTACTATCTGAAATTGTGCTAAGAAAATATTATTTGGCTAAATTATTTATTCCTTTCATCAAAAGAAGTGTTTCTCCACAATTTTGGGCAATTTTCAGAAAATTGAATTTTTGACGTAAATTCGACAGGCGCGGACCTTACAAAAATATTGAAATTTTTGTACTATCTGAAATTGTGCTAAGAAAATATTATTTGGCTAAATTATTTATTCCTTTCATCAAAAGAAGTGTTTCTCTACAATTTTAGGCAATTTTTGGAAAATTGGATTTTTAACGGAAATTCGACAGGTGTGGACCTTACAAAAATAGTGAAAATTATGTACTATCTTAAATTGTGCTAAGAAAATATTTTTTGGCTAAATTATTTATTCCTTTCATCAAAAGAAGTGTTTCTCCACAATTTTAGGCAATTTTTGAAAATTGAATTTTTGACGGAAATTGGATTGGGGCGGACCTTACAAAAATAGTGAAAATTAGGGACTATCTTAAATTGTGCTAAGAAAATATTATTTCTCTAAATTATTTATTCCTTTCATCAAAAGAAGTGTTTCTCCACAATTTTAGGCAAATTTCGGAAAATTAAATTTTTGATGGAAATTCGACAGGCGCGACCCTTACAAAAATAGTGGAAATTAGGTACTATCTTAAATTGTTCTAAGAAAATATTTTTTGCTAAATTATTTATTCCTTTCATCAAAAGAAGTGTTTCTCCAGTATTTTAGGCAATTTTTGGAAAATTGAATTTTAGACGGAAATTCGACAGGCCCGAACCTAACAAAAATAGTGAAATTTAGGTACTATCTTAAATTGTGCTAAGAAAATATTATTTCTCTAAATTATTTATTCCTTTCATCAAAAGAAGTGTTTCTCCACAATTTTAGGCAATTTTTGGATAATTGAATTTTTGACGGAAATTTGACAGGCGCGGACCTTACAAAAATAGGGAAAACTATGTACTATCTTAATTTGGGCTAAGAAAATATTTTTTGGCTAAATTATTTATTCCTTTCATCAAAAGAAGTGTTTCTCCACAATTTTAGGTAATTTTTGGAAAATTGAATTTTTGACGGAAATTCGACAGGTGTGGACCTTACAAAAATAGTGAAAATTAGGTACTATCTTAAATAGTGCTAAAAAATATTTTTTGGCTTAATTATTTATTCCTTTCATCTAAAGAAGTGTTTCTCCACAATTTTAGGCAATTTTTGGATAATTGAATTTTTGACGGAAATTTGACAGGCGCGGACCTTACAAAAATAGTGAAAACTAGGTACTATCTTAATTTGGGCTAAGAAAATATTTTTTGGCTAAATTATTTATTCCTTTCATCAAAAGAAGTGTTTCTCCACAATTTTAGGCAATTTTTGGAAAATTGAATTTTTGACGGAAATTCGACAGGCGCAGACCTTACAAAAATAGTGAAAATTAGGTACTATCTTAATTTGTGCTAAGAAAATATTTTTTGGCTAAATTATTTATTCCTTTCATCAAAAGAAGTGTTACTCCACAATTTTAGGCAATTTTCGGAAAATTGAATTTTTGACGGAAATTCGACAGGCGCGGACCTTACAAAAATAGTGAAAATTAGGTACTATCTTAAATTGTGCTAAAAAAATATTTTTTGGCTAAATTATTTATTCCTTTCATCAAAAGAAGTGTTTCTCCACAATTTTAAGGCAATTTTTGGAAAATTGAATTTTTGACGGAAATTCGACAGGCGTGGACCTTACAAAAATAGTGAAAATTAGGTACTATCTTAAATTGTGCTAAGAAAATATTTTTTCTCTAAATTATTTATTCCTTTCATCAAAAGAAGTGTTTCTCTACAATTTTAGGCAATTTTTAGAAAATTGAATTTTTGATGGAAATTCGACAGGCACGACCCTTACAAAAATATTAAAAATTAGGTACTATCTTAGATTGTGCTAAGAAAACATTTTTTGGCTTAATCATTTATTCCTTTCATCAAAAGAAGTGTTTCTCCACAATTTTAGGCAATTTTTGGAAAATTGAATTTTTGACGGAAATTCGACAGGCGCAGACCTTACAAAAATAGTGAAAATAAGGTACTATCTTAATTTGTGCTAAGAAAATATTTTTTGGCTAAATTATTTATTCCTTTCATCAAAAGAAGTGTTACTCCACAATTTTAGGCAATTTTTGGAAATTGAATTTTTGACGGAAATTCGCCAGGCGCGTACCTTACAAAAATAGTGAAAATTAGGTACTATCTTAAATTATGCTAAGAAAATATTTTTTGCTAAATTATTTATTCCTTTCTTCAAAAGAAGTGTTTCTCCACAATTTTGGGCAATTTTCAGAAAATTGAATTTTTGACGTAAATTCGACAGGCACGGACCTTACAAAAATATCGAAATTTTTGTACTATCTGAAAATGTGCTAAGAAAATATTATTTGGCTAAATTATTTATTCCTTTCATCAAAAGAAGTGTTTCTCCACAATTTTGGGCAATTTCAGAAAATTGAATTTTTGACGTAAATTCGACAGGCGCGGACCTTACAAAAATATTGAAATTTTTGTACTATCTGAAATTGTGCTAAGAAAATATTATTTGGCTAAATTATTTATTCCTTTCATCAAAAGAAGTGTTTCTCCACAATTTTAGGCAATTTTTGGAAAATTGGATTTTTAACGGAAATTCGACAGGCGTGGACCTTACAAAAATAGTGAAAATTTGTTCTATCTTAAATTGTGCAAAGAAAATATTTTTTCTCTAAATTATTTATTCCTTTCATCAAAAGAAGTGTTTCTCCACAATTTTAGGCAAGTTTTGGAAAATTGAATTTTTGACGGAAATTCGACAGGCCAGACCTAACAAAAATAGTGAAAATTAGGTACTATCTTAAATTGTGCTAAGAAAATATTTTTTGGCTAAATTATTTATTCCTTTCATCAAAAGAAGTGTTTCTCCACAATTTTAGGCAATTTTTGGAAAATTGAATTTTTGACGGAAATTCGACAGGCGTGGACCTTACAAAAATAGTGAAAATTAGGTACTATCTTAAATTGTGCTAAGAAAATATTTTTTCTCTAAATTATTTATTCCTTTCATCAAAAGAAGTGTTTCTCTACAATTTTAGGCAATTTTTAGAAAATTGAATTTTTGATGGAAATTCGACAGGCACGACCCTTACAAAAATATTGAAAATTAGGTACTATCTTAGATTGTGCTAAGAAAACATTTTTTGGCTTAATCATTTATTCCTTTCATCAAAAGAAGTGTTTCTCCACAATTTTAGGCGATTTTTGGAAAATTGAATTTTTGACGGAAATTCGACAGGCGCAAACCTTACAAAAATAGTGAAAATTAGGTACTATCTTAATTTGTGCTAAGAAAATATTTTTTGGCTAAATTATTTATTCCTTTCATCAAAGAAGTGTTACTCCACAATTTTAGGCAATTTTTGGAAATTGAATTTTTTTACGGAAATTCGCCAGGTGCGTACCTTACAAAAATAGTGAAAATTAGGTACTATCTTAAATTATGCTAAGAAAATATTTTTTGCTAAATTATTTATTCCTTTCTTCAAAAGAAGTGTTTCTCCACAATTTTGGGCAATTTTCAGAAAATTGAATTTTTGACGTAAATTCGACAGACGCGGACCTTACAAAAATATTGAAATTTTGTACTATCTGAAATTGTGCTAAGAAAATATTATTTGGCTAAATTATTTATTCCTTTCCATCAAAAGAAGTGTTTCTCCACAATTTTGGGCAATTTTCAGAAAATTGAATTTTTGACGTAAATTCGACAGGCGCGGACCTTACAAAAATATTGAAATTTTTGTACTATCTGAAATTGTGCTAAGAAAATATTATTTGGCTAAATTATTTATTCCTTTCATCAAAAGAAGTGTTTCTCCACAATTTTAGGCAATTTTTGGAAAATTGGATTTTTAACGGAAATTCGACAGGTGTGGACCTTACAAAAATAGTGAAAATTTGGTACTATCTTAAATTGTGCAAAGAAAATATTTTTTCTCTAAATTATTTATTCTTTTCATCAAAAGAAGTGTTTCTCCACAATTTTAGGCAAGTTTTGGAAAATTGAATTTTTGACGGAAATTCGACAGGCACGGACCTAACAAAAATAGTGAAAATTAGGTACTATCTTAAATTGTGCTAAGAAAATATTTTTTGGCTAAATTATTTATTCCTTTCATCAAAAGAAGTGTGTCTCCACAATTTTAGGCAAGTTTTGGAAAATTGAATTTTTGACGGAAATTCGACAGGCACGAACCTAACAAAATAGTGAAAATTAGGTACTATCTTAAATTGTGCTAAGAAAATATTTTTTGGCTAAATTATTTATTCCTTTCATCAAAAGAAGTGTTTCTCCACAATTTTAGGCAAGTTTTGGAAAATTGAATTTTTGACGGAAATTCGACAGGCACGGACCTAACAAAAATAGTGAAAATTAGGTACTATCTTAAATTGTGCTAAGAAAATATTTTTTGGCTAAATTATTTATTCCTTTCATCAAAAGAAGTGTTTCTCCACAATTTTAGGCAAGTTTTGGAAAATTGAATTTTTGACGGAAATTCGACAGGCATGGACCTAACAAAATAGTGAAAATTAGGTACTATCTTAAATTGTGCTAAGAAAATATTTTTTGGCTAAATTATTTATTCCTTTCATCAAAAGAAGTGTTTCTCCACAATTTTAGGCAATTTTTGAAAATTGAATTTTTGACGGAAATTGGATTGGGGCGGACCTTACAAAAATAGTGAAAATTAGGGACTATCTTAAATTGTGCTAAGAAAATATTATTTCTCTAAATTATTTATTCCTTTCATCAAAAGAAGTGTTTCTCCACAATTTTAGGCAAATTTCGGAAAATTAAATTTTTGATGGAAATTCGACAGGCGCGACCCTTACAAAAATAGTGGAAATTAGGTACTATCTTAAATTGTTCTAAGAAAATATTTTTTGCTAAATTATTTATTCCTTTCATCAAAAGAAGTGTTTCTCCAGTATTTTAGGCAATTTTTGGAAAATTGAATTTTAGACGGAAATTCGACAGGCCCGAACCTAACAAAAATAGTGAAATTTAGGTACTATCTTAAATTGTGCTAAGAAAATATTATTTCTCTAAATTATATATTCCTTTCATCAAAAGAAGTGTTTCTCCACAATTTTAGGCAATTTTTGGATAATTGAATTTTTGACGGAAATTTGACAGGCGCGGACCTTACAAAAATAGTGAAAACTAGGTACTATCTTAATTTGGGCTAAGAAAATATTTTTTGGCTAAATTATTTATTCCTTTCATCAAAAGAAGTGTTTCTCCACAATTTTAGGCAATTTTTGGAAAATTGAATTTTTGACGGAAATTCGACAGGCGCAGACCTTACAAAAATAGTGAAAATTAGGTACTATCTTAATTTGTGCTAAGAAAATATTTTTTGGCTAAATTATTTATTCCTTTCATCAAAAGAAGTGTTACTCCACAATTTTAGGCAATTTTCGGAAAATTGAATTTTTGACGGAAATTCGACAGGCGCGGACCTTACAAAAATAGTGAAAATTAGGTACTATCTTAAATTGTGCTAAGAAAATATTTTTTGGCTATATTATTTATTCCTTTCATCAAAAGAAGTGTTTCTCCACAATTTTAAGGCAATTTTTGGAAAATTGAATTTTTGACGGAAATTCGACAGGCGTGGACCTTACAAAAATAGTGAAAATTAGGTACTATCTTAAATTGTGCTAAGAAAATATTTTTTCTCTAAATTATTTATTCCTTTCATCAAAAGAAGTGTTTCTCTACAATTTTAGGCAATTTTTAGAAAATTGAATTTTTGATGGAAATTCGACAGGCACGACCCTTACAAAAATATTAAAAATTAGGTACTATCTTAGATTGTGCTAAGAAAACATTTTTTGGCTTAATCATTTATTCCTTTCATCAAAAGAAGTGTTTCTCCACAATTTTAGGCAATTTTTGGAAAATTGAATTTTTGACGGAAATTCGACAGGCGCAGACCTTACAAAAATAGTGAAAATAAGGTACTATCTTAATTTGTGCTAAGAAAATATTTTTTGGCTAAATTATTTATTCCTTTCATCAAAAGAAGTGTTACTCCACAATTTTAGGCAATTTTTGGAAATTGAATTTTTGACGGAAATTCGCCAGGCGCGTACCTTACAAAAATAGTGAAAATTAGGTACTATCTTAAATTATGCTAAGAAAATATTTTTTGCTAAATTATTTATTCCTTTCTTCAAAAGAAGTGTTTCTCCACAATTTTGGGCAATTTTCAGAAAATTGAATTTTTGACGTAAATTCGACAGGCGCGGACCTTACAAAAATATCAAAATTTTTGTACTATCTGAAAATGTGCTAAGAAAATATTATTTGGCTAAATTATTTATTCCTTTCATCAAAAGAAGTGTTTCTCCACAATTTTGGGCAATTTTCAGAAAATTGAATTTTTGACGTAAATTCGACAGGCGCGGACCTTACAAAAATATTGAAATTTTTGTACTATCTGAAATTGTGCTAAGAAAATATTATTTGGCTAAATTATTTATTCCTTTCATCAAAAGAAGTGTTTCTCCACAATTTTAGGCAATTTTTGGAAAATTGGATTTTTAACGGAAATTCGACAGGCGTGGACCTTACAAAAATAGTGAAAATTTGTTCTATCTTAAATTGTGCAAAGAAAATATTTTTTCTCTAAATTATTTATTCCTTTCATCAAAAGAAGTGTTTCTCCACAATTTTAGGCAAGTTTTGGAAAATTGAATTTTTGACGGAAATTCGACAGGCCCGAACCTAACAAAAATAGTGAAATTTAGGTACTATCTTAAATTGTGCTAAGAAAATATTATTTCTCTAAATTATTTATTCCTTTCATCAAAAGAAGTGTTTCTCCACAATTTTAGGCAATTTTTGGATAATTGAATTTTTGACCGAAATTTGACAGGCGCGGACCTTACAAAAATAGTGAAAACTAGGTACTATCTTAATTTGGGCTAAGAAAATATTTTTTGGCTAAATTATTTATTCCTTTCATCAAAAGAAGTGTTTCTCCACAATTTTAGGCAAGTTTTGGAAAATTGAATTTTTGACGGAAATTCGACAGGCCAGACCTAACAAAAATAGTGAAAATTAGGTACTATCTTAAATTGTGCTAAGAAAATATTTTTTGGCTAAATTATTTATTCCTTTCATCAAAAGAAGTGTTTCTCCACAATTTTAGGCAATTTTTGGAAAATTGAATTTTTGACGGAAATTCGACAGGCGTGGACCTTACAAAAATAGTGAAAATTAGGTACTATCTTAAATTGTGCTAAGAAAATATTTTTTCTCTAAATTATTTATTCCTTTCATCAAAAGAAGTGTTTCTCTACAATTTTAGGCAATTTTTAGAAAATTGAATTTTTGATGGAAATTCGACAGGCACGACCCTTACAAAAATATTGAAAATTAGGTACTATCTTAGATTGTGCTAAGAAAACATTTTTTGGCTTAATCATTTATTCCTTTCATCAAAAGAAGTGTTTCTCCACAATTTTAGGCGATTTTTGGAAAATTGAATTTTTGACGGAAATTCGACAGGCGCAAACCTTACAAAAATAGTGAAAATTAGGTACTATCTTAATTTGTGCTAAGAAAATATTTTTTGGCTAAATTATTTATTCCTTTCATCAAAGAAGTGTTACTCCACAATTTTAGGCAATTTTTGGAAATTGAATTTTTTTAGGGAAATTCGCCAGGTGCGTACCTTACAAAAATAGTGAAAATTAGGTACTATCTTAAATTATGCTAAGAAAATATTTTTTGCTAAATTATTTATTCCTTTCTTCAAAAGAAGTGTTTCTCCACAATTTTGGGCAATTTTCAGAAAATTGAATTTTTGACGTAAATTCGACAGACGCGGACCTTACAAAAATATTGAAATTTTGTACTATCTGAAATTGTGCTAAGAAAATATTATTTGGCTAAATTATTTATTCCTTTCATCAAAAGAAGTGTTTCTCCACAATTTTGGGCAATTTTCAGAAAATTGAATTTTTGACGTAAATTCGACAGGCGCGGACCTTACAAAAATATTGAAATTTTTGTACTATCTGAAATTGTGCTAAGAAAATATTATTTGGCTAAATTATTTATTCCTTTCATCAAAAGAAGTGTTTCTCCACAATTTTAGGCAATTTTTGGAAAATTGGATTTTTAACGGAAATTCGACAGGTGTGGACCTTACAAAAATAGTGAAAATTTGGTACTATCTTAAATTGTGCAAAGAAAATATTTTTTCTCTAAATTATTTATTCCTTTCATCAAAAGAAGTGTTTCTCCACAATTTTAGGCAAGTTTTGGAAAATTGAATTTTTGACGGAAATTCGACAGGCACAGACCTAACAAAAATAGTGAAAATTAGGTACTATCTTAAATTGTGCTAAGAAAATATTTTTTGGCTAAATTATTTATTCCTTTCATCAAAAGAAGTGTTTCTCCACAATTTTAGGCAAGTTTTGGAAAATTGAATTTTTGACGGAAATTCGACAGGCACGGACCTAACAAAATAGTGAAAATTAGGTACTATCTTAAATTGTGCTAAGAAAATATTTTTTGGCTAAATTATTTATTCCTTTCATCAAAAGAAGTGTTTCTCCACAATTTTAGGCAAGTTTTGGAAAATTGAATTTTTGACGGAAATTCGACAGGCACGGACCTAACAAAAATAGTGAAAATTAGGTACTATCTTAAATTGTGCTAAGAAAATATTTTTTGGCTAAATTATTTATTCCTTTCATCAAAAGAAGTGTTTCTCCACAATTTTAGGCAAGTTTTGGAAAATTGAATTTTTGACGGAAATTCGACAGGCATGGACCTAACAAAATAGTGAAAATTAGGTACTATCTTAAATTGTGCTAAGAAAATATTTTTTGGCTAAATTATTTATTCCTTTCATCAAAAGAAGTGTTTCTCCACAATTTTAGGCAATTTTTGAAAATTGAATTTTTGACGGAAATTGGATTGGGGCGGACCTTACAAAAATAGTGAAAATTAGGGACTATCTTAAATTGTGCTAAGAAAATATTATTTCTCTAAATTATTTATTCCTTTCATCAAAAGAAGTGTTTCTCCACAATTTTAGGCAAATTTCGGAAAATTAAATTTTTGATGGAAATTCGACAGGCGCGACCCTTACAAAAATAGTGGAAATTAGGTACTATCTTAAATTGTTCTAAGAAAATATTTTTTGCTAAATTATTTATTCCTTTCATCAAAAGAAGTGTTTCTCCAGTATTTTAGGCATTTTTCGGAAAATTGAATTTTTGACGGAAATTCGACAGGCGCGGACCTTACAAAAATAGTGAAAATTAGGTACTATCTTAAATTGTGCTAAAAAAATATTTTTTGGCTAAATTATTAATTCCTTTCATCAAAAGAAGTGTTTCTCCACAATTTTAAGGCAATTTTTGGAAAATTGAATTTTTGACGGAAATTCGACAGGCGTGGACCTTACAAAAATAGTGAAAATTAGGTACTATCTTAAATTGTGCTAAGAAAATATTTTTTCTCTAAATTATTTATTCCTTTCATCAAAAGAAGTGTTTCTCTACAATTTTAGGCAATTTTTAGAAAATTGAATTTTTGATGGAAATTCGACAGGCACGACCCTTACAAAAATATTAAAAATTAGGTACTATCTTAGATTGTGCTAAGAAAACAATTTTTGGCTTAATCATTTATTCCTTTCATCAAAAGAAGTGTTTCTCCACAATTTTAGGCAATTTTTGGAAAATTGAATTTTTGACGGAAATTCGACAGGCGCAGACCTTACAAAAATAGTGAAAATAAGGTACTATCTTAATTTGTGCTAAGAAAATATTTTTTGGCTAAATTATTTATTCCTTTCATCAAAAGAAGTGTTACTCCACAATTTTAGGCAATTTTTGGAAATTGAATTTTTGACGGAAATTCGCCAGGCGCGTACCTTACAAAAATAGTGAAAATTAGGTACTATCTTAAATTATGCTAAGAAAATATTTTTTGCTAAATTATTTATTCCTATCTTCAAAAGAAGTGTTTCTCCACAATTTTGGGCAATTTTCAGAAAATTGAATTTTTGACGTAAATTCGACAGGCGCGGACCTTACAAAAATATCAAAATTTTTGTACTATCTGAAAATGTGCTAAGAAAATATTATTTGGCTAAATTATTTATTCCTTTCATCAAAAGAAGTGTTTCTCCACAATTTTGGGCAATTTTCAGAAAATTGAATTTTTGACGTAAATTCGACAGGCGCGGACCTTACAAAAATATTGAAATTTTTGTACTATCTGAAATTGTGCTAAGAAAATATTATTTGGCTAAATTATTTATTCCTTTCATCAAAAGAAGTGTTTCTCCACAATTTTAGGCAATTTTTGGAAAATTGGATTTTTAACGGAAATTCGACAGGCGTGGACCTTACAAAAATAGTGAAAATTTGTTCTATCTTAAATTGTGCAAAGAAAATATTTTTTCTCTAAATTATTTATTCCTTTCATCAAAAGAAGTGTTTCTCCACAATTTTAGGCAATTTTTGGAAAATTGAATTTTTGACGGAAATTCGACAGGCACGGACCTAACAAAAATAGTGAAAATTAGGTACTATCTTAAATTGTGCTAAGAAAATATTTTTTGGCTAAATTATTTATTCCTTTCATCAAAAGAAGTGTTTCTCCACAATTTTAGGCTTTTTTGGAAAATTGATTTTTTGACGAAAATTGGATTGTCGCGGACCTTACAAAAATAGTGAAAATTAGGTACTTTCATAAATTGTGCTAAGAAAAAAAATTTTTTGGCTAAATTATTTATTCCTTTCATCAAAAGAAGTGTTTCTCCACAATTTTAGGCAATTTTTGGAAAATTGAATTTTTGACGGAAATTCGACAAACGCGGACCTTACAAAAATAGTGAAAATTAGGTTCTATCTTAATTTGTGCTAAGAAAATATTTTTTGGCTAAATTATTTAATCCTTTCATCAAAAGAAGTGTTTTTCCACAATTTTAGGCAATTTCTGGAAAATTGAATTTTTGACGGAAATTTGACAGACGCGGACCTTACAAAAATATTGAAAATTAGGTACTATCTTAAATTGTGCTAAGAAAATATTTTTTGGCTAAATTATTTATTCCTTTCATATAAAGAAGTGTTTCTCCACAATTTTAGGCAATTTTTGGAAAATTGAATTTTTGACGGAAATTTGACAGGCCCGGACCTTACAAAAATAGTGAAAATTAGGTACTATCTTAATTTGGGCTAAGAAAATATTTTTTGGCTACATTATTTATTCCTTTCATCAAAAGAAGTGTTTCTCCACAATTTTAGGCAATTTTTGAAAAATTGGATTTTTAACTGAAATTCGACAGGCGTGGACCTTACAAAAATAGTGAAAATTTGGTACTATCTTAAATTGTGCAAAGAAAATATTTTTTCTCTAAATTATTTATTCCTTTCATCAAAAGAAGTGTTTCTCCACATTTTTAGCAAGTTTTGGAAAATTGAATTTTTGACGGAAATTCGACAGGCGCGGACCTTACAAAAATAGTGAAAATTAGATACTATCTTAAATTGTGCTAAGAAAATATTTTTTGGCTAAATTATTTATTCCTTTCATCAAAAGAACTGTTTCTCCACAATTTTAGCCTTTTTTGGAAAGTTGATTTTTTGACGAAAATTGGATTGGCGCGGACCTTACAAAAATAATGAAAATTAGGTACTTTCTTAAATTGTGCTAAGAAAAAAAAATTTTTGGCTAAATTATTTATTCCTTTCATCAAAAGAAGTGTTTCTCCACAATTTTAGGCAATTTTTGGAAAATTGAATTTTTGACGGAAATTCGACAGACGCGGACCTTACAAAAATAGTGAAAATTAGGTTCTATCTTAATTTGTGCTAAGAAAATATTTTTTGGCTAAATTATTTAATCCTTTCATCAAAAGAAGTGTTTTTCCACAATTTTAGGCAATTTCTGGAAAATTGAATTTTTGACGGAAATTTGACAGGCGCGGACCTTACAAAAATATTGAAAATTAGGTACTATCTTAAATTGTGCTAAGAAAATATTTTTTCGCTAAATTATTTATTCCTTTCATCAAAAGAAGTGTTTCTCCACAATTTTAGGCAATTTTTGGAAAATTGAATTTTTGACCGGTATTCGACATGGGCGAGCCTTACAAAAATGGTGAAAATTAGGTACTATCTTAAATTGTGCTAAGAAAATATTTTTTGGCTAAATTATTTATTCCTTTCATCATAAGAACTGTTTCTCCACAATTTTAGGCAATTTTTAGAAAATTGAATTTTTGACGGAAATTCGACAGGCGCGGACCTAACAAAAATAGTGAAATTTTTTTACTATCTTAAATTGTGCTAAGAAAATATTTTTTGGCTAAATTATTTATTCTTTTCATCAAAAGAAGTGTTTCTCCACAATTTTAGGCAATTTTTTGAAAATTGAATTTTTGACGGAAATTCGACAGGCACGACCCTTACAAAAATATTGAAAATTAGGTACTATCTTAGATTGTGCTAAGAAAACATTTTTTGGCTAAATTATTTATTCCTTTCATCAAAAGAAGTGTTTCTCCACAATTTTAGGCAATTTTTTTGAAAATTGAATTTTTGACGGAAATTGGACAGGTGCGTACCTTACAAAAATAGTGAAAATTAGGTACTATCTTAAATTGTGCTAAAAAAATATTTTTTGCTAAATAATTTATTCCTTTCATCAAAAGAAGTGTTTCTCCACAATTTTAGGCAATTTTTGGAAAATTGAATTTTTGACGGAAATTCGACAGGGGCGTTAGGCAATTTTTGGAAAATTGATTTTTTGACGAAAATTGGATTGGCGCGGACCTTACAAAAATAGTGAAAATGAAGTACTATCTTAAATTGTGCTAAGAAAATATTATTTCTCTAAATTATTTATTCCTTTCATCAAAAGAAGTGTTTCTCCACTATTTTAGGCAATTTTCGGAAAATTGAATTTTTGATGGAAATTCGACAGGCGCGACCCTTACAAAAATAGTGAAAATTAGGTACTATCTTAAATTGTGCTAAAAAATATTTTTTAGCTAAATTATTTATTCCTTTCATCCAAAGAACTGTATCTCCACAATTTTAGGCAATTTTTGGAAAATTGAATTTTTGACGGAAATTCGACAGGCGCGGACCTTACAAAAATAGTGAAATTTTTTTACTATCTTAAATTGTGCTAAGAAAATATTTTTTGGCTAAATTATTTACTCCTTTCATCAAAAGAAGTGTTTCTCCACAATTTTAGGCAATTTTTGGAAAATTGAATTTTTGACGGAAATTCGACAGGCGTGGACCTTACAAAAATAGTGAAAATTAGGTACTATCTTAAATTGTGCTAAGAAAATATTTTTTCTCTAAATTATTTATTCCTTTCATCAAAAGAAGTGTTTCTCTACAATTTTAGGCAATTTTTAGAAAATTGAATTTTTTGATGGAAATTCGACAGGCACGACCCTTACAAAAATATTGAAAATTAGGTACTATCTTAGATTGTGCTAAGAAAACATTTTTTGGCTTAATCATTTATTCCTTTCATCAAAAGAAGTGTTTCTCCACAATTTTAGGCAATTTTTGGAAAATTGAATTTTTGACGGAAATTCGACAGGCGCAGACCTTACAAAAATTGTGAAAATTAGGTACTATCTTAATTTGTGCTAAGAAAATATTTTTTGGCTAAATTATTTATTCCTTTCATCAAAAGAAGTGTTACTCCACAATTTTAGGCAATTTTTGGAAATTGAATTTTTGACGGAAATTCGCCAGGCGCGTACCTTACAAAAAAAGTGAAAATTAGGTACTATCTTAAATTATGCTAAGAAAATATTTTTTGCTAAATTATTTATTCCTTTCTTCAAAAGAAGTGTTTCTCCACAATTTTGGGCAATTTTCAGAAAATTGAATTTTTGACGTAAATTTGACAGGCGCGGACCTTACAAAAATAATGAAATTTTTGTACTATCTGAAAATGTGCTCAGAAAATATTATTTGGCTAAATTATTTATTCCTTTCATCAAAAGAAGTGTTTCTCCACAATTTTGGGCAATTTTCAGAAAATTGAATTTTTGACGTAAATTCGACAGGCGCGGACCTTACAAAAATATTGAAATTTTTGTACTATCTGAAATTGTGCTAAGAAAATATTATTTGGCTAAATTATTTATTCCTTTCATCAAAAGAAGTGTTTCTCCACAATTTTAGGCAATTTTTGGAAAATTGGATTTTTAACGGAAATTCGACAGGCGTGGACCTTACAAAAATAGTAAAAATTTGTTCTATCTTAAATTGTGCAAAGAAAATATTTTTTCTCTAAATTATTTATTCCTTTCATAAAAAGAAGTGTTTCTCCACAATTTTAGGCAATTTTTGGAAAATTGAATTTTTGACGGAAATTCGACAGGCACGGACCTAACAAAAATAGTGAAAATTAGGTACTATCTTAAATTGTGCTAAGAAAATATTTTTTGGCTAAATTATTTATTCCTTTCATCAAAAGAAGTGTTTCTCCACAATTTTAGGCTTTTTTGGAAAATTGATTTTTTGACGAAAATTGGATTGTCGCGGACCTTACAAAAATAGTGAAAATTAGGTACTTTCATAAATTGTGCTAAGAAAAAAATTTTTTTGGCTAAATTATTTATTCCTTTCATCAAAAGAAGTGTTTCTCCACAATTTTAAGCAATTTTTGGAAAATTGAATTTTTGACGGAAATTCGACAGACGCGGACCTTACAAAAATAGTGAAAATTAGGTTCTATCTTAATTTGTGCTAAGAAAATATTTTTTGGCTAAATTGTTTAATCCTTTCATCAAAAGAAGTGTTTTTCCACAACTTTAGGCAATTTCTGGAAAATTGAATTTTTGACGGAAATTTGACAGGCGCGGACCTTACAAAAATATTGAAAATTAGGTACTATCTTAAATTGTGCTAAGAAAATATTTTTTCGCTAAATTATTTATTCCTTTCATCAAAAGAAGTGTTTCTCCACAATTTTAGGCAATTTTTGGAAAATTGAATTTTTGACCGGTATTCGACAGGGGCGAGCCTTACAAAAATGGTGAAAATTTAGTACTATCTTAAATTGTGCTAAGAAAATATTTTTTGGCTAAATTATTTATTCCTTTCATCATAAGAACTGTTTCTCCACAATTTTAGGCAATTTTTAAAAAATTGAATTTTTGACGGAAATTCGACAGGCGCGGACCTAACAAAAATAGTGAAATTTTTTTACTATCTTAAATTGTGCTAAGAAAATATTTTTTGGCTAAATTATTTATTCTTTTCATCAAAAGAAGTGTTTCTCCACAATTTTAGGCAATTTTTTGAAAATTGAATTTTTGATGGAAATTCGACAGGCACGACCCTTACAAAAATATTGAAAATTAGGTACTATCTTAGATTGTGCTAAGAAAACATTTTTTGGCTAAATTATTTATTCCTTTCATCAAAAGAAGTGTTTCTCCACAATTTTAGGCAATTTTTGGAAAATTGAATTTTTGACGGAAATTCGACAGGCGCAGACCTTACAAAAATAGTGAAAATTAGGTACTATCTTAATTTGTGCTAAGAAAATATTTTTTGGCTAAATTATTTATTCCTTTCATCAAAAGAAGTGTTACTCCACAATTTTAGGCAATTTTTGGAAATTGAATTTTTGACGGAAATTCGCCAGGCGCGTACCTTACAAAAATAGTGAAAATTAGGTACTATCTTAAATTATGCTAAGAAAATATTTTTTGCTAAATTATTTATTCCTTTCTTCAAAAGAAGTGTTTCTCCACAATTTTGGTCAATTTTCAGAAAATTGAATTTTTGACGTAAATTTGACAGGCGCGGACCTTACAAAAATATTGAAATTTTTGTACTATCTGAAAATGTGCTAAGAAAATATTATTTGGCTAAATTATTTATTCCTTTCATCAAAAGAAGTGTTTCTCCACAATTTTAGGCAATTTTTGGAAAATTGAATTTTTAACGTAAATTCGACAGGCGTGGACCTTACAAAAATAGTGAAAATTTGGTACTATCTTAAATTGTGCAAAGAAAATATTTTTTCTCTAAATTATTTATTCCTTTCATCAAAAGAAGTGTTTCTCCACATTTTTAGGCAAGTTTTGGAAAATTGAATTTTTGACGGAAATTCGACAGGCACGGACCTAACAAAAATAGTGAAAATTAGGTACTATCTTAAATTGTGCTAAGAAAATATTTTTTGGCTAAATTATTTATTCCTTTCATCAAAAGAAGTGTTTCTCCACAATTTTAGGCAATTTTTGGAAATTGAAT
Source organism: Loripinus fragilis (assembly GCA_964019695.1). Classification (NCBI taxonomy): domain Eukaryota; kingdom Metazoa; phylum Mollusca; class Bivalvia; order Lucinida; family Lucinidae; genus Loripinus; species Loripinus fragilis. The sequence continues at coordinate 67,643,799 of OZ026525.1, read as the reverse complement.
TTTTGACGGAAATTCGACAGGCGCGGACCTTACAAAAATAGTGAAAATTAGATACTATCTTAAATTGTGCTAAGAAAATATTTTTTGGCTAAATTATTTATTCCTTTCATCAAAAGAACTGTTTCTCCACAATTTTAGTCTTTTTTGGAAAGTTGATTTTTTGACGAAAATTGGATTGGCGCGGACCTTACAAAAATAATGAAAATTAGGTACTTTCTTAAATTGTGCTAAGAAAAAAAATTTTTTGGCTAAATTATTTATTCCTTTCATCAAAAGAAGTGTTTCTCCACAATTTTAGGCAATTTTTGGAAAATTGAATTTTTGACGGAAATTCGACAGACGCGGACCTTACAAAAATAGTGTAAATTAGGTTCTATCTTAATTTGTGCTAAGAAAATATTTTTTGGCTAAATTATTTATTCCTTTCATCAAAAGAAGTGTTTTTCCACAATTTTAGGCAATTTCTGGATAATTGAATTTTTGACGGAACTTTGACAGGCGCGATCCCTTACAAAAATATTGAAAATTAGGTACTATCTTAAATTGTGGTAAGAAAATATTTTTTCGCTAAATTATTTATTCCTTTCATCAAAAGAAGTGTTTCTCCACAATTTTAGGCAATTTTTGGAAAATTAATTTTTGACCGATATTCGACAGGGGCGAGCCTTACAAAAATGGTGAAAATTAGGTACTATCTTAAATTGTGCTAAGAAAATATTTTTTGGCTAAATTATTTATTCCTCTCATCATAAGAACTGTTTCTCCACAATTTTAGGCAATTTTTAGAAAATAGAATTTTTGACGGAAATTCGACAGGCGTGGACCTAACAAAAATAGTGAAATTTTTTTACTATCTTAAATTGTGCTAAGAAAATATTTTTTGGCTAAATTATTTATTCCTTTCATCAAAAGAAGTGTTTCTCCACAATTTTAGGCAATTTTTTTGAAAATTGAATTTTTGACGGAAATTGGACCGGCGCGTACCTTACAAAAATAGTGAAAATTAGGTACTATCTTAAATTGTGCTAAAAAAATATTTTTTGCTAAATAATTTATTCCTTTCATCAAAAGAAGTGTTTCTCCACAATTTTAGGCAATTTTTGGAAAATTGAATTTTTGACGGAAATTCGACAGGGGCGTTAGGCAATTTTTGGAAAATTGATTTTTTGACAAAAATTGGATTGGCGCGGACCTTACAAAAATAGTGAAAATGAAGTACTATCTTAAATTGTGCTAAGAAAATATTATTTCTCTAAATTATTTATTCCTTTCATCAAAAGAAGTGTTTCTCCACTATTTTAGGCAATTTTCGGAAAATTGAATTTTTGTTGGAAATTCGACAGGCGCGGACCATACAAAAATAGTGAAAATTAGGTACTATCTTAAATTGTGCTAAAAAATATTTTTTAGCTAAATTATTTATTCCTTTCATCGAAAGAGCTGTATCTCCACAATTTTAGGCAATTTTAGGAAATTGAATTTTTGACGGAAATTCGACAGGCGCGGACCTTACAAAAATAGTGAAAATTAGATACTATCTTAAATTGTGCTAAGAAAATATTTTTTGGCTAAATTATTTATTCCTTTCATCAAAAGAACTGTTTCTCCACAATTTTAGGCTTTTTTGGAAAGTTGATTTTTTGACGAAAATTGGATTGGCGCGGACCTTACAAAAATAATGAAAATTAGGTACTTTCTTAAATTGTGCTAAGAAAAAAAATTTTTTGGCTAAATTATTTATTCCTTTCATCAAAAGAAGTGTTTCTCCACAATTTTAGGCAATTTTTGGAAAATTGAATTTTTGACGGAAATTCGACAGACGCGGACCTTACAAAAATAGTGTAAATTAGGTTCTATCTTAATTTGTGCTAAGAAAATATTTTTTGGCTAAATTATTTATTCCTTTTATCAAAAGAAGTGTTTTTCCACAATTTTAGGCAATTTCTGGAAAATTGAATTTTTGACGGAAATTTGACAGGCGCGGACCTTACAAAAATATTGAAAATTAGGTACTATCTTAAATTGTGGTAAGAAAATATTTTTTCGCTAAATTATTTATTCCTTTCATCAAAAGAAGTGTTTCTCCACAATTTTAGGCAATTTTTGGAAAATTGAATTTTTGACCGGTATTCGACAGGGGCGAGCCTTACAAAAATGGTGAAAATTTAGTACTATCTTAAATTGTGCTAAGAAAATATTTTTTGGCTAAATTATTTATTCCTTTCATCATAAGAACTGTTTCTCCACAATTTTAGGCAATTTTTAGAAAATTGAATTTTTGACGGAAATTCGACAGGCGCGGACCTTACAAAAATAGTGAAATTTTTTTACTATCTTAAATTGTGCTAAGAAAATATTTTTTGGCTAAATTATTTATTCTTTTCATCAAAAGAAGTGTTTCTCCACAATTTTAGGCAATTTTTTGAAAATTGAATTTTTGACGGAAATTCGACAGGCACGACCCTTACAAAAATATTGAAAATTAGGTACTATCTTAGATTGTGCTAAGAAAACATTTTTTGGCTAAATTATTTATTCCTTTCATCTAAAGAAGTGTTTCTCCACAATTTTAGGCAATTTTTGGAAAATTGAATTTTTGACGGAAATTTGACAGGCGCGGACCTTACAAAAATAGTGAAAATTAGGTACTATCTTAATTTGGGCTAAGAAAATATTTTTTGGCTACATTATTTATTCCTTTCATCAAAAGAAGTGTTTCTCCACAATTTTAGGCAATTTTTGGAAAATTGAATTTTTAACGTAAATTCGACAGGCGTGGACCTTACAAAAATAGTGAAAATTTGCTACTATCTTAAATTGTGCAAAGAAAATATTTTTTCTCTAAATTATTTACTCCTTTCATCAAAAGAAGTGTTTCTCCACATTTTTAGGCAAGTTTTGGAAAATTGAATTTTTGACGGAAATTCGACAGGCACGGACCTAACAAAAATAGTGAAAATTAGGTACTATCTTAAATTGTGCTAAGAAAATATTTTTTGGCTAAATTATTTATTCCTTTCATCAAAAGAAGTGTTTCTCCACAATTTTAGGCAATTTTTGGAAATTGAATTTTTGACGGAAATTCGACAGGCGCGGACCTTACAAAAATAGTGAAAATTAGATACTATCTTAAATTGTGCTAAGAAAATATTTTTTGGCTAAATTATTTATTCCTTTCATCAAAAGAACTGTTTCTCCACAATTTTAGGCTTTTTTGGAAAGTTGATTTTTTGACGAAAATTGGATTGGCGCGGACCTTACAAAAATAATGAAAATTAGGTACTTTCTTAAATTGTGCTAAGAAAAAAAATTTTTTGGCTAAATTATTTATTCCTTTCATCAAAAGAAGTGTTTCTCCACAATTTTAGGCAATTTTTGGAAAATTGAATTTTTGACGGAAATTCGACAGGGGCGTTAGGCAATTTTTGGAAAATTGATTTTTTGACGAAAATTGGATTGGCGCGGACCTTACAAAAATAGTGAAAATGAAGTACTATCTTAAATTGTGCTAAGAAAATATTATTTCTCTAAATTATTTATTCCTTTCATCAAAAGAAGTGTTTCTCCACTATTTTAGGCAATTTTCGGAAAATTGAATTTTTGATGGAAATTCGACAGGCGTGGACCATACAAAAATAGTGAAAATTAGGTACTATCTTAAATTGTGCTAAAAAATATTTTTTAGCTAAATTATTTATTCCTTTCATCAAAAGAACTGTATCTCCACAATTTTAGGCAATTTTAGGAAAATTGAATTTTTGACGGAAATTCGACAGGCGTGGACCTTACAAAAATAGTGAAAATTAGGTACTATCTTAAATTGTGCTAAGAAAATATTATTTCTCTAAATTATTTATTCCTTTCATCAAAAGAAGTGTTTCTCCACTATTTTAGGCAATTTTCGGAAAATTGAATTTTTAATGGAAATTCGACAGGCGCGGACCTTACAAAAATAGTGAAAATTAGGTACTATCTTAAATTGTGCTAAGAAAAAAAAATTTTTGGCTAAATTATTTATTCCTTTCATCAAAAGAAGTGTTTCTCCACAATTTTAGGCAATTTTTGGAAAATTGAATTTTTGACGGAAATTCGACAGACGCGGACCTTACAAAAATAGTGAAAATTAGGTTCTATCTTAATTTGTGCTAAGAAAATATTTTTTGGCTAAATTATTTAATCCTTTCATCAAAAGAAGTGTTTTTCCACAATTTTAGGCATTTTCTGGAAAATTGAATTTTTGACGGAATTTTGACAGGCGCGGACCTTACAAAAATATTGAAAATTAGGTACTATCTTAAATTGTGCTAAGAAAATATTTTTTGGCTAAATTATTTATTCCTTTCATCATAAGAACTGTTTCTCCACAATTTTAGGCAATTTTGAGAAAATTGAATTTTTGACGGAAATTCGACAGGCGCGGACCTAACAAAAATAGTGAAATTTTTTTACTATCTTAAATTGTGTTAAGAAAATATTTTTTGGCTAAATTATTTATTCCTTTCATCAAAAGAAGTGTTTCTCCACAATTTTAGGCAATTTTTGGAAAATTGAATTTTTGACGGAAATTCGACAGGCGCGTACCTTACAAAAATAGTGAAAATTAGGTACTTTCTTAATTTGTGCTAAAAAATATTTTTTTGCTAAATAATTTATTCCTTTCATCAAAAGAAGTGTTTCTCCACAATTTTAGGCAATTTTTGGAAAATTGAATTTTTGACGGAAATTGGATTGGCGCGGACCTTACAAAAATAGTGAAAATTAGGGACTATCTTAAATTGTGCTAAGAAAATATTATTTCTCTAAATTATTTATTCCTTTCATCAAAAGAAGTGTTTCTCCACAATTTTAGGGAAATTTCGGAAAATTAAATTTTTGATGGAAATTCGACAGGCGCGACCCTTACAAAAATAGTGGAAATTAGGTACTATCTTAAATTGTTCTAAGAAAATATTTTTTGCTAAATTATTTATTCCTTTCATCAAAAGAAGTGTTTCTCCAGTATTTTAGGCAATTTTTGGAAAATTGAATTTTAGACGGAAATTCGACAGGCCCGAACCTAACAAAAATAGTGAAATTTAGGTACTATCTTAAATTGTGCTAAGAAAATATTATTTCTCTAAATTATTTATTCCTTTCATCAAAAGAAAGGTTTCTCCACAATTTTAGGCAATTTTTGGATAATTGAATTTTTGACGGAAATTTGACAGGCGCGGACCTTACAAAAATAGTGAAAACTAGGTACTATCTTAATTTGGGCTAAGAAAATATTTTTTGGCTAAATTATTTATTCCTTTCATCAAAAGAAGTGTTTCTCCACAATTTTAGGTAATTTTTGGAAAATTGAATTTTTGACGGAAATTCGACAGGCGTGGACCTTACAAAAATAGTGAAAATTAGGTACTATCTTAAATTGTGCTAAAAAATATTTTTTGGCTTAATTATTTATTCCTTTCATCAAAAGAAGTGTTTCTCTACAATTTTAGGCAATTTTTAGAAAATTGAATTTTTGATGGAAATTCGACAGGCACGACCCTTACAAAAATATTGAAAATTAGGTACTATCTTAGATTGTGCTAAGAAAACATTTTTTGGCTTAATCATTTATTCCTTTCATCAAAAGAAGTGTTTCTCCACAATTTTAGGCAATTTTTGGAAAATTGAATTTTTGACGGAAATTCGACAGGCGCAGACCTTACAAAAATAGTGAAAATTAGGTACTATCTTAATTTGTGCTAAGAAAATATTTTTTGGCTAAATTATTTATTCCTTTCATCAAAAGAAGTGTTACTCCACAATTTTAGGCAATTTTTGGAAATTGAATTTTTGACGGAAATTCGCCAGGCGCGTACCTTACAAAAATAGTGAAAATTAGGTACTATCTTAAATTATGCTAAGAAAATATTTTTTGCTAAATTATTTATTCCTTTCTTCAAAAGAAGTGTTTCTCCACAATTTTGGGCAATTTTCAGAAAATTGAATTTTTGACGTAAATTTGACAGGCGCGGACCTTACAAAAATATTGAAATTTTTGTACTATCTGAAAATGTGCTAAGAAAATATTATTTGGCTAAATTATTTATTCCTTTCATCAAAAGAAGTGTTTCTCCACAATTTTAGGCAATTTTTGGAAAATTGGATTTTTAACGGAAATTCGACAGGCGTGGACCTTACAAAAATAGTGAAAATTTGTTTTATCTTAAATTGTGCAAAGAAAATATTTTTTCTCTAAATTATTTATTCCTTTCATCAAAAGAAGTGTTTCTCCACAATTTTAGGCAATTTTTGGAAAATTGAATTTTTGACGGAAATTCGACAGGCACGGACCTAACAAAAGTAGTGAAAATTAGGTACTATCTTAAATTGTGCTAAGAAAATATTTTTTGGCTAAATTATTTATTCCTTTCATCAAAAGAAGTGTTTCTCCACAATTTTAGGCTTTTTTGGAAAATTGATTTTTTGATGAAAATTGGATTGTCGCGGACCTTACAAAAATAGTGAAAATTAGGTACTTTCATAAATTGTGCTAAGAAAAAAAAAATTTTGGCTAAATTATTTATTCCTTTCATCAAAAGAAGTGTTTCTCCACAATTTTAGGCAATTTTTGGAAAATTGAATTTTTGACGGAAATTCGACAGACGCCGACCTTACAAAAATAGTGTAAATTAGGTTCTATCTTAATTTGTGCTAAGAAAATATTTTTTGGCTAAATTATTTATTCCTTTCATCAAAAGAAGTGTTTTTCCACAATTTTAGGCAATTTCTGGAAAATTGAATTTTTGACGGAAATTTGACAGGCGCGGACCTTACAAAAATATTGAAAATTAGGTACTATCTTAAATTGTGCTAAGAAAATATTTTTTCGCTAAATTATTTATTCCTTTCATCAAAAGAAGTGTTTCTCCACAATTTTAGGCAATTTTTGGAAAATTGAATTTTTGACCGATATTCGACAGGGGCGAGCCTTACAAAAATGGTGAAAATTAGGTACTATCTTAAATTGTGCTAAGAAAATATTTTTTGGCTAAATTATTTATTCCTCTCATCATAAGAACTGTTTCTCCACAATTTTAGGCAATTTTTAGAAAATTGAATTTTTGACGGAAATTCGACAGGCGCGGACCTAACAAAAATAGTGAATTTTTTTTACTATCTTAAATTGTGCTAAGAAAATATTTTTTGGCTAAATTATTTATTCCTTTCATCAAAAGAAGTGTTTCTCCACAATTTTAGGCAATGTTTTGAAAATTGAATTTTTGACGGATCTTCGACAGGCACGACCCTTACAAAAATATTGAAAATTAGGTACTATCTTAGATTGTGCTAAGAAAACATTTTTTTGGCTAAATTATTTATTCCTTTCATCAAAAGAAGTGTTTCTCCACAATTTTAGGCAATTTTTTTGAAAATTGAATTTTTGACGGAAATTGGACAGGCGCGTACCTTACAAAAATAGTGAAAATTAGGTACTATCTTAAATTGTGCTAAAAAAATATTTTTTGCTAAATAATTTATTCCTTTCATCAAAAGAAGTGTTTCTCCACAATTTTAGGCAATTTTTGGAAAATTGAATTTTTGACGGAAATTCGACAGGGGCGTTAGGCAATTTTTGGAAAATTGATTTTTTGACGAAAATTGGATTGGCGCGGACCTTACAAAAATAGTGAAAATGAAGTACTATCTTAAATTGTGCTAAGAAAATATTATTTCTCTAAATTATTTATTCCTTTCATCAAAAGAAGTGTTTCTCCACTATTTTAGGCAATTTTCGGAAAATTGAATTTTTGATGGAAATTCGACAGGCGCGGACCTTACAAAAATAGTGAAAATTAGGTACTATCTTAAATTGTGCTAAAAAATATTTTTTAGCTAAATTATTTATTCCTTTCATCGAAAGAACTGTATCTCCACAATTTTAGGCAATTTTTGGAAAATTGAATTTTTGACGGAAATTCGACAGGCGCGGACCTTACAAAAATAGTGAAATTTTTTTACTATCTTAAATTGTGCTAAGAAAATATTTTTTGGCTAAATTATTTACTCCTTTCATCAAAAGAAGTGTTTCTCCACAATTTTAGGCAATTTTTGGAAAATTGAATTTTTGACGGAAATTCGACAGGCGTGGACCTTACAAAAATAGTGAAAATTAGGTACTATCTTAAATTGTGCTAAGAAAATATTTTTTCTCTAAATTATTTATTCCTTTCATCAAATGAAGTGTTTCTCTACAATTTTAGGCAATTTTTAGAAAATTGAATTTTTGATGGAAATTCGACAGGCACGACCCTTACAAAAATATTGAAAATTAGGTACTTTCTTAAATTGTGCTAAGAAAACATTTTTTGGCTTAATCATTTATTCCTTTCATCAAAAGAAGTGTTTCTCCACAATTTTAGGCAATTTTTGGAAAATTGAATTTTTGACGGAAATTCGACAGGCGCAGACCTTACAAAAATAGTGAAAATTAAGTACTATCTTAATTTGTGCTAAGAAAATATTTTTTGGCTAAATTATTTATTCCTTTCATCAAAAGAAGTGTTACTCCACAATTTTAGGCAATTTTTGGAAATTGAATTTTTGACGGAAATTCGCCAGGCGCGTACCTTACAAAAATAGTGAAAATTAGGTACTATCTTAAATTATGCTAAGAAAATATTTTTTGCTAAATTATTTATTCCTTTCTTCAAAAGAAGTGTTTCTCCACAATTTTGGGCAATTTTCAGAAAATTGAATTTTTGACGTAAATTTGACAGGCGCGGACCTTACAAAAATATTGAAATTTTTGTACTATCTGAAAATGTGCTCAGAAAATATTATTTGGCTAAATTATTTATTCCTTTCATCAAAAGAAGTGTTTCTCCACAATTTTGGGCAATTTTCAGAAAATTGAATTTTTGACGTAAATTCGACAGGCGCGGACCTTACAAAAATATTGAAATTTTTGTACTATCTGAAATTGTGCTAAGAAAATATTATTTGGCTAAATTATTTATTCCTTTCATCAAAAGAAGTGTTTCTCCACAATTTTAGGCAATTTTTGGAAAATTGGATTTTTAACGGAAATTCGACAGGCGTGGACCTTACAAAAATAGTGAAAATTTGTTCTATCTTAAATTGTGCAAAGAAAATATTTTTTCTCTAAATTATTTATTCCTTTCATCAAAAGAAGTGTTTCTCCACAATTTTAGGCAATTTTTGGAAAATTGAATTTTTGACGGAAATTCGACAGGCACGGACCTAACAAAAATAGTGAAAATTAGGTACTATCTTAAATTGTGCTAAGAAAATATTTTTTGGCTAAATTATTTATTCCTTTCATCAAAAGAAGTGTTTCTCCACAATTTTAGGCTTTTTTGGAAAATTGATTTTTTGACGAAAATTGGATTGTCGCGGACCTTACAAAAATAGTGAAAATTAGGTACTTTCATAAATTGTGCTAAGAAAAAAAATTTTTTGGCTAAATTATTTATTCCTTTCATCAAAAGAAGTGTTTCTCCACAATTTTAGGCAATTTTTGGAAAATTGAATTTTTGACGGAAATTCGACAGACGCGGACCTTACAAAAATAGTGAAAATTAGGTTCTATCTTAATTTGTGCTAAGAAAATATTTTTTGGCTAAATTATTTAATCCTTTCATCAAAAGAAGTGTTTTTCCACAATTTTAGGCAATTTCTGGAAAATTGAATTTTTGACGGAAATTTGACAGGCGCGGACCTTACAAAAATATTGAAAATTAGGTACTATCTTAAATTGTGCTAAGAAAATATTTTTTCGCTAAATTATTTATTCCTTTCATCAAAAGAAGTGTTTCTCCACAATTTTAGGCAATTTTTGGAAAATTGAATTTTTGACGGATATTCGACAGGGGCGAGCCTTACAAAAATGGTGAAAATTAGGTACTATCTTAAATTGTGCTAAAAAAATATTTTTTGGTTAAATTATTTATTCCTTTCATCAAAAGAACTGTTTCTCCACAATATTAGGCTTTTTTGGAAAATTTATTTTTTGACGAAAATTGGATTGGCGCGGACCTTACAAAAATAGTGAAAATTAGGTACTTTCTTAAATTGTGCTAAGAAAAAATTTTTTTTGGCTAAATTATTTATTCCTTTCATCAAAAGAAGTGTTTCTCCACAATTTTAGGCAATTTTTGGAAAATTGAATTTTTGACGGAAATTCGACAGACGCGGACCTTACAAAAATAGTGAAAATTAGGTTCTATCTTAATTTGTGCTAAAAAATTTTTTTTGGCTAAATTATTTATTCCTTTCATCAAAAGAACTGTTTCTCCACAATTTTAGGCAATTTTTGGAAAATTGAATTTTTGACGGATATTCGACAGGCGCGGACCTTACATAAATAGTGAAAATTAGGTACTATCTTAAATTATTCTAAGAAAATATTTTTTTGCTAAATTATTTATACCTTTCATCAAAAGAAGTATTTCTCCACAATTTTAGGCAATTTTTGGAAAAGTGAATTTTTGACGAAATTCGACAGACGCGGACCTTACAAAAATAGTGAAAATTAGGTTCTATCTTAACTGTGATAAGAAAATATTTTTTGGCTAAATTATTTATTCCTTTCATCAAAAGAACTGTTTCTCCACAATTTTAGGCAATTTTTGGAAAATTGATTTTTTGATGAAAATTGGATTGGCGCGGACCTTACAAAATAGTGAAAATTAGGTACTATCTTAAATTGTGCTAAGAAAATATTTTTTCGCTAAATTATTTATTCCTTTCATCAAAAGAAGTGTTTCTCCACAATTTTAGGCAATTTTTGGAAAATTGAATTTTTGACGGAAATTCGACAGACGCGGACCTTACAAAAATAGTGAAAATTAGGTTCTATCTTAACTGTGCTAAAAAATATTTTTTGGCTAAATTATTTATTCCTTTCATCAAAAGAACTGTTTCTCCACAATTTAAGGCAATTTTTGGAAAAGTGAATATTTGACGGAAATTCGACAGGCGCGGACCTTACATAAATAGTGAAAATTAGGTACTATCTTAAATTGTTCTAAGAAAATATTTTTTTGCTAAATTATTTATACCTTTCATCAAAAGAAGTGTTTCTCCACAATTTTAGGCAATTTTTGGAAAATTGAATTTTTGACTGAAATTCGACAGACGCGGACCTTACAAAAATAGTGAAAATTAGCTTCTATCTTAACTGTGCAAAAAAATATTTTTTGGCTAAATTATTTATTCCTTTCATCAAAAGAACTGTTTCTCCACAATTTTAGGCAATTTTTGGAAAATTGATTTTTTGACAGAAATTCGACAGGCGCGCCCCTTACAAAAATAGTGAAAATTAGGTACTATCTTAACTGTGCTAAAAATATTTTTTGGCTAAATTATTTATTCCGTTCATCAAAAGAAGTGTTTCTCCACAATTTTAGGCAATTTTTTTGAAAATTGAATTTTTGACGGAAATTCGACAGGCGCGTACCTTACAAAAATAGTGAAAATTAGGTACTATCTTAACTGTGCTAAAAATATTTTTTGGCTAAATTATTTATTCCTTTCATCAAAAGAAGTGTTTCTCCACAATTTTAGGCAATTTTTTTGAAAATTGAATTTTTGACGGAAATTCGACAGGCGCGTACCTAACAAAAATAGTGAAAATTAGGTACTATCTTAAATTGTGCTAAAAAAATATTATTTTGCTAAATAATTTATTCCTTTCATCAAAAGAAGTGTTTCTCCATAATTTTAGGCAATTTTTGGAAAATTGATTTTTTGACGAAAATTGGATTGGCGCGGACCTTACAAAAATAGTGAAAATTAGGTACTTTCTTAAATTGTGCTAAGAAAAAAAAATTTTTGGCTAAATTATTTATTCCTTTCATCAAAAGAAGTGTTTCTCCACAATTTTAGGCAATTTTTGGAAAATTGAATTTTTGACGGAAATTCGACAGGCGTGGACCTTACAAAATAGTGAAAATTAGGTACTGTCTTAAATTGTGCTAAGAAAATATTTTTTCGCTAAATTATTTATTCCTTTCATCAAAAGAAGTGTTTCTCCACAATTTTAGGCAATTTTTGGAAAATTGAATTTTTGACAGATATTCGACAGGGGCGGCCCTTACAAAAATGGCGAAAATTAGGTACTATCTTAAATTGTGCTTAAAAAAATATTTTTTGGCTAAATTATTTATTCCTTTCATCAAAAGAAGTGTTTCTCCACAATTTTAGGCTCTTTTGGAAAATTGATTTTTTGACGAAAATTGGATTGGCGCGGACCTTACAAAAATAATGAAAATTAGGTACTTTCTTAAATTGTGCTAAGAAAAAAAAACTTTTGGCTAAATTATTTATTCCTTTCATCAAAAGAAGTGTTTCTCCACAATTTTAGGCAATTTTTGGAAAATTGAATTTTTGACGGAAATTCGACAGACGCGGACCTTACAAAAATAGTGAAAATTAGGTTCTATCTTAATTTGTGCTAAGAAAATATTTTTTGGCTAAATTATTTATTCCTTTCATCAAAAGAAGTGTTTTTCCACAATTTTAGGCAATTTCTGGAAAATTGAATTTTTGACGGAAATTTGACAGGCGCGCGGACCTTACAAAAATATTGAAAATTAGGTACTATCTTAAATTGTGCTAAGAAAATATTTTTTCGCTAAATTATTTATTCCTTTCATCAAAAGAAGTGTTTCTCCACAATTTTAGGCAATTTTTGACGGATATTCGACAGGGGCGAGCCTTACAAAAATGGTGAAAGTTAGGTACTATCTTAAATTGTGCTAAAAAAATATTTTTTGGCTAAATTATTTATTCCTTTCATCAAAAGAACTGTTTCTCCACAATATTAGGCTTTTTTGAAAAAATTGATTTTTTGACGAAAATTGGATTGGCGCGGACCTTACAAAAATAGTAAAAATTAGGTACTTTCTTAAATTGTGCTAAGAAAAAAATTTTTTTGGCTAAATTATTTATTCCTTTCATCAAAAGAAGTGTTTCTCCACAATTTTAGGCAATTTTTGGAAAATTGAATTTTTGACGGAAATTCGACAGACGCGGACCTTACAAAAATAGTGAAAATTAGGTTCTATCTTAAATGTGCTAAAAAATATTTTTTGGCTAAATTATTTATTCCTTTCATCAAAAGAACTGTTTCTCCACAATTTTAGGCAATTTTTGGAAAATTGAATTTTTGACGGATATTCGACAGGCGCGGACCTTACATAAATAGTGAAAATTAGGTACTATCTTAAATTGTTCTAAGAAAATATTTTTTTGCTAAATTATTTATACCTTTCATCAAAAGAAGTATTTCTCCACAATTTTAGGCAATTTTTGGAAAATTGAATTTTTGACGGAAATTCGACAGACGCGGACCTTACAAAAATAGTGAAAATTAGGTTCTATCTTAACTGTGATAAGAAAATATTTTTTGGCTAAATTATTTATTCCTTTCATCAAAAGAACTGTTTCTCCACAATTTTAGGCAATTTTTGGAAAATTGATTTTTTGACGAAAATTGGATTGGCGCGGACCTTACAAAATAGTGAAAATTAGGTACTATCTTAAATTGTGCTAAGAAAATATTTTTTCGCTAAATTATTTATTCCTTTCATCAAAAGAAGTGTTTCTCCACAATTTTAGGCAATTTTTGGAAAATTGAATTTTTGACAGATATTCGAGAGGGGCGAGCCTTACAAAAATGGTGAAAATTAGGTACTATCATAAATTGTGCTAAAAAATATTTTTTGGCTAAATTATTTATTCCTTTCATCAAAAGAACTGTTTCTCCACAATTTTAGGCTTTTTTGGAAAATTGATTTTTTGACGAAAATTGGATTGGCGCGGACCTTACAAAAATAGTGAAAATAAGGTACTTTCTTAAATTGTGCTAAGAAAAAAAAAATTTTTGGCTAAATTATTTATTCCTTTCATCAAAAGAACTGTTTCTCCACAATTTTAGGCTTTTTTGGAAAATTGATTTTTTGACGAAAATTGGATTGGCGCGGACCTTACAAAAATAATGAAAATTAGGTACTTTCTTAAATTGTGCTAAGAAAAAAAAAATTTTGGCTAAATTATTTATTCCTTTCATCAAAAGAAGTGTTTCTCCACAATTTTAGGCAATTTTTGGAAAATTGAATTTTTGACGGAAATTCGACAGACGCGGACCTTACAAAAATAGTGAAAATTAGGTTCTATCTTAATTTGTGCTAAGAAAATATTTTTTGGCTAAATTATTTATTCCTTTCATCAAAAGAAGTGTTTTTCCACAATTTTAGGCAATGTTTGGAAAATTGAATTTTTGACGGATATTCGACAGGCGCGGACCTTACATAAATAGTGAAAATTAGGTACTATCTTAAATTGTTCTAAGAAAATATTTTTTTGCTAAATTATTTATACCTTTCATCAAAAGAAGTATTTCTCCACAATTTTAGGCAATTTTTGGAAAATTGAATTTTTGACGGAAATTCGACAGACGCGGACCTTACAAAAATAGTGAAAATTAGGTTCTATCTTAACTGTGATAAGAAAATATTTTTTGGCTAAATTATTTATTCCTTTCATCAAAAGAACTGTTTCTCCACAATTTTAGGCAATTTTTGGAAAATTGATTTTTTGACGAAAATTGGATTGGCGCGGACCTTACAACATAGTGAAAATTAGGTACTATCTTAAATTGTGCTAAGAAAATATTTTTTCGCTAAATTATTTATTCCTTTCATCAAAAGAAGTGTTTCTCCACAATTTTAGGCAATTTTTGGAAAATTGAATTTTTGACAGATATTCGAGAGGGGCGAGCCTTACAAAAATGGTGAAAATTAGGTACTATCATAAATTGTGCTAAAAAATATTTTTTGGCTAAATTATTTATTCCTTTCATCAAAAGAACTGTTTCTCCACAATTTTAGGCTTTTTTGGAAAATTGATTTTTTGACGAAAATTGGATTGGCGCGGACCTTACAAAAATAATGAAAATTAGGTACTTTCTTAAATTGTGCTAAGAAAAAAAAAATTTTGGCTAAATTATTTATTCCTTTCATCAAAAGAAGTGTTTCTCCACAATTTTAGGCAATTTTTGGAAAATTGAATTTTTGACGGAAATTCGACAGACGCGGACCTTACAAAAATAGTGAAAATTAGGTTCTATCTTAATTTGTGCTAAGAAAATATTTTTTGGCTAAATTATTTATTCCTTTCATCATAAGAACTGTTTCTCCACAATTTTAGGCAATTTTGAGAAAATTGAATTTTTGACGGAAATTCGACAGGCGCGGACCTAACAAAAATAGTGAAATTTTTTTACTATCTTAAATTGTGTTAAGAAAATATTTTTTGGCTAAATTATTTATTCCTTTCATCAAAAGAAGTGTTTCTCCACAATTTTAGGCAATTTTTGGAAAATTGAATTTTTGACGGAAATTCAACAGGCGCGTACCTTACAAAAATAGTGAAAATTAGGTACTTTCTTAATTTGTGCTAAAAAATATTTTTTTGCTAAATAATTTATTCCTTTCATCAAAAGAAGTGTTTCTCCACAATTTTAGGCAATTTTTGGAAAATTGAATTTTTGACGGAAATTGGATTGGCGCGGACCTTACAAAAATAGTGAAAATTAGGGACTATCTTAAATTGTGCTAAGAAAATATTATTTCTCTAAATTATTTATTCCTTTCATCAAAAGAAGTGTTTCTCCACAATTTTAGGGAAATTTCGGAAAATTAAATTTTTGATGGAAATTCGACAGGCGCGACCCTTACAAAAATAGTGGAAATTAGGTACTATCTTAAATTGTTCTAAGAAAATATTTTTTGCTAAATTATTTATTCCTTTCATCAAAAGAAGTGTTTCTCCAGTATTTTAGGCAATTTTTGGAAAATTGAATTTTAGACGGAAATTCGACAGGCCCGAACCTAACAAAAATAGTGAAATTTAGGTACTATCTTAAATTGTGCTAAGAAAATATTATTTCTCTAAATTATTTATTCCTTTCATCAAAAGAAAGGTTTCTCCACAATTTTAGGCAATTTTTGGATAATTGAATTTTTGACAGAAATTTGACAGGCGCGGACCTTACAAAAATAGTGAAAACTAGGTACTATCTTAATTTGGGCTAAGAAAATATTTTTTGGCTAAATTATTTATTCCTTTCATCAAAAGAAGTGTTTCTCCACAATTTTAGGTAATTTTTGGAAAATTGAATTTTTGACGGAAATTCGACAGGCGTGGACCTTACAAAAATAGTGAAAATTAGGTACTATCTTAAATTGTGCTAAAAAATATTTTTTGGCTTAATTATTTATTCCTTTCATCAAAAGAAGTGTTTCTCTACAATTTTAGGCAATTTTTAGAAAATTGAATTTTTGATGGAAATTCGACAGGCACGACCCTTACAAAAATATTGAAAATTAGGTACTATCTTAGATTGTGCTAAGAAAACATTTTTTGGCTTAATCATTTATTCCTTTCATCAAAAGAAGTGTTTCTCCACAATTTTAGGCAATTTTTGGAAAATTGAATTTTTGACGGAAATTCGACAGGCGCAGACCTTACAAAAATAGTGGAAATTAGGTACTATCTTAATTTGTGCTAAGAAAATATTTTTTGGCTAAATTATTTATTCCTTTCATCAAAAGAAGTGTTACTCCACAATTTTAGGCAATTTTTGGAAATTGAATTTTTGACGGAAATTCGCCAGGCGCGTACCTTACAAAAATAGTGAAAATTAGGTACTATCTTAAATTATGCTAAGAAAATATTTTTGGCTAAATTATTTATTCCTTTCTTCAAAAGAAGTGTTTCTCCACAATTTTGGGCAATTTTCAGAAAATTGAATTTTTGACGTAAATTTGACAGGCGCGGACCTTACAAAAATATTGAAATTTTTGTACTATCTGAAAATGTGCTAAGAAAATATTATTTGGCTAAATTATTTATTCCTTTCATCAAAAGAAGTGTTTCTCCACAATTTTAGGCAATTTTTGGAAAATTGGATTTTTAACGGAAATTCGACAGGCGTGGACCTTACAAAAATAGTGAAAATTTGTTCTATCTTAAATTGTGCAAAGAAAATATTTTTTCTCTAAATTATTTATTCCTTTCATCAAAAGAAGTGTTTCTCCACAATTTTAGGCAATTTTTGGAAAATTGAATTTTTGACGGAAATTCGACAGGCACGGACCTAACAAAAGTAGTGAAAATTAGGTACTATCTTAAATTGTGCTAAGAAAATATTTTTTGGCTAAATTATTTATTCCTTTCATCAAAAGAAGTGTTTCTCCACAATTTTAGGCTTTTTTGGAAAATTGATTTTTTGACGAAAATTGGATTGTCGCGGACCTTACAAAAATAGTGAAAATTAGGTACTTTCATAAATTGTGCTAAGAAAAAAAAAAATTTGGCTAAATTATTTATTCCTTTCATCAAAAGAAGTGTTTCTCCACAATTTTAGGCAATTTTTGGAAAATTGAATTTTTGACGGAAATTCGACAGACGCCGACCTTACAAAAATAGTGTAAATTAGGTTCTATCTTAATTTGTGCTAAGAAAATATTTTTTGGCTAAATTATTTATTCCTTTCATCAAAAGAAGTGTTTTTCCACAATTTTAGGCAATTTCTGGAAAATTGAATTTTTGACGGAAATTTGACAGGCGCGGACCTTACAAAAATATTGAAAATTAGGTACTATCTTAAATTGTGCTAAGAAAATATTTTTTCGCTAAATTATTTATTCCTTTCATCAAAAGAAGTGTTTCTCCACAATTTTAGGCAATTTTTGGAAAATTGAATTTTTGACCGATATTCGACAGGGGCGAGCCTTTCAAAAATGGTGAAAATTAGGTACTATCTTAAATTGTGCTAAGAAAATATTTTTTGGCTAAATTATTTATTCCTCTCATCATAAGAACTGTTTCTCCACAATTTTAGGCAATTTTTAGAAAATTGAATTTTTGACGGAAATTCGACAGGCGCGGACCTAACAAAAATAGTGAATTTTTTTTACTATCTTAAATTGTGCTAAGAAAATATTTTTTGGCTAAATTATTTATTCCTTTCATCAAAAGAAGTGTTTCTCCACAATTTTAGGCAATGTTTTGAAAATTGAATTTTTGACGGATCTTCGACAGGCACGACCCTTACAAAAATATTGAAAATTAGGTACTATCTTAGATTGTGCTAAGAAAACATTTTTTTGGCTAAATTATTTATTCCTTTCATCAAAAGAAGTGTTTCTCCACAATTTTAGGCAATTTTTTTGAAAATTGAATTTTTGACGGAAATTGGACAGGCGCGTACCTTACAAAAATAGTGAAAATTAGGTACTATCTTAAATTGTGCTAAAAAAATATTTTTTGCTAAATAATTTATTCCTTTCATCAAAAGAAGTGTTTCTCCACAATTTTAGGCAATTTTTGGAAAATTGAATTTTTGACGGAAATTCGACAGGGGCGTTAGGCAATTTTTGGAAAATTGATTTTTTGACGAAAATTGGATTGGCGCGGACCTTACAAAAATAGTGAAAATGAAGTACTATCTTAAATTGTGCTAAGAAAATATTATTTCTCTAAATTATTTATTCCTTTCATCAAAAGAAGTGTTTCTCCACTATTTTAGGCAATTTTCGGAAAATTGAATTTTTGATGGAAATTCGACAGGCGCGGACCTTACAAAAATAGTGAAAATTAGGTACTATCTTAAATTGTGCTAAAAAATATTTTTTAGCTAAATTATTTATTCCTTTCATCGAAAGAACTGTATCTCCACAATTTTAGGCAATTTTTGGAAAATTGAATTTTTGACGGAAATTCGACAGGCGCGGACCTTACAAAAATAGTGAAATTTTTTTACTATCTTAAATTGTGCTAAGAAAATATTTTTTGGCTAAATTATTTACTCCTTTCATCAAAAGAAGTGTTTCTCCACAATTTTAGGCAATTTTTGGAAAATTGAATTTTTGACGGAAATTCGACAGGCGTGGACCTTACAAAAATAGTGAAAATTAGGTACTATCTTAAATTGTGCTAAGAAAATATTTTTTCTCTAAATTATTTATTCCTTTCATCAAATGAAGTGTTTCTCTACAATTTTAGGCAATTTTTAGAAAATTGAATTTTTGATGGAAATTCGACAGGCACGACCCTTACAAAAATATTGAAAATTAGGTACTTTCTTAAATTGTGCTAAGAAAACATTTTTTGGCTTAATCATTTATTCCTTTCATCAAAAGAAGTGTTTCTCCACAATTTTAGGCAATTTTTGGAAAATTGAATTTTTGACGGAAATTCGACAGGCGCAGACCTTACAAAAATAGTGAAAATTAGGTACTATCTTAATTTGTGCTAAGAAAATATTTTTTGGCTAAATTATTTATTCCTTTCATCAAAAGAAGTGTTACTCCACAATTTTAGGCAATTTTTGGAAATTGAATTTTTGACGGAAATTCGCCAGGCGCGTACCTTACAAAAATAGTGAAAATTAGGTACTATCTTAAATTATGCTACGAAAATATTTTTTGCTAAATTATTTATTCCTTTCTTCAAAAGAAGTGTTTCTCCACAATTTTGGGCAATTTTCAGAAAATTGAATTTTTGACGTAAATTTGACAGGCGCGGACCTTACAAAAATATTGAAATTTTTGTACTATCTGAAAATGTGCTCAGAAAATATTATTTGGCTAAATTATTTATTCCTTTCATCAAAAGAAGTGTTTCTCCACAATTTTGGGCAATTTTCAGAAAATTGAATTTTTGACGTAAATTCGACAGGCGCGGACCTTACAAAAATATTGAAATTTTTGTACTATCTGAAATTGTGCTAAGAAAATATTATTTGGCTAAATTATTTATTCCTTTCATCAAAAGAAGTGTTTCTCCACAATTTTAGGCAATTTTTGGAAAATTGGATTTTTAACAGAAATTCGACAGGCGTGGACCTTACAAAAATAGTGAAAATTTGTTCTATCTTAAATTGTGCAAAGAAAATATTTTTTCTCTAAATTATTTATTCCTTTCATCAAAAGAAGTGTTTCTCCACAATTTTAGGCAATTTTTGGAAAATTGAATTTTTGACGGAAATTCGACAGGCACGGACCTAACAAAAATAGTGAAAATTAGGTACTATCTTAAATTGTGCTAAGAAAATATTTTTTGGCTAAATTATTTATTCCTTTCATCAAAAGAAGTGTTTCTCCACAATTTTAGGCTTTTTTGGAAAATTGATTTTTTGACGAAAATTGGATTGTCGCGGACCTTACAAAAATAGTGAAAATTAGGTACTTTCATAAATTGTGCTAAGAAAAAAAATTTTTTGGCTAAATTATTTATTCCTTTCATCAAAAGAAGTGTTTCTCCACAATTTTAGGCAATTTTTGGAAAATTGAATTTTTGACGGAAATTCGACAGACGCGGACCTTACAAAAATAGTGAAAATTAGGTTCTATCTTAATTTGTGCTAAGAAAATATTTTTTGGCTAAATTATTTAATCCTTTCATCAAAAGAAGTGTTTTTCCACAATTTTAGGCAATTTATGGAAAATTGAATTTTTGACGGAAATTTGACAGGCGCGGACCTTACAAAAATATTGAAAATTAGGTACTATCTTAAATTGTGCTGAGAAAATATTTTTTCGCTAAATTATTTATTCCTTTCATCAAAAGAAGTGTTTCTCCACAATTTTAGGCAATTTTTGGAAAATTGAATTTTTGACGGATATTCGACAGGGGCGAGCCTTACAAAAATGGTGAAAATTAGGTACTATCTTAAATTGTGCTAAAAAAATATTTTTTGGTTAAATTATTTATTCCTTTCATCAAAAGAACTGTTTCTCCACAATATTAGGCTTTTTTGGAAAATTTATTTTTTGACGAAAATTGGATTGGCGCGGACCTTACAAAAATAGTGAAAATTAGGTACTTTCTTAAATTGTGCTAAGAAAAAATTTTTTTTGGCTAAATTATTTATTCCTTTCATCAAAAGAAGTGTTTCTCCACAATTTTAGGCAATTTTTGGAAAATTGAATTTTTGACGGAAATTCGACAGACGCGGACCTTACAAAAATAGTGAAAATTAGGTTCTATCTTAATTTGTGCTAAAAAAATTTTTTTGGCTAAATTATTTATTCCTTTCATCAAAAGAAGTGTTTCTCCACAATTTTAGGCAATTTTTGGAAAATTGAATTTTTGACGGATATTCGACAGGCGCGGACCTTACATAAATAGTGAAAATTAGGTACTATCTTAAATTATTCTAAGAAAATATTTTTTTGCTAAATTATTTATACCTTTCATCAAAAGAAGTATTTCTCCACAATTTTAGGCAATTTTTGGAAAATTGAATTTTTGACGAAATTCGACAGACGCGGACCTTACAAAAATAGTGAAAATTAGGTTCTATCTTAACTGTGATAAGAAAATATTTTTTGGCTAAATTATTTATTCCTTTCATCAAAAGAACTGTTTCTCCACAATTTTAGGCAATTTTTGGAAAATTGATTTTTTGATGAAAATTGGATTGGCGCGGACCTTACAAAATAGTGAAAATTAGGTACTATCTTAAATTGTGCTAAGAAAATATTTTTTCGCTAAATTATTTATTCCTTTCATCAAAAGAAGTGTTTCTCCACAATTTTAGGCAATTTTTGGAAAATTGAATTTTTGACGGAAATTCGACAGACGCGGACCTTACAAAAATAGTGAAAATTAGGTTCTATCTTAACTGTGCTAAAAAATATTTTTTGGCTAAATTATTTATTCCTTTCATCAAAAGAACTGTTTCTCCACAATTTAAGGCAATTTTTGGAAAAGTGAATTTTTGACGGAAATTCGA
The DNA here is from genome assembly GCA_964019695.1 of Loripinus fragilis. NCBI lineage: Eukaryota > Metazoa > Mollusca > Bivalvia > Lucinida > Lucinidae > Loripinus > Loripinus fragilis. The sequence continues at coordinate 67,622,000 of OZ026525.1, read as the reverse complement.
CAGGCGCGGACCTTACATAAATAGTGAAAATTAGGTACTATCTTAAATTGTTCTAAGAAAATATTTTTTTGCTAAATTATTTATACCTTTCATCAAAAGAAGTGTTTCTCCACAATTTTAGGCAATTTTTGGAAAATTGAATTTTTGACTGAAATTCGACAGACGCGGACCTTACAAAAATAGTGAAAATTAGCTTCTATCTTAACTGTGCAAAAAAATATTTTTTGGCTAAATTATTTATTCCTTTCATCAAAAGAACTGTTTCTCCACAATTTTAGGCAATTTTTGGAAAATTGATTTTTTGACAGAAATTCGACAGGCGCGCCCCTTACAAAAATAGTGAAAATTAGGTACTATCTTAACTGTGCTAAAAATATTTTTTGGCTAAATTATTTATTCCGTTCATCAAAAGAAGTGTTTCTCCACAATTTTAGGCAATTTTTTTGTAAATTGAATTTTTGACGGAAATTCGACAGGCGCGTACCTTACAAAAATAGTGAAAATTAGGTACTATCTTAACTGTGCTAAAAATATTTTTTGGCTAAATTATTTATTCCTTTCATCAAAAGAAGTGTTTCTCCACAATTTTAGGCAATTTTTTTGAAAATTGAATTTTTGACGGAAATTCGACAGGCGCGTACCTAACAAAAATAGTGAAAATTAGGTACTATCTTAAATTGTGCTAAAAAAATATTATTTTGCTAAATAATTTATTCCTTTCATCAAAAGAAGTGTTTCTCCATAATTTTAGGCAATTTTTGGAAAATTGATTTTTTGACGAAAATTGGATTGGCGCGGACCTTACAAAAATAGTGAAAATTAGGTACTTTCTTAAATTGTGCTAAGAAAAAAAAATTTTTGGCTAAATTATTTATTCCTTTCATCAAAAGAAGTGTTTCTCCACAATTTTAGGCAATTTTTGGAAAATTGAATTTTTGACGGAAATTCGACAGGCGTGGACCTTACAAAATAGTGAAAATTAGGTACTGTCTTAAATTGTGCTAAGAAAATATTTTTTCGCTAAATTATTTATTCCTTTCATCAAAAGAAGTGTTTCTCCACAATTTTAGGCAATTTTTGGAAAATTGAATTTTTGACAGATATTCGACAGGGGCGGCCCTTACAAAAATGGCGAAAATTAGGTACTATCTTAAATTGTGCTTAAAAAAATATTTTTTGGCTAAATTATTTATTCCTTTCATCAAAAGAAGTGTTTCTCCACAATTTTAGGCTTTTTTGGAAAATTGATTTTTTGACGAAAATTGGATTGGCGCGGACCTTACAAAAATAATGAAAATTAGGTACTTTCTTAAATTGTGCTAAGAAAAAAAAAATTTTGGCTAAATTATTTATTCCTTTCATCAAAAGAAGTGTTTCTCCACAATTTTAGGCAATTTTTGGAAAATTGAATTTTTGACGGAAATTCGACAGACGCGGACCTTACAAAAATAGTGAAAATTAGGTTCTATCTTAATTTGTGCTAAGAAAATATTTTTTGGCTAAATTATTTATTCCTTTCATCAAAAGAAGTGTTTTTCCACAATTTTAGGCAATTTCTGGAAAATTGAATTTTTGACGGAAATTTGACAGGCGCGCGGACCTTACAAAAATATTGAAAATTAGGTACTATCTTAAATTGTGCTAAGAAAATATTTTTTCGCTAAATTATTTATTCCTTTCATCAAAAGAAGTGTTTCTCCACAATTTTAGGCAATTTTTGACGGATATTCGACAGGGGCGAGCCTTACAAAAATGGTGAAAGTTAGGTACTATCTTAAATTGTGCTAAAAAAATATTTTTTGGCTAAATTATTTATTCCTTTCATCAAAAGAACTGTTTCTCCACAATATTAGGCTTTTTTGAAAAAATTGATTTTTTGACGAAAATTGGATTGGCGCGGACCTTACAAAAATAGTAAAAATTAGGTACTTTCTTAAATTGTGCTAAGAAAAAAATTTTTTTGGCTAAATTATTTATTCCTTTCATCAAAAGAAGTGTTTCTCCACAATTTTAGGCAATTTTTGGAAAATTGAATTTTTGACGGAAATTCGACAGACGCGGACCTTACAAAAATAGTGAAAATTAGGTTCTATCTTAAATGTGCTAAAAAATATTTTTTGGCTAAATTATTTATTCCTTTCATCAAAAGAACTGTTTCTCCACAATTTTAGGCAATTTTTGGAAAATTGAATTTTTGACGGATATTCGACAGGCGCGGACCTTACATAAATAGTGAAAATTAGGTACTATCTTAAATTGTTCTAAGAAAATATTTTTTTGCTAAATTATTTATACCTTTCATCAAAAGAAGTATTTCTCCACAATTTTAGGCAATTTTTGGAAAATTGAATTTTTGACGGAAATTCGACAGACGCGGACCTTACAAAAATAGTGAAAATTAGGTTCTATCTTAACTGTGATAAGAAAATATTTTTTGGCTAAATTATTTATTCCTTTCATCAAAAGAACTGTTTCTCCACAATTTTAGGCAATTTTTGGAAAATTGATTTTTTGACGAAAATTGGATTGGCGCGAGCCTTACAAAATAGTGAAAATTAGGTACTATCTTAAATTGTGCTAAGAAAATATTTTTTCGCTAAATTATTTATTCCTTTCATCAAAAGAAGTGTTTCTCCACAATTTTAGGCAATTTTTGGAAAATTGAATTTTTGACAGATATTCGAGAGGGGCGAGCCTTACAAAAATGGTGAAAATTAGGTACTATCATAAATTGTGCTAAAAAATATTTTTTGGCTAAATTATTTATTCCTTTCATCAAAAGAACTGTTTCTCCACAATTTTAGGCTTTTTTGGAAAATTGATTTTTTGACGAAAATTGGATTGGCGCGGACCTTACAAAAATAGTGAAAATAAGGTACTTTCTTAAATTGTGCTAAGAAAAAAAAAATTTTTGGCTAAATTATTTATTCCTTTCATCAAAAGAACTGTTTCTCCACAATTTTAGGCTTTTTTGGAAAATTGATTTTTTGACGAAAATTGGATTGGCGCGGACCTTACAAAAATAATGAAAATTAGGTACTTTCTTAAATTGTGCTAAGAAAAAAAAAATTTTGGCTAAATTATTTATTCCTTTCATCAAAAGAAGTGTTTCTCCACAATTTTAGGCAATTTTTGGAAAATTGAATTTTTGACGGAAATTCGACAGACGCGGACCTTACAAAAATAGTGAAAATTAGGTTCTATCTTAATTTGTGCTAAGAAAATATTTTTTGGCTAAATTATTTATTCCTTTCATCAAAAGAAGTGTTTTTCCACAATTTTAGGCAATGTTTGGAAAATTGAATTTTTGACGGATATTCGACAGGCGCGGACCTTACATAAATAGTGAAAATTAGGTACTATCTTAAATTGTTCTAAGAAAATATTTTTTTGCTAAATTATTTATACCTTTCATCAAAAGAAGTATTTCTCCACAATTTTAGGCAATTTTTGGAAAATTGAATTTTTGACGGAAATTCGACAGACGCGGACCTTACAAAAATAGTGAAAATTAGGTTCTATCTTAACTGTGATAAGAAAATATTTTTTGGCTAAATTATTTATTCCTTTCATCAAAAGAACTGTTTCTCCACAATTTTAGGCAATTTTTGGAAAATTGATTTTTTGACGAAAATTGGATTGGCGCGGACCTTACAACATAGTGAAAATTAGGTACTATCTTAAATTGTGCTAAGAAAATATTTTTTCGCTAAATTATTTATTCCTTTCATCAAAAGAAGTGTTTCTCCACAATTTTAGGCAATTTTTGGAAAATTGAATTTTTGACAGATATTCGAGAGGGGCGAGCCTTACAAAAATGGTGAAAATTAGGTACTATCATAAATTGTGCTAAAAAATATTTTTTGGCTAAATTATTTATTCCTTTCATCAAAAGAACTGTTTCTCCACAATTTTAGGCATCTTTTGGAAAATTGATTTTTTGACGAAAATTGGATTGGCGCGGACCTTACAAAAATAATGAAAATTAGGTACTTTCTTAAATTGTGCTAAGAAAAAAAAAATTTTGGCTAAATTATTTATTCCTTTCATCAAAAGAAGTGTTTCTCCACAATTTTAGGCAATTTTTGGAAAATTGAATTTTTGACGGAAATTCGACAGACGCGGACCTTACAAAAATAGTGAAAATTAGGTTTTATCTTAATTTGTGCTAAGAAAATATTTTTTGGCTAAATTATTTATTCCTTTCATCAAAAGAAGTGTTTTTCCACAATTTTAGGCAATTTCTGGAAAATTGAATTTTTGACGGAAATTTGACAGGCGCGCGGACCTTACAAAAATATTGAAAATTAGGTACTATCTTAAATTGTGCTAAGAAAATATTTTTTCGCTAAATTATTTATTCCTTTCATCAAAAGAAGTGTTTCTCCACAATTTTAGGCAATTTTTGGAAAATTGAATTTTTGACGGATATTCGACAGGGGCGAGCCTTACAAAAATGGTGAAAATTAGGTACTATCTTAAATTGTGCTAAAAAAATATTTTTTGGCTAAATTATTTATTCCTTTCATCAAACGAACTGTTTCTCCACAATATTAGGCTTTTTTGGAAAATTGATTTTTTGACGAAAATTGGATTGGCGCGGACCTTACAAAAATAGTGAAAATTAGGTACTTTCTTAAATTGTGCTAAGAAAAAAAATTTTTTGGCTAAATTATTTATTCCTTTCATCAAAAGAAGTGTTTCTCCACAATTTTAGGCAATTTTTGGAAAATTGAATTTTTGACGGATATTCGACAGGCGCGGACCTTACATAAATAGTGAAAATTAGGTTCTATCTTAAATGTGCTAAAAAAATATTTTTTGGCTAAATTATTTATTCCTTTCATCAAAAGAACTGTTTCTCCACAATTTTAGGCAATTTTTGGAAAATTGAATTTTTGACGGATATTCGACAGGCGCGGACCTTACATAAATAGTGAAAATTAGGTACTATCTTAAATTGTTCTAAGAAAATATTTTTTTGCTAAATTATTTATACCTTTCATCAAAAGAAGTATTTCTCCACAATTTTAGGCAATTTTTGGAAAATTGAATTTTTGACGGAAATTCGACAGACGCGGACCTTACAAAAATAGTGAAAATTAGGTTCTATCTTAACTGTGATAAGAAAATATTTTTTGGCTAAATTATTTATTCCTTTCATCAAAAGAACTGTTTCTCCACAATTTTAGGCAATTTTTGGAAAATTGATTTTTTGACGAAAATTGGATTGGCGCGGACCTTACAACATAGTGAAAATTAGGTACTATCTTAAATTGTGCTAAGAAAATATTTTTTCGCTAAATTATTTATTCCTTTCATCAAAAGAAGTGTTTCTCCACAATTTTAGGCAATTTTTGGAAAATTGAATTTTTGACAGATATTCGAGAGGGGCGAGCCTTACAAAAATGGTGAAAATTAGGTACTATCATAAATTGTGCTAAAAAATATTTTTTTGCTAAATTATTTATACCTTTCATCAAAAGAAGTATTTCTCCACAATTTTAGGCAATTTTTGGAAAATTGAATTTTTGACGGAAATTCGACAGACGCGGACCTTACAAAAATAGTGAAAATAAGGTTCTATCTTAACTGTGATAAGAAAATATTTTTTGGCTAAATTATTTATTCCTTTCATCAAAAGAACTGTTTCTCCACAATTTTAGGCAATTTTTGGAAAATTGATTTTTTGACGGAAATTCGACAGGCGCGGACCTTACAAAAATAGTGAAAATTTGGGTACTATCTTAACTGCGCTAAAAATATTTTTTGGCTAAATTATTTATTCCTTTCATCAAAAGAAGTGTTACTCCACAATTTTAGGCAATTTTTGGAAATTGAATTTTTGACGGAAATTCGCCAGGCGCGTACCTTACAAAAATAGTGAAAATTAGGTACTATCTTAAATTATGCTAAGAAAATATTTTTTGCTAAATTATTTATTCCTTTCTTCAAAAGAAGTGTTTCTCCACAATTTTGGGCAATTTTCAGAAAATTGAATTTTTGACGTAAATTTGACAGGCGCGGACCTTACAAAAATATTGAAATTTTTGTACTATCTGAAAATGTGCTCAGAAAATATTATTTGGCTAAATTATTTATTCCTTTCATCAAAAGAAGTGTTTCTCCACAATTTTGGGCAATTTTCAGAAAATTGAATTTTTGACGTAAATTCGACAGGCGCGGACCTTACAAAAATATTGAAATTTTTGTACTATCTGAAATTGTGCTAAGAAAATATTATTTGGCTAAATTATTTATTCCTTTCATCAAAAGAAGTGTTTCTCCACAATTTTAGGCAATTTTTGGAAAATTGGATTTTTAACGGAAATTCGACAGGCGTGGACCTTACAAAAATAGTGAAAATTTGTTCTATCTTAAATTGTGCAAAGAAAATATTTTTTCTCTAAATTATTTATTCCTTTCATCAAAAGAAGTGTTTCTCCACAATTTTAGGCAATTTTTGGAAAATTGAATTTTTGACGGAAATTCGACAGGCACGGACCTAACAAAAATAGTGAAAATTAGGTACTATCTTAAATTGTGCTAAGAAAATATTTTTTGGCTAAATTATTTATTCCTTTCATCAAAAGAAGTGTTTCTCCACAATTTTAGGCTTTTTTGGAAAATTGATTTTTTGACGAAAATTGGATTGTCGCGGACCTTACAAAAATAGTGAAAATTAGGTACTTTCATAAATTGTGCTAAGAAAAAAAATTTTTTGGCTAAATTATTTATTCCTTTCATCAAAAGAAGTGTTTCTCCACAATTTTAGGCAATTTTTGGAAAATTGAATTTTTGACGGAAATTCGACAGACGCGGACCTTACAAAAATAGTGAAAATTAGGTTCTATCTTAATTTGTGCTAAGAAAATATTTTTTGGCTAAATTATTTAATCCTTTCATCAAAAGAAGTGTTTTTCCACAATTTTAGGCAATTTCTGGAAAATTGAATTTTTGACGGAAATTTGACAGGCGCGGACCTTACAAAAATATTGAAAATTAGGTACTATCTTAAATTGTGCTAAGAAAATATTTTTTCGCTAAATTATTTATTCCTTTCATCAAAAGAAGTGTTTCTCCACAATTTTAGGCAATTTTTGGAAAATTGAATTTTTGACGGATATTTGACAGGGGCGAGCCTTACAAAAATGGTGAAAATTAGGTACTATCTTAAATTGTGCTAAAAAAATATTTTTTGGTTAAATTATTTATTCCTTTCATCAAAAGAACTGTTTCTCCACAATATTAGGCTTTTTTGGAAAATTTATTTTTTGACGAAAATTGGATTGGCGCGGACCTTACAAAAATAGTGAAAATTAGGTACTTTCTTAAATTGTGCTAAGAAAAAATTTTTTTTGGCTAAATTATTTATTCCTTTCATCAAAAGAAGTGTTTCTCCACAATTTTAGGCAATTTTTGGAAAATTGAATTTTTGACGGAAATTCGACAGACGTGGACCTTACAAAAATAGTGAAAATTAGGTTCTATCTTAATTTGTGCTAAAAAAATTTTTTTTGGCTAAATTATTTATTCCTTTCATCAAAAGAACTGTTTCTCCACAATTTTAGGCAATTTTTGGAAAATTGAATTTTTGACGGATATTCGACAGGCGCGGACCTTACATAAATAGTGAAAATTAGGTACTATCTTAAATTATTCTAAGAAAATATTTTTTTGCTAAATTATTTATACCTTTCATCAAAAGAAGTATTTCTCCACAATTTTAGGCAATTTTTGGAAAATTGAATTTTTGACGAAATTCGACAGACGCGGACCTTACAAAAATAGTGAAAATTAGGTTCTATCTTAACTGTGATAAGAAAATATTTTTTGGCTAAATTATTTATTCCTTTCATCAAAAGAACTGTTTCTCCACAATTTTAGGCAATTTTTGGAAAATTGATTTTTTGATGAAAATTGGATTGGCGCGGACCTTACAAAATAGTGAAAATTAGGTACTATCTTAAATTGTGCTAAGAAAATATTTTTTCGCTAAATTATTTATTCCTTTCATCAAAAGAAGTGTTTCTCCACAATTTTAGGCAATTTTTGGAAAATTGAATTTTTGACGGAAATTCGACAGACGCGGACCTTACAAAAATAGTGAAAATTAGGTTCTATCTTAACTGTGCTAAAAAATATTTTTTGGCTAAATTATTTATTCCTTTCATCAAAAGAACTGTTTCTCCACAATTTAAGGCAATTTTTGGAAAAGTGAATTTTTGACGGAAATTCGACAGGCGCGGACCTTACATAAATAGTGAAAATTAGGTACTATCTTAAATTGTTCTAAGAAAATATTTTTTTGCTAAATTATTTATACCTTTCATCAAAAGAAGTGTTTCTCCACAATTTTAGGCAATTTTTGGAAAATTGAATTTTTGACTGAAATTCGACAGACGCGGACCTTACAAAAATAGTGAAAATTAGCTTCTATCTTAACTGTGCAAAAAAATATTTTTTGGCTAAATTATTTATTCCTTTCATCAAAAGAACTGTTTCTCCACAATTTTAGGCAATTTTTGGAAAATTGATTTTTTGACAGAAATTCGACAGGCGCGCCCCTTACAAAAATAGTGAAAATTAGGTACTATCTTAACTGTGCTAAAAATATTTTTTGGCTTAATTATTTATTCCGTTCATCAAAAGAAGTGTTTCTCCACAATTTTAGGCAATTTTTTTGAAAATTGAATTTTTGACGGAAATTCGACAGGCGCGTACCTTACAAAAATAGTGAAAATTAGGTACTATCTTAACTGTGCTAAAAATATTTTTTGGCTTAATTATTTATTCCTTTCATCAAAAGAAGTGTTTCTCCACAATTTTAGGCAATTTTTTTGAAAATTGAATTTTTGACGGAAATTCGACAGGCGCGTACCTAACAAAAATAGTGAAAATTAGGTACTATCTTAAATTGTGCTAAAAAAATATTATTTTGCTAAATAATTTATTCCTTTCATCAAAAGAAGTGTTTCTCCATAATTTTAGGCAATTTTTGGAAAATTGATTTTTTGACGAAAATTGGATTGGCGCGGACCTTACAAAAATAGTGAAAATTAGGTACTTTCTTAAATTGTGCTAAGAAAAAAAAATTTTTGGCTAAATTATTTATTCCTTTCATCAAAAGAAGTGTTTCTCCACAATTTTAGGCAATTTTTGGAAAATTGAATTTTTGACGGAAATTCGACAGGCGTGGACCTTACAAAATAGTGAAAATTAGGTACTGTCTTAAATTGTGCTAAGAAAATATTTTTTCGCTAAATTATTTATTCCTTTCATCAAAAGAAGTGTTTCTCCACAATTTTAGGCAATTTTTGGAAAATTGAATTTTTGACAGATATTCGACAGGGGCGAGCCTTACAAAAATGGCGAAAATTAGGTACTATCTTAAATTGTGCTTAAAAAAATATTTTTTGGCTAAATTATTTATTCCTTTCATCAAAAGAAGTGTTTCTCCACAATTTTAGGCTTTTTTGGAAAATTGATTTTTTGACGAAAATTGGATTGGCGCGGACCTTACAAAAATAATGAAAATTAGGTACTTTCTTAAATTGTGCTAAGAAAAAAAAAATTTTGGCTAAATTATTTATTCCTTTCATCAAAAGAAGTGTTTCTCCACAATTTTAGGCAATTTTTGGAAAATTGAATTTTTGACGGAAATTCGACAGACGCGGACCTTACAAAAATAGTGAAAATTAGGTTCTATCTTAATTTGTGCTAAGAAAATATTTTTTGGCTAAATTATTTATTCCTTTCATCAAAAGAAGTGTTTTTCCACAATTTTAGGCAATTTCTGGAAAATTGAATTTTTGACGGAAATTTGACAGGCGCGCGGACCTTACAAAAATATTGAAAATTAGGTACTATCTTAAATTGTGCTAAGAAAATATTTTTTCGCTAAATTATTTATTCCTTTCATCAAAAGAAGTGTTTCTCCACAATTTTAGGCAATTTTTGACGGATATTCGACAGGGGCGAGCCTTACAAAAATGGTGAAAGTTAGGTACTATCTTAAATTGTGCTAAAAAAATATTTTTTGGCTAAATTATTTATTCCTTCCATCAAAAGAACTGTTTCTCCACAATATTAGGCTTTTTTGAAAAAATTGATTTTTTGACGAAAATTGGATTGGCGCGGACCTTACAAAAATAGTAAAAATTAGGTACTTTCTTAAATTGTGCTAAGAAAAAAATTTTTTTGGCTAAATTATTTATTCCTTTCATCAAAAGAAGTGTTTCTCCACAATTTTAGGCAATTTTTGGAAAATTGAATTTTTGACGGAAATTCGACAGACGCGGACCTTACAAAAATAGTGAAAATTAGGTTCTATCTTAAATGTGCTAAAAAATATTTTTTGGCTAAATTATTTATTCCTTTCATCAAAAGAACTGTTTCTCCACAATTTTAGGCAATTTTTGGAAAATTGAATTTTTGACGGATATTCGACAGGCGCGGACCTTACATAAATAGTGAAAATTAGGTACTATCTTAAATTGTTCTAAGAAAATATTTTTTTGCTAAATTATTTATACCTTTCATCAAAAGAAGTATTTCTCCACAATTTTAGGCAATTTTTGGAAAATTGAATTTTTGACGGAAATTCGACAGACGCGGACCTTACAAAAATAGTGAAAATTAGGTTCTATCTTAACTGTGATAAGAAAATATTTTTTGGCTAAATTATTTATTCCTTTCATCAAAAGAACTGTTTCTCCACAATTTTAGGCAATTTTTGGAAAATTGATTTTTTGACGAAAATTGGATTGGCGCGGACCTTACAAAATAGTGAAAATTAGGTACTATCTTAAATTGTGCTAAGAAAATATTTTTTCGCTAAATTATTTATTCCTTTCATCAAAAGAAGTGTTTCTCCACAATTTTAGGCAATTTTTGGAAAATTGAATTTTTGACAGATATTCGAGAGGGGCGAGCCTTACAAAAATGGTGAAAATTAGGTACTATCATAAATTGTGCTAAAAAATATTTTTTGGCTAAATTATTTATTCCTTTCATCAAAAGAACTGTTTCTCCACAATTTTAGGCTTTTTTGGAAAATTGATTTTTTGACGAAAATTGGATTGGCGCGGACCTTACAAAAATAGTGAAAATAAGGTACTTTCTTAAATTGTGCTAAGAAAAAAAAATTTTTTGGCTAAATTATTTATTCCTTTCATCAAAAGAACTGTTTCTCCACAATTTTAGGCTTTTTTGGAAAATTGATTTTTTGACGAAAATTGGATTGGCGCGGACCTTACAAAAATAATGAAAATTAGGTACTTTCTTAAATTGTGCTAAGAAAAAAAAAATTTTGGCTAAATTATTTATTCCTTTCATCAAAAGAAGTGTTTCTCCACAATTTTAGGCAATTTTTGGAAAATTGAATTTTTGACGGAAATTCGACAGACGCGGACCTTACAAAAATAGTGAAAATTAGGTTCTATCTTAATTTGTGCTAAGAAAATATTTTTTGGCTAAATTATTTATTCCTTTCATCAAAAGAAGTGTTTTTCCACAATTTTAGGCAATGTTTGGAAAATTGAATTTTTGACGGATATTCGACAGGCGCGGACCTTACATAAATAGTGAAAATTAGGTACTATCTTAAATTGTTCTAAGAAAATATTTTTTTGCTAAATTATTTATACCTTTCATCAAAAGAAGTATTTCTCCACAATTTTAGGCAATTTTTGGAAAATTGAATTTTTGACGGAAATTCGACAGACGCGGACCTTACAAAAATAGTGAAAATTAGGTTCTATCTTAACTGTGATAAGAAAATATTTTTTGGCTAAATTATTTATTCCTTTCATCAAAAGAACTGTTTCTCCACAATTTTAGGCAATTTTTGGAAAATTGATTTTTTGACGAAAATTGGATTGGCGCGGACCTTACAAAATAGTGAAAATTAGGTACTATCTTAAATTGTGCTAAGAAAATATTTTTTCGCTAAATTATTTATTCCTTTCATCAAAAGAAGTGTTTCTCCACAATTTTAGGCAATTTTTGGAAAATTGAATTTTTGACAGATATTCGAGAGGGGCGAGCCTTACAAAAATGGTGAAAATTAGGTACTATCATAAATTGTGCTAAAAAATATTTTTTGGCTAAATTATTTATTCCTTTCATCAAAAGAACTGTTTCTCCACAATTTTAGGCTTTTTTGGAAAATTGATTTTTTGACGAAAATTGGATTGGCGCGGACCTTACAAAAATAATGAAAATTAGGTACTTTCTTAAATTGTGCTAAGAAAAAAAAAATTTTGGCTAAATTATTTATTCCTTTCATCAAAAGAAGTGTTTCTCCACAATTTTAGGCAATTTTTGGAAAATTGAATTTTTGACGGAAATTCGACAGACGCGGACCTTACAAAAATAGTGAAAATTAGGTTCTATCTTAATTTGTGCTAAGAAAATATTTTTTGGCTAAATTATTTATTCCTTTCATCAAAAGAAGTGTTTTTCCACAATTTTAGGCAATTTCTGGAAAATTGAATTTTTGACGGAAATTTGACAGGCGCGCGGACCTTACAAAAATATTGAAAATTAGGTACTATCTTAAATTGTGCTAAGAAAATATTTTTTCGCTAAATTATTTATTCCTTTCATCAAAAGAAGTGTTTCTCCACAATTTTAGGCAATTTTTGGAAAATTGAATTTTTGACGGATATTCGACAGGGGCGAGCCTTACAAAAATGGTGAAAATTAGGTACATTGTGCTAAGAAAATATTTTTTGGCTAAATTATTTATTCCTATCATCAAAAGAAGTGTTTCTCCACAATTTTAGGCTTTTTTGGAAAATTGATTTTTTGACGAAAATTGGATTGGCGCGGACCTTACAAAAATAGTGAAAATTAGGTACTTTCTTAAATTGTGCTAAGAAAAAAAATTTTTTGGCTAAATTATTTATTCCTTTCATCAAAAGAAGTGTTTCTCCACAATTTTAGGCAATTTTTGGAAAATTGAATTTTTGACGGAAATTCGACAGACGCGGACCTTACAAAAATAGTGAAAATTAGGTTCTATCTTAAATGTGCTAAAAAAATATTTTTTGGCTAAATTATTTATTCCTTTCATCAAAAGAACTGTTTCTCCACAATTTTAGGCAATTTTTGGAAAATTGAATTTTTGACGGATATTCGACAGGCGCGGACCTTACATAAATAGTGAAAATTAGGTACTATCTTAAATTGTTCTAAGAAAATATTTTTTTGCTAAATTATTTATACCTTTCATCAAAAGAAGTATTTCTCCACAATTTTAGGCAATTTTTGGAAAATTGAATTTTTGACGGAAATTCGACAGACGCGGACCTTACAAAAATAGTGAAAATAAGGTTCTATCTTAACTGTGATAAGAAAATATTTTTTGGCTAAATTATTTATTCCTTTCATCAAAAGAACTGTTTCTCCACAATTTTAGGCAATTTTTGGAAAATTGATTTTTTGACGGAAATTCGACAGGCGCGGACCTTACAAAAATAGTGAAAATTTGGGTACTATCTTAACTGCGCTAAAAATATTTTTTGGCTAAATTATTTATTCCTTTCATCAAAAGAAGTGTTACTCCACAATTTTAGGCAATTTTTGGAAATTGAATTTTTGACGGAAATTCGCCAGGCGCGTACCTTACAAAAATAGTGAAAATTAGGTACTATCTTAAATTATGCTAAGAAAATATTTTTTGCTAAATTATTTATTCCTTTCTTCAAAAGAAGTGTTTCTCCACAATTTTGGGCAATTTTCAGAAAATTGAATTTTTGACGTAAATTTGACAGGCGCGGACCTTACAAAAATATTGAAATTTTTGTACTATCTGAAAATGTGCTCAGAAAATATTATTTGGCTAAATTATTTATTCCTTTCATCAAAAGAAGTGTTTCTCCACAATTTTGGGCAATTTTCAGAAAATTGAATTTTTGACGTAAATTCGACAGGCGCGGACCTTACAAAAATATTGAAATTTTTGTACTATCTGAAATTGTGCTAAGAAAATATTATTTGGCTAAATTATTTATTCCTTTCATCAAAAGAAGTGTTTCTCCACAATTTTAGGCAATTTTTGGAAAATTGGATTTTTAACGGAAATTCGACAGGCGTGGACCTTACAAAAATAGTGAAAATTTGTTCTATCTTAAATTGTGCAAAGAAAATATTTTTTCTCTAAATTATTTATTCCTTTCATCAAAAGAAGTGTTTCTCCACAATTTTAGGCAATTTTTGGAAAATTGAATTTTTGACGGAAATTCGACAGGCACGGACCTAACAAAAATAGTGAAAATTAGGTACTATCTTAAATTGTGCTAAGAAAATATTTTTTGGCTAAATTATTTATTCCTATCATCAAAAGAAGTGTTTCTCCACAATTTTAGGCTTTTTTGGAAAATTGATTTTTTGACGAAAATTGGATTGTCGCGGACCTTACAAAAATAGTGAAAATTAGGTACTTTCATAAATTGTGCTAAGAAAAAAAATTTTTTGGCTAAATTATTTATTCCTTTCATCAAAAGAAGTGTTTCTCCACAATTTTAGGCAATTTTTGGAAAATTGAATTTTTGACGGAAATTCGACAGACGCGGACCTTACAAAAATAGTGAAAATTAGGTTCTATCTTAATTTGTGCTAAGAAAATATTTTTTGGCTAAATTATTTAATCCTTTCATCAAAAGAAGTGTTTTTCCACAATTTTAGGCAATTTCTGGAAAATTGAATTTTTGACGGAAATTTGACAGGCGCGGACCTTACAAAAATATTGAAAATTAGGTACTATCTTAAATTGTGCTAAGAAAATATTTTTTCGCTAAATTATTTATTCCTTTCATCAAAAGAAGTGTTTCTCCACAATTTTAGGCAATTTTTGGAAAATTGAATTTTTGACGGATATTCGACAGGGGCGAGCCTTACAAAAATGGTGAAAATTAGGTACTATCTTAAATTGTGCTAAAAAAATATTTTTTGGTTAAATTATTTATTCCTTTCATCAAAAGAACTGTTTCTCCACAATTTTAGGCTTTTTTGGAAAATTGATTTTTTGACGAAAATTGGATTGGCGCGGACCTTACAAAAATAATGAAAATTAGGTACTTTCTTAAATTGTGCTAAGAAAAAAAAAATTTTGGCTAAATTATTTATTCCTTTCATCAAAAGAAGTGTTTCTCCACAATTTTAGGCAATTTTTGGAAAATTGAATTTTTGACGGAAATTCGACAGACGCGGACCTTACAAAAATAGTGAAAATTAGGTTCTATCTTAATTTGTGCTAAGAAAATATTTTTTGGCTAAATTATTTATTCCTTTCATCAAAAGAAGTGTTTTTCCACAATTTTAGGCAATTTCTGGAAAATTGAATTTTTGACGGAAATTTGACAGGCGCTCGGACCTTACAAAAATATTGAAAATTAGGTACTATCTTAAATTGTGCTAAGAAAATATTTTTTCGCTAAATTATTTATTCCTTTCATCAAAAGAAGTGTTTCTCCACAATTTTAGGCAATTTTTGGAAAATTGAATTTTTGACGGATATTCGACAGGGGCGAGCCTTACAAAAATGGTGAAAATTAGGTACATTGTGCTAAGAAAATATTTTTTGGCTAAATTATTTATTCCTATCATCAAAAGAAGTGTTTCTCCACAATTTTAGGCTTTTTTGGAAAATTGATTTTTTGACGAAAATTGGATTGGCGCGGACCTTACAAAAATAGTGAAAATTAGGTACTTTCTTAAATTGTGCTAAGAAAAAAAATTTTTTGGCTAAATTATTTATTCCTTTCATCAAAAGAAGTGTTTCTCCACAATTTTAGGCAATTTTTGGAAAATTGAATTTTTGACGGAAATTCGACAGACGCGGACCTTACAAAAATAGTGAAAATTAGGTTCTATCTTAAATGTGCTAAAAAAATATTTTTTGGCTAAATTATTTATTCCTTTCATCAAAAGAACTGTTTCTCCACAATTTTAGGCAATTTTTGGAAAATTGAATTTTTGACGGATATTCGACAGGCGCGGACCTTACATAAATAGTGAAAATTAGGTACTATCTTAAATTGTTCTAAGAAAATATTTTTTTGCTAAATTATTTATACCTTTCATCAAAAGAAGTATTTCTCCACAATTTTAGGCAATTTTTGGAAAATTGAATTTTTGACGGAAATTCGACAGACGCGGACCTTACAAAAATAGTGAAAATAAGGTTCTATCTTAACTGTGATAAGAAAATATTTTTTGGCTAAATTATTTATTCCTTTCATCAAAAGAACTGTTTCTCCACAATTTTAGGCAATTTTTGGAAAATTGATTTTTTGACGGAAATTCGACAGGCGCGGACCTTACAAAAATAGTGAAAATTTGGGTACTATCTTAACTGCGCTAAAAATATTTTTTGGCTAAATTATTTATTCCTTTCATCAAAAGAAGTGTTACTCCACAATTTTAGGCAATTTTTGGAAATTGAATTTTTGACGGAAATTCGCCAGGCGCGTACCTTACAAAAATAGTGAAAATTAGGTACTATCTTAAATTATGCTAAGAAAATATTTTTTGCTAAATTATTTATTCCTTTCTTCAAAAGAAGTGTTTCTCCACAATTTTGGGCAATTTTCAGAAAATTGAATTTTTGACGTAAATTTGACAGGCGCGGACCTTACAAAAATATTGAAATTTTTGTACTATCTGAAAATGTGCTCAGAAAATATTATTTGGCTAAATTATTTATTCCTTTCATCAAAAGAAGTGTTTCTCCACAATTTTGGGCAATTTTCAGAAAATTGAATTTTTGACGTAAATTCGACAGGCGCGGACCTTACAAAAATATTGAAATTTTTGTACTATCTGAAATTGTGCTAAGAAAATATTATTTGGCTAAATTATTTATTCCTTTCATCAAAAGAAGTGTTTCTCCACAATTTTAGGCAATTTTTGGAAAATTGGATTTTTAACGGAAATTCGACAGGCGTGGACCTTACAAAAATAGTGAAAATTTGTTCTATCTTAAATTGTGCAAAGAAAATATTTTTTCTCTAAATTATTTATTCCTTTCATCAAAAGAAGTGTTTCTCCACAATTTTAGGCAATTTTTGGAAAATTGAATTTTTGACGGAAATTCGACAGGCACGGACCTAACAAAAATAGTGAAAATTAGGTACTATCTTAAATTGTGCTAAGAAAATATTTTTTGGCTAAATTATTTATTCCTATCATCAAAAGAAGTGTTTCTCCACAATTTTAGGCTTTTTTGGAAAATTGATTTTTTGACGAAAATTGGATTGTCGCGGACCTTACAAAAATAGTGAAAATTAGGTACTTTCATAAATTGTGCTAAGAAAAAAAATTTTTTGGCTAAATTATTTATTCCTTTCATCAAAAGAAGTGTTTCTCCACAATTTTAGGCAATTTTTGGAAAATTGAATTTTTGACGGAAATTCGACAGACGCGGACCTTACAAAAATAGTGAAAATTAGGTTCTATCTTAATTTGTGCTAAGAAAATATTTTTTGGCTAAATTATTTAATCCTTTCATCAAAAGAAGTGTTTTTCCACAATTTTAGGCAATTTCTGGAAAATTGAATTTTTGACGGAAATTTGACAGGCGCGGACCTTACAAAAATATTGAAAATTAGGTACTATCTTAAATTGTGCTAAGAAAATATTTTTTCGCTAAATTATTTATTCCTTTCATCAAAAGAAGTGTTTCTCCACAATTTTAGGCAATTTTTGGAAAATTGAATTTTTGACGGATATTCGACAGGGGCGAGCCTTACAAAAATGGTGAAAATTAGGTACTATCTTAAATTGTGCTAAAAAAATATTTTTTGGTTAAATTATTTATTCCTTTCATCAAAAGAACTGTTTCTCCACAATATTAGGCTTTTTTGGAAAATTTATTTTTTGACGAAAATTGGATTGGCGCGGACCTTACAAAAATAATGAAAATTAGGTACTTTCTTAAATTGTGCTAAGAAAAAAAAAATTTTGGCTAAATTATTTATTCCTTTCATCAAAAGAAGTGTTTCTCCACAATTTTAGGCAATTTTTGGAAAATTGAATTTTTGACGGAAATTCGACAGACGCGGACCTTACAAAAATAGTGAAAATTAGGTTCTATCTTAATTTGTGCTAAGAAAATATTTTTTGGCTAAATTATTTATTCCTTTCATCAAAAGAAGTGTTTTTCCACAATTTTAGGCAATGTTTGGAAAATTGAATTTTTGACGGATATTCGACAGGCGCGGACCTTACATAAATAGTGAAAATTAGGTACTATCTTAAATTGTTCTAAGAAAATATTTTTTTGCTAAATTATTTATACCTTTCATCAAAAGAAGTATTTCTCCACAATTTTAGGCAATTTTTGGAAAATTGAATTTTTGACGGAAATTCGACAGACGCGGACCTTACAAAAATAGTGAAAATTAGGTTCTATCTTAACTGTGATAAGAAAATATTTTTTGGCTAAATTATTTATTCCTTTCATCAAAAGAACTGTTTCTCCACAATTTTAGGCAATTTTTGGAAAATTGATTTTTTGACGAAAATTGGATTGGCGCGGACCTTACAAAATAGTGAAAATTAGGTACTATCTTAAATTGTGCTAAGAAAATATTTTTTCGCTAAATTATTTATTCCTTTCATCAAAAGAAGTGTTTCTCCACAATTTTAGGCAATTTTTGGAAAATTGAATTTTTGACAGATATTCGAGAGGGGCGAGCCTTACAAAAATGGTGAAAATTAGGTACTATCATAAATTGTGCTAAAAAATATTTTTTGGCTAAATTATTTATTCCTTTCATCAAAAGAACTGTTTCTCCACAATTTTAGGCTTTTTTGGAAAATTGATTTTTTGACGAAAATTGGATTGGCGCGGACCTTACAAAAATAATGAAAATTAGGTACTTTCTTAAATTGTGCTAAGAAAAAAAAAATTTTGGCTAAATTATTTATTCCTTTCATCAAAAGAAGTGTTTCTCCACAATTTTAGGCAATTTTTGGAAAATTGAATTTTTGACGGAAATTCGACAGACGCGGACCTTACAAAAATAGTGAAAATTAGGTTCTATCTTAATTTGTGCTAAGAAAATATTTTTTGGCTAAATTATTTATTCCTTTCATCAAAAGAAGTGTTTTTCCACAATTTTAGGCAATTTCTGGAAAATTGAATTTTTGACGGAAATTTGACAGGCGCGCGGACCTTACAAAAATATTGAAAATTAGGTACTATCTTAAATTGTGCTAAGAAAATATTTTTTCGCTAAATTATTTATTCCTTTCATCAAAAGAAGTGTTTCTCCACAATTTTAGGCAATTTTTGGAAAATTGAATTTTTGACGGATATTCGACAGGGGCGAGCCTTACAAAAATGGTGAAAATTAGGTACTATCTTAAATTGTGCTAAAAAATATTTTTTGGCTAAATTATTTATTCCTTTCATCAAACGAACTGTTTCTCCACAATATTAGGCTTTTTTGGAAAATTGATTTTTTGACGAAAATTGGATTGGCGCGGACCTTACAAAAATAGTGAAAATTAGGTACTTTCTTAAATTGTGCTAAGAAAAAAAATTTTTTGGCTAAATTATTTATTCCTTTCATCAAAAGAAGTGTTTCTCCACAATTTTAGGCAATTTTTGGAAAATTGAATTTTTGACGGAAATTCGACAGACGCGGACCTTACAAAAATAGTGAAAATTAGGTTCTATCTTAAATGTGCTAAAAAAATATTTTTTGGCTAAATTATTTATTCCTTTCATCAAAAGAAGTGTTTCTCCACAATTTTAGGCAATTTTTGGAAAATTGAATTTTTGACGGATATTCGACAGGCGCGGACCTTACATAAATAGTGAAAATTAGGTACTATCTTAAATTGTTCTAAGAAAATATTTTTTTGCTAAATTATTTATACCTTTCATCAAAAGAAGTATTTCTCCACAATTTTAGGCAATTTTTGGAAAATTGAATTTTTGACGGAAATTCGACAGACGCGGACCTTACAAAAATAGTGAAAATAAGGTTCTATCTTAACTGTGATAAGAAAATATTTTTTGGCTAAATTATTTATTCCTTTCATCAAAAGAACTGTTTCTCCACAATTTTAGGCAATTTTTGGAAAATTGATTTTTTGACGGAAATTCGACAGGCGCGGACCTTACAAAAATAGTGAAAATTTGGGTACTATCTTAACTGCGCTAAAAATATTTATTGGCTAAATTATTTATTCCTTTCATCAAAAGAAGTGTTTCTCCGCAATTTTAGGCAATTTTTTTGAAAATTGAATTTTTGACGGAAATTCGACAGGCGCGTACCTTACAAAAATAGTGAAAATTAGGTACTATCTTAAATTGTGCTAAAAAAATATTTTTTGGTTAAATTATTTATTCCTTTCATCAAAAGAACTGTTTCTCCACAATATTAGGCTTTTTTGGAAAATTGATTTTTTGACGAAAATTGGATTAGCGCGGACCTTACAAAAATAGTGAAAATTAGGTACTTTCTTAAATTGTGCTAAGAAAAAAATTTTTTTGGCTAAATTATTTATTCCTTTCATCAAAAGAAGTGTTTCTCCACAATTTAAGGCAATTTTTGGAAAAGTGAATTTTTGACGGAAATTCGACAGGCGCGGACCTTACATAAATAGTGAAAATTAGGTACTATCTTAAATTGTTCTAAGAAAATATTTTTTTGCTAAATTATTTATACCTTTCATCAAAAGAAGTGTTTCTCCACAATTTTAGGCAATTTTTGGAAAATTGAATTTTTGACTGAAATTCGACAGACGCGGACCTTCCAAAAATAGTGAAAATTAGGTTCTATCTTAACTGTGCAAAAAAATATTTTTTGGCTAAATTATTTATTCCTTTCATCAAAAGAACTGTTTCTCCACAATTTTAGGCAATTTTTGGAAAATTGATTTTTTGACAGAAATTCGACAGGCGCGCCCCTTACAAAAATAGTGAAAATTAGGTACTATCTTAACTGTGCTAAAAATATTTTTTGGCTAAATTATTTATTCCGTTCATCAAAAGAAGTGTTTCTCCACAATTTTAGGCAATTTTTTTGAAAATTGAATTTTTGACGGAAATTCGACAGGCGCGTACCCTACAAAAATAGTGAAAATTAGGTACTATCTTAACTGTGCTAAAAATATTTTTTGGCTAAATTATTTATTCCTTTCATCAAAAGAAGTGTTTCTCCACAATTTTAGGCAATTTTTTTGAAAATTGAATTTTTGACGGAAATTCGACAGGCGCGTACCTTACAAAAATAGTGAAAATTAGGTACTATCTTAAATTGTGCTAAAAAAATATTTTTTTGCTAAATAATTTATTCCTTTCATCAAAAGAAGTGTTTCTCCATAATTTTAGGCAATTTTTGGAAAATTGATTTTTTGACGAAAATTGGATTGGCGCGGACCTTACAAAAATAGTGAAAATTAGGTACTTTCTTAAATTGTGCTAAGAAAAAAAAATTTTTGGCTAAATTATTTATTCCTTTCATCAAAAGAAGTGTTTCTGCACAATTTTAGGCAATTTTTGGAAAATTGAATTTTTGACGGAAATTGGACAGACGCGGACCTTACAAAAATAGTAAAATTAGGTTCTATCTTAAATTGTGCTAAGAAAATACTTTTTGGCTAAATTATTTATTCCTTTCATCAAAAGAAGTGTTTCTCCACAATTTTAGGCAATTTTTGGAAAATTGAATTTTTGACGGATATTCGACAGGGGCGAGCCTTACAAAAATGGTGAAAATTAGGTACTTTCTTAAATTGTGCTAAGAAAAAATATTTTTTGGCTAAATTATTTATTCCTTTCATCAAAAGAACTGTTTCTCCACAATATTAGGCTTTTTTGGAAAATTGATTTTTTGACGAAAATTGGATTGGCGCGGACCTTACAAAAATAGTGAAAATTAGGTACTTTCTTAAATTGTGCTAAGAAAAAAAATTTTTTGGCTAAATTATTTATTCCTTTCATCAAAAGAAGTGTTTCTCCACAATTTTAGGCAATTTTTGGAAAATTGAATTTTTGACGGAAATTCGACAGACGCGGACCTTACAAAAATAGTGAAAATTAGGTTCTATCTTAACTGTGCTAAAAAATATTTTTTGGCTAAATTATTTATTCCTTTCATCAAAAGAACTGTTTCTCCACAATTTTAGGCAATTTTTGGAAAATTGAATTTTTGATGGAAATTCGACAGGCGCGGACCTTACATAAATAGTGAAAATTAGGTACTATCTTAAATTGTTCTAAGAAAATATTTTTTTGCTATATTATTTATACCTTTCATCAAAAGAAGTGTTTCTCCACAATTTTAGGCAATTTTTAGAAAATTGAATTTTTGATGGAAATTCGACAGGCGCGGACCTTACAAAAATTGTGAAAATTAGGTACTATCTTAAATTGTGCTAAGAAAATACTTTTTGGCTAAATAATTTATTCCTTTCATCAAAAGAAGTGTTTCTCCATAATTTTAGGCAATTTTTGGAAAATTGATTTTTTGACGAAAATTGGATTGGCGCGGACCTTACAAAAATAGTGAAAATTAGGGACTATCTTAAATTGTGCTAAAAAAATATTTTTTGGCTAAATTATTTATTCCTTTCATCAAAAGAAGTGTTTCTCCACAATTTTAGGCAATTTTTGGAAAATTGAATTTTTGACGAAAATTGGATTGGCGCAGACCTTACAAAAATAGTGAAAATTAGGGACTATCTTAAATTGTGCTAAGAAAATATTATTTCTCTAAATTATTTATTCCTTTCATCAAAAGAAGTGTTTCTCCACAATTTTAGGCAAATTTCGGAAAATTGAATTTTTGATGGAAATTCGACAGGCCCGGACCTTACAAAAATAGTGAAAATTAGGTACTATCTTAAATTGTGCTAAAAAATATTTTTTAGCTAAATTATTTATTCCTTTCATCAAAAGAACTGTATCTCCACAATTTTAGGCAATTTTTGGAAAATTGAATTTTTGACGGAAATTCGACAGGCGCGGACCTTACAAAAATAGTGAAAATTAGGTACTATCTTAAATTGTGCTAAAAAAATATTTTTTGGCTAAATTATTTATTCCTTTCATCAAAAGAACTGTTTCTCCACAATTTTAGGCAATTTTTAGAAAATTGAATTTTTGACGGAAATTCGACAGGCGCGGACCTTACAAAAATAGTGAAATTTTTTACTATCTTAAATTGTGCTAATAAAATATTTTTTGGCTAAATTATTTACTCCTTTCATCAAAAGAAGTGTTTCTCCACAATTTTAGGCAATTTTTGGAAAATTGAATTTTTATTGGAAATTCGACAGGCGCATACCTTTACAAAAATAGTGAAAATTAGGTACTATCTTAAATTGTGCTAAAAAATATTTTTTAGCTAAATTATTTATTCCTTTCATCAAAAGAACTGTATCCACAATTTTAGGCAATTTTTGGAAAATTGAATTTTTGACGGATATTCGACAGGCGCGGACCTTACATAAATAGTGAAAATTAGGTACTATCTTAAATTGTTCTAAGAAAATATTTTTTTGCTAAATTATTTATACCTTTCATCAAAAGAAGTATTTCTCCACAATTTTAGGCAATTTTTGGAAAATTGAATTTTTGACGGAAATTCGACAGACGCGGACCTTACAAAAATAGTGAAAATAAGGTTCTATCTTAACTGTGATAAGAAAATATTTTTTGGCTAAATTATTTATTCCTTTCATCAAAAGAACTGTTTCTCCACAATTTTAGGCAATTTTTGGAAAATTGATTTTTTGACGGAAATTCAACAGGCGCGGACCTTACAAAAATAGTGAAAATTTGGGTACTATCTTAACTGCGCTAAAAATATTTATTGGCTAAATTATTTATTCCTTTCATCAAAAGAAGTGTTTCTCCACAATTTTAGGCAATTTTTTTGAAAATTGAATTTTTGACGGAAATTCGACAGGCGCGTACCTTACAAAAATAGTGAAAATTAGGTACTATCTTAAATTGTGCTAAAAAAATATTTTTTGGTTAAATTATTTATTCCTTTCATCAAAAGAACTGTTTCTCCACAATATTAGGCTTTTTTGGAAAATTGTTTTTTTGACGAAAATTGGATTAGCGCGGACCTTACAAAAATAGTGAAAATTAGGTACTTTCTTAAATTGTGCTAAGAAAAAAATTTTTTTGGCTAAATTATTTATTCCTTTCATCAAAAGAAGTGTTTCTCCACAATTTAAGGCAATTTTTGGAAAAGTGAATTTTTGACGGAAATTCGACAGGCGCGGACCTTACATAAATAGTGAAAATTAGGTACTATCTTAAATTGTTCTAAGAAAATATTTTTTTGCTAAATTATTTATACCTTTCATCAAAAGAAGTGTTTCTCCACAATTTTAGGCAATTTTTGGAAAATTGAATTTTTGACTGAAATTCGACAGACGCGGACCTTCCAAAAATAGTGAAAATTAGGTTCTATCTTAACTGTGCAAAAAAATATTTTTTGGCTAAATTATTTATTCCTTTCATCAAAAGAACTGTTTCTCCACAATTTTAGGCAATTTTTGGAAAATTGATTTTTTGACAGAAATTCGACAGGCGCGCCCCTTACAAAAATAGTGAAAATTAGGTACTATCTTAACTGTGCAAAAAATATTTTTTGGCTAAATTATTTATTCCGTTCATCAAAAGAAGTGTTTCTCCACAATTTTAGGCAATTTTTTTGAAAATTGAATTTTTGACGGAAATTCGACAGGCGCGTACCTTACAAAAATAGTGAAAATTAGGTACTATCTTAACTGTGCTAAAAATATTTTTTGGCTAAATTATTTATTCCTTTCATCAAAAGAAGTGTTTCTCCACAATTTTAGGCAATTTTTTTGAAAATTGAATTTTTGACGGAAATTCGACAGGCGCGTACCTTACAAAAATAGTGAAAATTAGGTACTATCTTAAATTGTGCTAAAAAAATATTATTTTGCTAAATAATTTATTCCTTTCATCAAAAGAAGTGTTTCTCCATAATTTTAGGCAATTTTTGGAAAATTGATTTTTTGACGAAAATTGGATTGGCGCGGACCTTACAAAAATAGTGAAAATTAGGTACTTTCTTAAATTGTGCTAAGAAAAAAAAATTTTTGGCTAAATTATTTATTCCTTTCATCAAAAGAAGTGTTTCTCCACAATTTTAGGCAATTTTTGGAAAATTGAATTTTTGACGGAAATTGGACAGACGCGGACCTTACAAAAATAGTAAAATTAGGTTCTATCTTAAATTGTGCTAAGAAAATATTTTTTCGCTAAATTATTTATTCCTTTCATCAAAAGAAGTGTTTCTCCACAATTTTAGGCAATTTTTGGAAAATTGAATTTTTGATGGAAATTCGACAGGCGCGGACCTTACATAAATAGTGAAAATTAGGTACTATCTTAAATTGTTCTAAGAAAATATTTTTTTGCTATATTATTTATACCTTTCATCAAAAGAAGTGTTTCTCCACAATTTTAGGCAATTTTTAGAAAATTGAATTTTTGATGGAAATTCGACAGGCGCGGACCTTACAAAAATTGTGAAAATTAGGTACTATCTTAAATTGTGCTAAGAAAATACTTTTTGGCTAAATAATTTATTCCTTTCATCAAAAGAAGTGTTTCTCCATAATTTTAGGCAATTTTTGGAAAATTGATTTTTTGACGAAAATTGGATTGGCGCGGACCTTACAAAAATAGTGAAAATTAGGGACTATCTTAAATTGTGCTAAAAAAATATGTTTTGGCTAAATTATTTATTCCTTTCATCAAAAGAAGTGTTTCTCCACAATTTTAGGCAATTTTTGGAAAATTGAATTTTTGACGAAAATTGGATTGGCGCAGACCTTACAAAAATAGTGAAAATTAGGGACTATCTTAAATTGTGCTAAGAAAATATTATTTCTCTAAATTATTTATTCCTTTCATCAAAAGAAGTGTTTCTCCACAATTTTAGGCAAATTTCGGAAAATTGAATTTTTGATGGAAATTCGACAGGCCCGGACCTTACAAAAATAGTGAAAATTAGGTACTATCTTAAATTGTGCTAAAAAATATTTTTTAGCTAAATTATTTATTCCTTTCATCAAAAGAACTGTATCTCCACAATTTTAGGCAATTTTTGGAAAATTGAATTTTTGACGGAAATTCGACAGGCGCGGACCTTACAAAAATAGTGAAAATTAGATACTATCTTAAATTGTGCTAAAAAAATATTTTTTGGCTAAATTATTTATTCCTTTCATCAAAAGAACTGTTTCTCCACAATTTTAGGCAATTTTTAAAAAATTGAATTTTTGACGGAAATTCGACAGGCGCGGACCTTACAAAAATAGTGAAATTTTTTACTATCTTAAATTGTGCTAATAAAATATTTTTTGGCTAAATTATTTACTCCTTTCATCAAAAGAAGTGTTTCTCCACAATTTTAGGCAATTTTTGGAAAATTGAATTTTTATTGGAAATTCGACAGGCGCATACCTTACAAAAATAGTGAAAATTAGGTACTATCTTAAATTGTGCTAAAAAATATTTTTTAGCTAAATTATTTATTCCTTTCATCAAAAGAACTGTATCCACAATTTTAGGCAATTTTTGGAAAATTGAATTTTTGACGGATATTCGACAGGCGCGGACCTTACATAAATAGTGAAAATTAGGTACTATCTTAAATTGTTCTAAGAAAATATTTTTTTGCTAAATTATTTATACCTTTCATCAAAAGAAGTATTTCTCCACAATTTTAGGCAATTTTTGGAAAATTGAATTTTTGACGGAAATTCGACAGACGCGGACCTTACAAAAATAGTGAAAATAAGGTTCTATCTTAACTGTGATAAGAAAATATTTTTTGGCTAAATTATTTATTCCTTTCATCAAAAGAACTGTTTCTCCACAATTTTAGGCAATTTTTGGAAAATTAATTTTTTGACGGAAATTCAACAGGCGCGGACCTTACAAAAATAGTGAAAATTTGGGTACTATCTTAACTGCGCTAAAAATATTTATTGGCTAAATTATTTATTCCTTTCATCAAAAGAAGTGTTTCTCCACAATTTTAGGCAATTTTTTTGAAAATTGAATTTTTGACGGAAATTCGACAGGCGCGTACCTTACAAAAATAGTGAAAATTAGGTACTATCTTAAATTGTGCTAAAGAAATATTTTTTGGTTAAATTATTTATTCCTTTCATCAAAAGAACTGTTTCTCCACAATATTAGGCTTTTTTGGAAAATTGATTTTTTGACGAAAATTGGATTAGCGCGGACCTTACAAAAATAGTGAAAATTAGGTACTTTCTTAAATTGTGCTAAGAAAATATTTTTTCGCTAAATTATTTATTCCTTTCATCAAAAGAAGTGTTTCTCCACAATTTTAGGCAATTTTTGGAAAATTGAATTTTTGACCGGTATTCGACAGGGGCGAGCCTTACAAAAATGGTGAAAATTAGGTACTATCTTAAATTGTGCTAAGAAAATATTTTTTGGCTAAATTATTTATTCCTTTCATCATAAGAACTGTTTCTCCACAATTTTAGGCAATTTTTAGAAAATTGAATTTTTGACGTGCATTCGACAGGCGCGGACCTAACAAAAATAGTGAAATTTTTTTACTATCTTAAATTGTGCTAAGAAAATATTTTTTGGCTAAATTATTTATTCTTTTCATCAAAAGAAGTGTTTCTCCACAATTTTAGGCAATTTTTTGAAAATTGAATTTTTGACGGAAATTCGACAGGCACGACCCTTACAAAAATATTGAAAATTAGGTACTATCTTAGATTGTGCTAAGAAAACATTTTTTGGCTAAATTATTTATTCCGTTCATCAAAAGAAGTGTTTCTCCACAATTTTAGGCAATTTTTTTGAAAATTGAATTTTTGACGGAAATTCGACAGGCGCGTACCTTACAAAAATAGTGAAAATTAGGTACTATCTTAACTGTGCTAAAAATATTTTTTGGCTAAATTATTTATTCCTTTCATCAAAAGAAGTGTTTCTCCACAATTTTAGGCAATTTTTTTGAAAATTGAATTTTTGACGGAAATTCGACAGGCGCGTACCTTACAAAAATAGTGAAAATTAGGTACTATCTTAAATTGTGCTAAAAAAATATTTTTTTGCTAAATAATTTATTCCTTTCATCAAAAGAAGTGTTTCTCCATAATTTTAGGCAATTTTTGGAAAATTGATTTTTTGACGAAAATTGGATTGGCGCGGACCTTACAAAAATAGTGAAAATTAGGTACTTTCTTAAATTGTGCTAAGAAAAAAAAATTTTTGGCTAAATTATTTATTCCTTTCATCAAAAGAAGTGTTTCTGCACAATTTTAGGCAATTTTTGGAAAATTGAATTTTTGACGGAAATTGGACAGACGCGGACCTTACAAAAATAGTAAAATTAGGTTCTATCTTAAATTGTGCTAAGAAAATACTTTTTGGCTAAATTATTTATTCCTTTCATCAAAAGAAGTGTTTCTCCACAATTTTAGGCAATTTTTGGAAAATTGAATTTTTGACGGATATTCGACAGGGGCGAGCCTTACAAAAATGGTGAAAATTAGGTACTTTCTTAAATTGTGCTAAGAAAAAATATTTTTGGCTAAATTATTTATTCCTTTCATCAAAAGAACTGTTTCTCCACAATATTAGGCTTTTTTGGAAAATTGATTTTTTGACGAAAATTGGATTGGCGCGGACCTTACAAAAATAGTGAAAATTAGGTACTTTCTTAAATTGTGCTAAGAAAAAAAATTTTTTGGCTAAATTATTTATTCCTTTCATCAAAAGAAGTGTTTCTCCACAATTTTAGGCAATTTTTGGAAAATTGAATTTTTGACGGAAATTCGACAGACGCGGACCTTACAAAAATAGTGAAAATTAGGTTCTATCTTAACTGTGCTAAAAAATATTTTTTGGCTAAATTATTTATTCCTTTCATCAAAAGAACTGTTTCTCCACAATTTTAGGCAATTTTTGGAAAATTGAATTTTTGATGGAAATTCGACAGGCGCGGACCTTACATAAATAGTGAAAATTAGGTACTATCTTAAATTGTTCTAAGAAAATATTTTTTTGCTATATTATTTATACCTTTCATCAAAAGAAGTGTTTCTCCACAATTTTAGGCAATTTTTAGAAAATTGAATTTTTGATGGAAATTCGACAGGCGCGGACCTTACAAAAATTGTGAAAATTAGGTACTATCTTAAATTGTGCTAAGAAAATACTTTTTGGCTAAATAATTTATTCCTTTCATCAAAAGAAGTGTTTCTCCATAATTTTAGGCAATTTTTGGAAAATTGATTTTTTGACGAAAATTGGATTGGCGCGGACCTTACAAAAATAGTGAAAATTAGGGACTATCTTAAATTGTGCTAAAAAAATATTTTTTGGCTAAATTATTTATTCCTTTCATCAAAAGAAGTGTTTCTCCACAATTTTAGGCAATTTTTGGAAAATTGAATTTTTGACGAAAATTGGATTGGCGCAGACCTTACAAAAATAGTGAAAATTAGGGACTATCTTAAATTGTGCTAAGAAAATATTATTTCTCTAAATTATTTATTCCTTTCATCAAAAGAAGTGTTTCTCCACAATTTTAGGCAAATTTCGGAAAATTGAATTTTTGATGGAAATTCGACAGGCCCGGACCTTACAAAAATAGTGAAAATTAGGTACTATCTTAAATTGTGCTAAAAAATATTTTTTAGCTAAATTATTTATTCCTTTCATCAAAAGAACTGTATCTCCACAATTTTAGGCAATTTTTGGAAAATTGAATTTTTGACGGAAATTCGACAGGCGCGGACCTTACAAAAATAGTGAAAATTAGGTACTATCTTAAATTGTGCTAAAAAAATATTTTTGGCTAAATTATTTATTCCTTTCATCAAAAGAACTGTTTCTCCACAATTTTAGGCAATTTTTAGAAAATTGAATTTTTGACGGAAATTCGACAGGCGCGGACCTTACAAAAATAGTGAAATTTTTTACTATCTTAAATTGTGCTAATAAAATATTTTTTGGCTAAATTATTTACTCCTTTCATCAAAAGAAGTGTTTCTCCACAATTTTAGGCAATTTTTGGAAAATTGAATTTTTATTGGAAATTCGACAGGCGCATACCTTTACAAAAATAGTGAAAATTAGGTACTATCTTAAATTGTGCTAAAAAAT
Organism: Loripinus fragilis; assembly: GCA_964019695.1. Lineage (NCBI taxonomy): Eukaryota > Metazoa > Mollusca > Bivalvia > Lucinida > Lucinidae > Loripinus > Loripinus fragilis. The sequence goes on along the minus strand of OZ026525.1, from coordinate 67,591,822 downwards.
ATTTTTTAGCTAAATTATTTATTCCTTTCATCAAAAGAACTGTATCCACAATTTTAGGCAATTTTTGGAAAATTGAATTTTTGACGGATATTCGACAGGCGCGGACCTTACATAAATAGTGAAAATTAGGTACTATCTTAAATTGTTCTAAGAAAATATTTTTTTGCTAAATTATTTATACCTTTCATCAAAAGAAGTATTTCTCCACAATTTTAGGCAATTTTTGGAAAATTGAATTTTTGACGGAAATTCGACAGACGCGGACCTTACAAAAATAGTGAAAATAAGGTTCTATCTTAACTGTGATAAGAAAATATTTTTTGGCTAAATTATTTATTCCTTTCATCAAAAGAACTGTTTCTCCACAATTTTAGGCAATTTTTGGAAAATTGATTTTTTGACGGAAATTCAACAGGCGCGGACCTTACAAAAATAGTGAAAATTTGGGTACTATCTTAACTGCGCTAAAAATATTTATTGGCTAAATTATTTATTCCTTTCATCAAAAGAAGTGTTTCTCCACAATTTTAGGCAATTTTTTTGAAAATTGAATTTTTGACGGAAATTCGACAGGCGCGTACCTTACAAAAATAGTGAAAATTAGGTACTATCTTAAATTGTGCTAAAAAAATATTTTTTGGTTAAATTATTTATTCCTTTCATCAAAAGAACTGTTTCTCCACAATATTAGGCTTTTTTGGAAAATTGTTTTTTTGACGAAAATTGGATTAGCGCGGACCTTACAAAAATAGTGAAAATTAGGTACTTTCTTAAATTGTGCTAAGAAAAAAATTTTTTTGGCTAAATTATTTATTCCTTTCATCAAAAGAAGTGTTTCTCCACAATTTAAGGCAATTTTTGGAAAAGTGAATTTTTGACGGAAATTCGACAGGCGCGGACCTTACATAAATAGTGAAAATTAGGTACTATCTTAAATTGTTCTAAGAAAATATTTTTTTGCTAAATTATTTATACCTTTCATCAAAAGAAGTGTTTCTCCACAATTTTAGGCAATTTTTGGAAAATTGAATTTTTGACTGAAATTCGACAGACGCGGACCTTCCAAAAATAGTGAAAATTAGGTTCTATCTTAACTGTGCAAAAAAACATTTTTTGGCTAAATTATTTATTCCTTTCATCAAAAGAACTGTTTCTCCACAATTTTAGGCAATTTTTGGAAAATTGATTTTTTGACAGAAATTCGACAGGCGCGCCCCTTACAAAAATAGTGAAAATTAGGTACTATCTTAACTGTGCTAAAAATATTTTTTGGCTAAATTATTTATTCCGTTCATCAAAAGAAGTGTTTCTCCACAATTTTAGGCAATTTTTTTGAAAATTGAATTTTTGACGGAAATTCGACAGGCGCGTACCTTACAAAAATAGTGAAAATTAGGTACTATCTTAACTGTGCTAAAAATATTTTTTGGCTAAATTATTTATTCCTTTCATCAAAAGAAGTGTTTCTCCACAATTTTAGGCAATTTTTTTGAAAATTGAATTTTTGACGGAAATTCGACAGGCGCGTACCTTACAAAAATAGTGAAAATTAGGTACTATCTTAAATTGTGCTAAAAAAATATTATTTTGCTAAATAATTTATTCCTTTCATCAAAAGAACTGTTTCTCCACAATATTAGGCTTTTTTGGAAAATTGATTTTTTGACGAAAATTGGATTGGCGCGGACCTTACAAAAATAGTGAAAATTAGGTACTTTCTTAAATTGTGCTAAGAAAAAAAATTTTTTGGCTAAATTATTTATTCCTTTCATCAAAAGAAGTGTTTCTCCACAATTTTAGGCAATTTTTGGAAAATTGAATTTTTGACGGAAATTCGACAGACGCGGACCTTACAAAAATAGTGCAAATTAGGTTCTATCTTAACTGTGCTAAAAAATATTTTTTGGCTAAATTATTTATTCCTTTCATCAAAAGAACTGTTTCTCCACAATTTTAGGCAATTTTTGGAAAATTGAATTTTTGATGGAAATTCGACAGGCGCGGACCTTACATAAATAGTGAAAATTAGGTACTATCTTAAATTGTTCTAAGAAAATATTTTTTTGCTATATTATTTATACCTTTCATCAAAAGAAGTGTTTCTCCACAATTTTAGGCAATTTTTAGAAAATTGAATTTTTGATGGAAATTCGACAGGCGCGGACCTTACAAAAATTGTGAAAATTAGGTACTATCTTAAATTGTGCTAAGAAAATACTTTTTGGCTAAATAATTTATTCCTTTCATCAAAAGAAGTGTTTCTCCATAATTTTAGGCAATTTTTGGAAAATTGATTTTTTGACGAAAATTGGATTGGCGCGGACCTTACAAAAATAGTGAAAATTAGGGACTATCTTAAATTGTGCTAAAAAAATATGTTTTGGCTAAATTATTTATTCCTTTCATCAAAAGAAGTGTTTCTCCACAATTTTAGGCAATTTTTGGAAAATTGAATTTTTGACGAAAATTGGATTGGCGCAGACCTTACAAAAATAGTGAAAATTAGGGACTATCTTAAATTGTGCTAAGAAAATATTATTTCTCTAAATTATTTATTCCTTTCATCAAAAGAAGTGTTTCTCCACAATTTTAGGCAAATTTCGGAAAATTGAATTTTTGATGGAAATTCGACAGGCCCGGACCTTACAAAAATAGTGAAAATTAGGTACTATCTTAAATTGTGCTAAAAAATATTTTTTAGCTAAATTATTTATTCCTTTCATCAAAAGAACTGTATCTCCACAATTTTAGGCAATTTTTGGAAAATTGAATTTTTGACGGAAATTCGACAGGCGCGGACCTTACAAAAATAGTGAAAATTAGATACTATCTTAAATTGTGGTAAAAAAATATTTTTTGGCTAAATTATTTATTCCTTTCATCAAAAGAACTGTTTCTCCACAATTTTAGGCAATTTTTAAAAAATTGAATTTTTGACGGAAATTCGACAGGCGCGGACCTTACAAAAATAGTGAAATTTTTTACTATCTTAAATTGTGCTAATAAAATATTTTTTGGCTAAATTATTTACTCCTTTCATCAAAAGAAGTGTTTCTCCACAATTTTAGGCAATTTTTGGAAAATTGAATTTTTATTGGAAATTCGACAGGCGCATACCTTACAAAAATAGTGAAAATTAGGTACTATCTTAAATTGTGCTAAAAAATATTTTTTAGCTAAATTATTTATTCCTTTCATCAAAAGAACTGTATCCACAATTTTAGGCAATTTTTGGAAAATTGAATTTTTGACGGATATTCGACAGGCCCGGACCTTACATAAATAGTGAAAATTAGGTACTATCTTAAATTGTTCTAAGAAAATATTTTTTTGCTAAATTATTTATACCTTTCATCAAAAGAAGTATTTCTCCACAATTTTAGGCAATTTTTGGAAAATTGAATTTTTGACGGAAATTCGACAGACGCGGACCTTACAAAAATAGTGAAAATAAGGTTCTATCTTAACTGTGATAAGAAAATATTTTTTGGCTAAATTATTTATTCCTTTCATCAAAAGAACTGTTTCTCCACAATTTTAGGCAATTTTTGGAAAATTGATTTTTTGACGGAAATTCAACAGGCGCGGACCTTACAAAAATAGTGAAAATTTGGGTACTATCTTAACTGCGCTAAAAATATTTATTGGCTAAATTATTTATTCCTTTCATCAAAAGAAGTGTTTCTCCACAATTTTAGGCAATTTTTTTGAAAATTGAATTTTTGACGGAAATTCGACAGGCGCGTACCTTACAAAAATAGTGAAAATTAGGTACTATCTTAAATTGTGCTAAAGAAATATTTTTTGGTTAAATTATTTATTCCTTTCATCAAAAGAACTGTTTCTCCACAATATTAGGCTTTTTTGGAAAATTGATTTTTTGACGAAAATTGGATTAGCGCGGACCTTACAAAAATAGTGAAAATTAGGTACTTTCTTAAATTGTGCTAAGAAAATATTTTTTCGCTAAATTATTTATTCCTTTCATCAAAAGAAGTGTTTCTCCACAATTTTAGGCAATTTTTGGAAAATTGAATTTTTGACCGGTATTCGACAGGGGCGAGCCTTACAAAAATGGTGAAAATTAGGTACTATCTTAAATTGTGCTAAGAAAATATTTTTTGGCTAAATTATTTATTCCTTTCATCATAAGAACTGTTTCTCCACAATTTTAGGCAATTTTTAGAAAATTGAATTTTTGACGTGCATTCGACAGGCGCGGACCTAACAAAAATAGTGAAATTTTTTTACTATCTTAAATTGTGCTAAGAAAATATTTTTTGGCTAAATTATTTATTCTTTTCATCAAAAGAAGTGTTTCTCCACAATTTTAGGCAATTTTTTGAAAATTGAATTTTTGACGGAAATTCGACAGGCACGACCCTTACAAAAATATTGAAAATTAGGTACTATCTTAGATTGTGCTAAGAAAACATTTTTTGGCTAAATTATTTATTCCTTTCATCTAAAGAAGTGTTTCTCCACAATTTTAGGCAATTTTTCGAAAATTGAATTTTTGACGGAAATTTGACAGGCGCGGACCTTACAAAAATAGTGAAAATTAGGTACTATCTTAATTTGGGCTAAGAAAATATTTTTTGGCTACATTATTTATTCCTTTCATCAAAAGAAGTGTTTCTCCACAATTTTAGGCAATTTTTGAAAAATTGAATTTTTAACGGAAATTCGACAGGCGTGGACCTTACAAAAATAGTGAAAATTTGGTACTATCTTAAATTGTGCAAAGAAAATATTTTTTCTCTAAATTATTTATTCCTTTCATCAAAAGAAGTGTTTCTCCACATTTTTAGCAAGTTTTGGAAAATTGAATTTTTGACGGAAATTCGACAGGCACGGACCTTACAAAAATAGTGAAAATTAGATACTATCTTAAATTGTGCTAAGAAAATATTTTTTGGCTAAATTATTTATTCCTTTCATCAAAAGAACTGTTTCTCCACAATTTTAGGCTTTTTTGGAAAGTTGATTTTTTGACGAAAATTGGATTGGCGCGGACCTTACAAAAATAATGAAAATTAGGTACTTTCTTAAATTGTGCTAAGAAAAAAAATTTTTGGCTAAATTATTTATTCCTTTCATCAAAAGAAGTGTTTCTCCACAATTTTAGGCAATTTTTGGAAAATTGAATTTTTGACGGAAATTCGACAGACGCGGACCTTACAAAAATAGTGTAAATTAGGTTCTATCTTAATTTGTGCTAAGAAAATATTTTTTGGCTAAATTATTTATTCCTTTCATCAAAAGAAGTGTTTTTCCACAATTTTAGGCAATTTCTGGAAAATTGAATTTTTGACGGAAATTTGACAGGCGCGGACCTTACAAAAATATTGAAAATTAGGTACTATCTTAAATTGTGCTAAAAAAATATTTTTTGGCTAAATTATTTATTCCTTTCATCAAAAGAACTGTTTCTCCACAATTTTAGGCAATTTTTAGAAAATTGAATTTTTGACGGAAATTCCACAGGCGCGGACCTTACAAAAATAGTGAAATTTTTTTACTATCTTAAATTGTGCTAAGAAAATATTTTTTGGCTAAATTATTTACTCCTTTCATCAAAAGAAGTGTTTCTCCACAATTTTAGGCAATTTTTGGAAAATTGAATTTTTGACGGAAATTCGACAGGCGTGGACCTTACAAAAATAGTGAAAATTAGGTACTATCTTAAATTATGCTAAGAAAATATTTTTTGCTAAATTATTTATTCCTTTCTTCAAAAGAAGTGTTTCTCCACAATTTTGGGCAATTTTCAGAAAATTGAATTTTTGACGTAAATTCGACAGGCGCGGACCTTACAAAAATATTGAAATTTTGTACTATCTGAAATTGTGCTAAGAAAATATTATTTGGCTAAATTATTTATTCCTTTCATCAAAAGAAGTGTTTCTCCACAATTTTGGGCAATTTTCAGAAAATTGAATTTTTGACGTAAATTCGACAGGCGCGGACCTTACAAAAATATTGAAAATTTTGTACTATCTGAAATTGTGCTAAGAAAATATTATTTGGCTAAATTATTTATTCCTTTCATCAAAAGAAGTGTTTCTCCACAATTTTAGGCAATTTTTGGAAAATTGGATTTTTAACGGAAATTCGACAGGCGTGGATCTTACAAAAATAGTGAAAATTTGGTACTATCTTAAATTGTGCAAAGAAAATATTTTTTCTCTAAATTATTTATTCCTTTCATCAAAAGAAGTGTTTCTCCACAATTTTAGGCAAGTTTTGGAAAATTGAATTTTTGACGGAAATTCGACAGGCCAGACCTAACAAAAATAGTGAAAATTAGGTACTATCTTAAATTGTGCTAAGAAAATATTTTTTGGCTAAATTATTTATTCCTTTCATCAAAAGAAGTGTTTCTCCACAATTTTAGGCAATTTTTGGAAAATTGAATTTTTGACGGAAATTCGACAGGCGTGGACCTTACAAAAATAGTGAAAATTAGGTACTATCTTAAATTGTGCTAAGAAAATATTTTTTCTCTAAATTATTTATTCCTTTCATCAAAAGAAGTGTTTCTCTACAATTTTAGGCAATTTTTAGAAAATTGAATTTTTGATGGAAATTCGACAGGCACGACCCTTACAAAAATATTGAAAATTAGGTACTATCTTAGATTGTGCTAAGAAAACATTTTTTGGCTTAATCATTTATTCCTTTCATCAAAAGAAGTGTTTCTCCACAATTTTAGGCGATTTTTGGAAAATTGAATTTTTGACGGAAATTCGACAGGCGCAAACCTTACAAAAATAGTGAAAATTAGGTACTATCTTAATTTGTGCTAAGAAAATATTTTTTGGCTAAATTATTTATTCCTTTCATCAAAGAAGTGTTACTCCACAATTTTAGGCAATTTTTGGAAATTGAATTTTTTTACGGAAATTCGCCAGGTGCGTACCTTACAAAAATAGTGAAAATTAGGTACTATCTTAAATTATGCTAAGAAAATATTTTTTGCTAAATTATTTATTCCTTTCTTCAAAAGAAGTGTTTCTCCACAATTTTGGGCAATTTTCAGAAAATTGAATTTTTGACGTAAATTCGACAGACGCGGACCTTACAAAAATATTGAAATTTTGTACTATCTGAAATTGTGCTAAGAAAATATTATTTGGCTAAATTATTTATTCCTTTCATCAAAAGAAGTGTTTCTCCACAATTTTGGGCAATTTTCAGAAAATTGAATTTTTGACGTAAATTCGACAGGCGCGGACCTTACAAAAATATTGAAATTTTTGTACTATCTGATATTGTGCTAAGAAAATATTATTTGGCTAAATTATTTATTCCTTTCATCAAAAGAAGTGTTTCTCCACAATTTTAGGCAATTTTTGGAAAATTGGATTTTTAACGGAAATTCGACAGGTGTGGACCTTACAAAAATAGTGAAAATTTGGTACTATCTTAAATTGTGCAAAGAAAATATTTTTTCTCTAAATTATTTATTCCTTTCATCAAAAGAAGTGTTTCTCCACAATTTTAGGCAAGTTTTGGAAAATTGAATTTTTGACGGAAATTCGACAGGCACGGACCTAACAAAAATAGTGAAAATTAGGTACTATCTTAAATTGTGCTAAGAAAATATTTTTTGGCTAAATTATTTATTCCTTTCATCAAAAGAAGTGTTTCTCCACAATTTTAGGCAAGTTTTGGAAAATTGAATTTTTGACGGAAATTCGACAGGCACGGACCTAACAAAATAGTGAAAATTAGGTACTATCTTAAATTGTGCTAAGAAAATATTTTTTGGCTAAATTATTTATTCCTTTCATCAAAAGAAGTGTTTCTCCACAATTTTAGGCAAGTTTTGGAAAATTGAATTTTTGACGGAAATTCGACAGGCACGGACCTAACAAAAATAGTGAAAATTAGGTACTATCTTAAATTGTGCTAAGAAAATATTTTTTGGCTAAATTATTTATTCCTTTCATCAAAAGAAGTGTTTCTCCACAATTTTAGGCAAGTTTTGGAAAATTGAATTTTTGACGGAAATTCGACAGGCATGGACCTAACAAAATAGTGAAAATTATGTACTATCTTAAATTGTGCTAAGAAAATATTTTTTGGCTAAATTATTTATTCCTTTCATCAAAAGAAGTGTTTCTCCACAATTTTAGGCAATTTTTGAAAATTGAATTTTTGACGGAAATTGGATTGGGGCGGACCTTACAAAAATAGTGAAAATTAGGGACTATCTTAAATTGTGCTAAGAAAATATTATTTCTCTAAATTATTTATTCCTTTCATCAAAAGAAGTGTTTCTCCACAATTTTAGGCAAATTTCGGAAAATTAAATTTTTGATGGAAATTCGACAGGCGCGACCCTTACAAAAATAGTGGAAATTAGGTACTATCTTAAATTGTTCTAAGAAAATATTTTTTGCTAAATTATTTATTCCTTTCATCAAAAGAAGTGTTTCTCCAGTATTTTAGGCAATTTTTGGAAAATTGAATTTTAGACGGAAATTCGACAGGCCCGAACCTAACAAAAATAGTGAAATTTAGGTACTATCTTAAATTGTGCTAAGAAAATATTATTTCTCTAAATTATTTATTCCTTTCATCAAAAGAAGTGTTTCTCCACAATTTTAGGCAATTTTTGGATAATTGAATTTTTGACGGAAATTTGACAGGCGCGGACCTTACAAAAATAGTGAAAACTAGGTACTATCTTAATTTGGGCTAAGAAAATATTTTTTGGCTAAATTATTTATTCCTTTCATCAAAAGAAGTGTTTCTCCACAATTTTAGGCAATTTTTGGAAAATTGAATTTTTGACGGAAATTCGACAGGCGCAGACCTTACAAAAATAGTGAAAATTAGGTACTATCTTAATTTGTGCTAAGAAAATATTTTTTGGCTAAATTATTTATTCCTTTCATCAAAAGAAGTGTTACTCCACAATTTTAGGCAATTTTCGGAAAATTGAATTTTTGACGGAAATTCGACAGGCGCGGACCTTACAAAAATAGTGAAAATTAGGTACTATCTTAAATTGTGCTAAAAAAATATTTTTTGGCTAAATTATTTATTCCTTTCATCAAAAGAAGTGTTTCTTCACAATTTTAAGGCAATTTTTGGAAAATTGAATTTTTGACGGAAATTCGACAGGCGTGGACCTTACAAAAATAGTGAAAATTAGGTACTATCTTAAATTGTGCTAAGAAAATATTTTTTCTCTAAATTATTTATTCCTTTCATCAAAAGAAGTGTTTCTCTACAATTTTAGGCAATTTTTAGAAAATTGAATTTTTGATGGAAATTCGACAGGCACGACCCTTACAAAAATATTAAAAATTAGGTACTATCTTAGATTGTGCTAAGAAAACATTTTTTGGCTAAATTATTTATTCCTTTCATCAAAAGAAGTGTTTCTCCACAATTTTAGGCAATTTTTGGAAAATTGGATTTTTAACGGAAATTCGACAGGCGTGGATCTTACAAAAATAGTGAAAATTTGGTACTATCTTAAATTGTGCAAAGAAAATATTATTTGGCTAAATTATTTATTCCTTTCATCAAAAGAAGTGTTTCTCCACAATTTTAGGCAAGTTTTGGAAAATTGAATTTTTGACGGAAATTCGACAGGCCAGACCTAACAAAAATAGTGAAAATTAGGTACTATCTTAAATTGTGCTAAGAAAATATTTTTTGGCTAAATTATTTATTCCTTTCATCAAAAGAAGTGTTTCTCCACAATTTTAGGCAATTTTTGGAAAATTGAATTTTTGACGGAAATTCGACAGGCGTGGACCTTACAAAAATAGTGAAAATTAGGTACTATCTTAAATTGTGCTAAGAAAATATTTTTTCTCTAAATTATTTATTCCTTTCATCAAAAGAAGTGTTTCTCTACAATTTTAGGCAATTTTTAGAAAATTGAATTTTTGATGGAAATTCGACAGGCACGACCCTTACAAAAATATTGAAAATTAGGTACTATCTTAGATTGTGCTAAGAAAACATTTTTTGGCTTAATCATTTATTCCTTTCATCAAAAGAAGTGTTTCTCCACAATTTTAGGCGATTTTTGGAAAATTGAATTTTTGACGGAAATTCGACAGGCGCAAACCTTACAAAAATAGTGAAAATTAGGTACTATCTTAATTTGTGCAAAGAAAATATTTTTTGGCTAAATTATTTATTCCTTTCATCAAAGAAGTGTTACTCCACAATTTTAGGCAATTTTTGGAAATTGAATTTTTTTACGGAAATTCGCCAGGTGCGTACCTTACAAAAATAGTGAAAATTAGGTACTATCTTAAATTATGCTAAGAAAATATTTTTTGCTAAATTATTTATTCCTTTCTTCAAAAGAAGTGTTTCTCCACAATTTTGGGCAATTTTCAGAAAATTGAATTTTTGACGTAAATTCGACAGACGCGGACCTTACAAAAATATTGAAATTTTGTACTATCTGAAATTGTGCTAAGAAAATATTATTTGGCTAAATTATTTATTCCTTTCATCAAAAGAAGTGTTTCTCCACAATTTTGGGCAATTTTCAGAAAATTGAATTTTTGACGTAAATTCGACAGGCGCGGACCTTACAAAAATATTGAAATTTTTGTACTATCTGAAATTGTGCTAAGAAAATATTATTTGGCTAAATTATTTATTCCTTTCATCAAAAGAAGTGTTTCTCCACAATTTTAGGCAATTTTTGGAAAATTGGATTTTTAACGGAAATTCGACAGGTGTGGACCTTACAAAAATAGTGAAAATTTGGTACTATCTTAAATTGTGCAAAGAAAATATTTTTTCTCTAAATTATTTATTCCTTTCATCAAAAGAAGTGTTTCTCCACAATTTTAGGCAAGTTTTGGAAAATTGAATTTTTGACGGAAATTCGACAGGCACGGACCTAACAAAAATAGTGAAAATTAGGTACTATCTTAAATTGTGCTAAGAAAATATTTTTTGGCTAAATTATTTATTCCTTTCATCAAAAGAAGTGTTTCTCCACAATTTTAGGCAAGTTTTGGAAAATTGAATTTTTGACGGAAATTCGACAGGCACGGACGTAACAAAATAGTGAAAATTAGGTACTATCTTAAATTGTGCTAAGAAAATATTTTTTGGCTAAATTATTTATTCCTTTCATCAAAAGAAGTGTTTCTCCACAATTTTAGGCAAGTTTTGGAAAATTGAATTTTTGACGGAAATTCGACAGGCACGGACCTAACAAAAATAGTGAAAATTAGGTACTATCTTAAATTGTGCTAAGAAAATATTTTTTCTCTAAATTATTTATTCCTTTCATCAAAAGAAGTGTTTCTCCACAATTTTAGGCAAGTTTTGGAAAATTGAATTTTTGACGGAAATTCGACAGGCATGGACCTAACAAAATAGTGAAAATTAGGTACTATCTTAAATTGTGTTAAGAAAATATTTTTTGGCTAAATTATTTATTCCTTTCATCAAAAGAAGTGTTTCTCCACAATTTTAGGCAATTTTTGAAAATTGAATTTTTGACGGAAATTGGATTGGGGCGGACCTTACAAAAATAGTGAAAATTAGGGACTATCTTAAATTGTGCTAAGAAAATATTATTTCTCTAAATTATTTATTCCTTTCATCAAAAGAAGTGTTTCTCCACAATTTTAGGCAAATTTCGGAAAATTAAATTTTTGATGGAAATTCGACAGGCGCGATCCTTACAAAAATAGTGGAAATTAGGTACTATCTTAAATTGTTCTAAGAAAATATTTTTTGCTAAATTATTTATTCCTTTCATCAAAAGAAGTGTTTCTCCAGTATTTTAGGCAATTTTTGGAAAATTGAATTTTAGACGGAAATTCGACAGGCCCGAACCTAACAAAAATAGTGAAATTTAGGTACTATCTTAAATTGTGCTAAGAAAATATTATTTCTCTAAATTATTTATTCCTTTCATCAAAAGAAGTGTTTCTCCACAATTTTAGGCAATTTTTGGATAATTGAATTTTTGACGGAAATTTGACAGGCGCAGACCTTACAAAAATAGTGAAAACTAGGTACTATCTTAATTTGGGCTAAGAAAATATTTTTTGGCTAAATTATTTATTCCTTTCATCAAAAGAAGTGTTTCTCCACAATTTTAGGCAATTTTTGGAAAATTGAATTTTTGACGGAAATTCGACAGGCGCAGACCTTACAAAAATAGTGAAAATTAGGTACTATCTTAATTTGTGCTAAGAAAATATTTTTTGGCTAAATTATTTATTCCTTTCATCAAAAGAAGTGTTACTCCACAATTTTAGGCAATTTTCGGAAAATTGAATTTTTGACGGAAATTCGACAGGCGCGGACCTTACAAAAATAGTGAAAATTAGGTACTATCTTAAATTGTGCTAAAAAAATATTTTTTGGCTAAATTATTTATTCCTTTCATCAAAAGAAGTGTTTCTCCACAATTTTAAGGCAATTTTTGGAAAATTGAATTTTTGACAGAAATTCGACAGGCGTGGACCTTACAAAAATAGTGAAAATTAGGTACTATCTTAAATTGTGCTAAGAAAATATTTTTTCTCTAAATTATTTATTCCTTTCATCAAAAGAAGTGTTTCTCTACAATTTTAGGCAATTTTTAGAAAATTGAATTTTTGATGGAAATTCGACAGGCACGACCCTTACAAAAATATTAAAAATTAGGTACTATCTTAGATTGTGCTAAGAAAACATTTTTTGGCTTAATCATTTATTCCTTTCATCAAAAGAAGTGTTTCTCCACAATTTTAGGCAATTTTTGGAAAATTGAATTTTTGACGGAAATTCGACAGGCGCAGACCTTACAAAAATAGTGAAAATAAGGTACTATCTTAATTTGTGCTAAGAAAATATTTTTTGGCTAAATTATTTATTCCTTTCATCAAAAGAAGTGTTACTCCACAATTTTAGGCAATTTTGGGAAATTGAATTTTTGACGGAAATTCGCCAGGCGCGTACCTTACAAAAATAGTGAAAATTAGGTACTATCTTAAATTATGCTAAGAAAATATTTTTTGCTAAATTATTTATTCCTTTCTTCAAAAGAAGTGTTTCTCCACAATTTTGGGCAATTTTCAGAAAATTGAATTTTTGACGTAAATTCGACAGGCGCGGACCTTACAAAAATATCGAAATTTTTGTACTATCTGAAAATGTGCTAAGAAAATATTATTTGGCTAAATTATTTATTCCTTTCATCAAAAGAAGTGTTTCTCCACAATTTTGGGCAATTTTCAGAAAATTGAATTTTTGACGTAAATTCGACAGGCGCGGACCTTACAAAAATATTGAAATTTTTGTACTATCTGAAATTGTGCTAAGAAAATATTATTTGGCTAAATTATTTATTCCTTTCATCAAAAGAAGTGTTTCTCCACAATTTTAGGCAATTTTTGGAAAATTGGATTTTTAACGGAAATTCGACAGGCGTGGACCTTACAAAAATAGTGAAAATTTGTTCTATCTTAAATTGTGCAAAGAAAATATTTTTTCTCTAAATTATTTATTCCTTTCATCAAAAGAAGTGTTTCTCCACAATTTTAGGCAAGTTTTGGAAAATTGAATTTTTGACGGAAATTCGACAGGCCAGACCTAACAAAAATAGTGAAAATTAGGTACTATCTTAAATTGTGCTAAGAAAATATTTTTTGGCTAAATTATTTATTCCTTTCATCAAAAGAAGTGTTTCTCCACAATTTTAGGCAATTTTTGGAAAATTGAATTTTTGACAGAAATTCGACAGGCGTGGACCTTACAAAAATAGTGAAAATTAGGTACTATCTTAAATTGTGCTAAGAAAATATTTTTTCTCTAAATTATTTATTCCTTTCATCAAAAGAAGTGTTTCTCTACAATTTTAGGCAATTTTTAGAAAATTGAATTTTTGATGGAAATTCGACAGGCACGACCCTTACAAAAATATTGAAAATTAGGTACTATCTTAGATTGTGCTAAGAAAACATTTTTTGGCTTAATCATTTATTCCTTTCATCAAAAGAAGTGTTTCTCCACAATTTTAGGCGATTTTTGGAAAATTGAATTTTTGACGGAAATTCGACAGGCGCAAACCTTACAAAAATAGTGAAAATTAGGTACTATCTTAATTTGTGCTAAGAAAATATTTTTTGGCTAAATTATTTATTCCTTTCATCAAAGAAGTGTTACTCCACAATTTTAGGCAATTTTTGGAAATTGAATTTTTTTACGGAAATTCGCCAGGTGTGTACCTTACAAAAATAGTGAAAATTAGGTACTATCTTAAATTATGCTAAGAAAATATTTTTTGCTAAATTATTTATTCCTTTCTTCAAAAGAAGTGTTTCTCCACAATTTTGGGCAATTTTCAGAAAATTGAATTTTTGACGTAAATTCGACAGACGCAGACCTTACAAAAATATTGAAATTTTGTACTATCTGAAATTGTGCTAAGAAAATATTATTTGGCTAAATTATTTATTCCTTTCATCAAAAGAAGTGTTTCTCCACAATTTTGGGCAATTTTCAGAAAATTGAATTTTTGACGTAAATTCGACAGGCGCGGACCTTACAAAAATATTGAAATTTTTGTACTATCTGAAATTGTGCTAAGAAAATATTATTTGGCTAAATTATTTATTCCTTTCATCAAAAGAAGTGTTTCTCCACAATTTTAGGCAATTTTTGGAAAATTGGATTTTTAACGGAAATTCGACAGGTGTGGACCTTACAAAAATAGTGAAAATTTGGTACTATCTTAAATTGTGCAAAGAAAATATTTTTTCTCTAAATTATTTATTCCTTTCATCAAAAGAAGTGTTTCTCCACAATTTTAGGCAAGTTTTGGAAAATTGAATTTTTGACGGAAATTCGACAGGCACGGACCTAACAAAAATAGTGAAAATTAGGTACTATCTTAAATTGTGCTAAGAAAATATTTTTTGGCTAAATTATTTATTCCTTTCATCAAAAGAAGTGTTTCTCCACAATTTTAAGCAAGTTTTGGAAAATTGAATTTTTGACGGAAATTCGACAGGCACGGACCTAACAAAATAGTGAAAATTAGGTACTATCTTAAATTGTGCTAAGAAAATATTTTTTGGCTAAATTATTTATTCCTTTCATCAAAAGAAGTGTTTCTCCACAATTTTAGGCAAGTTTTGGAAAATTGAATTTTTGACGGAAATTCGACAGGCACGGACCTAACAAAAATAGTGAAAATTAGGTACTATCTTAAATTGTGCTAAGAAAATATTTTTTGGCTAAATTATTTATTCCTTTCATCAAAAGAAGTGTTTCTCCACAATTTTAGGCAAGTTTTGGAAAATTGAATTTTTGACGGAAATTCGACAGGCATGGACCTAACAAAATAGTGAAAATTAGGTACTATCTTAAATTGTGCTAAGAAAATATTTTTTGGCTAAATTATTTATTCCTTTCATCAAAAGAAGTGTTTCTCCACAATTTTAGGCAATTTTTGAAAATTGAATTTTTGACGGAAATTGGATTGGGGCGGACCTTACAAAAATAGTGAAAATTAGGGACTATCTTAAATTGTGCTAAGAAAATATTATTTCTCTAAATTATTTATTCCTTTCATCAAAAGAAGTGTTTCTCCACAATTTTAGGCAAATTTCGGAAAATTAAATTTTTGATGGAAATTCGACAGGCGCGACCCTTACAAAAATAGTGGAAATTAGGTACTATCTTAAATTGTTCTAAGAAAATATTTTTTGCTAAATTATTTATTCCTTTCATCAAAAGAAGTGTTTCTCCAGTATTTTAGGCAATTTTTGGAAAATTGAATTTTAGACGGAAATTCGACAGGCCCGAACCTAACAAAAATAGTGAAATTTAGGTACTATCTTAAATTGTGCTAAGAAAATATTATTTCTCTAAATTATTTATTCCTTTCATCAAAAGAAGTGTTTCTCCACAATTTTAGGCAATTTTTGGATAATTGAATTTTTGACCGAAATTTGACAGGTGCGGACCTTACAAAAATAGTGAAAACTAGGTACTATCTTAATTTGGGCTAAGAAAATATTTTTTGGCTAAATTATTTATTCCTTTCATCAAAAGAAGTGTTTCTCCACAATTTTAGGTAATTTTTGGAAAATTGAATTTTTGACGGAAATTCGACAGGTGTGGACCTTACAAAAATAGTGAAAATTAGGTACTATCTTAAATAGTGCTAAAAAATATTTTTTGGCTTAATTATTTATTCCTTTCATCTAAAGAAGTGTTTCTCCACAATTTTAGGCAATTTTTGGAAAATTGAATTTTTGACGAAAATTTGACAGGGGCAGACCTTACAAAAATAGTGAAAATTAGGTACTATCTTAATTTGTGCTAAGAAAATATTTTTTGGCTAAATTATTTATTCCTTTCATCAAAAGAAGTGTTACTCCACAATTTTAGGCAATTTTCGGAAATTGAATTTTTGACGGAAATTCGACAGGCGCGGACCTTACAAAAATAGTGAAAATTAGGTACTATCTTAAATTGTGCTAAAAAAATTTTTTTTGGCTAAATTATTTATTCCTTTCATCAAAAGAACTGTTTCTCCACAATTTTGGGCAATTTTCAGAAAATTGAATTTTTGACGTAAATTCGACAGACGCGGACCTTACAAAAATATTGAAATTTTGTACTATCTGAAATTGTGCTAAGAAAATATTATTTGGCTAAATTATTTATTCCTTTCATCAAAAGAAGTGTTTCTCCACAATTTTGGGCAATTTTCAGAAAATTGAATTTTTGACGTAAATTCGACAGGCGCGGACCTTACAAAAATATTGAAATTTTTGTACTATCTGAAATTGTGCTAAGAAAATATTATTTGGCTAAATTATTTATTCCTTTCATCAAAAGAAGTGTTTCTCCACAATTTTAGGCAATTTTTGGAAAATTGGATTTTTAACGGAAATTCGACAGGTGTGGACCTTACAAAAATAGTGAAAATTTGGTACTATCTTAAATTGTGCAAAGAAAATATTTTTTCTCTAAATTATTTATTCCTTTCATCAAAAGAAGTGTTTCTCCACAATTTTAGGCAAGTTTTGGAAAATTGAATTTTTGACGGAAATTCGACAGGCACGGACCTAACAAAAATAGTGAAAATTAGGTACTATCTTAAATTGTGCTAAGAAAATATTTTTTGGCTAAATTATTTATTCCTTTCATCAAAAGAAGTGTTTCTCCACAATTTTAGGCAAGTTTTGGAAAATTGAATTTTTGACGGAAATTCGACAGGCACGGACCTAACAAAATAGTGAAAATTAGGTACTATCTTAAATTGTGCTAAGAAAATATTTTTTGGCTAAATTATTTATTCCTTTCATCAAAAGAAGTGTTTCTCCACAATTTTAGGCAAGTTTTGGAAAATTGAATTTTTGACGGAAATTCGACAGGCACGGACCTAACAAAAATAGTGAAAATTAGGGACTATCTTAAATTGTGCTAAGAAAATATTATTTCTCTAAATTATTTATTCCTTTCATCAAAAGAAGTGTTTCTCCACAATTTTAGGCAAATTTCGGAAAATTAAATTTTTGATGGAAATTCGACAGGCGCGACCCTTACAAAAATAGTGGAAATTAGGTACTATCTTAAATTGTTCTAAGAAAATATTTTTTGCTAAATTATTTATTCCTTTCATCAAAAGAAGTGTTTCTCCAGTATTTTAGGCAATTTTTGGAAAATTGAATTTTAGACGGAAATTCGACAGGCCCGAACCTAACAAAAATAGTGAAATTTAGGTACTATCTTAAATTGTGCTAAGAAAATATTATTTCTCTAAATTATTTATTCCTTTCATCAAAAGAAGTGTTTCTCCACAATTTTAGGCAATTTTTGGATAATTGAATTTTTGACGGAAATTTGACAGGCGCGGACCTTACAAAAATAGTGAAAACTATGTACTATCTTAATTTGGGCTAAGAAAATATTTTTTGGCTAAATTATTTATTCCTTTCATCAAAAGAAGTGTTTCTCCACAATTTTAGGCAATTTTTGGAAAATTGAATTTTTGACGGAAATTCGACAGGCGCAGACCTTACAAAAATAGTGAAAATTAGGTACTATCTTAATTTGTGCTAAGAAAATATATTTTGGCTAAATTATTTATTCCTTTCATCAAAAGAAGTGTTACTCTACAATTTTAGGCAATTTTCGGAAAATTGAATTTTTGACGGAAATTCGACAGGCGTGGACCTTACAAAAATAGTGAAAATTAGGTACTATCTTAAATTGTGCTAAGAAAATATTTTTTCTCTAAATTATTTATTCCTTTCATCAAAAGAAGTGTTTCTCTACAATTTTAGGCAATTTTTAGAAAATTGAATTTTTGATGGAAATTCGACAGGCACGACCCTTACAAAAATATTAAAAATTAGGTACTATCTTAGATTGTGCTAAGAAAACATTTTTTGGCTTAATCATTTATTCCTTTCATCAAAAGAAGTGTTTCTCCACAATTTTAGGCAATTTTTGGAAAATTGAATTTTTGACGGAAATTCGACAGGCGCAGACCTTACAAAAATAGTGAAAATAAGGTACTATCTTAATTTGTGCTAAGAAAATATTTTTTGGCTAAATTATTTATTCCTTTCATCAAAAGAAGTGTTACTCCACAATTTTAGGCAATTTTTGGAAATTGAATTTTTGACGGAAATTTGCCAGGCGCGTACCTTACAAAAATAGTGAAAATTAGGTACTATCTTAAATTATGCTAAGAAAATATTTTTTGCTAAATTATTTATTCCTTTCTTCAAAAGAAGTGTTTCTCCACAATTTTGGGCAATTTTCAGAAAATTGAATTTTTGACGTAAATTCGACAGGCGCGGACCTTACAAAAATATCGAAATTTTTGTACTATCTGAAAATGTGCTAAGAAAATATTATTTGGCTAAATTATTTATTCCTTTCATCAAAAGAAGTGTTACTCTACAATTTTAGGCAATTTTTGGAAAATTGAATTTTTGACGGAAATTCGACAGACGCGGACCTTACAAAAATATTGAAATTTTTGTACTATCTGAAATTGTGCTAAGAAAATATTATTTGGCTAAATTATTTATTCCTTTCATCAAAAGAAGTGTTTCTCCACAATTTTAGGCGATTTTTGGAAAATTGGATTTTTAACGGAAATTCGACAGGCGTGGACCTTACAAAAATAGTGAAAATTTGTTCTATCTTAAATTGTGCAAAGAAAATATTTTTTCTCTAAATTATTTATTCCTTTCATCAAAAGAAGTGTTTCTCCACAATTTTAGGCAAGTTTTGGAAAATTGAATTTTTGACGGAAATTCGACAGGCGTGGACCTTACAAAAATAGTGAAAATTAGGTACTATCTTAAATTGTGCTAAGAAAATATTTTTTGGCTAAATTATTTATTCCTTTCATCAAAAGAAGTGTTTCTCCACAATTTTAGGCAAGTTTTGGAAAATTGAATTTTTGACGGAAATTCGACAGGCACGGACCTAACAAAATAGTGAAAATTAGGTACTATCTTAAATTGTGCTAAGAAAATATTTTTTGGCTAAATTATTTATTCCTTTCATCAAAAGAAGTGTTTCTCCACAATTTTAGGCAAGTTTTGGAAAATTGAATTTTTGACGGAAATTCGACAGGCACGGACCTAACAAAAATAGTGAAAATTAGGGACTATCTTAAATTGTGCTAAGAAAATATTATTTCTCTAAATTATTTATTCCTTTCATCAAAAGAAGTGTTTCTCCACAATTTTAGGCAAATTTCGGAAAATTAAATTTTTGATGGAAATTCGACAGGCGCGACCCTTACAAAAATAGTGGAAATTAGGTACTATCTTAAATTGTTCTAAGAAAATATTTTTTGCTAAATTATTTATTCCTTTCATCAAAAGAAGTGTTTCTCCAGTATTTTAGGCAATTTTTGGAAAATTGAATTTTAGACGGAAATTCGACAGGCCCGAACCTAACAAAAATAGTGAAATTTAGGTACTATCTTAAATTGTGCTAAGAAAATATTATTTCTCTAAATTATTTATTCCTTTCATCAAAAGAAGTGTTTCTCCACAATTTTAGGCAATTTTTGGATAATTGAATTTTTGACGGAAATTTGACAGGCGCGGACCTTACAAAAATAGTGAAAACTATGTACTATCTTAATTTGGGCTAAGAAAATATTTTTTGGCTAAATTATTTATTCCTTTCATCAAAAGAAGTGTTTCTCCACAATTTTAGGCAATTTTTGGAAAATTGAATTTTTGACGGAAATTCGACAGGCGCAGACCTTACAAAAATAGTGAAAATTAGGTACTATCTTAATTTGTGCTAAGAAAATATATTTTGGCTAAATTATTTATTCCTTTCATCAAAAGAAGTGTTACTCTACAATTTTAGGCAATTTTCGGAAAATTGAATTTTTGACGGAAATTCGACAGGCGTGGACCTTACAAAAATAGTGAAAATTAGGTACTATCTTAAATTGTGCTAAGAAAATATTTTTTCTCTAAATTATTTATTCCTTTCATCAAAAGAAGTGTTTCTCTACAATTTTAGGCAATTTTTAGAAAATTGAATTTTTGATGGAAATTCGACAGGCACGACCCTTACAAAAATATTAAAAATTAGGTACTATCTTAGATTGTGCTAAGAAAACATTTTTTGGCTTAATCATTTATTCCTTTCATCAAAAGAAGTGTTTCTCCACAATTTTAGGCAATTTTTGGAAAATTGAATTTTTGACGGAAATTCGACAGGCGCAGACCTTACAAAAATAGTGAAAATAAGGTACTATCTTAATTTGTGCTAAGAAAATATTTTTTGGCTAAATTATTTATTCCTTTCATCAAAAGAAGTGTTACTCCACAATTTTAGGCAATTTTTGGAAATTGAATTTTTGACGGAAATTCGCCAGGCGCGTACCTTACAAAAATAGTGAAAATTAGGTACTATCTTAAATTATGCTAAGAAAATATTTTTTGCTAAATTATTTATTCCTTTCTTCAAAAGAAGTGTTTCTCCACAATTTTGGGCAATTTTCAGAAAATTGAATTTTTGACGTAAATTCGACAGGCGCGGACCTTACAAAAATATCGAAATTTTTGTACTATCTGAAAATGTGCTAAGAAAATATTATTTGGCTAAATTATTTATTCCTTTCATCAAAAGAAGTGTTACTCTACAATTTTAGGCAATTTTTGGAAAATTGAATTTTTGACGGAAATTCGACAGACGCGGACCTTACAAAAATATTGAAATTTTTGTACTATCTGAAATTGTGCTAAGAAAATATTATTTGGCTAAATTATTTATTCCTTTCATCAAAAGAAGTGTTTCTCCACAATTTTAGGCGATTTTTGGAAAATTGGATTTTTAACGGAAATTCGACAGGCGTGGACCTTACAAAAATAGTGAAAATTTGTTCTATCTTAAATTGTGCAAAGAAAATATTTTTTCTCTAAATTATTTATTCCTTTCATCAAAAGAAGTGTTTCTCCACAATTTTAGGCAAGTTTTGGAAAATTGAATTTTTGACGGAAATTCGACAGGCGTGGACCTTACAAAAATAGTGAAAATTAGGTACTATCTTAAATTGTGCTAAGAAAATATTTTTTGGCTAAATTATTTATTCCTTTCATCAAAAGAAGTGTTTCTCCACAATTTTAGGCAAGTTTTGGAAAATTGAATTTTTGACGGAAATTCGACAGGCACGGACCTAACAAAAATAGTGAAAATTAGGTACTATCTTAAATTGTGCTAAGAAAATATTTTTTGGCTAAATTATTTATTCCTTTCATCAAAAGAAGTGTTTCTCCACAATTTTAGGCAAGTTTTGGAAAATTGAATTTTTGACGGAAATTCGACAGGCATGGACCTAACAAAATAGTGAAAATTAGGTACTATCTTAAATTGTGCTAAGAAAATATTTTTTGGCTAAATTATTTATTCCTTTCATCAAAAGAAGTGTTTCTCCACAATTTTAGGCAATTTTTGAAAATTGAATTTTTGACGGAAATTGGATTGGGGCGGACCTTACAAAAATAGTGAAAATTAGGGACTATCTTAAATTGTGCTAAGAAAATATTATTTCTCTAAATTATTTATTCCTTTCATCAAAAGAAGTGTTTCTCCACAATTTTAGGCAAATTTCGGAAAATTAAATTTTTGATGGAAATTCGACAGGCGCGACCCTTACAAAAATAGTGGAAATTAGGTACTATCTTAAATTGTTCTAAGAAAATATTTTTTGCTAAATTATTTATTCCTTTCATCAAAAGAAGTGTTTCTCCAGTATTTTAGGCAATTTTTGGAAAATTGAATTTTAGACGGAAATTCGACAGGCCCGAACCTAACAAAAATAGTGAAATTTAGGTACTATCTTAAATTGTGCTAAGAAAATATTATTTCTCTAAATTATTTATTCCTTTCATCAAAAGAAGTGTTTCTCCACAATTTTAGGCAATTTTTGGATAATTGAATTTTTGACCGAAATTTGACAGGTGCGGACCTTACAAAAATAGTGAAAACTAGGTACTATCTTAATTTGGGCTAAGAAAATATTTTTTGGCTAAATTATTTATTCCTTTCATCAAAAGAAGTGTTTCTCCACAATTTTAGGTAATTTTTGGAAAATTGAATTTTTGACGGAAATTCGACAGGTGTGGACCTTACAAAAATAGTGAAAATTAGGTACTATCTTAAATAGTGCTAAAAAATATTTTTTGGCTTAATTATTTATTCCTTTCATCTAAAGAAGTGTTTCTCCACAATTTTAGGCAATTTTTGGAAAATTGAATTTTTGACGGAAATTCGACAGGGGCAGACCTTACAAAAATAGTGAAAATTAGGTACTATCTTAATTTGTGCTAAGAAAATATTTTTTGGCTAAATTATTTATTACTTTCATCAAAAGAAGTGTTACTCCACAATTTTAGGCAATTTTCGGAAATTGAATTTTTGACGGAAATTCGACAGGCGCGGACCTTACAAAAATAGTGAAAATTAGGTACTATCTTAAATTGTGCTAAAAAAATTTTTTTTGGCTAAATTATTTATTCCTTTCATCAAAAGAACTGTTTCTCCACAATTTTGGGCAATTTTCAGAAAATTGAATTTTTGACGTAAATTCGACAGACGCGGACCTTACAAAAATATTGAAATTTTGTACTATCTGAAATTGTGCTAAGAAAATATTATTTGGCTAAATTATTTATTCCTTTCATCAAAAGAAGTGTTTCTCCACAATTTTGGGCAATTTTCAGAAAATTGAATTTTTGACGTAAATTCGACAGGCGCGGACCTTACAAAAATATTGAAATTTTTGTACTATCTGAAATTGTGCTAAGAAAATATTATTTGGCTAAATTATTTATTCCTTTCATCAAAAGAAGTGTTTCTCCACAATTTTAGGCAATTTTTGGAAAATTGGATTTTTAACGGAAATTCGACAGGTGTGGACCTTACAAAAATAGTGAAAATTTGGTACTATCTTAAATTGTGCAAAGAAAATATTTTTTCTCTAAATTATTTATTCCTTTCATCAAAAGAAGTGTTTCTCCACAATTTTAGGCAAGTTTTGGAAAATTGAATTTTTGACGGAAATTCGACAGGCACGGACCTAACAAAAATAGTGAAAATTAGGTACTATCTTAAATTGTGCTAAGAAAATATTTTTTGGCTAAATTATTTATTCCTTTCATCAAAAGA
This sequence comes from Loripinus fragilis, assembly GCA_964019695.1. Taxonomy (NCBI): domain Eukaryota; kingdom Metazoa; phylum Mollusca; class Bivalvia; order Lucinida; family Lucinidae; genus Loripinus; species Loripinus fragilis. The sequence continues at coordinate 67,568,158 of OZ026525.1, read as the reverse complement.
AGTGTTTCTCCACAATTTTAGGCAAGTTTTGGAAAATTGAATTTTTGACGGAAATTCGACAGGCACGGACCTAACAAAATAGTGAAAATTAGGTACTATCTTAAATTGTGCTAAGAAAATATTTTTTGGCTAAATTATTTATTCCTTTCATCAAAAGAAGTGTTTCTCCACAATTTTAGGCAAGTTTTGGAAAATTGAATTTTTGACGGAAATTCGACAGGCACGGACCTAACAAAAATAGTGAAAATTAGGGACTATCTTAAATTGTGCTAAGAAAATATTATTTCTCTAAATTATTTATTCCTTTCATCAAAAGAAGTGTTTCTCCACAATTTTAGGCAAATTTCGGAAAATTAAATTTTTGATGGAAATTCGACAGGCGCGACCCTTACAAAAATAGTGGAAATTAGGTACTATCTTAAATTGTTCTAAGAAAATATTTTTTGCTAAATTATTTATTCCTTTCATCAAAAGAAGTGTTTCTCCAGTATTTTAGGCAATTTTTGGAAAATTGAATTTTAGACGGAAATTCGACAGGCCCGAACCTAACAAAAATAGTGAAATTTAGGTACTATCTTAAATTGTGCTAAGAAAATATTATTTCTCTAAATTATTTATTCCTTTCATCAAAAGAAGTGTTTCTCCACAATTTTAGGCAATTTTTGGATAATTGAATTTTTGACGGATATTCGACAGGCGCGGACCTTACATAAATAGTGAAAATTAGGTACTATCTTAAATTGTTCTAAGAAAATATTTTTTTGCTAAATTATTTATACCTTTCATCAAAAGAAGTATTTCTCCACAATTTTAGGCAATTTTTGGAAAATTGAATTTTTGACGGAAATTCGACAGACGCGGACCTTACAAAAATAGTGAAAATTAGGTTCTATCTTAACTGTGATAAGAAAATATTTTTTGGCTAAATTATTTATTCCTTTCATCAAAAGAACTGTTTCTCCACAATTTTAGGCAATTTTTGGAAAATTGATTTTTTGACGAAAATTGGATTGGCGCGGACCTTACAACATAGTGAAAATTAGGTACTATCTTAAATTGTGCTAAGAAAATATTTTTTCGCTAAATTATTTATTCCTTTCATCAAAAGAAGTGTTTCTCCACAATTTTAGGCAATTTTTGGAAAATTGAATTTTTGACAGATATTCGAGAGGGGCGAGCCTTACAAAAATGGTGAAAATTAGGTACTATCATAAATTGTGCTAAAAAATATTTTTTGGCTAAATTATTTATTCCTTTCATCAAAAGAACTGTTTCTCCACAATTTTAGGCATCTTTTGGAAAATTGATTTTTTGACGAAAATTGGATTGGCGCGGACCTTACAAAAATAATGAAAATTAGGTACTTTCTTAAATTGTGCTAAGAAAAAAAAAATTTTGGCTAAATTATTTATTCCTTTCATCAAAAGAAGTGTTTCTCCACAATTTTAGGCAATTTTTGGAAAATTGAATTTTTGACGGAAATTCGACAGACGCGGACCTTACAAAAATAGTGAAAATTAGGTTTTATCTTAATTTGTGCTAAGAAAATATTTTTTGGCTAAATTATTTATTCCTTTCATCAAAAGAAGTGTTTTTCCACAATTTTAGGCAATTTCTGGAAAATTGAATTTTTGACGGAAATTTGACAGGCGCGCGGACCTTACAAAAATATTGAAAATTAGGTACTATCTTAAATTGTGCTAAGAAAATATTTTTTCGCTAAATTATTTATTCCTTTCATCAAAAGAAGTGTTTCTCCACAATTTTAGGCAATTTTTGGAAAATTGAATTTTTGACGGATATTCGACAGGGGCGAGCCTTACAAAAATGGTGAAAATTAGGTACTATCTTAAATTGTGCTAAAAAAATATTTTTTGGCTAAATTATTTATTCCTTTCATCAAACGAACTGTTTCTCCACAATATTAGGCTTTTTTGGAAAATTGATTTTTTGACGAAAATTGGATTGGCGCGGACCTTACAAAAATAGTGAAAATTAGGTACTTTCTTAAATTGTGCTAAGAAAAAAAATTTTTTGGCTAAATTATTTATTCCTTTCATCAAAAGAAGTGTTTCTCCACAATTTTAGGCAATTTTTGGAAAATTGAATTTTTGACGGATATTCGACAGGCGCGGACCTTACATAAATAGTGAAAATTAGGTTCTATCTTAAATGTGCTAAAAAAATATTTTTTGGCTAAATTATTTATTCCTTTCATCAAAAGAACTGTTTCTCCACAATTTTAGGCAATTTTTGGAAAATTGAATTTTTGACGGATATTCGACAGGCGCGGACCTTACATAAATAGTGAAAATTAGGTACTATCTTAAATTGTTCTAAGAAAATATTTTTTTGCTAAATTATTTATACCTTTCATCAAAAGAAGTATTTCTCCACAATTTTAGGCAATTTTTGGAAAATTGAATTTTTGACGGAAATTCGACAGACGCGGACCTTACAAAAATAGTGAAAATTAGGTTCTATCTTAACTGTGATAAGAAAATATTTTTTGGCTAAATTATTTATTCCTTTCATCAAAAGAACTGTTTCTCCACAATTTTAGGCAATTTTTGGAAAATTGATTTTTTGACGAAAATTGGATTGGCGCGGACCTTACAACATAGTGAAAATTAGGTACTATCTTAAATTGTGCTAAGAAAATATTTTTTCGCTAAATTATTTATTCCTTTCATCAAAAGAAGTGTTTCTCCACAATTTTAGGCAATTTTTGGAAAATTGAATTTTTGACAGATATTCGAGAGGGGCGAGCCTTACAAAAATGGTGAAAATTAGGTACTATCATAAATTGTGCTAAAAAATATTTTTTTGCTAAATTATTTATACCTTTCATCAAAAGAAGTATTTCTCCACAATTTTAGGCAATTTTTGGAAAATTGAATTTTTGACGGAAATTCGACAGACGCGGACCTTACAAAAAAAGTGAAAATAAGGTTCTATCTTAACTGTGATAAGAAAATATTTTTTGGCTAAATTATTTATTCCTTTCATCAAAAGAACTGTTTCTCCACAATTTTAGGCAATTTTTGGAAAATTGAATTTTTGACGGAAATTCGACAGACGCGGACCTTACAAAAATATTGAAATTTTTGTACTATCTGAAATTGTGCTAAGAAAATATTATTTGGCTAAATTATTTATTCCTTTCATCAAAAGAAGTGTTTCTCCACAATTTTAGGCGATTTTTGGAAAATTGGATTTTTAACGGAAATTCGACAGGCGTGGACCTTACAAAAATAGTGAAAATTTGTTCTATCTTAAATTGTGCAAAGAAAATATTTTTTCTCTAAATTATTTATTCCTTTCATCAAAAGAAGTGTTTCTCCACAATTTTAGGCAAGTTTTGGAAAATTGAATTTTTGACGGAAATTCGACAGGCGTGGACCTTACAAAAATAGTGAAAATTAGGTACTATCTTAAATTGTGCTAAGAAAATATTTTTTGGCTAAATTATTTATTCCTTTCATCAAAAGAAGTGTTTCTCCACAATTTTAGGCAAGTTTTGGAAAATTGAATTTTTGACGGAAATTCGACAGGCACGGACCTAACAAAATAGTGAAAATTAGGTACTATCTTAAATTGTGCTAAGAAAATATTTTTTGGCTAAATTATTTATTCCTTTCATCAAAAGAAGTGTTTCTCCACAATTTTAGGCAAGTTTTGGAAAATTGAATTTTTGACGGAAATTCGACAGGCACGGACCTAACAAAAATAGTGAAAATTAGGGACTATCTTAAATTGTGCTAAGAAAATATTATTTCTCTAAATTATTTATTCCTTTCATCAAAAGAAGTGTTTCTCCACAATTTTAGGCAAATTTCGGAAAATTAAATTTTTGATGGAAATTCGACAGGCGCGACCCTTACAAAAATAGTGGAAATTAGGTACTATCTTAAATTGTTCTAAGAAAATATTTTTTGCTAAATTATTTATTCCTTTCATCAAAAGAAGTGTTTCTCCAGTATTTTAGGCAATTTTTGGAAAATTGAATTTTAGACGGAAATTCGACAGGCCCGAACCTAACAAAAATAGTGAAATTTAGGTACTATCTTAAATTGTGCTAAGAAAATATTATTTCTCTAAATTATTTATTCCTTTCATCAAAAGAAGTGTTTCTCCACAATTTTAGGCAATTTTTGGATAATTGAATTTTTGACGGAAATTTGACAGGCGCGGACCTTACAAAAATAGTGAAAACTATGTACTATCTTAATTTGGGCTAAGAAAATATTTTTTGGCTAAATTATTTATTCCTTTCATCAAAAGAAGTGTTTCTCCACAATTTTAGGCAATTTTTGGAAAATTGAATTTTTGACGGAAATTCGACAGGCGCAGACCTTACAAAAATAGTGAAAATTAGGTACTATCTTAATTTGTGCTAAGAAAATATATTTTGGCTAAATTATTTATTCCTTTCATCAAAAGAAGTGTTACTCTACAATTTTAGGCAATTTTCGGAAAATTGAATTTTTGACGGAAATTCGACAGGCGTGGACCTTACAAAAATAGTGAAAATTAGGTACTATCTTAAATTGTGCTAAGAAAATATTTTTTCTCTAAATTATTTATTCCTTTCATCAAAAGAAGTGTTTCTCTACAATTTTAGGCAATTTTTAGAAAATTGAATTTTTGATGGAAATTCGACAGGCACGACCCTTACAAAAATATTAAAAATTAGGTACTATCTTAGATTGTGCTAAGAAAACATTTTTTGGCTTAATCATTTATTCCTTTCATCAAAAGAAGTGTTTCTCCACAATTTTAGGCAATTTTTGGAAAATTGAATTTTTGACGGAAATTCGACAGGCGCAGACCTTACAAAAATAGTGAAAATAAGGTACTATCTTAATTTGTGCTAAGAAAATATTTTTTGGCTAAATTATTTATTCCTTTCATCAAAAGAAGTGTTACTCCACAATTTTAGGCAATTTTTGGAAATTGAATTTTTGACGGAAATTCGCCAGGCGCGTACCTTACAAAAATAGTGAAAATTAGGTACTATCTTAAATTATGCTAAGAAAATATTTTTTGCTAAATTATTTATTCCTTTCTTCAAAAGAAGTGTTTCTCCACAATTTTGGGCAATTTTCAGAAAATTGAATTTTTGACGTAAATTCGACAGGCGCGGACCTTACAAAAATATCGAAATTTTTGTACTATCTGAAAATGTGCTAAGAAAATATTATTTGGCTAAATTATTTATTCCTTTCATCAAAAGAAGTGTTACTCTACAATTTTAGGCAATTTTTGGAAAATTGAATTTTTGACGGAAATTCGACAGACGCGGACCTTACAAAAATATTGAAATTTTTGTACTATCTGAAATTGTGCTAAGAAAATATTATTTGGCTAAATTATTTATTCCTTTCATCAAAAGAAGTGTTTCTCCACAATTTTAGGCGATTTTTGGAAAATTGGATTTTTAACGGAAATTCGACAGGCGTGGACCTTACAAAAATAGTGAAAATTTGTTCTATCTTAAATTGTGCAAAGAAAATATTTTTTCTCTAAATTATTTATTCCTTTCATCAAAAGAAGTGTTTCTCCACAATTTTAGGCAAGTTTTGGAAAATTGAATTTTTGACGGAAATTCGACAGGCGTGGACCTTACAAAAATAGTGAAAATTAGGTACTATCTTAAATTGTGCTAAGAAAATATTTTTTGGCTAAATTATTTATTCCTTTCATCAAAAGAAGTGTTTCTCCACAATTTTAGGCAAGTTTTGGAAAATTGAATTTTTGACGGAAATTCGACAGGCACGGACCTAACAAAAATAGTGAAAATTAGGTACTATCTTAAATTGTGCTAAGAAAATATTTTTTGGCTAAATTATTTATTCCTTTCATCAAAAGAAGTGTTTCTCCACAATTTTAGGCAAGTTTTGGAAAATTGAATTTTTGACGGAAATTCGACAGGCATGGACCTAACAAAATAGTGAAAATTAGGTACTATCTTAAATTGTGCTAAGAAAATATTTTTTGGCTAAATTATTTATTCCTTTCATCAAAAGAAGTGTTTCTCCACAATTTTAGGCAATTTTTGAAAATTGAATTTTTGACGGAAATTGGATTGGGGCGGACCTTACAAAAATAGTGAAAATTAGGGACTATCTTAAATTGTGCTAAGAAAATATTATTTCTCTAAATTATTTATTCCTTTCATCAAAAGAAGTGTTTCTCCACAATTTTAGGCAAATTTCGGAAAATTAAATTTTTGATGGAAATTCGACAGGCGCGACCCTTACAAAAATAGTGGAAATTAGGTACTATCTTAAATTGTTCTAAGAAAATATTTTTTGCTAAATTATTTATTCCTTTCATCAAAAGAAGTGTTTCTCCAGTATTTTAGGCAATTTTTGGAAAATTGAATTTTAGACGGAAATTCGACAGGCCCGAACCTAACAAAAATAGTGAAATTTAGGTACTATCTTAAATTGTGCTAAGAAAATATTATTTCTCTAAATTATTTATTCCTTTCATCAAAAGAAGTGTTTCTCCACAATTTTAGGCAATTTTTGGATAATTGAATTTTTGACCGAAATTTGACAGGTGCGGACCTTACAAAAATAGTGAAAACTAGGTACTATCTTAATTTGGGCTAAGAAAATATTTTTTGGCTAAATTATTTATTCCTTTCATCAAAAGAAGTGTTTCTCCACAATTTTAGGTAATTTTTGGAAAATTGAATTTTTGACGGAAATTCGACAGGTGTGGACCTTACAAAAATAGTGAAAATTAGGTACTATCTTAAATAGTGCTAAAAAATATTTTTTGGCTTAATTATTTATTCCTTTCATCTAAAGAAGTGTTTCTCCACAATTTTAGGCAATTTTTGGAAAATTGAATTTTTGACGGAAATTCGACAGGGGCAGACCTTACAAAAATAGTGAAAATTAGGTACTATCTTAATTTGTGCTAAGAAAATATTTTTTGGCTAAATTATTTATTACTTTCATCAAAAGAAGTGTTACTCCACAATTTTAGGCAATTTTCGGAAATTGAATTTTTGACGGAAATTCGACAGGCGCGGACCTTACAAAAATAGTGAAAATTAGGTACTATCTTAAATTGTGCTAAAAAAATTTTTTTTGGCTAAATTATTTATTCCTTTCATCAAAAGAACTGTTTCTCCACAATTTTGGGCAATTTTCAGAAAATTGAATTTTTGACGTAAATTCGACAGACGCGGACCTTACAAAAATATTGAAATTTTGTACTATCTGAAATTGTGCTAAGAAAATATTATTTGGCTAAATTATTTATTCCTTTCATCAAAAGAAGTGTTTCTCCACAATTTTGGGCAATTTTCAGAAAATTGAATTTTTGACGTAAATTCGACAGGCGCGGACCTTACAAAAATATTGAAATTTTTGTACTATCTGAAATTGTGCTAAGAAAATATTATTTGGCTAAATTATTTATTCCTTTCATCAAAAGAAGTGTTTCTCCACAATTTTAGGCAATTTTTGGAAAATTGGATTTTTAACGGAAATTCGACAGGTGTGGACCTTACAAAAATAGTGAAAATTTGGTACTATCTTAAATTGTGCAAAGAAAATATTTTTTCTCTAAATTATTTATTCCTTTCATCAAAAGAAGTGTTTCTCCACAATTTTAGGCAAGTTTTGGAAAATTGAATTTTTGACGGAAATTCGACAGGCACGGACCTAACAAAAATAGTGAAAATTAGGTACTATCTTAAATTGTGCTAAGAAAATATTTTTTGGCTAAATTATTTATTCCTTTCATCAAAAGAAGTGTTTCTCCACAATTTTAGGCAAGTTTTGGAAAATTGAATTTTTGACGGAAATTCGACAGGCACGGACCTAACAAAATAGTGAAAATTAGGTACTATCTTAAATTGTGCTAAGAAAATATTTTTTGGCTAAATTATTTATTCCTTTCATCAAAAGAAGTGTTTCTCCACAATTTTAGGCAAGTTTTGGAAAATTGAATTTTTGACGGAAATTCGACAGGCACGGACCTAACAAAAATAGTGAAAATTAGGGACTATCTTAAATTGTGCTAAGAAAATATTATTTCTCTAAATTATTTATTCCTTTCATCAAAAGAAGTGTTTCTCCACAATTTTAGGCAAATTTCGGAAAATTAAATTTTTGATGGAAATTCGACAGGCGCGACCCTTACAAAAATAGTGGAAATTAGGTACTATCTTAAATTGTTCTAAGAAAATATTTTTTGCTAAATTATTTATTCCTTTCATCAAAAGAAGTGTTTCTCCAGTATTTTAGGCAATTTTTGGAAAATTGAATTTTAGACGGAAATTCGACAGGCCCGAACCTAACAAAAATAGTGAAATTTAGGTACTATCTTAAATTGTGCTAAGAAAATATTATTTCTCTAAATTATTTATTCCTTTCATCAAAAGAAGTGTTTCTCCACAATTTTAGGCAATTTTTGGATAATTGAATTTTTGACGGATATTCGACAGGCGCGGACCTTACATAAATAGTGAAAATTAGGTACTATCTTAAATTGTTCTAAGAAAATATTTTTTTGCTAAATTATTTATACCTTTCATCAAAAGAAGTATTTCTCCACAATTTTAGGCAATTTTTGGAAAATTGAATTTTTGACGGAAATTCGACAGACGCGGACCTTACAAAAATAGTGAAAATTAGGTTCTATCTTAACTGTGATAAGAAAATAGTTTTTGGCTAAATTATTTATTCCTTTCATCAAAAGAACTGTTTCTCCACAATTTTAGGCAATTTTTGGAAAATTGATTTTTTGACGAAAATTGGATTGGCGCGGACCTTACAACATAGTGAAAATTAGGTACTATCTTAAATTGTGCTAAGAAAATATTTTTTCGCTAAATTATTTATTCCTTTCATCAAAAGAAGTGTTTCTCCACAATTTTAGGCAATTTTTGGAAAATTGAATTTTTGACAGATATTCGAGAGGGGCGAGCCTTACAAAAATGGTGAAAATTAGGTACTATCATAAATTGTGCTAAAAAATATTTTTGGCTAAATTTATTTATTCCTTTCATCAAAAGAACTGTTTCTCCACAATTTTAGGCATCTTTTGGAAAATTGATTTTTTGACGAAAATTGGATTGGCGCGGACCTTACAAAAATAATGAAAATTAGGTACTTTCTTAAATTGTGCTGAGAAAAAAAAAATTTTGGCTAAATTATTTATTCCTTTCATCAAAAGAAGTGTTTCTCCACAATTTTAGGCAATTTTTGGAAAATTGAATTTTTGACGGAAATTCGACAGACGCGGACCTTACAAAAATAGTGAAAATTAGGTTTTATCTTAATTTGTGCTAAGAAAATATTTTTTGGCTAAATTATTTATTCCTTTCATCAAAAGAAGTGTTTTTCCACAATTTTAGGCAATTTCTGGAAAATTGAATTTTTGACGGAAATTTGACAGGCGCGCGGACCTTACAAAAATATTGAAAATTAGGTACTATCTTAAATTGTGCTAAGAAAATATTTTTTCGCTAAATTATTTATTCCTTTCATCAAAAGAAGTGTTTCTCCACAATTTTAGGCAATTTTTGGAAAATTGAATTTTTGACGGATATTCGACAGGGGCGAGCCTTACAAAAATGGTGAAAATTAGGTACTATCTTAAATTGTGCTAAAAAAATATTTTTTGGCTAAATTATTTATTCCTTTCATCAAACGAACTGTTTCTCCACAATATTAGGCTTTTTTGGAAAATTGATTTTTTGACGAAAATTGGATTGGCGCGGACCTTACAAAAATAGTGAAAATTAGGTACTTTCTTAAATTGTGCTAAGAAAAAAAATTTTTTGGCTAAATTATTTATTCCTTTCATCAAAAGAAGTGTTTCTCCACAATTTTAGGCAATTTTTGGAAAATTGAATTTTTGACGGATATTCGACAGGCGCGGACCTTACATAAATAGTGAAAATTAGGTTCTATCTTAAATGTGCTAAAAAAATATTTTTTGGCTAAATTATTTATTCCTTTCATCAAAAGAACTGTTTCTCCACAATTTTAGGCAATTTTTGGAAAATTGAATTTTTGACGGATATTCGACAGGCGCGGACCTTACATAAATAGTGAAAATTAGGTACTATCTTAAATTGTTCTAAGAAAATATTTTTTTGCTAAATTATTTATACCTTTCATCAAAAGAAGTATTTCTCCACAATTTTAGGCAATTTTTGGAAAATTGAATTTTTGACGGAAATTCGACAGACGCGGACCTTACAAAAATAGTGAAAATTAGGTTCTATCTTAACTGTGATAAGAAAATATTTTTTGGCTAAATTATTTATTCCTTTCATCAAAAGAACTGTTTCTCCACAATTTTAGGCAATTTTTGGAAAATTGATTTTTTGACGAAAATTGGATTGGCGCGGACCTTACAACATAGTGAAAATTAGGTACTATCTTAAATTGTGCTAAGAAAATATTTTTTCGCTAAATTATTTATTCCTTTCATCAAAAGAAGTGTTTCTCCACAATTTTAGGCAATTTTTGGAAAATTGAATTTTTGACAGATATTCGAGAGGGGCGAGCCTTACAAAAATGGTGAAAATTAGGTACTATCATAAATTGTGCTAAAAAATATTTTTTTGCTAAATTATTTATACCTTTCATCAAAAGAAGTATTTCTCCACAATTTTAGGCAATTTTTGGAAAATTGAATTTTTGACGGAAATTCGACAGACGCGGACCTTACAAAAAAAGTGAAAATAAGGTTCTATCTTAACTGTGATAAGAAAATATTTTTTGGCTAAATTATTTATTCCTTTCATCAAAAGAACTGTTTCTCCACAATTTTAGGCAATTTTTGGAAAATTGATTTTTTGACGGAAATTCGACAGGCGCGGACCTTACAAAAATAGTGAAAATTTGGGTACTATCTTAACTGCGCTAAAAATATTTTTTGGCTAAATTATTTATTCCTTTCATCAAAAGAAGTGTTACTCCACAATTTTAGGCAATTTTTGGAAATTGAATTTTTGACGGAAATTCGCCAGGCGCGTACCTTACAAAAATAGTGAAAATTAGGTACTATCTTAAATTATGCTAAGAAAATATTTTTTGCTAAATTATTTATTCCTTTCTTCAAAAGAAGTGTTTCTCCACAATTTTGGGCAATTTTCAGAAAATTGAATTTTTGACGTAAATTTGACAGGCGCGGACCTTACAAAAATATTGAAATTTTTGTACTATCTGAAAATGTGCTCAGAAAATATTATTTGGCTAAATTATTTATTCCTTTCATCAAAAGAAGTGTTTCTCCACAATTTTGGGCAATTTTCAGAAAATTGAATTTTTGACGTAAATTCGACAGGCGCGGACCTTACAAAAATATTGAAATTTTTGTACTATCTGAAATTGTGCTAAGAAAATATTATTTGGCTAAATTATTTATTCCTTTCATCAAAAGAAGTGTTTCTCCACAATTTTAGGCAATTTTTGGAAAATTGGATTTTTAACGGAAATTCGACAGGCGTGGACCTTACAAAAATAGTGAAAATTTGTTCTATCTTAAATTGTGCAAAGAAAATATTTTTTCTCTAAATTATTTATTCCTTTCATCAAAAGAAGTGTTTCTCCACAATTTTAGGCAATTTTTGGAAAATTGAATTTTTGACGGAAATTCGACAGGCACGGACCTAACAAAAATAGTGAAAATTAGGTACTATCTTAAATTGTGCTAAGAAAATATTTTTTGGCTAAATTATTTATTCCTTTCATCAAAAGAAGTGTTTCTCCACAATTTTAGGCTTTTTTGGAAAATTGATTTTTTGACGAAAATTGGATTGTCGCGGACCTTACAAAAATAGTGAAAATTAGGTACTTTCATAAATTGTGCTAAGAAAAAAAATTTTTTGGCTAAATTATTTATTCCTTTCATCAAAAGAAGTGTTTCTCCACAATTTTAGGCAATTTTTGGAAAATTGAATTTTTGACGGAAATTCGACAGACGCGGACCTTACAAAAATAGTGAAAATTAGGTTCTATCTTAATTTGTGCTAAGAAAATATTTTTTGGCTAAATTATTTAATCCTTTCATCAAAAGAAGTGTTTTTCCACAATTTTAGGCAATTTCTGGAAAATTGAATTTTTGACGGAAATTTGACAGGCGCGGACCTTACAAAAATATTGAAAATTAGGTACTATCTTAAATTGTGCTAAGAAAATATTTTTTCGCTAAATTATTTATTCCTTTCATCAAAAGAAGTGTTTCTCCACAATTTTAGGCAATTTTTGGAAAATTGAATTTTTGACGGATATTCGACAGGGGCGAGCCTTACAAAAATGGTGAAAATTAGGTACTATCTTAAATTGTGCTAAAAAAATATTTTTTGGTTAAATTATTTATTCCTTTCATCAAAAGAACTGTTTCTCCACAATATTAGGCTTTTTTGGAAAATTTATTTTTTGACGAAAATTGGATTGGCGCGGACCTTACAAAAATAGTGAAAATTAGGTACTTTCTTAAATTGTGCTAAGAAAAAATTTTTTTTGGCTAAATTATTTATTCCTTTCATCAAAAGAAGTGTTTCTCCACAATTTTAGGCAATTTTTGGAAAATTGAATTTTTGACGGAAATTCGACAGACGTGGACCTTACAAAAATAGTGAAAATTAGGTTCTATCTTAATTTGTGCTAAAAAAATTTTTTTTGGCTAAATTATTTATTCCTTTCATCAAAAGAACTGTTTCTCCACAATTTTAGGCAATTTTTGGAAAATTGAATTTTTGACGGATATTCGACAGGCGCGGACCTTACATAAATAGTGAAAATTAGGTACTATCTTAAATTATTCTAAGAAAATATTTTTTTGCTAAATTATTTATACCTTTCATCAAAAGAAGTATTTCTCCACAATTTTAGGCAATTTTTGGAAAATTGAATTTTTGACGAAATTCGACAGACGCGGACCTTACAAAAATAGTGAAAATTAGGTTCTATCTTAACTGTGATAAGAAAATATTTTTTGGCTAAATTATTTATTCCTTTCATCAAAAGAACTGTTTCTCCACAATTTTAGGCAATTTTTGGAAAATTGATTTTTTGATGAAAATTGGATTGGCGCGGACCTTACAAAATAGTGAAAATTAGGTACTATCTTAAATTGTGCTAAGAAAATATTTTTTCGCTAAATTATTTATTCCTTTCATCAAAAGAAGTGTTTCTCCACAATTTTAGGCAATTTTTGGAAAATTGAATTTTTGACGGAAATTCGACAGACGCGGACCTTACAAAAATAGTGAAAATTAGGTTCTATCTTAACTGTGCTAAAAAATATTTTTTGGCTAAATTATTTATTCCTTTCATCAAAAGAACTGTTTCTCCACAATTTAAGGCAATTTTTGGAAAAGTGAATTTTTGACGGAAATTCGACAGGCGCGGACCTTACATAAATAGTGAAAATTAGGTACTATCTTAAATTGTTCTAAGAAAATATTTTTTTGCTAAATTATTTATACCTTTCATCAAAAGAAGTGTTTCTCCACAATTTTAGGCAATTTTTGGAAAATTGAATTTTTGACTGAAATTCGACAGACGCGGACCTTACAAAAATAGTGAAAATTAGCTTCTATCTTAACTGTGCAAAAAAATATTTTTTGGCTAAATTATTTATTCCTTTCATCAAAAGAACTGTTTCTCCACAATTTTAGGCAATTTTTGGAAAATTGATTTTTTGACAGAAATTCGACAGGCGCGCCCCTTACAAAAATAGTGAAAATTAGGTACTATCTTAACTGTGCTAAAAATATTTTTTGGCTTAATTATTTATTCCGTTCATCAAAAGAAGTGTTTCTCCACAATTTTAGGCAATTTTTTTGAAAATTGAATTTTTGACGGAAATTCCACAGGCGCGTACCTTACAAAAATAGTGAAAATTAGGTACTATCTTAACTGTGCTAAAAATATTTTTTGGCTAAATTATTTATTCCTTTCATCAAAAGAAGTGTTTCTCCACAATTTTAGGCAATTTTTTTGAAAATTGAATTTTTGACGGAAATTCGACAGGCGCGTACCTAACAAAAATAGTGAAAATTAGGTACTATCTTAAATTGTGCTAAAAAAATATTATTTTGCTAAATAATTTATTCCTTTCATCAAAAGAAGTGTTTCTCCATAATTTTAGGCAATTTTTGGAAAATTGATTTTTTGACGAAAATTGGATTGGCGCGGACCTTACAAAAATAGTGAAAATTAGGTACTTTCTTAAATTGTGCTAAGAAAAAAAAATTTTTGGCTAAATTATTTATTCCTTTCATCAAAAGAAGTGTTTCTCCACAATTTTAGGCAATTTTTGGAAAATTGAATTTTTGACGGAAATTCGACAGGCGTGGACCTTACAAAATAGTGAAAATTAGGTACTGTCTTAAATTGTGCTAAGAAAATATTTTTTCGCTAAATTATTTATTCCTTTCATCAAAAGAAGTGTTTCTCCACAATTTTAGGCAATTTTTGGAAAATTGAATTTTTGACAGATATTCGACAGGGGCGAGCCTTACAAAAATGGCGAAAATTAGGTACTATCTTAAATTGTGCTTAAAAAAATATTTTTTGGCTAAATTATTTATTCCTTTCATCAAAAGAAGTGTTTCTCCACAATTTTAGGCTTTTTTGGAAAATTGATTTTTTGACGAAAATTGGATTGGCGCGGACCTTACAAAAATAATGAAAATTAGGTACTTTCTTAAATTGTGCTAAGAAAAAAAAAATTTTGGCTAAATTATTTATTCCTTTCATCAAAAGAAGTGTTTCTCCACAATTTTAGGCAATTTTTGGAAAATTGAATTTTTGACGGAAATTCGACAGACGCGGACCTTACAAAAATAGTGAAAATTAGGTTCTATCTTAATTTGTGCTAAGAAAATATTTTTTGGCTAAATTATTTATTCCTTTCATCAAAAGAAGTGTTTTTCCACAATTTTAGGCAATTTCTGGAAAATTGAATTTTTGACGGAAATTTGACAGGCGCGCGGACCTTACAAAAATATTGAAAATTAGGTACTATCTTAAATTGTGCTAAGAAAATATTTTTTCGCTAAATTATTTATTCCTTTCATCAAAAGAAGTGTTTCTCCACAATTTTAGGCAATTTTTGACGGATATTCGACAGGGGCGAGCCTTACAAAAATGGTGAAAGTTAGGTACTATCTTAAATTGTGCTAAAAAAATATTTTTTGGCTAAATTATTTATTCCTTCCATCAAAAGAACTGTTTCTCCACAATATTAGGCTTTTTTGAAAAAATTGATTTTTTGACGAAAATTGGATTGGCGCGGACCTTACAAAAATAGTAAAAATTAGGTACTTTCTTAAATTGTGCTAAGAAAAAAATTTTTTTGGCTAAATTATTTATTCCTTTCATCAAAAGAAGTGTTTCTCCACAATTTTAGGCAATTTTTGGAAAATTGAATTTTTGACGGAAATTCGACAGACGCGGACCTTACAAAAATAGTGAAAATTAGGTTCTATCTTAAATGTGCTAAAAAATATTTTTTGGCTAAATTATTTATTCCTTTCATCAAAAGAACTGTTTCTCCACAATTTTAGGCAATTTTTGGAAAATTGAATTTTTGACGGATATTCGACAGGCGCGGACCTTACATAAATAGTGAAAATTAGGTACTATCTTAAATTGTTCTAAGAAAATATTTTTTTGCTAAATTATTTATACCTTTCATCAAAAGAAGTATTTCTCCACAATTTTAGGCAATTTTTGGAAAATTGAATTTTTGACGGAAATTCGACAGACGCGGACCTTACAAAAATAGTGAAAATTAGGTTCTATCTTAACTGTGATAAGAAAATATTTTTTGGCTAAATTATTTATTCCTTTCATCAAAAGAACTGTTTCTCCACAATTTTAGGCAATTTTTGGAAAATTGATTTTTTGACGAAAATTGGATTGGCGCGGACCTTACAAAATAGTGAAAATTAGGTACTATCTTAAATTGTGCTAAGAAAATATTTTTTCGCTAAATTATTTATTCCTTTCATCAAAAGAAGTGTTTCTCCACAATTTTAGGCAATTTTTGGAAAATTGAATTTTTGACAGATATTCGAGAGGGGCGAGCCTTACAAAAATGGTGAAAATTAGGTACTATCATAAATTGTGCTAAAAAATATTTTTTGGCTAAATTATTTATTCCTTTCATCAAAAGAACTGTTTCTCCACAATTTTAGGCTTTTTTGGAAAATTGATTTTTTGACGAAAATTGGATTGGCGCGGACCTTACAAAAATAGTGAAAATAAGGTACTTTCTTAAATTGTGCTAAGAAAAAAAAATTTTTTGGCTAAATTATTTATTCCTTTCATCAAAAGAACTGTTTCTCCACAATTTTAGGCTTTTTTGGAAAATTGATTTTTTGACGAAAATTGGATTGGCGCGGACCTTACAAAAATAATGAAAATTAGGTACTTTCTTAAATTGTGCTAAGAAAAAAAAAATTTTGGCTAAATTATTTATTCCTTTCATCAAAAGAAGTGTTTCTCCACAATTTTAGGCAATTTTTGGAAAATTGAATTTTTGACGGAAATTCGACAGACGCGGACCTTACAAAAATAGTGAAAATTAGGTTCTATCTTAATTTGTGCTAAGAAAATATTTTTTGGCTAAATTATTTATTCCTTTCATCAAAAGAAGTGTTTTTCCACAATTTTAGGCAATGTTTGGAAAATTGAATTTTTGACGGATATTCGACAGGCGCGGACCTTACATAAATAGTGAAAATTAGGTACTATCTTAAATTGTTCTAAGAAAATATTTTTTTGCTAAATTATTTATACCTTTCATCAAAAGAAGTATTTCTCCACAATTTTAGGCAATTTTTGGAAAATTGAATTTTTGACGGAAATTCGACAGACGCGGACCTTACAAAAATAGTGAAAATTAGGTTCTATCTTAACTGTGCTAAGAAAATATTTTTTGGCTAAATTATTCATTCCTTTCATCAAAAGAACTGTTTCTCCACAATTTTAGGCAATTTTTGGAAAATTGAATTTTTGACAGATATTCGAGAGGGGCGAGCCTTACAAAAATGGTGAAAATTAGGTACTATCATAAATTGTGCTAAAAAATATTTTTTGGCTAAATTATTTATTCCTTTCATCAAAAGAACTGTTTCTCCACAATTTTAGGCTTTTTTGGAAAATTGATTTTTTGACGAAAATTGGATTGGCGCGGACCTTACAAAAATAATGAAAATTAGGTACTTTCTTAAATTGTGCTAAGAAAAAAAAAATTTTGGCTAAATTATTTATTCCTTTCATCAAAAGAAGTGTTTCTCCACAATTTTAGGCAATTTTTGGAAAATTGAATTTTTGACGGAAATTCGACAGACGCGGACCTTACAAAAATAGTGAAAATTAGGTTCTATCTTAATTTGTGCTAAGAAAATATTTTTTGGCTAAATTATTTATTCCTTTCATCAAAAGAAGTGTTTTTCCACAATTTTAGGCAATTTCTGGAAAATTGAATTTTTGACGGAAATTTGACAGGCGCGCGGACCTTACAAAAATATTGAAAATTAGGTACTATCTTAAATTGTGCTAAGAAAATATTTTTTCGCTAAATTATTTATTCCTTTCATCAAAAGAAGTGTTTCTCCACAATTTTAGGCAATTTTTGGAAAATTGAATTTTTGACGGATATTCGACAGGGGCGAGCCTTACAAAAATGGTGAAAATTAGGTACATTGTGCTAAGAAAATATTTTTTGGCTAAATTATTTATTCCTATCATCAAAAGAAGTGTTTCTCCACAATTTTAGGCTTTTTTGGAAAATTGATTTTTTGACGAAAATTGGATTGGCGCGGACCTTACAAAAATAGTGAAAATTAGGTACTTTCTTAAATTGTGCTAAGAAAAAAAATTTTTTGGCTAAATTATTTATTCCTTTCATCAAAAGAAGTGTTTCTCCACAATTTTAGGCAATTTTTGGAAAATTGAATTTTTGACGGAAATTCGACAGGCACGGACCTAACAAAAATAGTGAAAATTAGGTACTATCTTAAATTGTGCTAAGAAAATATTTTTTGGCTAAATTATTTATTCCTTTCATCAAAAGAAGTGTTTCTCCACAATTTTAGGCTTTTTTGGAAAATTGATTTTTTGACGAAAATTGGATTGTCGCGGACCTTACAAAAATAGTGAAAATTAGGTACTTTCATAAATTGTGCTAAGAAAAAAAATTTTTTGGCTAAATTATTTATTCCTTTCATCAAAAGAAGTGTTTCTCCACAATTTTAGGCAATTTTTGGAAAATTGAATTTTTGACGGAAATTCGACAGACGCGGACCTTACAAAAATAGTGAAAATTAGGTTCTATCTTAATTTGTGCTAAGAAAATATTTTTTGGCTAAATTATTTAATCCTTTCATCAAAAGAAGTGTTTTTCCACAATTTTAGGCAATTTCTGGAAAATTGAATTTTTGACGGAAATTTGACAGGCGCGGACCTTACAAAAATATTGAAAATTAGGTACTATCTTAAATTGTGCTAAGAAAATATTTTTTCGCTAAATTATTTATTCCTTTCATCAAAAGAAGTGTTTCTCCACAATTTTAGGCAATTTTTGGAAAATTGAATTTTTGACGGATATTCGACAGGGGCGAGCCTTACAAAAATGGTGAAAATTAGGTACTATCTTAAATTGTGCTAAAAAAATATTTTTTGGTTAAATTATTTATTCCTTTCATCAAAAGAACTGTTTCTCCACAATATTAGGCTTTTTTGGAAAATTTATTTTTTGACGAAAATTGGATTGGCGCGGACCTTACAAAAATAGTGAAAATTAGGTACTTTCTTAAATTGTGCTAAGAAAAAATTTTTTTTGGCTAAATTATTTATTCCTTTCATCAAAAGAAGTGTTTCTCCACAATTTTAGGCAATTTTTGGAAAATTGAATTTTTGACGGAAATTCGACAGACGTGGACCTTACAAAAATAGTGAAAATTAGGTTCTATCTTAATTTGTGCTAAAAAAATTTTTTTTGGCTAAATTATTTATTCCTTTCATCAAAAGAACTGTTTCTCCACAATTTTAGGCAATTTTTGGAAAATTGAATTTTTGACGGATATTCGACAGGCGCGGACCTTACATAAATAGTGAAAATTAGGTACTATCTTAAATTATTCTAAGAAAATATTTTTTTGCTAAATTATTTATACCTTTCATCAAAAGAAGTATTTCTCCACAATTTTAGGCAATTTTTGGAAAATTGAATTTTTGACGAAATTCGACAGACGCGGACCTTACAAAAATAGTGAAAATTAGGTTCTATCTTAACTGTGATAAGAAAATATTTTTTGGCTAAATTATTTATTCCTTTCATCAAAAGAACTGTTTCTCCACAATTTTAGGCAATTTTTGGAAAATTGATTTTTTGATGAAAATTGGATTGGCGCGGACCTTACAAAATAGTGAAAATTAGGTACTATCTTAAATTGTGCTAAGAAAATATTTTTTCGCTAAATTATTTATTCCTTTCATCAAAAGAAGTGTTTCTCCACAATTTTAGGCAATTTTTGGAAAATTGAATTTTTGACGGAAATTCGACAGACGCGGACCTTACAAAAATAGTGAAAATTAGGTTCTATCTTAACTGTGCTAAAAAATATTTTTTGGCTAAATTATTTATTCCTTTCATCAAAAGAACTGTTTCTCCACAATTTAAGGCAATTTTTGGAAAAGTGAATTTTTGACGGAAATTCGACAGGCGCGGACCTTACATAAATAGTGAAAATTAGGTACTATCTTAAATTGTTCTAAGAAAATATTTTTTTGCTAAATTATTTATACCTTTCATCAAAAGAAGTGTTTCTCCACAATTTTAGGCAATTTTTGGAAAATTGAATTTTTGACTGAAATTCGACAGACGCGGACCTTACAAAAATAGTGAAAATTAGCTTCTATCTTAACTGTGCAAAAAAATATTTTTTGGCTAAATTATTTATTCCTTTCATCAAAAGAACTGTTTCTCCACAATTTTAGGCAATTTTTGGAAAATTGATTTTTTGACAGAAATTCGACAGGCGCGCCCCTTACAAAAATAGTGAAAATTAGGTACTATCTTAACTGTGCTAAAAATATTTTTTGGCTTAATTATTTATTCCGTTCATCAAAAGAAGTGTTTCTCCACAATTTTAGGCAATTTTTTTGAAAATTGAATTTTTGACGGAAATTCCACAGGCGCGTACCTTACAAAAATAGTGAAAATTAGGTACTATCTTAACTGTGCTAAAAATATTTTTTGGCTAAATTATTTATTCCTTTCATCAAAAGAAGTGTTTCTCCACAATTTTAGGCAATTTTTTTGAAAATTGAATTTTTGACGGAAATTCGACAGGCGCGTACCTAACAAAAATAGTGAAAATTAGGTACTATCTTAAATTGTGCTAAAAAAATATTATTTTGCTAAATAATTTATTCCTTTCATCAAAAGAAGTGTTTCTCCATAATTTTAGGCAATTTTTGGAAAATTGATTTTTTGACGAAAATTGGATTGGCGCGGACCTTACAAAAATAGTGAAAATTAGGTACTTTCTTAAATTGTGCTAAGAAAAAAAAATTTTTGGCTAAATTATTTATTCCTTTCATCAAAAGAAGTGTTTCTCCACAATTTTAGGCAATTTTTGGAAAATTGAATTTTTGACGGAAATTCGACAGGCGTGGACCTTACAAAATAGTGAAAATTAGGTACTGTCTTAAATTGTGCTAAGAAAATATTTTTTCGCTAAATTATTTATTCCTTTCATCAAAAGAAGTGTTTCTCCACAATTTTAGGCAATTTTTGGAAAATTGAATTTTTGACAGATATTCGACAGGGGCGAGCCTTACAAAAATGGCGAAAATTAGGTACTATCTTAAATTGTGCTTAAAAAAATATTTTTTGGCTAAATTATTTATTCCTTTCATCAAAAGAAGTGTTTCTCCACAATTTTAGGCTTTTTTGGAAAATTGATTTTTTGACGAAAATTGGATTGGCGCGGACCTTACAAAAATAATGAAAATTAGGTACTTTCTTAAATTGTGCTAAGAAAAAAAAAATTTTGGCTAAATTATTTATTCCTTTCATCAAAAGAAGTGTTTCTCCACAATTTTAGGCAATTTTTGGAAAATTGAATTTTTGACGGAAATTCGACAGACGCGGACCTTACAAAAATAGTGAAAATTAGGTTCTATCTTAATTTGTGCTAAGAAAATATTTTTTGGCTAAATTATTTATTCCTTTCATCAAAAGAAGTGTTTTTCCACAATTTTAGGCAATTTCTGGAAAATTGAATTTTTGACGGAAATTTGACAGGCGCGCGGACCTTACAAAAATATTGAAAATTAGGTACTATCTTAAATTGTGCTAAGAAAATATTTTTTCGCTAAATTATTTATTCCTTTCATCAAAAGAAGTGTTTCTCCACAATTTTAGGCAATTTTTGACGGATATTCGACAGGGGCGAGCCTTACAAAAATGGTGAAAGTTAGGTACTATCTTAAATTGTGCTAAAAAAATATTTTTTGGCTAAATTATTTATTCCTTCCATCAAAAGAACTGTTTCTCCACAATATTAGGCTTTTTTGAAAAAATTGATTTTTTGACGAAAATTGGATTGGCGCGGACCTTACAAAAATAGTAAAAATTAGGTACTTTCTTAAATTGTGCTAAGAAAAAAATTTTTTTGGCTAAATTATTTATTCCTTTCATCAAAAGAAGTGTTTCTCCACAATTTTAGGCAATTTTTGGAAAATTGAATTTTTGACGGAAATTCGACAGACGCGGACCTTACAAAAATAGTGAAAATTAGGTTCTATCTTAAATGTGCTAAAAAATATTTTTTGGCTAAATTATTTATTCCTTTCATCAAAAGAACTGTTTCTCCACAATTTTAGGCAATTTTTGGAAAATTGAATTTTTGACGGATATTCGACAGGCGCGGACCTTACATAAATAGTGAAAATTAGGTACTATCTTAAATTGTTCTAAGAAAATATTTTTTTGCTAAATTATTTATACCTTTCATCAAAAGAAGTATTTCTCCACAATTTTAGGCAATTTTTGGAAAATTGAATTTTTGACGGAAATTCGACAGACGCGGACCTTACAAAAATAGTGAAAATTAGGTTCTATCTTAACTGTGATAAGAAAATATTTTTTGGCTAAATTATTTATTCCTTTCATCAAAAGAACTGTTTCTCCACAATTTTAGGCAATTTTTGGAAAATTGATTTTTTGACGAAAATTGGATTGGCGCGGACCTTACAAAATAGTGAAAATTAGGTACTATCTTAAATTGTGCTAAGAAAATATTTTTTCGCTAAATTATTTATTCCTTTCATCAAAAGAAGTGTTTCTCCACAATTTTAGGCAATTTTTGGAAAATTGAATTTTTGACAGATATTCGAGAGGGGCGAGCCTTACAAAAATGGTGAAAATTAGGTACTATCATAAATTGTGCTAAAAAATATTTTTTGGCTAAATTATTTATTCCTTTCATCAAAAGAACTGTTTCTCCACAATTTTAGGCTTTTTTGGAAAATTGATTTTTTGACGAAAATTGGATTGGCGCGGACCTTACAAAAATAGTGAAAATAAGGTACTTTCTTAAATTGTGCTAAGAAAAAAAAATTTTTTGGCTAAATTATTTATTCCTTTCATCAAAAGAACTGTTTCTCCACAATTTTAGGCTTTTTTGGAAAATTGATTTTTTGACGAAAATTGGATTGGCGCGGACCTTACAAAAATAATGAAAATTAGGTACTTTCTTAAATTGTGCTAAGAAAAAAAAAATTTTGGCTAAATTATTTATTCCTTTCATCAAAAGAAGTGTTTCTCCACAATTTTAGGCAATTTTTGGAAAATTGAATTTTTGACGGAAATTCGACAGACGCGGACCTTACAAAAATAGTGAAAATTAGGTTCTATCTTAATTTGTGCTAAGAAAATATTTTTTGGCTAAATTATTTATTCCTTTCATCAAAAGAAGTGTTTTTCCACAATTTTAGGCAATGTTTGGAAAATTGAATTTTTGACGGATATTCGACAGGCGCGGACCTTACATAAATAGTGAAAATTAGGTACTATCTTAAATTGTTCTAAGAAAATATTTTTTTGCTAAATTATTTATACCTTTCATCAAAAGAAGTATTTCTCCACAATTTTAGGCAATTTTTGGAAAATTGAATTTTTGACGGAAATTCGACAGACGCGGACCTTACAAAAATAGTGAAAATTAGGTTCTATCTTAACTGTGATAAGAAAATATTTTTTGGCTAAATTATTTATTCCTTTCATCAAAAGAACTGTTTCTCCACAATTTTAGGCAATTTTTGGAAAATTGATTTTTTGACGAAAATTGGATTGGCGCGGACCTTACAAAATAGTGAAAATTAGGTACTATCTTAAATTGTGCTAAGAAAATATTTTTTCGCTAAATTATTTATTCCTTTCATCAAAAGAAGTGTTTCTCCACAATTTTAGGCAATTTTTGGAAAATTGAATTTTTGACAGATATTCGAGAGGGGCGAGCCTTACAAAAATGGTGAAAATTAGGTACTATCATAAATTGTGCTAAAAAATATTTTTTGGCTAAATTATTTATTCCTTTCATCAAAAGAACTGTTTCTCCACAATTTTAGGCTTTTTTGGAAAATTGATTTTTTGACGAAAATTGGATTGGCGCGGACCTTACAAAAATAATGAAAATTAGGTACTTTCTTAAATTGTGCTAAGAAAAAAAAAATTTTGGCTAAATTATTTATTCCTTTCATCAAAAGAAGTGTTTCTCCACAATTTTAGGCAATTTTTGGAAAATTGAATTTTTGACGGAAATTCGACAGACGCGGACCTTACAAAAATAGTGAAAATTAGGTTCTATCTTAATTTGTGCTAAGAAAATATTTTTTGGCTAAATTATTTATTCCTTTCATCAAAAGAAGTGTTTTTCCACAATTTTAGGCAATTTCTGGAAAATTGAATTTTTGACGGAAATTTGACAGGCGCGCGGACCTTACAAAAATATTGAAAATTAGGTACTATCTTAAATTGTGCTAAGAAAATATTTTTTCGCTAAATTATTTATTCCTTTCATCAAAAGAAGTGTTTCTCCACAATTTTAGGCAATTTTTGGAAAATTGAATTTTTGACGGATATTCGACAGGGGCGAGCCTTACAAAAATGGTGAAAATTAGGTACATTGTGCTAAGAAAATATTTTTTGGCTAAATTATTTATTCCTATCATCAAAAGAAGTGTTTCTCCACAATTTTAGGCTTTTTTGGAAAATTGATTTTTTGACGAAAATTGGATTGGCGCGGACCTTACAAAAATAGTGAAAATTAGGTACTTTCTTAAATTGTGCTAAGAAAAAAAATTTTTTGGCTAAATTATTTATTCCTTTCATCAAAAGAAGTGTTTCTCCACAATTTTAGGCAATTTTTGGAAAATTGAATTTTTGACGGAAATTCGACAGACGCGGACCTTACAAAAATAGTGAAAATTAGGTTCTATCTTAAATGTGCTAAAAAAATATTTTTTGGCTAAATTATTTATTCCTTTCATCAAAAGAACTGTTTCTCCACAATTTTAGGCAATTTTTGGAAAATTGAATTTTTGACGGATATTCGACAGGCGCGGACCTTACATAAATAGTGAAAATTAGGTACTATCTTAAATTGTTCTAAGAAAATATTTTTTTGCTAAATTATTTATACCTTTCATCAAAAGAAGTATTTCTCCACAATTTTAGGCAATTTTTGGAAAATTGAATTTTTGACGGAAATTCGACAGACGCGGACCTTACAAAAATAGTGAAAATAAGGTTCTATCTTAACTGTGATAAGAAAATATTTTTTGGCTAAATTATTTATTCCTTTCATCAAAAGAACTGTTTCTCCACAATTTTAGGCAATTTTTGGAAAATTGATTTTTTGACGGAAATTCGACAGGCGCGGACCTTACAAAAATAGTGAAAATTTGGGTACTATCTTAACTGCGCTAAAAATATTTTTTGGCTAAATTATTTATTCCTTTCATCAAAAGAAGTGTTACTCCACAATTTTAGGCAATTTTTGGAAATTGAATTTTTGACGGAAATTCGCCAGGCGCGTACCTTACAAAAATAGTGAAAATTAGGTACTATCTTAAATTATGCTAAGAAAATATTTTTTGCTAAATTATTTATTCCTTTCTTCAAAAGAAGTGTTTCTCCACAATTTTGGGCAATTTTCAGAAAATTGAATTTTTGACGTAAATTTGACAGGCGCGGACCTTACAAAAATATTGAAATTTTTGTACTATCTGAAAATGTGCTCAGAAAATATTATTTGGCTAAATTATTTATTCCTTTCATCAAAAGAAGTGTTTCTCCACAATTTTGGGCAATTTTCAGAAAATTGAATTTTTGACGTAAATTCGACAGGCGCGGACCTTACAAAAATATTGAAATTTTTGTACTATCTGAAATTGTGCTAAGAAAATATTATTTGGCTAAATTATTTATTCCTTTCATCAAAAGAAGTGTTTCTCCACAATTTTAGGCAATTTTTGGAAAATTGGATTTTTAACGGAAATTCGACAGGCGTGGACCTTACAAAAATAGTGAAAATTTGTTCTATCTTAAATTGTGCAAAGAAAATATTTTTTCTCTAAATTATTTATTCCTTTCATCAAAAGAAGTGTTTCTCCACAATTTTAGGCAATTTTTGGAAAATTGAATTTTTGACGGAAATTCGACAGGCACGGACCTAACAAAAATAGTGAAAATTAGGTACTATCTTAAATTGTGCTAAGAAAATATTTTTTGGCTAAATTATTTATTCCTATCATCAAAAGAAGTGTTTCTCCACAATTTTAGGCTTTTTTGGAAAATTGATTTTTTGACGAAAATTGGATTGTCGCGGACCTTACAAAAATAGTGAAAATTAGGTACTTTCATAAATTGTGCTAAGAAAAAAAATTTTTTGGCTAAATTATTTATTCCTTTCATCAAAAGAAGTGTTTCTCCACAATTTTAGGCAATTTTTGGAAAATTGAATTTTTGACGGAAATTCGACAGACGCGGACCTTACAAAAATAGTGAAAATTAGGTTCTATCTTAATTTGTGCTAAGAAAATATTTTTTGGCTAAATTATTTAATCCTTTCATCAAAAGAAGTGTTTTTCCACAATTTTAGGCAATTTCTGGAAAATTGAATTTTTGACGGAAATTTGACAGGCGCGGACCTTACAAAAATATTGAAAATTAGGTACTATCTTAAATTGTGCTAAGAAAATATTTTTTCGCTAAATTATTTATTCCTTTCATCAAAAGAAGTGTTTCTCCACAATTTTAGGCAATTTTTGGAAAATTGAATTTTTGACGGATATTCGACAGGGGCGAGCCTTACAAAAATGGTGAAAATTAGGTACTATCTTAAATTGTGCTAAAAAAATATTTTTTGGTTAAATTATTTATTCCTTTCATCAAAAGAACTGTTTCTCCACAATTTTAGGCTTTTTTGGAAAATTGATTTTTTGACGAAAATTGGATTGGCGCGGACCTTACAAAAATAATGAAAATTAGGTACTTTCTTAAATTGTGCTAAGAAAAAAAAAATTTTGGCTAAATTATTTATTCCTTTCATCAAAAGAAGTGTTTCTCCACAATTTTAGGCAATTTTTGGAAAATTGAATTTTTGACGGAAATTCGACAGACGCGGACCTTACAAAAATAGTGAAAATTAGGTTCTATCTTAATTTGTGCTAAGAAAATATTTTTTGGCTAAATTATTTATTCCTTTCATCAAAAGAAGTGTTTTTCCACAATTTTAGGCAATTTCTGGAAAATTGAATTTTTGACGGAAATTTGACAGGCGCGCGGACCTTACAAAAATATTGAAAATTAGGTACTATCTTAAATTGTGCTAAGAAAATATTTTTTCGCTAAATTATTTATTCCTTTCATCAAAAGAAGTGTTTCTCCACAATTTTAGGCAATTTTTGGAAAATTGAATTTTTGACGGATATTCGACAGGGGCGAGCCTTACAAAAATGGTGAAAATTAGGTACATTGTGCTAAGAAAATATTTTTTGGCTAAATTATTTATTCCTATCATCAAAAGAAGTGTTTCTCCACAATTTTAGGCTTTTTTGGAAAATTGATTTTTTGACGAAAATTGGATTGGCGCGGACCTTACAAAAATAGTGAAAATTAGGTACTTTCTTAAATTGTGCTAAGAAAAAAAATTTTTTGGCTAAATTATTTATTCCTTTCATCAAAAGAAGTGTTTCTCCACAATTTTAGGCAATTTTTGGAAAATTGAATTTTTGACGGAAATTCGACAGACGCGGACCTTACAAAAATAGTGAAAATTAGGTTCTATCTTAAATGTGCTAAAAAAATATTTTTTGGCTAAATTATTTATTCCTTTCATCAAAAGAACTGTTTCTCCACAATTTTTGGCAATTTTTGGAAAATTGAATTTTTGACGGATATTCGACAGGCGCGGACCTTACATAAATAGTGAAAATTAGGTACTATCTTAAATTGTTCTAAGAAAATATTTTTTTGCTAAATTATTTATACCTTTCATCAAAAGAAGTATTTCTCCACAATTTTAGGCAATTTTTGGAAAATTGAATTTTTGACGGAAATTCGACAGACGCGGACCTTACAAAAATAGTGAAAATAAGGTTCTATCTTAACTGTGATAAGAAAATATTTTTTGGCTAAATTATTTATTCCTTTCATCAAAAGAACTGTTTCTCCACAATTTTAGGCAATTTTTGGAAAATTGATTTTTTGACGGAAATTCGACAGGCGCGGACCTTACAAAAATAGTGAAAATTTGGGTACTATCTTAACTGCGCTAAAAATATTTTTTGGCTAAATTATTTATTCCTTTCATCAAAAGAAGTGTTACTCCACAATTTTAGGCAATTTTTGGAAATTGAATTTTTGACGGAAATTCGCCAGGCGCGTACCTTACAAAAATAGTGAAAATTAGGTACTATCTTAAATTATGCTAAGAAAATATTTTTTGCTAAATTATTTATTCCTTTCTTCAAAAGAAGTGTTTCTCCACAATTTTGGGCAATTTTCAGAAAATTGAATTTTTGACGTAAATTTGACAGGCGCGGACCTTACAAAAATATTGAAATTTTTGTACTATCTGAAAATGTGCTCAGAAAATATTATTTGGCTAAATTATTTATTCCTTTCATCAAAAGAAGTGTTTCTCCACAATTTTGGGCAATTTTCAGAAAATTGAATTTTTGACGTAAATTCGACAGGCGCGGACCTTACAAAAATATTGAAATTTTTGTACTATCTGAAATTGTGCTAAGAAAATATTATTTGGCTAAATTATTTATTCCTTTCATCAAAAGAAGTGTTTCTCCACAATTTTAGGCAATTTTTGGAAAATTGGATTTTTAACGGAAATTCGACAGGCGTGGACCTTACAAAAATAGTGAAAATTTGTTCTATCTTAAATTGTGCAAAGAAAATATTTTTTCTCTAAATTATTTATTCCTTTCATCAAAAGAAGTGTTTCTCCACAATTTTAGGCAATTTTTGGAAAATTGAATTTTTGACGGAAATTCGACAGGCACGGACCTAACAAAAATAGTGAAAATTAGGTACTATCTTAAATTGTGCTAAGAAAATATTTTTTGGCTAAATTATTTATTCCTATCATCAAAAGAAGTGTTTCTCCACAATTTTAGGCTTTTTTGGAAAATTGATTTTTTGACGAAAATTGGATTGTCGCGGACCTTACAAAAATAGTGAAAATTAGGTACTTTCATAAATTGTGCTAAGAAAAAAAATTTTTTGGCTAAATTATTTATTCCTTTCATCAAAAGAAGTGTTTCTCCACAATTTTAGGCAATTTTTGGAAAATTGAATTTTTGACGGAAATTCGACAGACGCGGACCTTACAAAAATAGTGAAAATTAGGTTCTATCTTAATTTGTGCTAAGAAAATATTTTTTGGCTAAATTATTTAATCCTTTCATCAAAAGAAGTGTTTTTCCACAATTTTAGGCAATTTCTGGAAAATTGAATTTTTGACGGAAATTTGACAGGCGCGGACCTTACAAAAATATTGAAAATTAGGTACTATCTTAAATTGTGCTAAGAAAATATTTTTTCGCTAAATTATTTATTCCTTTCATCAAAAGAAGTGTTTCTCCACAATTTTAGGCAATTTTTGGAAAATTGAATTTTTGACGGATATTCGACAGGGGCGAGCCTTACAAAAATGGTGAAAATTAGGTACTATCTTAAATTGTGCTAAAAAAATATTTTTTGGTTAAATTATTTATTCCTTTCATCAAAAGAACTGTTTCTCCACAATATTAGGCTTTTTTGGAAAATTTATTTTTTGACGAAAATTGGATTGGCGCGGACCTTACAAAAATAATGAAAATTAGGTACTTTCTTAAATTGTGCTAAGAAAAAAAAAATTTTGGCTAAATTATTTATTCCTTTCATCAAAAGAAGTGTTTCTCCACAATTTTAGGCAATTTTTGGAAAATTGAATTTTTGACGGAAATTCGACAGACGCGGACCTTACAAAAATAGTGAAAATTAGGTTCTATCTTAATTTGTGCTAAGAAAATATTTTTTGGCTAAATTATTTATTCCTTTCATCAAAAGAAGTGTTTTTCCACAATTTTAGGCAATGTTTGGAAAATTGAATTTTTGACGGATATTCGACAGGCGCGGACCTTACATAAATAGTGAAAATTAGGTACTATCTTAAATTGTTCTAAGAAAATATTTTTTTGCTAAATTATTTATACCTTTCATCAAAAGAAGTATTTCTCCACAATTTTAGGCAATTTTTGGAAAATTGAATTTTTGACGGAAATTCGACAGACGCGGACCTTACAAAAATAGTGAAAATTAGGTTCTATCTTAACTGTGATAAGAAAATATTTTTTGGCTAAATTATTTATTCCTTTCATCAAAAGAACTGTTTCTCCACAATTTTAGGCAATTTTTGGAAAATTGATTTTTTGACGAAAATTGGATTGGCGCGGACCTTACAAAATAGTGAAAATTAGGTACTATCTTAAATTGTGCTAAGAAAATATTTTTTCGCTAAATTATTTATTCCTTTCATCAAAAGAAGTGTTTCTCCACAATTTTAGGCAATTTTTGGAAAATTGAATTTTTGACAGATATTCGAGAGGGGCGAGCCTTACAAAAATGGTGAAAATTAGGTACTATCATAAATTGTGCTAAAAAATATTTTTTGGCTAAATTATTTATTCCTTTCATCAAAAGAACTGTTTCTCCACAATTTTAGGCTTTTTTGGAAAATTGATTTTTTGACGAAAATTGGATTGGCGCGGACCTTACAAAAATAATGAAAATTAGGTACTTTCTTAAATTGTGCTAAGAAAAAAAAAATTTTGGCTAAATTATTTATTCCTTTCATCAAAAGAAGTGTTTCTCCACAATTTTAGGCAATTTTTGGAAAATTGAATTTTTGACGGAAATTCGACAGACGCGGACCTTACAAAAATAGTGAAAATTAGGTTCTATCTTAATTTGTGCTAAGAAAATATTTTTTGGCTAAATTATTTATTCCTTTCATCAAAAGAAGTGTTTTTCCACAATTTTAGGCAATTTCTGGAAAATTGAATTTTTGACGGAAATTTGACAGGCGCGCGGACCTTACAAAAATATTGAAAATTAGGTACTATCTTAAATTGTGCTAAGAAAATATTTTTTCGCTAAATTATTTATTCCTTTCATCAAAAGAAGTGTTTCTCCACAATTTTAGGCAATTTTTGGAAAATTGAATTTTTGACGGATATTCGACAGGGGCGAGCCTTACAAAAATGGTGAAAATTAGGTACTATCTTAAATTGTGCTAAAAAAATATTTTTTGGCTAAATTATTTATTCCTTTCATCAAACGAACTGTTTCTCCACAATATTAGGCTTTTTTGGAAAATTGATTTTTTGACGAAAATTGGATTGGCGCGGACCTTACAAAAATAGTGAAAATTAGGTACTTTCTTAAATTGTGCTAAGAAAAAAAATTTTTTGGCTAAATTATTTATTCCTTTCATCAAAAGAAGTGTTTCTCCACAATTTTAGGCAATTTTTGGAAAATTGAATTTTTGACGGAAATTCGACAGACGCGGACCTTACAAAAATAGTGAAAATTAGGTTCTATCTTAAATGTGCTAAAAAAATATTTTTTGGCTAAATTATTTATTCCTTTCATCAAAAGAAGTGTTTCTCCACAATTTTAGGCAATTTTTGGAAAATTGAATTTTTGACGGATATTCGACAGGCGCGGACCTTACATAAATAGTGAAAATTAGGTACTATCTTAAATTGTTCTAAGAAAATATTTTTTTGCTAAATTATTTATACCTTTCATCAAAAGAAGTATTTCTCCACAATTTTAGGCAATTTTTGGAAAATTGAATTTTTGACGGAAATTCGACAGACGCGGACCTTACAAAAATAGTGAAAATAAGGTTCTATCTTAACTGTGATAAGAAAATATTTTTTGGCTAAATTATTTATTCCTTTCATCAAAAGAACTGTTTCTCCACAATTTTAGGCAATTTTTGGAAAATTGATTTTTTGACGGAAATTCGACAGGCGCGGACCTTACAAAAATAGTGAAAATTTGGGTACTATCTTAACTGCGCTAAAAATATTTATTGGCTAAATTATTTATTCCTTTCATCAAAAGAAGTGTTTCTCCGCAATTTTAGGCAATTTTTTTGAAAATTGAATTTTTGACGGAAATTCGACAGGCGCGTACCTTACAAAAATAGTGAAAATTAGGTACTATCTTAAATTGTGCTAAAAAAATATTTTTTGGTTAAATTATTTATTCCTTTCATCAAAAGAACTGTTTCTCCACAATATTAGGCTTTTTTGGAAAATTGATTTTTTGACGAAAATTGGATTAGCGCGGACCTTACAAAAATAGTGAAAATTAGGTACTTTCTTAAATTGTGCTAAGAAAAAAATTTTTTTGGCTAAATTATTTATTCCTTTCATCAAAAGAAGTGTTTCTCCACAATTTAAGGCAATTTTTGGAAAAGTGAATTTTTGACGGAAATTCGACAGGCGCGGACCTTACATAAATAGTGAAAATTAGGTACTATCTTAAATTGTTCTAAGAAAATATTTTTTTGCTAAATTATTTATACCTTTCATCAAAAGAAGTGTTTCTCCACAATTTTAGGCAATTTTTGGAAAATTGAATTTTTGACTGAAATTCGACAGACGCGGACCTTCCAAAAATAGTGAAAATTAGGTTCTATCTTAACTGTGCAAAAAAATATTTTTTGGCTAAATTATTTATTCCTTTCATCAAAAGAACTGTTTCTCCACAATTTTAGGCAATTTTTGGAAAATTGATTTTTTGACAGAAATTCGACAGGCGCGCCCCTTACAAAAATAGTGAAAATTAGGTACTATCTTAACTGTGCTAAAAATATTTTTTGGCTAAATTATTTATTCCGTTCATCAAAAGAAGTGTTTCTCCACAATTTTAGGCAATTTTTTTGAAAATTGAATTTTTGACGGAAATTCGACAGGCGCGTACCCTACAAAAATAGTGAAAATTAGGTACTATCTTAACTGTGCTAAAAATATTTTTTGGCTAAATTATTTATTCCTTTCATCAAAAGAAGTGTTTCTCCACAATTTTAGGCAATTTTTTTGAAAATTGAATTTTTGACGGAAATTCGACAGGCGCGTACCTTACAAAAATAGTGAAAATTAGGTACTATCTTAAATTGTGCTAAAAAAATATTTTTTTGCTAAATAATTTATTCCTGTCATCAAAAGAAGTGTTTCTCCATAATTTTAGGCAATTTTTGGAAAATTGATTTTTTGACGAAAATTGGATTGGCGCGGACCTTACAAAAATAGTGAAAATTAGGTACTTTCTTAAATTGTGCTAAGAAAAAAAAATTTTTGGCTAAATTATTTATTCCTTTCATCAAAAGAAGTGTTTCTGCACAATTTTAGGCAATTTTTGGAAAATTGAATTTTTGACGGAAATTGGACAGACGCGGACCTTACAAAAATAGTAAAATTAGGTTCTATCTTAAATTGTGCTAAGAAAATACTTTTTGGCTAAATTATTTATTCCTTTCATCAAAAGAAGTGTTTCTCCACAATTTTAGGCAATTTTTGGAAAATTGAATTTTTGACGGATATTCGACAGGGGCGAGCCTTACAAAAATGGTGAAAATTAGGTACTTTCTTAAATTGTGCTAAGAAAAAATATTTTTTGGCTAAATTATTTATTCCTTTCATCAAAAGAACTGTTTCTCCACAATATTAGGCTTTTTTGGAAAATTGATTTTTTGACGAAAATTGGATTGGCGCGGACCTTACAAAAATAGTGAAAATTAGGCACTTTCTTAAATTGTGCTAAGAAAAAAAATTTTTTGGCTAAATAATTTATTCCTTTCATCAAAAGAAGTGTTTCTCCACAATTTTAGGCAATTTTTGGAAAATTGAATTTTTGACGGAAATTCGACAGACGCGGACCTTACAAAAATAGTGAAAATTAGGTTCTATCTTAACTGTGCTAAAAAATATTTTTTGGCTAAATTATTTATTCCTTTCATCAAAAGAACTGTTTCTCCACAATTTTAGGCAATTTTTGGAAAATTGAATTTTTGATGGAAATTCGACAGGCGCGGACCTTACATAAATAGTGAAAATTAGGTACTATCTTAAATTGTTCTAAGAAAATATTTTTTTGCTATATTATTTATACCTTTCATCAAAAGAAGTGTTTCTCCACAATTTTAGGCAATTTTTAGAAAATTGAATTTTTGATGGAAATTCGACAGGCGCGGACCTTACAAAAATTGTGAAAATTAGGTACTATCTTAAATTGTGCTAAGAAAATACTTTTTGGCTAAATAATTTATTCCTTTCATCAAAAGAAGTGTTTCTCCATAATTTTAGGCAATTTTTGGAAAATTGATTTTTTGACGAAAATTGGATTGGCGCGGACCTTACAAAAATAGTGAAAATTAGGGACTATCTTAAATTGTGCTAAAAAAATATTTTTTGGCTAAATTATTTATTCCTTTCATCAAAAGAAGTGTTTCTCCACAATTTTAGGCAATTTTTGGAAAATTGAATTTTTGACGAAAATTGGATTGGCGCAGACCTTACAAAAATAGTGAAAATTAGGGACTATCTTAAATTGTGCTAAGAAAATATTATTTCTCTAAATTATTTATTCCTTTCATCAAAAGAAGTGTTTCTCCACAATTTTAGGCAAATTTCGGAAAATTGAATTTTTGATGGAAATTCGACAGGCCCGGACCTTACAAAAATAGTGAAAATTAGGTACTATCTTAAATTGTGCTAAAAAATATTTTTTAGCTAAATTATTTATTCCTTTCATCAAAAGAACTGTATCTCCACAATTTTAGGCAATTTTTGGAAAATTGAATTTTTGACGGAAATTCGACAGGCGCGGACCTTACAAAAATAGTGAAAATTAGGTACTATCTTAAATTGTGCTAAAAAAATATTTTTTGGCTAAATTATTTATTCCTTTCATCAAAAGAACTGTTTCTCCACAATTTTAGGCAATTTTTAGAAAATTGAATTTTTGACGGAAATTCGACAGGCGCGGACCTTACAAAAATAGTGAAATTTTTTACTATCTTAAATTGTGCTAATAAAATATTTTTTGGCTAAATTATTTACTCCTTTCATCAAAAGAAGTGTTTCTCCACAATTTTAGGCAATTTTTGGAAAATTGAATTTTTATTGGAAATTCGACAGGCGCATACCTTTACAAAAATAGTGAAAATTAGGTACTATCTTAAATTGTGCTAAAAAATATTTTTTAGCTAAATTATTTATTCCTTTCATCAAAAGAACTGTATCCACAATTTTAGGCAATTTTTGGAAAATTGAATTTTTGACGGATATTCGACAGGCGCGGACCTTACATAAATAGTGAAAATTAGGTACTATCTTAAATTGTTCTAAGAAAATATTTTTTTGCTAAATTATTTATACCTTTCATCAAAAGAAGTATTTCTCCACAATTTTAGGCAATTTTTGGAAAATTGAATTTTTGACGGAAATTCGACAGACGCGGACCTTACAAAAATAGTGAAAATAAGGTTCTATCTTAACTGTGATAAGAAAATATTTTTTGGCTAAATTATTTATTCCTTTCATCAAAAGAACTGTTTCTCCACAATTTTAGGCAATTTTTGGAAAATTGATTTTTTGACGGAAATTCAACAGGCGCGGACCTTACAAAAATAGTGAAAATTTGGGTACTATCTTAACTGCGCTAAAAATATTTATTGGCTAAATTATTTATTCCTTTCATCAAAAGAAGTGTTTCTCCACAATTTTAGGCAATTTTTTTGAAAATTGAATTTTTGACGGAAATTCGACAGGCGCGTACCTTACAAAAATAGTGAAAATTAGGTACTATCTTAAATTGTGCTAAAAAAATATTTTTTGGTTAAATTATTTATTCCTTTCATCAAAAGAACTGTTTCTCCACAATATTAGGCTTTTTTGGAAAATTGTTTTTTTGACGAAAATTGGATTAGCGCGGACCTTACAAAAATAGTGAAAATTAGGTACTTTCTTAAATTGTGCTAAGAAAAAATTTTTTTTGGCTAAATTATTTATTCCTTTCATCAAAAGAAGTGTTTCTCCACAATTTAAGGCAATTTTTGGAAAAGTGAATTTCTGACGGAAATTCGACAGGCGCGGACCTTACATAAATAGTGAAAATTAGGTACTATCTTAAATTGTTCTAAGAAAATATTTTTTTGCTAAATTATTTATACCTTTCATCAAAAGAAGTGTTTCTCCACAATTTTAGGCAATTTTTGGAAAATTGAATTTTTGACTGAAATTCGACAGACGCGGACCTTCCAAAAATAGTGAAAATTAGGTTCTATCTTAACTGTGCAAAAAAATATTTTTTGGCTAAATTATTTATTCCTTTCATCAAAAGAACTGTTTCTCCACAATTTTAGGCAATTTTTGGAAAATTGATTTTTTGACAGAAATTCGACAGGCGCGCCCCTTACAAAAATAGTGAAAATTAGGTACTATCTTAACTGTGCAAAAAATATTTTTTGGCTAAATTATTTATTCCGTTCATCAAAAGAAGTGTTTCTCCACAATTTTAGGCAATTTTTTTGAAAATTGAATTTTTGACGGAAATTCGACAGGCGCGTACCTTACAAAAATAGTGAAAATTAGGTACTATCTTAACTGTGCTAAAAATATTTTTTGGCTAAATTATTTATTCCTTTCATCAAAAGAAGTGTTTCTCCACAATTTTAGGCAATTTTTTTGAAAATTGAATTTTTGACGGAAATTCGACAGGCGCGTACCTTACAAAAATAGTGAAAATTAGGTACTATCTTAAATTGTGCTAAAAAAATATTATTTTGCTAAATAATTTATTCCTTTCATCAAAAGAAGTGTTTCTCCATAATTTTAGGCAATTTTTGGAAAATTGATTTTTTGACGAAAATTGGATTGGCGCGGACCTTACAAAAATAGTGAAAATTAGGTACTTTCTTAAATTGTGCTAAGAAAAAAAAATTTTTGGCTAAATTATTTATTCCTTTCATCAAAAGAAGTGTTTCTCCACAATTTTAGGCAATTTTTGGAAAATTGAATTTTTGACGGAAATTGGACAGACGCGGACCTTACAAAAATAGTAAAATTAGGTTCTATCTTAAATTGTGCTAAGAAAATATTTTTTCGCTAAATTATTTATTCCTTTCATCAAAAGAAGTGTTTCTCCACAATTTTAGGCAATTTTTGGAAAATTGAATTTTTGATGGAAATTCGACAGGCGCGGACCTTACATAAATAGTGAAAATTAGGTACTATCTTAAATTGTTCTAAGAAAATATTTTTTTGCTATATTATTTATACCTTTCATCAAAAGAAGTGTTTCTCCACAATTTTAGGCAATTTTTAGAAAATTGAATTTTTGATGGAAATTCGACAGGCGCGGACCTTACAAAAATTGTGAAAATTAGGTACTATCTTAAATTGTGCTAAGAAAATACTTTTTGGCTAAATAATTTATTCCTTTTATCAAAAGAAGTGTTTCTCCATAATTTTAGGCAATTTTTGGAAAATTGATTTTTTGACGAAAATTGGATTGGCGCGGACCTTACAAAAATAGTGAAAATTAGGGACTATCTTAAATTGTGCTAAAAAAATATGTTTTGGCTAAATTATTTATTCCTTTCATCAAAAGAAGTGTTTCTCCACAATTTTAGGCAATTTTTGGAAAATTGAATTTTTGACGAAAATTGGATTGGCGCAGACCTTACAAAAATAGTGAAAATTAGGGACTATCTTAAATTGTGCTAAGAAAATATTATTTCTCTAAATTATTTATTCCTTTCATCAAAAGAAGTGTTTCTCCACAATTTTAGGCAAATTTCGGAAAATTGAATTTTTGATGGAAATTCGACAGGCCCGGACCTTACAAAAATAGTGAAAATTAGGTACTATCTTAAATTGTGCTAAAAAATATTTTTTAGCTAAATTATTTATTCCTTTCATCAAAAGAACTGTATCTCCACAATTTTAGGCAATTTTTGGAAAATTGAATTTTTGACGGAAATTCGACAGGCGCGGACCTTACAAAAATAGTGAAAATTAGATACTATCTTAAATTGTGCTAAAAAAATATTTTTTGGCTAAATTATTTATTCCTTTCATCAAAAGAACTGTTTCTCCACAATTTTAGGCAATTTTTAAAAAATTGAATTTTTGACGGAAATTCGACAGGCGCGGACCTTACAAAAATAGTGAAATTTTTTACTATCTTAAATTGTGCTAATAAAATATTTTTTGGCTAAATTATTTACTCCTTTCATCAAAAGAAGTGTTTCTCCACAATTTTAGGCAATTTTTGGAAAATTGAATTTTTATTGGAAATTCGACAGGCGCATACCTTACAAAAATAGTGAAAATTAGGTACTATCTTAAATTGTGCTAAAAAATATTTTTTAGCTAAATTATTTATTCCTTTCATCAAAAGAACTGTATCCACAATTTTAGGCAATTTTTGGAAAATTGAATTTTTGACGGATATTCGACAGGCGCGGACCTTACATAAATAGTGAAAATTAGGTACTATCTTAAATTGTTCTAAGAAAATATTTTTTTGCTAAATTATTTATACCTTTCATCAAAAGAAGTATTTCTCCACAATTTTAGGCAATTTTTGGAAAATTGAATTTTTGACGGAAATTCGACAGACGCGGACCTTACAAAAATAGTGAAAATAAGGTTCTATCTTAACTGTGATAAGAAAATATTTTTTGGCTAAATTATTTATTCCTTTCATCAAAAGAACTGTTTCTCCACAATTTTAGGCAATTTTTGGAAAATTAATTTTTTGACGGAAATTCAACAGGCGCGGACCTTACAAAAATAGTGAAAATTTGGGTACTATCTTAACTGCGCTAAAAATATTTATTGGCTAAATTATTTATTCCTTTCATCAAAAGAAGTGTTTCTCCACAATTTTAGGCAATTTTTTTGAAAATTGAATTTTTGACGGAAATTCGACAGGCGCGTACCTTACAAAAATAGTGAAAATTAGGTACTATCTTAAATTGTGCTAAAGAAATATTTTTTGGTTAAATTATTTATTCCTTTCATCAAAAGAACTGTTTCTCCACAATATTAGGCTTTTTTGGAAAATTGATTTTTTGACGAAAATTGGATTAGCGCGGACCTTACAAAAATAGTGAAAATTAGGTACTTTCTTAAATTGTGCTAAGAAAATATTTTTTCGCTAAATTATTTATTCCTTTCATCAAAAGAAGTGTTTCTCCACAATTTTAGGCAATTTTTGGAAAATTGAATTTTTGACCGGTATTCGACAGGGGCGAGCCTTACAAAAATGGTGAAAATTAGGTACTATCTTAAATTGTGCTAAGAAAATATTTTTTGGCTAAATTATTTATTCCTTTCATCATAAGAACTGTTTCTCCACAATTTTAGGCAATTTTTAGAAAATTGAATTTTTGACGTGCATTCGACAGGCGCGGACCTAACAAAAATAGTGAAATTTTTTTACTATCTTAAATTGTGCTAAGAAAATATTTTTTGGCTAAATTATTTATTCTTTTCATCAAAAGAAGTGTTTCTCCACAATTTTAGGCAATTTTTTGAAAATTGAATTTTTGACGGAAATTCGACAGGCACGACCCTTACAAAAATATTGAAAATTAGGTACTATCTTAGATTGTGCTAAGAAAACATTTTTTGGCTAAATTATTTATTCCGTTCATCAAAAGAAGTGTTTCTCCACAATTTTAGGCAATTTTTTTGAAAATTGAATTTTTGACGGAAATTCGACAGGCGCGTACCTTACAAAAATAGTGAAAATTAGGTACTATCTTAACTGTGCTAAAAATATTTTTTGGCTAAATTATTTATTCCTTTCATCAAAAGAAGTGTTTCTCCACAATTTTAGGCAATTTTTTTGAAAATTGAATTTTTGACGGAAATTCGACAGGCGCGTACCTTACAAAAATAGTGAAAATTAGGTACTATCTTAAATTGTGCTAAAAAAATATTTTTTTGCTAAATAATTTATTCCTTTCATCAAAAGAAGTGTTTCTCCATAATTTTAGGCAATTTTTGGAAAATTGATTTTTTGACGAAAATTGGATTGGCGCGGACCTTACAAAAATAGTGAAAATTAGGTACTTTCTTAAATTGTGCTAAGAAAAAAAAATTTTTGGCTAAATTATTTATTCCTTTCATCAAAAGAAGTGTTTCTGCACAATTTTAGGCAATTTTTGGAAAATTGAATTTTTGACGGAAATTGGACAGACGCGGACCTTACAAAAATAGTAAAATTAGGTTCTATCTTAAATTGTGCTAAGAAAATACTTTTTGGCTAAATTATTTATTCCTTTCATCAAAAGAAGTGTTTCTCCACAATTTTAGGCAATTTTTGGAAAATTGAATTTTTGACGGATATTCGACAGGGGCGAGCCTTACAAAAATGGTGAAAATTAGGTACTTTCTTAAATTGTGCTAAGAAAAAATATTTTTGGCTAAATTATTTATTCCTTTCATCAAAAGAACTGTTTCTCCACAATATTAGGCTTTTTTGGAAAATTGATTTTTTGACGAAAATTGGATTGGCGCGGACCTTACAAAAATAGTGAAAATTAGGTACTTTCTTAAATTGTGCTAAGAAAAAAAATTTTTTGGCTAAATTATTTATTCCTTTCATCAAAAGAAGTGTTTCTCCACAATTTTAGGCAATTTTTGGAAAATTGAATTTTTGACGGAAATTCGACAGACGCGGACCTTACAAAAATAGTGAAAATTAGGTTCTATCTTAACTGTGCTAAAAAATATTTTTTGGCTAAATTATTTATTCCTTTCATCAAAAGAACTGTTTCTCCACAATTTTAGGCAATTTTTGGAAAATTGAATTTTTGATGGAAATTCGACAGGCGCGGACCTTACATAAATAGTGAAAATTAGGTACTATCTTAAATTGTTCTAAGAAAATATTTTTTTGCTATATTATTTATACCTTTCATCAAAAGAAGTGTTTCTCCACAATTTTAGGCAATTTTTAGAAAATTGAATTTTTGATGGAAATTCGACAGGCGCGGACCTTACAAAAATTGTGAAAATTAGGTACTATCTTAAATTGTGCTAAGAAAATACTTTTTGGCTAAATAATTTATTCCTTTCATCAAAAGAAGTGTTTCTCCATAATTTTAGGCAATTTTTGGAAAATTGATTTTTTGACGAAAATTGGATTGGCGCGGACCTTACAAAAATAGTGAAAATTAGGGACTATCTTAAATTGTGCTAAAAAAATATTTTTTGGCTAAATTATTTATTCCTTTCATCAAAAGAAGTGTTTCTCCACAATTTTAGGCAATTTTTGGAAAATTGAATTTTTGACGAAAATTGGATTGGCGCAGACCTTACAAAAATAGTGAAAATTAGGGACTATCTTAAATTGTGCTAAGAAAATATTATTTCTCTAAATTATTTATTCCTTTCATCAAAAGAAGTGTTTCTCCACAATTTTAGGCAAATTTCGGAAAATTGAATTTTTGATGGAAATTCGACAGGCCCGGACCTTACAAAAATAGTGAAAATTAGGTACTATCTTAAATTGTGCTAAAAAATATTTTTTAGCTAAATTATTTATTCCTTTCATCAAAAGAACTGTATCTCCACAATTTTAGGCAATTTTTGGAAAATTGAATTTTTGACGGAAATTCGACAGGCGCGGACCTTACAAAAATAGTGAAAATTAGGTACTATCTTAAATTGTGCTAAAAAAATATTTTTTGGCTAAATTATTTATTCCTTTCATCAAAAGAACTGTTTCTCCACAATTTTAGGCAATTTTTAGAAAATTGAATTTTTGACGGAAATTCGACAGGCGCGGACCTTACAAAAATAGTGAAATTTTTTACTATCTTAAATTGTGCTAATAAAATATTTTTTGGCTAAATTATTTACTCCTTTCATCAAAAGAAGTGTTTCTCCACAATTTTAGGCAATTTTTGGAAAATTGAATTTTTATTGGAAATTCGACAGGCGCATACCTTTACAAAAATAGTGAAAATTAGGTACTATCTTAAATTGTGCTAAAAAATATTTTTTAGCTAAATTATTTATTCCTTTCATCAAAAGAACTGTATCCACAATTTTAGGCAATTTTTGGAAAATTGAATTTTTGACGGATATTCGACAGGCGCGGACCTTACATAAATAGTGAAAATTAGGTACTATCTTAAATTGTTCTAAGAAAATATTTTTTTGCTAAATTATTTATACCTTTCATCAAAAGAAGTATTTCTCCACAATTTTAGGCAATTTTTGGAAAATTGAATTTTTGACGGAAATTCGACAGACGCGGACCTTACAAAAATAGTGAAAATAAGGTTCTATCTTAACTGTGATAAGAAAATATTTTTTGGCTAAATTATTTATTCCTTTCATCAAAAGAACTGTTTCTCCACAATTTTAGGCAATTTTTGGAAAATTGATTTTTTGACGGAAATTCAACAGGCGCGGACCTTACAAAAATAGTGAAAATTTGGGTACTATCTTAACTGCGCTAAAAATATTTATTGGCTAAATTATTTATTCCTTTCATCAAAAGAAGTGTT
Source organism: Loripinus fragilis (assembly GCA_964019695.1). Classification (NCBI taxonomy): domain Eukaryota; kingdom Metazoa; phylum Mollusca; class Bivalvia; order Lucinida; family Lucinidae; genus Loripinus; species Loripinus fragilis. The sequence goes on along the minus strand of OZ026525.1, from coordinate 67,525,983 downwards.
TCTCCACAATTTTAGGCAATTTTTTTGAAAATTGAATTTTTGACGGAAATTCGACAGGCGCGTACCTTACAAAAATAGTGAAAATTAGGTACTATCTTAAATTGTGCTAAAAAAATATTTTTTGGTTAAATTATTTATTCCTTTCATCAAAAGAACTGTTTCTCCACAATATTAGGCTTTTTTGGAAAATTGTTTTTTTGACGAAAATTTGATTAGCGCGGACCTTACAAAAATAGTGAAAATAAGGTACTTTCTTAAATTGTGCTAAGAAAAAAATTTTTTTGGCTAAATTATTTATTCCTTTCATCAAAAGAAGTGTTTCTCCACAATTTAAGGCAATTTTTGGAAAAGTGAATTTTTGACGGAAATTCGACAGGCGCGGACCTTACATAAATAGTGAAAATTAGGTACTATCTTAAATTGTTCTAAGAAAATATTTTTTTGCTAAATTATTTATACCTTTCATCAAAAGAAGTGTTTCTCCACAATTTTAGGCAATTTTTGGAAAATTGAATTTTTGACTGAAATTCGACAGACGCGGACCTTCCAAAAATAGTGAAAATTAGGTTCTATCTTAACTGTGCAAAAAAATATTTTTTGGCTAAATTATTTATTCCTTTCATCAAAAGAACTGTTTCTCCACAATTTTAGGCAATTTTTGGAAAATTGATTTTTTGACAGAAATTCGACAGGCGCGCCCCTTACAAAAATAGTGAAAATTAGGTACTATCTTAACTGTGCTAAAAATATTTTTTGGCTAAATTATTTATTCCGTTCATCAAAAGAAGTGTTTCTCCACAATTTTAGGCAATTTTTTTGAAAATTGAATTTTTGACGGAAATTCGACAGGCGCGTACCTTACAAAAATAGTGAAAATTAGGTACTATCTTAACTGTGCTAAAAATATTTTTTGGCTAAATTATTTATTCCTTTCATCAAAAGAAGTGTTTCTCCACAATTTTAGGCAATTTTTTTGAAAATTGAATTTTTGACGGAAATTCGACAGGCGCGTACCTTACAAAAATAGTGAAAATTAGGTACTATCTTAAATTGTGCTAAAAAAATATTATTTTGCTAAATAATTTATTCCTTTCATCAAAAGAACTGTTTCTCCACAATATTAGGCTTTTTTGGAAAATTGATTTTTTGACGAAAATTGGATTGGCGCGGACCTTACAAAAATAGTGAAAATTAGGTACTTTCTTAAATTGTGCTAAGAAAAAAAATTTTTTGGCTAAATTATTTATTCCTTTCATCAAAAGAAGTGTTTCTCCACAATTTTAGGCAATTTTTGGAAAATTGAATTTTTGACGGAAATTCGACAGACGCGGACCTTACAAAAATAGTGCAAATTAGGTTCTATCTTAACTGTGCTAAAAAATATTTTTTGGCTAAATTATTTATTCCTTTCATCAAAAGAACTGTTTCTCCACAATTTTAGGCAATTTTTGGAAAATTGAATTTTTGATGGAAATTCGACAGGCGCGGACCTTACATAAATAGTGAAAATTAGGTACTATCTTAAATTGTTCTAAGAAAATATTTTTTTGCTATATTATTTATACCTTTCATCAAAAGAAGTGTTTCTCCACAATTTTAGGCAATTTTTAGAAAATTGAATTTTTGATGGAAATTCGACAGGCGCGGACCTTACAAAAATTGTGAAAATTAGGTACTATCTTAAATTGTGCTAAGAAAATACTTTTTGGCTAAATAATTTATTCCTTTCATCAAAAGAAGTGTTTCTCCATAATTTTAGGCAATTTTTGGAAAATTGATTTTTTGACGAAAATTGGATTGGCGCGGACCTTACAAAAATAGTGAAAATTAGGGACTATCTTAAATTGTGCTAAAAAAATATGTTTTGGCTAAATTATTTATTCCTTTCATCAAAAGAAGTGTTTCTCCACAATTTTAGGCAATTTTTGGAAAATTGAATTTTTGACGAAAATTGGATTGGCGCAGACCTTACAAAAATAGTGAAAATTAGGGACTATCTTAAATTGTGCTAAGAAAATATTATTTCTCTAAATTATTTATTCCTTTCATCAAAAGAAGTGTTTCTCCACAATTTTAGGCAAATTTCGGAAAATTGAATTTTTGATGGAAATTCGACAGGCCCGGACCTTACAAAAATAGTGAAAATTAGGTACTATCTTAAATTGTGCTAAAAAATATTTTTTAGCTAAATTATTTATTCCTTTCATCAAAAGAACTGTATCTCCACAATTTTAGGCAATTTTTGGAAAATTGAATTTTTGACGGAAATTCGACAGGCGCGGACCTTACAAAAATAGTGAAAATTAGATACTATCTTAAATTGTGGTAAAAAAATATTTTTTGGCTAAATTATTTATTCCTTTCATCAAAAGAACTGTTTCTCCACAATTTTAGGCAATTTTTAAAAAATTGAATTTTTGACGGAAATTCGACAGGCGCGGACCTTACAAAAATAGTGAAATTTTTTACTATCTTAAATTGTGCTAATAAAATATTTTTTGGCTAAATTATTTACTCCTTTCATCAAAAGAAGTGTTTCTCCACAATTTTAGGCAATTTTTGGAAAATTGAATTTTTATTGGAAATTCGACAGGCGCATACCTTACAAAAATAGTGAAAATTAGGTACTATCTTAAATTGTGCTAAAAAATATTTTTTAGCTAAATTATTTATTCCTTTCATCAAAAGAACTGTATCCACAATTTTAGGCAATTTTTGGAAAATTGAATTTTTGACGGATATTCGACAGGCGCGGACCTTACATAAATAGTGAAAATTAGGTACTATCTTAAATTGTTCTAAGAAAATATTTTTTTGCTAAATTATTTATACCTTTCATCAAAATAAGTATTTCTCCACAATTTTAGGCAATTTTTGGAAAATTGAATTTTTGACGGAAATTCGACAGACGCGGACCTTACAAAAATAGTGAAAATAAGGTTCTATCTTAACTGTGATAAGAAAATATTTTTTGGCTAAATTATTTATTCCTTTCATCAAAAGAAGTGTTTCTCCACAATTTTAGGCAATTTTTGGAAAATTGAATTTTTGACGGAAATTCGACAGGCGCGGACCTTACAAAAATAGTGAAAATTTGGGTACTATCTTAACTGCGCTAAAAATATTTATTGGCTAAATTATTTATTCCTTTCATCAAAAGAAGTGTTTCTCCACAATTTTAGGCAATTTTTTTGAAAATTGAATTTTTGACGGAAATTCGACAGGCGCGTACCTTACAAAAATAGTGAAAATTAGGTACTATCTTAAATTGTGCTAAAGAAATATTTTTTGGTTAAATTATTTATTCCTTTCATCAAAAGAACTGTTTCTCCACAATATTAGGCTTTTTTGGAAAATTGATTTTTTGACGAAAATTGGATTAGCGCGGACCTTACAAAAATAGTGAAAATTAGGTACTTTCTTAAATTGTGCTAAGAAAATATTTTTTCGCTAAATTATTTATTCCTTTCATCAAAAGAAGTGTTTCTCCACAATTTTAGGCAATTTTTGGAAAATTGAATTTTTGACCGGTATTCGACAGGGGCGAGCCTTACAAAAATGGTGAAAATTAGGTACTATCTTAAATTGTGCTAAGAAAATATTTTTTGGCTAAATTATTTATTCCTTTCATCATAAGAACTGTTTCTCCACAATTTTAGGCAATTTTTAGAAAATTGAATTTTTGACGTGCATTCGACAGGCGCGGACCTAACAAAAATAGTGAAATTTTTTTACTATCTTAAATTGTGCTAAGAAAATATTTTTTGGCTAAATTATTTATTCTTTTCATCAAAAGAAGTGTTTCTCCACAATTTTAGGCAATTTTTTGAAAATTGAATTTTTGACGGAAATTCGACAGGCACGACCCTTACAAAAATATTGAAAATTAGGTACTATCTTAGATTGTGCTAAGAAAACATTTTTTGGCTAAATTATTTATTCCTTTCATCTAAAGAAGTGTTTCTCCACAATTTTAGGCAATTTTTCGAAAATTGAATTTTTGACGGAAATTTGACAGGCGCGGACCTTACAAAAATAGTGAAAATTAGGTACTATCTTAATTTGGGCTAAGAAAATATTTTTTGGCTACATTATTTATTCCTTTCATCAAAAGAAGTGTTTCTCCACAATTTTAGGCAATTTTTGAAAAATTGAATTTTTAACGGAAATTCGACAGGCGTGGACCTTACAAAAATAGTGAAAATTTGGTACTATCTTAAATTGTGCAAAGAAAATATTTTTTCTCTAAATTATTTATTCCTTTCATCAAAAGAAGTGTTTCTCCACATTTTTAGCAAGTTTTGGAAAATTGAATTTTTGACGGAAATTCGACAGGCACGGACCTTACAAAAATAGTGAAAATTAGATACTATCTTAAATTGTGCTAAGAAAATATTTTTTGGCTAAATTATTTATTCCTTTCATCAAAAGAACTGTTTCTCCACAATTTTAGGCTTTTTTGGAAAGTTGATTTTTTGACGAAAATTGGATTGGCGCGGACCTTACAAAAATAATGAAAATTAGGTACTTTCTTAAATTGTGCTAAGAAAAAAAATTTTTGGCTAAATTATTTATTCCTTTCATCAAAAGAAGTGTTTCTCCACAATTTTAGGCAATTTTTGGAAAATTGAATTTTTGACGGAAATTCGACAGACGCGGACCTTACAAAAATAGTGTAAATTAGGTTCTATCTTAATTTGTGCTAAGAAAATATTTTTTGGCTAAATTATTTATTCCTTTCATCAAAAGAAGTGTTTTTCCACAATTTTAGGCAATTTCTGGAAAATTGAATTTTTGACGGAAATTTGACAGGCGCGGACCTTACAAAAATATTGAAAATTAGGTACTATCTTAAATTGTGCTAAAAAAATATTTTTTGGCTAAATTATTTATTCCTTTCATCAAAAGAACTGTTTCTCCACAATTTTAGGCAATTTTTAGAAAATTGAATTTTTGACGGAAATTCCACAGGCGCGGACCTTACAAAAATAGTGAAATTTTTTTACTATCTTAAATTGTGCTAAGAAAATATTTTTTGGCTAAATTATTTACTCCTTTCATCAAAAGAAGTGTTTCTCCACAATTTTAGGCAATTTTTGGAAAATTGAATTTTTGACGGAAATTCGACAGGCGTGGACCTTACAAAAATAGTGAAAATTAGGTACTATCTTAAATTATGCTAAGAAAATATTTTTTGCTAAATTATTTATTCCTTTCTTCAAAAGAAGTGTTTCTCCACAATTTTGGGCAATTTTCAGAAAATTGAATTTTTGACGTAAATTCGACAGGCGCGGACCTTACAAAAATATTGAAATTTTGTACTATCTGAAATTGTGCTAAGAAAATATTATTTGGCTAAATTATTTATTCCTTTCATCAAAAGAAGTGTTTCTCCACAATTTTGGGCAATTTTCAGAAAATTGAATTTTTGACGTAAATTCGACAGGCGCGGACCTTACAAAAATATTGAAAATTTTGTACTATCTGAAATTGTGCTAAGAAAATATTATTTGGCTAAATTATTTATTCCTTTCATCAAAAGAAGTGTTTCTCCACAATTTTAGGCAATTTTTGGAAAATTGGATTTTTAACGGAAATTCGACAGGCGTGGATCTTACAAAAATAGTGAAAATTTGGTACTATCTTAAATTGTGCAAAGAAAATATTTTTTCTCTAAATTATTTATTCCTTTCATCAAAAGAAGTGTTTCTCCACAATTTTAGGCAAGTTTTGGAAAATTGAATTTTTGACGGAAATTCGACAGGCCAGACCTAACAAAAATAGTGAAAATTAGGTACTATCTTAAATTGTGCTAAGAAAATATTTTTTGGCTAAATTATTTATTCCTTTCATCAAAAGAAGTGTTTCTCCACAATTTTAGGCAATTTTTGGAAAATTGAATTTTTGACGGAAATTCGACAGGCGTGGACCTTACAAAAATAGTGAAAATTAGGTACTATCTTAAATTGTGCTAAGAAAATATTTTTTCTCTAAATTATTTATTCCTTTCATCAAAAGAAGTGTTTCTCTACAATTTTAGGCAATTTTTAGAAAATTGAATTTTTGATGGAAATTCGACAGGCACGACCCTTACAAAAATATTGAAAATTAGGTACTATCTTAGATTGTGCTAAGAAAACATTTTTTGGCTTAATCATTTATTCCTTTCATCAAAAGAAGTGTTTCTCCACAATTTTAGGCGATTTTTGGAAAATTGAATTTTTGACGGAAATTCGACAGGCGCAAACCTTACAAAAATAGTGAAAATTAGGTACTATCTTAATTTGTGCTAAGAAAATATTTTTTGGCTAAATTATTTATTCCTTTCATCAAAGAAGTGTTACTCCACAATTTTAGGCAATTTTTGGAAATTGAATTTTTTTACGGAAATTCGCCAGGTGCGTACCTTACAAAAATAGTGAAAATTAGGTACTATCTTAAATTATGCTAAGAAAATATTTTTTGCTAAATTATTTATTCCTTTCTTCAAAAGAAGTGTTTCTCCACAATTTTGGGCAATTTTCAGAAAATTGAATTTTTGACGTAAATTCGACAGACGCGGACCTTACAAAAATATTGAAATTTTGTACTATCTGAAATTGTGCTAAGAAAATATTATTTGGCTAAATTATTTATTCCTTTCATCAAAAGAAGTGTTTCTCCACAATTTTGGGCAATTTTCAGAAAATTGAATTTTTGACGTAAATTCGACAGGCGCGGACCTTACAAAAATATTGAAATTTTTGTACTATCTGAAATTGTGCTAAGAAAATATTATTTGGCTAAATTATTTATTCCTTTCATCAAAAGAAGTGTTTCTCCACAATTTTAGGCAATTTTTGGAAAATTGGATTTTTAACGGAAATTCGACAGGTGTGGACCTTACAAAAATAGTGAAAATTTGGTACTATCTTAAATTGTGCAAAGAAAATATTTTTTCTCTAAATTATTTATTCCTTTCATCAAAAGAAGTGTTTCTCCACAATTTTAGGCAAGTTTTGGAAAATTGAATTTTTGACGGAAATTCGACAGGCACGGACCTAACAAAAATAGTGAAAATTAGGTACTATCTTAAATTGTGCTAAGAAAATATTTTTTGGCTAAATTATTTATTCCTTTCATCAAAAGAAGTGTTTCTCCACAATTTTAGGCAAGTTTTGGAAAATTGAATTTTTGACGGAAATTCGACAGGCACGGACCTAACAAAATAGTGAAAATTAGGTACTATCTTAAATTGTGCTAAGAAAATATTTTTTGGCTAAATTATTTATTCCTTTCATCAAAAGAAGTGTTTCTCCACAATTTTAGGCAAGTTTTGGAAAATTGAATTTTTGACGGAAATTCGACAGGCACGGACCTAACAAAAATAGTGAAAATTAGGTACTATCTTAAATTGTGCTAAGAAAATATTTTTTGGCTAAATTATTTATTCCTTTCATCAAAAGAAGTGTTTCTCCACAATTTTAGGCAAGTTTTGGAAAATTGAATTTTTGACGGAAATTCGACAGGCATGGACCTAACAAAATAGTGAAAATTATGTACTATCTTAAATTGTGCTAAGAAAATATTTTTTGGCTAAATTATTTATTCCTTTCATCAAAAGAAGTGTTTCTCCACAATTTTAGGCAATTTTTGAAAATTGAATTTTTGACGGAAATTGGATTGGGGCGGACCTTACAAAAATAGTGAAAATTAGGGACTATCTTAAATTGTGCTAAGAAAATATTATTTCTCTAAATTATTTATTCCTTTCATCAAAAGAAGTGTTTCTCCACAATTTTAGGCAAATTTCGGAAAATTAAATTTTTGATGGAAATTCGACAGGCGCGACCCTTACAAAAATAGTGGAAATTAGGTACTATCTTAAATTGTTCTAAGAAAATATTTTTTGCTAAATTATTTATTCCTTTCATCAAAAGAAGTGTTTCTCCAGTATTTTAGGCAATTTTTGGAAAATTGAATTTTAGACGGAAATTCGACAGGCCCGAACCTAACAAAAATAGTGAAATTTAGGTACTATCTTAAATTGTGCTAAGAAAATATTATTTCTCTAAATTATTTATTCCTTTCATCAAAAGAAGTGTTTCTCCACAATTTTAGGCAATTTTTGGATAATTGAATTTTTGACGGAAATTTGACAGGCGCGGACCTTACAAAAATAGTGAAAACTAGGTACTATCTTAATTTGGGCTAAGAAAATATTTTTTGGCTAAATTATTTATTCCTTTCATCAAAAGAAGTGTTTCTCCACAATTTTAGGCAATTTTTGGAAAATTGAATTTTTGACGGAAATTCGACAGGCGCAGACCTTACAAAAATAGTGAAAATTAGGTACTATCTTAATTTGTGCTAAGAAAATATTTTTTGGCTAAATTATTTATTCCTTTCATCAAAAGAAGTGTTACTCCACAATTTTAGGCAATTTTCGGAAAATTGAATTTTTGACGGAAATTCGACAGGCGCGGACCTTACAAAAATAGTGAAAATTAGGTACTATCTTAAATTGTGCTAAAAAAATATTTTTTGGCTAAATTATTTATTCCTTTCATCAAAAGAAGTGTTTCTTCACAATTTTAAGGCAATTTTTGGAAAATTGAATTTTTGACGGAAATTCGACACGCGTGGACCTTACAAAAATAGTGAAAATTAGGTACTATCTTAAATTGTGCTAAGAAAATATTTTTTCTCTAAATTATTTATTCCTTTCATCAAAAGAAGTGTTTCTCTACAATTTTAGGCAATTTTTAGAAAATTGAATTTTTGATGGAAATTCGACAGGCACGACCCTTACAAAAATATTAAAAATTAGGTACTATCTTAGATTGTGCTAAGAAAACATTTTTTGGCTAAATTATTTATTCCTTTCATCAAAAGAAGTGTTTCTCCACAATTTTAGGCAATTTTTGGAAAATTGGATTTTTAACGGAAATTCGACAGGCGTGGATCTTACAAAAATAGTGAAAATTTGGTACTATCTTAAATTGTGCAAAGAAAATATTTTTTCTCTAAATTATTTATTCCTTTCATCAAAAGAAGTGTTTCTCCACAATTTTAGGCAAGTTTTGGAAAATTGAATTTTTGACGGAAATTCGACAGGCCAGACCTAACAAAAATAGTGAAAATTAGGTACTATCTTAAATTGTGCTAAGAAAATATTTTTTGGCTAAATTATTTATTCCTTTCATTCAAAAGAAGTGTTTCTCCACAATTTTAGGCAATTTTTGGAAAATTGAATTTTTGACGGAAATTCGACAGGCGTGGACCTTACAAAAATAGTGAAAATTAGGTACTATCTTAAATTGTGCTAAGAAAATATTTTTTCTCTAAATTATTTATTCCTTTCATCAAAAGAAGTGTTTCTCTACAATTTTAGGCAATTTTTAGAAAATTGAATTTTTGATGGAAATTCGACAGGCACGACCCTTACAAAAATATTGAAAATTAGGTACTATCTTAGATTGTGCTAAGAAAACATTTTTTGGCTTAATCATTTATTCCTTTCATCAAAAGAAGTGTTTCTCCACAATTTTAGGCGATTTTTGGAAAATTGAATTTTTGACGGAAATTCGACAGGCGCAAACCTTACAAAAATAGTGAAAATTAGGTACTATCTTAATTTGTGCAAAGAAAATATTTTTTGGCTAAATTATTTATTCCTTTCATCAAAGAAGTGTTACTCCACAATTTTAGGCAATTTTGGGAAATTGAATTTTTTTACGGAAATTCGCCAGGTGCGTACCTTACAAAAATAGTGAAAATTAGGTACTATCTTAAATTATGCTAAGAAAATATTTTTTGCTAAATTATTTATTCCTTTCTTCAAAAGAAGTGTTTCTCCACAATTTTGGGCAATTTTCAGAAAATTGAATTTTTGACGTAAATTCGACAGACGCGGACCTTACAAAAATATTGAAATTTTGTACTATCTGAAATTGTGCTAAGAAAATATTATTTGGCTAAATTATTTATTCCTTTCATCAAAAGAAGTGTTTCTCCACAATTTTGGGCAATTTTCAGAAAATTGAATTTTTGACGTAAATTCGACAGGCGCGGACCTTACAAAAATATTGAAATTTTTGTACTATCTGAAATTGTGCTAAGAAAATATTATTTGGCTAAATTATTTATTCCTTTCATCAAAAGAAGTGTTTCTCCACAATTTTAGGCAATTTTTGGAAAATTGGATTTTTAACGGAAATTCGACAGGTGTGGACCTTACAAAAATAGTGAAAATTTGGTACTATCTTAAATTGTGCAAAGAAAATATTTTTTCTCTAAATTATTTATTCCTTTCATCAAAAGAAGTGTTTCTCCACAATTTTAGGCAAGTTTTGGAAAATTGAATTTTTGACGGAAATTCGACAGGCACGGACCTAACAAAAATAGTGAAAATTAGGTACTATCTTAAATTGTGCTAAGAAAATATTTTTTGGCTAAATTATTTATTCCTTTCATCAAAAGAAGTGTTTCTCCACAATTTTAGGCAAGTTTTGGAAAATTGAATTTTTGACGGAAATTCGACAGGCACGGACGTAACAAAATAGTGAAAATTAGGTACTATCTTAAATTGTGCTAAGAAAATATTTTTTGGCTAAATTATTTATTCCTTTCATCAAAAGAAGTGTTTCTCCACAATTTTAGGCAAGTTTTGGAAAATTGAATTTTTGACGGAAATTCGACAGGCACGGACCTAACAAAAATAGTGAAAATTAGGTACTATCTTAAATTGTGCTAAGAAAATATTTTTTCTCTAAATTATTTATTCCTTTCATCAAAAGAAGTGTTTCTCCACAATTTTAGGCAAGTTTTGGAAAATTGAATTTTTGACGGAAATTCGACAGGCATGGACCTAACAAAATAGTGAAAATTAGGTACTATCTTAAATTGTGTTAAGAAAATATTTTTTGGCTAAATTATTTATTCCTTTCATCAAAAGAAGTGTTTCTCCACAATTTTAGGCAATTTTTGAAAATTGAATTTTTGACGGAAATTGGATTGGGGCGGACCTTACAAAAATAGTGAAAATTAGGGACTATCTTAAATTGTGCTAAGAAAATATTATTTCTCTAAATTATTTATTCCTTTCATCAAAAGAAGTGTTTCTCCACAATTTTAGGCAAATTTCGGAAAATTAAATTTTTGATGGAAATTCGACAGGCGCGATCCTTACAAAAATAGTGGAAATTAGGTACTATCTTAAATTGTTCTAAGAAAATATTTTTTGCTAAATTATTTATTCCTTTCATCAAAAGAAGTGTTTCTCCAGTATTTTAGGCAATTTTTGGAAAATTGAATTTTAGACGGAAATTCGACAGGCCCGAACCTAACAAAAATAGTGAAATTTAGGTACTATCTTAAATTGTGCTAAGAAAATATTATTTCTCTAAATTATTTATTCCTTTCATCAAAAGAAGTGTTTCTCCACAATTTTGGGCAATTTTTGGATAATTGAATTTTTGACGGAAATTTGACAGGCGCAGACCTTACAAAAATAGTGAAAACTAGGTACTATCTTAATTTGGGCTAAGAAAATATTTTTTGGCTAAATTATTTATTCCTTTCATCAAAAGAAGTGTTTCTCCACAATTTTAGGCAATTTTTGGAAAATTGAATTTTTGACGGAAATTCGACAGGCGCAGACCTTACAAAAATAGTGAAAATTAGGTACTATCTTAATTTGTGCTAAGAAAATATTTTTTGGCTAAATTATTTATTCCTTTCATCAAAAGAAGTGTTACTCCACAATTTTAGGCAATTTTCGGAAAATTGAATTTTTGACGGAAATTCGACAGGCGCGGACCTTACAAAAATAGTGAAAATTAGGTACTATCTTAAATTGTGCTAAAAAAATATTTTTTGGCTAAATTATTTATTCCTTTCATCAAAAGAAGTGTTTCTCCACAATTTTAAGGCAATTTTTGGAAAATTGAATTTTTGACGGAAATTCGACAGGCGTGGACCTTACAAAAATAGTGAAAATTAGGTACTATCTTAAATTGTGCTAAGAAAATATTTTTTCTCTAAATTATTTATTCCTTTCATCAAAAGAAGTGTTTCTCTACAATTTTAGGCAATTTTTAGAAAATTGAATTTTTGATGGAAATTCGACAGGCACGACCCTTACAAAAATATTAAAAATTAGGTACTATCTTAGATTGTGCTAAGAAAACATTTTTTGGCTTAATCATTTATTCCTTTCATCAAAAGAAGTGTTTCTCCACAATTTTAGGCAATTTTTGGAAAATTGAATTTTTGACGGAAATTCGACAGGCGCAGACCTTACAAAAATAGTGAAAATAAGGTACTATCTTAATTTGTGCTAAGAAAATATTTTTTGGCTAAATTATTTATTCCTTTCATCAAAAGAAGTGTTACTCCACAATTTTAGGCAATTTTGGGAAATTGAATTTTTGACGGAAATTCGCCAGGCGCGTACCTTACAAAAATAGTGAAAATTAGGTACTATCTTAAATTATGCTAAGAAAATATTTTTTGCTAAATTATTTATTCCTTTCTTCAAAAGAAGTGTTTCTCCACAATTTTGGGCAATTTTCAGAAAATTGAATTTTTGACGTAAATTCGACAGGCGCGGACCTTACAAAAATATCGAAATTTTTGTACTATCTGAAAATGTGCTAAGAAAATATTATTTGGCTAAATTATTTATTCCTTTCATCAAAAGAAGTGTTTCTCCACAATTTTGGGCAATTTTCAGAAAATTGAATTTTTGACGTAAATTCGACAGGCGCGGACCTTACAAAAATATTGAAATTTTTGTACTATCTGAAATTGTGCTAAGAAAATATTATTTGGCTAAATTATTTATTCCTTTCATCAAAAGAAGTGTTTCTCCACAATTTTAGGCAATTTTTGGAAAATTGGATTTTTAACGGAAATTCGACAGGCGTGGACCTTACAAAAATAGTGAAAATTTGTTCTATCTTAAATTGTGCAAAGAAAATATTTTTTCTCTAAATTATTTATTCCTTTCATCAAAAGAAGTGTTTCTCCACAATTTTAGGCAAGTTTTGGAAAATTGAATTTTTGACGGAAATTCGACAGGCCAGACCTAACAAAAATAGTGAAAATTAGGTACTATCTTAAATTGTGCTAAGAAAATATTTTTTGGCTAAATTATTTATTCCTTTCATCAAAAGAAGTGTTTCTCCACAATTTTAGGCAATTTTTGGAAAATTGAATTTTTGACAGAAATTCGACAGGCGTGGACCTTACAAAAATAGTGAAAATTAGGTACTATCTTAAATTGTGCTAAGAAAATATTTTTTCTCTAAATTATTTATTCCTTTCATCAAAAGAAGTGTTTCTCTACAATTTTAGGCAATTTTTAGAAAATTGAATTTTTGATGGAAATTCGACAGGCACGACCCTTACAAAAATATTGAAAATTAGGTACTATCTTAGATTGTGCTAAGAAAACATTTTTTGGCTTAATCATTTATTCCTTTCATCAAAAGAAGTGTTTCTCCACAATTTTAGGCGATTTTTGGAAAATTGAATTTTTGACGGAAATTCGACAGGCGCAAACCTTACAAAAATAGTGAAAATTAGGTACTATCTTAATTTGTGCTAAGAAAATATTTTTTGGCTAAATTATTTATTCCTTTCATCAAAGAAGTGTTACTCCACAATTTTAGGCAATTTTTGGAAATTGAATTTTTTTACGGAAATTCGCCAGGTGTGTACCTTACAAAAATAGTGAAAATTAGGTACTATCTTAAATTATGCTAAGAAAATATTTTTTGCTAAATTATTTATTCCTTTCTTCAAAAGAAGTGTTTCTCCACAATTTTGGGCAATTTTCAGAAAATTGAATTTTTGACGTAAATTCGACAGACGCAGACCTTACAAAAATATTGAAATTTTGTACTATCTGAAATTGTGCTAAGAAAATATTATTTGGCTAAATTATTTATTCCTTTCATCAAAAGAAGTGTTTCTCCACAATTTTGGGCAATTTTCAGAAAATTGAATTTTTGACGTAAATTCGACAGGCGCGGACCTTACAAAAATATTGAAATTTTTGTACTATCTGAAATTGTGCTAAGAAAATATTATTTGGCTAAATTATTTATTCCTTTCATCAAAAGAAGTGTTTCTCCACAATTTTAGGCAATTTTTGGAAAATTGGATTTTTAACGGAAATTCGACAGGTGTGGACCTTACAAAAATAGTGAAAATTTGGTACTATCTTAAATTGTGCAAAGAAAATATTTTTTCTCTAAATTATTTATTCCTTTCATCAAAAGAAGTGTTTCTCCACAATTTTAGGCAAGTTTTGGAAAATTGAATTTTTGACGGAAATTCGACAGGCACGGACCTAACAAAAATAGTGAAAATTAGGTACTATCTTAAATTGTGCTAAGAAAATATTTTTTGGCTAAATTATTTATTCCTTTCATCAAAAGAAGTGTTTCTCCACAATTTTAAGCAAGTTTTGGAAAATTGAATTTTTGACGGAAATTCGACAGGCACGGACCTAACAAAATAGTGAAAATTAGGTACTATCTTAAATTGTGCTAAGAAAATATTTTTTGGCTAAATTATTTATTCCTTTCATCAAAAGAAGTGTTTCTCCACAATTTTAGGCAAGTTTTGGAAAATTGAATTTTTGACGGAAATTCGACAGGCACGGACCTAACAAAAATAGTGAAAATTAGGTACTATCTTAAATTGTGCTAAGAAAATATTTTTTGGCTAAATTATTTATTCCTTTCATCAAAAGAAGTGTTTCTCCACAATTTTAGGCAAGTTTTGGAAAATTGAATTTTTGACGGAAATTCGACAGGCATGGACCTAACAAAATAGTGAAAATTAGGTACTATCTTAAATTGTGCTAAGAAAATATTTTTTGGCTAAATTATTTATTCCTTTCATCAAAAGAAGTGTTTCTCCACAATTTTAGGCAATTTTTGAAAATTGAATTTTTGACGGAAATTGGATTGGGGCGGACCTTACAAAAATAGTGAAAATTAGGGACTATCTTAAATTGTGCTAAGAAAATATTATTTCTCTAAATTATTTATTCCTTTCATCAAAAGAAGTGTTTCTCCACAATTTTAGGCAAATTTCGGAAAATTAAATTTTTGATGGAAATTCGACAGGCGCGACCCTTACAAAAATAGTGGAAATTAGGTACTATCTTAAATTGTTCTAAGAAAATATTTTTTGCTAAATTATTTATTCCTTTCATCAAAAGAAGTGTTTCTCCAGTATTTTAGGCAATTTTTGGAAAATTGAATTTTAGACGGAAATTCGACAGGCCCGAACCTAACAAAAATAGTGAAATTTAGGTACTATCTTAAATTGTGCTAAGAAAATATTATTTCTCTAAATTATTTATTCCTTTCATCAAAAGAAGTGTTTCTCCACAATTTTAGGCAATTTTTGGATAATTGAATTTTTGACCGAAATTTGACAGGTGCGGACCTTACAAAAATAGTGAAAACTAGGTACTATCTTAATTTGGGCTAAGAAAATATTTTTTGGCTAAATTATTTATTCCTTTCATCAAAAGAAGTGTTTCTCCACAATTTTAGGTAATTTTTGGAAAATTGAATTTTTGACGGAAATTCGACAGGTGTGGACCTTACAAAAATAGTGAAAATTAGGTACTATCTTAAATAGTGCTAAAAAATATTTTTTGGCTTAATTATTTATTCCTTTCATCTAAAGAAGTGTTTCTCCACAATTTTAGGCAATTTTTGGAAAATTGAATTTTTGACGGAAATTCGACAGGGGCAGACCTTACAAAAATAGTGAAAATTAGGTACTATCTTAATTTGTGCTAAGAAAATATTTTTTGGCTAAATTATTTATTCCTTTCATCAAAAGAAGTGTTACTCCACAATTTTAGGCAATTTTCGGAAATTGAATTTTTGACGGAAATTCGACAGGCGCGGACCTTACAAAAATAGTGAAAATTAGGTACTATCTTAAATTGTGCTAAAAAAATTTTTTTTGGCTAAATTATTTATTCCTTTCATCAAAAGAACTGTTTCTCCACAATTTTGGGCAATTTTCAGAAAATTGAATTTTTGACGTAAATTCGACAGACGCGGACCTTACAAAAATATTGAAATTTTGTACTATCTGAAATTGTGCTAAGAAAATATTATTTGGCTAAATTATTTATTCCTTTCATCAAAAGAAGTGTTTCTCCACAATTTTGGGCAATTTTCAGAAAATTGAATTTTTGACGTAAATTCGACAGGCGCGGACCTTACAAAAATATTGAAATTTTTGTACTATCTGAAATTGTGCTAAGAAAATATTATTTGGCTAAATTATTTATTCCTTTCATCAAAAGAAGTGTTTCTCCACAATTTTAGGCAATTTTTGGAAAATTGGATTTTTAACGGAAATTCGACAGGTGTGGACCTTACAAAAATAGTGAAAATTTGGTACTATCTTAAATTGTGCAAAGAAAATATTTTTTCTCTAAATTATTTATTCCTTTCATCAAAAGAAGTGTTTCTCCACAATTTTAGGCAAGTTTTGGAAAATTGAATTTTTGACGGAAATTCGACAGGCACGGACCTAACAAAAATAGTGAAAATTAGGTACTATCTTAAATTGTGCTAAGAAAATATTTTTTGGCTAAATTATTTATTCCTTTCATCAAAAGAAGTGTTTCTCCACAATTTTAGGCAAGTTTTGGAAAATTGAATTTTTGACGGAAATTCGACAGGCACGGACCTAACAAAATAGTGAAAATTAGGTACTATCTTAAATTGTGCTAAGAAAATATTTTTTGGCTAAATTATTTATTCCTTTCATCAAAAGAAGTGTTTCTCCACAATTTTAGGCAAGTTTTGGAAAATTGAATTTTTGACGGAAATTCGACAGGCACGGACCTAACAAAAATAGTGAAAATTAGGGACTATCTTAAATTGTGCTAAGAAAATATTATTTCTCTAAATTATTTATTCCTTTCATCAAAAGAAGTGTTTCTCCACAATTTTAGGCAAATTTCGGAAAATTAAATTTTTGATGGAAATTCGACAGGCGCGACCCTTACAAAAATAGTGGAAATTAGGTACTATCTTAAATTGTTCTAAGAAAATATTTTTTGCTAAATTATTTATTCCTTTCATCAAAAGAAGTGTTTCTCCACAATTTTAGGCAATTTTTGGATAATTGAATTTTTGACGGAAATTTGACAGGCGCGGACCTTACAAAAATAGTGAAAACTATGTACTATCTTAATTTGGGCTAAGAAAATATTTTTTGGCTAAATTATTTATTCCTTTCATCAAAAGAAGTGTTTCTCCACAATTTTAGGCAATTTTTGGAAAATTGAATTTTTGACGGAAATTCGACAGGCGCAGACCTTACAAAAATAGTGAAAATTAGGTACTATCTTAATTTGTGCTAAGAAAATATATTTTGGCTAAATTATTTATTCCTTTCATCAAAAGAAGTGTTACTCTACAATTTTAGGCAATTTTCGGAAAATTGAATTTTTGACGGAAATTCGACAGGCGTGGACCTTACAAAAATAGTGAAAATTAGGTACTATCTTAAATTGTGCTAAGAAAATATTTTTTCTCTAAATTATTTATTCCTTTCATCAAAAGAAGTGTTTCTCTACAATTTTAGGCAATTTTTAGAAAATTGAATTTTTGATGGAAATTCGACAGGCACGACCCTTACAAAAATATTAAAAATTAGGTACTATCTTAGATTGTGCTAAGAAAACATTTTTTGGCTTAATCATTTATTCCTTTCATCAAAAGAAGTGTTTCTCCACAATTTTAGGCAATTTTTGGAAAATTGAATTTTTGACGGAAATTCGACAGGCGCAGACCTTACAAAAATAGTGAAAATAAGGTACTATCTTAATTTGTGCTAAGAAAATATTTTTTGGCTAAATTATTTATTCCTTTCATCAAAAGAAGTGTTACTCCACAATTTTAGGCAATTTTTGGAAATTGAATTTTTGACGGAAATTCGCCAGGCGCGTACCTTACAAAAATAGTGAAAATTAGGTACTATCTTAAATTATGCTAAGAAAATATTTTTTGCTAAATTATTTATTCCTTTCTTCAAAAGAAGTGTTTCTCCACAATTTTGGGCAATTTTCAGAAAATTGAATTTTTGACGTAAATTCGACAGGCGCGGACCTTACAAAAATATCGAAATTTTTGTACTATCTGAAAATGTGCTAAGAAAATATTATTTGGCTAAATTATTTATTCCTTTCATCAAAAGAAGTGTTTCTCCACAATTTTGGGCAATTTTCAGAAAATTGAATTTTTGACGTAAATTCGACAGGCGCGGACCTTACAAAAATATTGAAATTTTTGTACTATCTGAAATTGTGCTAAGAAAATATTATTTGGCTAAATTATTTATTCCTTTCATCAAAAGAAGTGTTTCTCCACAATTTTAGGCGATTTTTGGAAAATTGGATTTTTAACGGAAATTCGACAGGCGTGGACCTTACAAAAATAGTGAAAATTTGTTCTATCTTAAATTGTGCAAAGAAAATATTTTTTCTCTAAATTATTTATTCCTTTCATCAAAAGAAGTGTTTCTCCACAATTTTAGGCAATTTTTGGAAAATTGAATTTTTGACGGAAATTCGACAGGCGTGGACCTTACAAAAATAGTGAAAATTAGGTACTATCTTAAATTGTGCTAAGAAAATATTTTTTGGCTAAATTATTTAT
This sequence comes from Loripinus fragilis, assembly GCA_964019695.1. NCBI lineage: Eukaryota > Metazoa > Mollusca > Bivalvia > Lucinida > Lucinidae > Loripinus > Loripinus fragilis. Next base: position 67,507,291 of record OZ026525.1, on the reverse strand, counting down.
TCCTTTCATCAAAAGAAGTGTTTCTCCACAATTTTAGGCAAGTTTTGGAAAATTGAATTTTTGACGGAAATTCGACAGGCACGGACCTAACAAAAATAGTGAAAATTAGGTACTATCTTAAATTGTGCTAAGAAAATATTTTTTGGCTAAATTATTTATTCCTTTCATCAAAAGAAGTGTTTCTCCACAATTTTAGGCAAGTTTTGGAAAATTAAATTTTTGACGGAAATTCGACAGGCATGGACCTAACAAAATAGTGAAAATTAGGTACTATCTTAAATTGTGCTAAGAAAATATTTTTTGGCTAAATTATTTATTCCTTTCATCAAAAGAAGTGTTTCTCCACAATTTTAGGCAATTTTTGAAAATTGAATTTTTGACGGAAATTGGATTGGGGCGGACCTTACAAAAATAGTGAAAATTAGGGACTATCTTAAATTGTGCTAAGAAAATATTATTTCTCTAAATTATTTATTCCTTTCATCAAAAGAAGTGTTTCTCCACAATTTTAGGCAAATTTCGGAAAATTAAATTTTTGATGGAAATTCGACAGGCGCGACCCTTACAAAAATAGTGGAAATTAGGTACTATCTTAAATTGTTCTAAGAAAATATTTTTTGCTAAATTATTTATTCCTTTCATCAAAAGAAGTGTTTCTCCAGTATTTTAGGCAATTTTTGGAAAATTGAATTTTAGACGGAAATTCGACAGGCCCGAACCTAACAAAAATAGTGAAATTTAGGTACTATCTTAAATTGTGCTAAGAAAATATTATTTCTCTAAATTATTTATTCCTTTCATCAAAAGAAGTGTTTCTCCACAATTTTAGGCAATTTTTGGATAATTGAATTTTTGACCGAAATTTGACAGGTGCGGACCTTACAAAAATAGTGAAAACTAGGTACTATCTTAATTTGGGCTAAGAAAATATTTTTTGGCTAAATTATTTATTCCTTTCATCAAAAGAAGTGTTTCTCCACAATTTTAGGTAATTTTTGGAAAATTGAATTTTTGACGGAAATTCGACAGGTGTGGACCTTACAAAAATAGTGAAAATTAGGTACTATCTTAAATAGTGCTAAAAAATATTTTTTGGCTTAATTATTTATTCCTTTCATCTAAAGAAGTGTTTCTCCACAATTTTAGGCAATTTTTGGAAAATTGAATTTTTGACGGAAATTCGACAGGGGCAGACCTTACAAAAATAGTGAAAATTAGGTACTATCTTAATTTGTGCTAAGAAAATATTTTTTGGCTAAATTATTTATTACTTTCATCAAAAGAAGTGTTACTCCACAATTTTAGGCAATTTTCGGAAATTGAATTTTTGACGGAAATTCGACAGGCGCGGACCTTACAAAAATAGTGAAAATTAGGTACTATCTTAAATTGTGCTAAAAAAATTTTTTTTGGCTAAATTATTTATTCCTTTCATCAAAAGAACTGTTTCTCCACAATTTTGGGCAATTTTCAGAAAATTGAATTTTTGACGTAAATTCGACAGACGCGGACCTTACAAAAATATTGAAATTTTGTACTATCTGAAATTGTGCTAAGAAAATATTATTTGGCTAAATTATTTATTCCTTTCATCAAAAGAAGTGTTTCTCCACAATTTTGGGCAATTTTCAGAAAATTGAATTTTTGACGTAAATTCGACAGGCGCGGACCTTACAAAAATATTGAAATTTTTGTACTATCTGAAATTGTGCTAAGAAAATATTATTTGGCTAAATTATTTATTCCTTTCATCAAAAGAAGTGTTTCTCCACAATTTTAGGCAATTTTTGGAAAATTGGATTTTTAACGGAAATTCGACAGGTGTGGACCTTACAAAAATAGTGAAAATTTGGTACTATCTTAAATTGTGCAAAGAAAATATTTTTTCTCTAAATTATTTATTCCTTTCATCAAAAGAAGTGTTTCTCCACAATTTTAGGCAAGTTTTGGAAAATTGAATTTTTGACGGAAATTCGACAGGCACGGACCTAACAAAAATAGTGAAAATTAGGTACTATCTTAAATTGTGCTAAGAAAATATTTTTTGGCTAAATTATTTATTCCTTTCATCAAAAGAAGTGTTTCTCCACAATTTTAGGCAAGTTTTGGAAAATTGAATTTTTGACGGAAATTCGACAGGCACGGACCTAACAAAATAGTGAAAATTAGGTACTATCTTAAATTGTGCTAAGAAAATATTTTTTGGCTAAATTATTTATTCCTTTCATCAAAAGAAGTGTTTCTCCACAATTTTAGGCAAGTTTTGGAAAATTGAATTTTTGACGGAAATTCGACAGGCACGGACCTAACAAAAATAGTGAAAATTAGGGACTATCTTAAATTGTGCTAAGAAAATATTATTTCTCTAAATTATTTATTCCTTTCATCAAAAGAAGTGTTTCTCCACAATTTTAGGCAAATTTCGGAAAATTAAATTTTTGATGGAAATTCGACAGGCGCGACCCTTACAAAAATAGTGGAAATTAGGTACTATCTTAAATTGTTCTAAGAAAATATTTTTTGCTAAATTATTTATTCCTTTCATCAAAAGAAGTGTTTCTCCAGTATTTTAGGCAATTTTTGGAAAATTGAATTTTAGACGGAAATTCGACAGGCCCGAACCTAACAAAAATAGTGAAATTTAGGTACTATCTTAAATTGTGCTAAGAAAATATTATTTCTCTAAATTATTTATTCCTTTCATCAAAAGAAGTGTTTCTCCACAATTTTAGGCAATTTTTGGATAATTGAATTTTTGACCGAAATTTGACAGGTGCGGACCTTACAAAAATAGTGAAAACTAGGTACTATCTTAATTTGGGCTAAGAAAATATTTTTTGGCTAAATTATTTATTCCTTTCATCAAAAGAAGTGTTTCTCCACAATTTTAGGTAATTTTTGGAAAATTGAATTTTTGACGGAAATTCGACAGGTGTGGACCTTACAAAAATAGTGAAAATTAGGTACTATCTTAAATAGTGCTAAAAAATATTTTTTGGCTTAATTATTTATTCCTTTCATCTAAAGAAGTGTTTCTCCACAATTTTAGGCAATTTTTGGAAAATTGAATTTTTGACGGAAATTCGACAGGGGCAGACCTTACAAAAATAGTGAAAATTAGGTACTATCTTAATTTGTGCTAAGAAAATATTTTTTGGCTAAATTATTTATTCCTTTCATCAAAAGAAGTGTTTCTCCACAATTTTAGGCAATTTTTGGATAATTGAATTTTTGACGGAAATTTGACAGGCGCGGACCTTACAAAAATAGTGAAAACTATGTACTATCTTAATTTGGGCTAAGAAAATATTTTTTGGCTAAATTATTTATTCCTTTCATCAAAAGAAGTGTTTCTCCACAATTTTAGGCAATTTTTGGAAAATTGAATTTTTGACGGAAATTCGACAGGCGCAGACCTTACAAAAATAGTGAAAATTAGGTACTATCTTAATTTGTGCTAAGAAAATATATTTTGGCTAAATTATTTATTCCTTTCATCAAAAGAAGTGTTACTCTACAATTTTAGGCAATTTTCGGAAAATTGAATTTTTGACGGAAATTCGACAGGCGTGGACCTTACAAAAATAGTGAAAATTAGGTACTATCTTAAATTGTGCTAAGAAAATATTTTTTCTCTAAATTATTTATTCCTTTCATCAAAAGAAGTGTTTCTCTACAATTTTAGGCAATTTTTAGAAAATTGAATTTTTGATGGAAATTCGACAGGCACGACCCTTACAAAAATATTAAAAATTAGGTACTATCTTAGATTGTGCTAAGAAAACATTTTTTGGCTTAATCATTTATTCCTTTCATCAAAAGAAGTGTTTCTCCACAATTTTAGGCAATTTTTGGAAAATTGAATTTTTGACGGAAATTCGACAGGCGCAGACCTTACAAAAATAGTGAAAATAAGGTACTATCTTAATTTGTGCTAAGAAAATATTTTTTGGCTAAATTATTTATTCCTTTCATCAAAAGAAGTGTTACTCCACAATTTTAGGCAATTTTTGGAAATTGAATTTTTGACGGAAATTCGCCAGGCGCGTACCTTACAAAAATAGTGAAAATTAGGTACTATCTTAAATTATGCTAAGAAAATATTTTTTGCTAAATTATTTATTCCTTTCTTCAAAAGAAGTGTTTCTCCACAATTTTGGGCAATTTTCAGAAAATTGAATTTTTGACGTAAATTCGACAGGCGCGGACCTTACAAAAATATCGAAATTTTTGTACTATCTGAAAATGTGCTAAGAAAATATTATTTGGCTAAATTATTTATTCCTTTCATCAAAAGAAGTGTTTCTCCACAATTTTGGGCAATTTTCAGAAAATTGAATTTTTGACGTAAATTCGACAGGCGCGGACCTTACAAAAATATTGAAATTTTTGTACTATCTGAAATTGTGCTAAGAAAATATTATTTGGCTAAATTATTTATTCCTTTCATCAAAAGAAGTGTTTCTCCACAATTTTAGGCGATTTTTGGAAAATTGGATTTTTAACGGAAATTCGACAGGCGTGGACCTTACAAAAATAGTGAAAATTTGTTCTATCTTAAATTGTGCAAAGAAAATATTTTTTGCTAAATTATTTATTCCTTTCATCAAAAGAAGTGTTTCTCCACAATTTTAGGCAATTTTTGGAAAATTGAATTTTTGACGGAAATTCGACAGGCGTGGACCTTACAAAAATAGTGAAAATTAGGTACTATCTTAAATTGTGCTAAGAAAATATTTTTTGGCTAAATTATTTATTCCTTTCATCAAAAGAAGTGTTTCTCCACAATTTTAGGCAAGTTTTGGAAAATTGAATTTTTGACGGAAATTCGACAGGCACGGACCTAACAAAAATAGTGAAAATTAGGTACTATCTTAAATTGTGCTAAGAAAATATTTTTTGGCTAAATTATTTATTCCTTTCATCAAAAGAAGTGTTTCTCCACAATTTTAGGCAAGTTTTGGAAAATTAAATTTTTGACGGAAATTCGACAGGCATGGACCTAACAAAATAGTGAAAATTAGGTACTATCTTAAATTGTGCTAAGAAAATATTTTTTGGCTAAATTATTTATTCCTTTCATCAAAAGAAGTGTTTCTCCACAATTTTAGGCAATTTTTGAAAATTGAATTTTTGACGGAAATTGGATTGGGGCGGACCTTACAAAAATAGTGAAAATTAGGGACTATCTTAAATTGTGCTAAGAAAATATTATTTCTCTAAATTATTTATTCCTTTCATCAAAAGAAGTGTTTCTCCACAATTTTAGGCAAATTTCGGAAAATTAAATTTTTGATGGAAATTCGACAGGCGCGACCCTTACAAAAATAGTGGAAATTAGGTACTATCTTAAATTGTTCTAAGAAAATATTTTTTGCTAAATTATTTATTCCTTTCATCAAAAGAAGTGTTTCTCCAGTATTTTAGGCAATTTTTGGAAAATTGAATTTTAGACGGAAATTCGACAGGCCCGAACCTAACAAAAATAGTGAAATTTAGGTACTATCTTAAATTGTGCTAAGAAAATATTATTTCTCTAAATTATTTATTCCTTTCATCAAAAGAAGTGTTTCTCCACAATTTTAGGCAATTTTTGGATAATTGAATTTTTGACCGAAATTTGACAGGTGCGGACCTTACAAAAATAGTGAAAACTAGGTACTATCTTAATTTGGGCTAAGAAAATATTTTTTGGCTAAATTATTTATTCCTTTCATCAAAAGAAGTGTTTCTCCACAATTTTAGGTAATTTTTGGAAAATTGAATTTTTGACGGAAATTCGACAGGTGTGGACCTTACAAAAATAGTGAAAATTAGGTACTATCTTAAATAGTGCTAAAAAATATTTTTTGGCTTAATTATTTATTCCTTTCATCTAAAGAAGTGTTTCTCCACAATTTTAGGCAATTTTTGGAAAATTGAATTTTTGACGGAAATTCGACAGGGGCAGACCTTACAAAAATAGTGAAAATTAGGTACTATCTTAATTTGTGCTAAGAAAATATTTTTTGGCTAAATTATTTATTACTTTCATCAAAAGAAGTGTTACTCCACAATTTTAGGCAATTTTCGGAAATTGAATTTTTGACGGAAATTCGACAGGCGCGGACCTTACAAAAATAGTGAAAATTAGGTACTATCTTAAATTGTGCTAAAAAAATTTTTTTTGGCTAAATTATTTATTCCTTTCATCAAAAGAACTGTTTCTCCACAATTTTGGGCAATTTTCAGAAAATTGAATTTTTGACGTAAATTCGACAGACGCGGACCTTACAAAAATATTGAAATTTTGTACTATCTGAAATTGTGCTAAGAAAATATTATTTGGCTAAATTATTTATTCCTTTCATCAAAAGAAGTGTTTCTCCACAATTTTGGGCAATTTTCAGAAAATTGAATTTTTGACGTAAATTCGACAGGCGCGGACCTTACAAAAATATTGAAATTTTTGTACTATCTGAAATTGTGCTAAGAAAATATTATTTGGCTAAATTATTTATTCCTTTCATCAAAAGAAGTGTTTCTCCACAATTTTAGGCAATTTTTGGAAAATTGGATTTTTAACGGAAATTCGACAGGTGTGGACCTTACAAAAATAGTGAAAATTTGGTACTATCTTAAATTGTGCAAAGAAAATATTTTTTCTCTAAATTATTTATTCCTTTCATCAAAAGAAGTGTTTCTCCACAATTTTAGGCAAGTTTTGGAAAATTGAATTTTTGACGGAAATTCGACAGGCACGGACCTAACAAAAATAGTGAAAATTAGGTACTATCTTAAATTGTGCTAAGAAAATATTTTTTGGCTAAATTATTTATTCCTTTCATCAAAAGAAGTGTTTCTCCACAATTTTAGGCAAGTTTTGGAAAATTGAATTTTTGACGGAAATTCGACAGGCACGGACCTAACAAAATAGTGAAAATTAGGTACTATCTTAAATTGTGCTAAGAAAATATTTTTTGGCTAAATTATTTATTCCTTTCATCAAAAGAAGTGTTTCTCCACAATTTTAGGCAAGTTTTGGAAAATTGAATTTTTGACGGAAATTCGACAGGCACGGACCTAACAAAAATAGTGAAAATTAGGGACTATCTTAAATTGTGCTAAGAAAATATTATTTCTCTAAATTATTTATTCCTTTCATCAAAAGAAGTGTTTCTCCACAATTTTAGGCAAATTTCGGAAAATTAAATTTTTGATGGAAATTCGACAGGCGCGACCCTTACAAAAATAGTGGAAATTAGGTACTATCTTAAATTGTTCTAAGAAAATATTTTTTGCTAAATTATTTATTCCTTTCATCAAAAGAAGTGTTTCTCCAGTATTTTAGGCAATTTTTGGAAAATTGAATTTTAGACGGAAATTCGACAGGCCCGAACCTAACAAAAATAGTGAAATTTAGGTACTATCTTAAATTGTGCTAAGAAAATATTATTTCTCTAAATTATTTATTCCTTTCATCAAAAGAAGTGTTTCTCCACAATTTTAGGCAATTTTTGGATAATTGAATTTTTGACCGAAATTTGACAGGTGCGGACCTTACAAAAATAGTGAAAACTAGGTACTATCTTAATTTGGGCTAAGAAAATATTTTTTGGCTAAATTATTTATTCCTTTCATCAAAAGAAGTGTTTCTCCACAATTTTAGGTAATTTTTGGAAAATTGAATTTTTGACGGAAATTCGACAGGTGTGGACCTTACAAAAATAGTGAAAATTAGGTACTATCTTAAATAGTGCTAAAAAATATTTTTTGGCTTAATTATTTATTCCTTTCATCTAAAGAAGTGTTTCTCCACAATTTTAGGCAATTTTTGGAAAATTGAATTTTTGACGGAAATTCGACAGGGGCAGACCTTACAAAAATAGTGAAAATTAGGTACTATCTTAATTTGTGCTAAGAAAATATTTTTTGGCTAAATTATTTATTCCTTTCATCAAAAGAAGTGTTACTCCACAATTTTAGGCAATTTTCGGAAATTGAATTTTTGACGGAAATTCGACAGGCGCGGACCTTACAAAAATAGTGAAAATTAGGTACTATCTTAAATTGTGCTAAAAAAATTTTTTTTGGCTAAATTATTTATTCCTTTCATCAAAAGAACTGTTTCTCCACAATTTTGGGCAATTTTCAGAAAATTGAATTTTTGACGTAAATTCGACAGACGCGGACCTTACAAAAATATTGAAATTTTGTACTATCTGAAATTGTGCTAAGAAAATATTATTTGGCTAAATTATTTATTCCTTTCATCAAAAGAAGTGTTTCTCCACAATTTTGGGCAATTTTCAGAAAATTGAATTTTTGACGTAAATTCGACAGGCGCGGACCTTACAAAAATATTGAAATTTTTGTACTATCTGAAATTGTGCTAAGAAAATATTATTTGGCTAAATTATTTATTCCTTTCATCAAAAGAAGTGTTTCTCCACAATTTTAGGCAATTTTTGGAAAATTGGATTTTTAACGGAAATTCGACAGGTGTGGACCTTACAAAAATAGTGAAAATTTGGTACTATCTTAAATTGTGCAAAGAAAATATTTTTTCTCTAAATTATTTATTCCTTTCATCAAAAGAAGTGTTTCTCCACAATTTTAGGCAAGTTTTGGAAAATTGAATTTTTGACGGAAATTCGACAGGCACGGACCTAACAAAAATAGTGAAAATTAGGTACTATCTTAAATTGTGCTAAGAAAATATTTTTTGGCTAAATTATTTATTCCTTTCATCAAAAGAAGTGTTTCTCCACAATTTTAGGCAAGTTTTGGAAAATTGAATTTTTGACGGAAATTCGACAGGCACGGACCTAACAAAATAGTGAAAATTAGGTACTATCTTAAATTGTGCTAAGAAAATATTTTTTGGCTAAATTATTTATTCCTTTCATCAAAAGAAGTGTTTCTCCACAATTTTAGGCAAGTTTTGGAAAATTGAATTTTTGACGGAAATTCGACAGGCACGGACCTAACAAAAATAGTGAAAATTAGGGACTATCTTAAATTGTGCTAAGAAAATATTATTTCTCTAAATTATTTATTCCTTTCATCAAAAGAAGTGTTTCTCCACAATTTTAGGCAAATTTCGGAAAATTAAATTTTTGATGGAAATTCGACAGGCGCGACCCTTACAAAAATAGTGGAAATTAGGTACTATCTTAAATTGTTCTAAGAAAATATTTTTTGCTAAATTATTTATTCCTTTCATCAAAAGAAGTGTTTCTCCACAATTTTAGGCAATTTTTGGATAATTGAATTTTTGACGGAAATTTGACAGGCGCGGACCTTACAAAAATAGTGAAAACTATGTACTATCTTAATTTGGGCTAAGAAAATATTTTTTGGCTAAATTATTTATTCCTTTCATCAAAAGAAGTGTTTCTCCACAATTTTAGGCAATTTTTGGAAAATTGAATTTTTGACGGAAATTCGACAGGCGCAGACCTTACAAAAATAGTGAAAATTAGGTACTATCTTAATTTGTGCTAAGAAAATATATTTTGGCTAAATTATTTATTCCTTTCATCAAAAGAAGTGTTACTCTACAATTTTAGGCAATTTTCGGAAAATTGAATTTTTGACGGAAATTCGACAGGCGTGGACCTTACAAAAATAGTGAAAATTAGGTACTATCTTAAATTGTGCTAAGAAAATATTTTTTCTCTAAATTATTTATTCCTTTCATCAAAAGAAGTGTTTCTCTACAATTTTAGGCAATTTTTAGAAAATTGAATTTTTGATGGAAATTCGACAGGCACGACCCTTACAAAAATATTAAAAATTAGGTACTATCTTAGATTGTGCTAAGAAAACATTTTTTGGCTTAATCATTTATTCCTTTCATCAAAAGAAGTGTTTCTCCACAATTTTAGGCAATTTTTGGAAAATTGAATTTTTGACGGAAATTCGACAGGCGCAGACCTTACAAAAATAGTGAAAATAAGGTACTATCTTAATTTGTGCTAAGAAAATATTTTTTGGCTAAATTATTTATTCCTTTCATCAAAAGAAGTGTTACTCCACAATTTTAGGCAATTTTTGGAAATTGAATTTTTGACGGAAATTCGCCAGGCGCGTACCTTACAAAAATAGTGAAAATTAGGTACTATCTTAAATTATGCTAAGAAAATATTTTTTGCTAAATTATTTATTCCTTTCTTCAAAAGAAGTGTTTCTCCACAATTTTGGGCAATTTTCAGAAAATTGAATTTTTGACGTAAATTCGACAGGCGCGGACCTTACAAAAATATCGAAATTTTTGTACTATCTGAAAATGTGCTAAGAAAATATTATTTGGCTAAATTATTTATTCCTTTCATCAAAAGAAGTGTTTCTCCACAATTTTGGGCAATTTTCAGAAAATTGAATTTTTGACGTAAATTCGACAGGCGCGGACCTTACAAAAATATTGAAATTTTTGTACTATCTGAAATTGTGCTAAGAAAATATTATTTGGCTAAATTATTTATTCCTTTCATCAAAAGAAGTGTTTCTCCACAATTTTAGGCGATTTTTGGAAAATTGGATTTTTAACGGAAATTCGACAGGCGTGGACCTTACAAAAATAGTGAAAATTTGTTCTATCTTAAATTGTGCAAAGAAAATATTTTTTCTCTAAATTATTTATTCCTTTCATCAAAAGAAGTGTTTCTCCACAATTTTAGGCAATTTTTGGAAAATTGAATTTTTGACGGAAATTCGACAGGCGTGGACCTTACAAAAATAGTGAAAATTAGGTACTATCTTAAATTGTGCTAAGAAAATATTTTTTGGCTAAATTATTTATTCCTTTCATCAAAAGAAGTGTTTCTCCACAATTTTAGGCAAGTTTTGGAAAATTGAATTTTTGACGGAAATTCGACAGGCACGGACCTAACAAAAATAGTGAAAATTAGGTACTATCTTAAATTGTGCTAAGAAAATATTTTTTGGCTAAATTATTTATTCCTTTCATCAAAAGAAGTGTTTCTCCACAATTTTAGGCAAGTTTTGGAAAATTAAATTTTTGACGGAAATTCGACAGGCATGGACCTAACAAAATAGTGAAAATTAGGTACTATCTTAAATTGTGCTAAGAAAATATTTTTTGGCTAAATTATTTATTCCTTTCATCAAAAGAAGTGTTTCTCCACAATTTTAGGCAATTTTTGAAAATTGAATTTTTGACGGAAATTGGATTGGGGCGGACCTTACAAAAATAGTGAAAATTAGGGACTATCTTAAATTGTGCTAAGAAAATATTATTTCTCTAAATTATTTATTCCTTTCATCAAAAGAAGTGTTTCTCCACAATTTTAGGCAAATTTCGGAAAATTAAATTTTTGATGGAAATTCGACAGGCGCGACCCTTACAAAAATAGTGGAAATTAGGTACTATCTTAAATTGTTCTAAGAAAATATTTTTTGCTAAATTATTTATTCCTTTCATCAAAAGAAGTGTTTCTCCAGTATTTTAGGCAATTTTTGGAAAATTGAATTTTAGACGGAAATTCGACAGGCCCGAACCTAACAAAAATAGTGAAATTTAGGTACTATCTTAAATTGTGCTAAGAAAATATTATTTCTCTAAATTATTTATTCCTTTCATCAAAAGAAGTGTTTCTCCACAATTTTAGGCAATTTTTGGATAATTGAATTTTTGACCGAAATTTGACAGGTGCGGACCTTACAAAAATAGTGAAAACTAGGTACTATCTTAATTTGGGCTAAGAAAATATTTTTTGGCTAAATTATTTATTCCTTTCATCAAAAGAAGTGTTTCTCCACAATTTTAGGTAATTTTTGGAAAATTGAATTTTTGACGGAAATTCGACAGGTGTGGACCTTACAAAAATAGTGAAAATTAGGTACTATCTTAAATAGTGCTAAAAAATATTTTTTGGCTTAATTATTTATTCCTTTCATCTAAAGAAGTGTTTCTCCACAATTTTAGGCAATTTTTGGAAAATTGAATTTTTGACGGAAATTCGACAGGGGCAGACCTTACAAAAATAGTGAAAATTAGGTACTATCTTAATTTGTGCTAAGAAAATATTTTTTGGCTAAATTATTTATTACTTTCATCAAAAGAAGTGTTACTCCACAATTTTAGGCAATTTTCGGAAATTGAATTTTTGACGGAAATTCGACAGGCGCGGACCTTACAAAAATAGTGAAAATTAGGTACTATCTTAAATTGTGCTAAAAAAATTTTTTTTGGCTAAATTATTTATTCCTTTCATCAAAAGAACTGTTTCTCCACAATTTTGGGCAATTTTCAGAAAATTGAATTTTTGACGTAAATTCGACAGACGCGGACCTTACAAAAATATTGAAATTTTGTACTATCTGAAATTGTGCTAAGAAAATATTATTTGGCTAAATTATTTATTCCTTTCATCAAAAGAAGTGTTTCTCCACAATTTTGGGCAATTTTCAGAAAATTGAATTTTTGACGTAAATTCGACAGGCGCGGACCTTACAAAAATATTGAAATTTTTGTACTATCTGAAATTGTGCTAAGAAAATATTATTTGGCTAAATTATTTATTCCTTTCATCAAAAGAAGTGTTTCTCCACAATTTTAGGCAATTTTTGGAAAATTGGATTTTTAACGGAAATTCGACAGGTGTGGACCTTACAAAAATAGTGAAAATTTGGTACTATCTTAAATTGTGCAAAGAAAATATTTTTTCTCTAAATTATTTATTCCTTTCATCAAAAGAAGTGTTTCTCCACAATTTTAGGCAAGTTTTGGAAAATTGAATTTTTGACGGAAATTCGACAGGCACGGACCTAACAAAAATAGTGAAAATTAGGTACTATCTTAAATTGTGCTAAGAAAATATTTTTTGGCTAAATTATTTATTCCTTTCATCAAAAGAAGTGTTTCTCCACAATTTTAGGCAAGTTTTGGAAAATTGAATTTTTGACGGAAATTCGACAGGCACGGACCTAACAAAATAGTGAAAATTAGGTACTATCTTAAATTGTGCTAAGAAAATATTTTTTGGCTAAATTATTTATTCCTTTCATCAAAAGAAGTGTTTCTCCACAATTTTAGGCAAGTTTTGGAAAATTGAATTTTTGACGGAAATTCGACAGGCACGGACCTAACAAAAATAGTGAAAATTAGGGACTATCTTAAATTGTGCTAAGAAAATATTATTTCTCTAAATTATTTATTCCTTTCATCAAAAGAAGTGTTTCTCCACAATTTTAGGCAAATTTCGGAAAATTAAATTTTTGATGGAAATTCGACAGGCGCGACCCTTACAAAAATAGTGGAAATTAGGTACTATCTTAAATTGTTCTAAGAAAATATTTTTTGCTAAATTATTTATTCCTTTCATCAAAAGAAGTGTTTCTCCAGTATTTTAGGCAATTTTTGGAAAATTGAATTTTAGACGGAAATTCGACAGGCCCGAACCTAACAAAAATAGTGAAATTTAGGTACTATCTTAAATTGTGCTAAGAAAATATTATTTCTCTAAATTATTTATTCCTTTCATCAAAAGAAGTGTTTCTCCACAATTTTAGGCAATTTTTGGATAATTGAATTTTTGACGGAAATTTGACAGGCGCGGACCTTACAAAAATAGTGAAAACTAGGTACTATCTTAATTTGGTCTAAGAAAATATTTTTTGGCTAAATTATTTATTCCTTTCATCAAAAGAAGTGTTTCTCCACAATTTTAGGCAATTTTTGGAAAATTGAATTTTTGACGGAAATTCGACAGGCGCAGACCTTACAAAAATAGTGAAAATTAGGTACTATCTTAATTTGTGCTAAGAAAATATTTTTTGGCTAAATTATTTATTCCTTTCATCAAAAGAAGTGTTACTCTACAATTTTAGGCAATTTTCGGAAAATTGAATTTTTGACGGAAATTCGACAGGCGCGGACCTTACAAAAATAGTGAAAATTAGGTACTATCTTAAATTGTGCTAAAAAAATATTTTTTGGCTAAATTATTTATTCCTTTCATCAAAAGAAGTGTTTCTCCACAATTTTAAGGCAATTTTTGGAAAATTGAATTTTTGACGGAAATTCGACAGGCGTGGACCTTACAAAAATAGTGAAAATTAGGTACTATCTTAAATTGTGCTAAGAAAATATTTTTTCTCTAAATTATTTATTCCTTTCATCAAAAGAAGTGTTTCTCTACAATTTTAGGCAATTTTTAGAAAATTGAATTTTTGATGGAAATTCGACAGGCACGACCCTTACAAAAATATTAAAAATTAGGTACTATCTTAGATTGTGCTAAGAAAACATTTTTTGGCTTAATCATTTATTCCTTTCATCAAAAGAAGTGTTTCTCCACAATTTTAGGCAATTTTTGGAAAATTGAATTTTTGACGGAAATTCGACAGGCGCAGACCTTACAAAAATAGTGAAAATAAGGTACTATCTTAATTTGTGCTAAGAAAATATTTTTTGGCTAAATTATTTATTCCTTTCATCAAAAGAAGTGTTACTCCACAATTTTAGGCAATTTTTGGAAATTGAATTTTTGACGGAAATTCGCCAGGCGCGTACCTTACAAAAATAGTGAAAATTAGGTACTATCTTAAATTATGCTAAGAAAATATTTTTTGCTAAATTATTTATTCCTTTCTTCAAAAGAAGTGTTTCTCCACAATTTTGGGCAATTTTCAGAAAATTGAATTTTTGACGTAAATTCGACAGGCGCGGACCTTACAAAAATATCGAAATTTTTGTACTATCTGAAAATGTGCTAAGAAAATATTATTTGGCTAAATTATTTATTCCTTTCATCAAAAGAAGTGTTTCTCCACAATTTTGGGCAATTTTCAGAAAATTGAATTTTTGACGTAAATTCGACAGGCGCGGACCTTACAAAAATATTGAAATTTTTGTACTATCTGAAATTGTGCTAAGAAAATATTATTTGGCTAAATTATTTATTCCTTTCATCAAAAGAAGTGTTTCTCCACAATTTTAGGCGATTTTTGGAAAATTGGATTTTTAACGGAAATTCGACAGGCGTGGACCTTACAAAAATAGTGAAAATTTGTTCTATCTTAAATTGTGCAAAGAAAATATTTTTTCTCTAAATTATTTATTCCTTTCATCAAAAGAAGTGTTTCTCCACAATTTTAGGCAAGTTTTGGAAAATTGAATTTTTGACGGAAATTCGACAGGCCAGACCTAACAAAAATAGTGAAAATTAGGTACTATCTTAAATTGTGCTAAGAAAATATTTTTTGGCTAAATTATTTATTCCTTTCATCAAAAGAAGTGTTTCTCCACAATTTTAGGCAATTTTTGGAAAATTGAATTTTTGACGGAAATTCGACAGGCGTGGACCTTACAAAAATAGTGAAAATTAGGTACTATCTTAAATTGTGCTAAGAAAATATTTTTTCTCTAAATTATTTATTCCTTTCATCAAAAGAAGTGTTTCTCTACAATTTTAGGCAATTTTTAGAAAATTGAATTTTTGATGGAAATTCGACAGGCACGACCCTTACAAAAATATTGAAAATTAGGTACTATCTTAGATTGTGCTAAGAAAACATTTTTTGGCTTAATCATTTATTCCTTTCATCAAAAGAAGTGTTTCTCCACAATTTTAGGCGATTTTTGGAAAATTGAATTTTTGACGGAAATTCGACAGGCGCAAACCTTACAAAAATAGTGAAAATTAGGTACTATCTTAATTTGTGCTAAGAAAATATTTTTTGGCTAAATTATTTATTCCTTTCATCAAAGAAGTGTTACTCCACAATTTTAGGCAATTTTTGGAAATTGAATTTTTTTATGGAAATTCGCCAGGTGCGTACCTTACAAAAATAGTGAAAATTAGGTACTATCTTAAATTATGCTAAGAAAATATTTTTTGCTAAATTATTTATTCCTTTCTTCAAAAGAAGTGTTTCTCCACAATTTTGGGCAATTTTCAGAAAATTGAATTTTTGACG
The DNA here is from genome assembly GCA_964019695.1 of Loripinus fragilis. Lineage (NCBI taxonomy): Eukaryota > Metazoa > Mollusca > Bivalvia > Lucinida > Lucinidae > Loripinus > Loripinus fragilis. The sequence continues at coordinate 67,491,367 of OZ026525.1, read as the reverse complement.
TAAATTCGACAGACGCGGACCTTAAAAAAATATTGAAATTTTGTACTATCTGAAATTGTGCTAAGAAAATATTATTTGGCTAAATTATTTATTCCTTTCATCAAAAGAAGTGTTTCTCCACAATTTTGGGCAATTTTCAGAAAATTGAATTTTTGACGTAAATTCGACAGGCGCGGACCTTACAAAAATATTGAAATTTTTGTACTATCTGAAATTGTGCTAAGAAAATATTATTTGGCTAAATTATTTATTCCTTTCATCAAAAGAAGTGTTTCTCCACAATTTTAGGCAATTTTTGGAAAATTGGATTTTTAACGGAAATTCGACAGGTGTGGACCTTACAAAAATAGTGAAAATTTGGTACTATCTTAAATTGTGCAAAGAAAATATTTTTTCTCTAAATTATTTATTCTTTTCATCAAAAGAAGTGTTTCTCCACAATTTTAGGCAAGTTTTGGAAAATTGAATTTTTGACGGAAATTCGACAGGCACGGACCTAACAAAAATAGTGAAAATTAGGTACTATCTTAAATTGTGCTAAGAAAATATTTTTTGGCTAAATTATTTATTCCTTTCATCAAAAGAAGTGTTTCTCCACAATTTTAGGCAAGTTTTGGAAAATTGAATTTTTGACGGAAATTCGACAGGCACGAACCTAACAAAATAGTGAAAATTAGGTACTATCTTAAATTGTGCTAAGAAAATATTTTTTGGCTAAATTATTTATTCCTTTCATCAAAAGAAGTGTTTCTCCACAATTTTAGGCAAGTTTTGGAAAATTGAATTTTTGACGGAAATTCGACAGGCACGGACCTAACAAAAATAGTGAAAATTAGGTACTATCTTATATTGTGCTAAGAAAATATTTTTTGGCTAAATTATTTATTCCTTTCATCAAAAGAAGTGTTTCTCCACAATTTTAGGCAAGTTTTGGAAAATTGAATTTTTGACGGAAATTCGACAGGCATGGACCTAACAAAATAGTGAAAATTAGGTACTATCTTAAATTGTGCTAAGAAAATATTTTTTGGCTAAATTATTTATTCCTTTCATCAAAAGAAGTGTTTCTCCACAATTTTAGGCAATTTTTGAAAATTGAATTTTTGACGGAAATTGGATTGGGGCGGACCTTACAAAAATAGTGAAAATTAGGGACTATCTTAAATTGTGCTAAGAAAATATTATTTCTCTAAATTATTTATTCCTTTCATCAAAAGAAGTGTTTCTCCACAATTTTAGGCAAATTTCGGAAAATTAAATTTTTGATGGAAATTCGACAGGCGCGACCCTTACAAAAATAGTGGAAATTAGGTACTATCTTAAATTGTTCTAAGAAAATATTTTTTGCTAAATTATTTATTCCTTTCATCAAAAGAAGTGTTTCTCCAGTATTTTAGGCAATTTTTGGAAAATTGAATTTTAGACGGAAATTCGACAGGCCCGAACCTAACAAAAATAGTGAAATTTAGGTACTATCTTAAATTGTGCTAAGAAAATATTATTTCTCTAAATTATTTATTCCTTTCATCAAAAGAAGTGTTTCTCCACAATTTTAGGCAATTTTTGGATAATTGAATTTTTGACGGAAATTTGACAGGCGCGGACCTTACAAAAATAGTGAAAACTAGGTACTATCTTAATTTGGGCTAAGAAAATATTTTTTGGCTAAATTATTTATTCCTTTCATCAAAAGAAGTGTTTCTCCACAATTTTAGGCAATTTTTGGAAAATTGAATTTTTGACGGAAATTCGACAGGCGCAGACCTTACAAAAATAGTGAAAATTAGGTACTATCTTAATTTGTGCTAAGAAAATATTTTTTGGCTAAATTATTTATTCCTTTCATCAAAAGAAGTGTTACTCCACAATTTTAGGCAATTTTCGGAAAATTGAATTTTTGACGGAAATTCGACAGGCGCGGACCTTACAAAAATAGTGAAAATTAGGTACTATCTTAAATTGTGCTAAAAAAATATTTTTTGGCTAAATTATTTATTCCTTTCATCAAAAGAAGTGTTTCTCCACAATTTTAAGGCAATTTTTGGAAAATTGAATTTTTGACGGAAATTCGACAGGCGTGGACCTTACAAAAATAGTGAAAATTAGGTACTATCTTAAATTGTGCTAAGAAAATATTTTTTCTCTAAATTATTTATTCCTTTCATCAAAAGAAGTGTTTCTCTACAATTTTAGGCAATTTTTAGAAAATTGAATTTTTGATGGAAATTCGACAGGCACGACCCTTACAAAAATATTAAAAATTAGGTACTATCTTAGATTGTGCTAAGAAAACATTTTTTGGCTTAATCATTTATTCCTTTCATCAAAAGAAGTGTTTCTCCACAATTTTAGGCAATTTTTGGAAAATTGAATTTTTGACGGAAATTCGACAGGCGCAGACCTTACAAAAATAGTGAAAATAAGGTACTATCTTAATTTGTGCTAAGAAAATATTTTTTGGCTAAATTATTTATTCCTTTCATCAAAAGAAGTGTTACTCCACAATTTTAGGCAATTTTTGGAAATTGAATTTTTGACGGAAATTCGCCAGGCGCGTACCTTACAAAAATAGTGAAAATTAGGTACTATCTTAAATTATGCTAAGAAAATATTTTTTGCTAAATTATTTATTCCTTTCTTCAAAAGAAGTGTTTCTCCACAATTTTGGGCAATTTTCAGAAAATTGAATTTTTGACGTAAATTCGACAGGCGCGGACCTTACAAAAATATCAAAATTTTTGTACTATCTGAAAATGTGCTAAGAAAATATTATTTGGCTAAATTATTTATTCCTTTCATCAAAAGAAGTGTTTCTCCACAATTTTGGGCAATTTTCAGAAAATTGAATTTTTGACGTAAATTCGACAGGCGCGGACCTTACAAAAATATTGAAATTTTTGTACTATCTGAAATTGTGCTAAGAAAATATTATTTGGCTAAATTATTTATTCCTTTCATCAAAAGAAGTGTTTCTCCACAATTTTAGGCAATTTTTGGAAAATTGGATTTTTAACGGAAATTCGACAGGCGTGGACCTTACAAAAATAGTGAAAATTTGTTCTATCTTAAATTGTGCAAAGAAAATATTTTTTCTCTAAATTATTTATTCCTTTCATCAAAAGAAGTGTTTCTCCACAATTTTAGGCAAGTTTTGGAAAATTGAATTTTTGACGGAAATTCGACAGGCCAGACCTAACAAAAATAGTGAAAATTAGGTACTATCTTAAATTGTGCTAAGAAAATATTTTTTGGCTAAATTATTTATTCCTTTCATCAAAAGAAGTGTTTCTCCACAATTTTAGGCAATTTTTGGAAAATTGAATTTTTGACGGAAATTCGACAGGCGTGGACCTTACAAAAATAGTGAAAATTAGGTACTATCTTAAATTGTGCTAAGAAAATATTTTTTCTCTAAATTATTTATTCCTTTCATCAAAAGAAGTGTTTCTCTACAATTTTAGGCAATTTTTAGAAAATTGAATTTTTGATGGAAATTCGACAGGCACGACCCTTACAAAAATATTGAAAATTAGGTACTATCTTAGATTGTGCTAAGAAAACATTTTTTGGCTTAATCATTTATTCCTTTCATCAAAAGAAGTGTTTCTCCACAATTTTAGGCGATTTTTGGAAAATTGAATTTTTGACGGAAATTCGACAGGCGCAAACCTTACAAAAATAGTGAAAATTAGGTACTATCTTAATTTGTGCTAAGAAAATATTTTTTGGCTAAATTATTTATTCCTTTCATCAAAGAAGTGTTACTCCACAATTTTAGGCAATTTTTGGAAATTGAATTTTTTTACGGAAATTCGCCAGGTGCGTACCTTACAAAAATAGTGAAAATTAGGTACTATCTTAAATTATGCTAAGAAAATATTTTTTGCTAAATTATTTATTCCTTTCTTCAAAAGAAGTGTTTCTCCACAATTTTGGGCAATTTTCAGAAAATTGAATTTTTGACGTAAATTCGACAGACGCGGACCTTACAAAAATATTGAAATTTTGTACTATCTGAAATTGTGCTAAGAAAATATTATTTGGCTAAATTATTTATTCCTTTCATCAAAAGAAGTGTTTCTCCACAATTTTGGGCAATTTTCAGAAAATTGAATTTTTGACGTAAATTTGACAGGCGCGGACCTTACAAAAATATTGAAATTTTTGTACTATCTGAAATTGTGCTAAGAAAATATTATTTGGCTAAATTATTTATTCCTTTCATCAAAAGAAGTGTTTCTCCACAATTTTAGGCAATTTTTGGAAAATTGGATTTTTAACGGAAATTCGACAGGTGTGGACCTTACAAAAATAGTGAAAATTTGGTACTATCTTAAATTGTGCAAAGAAAATATTTTTTCTCTAAATTATTTATTCCTTTCATCAAAAGAAGTGTTTCTCCACAATTTTAGGCAAGTTTTGGAAAATTGAATTTTTGACGGAAATTCGACAGGCACGGACCTAACAAAAATAGTGAAAATTAGGTACTATCTTAAATTGTGCTAAGAAAATATTTTTTGGCTAAATTATTTATTCCTTTCATCAAAAGAAGTGTTTCTCCACAATTTTAGGCAAGTTTTGGAAAATTGAATTTTTGACGGAAATTCGACAGGCACGGACCTAACAAAAATAGTGAAAATTAGGTACTATCTTAAATTGTGCTAAGAAAATATTTTTTGGCTAAATTATTTATTCCTTTCATCAAAAGAAGTGTTTCTCCACAATTTTAGGCAAGTTTTGGAAAATTGAATTTTTGACGGAAATTCGACAGGCATGGACCTAACAAAATAGTGAAAATTAGGTACTATCTTAAATTGTGCTAAGAAAATATTTTTTGGCTAAATTATTTATTCCTTTCATCAAAAGAAGTGTTTCTCCACAATTTTAGGCAATTTTTGAAAATTGAATTTTTGACGGAAATTGGATTGGGGCGGACCTTACAAAAATAGTGAAAATTAGGGACTATCTTAAATTGTGCTAAGAAAATATTATTTCTCTAAATTATTTATTCCTTTCATCAAAAGAAGTGTTTCTCCACAATTTTAGGCAAATTTCGGAAAATTAAATTTTTGATGGAAATTCGACAGGCGCGACCCTTACAAAAATAGTGGAAATTAGGTACTATCTTAAATTGTTCTAAGAAAATATTTTTTGCTAAATTATTTATTCCTTTCATCAAAAGAAGTGTTTCTCCAGTATTTTAGGCAATTTTTGGAAAATTGAATTTTAGACGGAAATTCGACAGGCCCGAACCTAACAAAAATAGTGAAATTTAGGTACTATCTTAAATTGTGCTAAGAAAATATTATTTCTCTAAATTATTTATTCCTTTCATCAAAAGAAGTGTTTCTCCACAATTTTAGGCAATTTTTGGATAATTGAATTTTTGACCGAAATTTGACAGGCGCGGACCTTACAAAAATAGTGAAAACTAGGTACTATCTTAATTTGGGCTAAGAAAATATTTTTTGGCTAAATTATTTATTCCTTTCATCAAAAGAAGTGTTTCTCCACAATTTTAGGCAAGTTTTGGAAAATTGAATTTTTGACGGAAATTCGACAGGCCAGACCTAACAAAAATAGTGAAAATTAGGTACTATCTTAAATTGTGCTAAGAAAATATTTTTTGGCTAAATTATTTATTCCTTTCATCAAAAGAAGTGTTTCTCCACAATTTTAGGCAATTTTTGGAAAATTGAATTTTTGACGGAAATTCGACAGGCGTGGACCTTACAAAAATAGTGAAAATTAGGTACTATCTTAAATTGTGCTAAGAAAATATTTTTTCTCTAAATTATTTATTCCTTTCATCAAAAGAAGTGTTTCTCTACAATTTTAGGCAATTTTTAGAAAATTGAATTTTTGATGGAAATTCGACAGGCACGACCCTTACAAAAATATTGAAAATTAGGTACTATCTTAGATTGTGCTAAGAAAACATTTTTTGGCTTAATCATTTATTCCTTTCATTAAAAGAAGTGTTTCTCCACAATTTTAGGCGATTTTTGGAAAATTGAATTTTTGACGGAAATTCGACAGGCGCAAACCTTACAAAAATAGTGAAAATTAGGTACTATCTTAATTTGTGCTAAGAAAATATTTTTTGGCTAAATTATTTATTCCTTTCATCAAAGAAGTGTTACTCCACAATTTTAGGCAATTTTTGGAAATTGAATTTTTTTAGGGAAATTCGCCAGGTGCGTACCTTACAAAAATAGTGAAAATTAGGTACTATCTTAAATTATGCTAAGAAAATATTTTTTGCTAAATTATTTATTCCTTTCTTCAAAAGAAGTGTTTCTCCACAATTTTGGGCAATTTTCAGAAAATTGAATTTTTGACGTAAATTCGACAGACGCGGACCTTACAAAAATATTGAAATTTTGTACTATCTGAAATTGTGCTAAGAAAATATTATTTGGCTAAATTATTTATTCCTTTCATCAAAAGAAGTGTTTCTCCACAATTTTGGGCAATTTTCAGAAAATTGAATTTTTGACGTAAATTCGACAGGCGCGGACCTTACAAAAATATTGAAATTTTTGTACTATCTGAAATTGTGCTAAGAAAATATTATTTGGCTAAATTATTTATTCCTTTCATCAAAAGAAGTGTTTCTCCACAATTTTAGGCAATTTTTGGAAAATTGGATTTTTAACGGAAATTCGACAGGTGTGGACCTTACAAAAATAGTGAAAATTTGGTACTATCTTAAATTGTGCAAAGAAAATATTTTTTCTCTAAATTATTTATTCCTTTCATCAAAAGAAGTGTTTCTCCACAATTTTAGGCAAGTTTTGGAAAATTGAATTTTTGACGGAAATTCGACAGGCACGGACCTAACAAAAATAGTGAAAATTAGGTACTATCTTAAATTGTGCTAAGAAAATATTTTTTGGCTAAATTATTTATTCCTTTCATCAAAAGAAGTGTTTCTCCACAATTTTAGGCAAGTTTTGGAAAATTGAATTTTTGACGGAAATTCGACAGGCACGGACCTAACAAAATAGTGAAAATTAGGTACTATCTTAAATTGTGCTAAGAAAATATTTTTTGGCTAAATTATTTATTCCTTTCATCAAAAGAAGTGTTTCTCCACAATTTTAGGCAAGTTTTGGAAAATTGAATTTTTGACGGAAATTCGACAGGCACGGACCTAACAAAAATAGTGAAAATTAGGTACTATCTTAAATTGTGCTAAGAAAATATTTTTTGGCTAAATTATTTATTCCTTTCATCAAAAGAAGTGTTTCTCCACAATTTTAGGCAAGTTTTGGAAAATTGAATTTTTGACGGAAATTCGACAGGCATGGACCTAACAAAATAGTGAAAATTAGGTACTATCTTAAATTGTGCTAAGAAAATATTTTTTGGCTAAATTATTTATTCCTTTCATCAAAAGAAGTGTTTCTCCACAATTTTAGGCAATTTTTGAAAATTGAATTTTTGACGGAAATTGGATTGGGGCGGACCTTACAAAAATAGTGAAAATTAGGGACTATCTTAAATTGTGCTAAGAAAATATTATTCCTCTAAATTATTTATTCCTTTCATCAAAAGAAGTGTTTCTCCACAATTTTAGGCAAATTTCGGAAAATTAAATTTTTGATGGAAATTCGACAGGCGCGACCCTTACAAAAATAGTGGAAATTAGGTACTATCTTAAATTGTTCTAAGAAAATATTTTTTGCTAAATTATTTATTCCTTTCATCAAAAGAAGTGTTTCTCCAGTATTTTAGGCAATTTTTGGAAAATTGAATTTTAGACGGAAATTCGACAGGCCCGAACCTAACAAAAATAGTGAAATTTAGGTACTATCTTAAATTGTGCTAAGAAAATATTATTTCTCTAAATTATTTATTCCTTTCATCAAAAGAAGTGTTTCTCCACAATTTTAGGCAATTTTTGGATAATTGAATTTTTGACCGAAATTTGACAGGCGCGGACCTTACAAAAATAGTGAAAACTAGGTACTATCTTAATTTGGGCTAAGAAAATATTTTTTGGCTAAATTATTTATTCCTTTCATCAAAAGAAGTGTTTCTCCACAATTTTAGGCAAGTTTTGGAAAATTGAATTTTTGACGGAAATTCGACAGGCCAGACCTAACAAAAATAGTGAAAATTAGGTACTATCTTAAATTGTGCTAAGAAAATATTTTTTGGCTAAATTATTTATTCCTTTCATCAAAAGAAGTGTTTCTCCACAATTTTAGGCAATTTTTGGAAAATTGAATTTTTGACGGAAATTCGACAGGCGTGGACCTTACAAAAATAGTGAAAATTAGGTACTATCTTAAATTGTGCTAAGAAAATATTTTTTCTCTAAATTATTTATTCCTTTCATCAAAAGAAGTGTTTCTCTACAATTTTAGGCAATTTTTAGAAAATTGAATTTTTGATGGAAATTCGACAGGCACGACCCTTACAAAAATATTGAAAATTAGGTACTATCTTAGATTGTGCTAAGAAAACATTTTTTGGCTTAATCATTTATTCCTTTCATTAAAAGAAGTGTTTCTCCACAATTTTAGGCGATTTTTGGAAAATTGAATTTTTGACGGAAATTCGACAGGCGCAAACCTTACAAAAATAGTGAAAATTAGGTACTATCTTAATTTGTGCTAAGAAAATATTTTTTGGCTAAATTATTTATTCCTTTCATCAAAGAAGTGTTACTCCACAATTTTAGGCAATTTTTGGAAATTGAATTTTTTTAGGGAAATTCGCCAGGTGCGTACCTTACAAAAATAGTGAAAATTAGGTACTATCTTAAATTATGCTAAGAAAATATTTTTTGCTAAATTATTTATTCCTTTCTTCAAAAGAAGTGTTTCTCCACAATTTTGGGCAATTTTCAGAAAATTGAATTTTTGACGTAAATTCGACAGACGCGGACCTTACAAAAATATTGAAATTTTGTACTATCTGAAATTGTGCTAAGAAAATATTATTTGGCTAAATTATTTATTCCTTTCATCAAAAGAAGTGTTTCTCCACAATTTTGGGCAATTTTCAGAAAATTGAATTTTTGACGTAAATTCGACAGGCGCGGACCTTACAAAAATATTGAAATTTTTGTACTATCTGAAATTGTGCTAAGAAAATATTATTTGGCTAAATTATTTATTCCTTTCATCAAAAGAAGTGTTTCTCCACAATTTTAGGCAATTTTTGGAAAATTGGATTTTTAACGGAAATTCGACAGGTGTGGACCTTACAAAAATAGTGAAAATTTGGTACTATCTTAAATTGTGCAAAGAAAATATTTTTTCTCTAAATTATTTATTCCTTTCATCAAAAGAAGTGTTTCTCCACAATTTTAGGCAAGTTTTGGAAAATTGAATTTTTGACGGAAATTCGACAGGCACGGACCTAACAAAAATAGTGAAAATTAGGTACTATCTTAAATTGTGCTAAGAAAATATTTTTTGGCTAAATTATTTATTCCTTTCATCAAAAGAAGTGTTTCTCCACAATTTTAGGCAAGTTTTGGAAAATTGAATTTTTGACGGAAATTCGACAGGCACGGACCTAACAAAATAGTGAAAATTAGGTACTATCTTAAATTGTGCTAAGAAAATATTTTTTGGCTAAATTATTTATTCCTTTCATCAAAAGAAGTGTTTCTCCACAATTTTAGGCAAGTTTTGGAAAATTGAATTTTTGACGGAAATTCGACAGGCACGGACCTAACAAAAATAGTGAAAATTAGGTACTATCTTAAATTGTGCTAAGAAAATATTTTTTGGCTAAATTATTTATTCCTTTCATCAAAAGAAGTGTTTCTCCACAATTTTAGGCAAGTTTTGGAAAATTGAATTTTTGACGGAAATTCGACAGGCATGGACCTAACAAAATAGTGAAAATTAGGTACTATCTTAAATTGTGCTAAGAAAATATTTTTTGGCTAAATTATTTATTCCTTTCATCAAAAGAAGTGTTTCTCCACAATTTTAGGCAATTTTTGAAAATTGAATTTTTGACGGAAATTGGATTGGGGCGGACCTTACAAAAATAGTGAAAATTAGGGACTATCTTAAATTGTGCTAAGAAAATATTATTTCTCTAAATTATTTATTCCTTTCATCAAAAGAAGTGTTTCTCCACAATTTTAGGCAAATTTCGGAAAATTAAATTTTTGATGGAAATTCGACAGGCGCGACCCTTACAAAAATAGTGGAAATTAGGTACTATCTTAAATTGTTCTAAGAAAATATTTTTTGCTAAATTATTTATTCCTTTCATCAAAAGAAGTGTTTCTCCAGTATTTTAGGCAATTTTCGGAAAATTGAATTTTTGACGGAAATTCGACAGGCGCGGACCTTACAAAAATAGTGAAAATTAGGTACTATCTTAAATTGTGCTAAAAAAATATTTTTTGGCTAAATTATTAATTCCTTTCATCAAAAGAAGTGTTTCTCCAAAATTTTAAGGCAATTTTTGGAAAATTGAATTTTTGACGGAAATTCGACAGGCGTGGACCTTACAAAAATAGTGAAAATTAGGTACTATCTTAAATTGTGCTAAGAAAATATTTTTTCTCTAAATTATTTATTCCTTTCATCAAAAGAAGTGTTTCTCTACAATTTTAGGCAATTTTTAGAAAATTGAATTTTTGATGGAAATTCGACAGGCACGACCCTTACAAAAATATTAAAAATTAGGTACTATCTTAGATTGTGCTAAGAAAACATTTTTTGGCTTAATCATTTATTCCTTTCATCAAAAGAAGTGTTTCTCCACAATTTTAGGCAATTTTTGGAAAATTGAATTTTTGACGGAAATTCGACAGGCGCAGACCTTACAAAAATAGTGAAAATAAGGTACTATCTTAATTTGTGCTAAGAAAATATTTTTTGGCTAAATTATTTATTCCTTTCATCAAAAGAAGTGTTACTCCACAATTTTAGGCAATTTTTGGAAATTGAATTTTTGACGGAAATTCGCCAGGCGCGTACCTTACAAAAATAGTGAAAATTAGGTACTATCTTAAATTATGCTAAGAAAATATTTTTTGCTAAATTATTTATTCCTATCTTCAAAAGAAGTGTTTCTCCACAATTTTGGGCAATTTTCAGAAAATTGAATTTTTGACGTAAATTCGACAGGCGCGGACCTTACAAAAATATCGAAATTTTTGTACTATCTGAAAATGTGCTAAGAAAATATTATTTGGCTAAATTATTTATTCCTTTCATCAAAAGAAGTGTTTCTCCACAATTTTGGGCAATTTTCAGAAAATTGAATTTTTGACGTAAATTCGACAGGCGCGGACCTTACAAAAATATTGAAATTTTTGTACTATCTGAAATTGTGCTAAGAAAATATTATTTGGCTAAATTATTTATTCCTTTCATCAAAAGAAGTGTTTCTCCACAATTTTAGGCAATTTTTGGAAAATTGGATTTTTAACGGAAATTCGACAGGCGTGGACCTTACAAAAATAGTGAAAATTTGTTCTATCTTAAATTGTGCAAAGAAAATATTTTTTCTCTAAATTATTTATTCCTTTCATCAAAAGAAGTGTTTCTCCACAATTTTAGGCAATTTTTGGAAAATTGAATTTTTGACGGAAATTCGACAGGCACGGACCTAACAAAAATAGTGAAAATTAGGTACTATCTTAAATTGTGCTAAGAAAATATTTTTTGGCTAAATTATTTATTCCTTTCATCAAAAGAAGTGTTTCTCCACAATTTTAGGCTTTTTTGGAAAATTGATTTTTTGACGAAAATTGGATTGTCGCGGACCTTACAAAAATAGTGAAAATTAGGTACTTTCATAAATTGTGCTAAGAAAAAAAATTTTTTGGCTAAATTATTTATTCCTTTCATCAAAAGAAGTGTTTCTCCACAATTTTAGGCAATTTTTGGAAAATTGAATTTTTGACGGAAATTCGACAAACGCGGACCTTACAAAAATAGTGAAAATTAGGTTCTATCTTAATTTGTGCTAAGAAAATATTTTTTGGCTAAATTATTTAATCCTTTCATCAAAAGAAGTGTTTTTCCACAATTTTAGGCAATTTCTGGAAAATTGAATTTTTGACGGAAATTTGACAGACGCGGACCTTACAAAAATATTGAAAATTAGGTACTATCTTAAATTGTGCTAAGAAAATATTTTTTGGCTAAATTATTTATTCTTTTCATCAAAAGAAGTGTTTCTCCACAATTTTAGGCAATTTTTTGAAAATTGAATTTTTGACGGAAATTCGACAGGCACGACCCTTACAAAAATATTGAAAATTAGGTACTATCTTAGATTGTGCTAAGAAAACATTTTTTGGCTAAATTATTTATTCCTTTCATATAAAGAAGTGTTTCTCCACAATTTTAGGCAATTTTTGGAAAATTGAATTTTTGACGGAAATTTGACAGGCCCGGACCTTACAAAAATAGTGAAAATTAGGTACTATCTTAATTTGGGCTAAGAAAATATTTTTTGGCTACATTATTTATTCCTTTCATCAAAAGAAGTGTTTCTCCACAATTTTAGGCAATTTTTGAAAAATTGGATTTTTAACGGAAATTCGACAGGCGTGGACCTTACAAAAATAGTGAAAATTTGGTACTATCTTAAATTGTGCAAAGAAAATATTTTTTCTCTAAATTATTTATTCCTTTCATCAAAAGAAGTGTTTCTCCACATTTTTAGCAAGTTTTGGAAAATTGAATTTTTGACGGAAATTCGACAGGCGCGGACCTTACAAAAATAGTGAAAATTAGATACTATCTTAAATTGTGCTAAGAAAATATTTTTTGGCTAAATTATTTATTCCTTTCATCAAAAGAACTGTTTCTCCACAATTTTAGGCTTTTTTGGAAAGTTGATTTTTTGACGAAAATTGGATTGGCGCGGACCTTACAAAAATAATGAAAATTAGGTACTTTCTTAAATTGTGCTAAGAAAAAAAAATTTTTGGCTAAATTATTTATTCCTTTCATCAAAAGAAGTGTTTCTCCACAATTTTAGGCAATTTTTGGAAAATTGAATTTTTGACGGAAATTCGACAGACGCGGACCTTACAAAAATAGTGAAAATTAGGTTCTATCTTAATTTGTGCTAAGAAAATATTTTTTGGCTAAATTATTTAATCCTTTCATCAAAAGAAGTGTTTTTCCACAATTTTAGGCAATTTCTTGAAAATTGAATTTTTGACGGAAATTTGACAGGCGCGGACCTTACAAAAATATTGAAAATTAGGTACTATCTTAAATTGTGCTAAGAAAATATTTTTTCGCTAAATTATTTATTCCTTTCATCAAAAGAAGTGTTTCTCCACAATTTTAGGCAATTTTTGGAAAATTGAATTTTTGACCGGTATTCGACATGGGCGAGCCTTACAAAAATGGTGAAAATTAGGTACTATCTTAAATTGTGCTAAGAAAATATTTTTTGGCTAAATTATTTATTCCTTTCATCATAAGAACTGTTTCTCCACAATTTTAGGCAATTTTGAGAAAATTGAATTTTTGACGGAAATTCGACAGGCGCGGACCTAACAAAAATAGTGAAATTTTTTTACTATCTTAAATTGTGCTAAGAAAATATTTTTTGGCTAAATTATTTATTCTTTTCATCAAAAGAAGTGTTTCTCCACAATTTTAGGCAATTTTTTGAAAATTGAATTTTTGACGGAAATTCGACAGGCACGACCCTTACAAAAATATTGAAAATTAGGTACTATCTTAGATTGTGCTAAGAAAACATTTTTTGGCTAAATTATTTATTCCTTTCATCAAAAGAAGTGTTTCTCCACAATTTTAGGCAATTTTTTTGAAAATTGAATTTTTGACGGAAATTGGACAGGCGCGTACCTTACAAAAATAGTGAAAATTAGGTACTATCTTAAATTGTGCTAAAAAAATATTTTTTGCTAAATAATTTATTCCTTTCATCAAAAGAAGTGTTTCTCCACAATTTTAGGCAATTTTTGGAACATTGAATTTTTGACGGAAATTCGACAGGGGCGTTAGGCAATTTTTGGAAAATTGATTTTTTGACGAAAATTGGATTGGCGCGGACCTTACAAAAATAGTGAAAATGAAGTACTATCTTAAATTGTGCTAAGAAAATATTATTTCTCTAAATTATTTATTCCTTTCATCAAAAGAAGTGTTTCTCCACTATTTTAGGCAATTTTCGGAAAATTGAATTTTTGATGGAAATTCGACAGGCGCGACCCTTACAAAAATAGTGAAAATTAGGTACTATCTTAAATTGTGCTAAAAAATATTTTTTAGCTAAATTATTTATTCCTTTCATCCAAAGAACTGTATCTCCACAATTTTAGGCAATTTTTGGAAAATTGAATTTTTGACGGAAATTCGACAGGCGCGGACCTTACAAAAATAGTGAAATTTTTTTACTATCTTAAATTGTGCTAAGAAAATATTTTTTGGCTAAATTATTTACTCCTTTCATCAAAAGAAGTGTTTCTCCAAAATTTTAGGCAATTTTTGGAAAATTGAATTTTTGACGGAAATTCGACAGGCGTGGACCTTACAAAAATAGTGAAAATTAGGTACTATCTTAAATTGTGCTAAGAAAATATTTTTTCTCTAAATTATTTATTCCTTTCATCAAAAGAAGTGTTTCTCTACAATTTTAGGCAATTTTTAGAAAATTGAATTTTTTGATGGAAATTCGACAGGCACGACCCTTACAAAAATATTGAAAATTAGGTACTATCTTAGATTGTGCTAAGAAAACATTTTTTGGCTTAATCATTTATTCCTTTCATCAAAAGAAGTGTTTCTCCACAATTTTAGGCAATTTTTGGAAAATTGAATTTTTGACGGAAATTCGACAGGCGCAGACCTTACAAAAATTGTGAAAATTAGGTACTATCTTAATTTGGGCTAAGAAAATATTTTTTGGCTAAATTATTTATTCCTTTCATCAAAAGAAGTGTTACTCCACAATTTTAGGCAATTTTTGGAAATTGAATTTTTGACGGAAATTCGCCAGGCGCGTACCTTACAAAAATAGTGAAAATTAGGTACTATCTTAAATTATGCTAAGAAAATATTTTTTGCTAAATTATTTATTCCTTTCTTCAAAAGAAGTGTTTCTCCACAATTTTGGGCAATTTTCAGAAAATTGAATTTTTGACGTAAATTTGACAGGCGCGGACCTTACAAAAATAATGAAATTTTTGTACTATCTGAAAATGTGCTCAGAAAATATTATTTGGCTAAATTATTTATTCCTTTCATCAAAAGAAGTGTTTCTCCACAATTTTGGGCAATTTTCAGAAAATTGAATTTTTGACGTAAATTCGACAGACGCGGACCTTACAAAAATAGTGAAATTTTTGTACTATCTGAAATTGTGCTAAGAAAATATTATTTGGCTAAATTATTTATTCCTTTCATCAAAAGAAGTGTTTCTCCACAATTTTAGGCAATTTTTGGAAAATTGGATTTTTAACGGAAATTCGACAGGCGTGGACCTTACAAAAATAGTAAAAATTTGTTCTATCTTAAATTGTGCAAAGAAAATATTTTTTCTCTAAATTATTTATTCCTTTCATAAAAAGAAGTGTTTCTCCACAATTTTAGGCAATTTTTGGAAAATTGAATTTTTGACGGAAATTCGACAGGCACGGACCTAACAAAAATAGTGAAAATTAGGTACTATCTTAAATTGTGCTAAGAAAATATTTTTTGGCTAAATTATTTATTCCTTTCATCAAAAGAAGTGTTTCTCCACAATTTTAGGCTTTTTTGGAAAATTGATTTTTTGACGAAAATTGGATTGTCGCGGACCTTACAAAAATAGTGAAAATTAGGTACTTTCATAAATTGTGCTAAGAAAAAAATTTTTTTGGCTAAATTATTTATTCCTTTCATCAAAAGAAGTGTTTCTCCACAATTTTAAGCAATTTTTGGAAAATTGAATTTTTGACGGAAATTCGACAGACGCGGACCTTACAAAAATAGTGAAAATTAGGTTCTATCTTAATTTGTGCTAAGAAAATATTTTTTGGCTAAATTGTTTAATCCTTTCATCAAAAGAAGTGTTTTTCCACAACTTTAGGCAATTTCTGGAAAATTGAATTTTTGACGGAAATTTGACAGGCGCGGACCTTACAAAAATATTGAAAATTAGGTACTATCTTAAATTGTGCTAAGAAAATATTTTTTCGCTAAATTATTTATTCCTTTCATCAAAAGAAGTGTTTCTCCACAATTTTAGGCAATTTTTGGAAAATTGAATTTTTGACCGGTATTCGACAGGGGCGAGCCTTACAAAAATGGTGAAAATTTAGTACTATCTTAAATTGTGCTAAGAAAATATTTTTTGGCTAAATTATTTATTCCTTTCATCATAAGAACTGTTTCTCCACAATTTTAGGCAATTTTTAAAAAATTGAATTTTTGACGGAAATTCGACAGGCGCGGACCTAACAAAAATAGTGAAATTTTTTTACTATCTTAAATTGTGCTAAGAAAATATTTTTTGGCTAAATTATTTATTCTTTTCATCAAAAGAAGTGTTTCTCCACAATTTTAGGCAATTTTTTGAAAATTGAATTTTTGATGGAAATTCGACAGGCACGACCCTTACAAAAATATTGAAAATTAGGTACTATCTTAGATTGTGCTAAGAAAACATTTTTTGGCTAAATTATTTATTCCTTTCATCAAAAGAAGTGTTTCTCCACAATTTTAGGCAATTTTTGGAAAATTGAATTTTTGACGGAAATTCGACAGGCGCAGACCTTACAAAAATAGTGAAAATTAGGTACTATCTTAATTTGTGCTAAGAAAATATTTTTTGGCTAAATTATTTATTCCTTTCATCAAAAGAAGTGTTACTCCACAATTTTAGGCAATTTTTGGAAATTGAATTTTTGACGGAAATTCGCCAGGCGCGTACCTTACAAAAATAGTGAAAATTAGGTACTATCTTAAATTATGCTAAGAAAATATTTTTTGCTAAATTATTTATTCCTTTCTTCAAAAGAAGTGTTTCTCCACAATTTTGGGCAATTTTCAGAAAATTGAATTTTTGACGTAAATTTGACAGGCGCGGACCTTACAAAAATATTGAAATTTTTGTACTATCTGAAAATGTGCTAAGAAAATATTATTTGGCTAAATTATTTATTCCTTTCATCAAAAGAAGTGTTTCTCCACAATTTTAGGCAATTTTTGGAAAATTGAATTTTTAACGTAAATTCGACAGGCGTGGACCTTACAAAAATAGTGAAAATTTGGTACTATCTTAAATTGTGCAAAGAAAATATTTTTTCTCTAAATTATTTATTCCTTTCATCAAAAGAAGTGTTTCTCCACATTTTTAGGCAAGTTTTGGAAAATTGAATTTTTGACGGAAATTCGACAGGCACGGACCTAACAAAAATAGTGAAAATAAGGTACTATCTTAAATTGTGCTAAGAAAATATTTTTTGGCTAAATTATTTATTCCTTTCATCAAAAGAAGTGTTTCTCCACAATTTTAGGCAATTTTTGGAAATTGAATTTTTGACGGAAATTTGACAGGCGCGGACCTTACAAAAATAGTGAAAATTAGATACTATCTTAAATTGTGCTAAGAAAATATTTTTTGGCTAAATTATTTATTCCTTTCATCAAAAGAACTGTTTCTCCACAATTTTAGTCTTTTTTGGAAAGTTGATTTTTTGACGAAAATTGGATTGGCGCGGACCTTACAAAAATAATGAAAATTAGGTACTTTCTTAAATTGTGCTAAGAAAAAAAATTTTTTGGCTAAATTATTTATTCCTTTCATCAAAAGAAGTGTTTCTCCACAATTTTAGGCAATTTTTGGAAAATTGAATTTTTGACGGAAATTCGACAGACGCGGACCTTACAAAAATAGTGTAAATTAGGTTCTATCTTAATTTGTGCTAAGAAAATATTTTTTGGCTAAATTATTTATTCCTTTCATCAAAAGAAGTGTTTTTCCACAATTTTAGGCAATTTCTGGATAATTGAATTTTTGACGGAACTTTGACAGGCGCGATCCCTTACAAAAATATTGAAAATTAGGTACTATCTTAAATTGTGGTAAGAAAATATTTTTTCGCTAAATTATTTATTCCTTTCATCAAAAGAAGTGTTTCTCCACAATTTTAGGCAATTTTTGGAAAATTAATTTTTGACCGATATTCGACAGGGGCGAGCCTTACAAAAATGGTGAAAATTAGGTACTATCTTAAATTGTGCTAAGAAAATATTTTTTGGCTAAATTATTTATTCCTCTCATCATAAGAACTGTTTCTCCACAATTTTAGGCAATTTTTAGAAAATAGAATTTTTGACGGAAATTCGACAGGCGTGGACCTAACAAAAATAGTGAAATTTTTTTACTATCTTAAATTGTGCTAAGAAAATATTTTTTGGCTAAATTATTTATTCCTTTCATCAAAAGAAGTGTTTCTCCACAAGTTTAGGCAATTTTTATGGAAATTGAATTTTTGACGGAAATTCGACAGGCACGACCCTTACAAAAATATTGAAAATTAGGTACTATCTTAGATTGTGCTAAGAAAACATTTTTTGGCTAAATTATTTATTCCTTTCATCAAAAGAAGTGTTTCTCCACAATTTTAGGCAATTTTTTTGAAAATTGAATTTTTGACGGAAATTGGACCGGCGCGTACCTTACAAAAATAGTGAAAATTAGGTACTATCTTAAATTGTGCTAAAAAAATATTTTTTGCTAAATAATTAATTCCTTTCATCAAAAGAAGTGTTTCTCCACAATTTTAGGCAATTTTTGGAAAATTGAATTTTTGACGGAAATTCGACAGGGGCGTTAGGCAATTTTTGGAAAATTGATTTTTTGACAAAAATTGGATTGGCGCGGACCTTACAAAAATAGTGAAAATGAAGTACTATCTTAAATTGTGCTAAGAAAATATTATTTCTCTAAATTATTTATTCCTTTCATCAAAAGAAGTGTTTCTCCACTATTTTAGGCAATTTTCGGAAAATTGAATTTTTGTTGGAAATTCGACAGGCGCGGACCATACAAAAATAGTGAAAATTAGGTACTATCTTAAATTGTGCTAAAAAATATTTTTTAGCTAAATTATTTATTCCTTTCATCGAAAGAGCTGTATCTCCACAATTTTAGGCAATTTTAGGAAATTGAATTTTTGACGGAAATTCGACAGGCGCGGACCTTACAAAAATAGTGAAAATTAGATACTATCTTAAATTGTGCTAAGAAAATATTTTTTGGCTAAATTATTTATTCCTTTCATCAAAAGAACTGTTTCTCCACAATTTTAGGCTTTTTTGGAAAGTTGATTTTTTGACGAAAATTGGATTGGCGCGGACCTTACAAAAATAATGAAAATTAGGTACTTTCTTAAATTGTGCTAAGAAAAAAAATTTTTTGGCTAAATTATTTATTCCTTTCATCAAAAGAAGTGTTTCTCCACAATTTTAGGCAATTTTTGGAAAATTGAATTTTTGACGGAAATTCGACAGACGCGGACCTTACAAAAATAGTGTAAATTAGGTTCTATCTTAATTTGTGCTAAGAAAATATTTTTTGGCTAAATTATTTATTCCTTTTATCAAAAGAAGTGTTTTTCCACAATTTTAGGCAATTTCTGGAAAATTGAATTTTTGACGGAAATTTGACAGGCGCGGACCTTACAAAAATATTGAAAATTAGGTACTATCTTAAATTGTGGTAAGAAAATATTTTTTCGCTAAATTATTTATTCCTTTCATCAAAAGAAGTGTTTCTCCACAATTTTAGGCAATTTTTGGAAAATTGAATTTTTGACCGGTATTCGACAGGGGCGAGCCTTACAAAAATGGTGAAAATTTAGTACTATCTTAAATTGTGCTAAGAAAATATTTTTTGGCTAAATTATTTATTCCTTTCATCATAAGAACTGTTTCTCCACAATTTTAGGCAATTTTTAGAAAATTGAATTTTTGACGGAAATTCGACAGGCGCGGACCTTACAAAAATAGTGAAATTTTTTTACTATCTTAAATTGTGCTAAGAAAATATTTTTTGGCTAAATTATTTATTCTTTTCATCAAAAGAAGTGTTTCTCCACAATTTTAGGCAATTTTTTGAAAATTGAATTTTTGACGGAAATTCGACAGGCACGACCCTTACAAAAATATTGAAAATTAGGTACTATCTTAGATTGTGCTAAGAAAACATTTTTTGGCTAAATTATTTATTCCTTTCATCTAAAGAAGTGTTTCTCCACAATTTTAGGCAATTTTTGGAAAATTGAATTTTTGACGGAAATTTGACAGGCGCGGACCTTACAAAAATAGTGAAAATTAGGTACTATCTTAATTTGGGCTAAGAAAATATTTTTTGGCTACATTATTTATTCCTTTCATCAAAAGAAGTGTTTCTCCACAATTTTAGGCAATTTTTGGAAAATTGAATTTTTAACGTAAATTCGACAGGCGTGGACCTTACAAAAATAGTGAAAATTTGCTACTATCTTAAATTGTGCAAAGAAAATATTTTTTCTCTAAATTATTTATTCCTTTCATCAAAAGAAGTGTTTCTCCACATTTTTAGGCAAGTTTTGGAAAATTGAATTTTTGACGGAAATTCGACAGGCACGGACCTAACAAAAATAGTGAAAATTAGGTACTATCTTAAATTGTGCTAAGAAAATATTTTTTGGCTAAATTATTTATTCCTTTCATCAAAAGAAGTGTTTCTCCACAATTTTAGGCAATTTTTGGAAATTGAATTTTTGACGGAAATTCGACAGGCGCGGACCTTACAAAAATAGTGAAAATTAGATACTATCTTAAATTGTGCTAAGAAAATATTTTTTGGCTAAATTATTTATTCCTTTCATCAAAAGAACTGTTTCTCCACAATTTTAGGCTTTTTTGGAAAGTTGATTTTTTGACGAAAATTGGATTGGCGCGGACCTTACAAAAATAATGAAAATTAGGTACTTTCTTAAATTGTGCTAAGAAAAAAAATTTTTTGGCTAAATTATTTATTCCTTTCATCAAAAGAAGTGTTTCTCCACAATTTTAGGCAATTTTTGGAAAATTGAATTTTTGACGGAAATTCGACAGGGGCGTTAGGCAATTTTTGGAAAATTGATTTTTTGACGAAAATTGGATTGGCGCGGACCTTACAAAAATAGTGAAAATGAAGTACTATCTTAAATTGTGCTAAGAAAATATTATTTCTCTAAATTATTTATTCCTTTCATCAAAAGAAGTGTTTCTCCACTATTTTAGGCAATTTTCGGAAAATTGAATTTTTGATGGAAATTCGACAGGCGTGGACCATACAAAAATAGTGAAAATTAGGTACTATCTTAAATTGTGCTAAAAAATATTTTTTAGCTAAATTATTTATTCCTTTCATCAAAAGAACTGTATCTCCACAATTTTAGGCAATTTTAGGAAAATTGAATTTTTGACGGAAATTCGACAGGCGTGGACCTTACAAAAATAGTGAAAATTAGGTACTATCTTAAATTGTGCTAAGAAAATATTATTTCTCTAAATTATTTATTCCTTTCATCAAAAGAAGTGTTTCTCCACTATTTTAGGCAATTTTCGGAAAATTGAATTTTTAATGGAAATTCGACAGGCGCGGACCTTACAAAAATAGTGAAAATTAGGTACTATCTTAAATTGTGCTAAGAAAAAAAAATTTTTGGCTAAATTATTTATTCCTTTCATCAAAAGAAGTGTTTCTCCACAATTTTAGGCAATTTTTGGAAAATTGAATTTTTGACGGAAATTCGACAGACGCGGACCTTACAAAAATAGTGAAAATTAGGTTCTATCTTAATTTGTGCTAAGAAAATATTTTTTGGCTAAATTATTTAATCCTTTCATCAAAAGAAGTGTTTTTCCACAATTTTAGGCATTTTCTGGAAAATTGAATTTTTGACGGAAATTTGACAGGCGCGGACCTTACAAAAATATTGAAAATTAGGTACTATCTTAAATTGTGCTAAGAAAATATTTTTTGGCTAAATTATTTATTCCTTTCATCATAAGAACTGTTTCTCCACAATTTTAGGCAATTTTGAGAAAATTGAATTTTTGACGGAAATTCGACAGGCGCGGACCTAACAAAAATAGTGAAATTTTTTTACTATCTTAAATTGTGTTAAGAAAATATTTTTTGGCTAAATTATTTATTCCTTTCATCAAAAGAAGTGTTTCTCCACAATTTTAGGCAATTTTTGGAAAATTGAATTTTTGACGGAAATTCGACAGGCGCGTACCTTACAAAAATAGTGAAAATTAGGTACTTTCTTAATTTGTGCTAAAAAATATTTTTTTGCTAAATAATTTATTCCTTTCATCAAAAGAAGTGTTTCTCCACAATTTTAGGCAATTTTTGGAAAATTGAATTTTTGACGGAAATTGGATTGGCGCGGACCTTACAAAAATAGTGAAAATTAGGGACTATCTTAAATTGTGCTAAGAAAATATTATTTCTCTAAATTATTTATTCCTTTCATCAAAAGAAGTGTTTCTCCACAATTTTAGGGAAATTTCGGAAAATTAAATTTTTGATGGAAATTCGACAGGCGCGACCCTTACAAAAATAGTGGAAATTAGGTACTATCTTAAATTGTTCTAAGAAAATATTTTTTGCTAAATTATTTATTCCTTTCATCAAAAGAAGTGTTTCTCCAGTATTTTAGGCAATTTTTGGAAAATTGAATTTTAGACGGAAATTCGACAGGCCCGAACCTAACAAAAATAGTGAAATTTAGGTACTATCTTAAATTGTGCTAAGAAAATATTATTTCTCTAAATTATTTATTCCTTTCATCAAAAGAAAGGTTTCTCCACAATTTTAGGCAATTTTTGGATAATTGAATTTTTGACGGAAATTTGACAGGCGCGGACCTTACAAAAATAGTGAAAACTAGGTACTATCTTAATTTGGGCTAAGAAAATATTTTTTGGCTAAATTATTTATTCCTTTCATCAAAAGAAGTGTTTCTCCACAATTTTAGGTAATTTTTGGAAAATTGAATTTTTGACGGAAATTCGACAGGCGTGGACCTTACAAAAATAGTGAAAATTAGGTACTATCTTAAATTGTGCTAAAAAATATTTTTTGGCTTAATTATTTATTCCTTTCATCAAAAGAAGTGTTTCTCTACAATTTTAGGCAATTTTTAGAAAATTGAATTTTTGATGGAAATTCGACAGGCACGACCCTTACAAAAATATTGAAAATTAGGTACTATCTTAGATTGTGCTAAGAAAACATTTTTTGGCTTAATCATTTATTCCTTTCATCAAAAGAAGTGTTTCTCCACAATTTTAGGCAATTTTTGGAAAATTGAATTTTTGACGGAAATTCGACAGGCGCAGACCTTACAAAAATAGTGAAAATTAGGTACTATCTTAATTTGTGCTAAGAAAATATTTTTTGGCTAAATTATTTATTCCTTTCATCAAAAGAAGTGTTACTCCACAATTTTAGGCAATTTTTGGAAATTGAATTTTTGACGGAAATTCGCCAGGCGCGTACCTTACAAAAATAGTGAAAATTAGGTACTATCTTAAATTATGCTAAGAAAATATTTTTTGCTAAATTATTTATTCCTTTCTTCAAAAGATGTGTTTCTCCACAATTTTGGGCAATTTTCAGAAAAATGAATTTTTGACGTAAATTTGACAGGCGCGGACCTTACAAAAATATTGAAATTTTTGTACTATCTGAAAATGTGCTAAGAAAATATTATTTGGCTAAATTATTTATTCCTTTCATCAAAAGAAGTGTTTCTCCACAATTTTAGGCAATTTTTGGAAAATTGGATTTTTAACGGAAATTCGACAGGCGTGGACCTTACAAAAATAGTGAAAATTTGTTCTATCTTAAATTGTGCAAAGAAAATATTTTTTCTCTAAATTATTTATTCCTTTCATCAAAAGAAGTGTTTCTCCACAATTTTAGGCAATTTTTGGAAAATTGAATTTTTGACGGAAATTCGACAGGCACGGACCTAACAAAAGTAGTGAAAATTAGGTACTATCTTAAATTGTGCTAAGAAAATATTTTTTGGCTAAATTATTTATTCCTTTCATCAAAAGAAATGTTTCTCCACAATTTTAGGCTTTTTTGGAAAATTGATTTTTTGACGAAAATTGGATTGTCGCGGACCTTACAAAAATAGTGAAAATTAGGTACTTTCATAAATTGTGCTAAGAAAAAAAAAATTTTGGCTAAATTATTTATTCCTTTCATCAAAAGAAGTGTTTCTCCACAATTTTAGGCAATTTTTGGAAAATTGAATTTTTGACGGAAATTCGACAGACGCCGACCTTACAAAAATAGTGTAAATTAGGTTCTATCTTAATTTGTGCTAAGAAAATATTTTTTGGCTAAATTATTTATTCCTTTCATCAAAAGAAGTGTTTTTCCACAATTTTAGGCAATTTCTGGAAAATTGAATTTTTGACGGAAATTTGACAGGCGCGGACCT
Source organism: Loripinus fragilis (assembly GCA_964019695.1). Classification (NCBI taxonomy): domain Eukaryota; kingdom Metazoa; phylum Mollusca; class Bivalvia; order Lucinida; family Lucinidae; genus Loripinus; species Loripinus fragilis. Next base: position 67,466,907 of record OZ026525.1, on the reverse strand, counting down.
TACAAAAATATTGAAAATTAGGTACTATCTTAAATTGTGCTAAGAAAATATTTTTTCGCTAAATTATTTATTCCTTTCATCAAAAGAAGTGTTTCTCCACAATTTTAGGCAATTTTTGGAAAATTGAATTTTTGACCGATATTCGACAGGGGCGAGCCTTACAAAAATGGTGAAAATTAGGTACTATCTTAAATTGTGCTAAGAAAATATTTTTTGGCTAAATTATTTATTCCTCTCATCATAAGAACTGTTTCTCCACAATTTTAGGCAATTTTTAGAAAATTGAATTTTTGACGGAAATTCGACAGGCGCGGACCTAACAAAAATAGTGAATTTTTTTTACTATCTTAAATTGTGCTAAGAAAATATTTTTTGGCTAAATTATTTATTCCTTTCATCAAAAGAAGTGTTTCTCCACAATTTTAGGCAATGTTTTGAAAATTGAATTTTTGACGGATCTTCGACAGGCACGACCCTTACAAAAATATTGAAAATTAGGTACTATCTTAGATTGTGCTAAGAAAACATTTTTTTGGCTAAATTATTTATTCCTTTCATCAAAAGAAGTGTTTCTCCACAATTTTAGGCAATTTTTTTGAAAATTGAATTTTTGACGGAAATTGGACAGGCGCGTACCTTACAAAAATAGTGAAAATTAGGTACTATCTTAAATTGTGCTAAAAAAATATTTTTTGCTAAATAATTTATTCCTTTCATCAAAAGAAGTGTTTCTCCACAATTTTAGGCAATTTTTGGAAAATTGAATTTTTGACGGAAATTCGACAGGGGCGTTAGGCAATTTTTGGAAAATTGATTTTTTGACGAAAATTGGATTGGCGCGGACCTTACAAAAATAGTGAAAATGAAGTACTATCTTAAATTGTGCTAAGAAAATATTATTTCTCTAAATTATTTATTCCTTTCATCAAAAGAAGTGTTTCTCCACTATTTTAGGCAATTTTCGGAAAATTGAATTTTTGATGGAAATTCGACAGGCGCGGACCTTACAAAAATAGTGAAAATTAGGTACTATCTTAAATTGTGCTAAAAAATATTTTTTAGCTAAATTATTTATTCCTTTCATCGAAAGAACTGTATCTCCACAATTTTAGGCAATTTTTGGAAAATTGAATTTTTGACGGAAATTCGACAGGCGCGGACCTTACAAAAATAGTGAAATTTTTTTACTATCTTAAATTGTGCTAAGAAAATATTTTTTGGCTAAATTATTTACTCCTTTCATCAAAAGAAGTGTTTCTCCACAATTTTAGGCAATTTTTGGAAAATTGAATTTTTGACGGAAATTCGACAGGCGTGGACCTTACAAAAATAGTGAAAATTAGGTACTATCTTAAATTGTGCTAAGAAAATATTTTTTCTCTAAATTATTTATTCCTTTCATCAAATGAAGTGTTTCTCTACAATTTTAGGCAATTTTTAGAAAATTGAATTTTTGATGGAAATTCGACAGGCACGACCCTTACAAAAATATTGAAAATTAGGTACTTTCTTAAATTGTGCTAAGAAAACATTTTTTGGCTTAATCATTTATTCCTTTCATCAAAAGAAGTGTTTCTCCACAATTTTAGGCAATTTTTGGAAAATTGAATTTTTGACGGAAATTCGACAGGCGCAGACCTTACAAAAATAGTGAAAATTAGGTACTATCTTAATTTGTGCTAAGAAAATATTTTTTGGCTAAATTATTTATTCCTTTCATCAAAAGAAGTGTTACTCCACAATTTTAGGCAATTTTTGGAAATTGAATTTTTGACGGAAATTCGCCAGGCGCGTACCTTACAAAAATAGTGAAAATTAGGTACTATCTTAAATTATGCTAAGAAAATATTTTTTGCTAAATTATTTATTCCTTTCTTCAAAAGAAGTGTTTCTCCACAATTTTGGGCAATTTTCAGAAAATTGAATTTTTGACGTAAATTTGACAGGCGCGGACCTTACAAAAATATTGAAATTTTTGTACTATCTGAAAATGTGCTCAGAAAATATTATTTGGCTAAATTATTTATTCCTTTCATCAAAAGAAGTGTTTCTCCACAATTTTGGGCAATTTTCAGAAAATTGAATTTTTGACGTAAATTCGACAGGCGCGGACCTTACAAAAATATTGAAATTTTTGTACTATCTGAAATTGTGCTAAGAAAATATTATTTGGCTAAATTATTTATTCCTTTCATCAAAAGAAGTGTTTCTCCACAATTTTAGGCAATTTTTGGAAAATTGGATTTTTAACGGAAATTCGACAGGCGTGGACCTTACAAAAATAGTGAAAATTTGTTCTATCTTAAATTGTGCAAAGAAAATATTTTTTCTCTAAATTATTTATTCCTTTCATCAAAAGAAGTGTTTCTCCACAATTTTAGGCAATTTTTGGAAAATTGAATTTTTGACGGAAATTCGACAGGCACGGACCTAACAAAAATAGTGAAAATTAGGTACTATCTTAAATTGTGCTAAGAAAATATTTTTTGGCTAAATTATTTATTCCTTTCATCAAAAGAAGTGTTTCTCCACAATTTTAGGCTTTTTTGGAAAATTGATTTTTTGACGAAAATTGGATTGTCGCGGACCTTACAAAAATAGTGAAAATTAGGTACTTTCATAAATTGTGCTAAGAAAAAAAAATTTTTGGCTAAATTATTTATTCCTTTCATCAAAAGAAGTGTTTCTCCACAATTTTAGGCAATTTTTGGAAAATTGAATTTTTGACGGAAATTCGACAGACGCGGACCTTACAAAAATAGTGAAAATTAGGTTCTATCTTAATTTGTGCTAAGAAAATATTTTTTGGCTAAATTATTTAATCCTTTCATCAAAAGAAGTGTTTTTCCACAATTTTAGGCAATTTCTGGAAAATTGAATTTTTGACGGAAATTTGACAGGCGCGGACCTTACAAAAATATTGAAAATTAGGTACTATCTTAAATTGTGCTAAGAAAATATTTTTTCGCTAAATTATTTATTCCTTTCATCAAAAGAAGTGTTTCTCCACAATTTTAGGCAATTTTTGGAAAATTGAATTTTTGACGGATATTCGACAGGGGCGAGCCTTACAAAAATGGTGAAAATTAGGTACTATCTTAAATTGTGCTAAAAAAATATTTTTTGGTTAAATTATTTATTCCTTTCATCAAAAGAACTGTTTCTCCACAATATTAGGCTTTTTTGGAAAATTTATTTTTTGACGAAAATTGGATTGGCGCGGACCTTACAAAAATAGTGAAAATTAGGTACTTTCTTAAATTGTGCTAAGAAAAAATTTTTTTTGGCTAAATTATTTATTCCTTTCATCAAAAGAAGTGTTTCTCCACAATTTTAGGCAATTTTTGGAAAATTGAATTTTTGACGGAAATTCGACAGACGCGGACCTTACAAAAATAGTGAAAATTAGGTTCTATCTTAATTTGTGCTAAAAAAATTTTTTTTGGCTAAATTATTTATTCCTTTCATCAAAAGAACTGTTTCTCCACAATTTTAGGCAATTTTTGGAAAATTGAATTTTTGACGGATATTCGACAGGCGCGGACCTTACATAAATAGTGAAAATTAGGTACTATCTTAAATTATTCTAAGAAAATATTTTTTTGCTAAATTATTTATACCTTTCATCAAAAGAAGTATTTCTCCACAATTTTAGGCAATTTTTGGAAAATTGAATTTTTGACGAAATTCGACAGACGCGGACCTTACAAAAATAGTGAAAATTAGGTTCTATCTTAACTGTGATAAGAAAATATTTTTTGGCTAAATTATTTATTCCTTTCATCAAAAGAACTGTTTCTCCACAATTTTAGGCAATTTTTGGAAAATTGATTTTTTGATGAAAATTGGATTGGCGCGGACCTTACAAAATAGTGAAAATTAGGTACTATCTTAAATTGTGCTAAGAAAATATTTTTTCGCTAAATTATTTATTCCTTTCATCAAAAGAAGTGTTTCTCCACAATTTTAGGCAATTTTTGGAAAATTGAATTTTTGACGGAAATTCGACAGACGCGGACCTTACAAAAATAGTGAAAATTAGGTTCTATCTTAACTGTGCTAAAAAATATTTTTTGGCTAAATTATTTATTCCTTTCATCAAAAGAACTGTTTCTCCACAATTTAAGGCAATTTTTGGAAAAGTGAATTTTTGACGGAAATTCGACAGGCGCGGACCTTACATAAATAGTGAAAATTAGGTACTATCTTAAATTGTTCTAAGAAAATATTTTTTTGCTAAATTATTTATACCTTTCATCAAAAGAAGTGTTTCTCCACAATTTTAGGCAATTTTTGGAAAATTGAATTTTTGACTGAAATTCGACAGACGCGGACCTTACAAAAATAGTGAAAATTAGCTTCTATCTTAACTGTGCAAAAAAATATTTTTTGGCTAAATTATTTATTCCTTTCATCAAAAGAACTGTTTCTCCACAATTTTAGGCAATTTTTGGAAAATTGATTTTTTGACAGAAATTCGACAGGCGCGCCCCTTACAAAAATAGTGAAAATTAGGTACTATCTTAACTGTGCTAAAAATATTTTTTGGCTAAATTATTTATTCCGTTCATCAAAAGAAGTGTTTCTCCACAATTTTAGGCAATTTTTTTGAAAATTGAATTTTTGACGGAAATTCGACAGGCGCGTACCTAACAAAAATAGTGAAAATTAGGTACTATCTTAAATTGTGCTAAAAAAATATTATTTTGCTAAATAATTTATTCCTTTCATCAAAAGAAGTGTTTCTCCATAATTTTAGGCAATTTTTGGAAAATTGATTTTTTGACGAAAATTGGATTGGCGCGGACCTTACAAAAATAGTGAAAATTAGGTACTTTCTTAAATTGTGCTAAGAAAAAAAAATTTTTGGCTAAATTATTTATTCCTTTCATCAAAAGAAGTGTTTCTCCACAATTTTAGGCAATTTTTGGAAAATTGAATTTTTGACGGAAATTCGACAGGCGTGGACCTTACAAAATAGTGAAAATTAGGTACTGTCTTAAATTGTGCTAAGAAAATATTTTTTCGCTAAATTATTTATTCCTTTCATCAAAAGAAGTGTTTCTCCACAATTTTAGGCAATTTTTGGAAAATTGAATTTTTGACAGATATTCGACAGGGGCGGCCCTTACAAAAATGGCGAAAATTAGGTACTATCTTAAATTGTGCTTAAAAAAATATTTTTTGGCTAAATTATTTATTCCTTTCATCAAAAGAAGTGTTTCTCCACAATTTTAGGCTCTTTTGGAAAATTGATTTTTTGACGAAAATTGGATTGGCGCGGACCTTACAAAAATAATGAAAATTAGGTACTTTCTTAAATTGTGCTAAGAAAAAAAAAATTTTGGCTAAATTATTTATTCCTTTCATCAAAAGAAGTGTTTCTCCACAATTTTAGGCAATTTTTGGAAAATTGAATTTTTGACGGAAATTCGACAGACGCGGACCTTACAAAAATAGTGAAAATTAGGTTCTATCTTAATTTGTGCTAAGAAAATATTTTTTGGCTAAATTATTTATTCCTTTCATCAAAAGAAGTGTTTTTCCACAATTTTAGGCAATTTCTGGAAAATTGAATTTTTGACGGAAATTTGACAGGCGCGCGGACCTTACAAAAATATTGAAAATTAGGTACTATCTTAAATTGTGCTAAGAAAATATTTTTTCGCTAAATTATTTATTCCTTTCATCAAAAGAAGTGTTTCTCCACAATTTTAGGCAATTTTTGACGGATATTCGACAGGGGCGAGCCTTACAAAAATGGTGAAAGTTAGGTACTATCTTAAATTGTGCTAAAAAAATATTTTTTGGCTAAATTATTTATTCCTTTCATCAAAAGAACTGTTTCTCCACAATATTAGGCTTTTTTGAAAAAATTGATTTTTTGACGAAAATTGGATTGGCGCGGACCTTACAAAAATAGTAAAAATTAGGTACTTTCTTAAATTGTGCTAAGAAAAAAAATTTTTTGGCTAAATTATTTATTCCTTTCATCAAAAGAAGTGTTTCTCCACAATTTTAGGCAATTTTTGGAAAATTGAATTTTTGACGGAAATTCGACAGACGCGGACCTTACAAAAATAGTGAAAATTAGGTTCTATCTTAAATGTGCTAAAAAATATTTTTTGGCTAAATTATTTATTCCTTTCATCAAAAGAACTGTTTCTCCACAATTTTAGGCAATTTTTGGAAAATTGAATTTTTGACGGATATTCGACAGGCGCGGACCTTACATAAATAGTGAAAATTAGGTACTATCTTAAATTGTTCTAAGAAAATATTTTTTTGCTAAATTATTTATACCTTTCATCAAAAGAAGTATTTCTCCACAATTTTAGGCAATTTTTGGAAAATTGAATTTTTGACGGAAATTCGACAGACGCGGACCTTACAAAAATAGTGAAAATTAGGTTCTATCTTAACTGTGATAAGAAAATATTTTTTGGCTAAATTATTTATTCCTTTCATCAAAAGAACTGTTTCTCCACAATTTTAGGCAATTTTTGGAAAATTGATTTTTTGACCAAAATTGGATTGGCGCGGACCTTACAAAATAGTGAAAATTAGGTACTATCTTAAATTGTGCTAAGAAAATATTTTTTCGCTAAATTATTTATTCCTTTCATCAAAAGAAGTGTTTCTCCACAATTTTAGGCAATTTTTGGAAAATTGAATTTTTGACAGATATTCGAGAGGGGCGAGCCTTACAAAAATGGTGAAAATTAGGTACTATCATAAATTGTGCTAAAAAATATTTTTTGGCTAAATTATTTATTCCTTTCATCAAAAGAACTGTTTCTCCACAATTTTAGGCTTTTTTGGAAAATTGATTTTTTGACGAAAATTGGATTGGCGCGGACCTTACAAAAATAGTGAAAATAAGGTACTTTCTTAAATTGTGCTAAGAAAAAAAAAATTTTTGGCTAAATTATTTATTCCTTTCATCAAAAGAACTGTTTCTCCACAATTTTAGGCTTTTTTGGAAAATTGATTTTTTGACGAAAATTGGATTGGCGCGGACCTTACAAAAATAATGAAAATTAGGTACTTTCTTAAATTGTGCTAAGAAAAAAAAAATTTTGGCTAAATTATTTATTCCTTTCATCAAAAGAAGTGTTTCTCCACAATTTTAGGCAATTTTTGGAAAATTAAATTTTTGACGGAAATTCGACAGACGCGGACCTTACAAAAATAGTGAAAATTAGGTTCTATCTTAATTTGTGCTAAGAAAATATTTTTTGGCTAAATTATTTATTCCTTTCATCAAAAGAAGTGTTTTTCCACAATTTTAGGCAATGTTTGGAAAATTGAATTTTTGACGGATATTCGACAGGCGCGGACCTTACATAAATAGTGAAAATTAGGTACTATCTTAAATTGTTCTAAGAAAATATTTTTTTGCTAAATTATTTATACCTTTCATCAAAAGAAGTATTTCTCCACAATTTTAGGCAATTTTTGGAAAATTGAATTTTTGACGGAAATTCGACAGACGCGGACCTTACAAAAATAGTGAAAATTAGGTTCTATCTTAACTGTGATAAGAAAATATTTTTTGGCTAAATTATTTATTCCTTTCATCAAAAGAACTGTTTCTCCACAATTTTAGGCAATTTTTGGAAAATTGATTTTTTGACGAAAATTGGATTGGCGCGGACCTTACAACATAGTGAAAATTAGGTACTATCTTAAATTGTGCTAAGAAAATATTTTTTCGCTAAATTATTTATTCCTTTCATCAAAAGAAGTGTTTCTCCACAATTTTAGGCAATTTTTGGAAAATTGAATTTTTGACAGATATTCGAGAGGGGCGAGCCTTACAAAAATGGTGAAAATTAGGTACTATCATAAATTGTGCTAAAAAATATTTTTTGGCTAAATTATTTATTCCTTTCATCAAAAGAACTGTTTCTCCACAATTTTAGGCTTTTTTGGAAAATTGATTTTTTGACGAAAATTGGATTGGCGCCGACCTTACAAAAATAATGAAAATTAGGTACTTTCTTAAATTGTGCTAAGAAAAAAAAAAATTTGGCTAAATTATTTATTCCTTTCATCAAAAGAAGTGTTTCTCCACAATTTTAGGCATTTTTTGGAAAATTGAATTTTTGACGGAAATTCGACAGACGCGGACCTTACAAAAATAGTGAAAATTAGGTTCTATCTTAATTTGTGCTAAGAAAATATTTTTTGGCTAAATTATTTATTCCTTTCATCATAAGAACTGTTTCTCCACAATTTTAGGCAATTTTGAGAAAATTGAATTTTTGACGGAAATTCGACAGGCGCGGACCTAACAAAAATAGTGAAATTTTTTTACTATCTTAAATTGTGTTAAGAAAATATTTTTTGGCTAAATTATTTATTCCTTTCATCAAAAGAAGTGTTTCTCCACAATTTTAGGCAATTTTTGGAAAATTGAATTTTTGACGGAAATTCAACAGGCGCGTACCTTACAAAAATAGTGAAAATTAGGTACTTTCTTAATTTGTGCTAAAAAATATTTTTTTGCTAAATAATTTATTCCTTTCATCAAAAGAAGTGTTTCTCCACAATTTTAGGCAATTTTTGGAAAATTGAATTTTTGACGGAAATAGGATTGGCGCGGACCTTACAAAAATAGTGAAAATTAGGGACTATCTTAAATTGTGCTAAGAAAATATTATTTCTCTAAATTATTTATTCCTTTCATCAAAAGAAGTGTTTCTCCACAATTTTAGGGAAATTTCGGAAAATTAAATTTTTGATGGAAATTCGACAGGCGCGACCCTTACAAAAATAGTGGAAATTAGGTACTATCTTAAATTGTTCTAAGAAAATATTTTTTGCTAAATTATTTATTCCTTTCATCAAAAGAAGTGTTTCTCCAGTATTTTAGGCAATTTTTGGAAAATTGAATTTTAGACGGAAATTCGACAGGCCCGAACCTAACAAAAATAGTGAAATTTAGGTACTATCTTAAATTGTGCTAAGAAAATATTATTTCTCTAAATTATTTATTCCTTTCATCAAAAGAAAGGTTTCTCCACAATTTTAGGCAATTTTTGGATAATTGAATTTTTGACGGAAATTTGACAGGCACGGACCTTACAAAAATAGTGAAAACTAGGTACTATCTTAATTTGGGCTAAGAAAATATTTTTTGGCTAAATTATTTATTCCTTTCATCAAAAGAAGTGTTTCTCCACAATTTTAGGTAATTTTTGGAAAATTGAATTTTTGACGGAAATTCGACAGGCGTGGACCTTACAAAAATAGTGAAAATTAGGTACTATCTTAAATTGTGCTAAAAAATATTTTTTGGCTTAATTATTTATTCCTTTCATCAAAAGAAGTGTTTCTCTACAATTTTAGGCAATTTTTAGAAAATTGAATTTTTGATGGAAATTCGACAGGCACGACCCTTACAAAAATATTGAAAATTAGGTACTATCTTATATTGTGCTAAGAAAACATTTTTTGGCTTAATCATTTATTCCTTTCATCAAAAGAAGTGTTTCTCCACAATTTTAGGCAATTTTTGGAAAATTGAATTTTTGACGGAAATTCGACAGGCGCAGACCTTACAAAAATAGTGAAAATTAGGTACTATCTTAATTTGTGCTAAGAAAATATTTTTTGGCTAAATTATTTATTCCTTTCATCAAAAGAAGTGTTACTCCACAATTTTAGGCAATTTTTGGAAATTGAATTTTTGACGGAAATTCGCCAGGCGCGTACCTTACAAAAATAGTGAAAATTAGGTACTATCTTAAATTATGCTAAGAAAATATTTTTTGCTAAATTATTTATTCCTTTCTTCAAAAGAAGTGTTTCTCCACAATTTTGGGCAATTTTCAGAAAATTGAATTTTTGACGTAAATTTGACAGGCGCGGACCTTACAAAAATATTGAAATTTTTGTACTATCTGAAAATGTGCTAAGAAAATATTATTTGGCTAAATTATCTATTCCTTTCATCAAAAGAAGTGTTTCTCCACAATTTTAGGCAATTTTTGGAAAATTGGATTTTTAACGGAAATTCGACAGGCGTGGACCTTACAAAAATAGTGAAAATTTGTTCTATCTTAAATTGTGCAAAGAAAATATTTTTTCTCTAAATTATTTATTCCTTTCATCAAAAGAAGTGTTTCTCCACAATTTTAGGCAATTTTTGGAAAATTGAATTTTTGACGGAAATTCGACAGGCACGGACCTAACAAAAGTAGTGAAAATTAGGTACTATCTTAAATTGTGCTAAGAAAATATTTTTTGGCTAAATTATTTATTCCTTTCATCAAAAGAAGTGTTTCTCCATAATTTTAGGCTTTTTTGGAAAATTGATTTTTTGACGAAAATTGGATTGTCGCGGACCTTACAAAAATAGTGAAAATTAGGTACTTTCATAAATTGTGCTAAGAAAAAAAAAATTTTGGCTAAATTATTTATTCCTTTCATCAAAAGAAGTGTTTCTCCACAATTTTAGGCAATTTTTGGAAAATTGAATTTTTGACGGAAATTCGACAGACGCCGACCTTACAAAAATAGTGTAAATTAGGTTCTATCTTAATTTGTGCTAAGAAAATATTTTTTGGCTAAATTATTTATTCCTTTCATCAAAAGAAGTGTTTTTCCACAATTTTAGGCAATTTCTGGAAAATTGAATTTTTGACGGAAATTTGACAGGCGCGGACCTTACAAAAATATTGAAAATTAGGTACTATCTTAAATTGTGCTAAGAAAATATTTTTTCGCTAAATTATTTATTCCTTTCATCAAAAGAAGTGTTTCTCCACAATTTTAGGCAATTTTTGGAAAATTGAATTTTTGACCGATATTCGACAGGGGCGAGCCTTACAAAAATGGTGAAAATTAGGTACTATCTTAAATTGTGCTAAGAAAATATTTTTTGGCTAAATTATTTATTCCTCTCATCATAAGAACTGTTTCTCCACAATTTTAGGCAATTTTTAGAAAATTGAATTTTTGACGGAAATTCGACAGGCGCGGACCTAACAAAAATAGTGAATTTTTTTTACTATCTTAAATTGTGCTAAGAAAATATTTTTTGACTAAATTATTTATTCCTTTCATCAAAAGAAGTGTTTCTCCACAATTTTAGGCAATGTTTTGAAAATTGAATTTTTGACGGATCTTCGACAGGCACGACCCTTACAAAAATATTGAAAATTAGGTACTATCTTAGATTGTGCTAAGAAAACATTTTTTTGGCTAAATTATTTATTCCTTTCATCAAAAGAAGTGTTTCTCCACAATTTTAGGCAATTTTTTTGAAAATTGAATTTTTGACGGAAATTGGACAGGCGCGTACCTTACAAAAATAGTGAAAATTAGGTACTATCTTAAATTGTGCTAAAAAAATATTTTTTGCTAAATAATTTATTCCTTTCATCAAAAGAAGTGTTTCTCCACAATTTTAGGCAATTTTTGGAAAATTGAATTTTTGACGGAAATTCGACAGGGGCGTTAGGCAATTTTTGGAAAATTGATTTTTTGACGAAAATTGGATTGGCGCGGACCTTACAAAAATAGTGAAAATGAAGTACTATCTTAAATTGTGCTAAGAAAATATTATTTCTCTAAATTATTTATTCCTTTCATCAAAAGAAGTGTTTCTCCACTATTTTAGGCAATTTTCGGAAAATTGAATTTTTGATGGAAATTCGACAGGCGCGGACCTTACAAAAATAGTGAAAATTAGGTACTATCTTAAATTGTGCTAAAAAATATTTTTTAGCTAAATTATTTATTCCTTTCATCGAAAGAACTGTATCTCCACAATTTTAGGCAATTTTTGGAAAATTGAATTTTTGACGGAAATTCGACAGGCGCGGACCTTACAAAAATAGTGAAATTTTTTTACTATCTTAAATTGTGCTAAGAAAATATTTTTTGGCTAAATTATTTACTCCTTTCATCAAAAGAAGTGTTTCTCCACAATTTTAGGCAATTTTTGGAAAATTGAATTTTTGACGGAAATTCGACAGGCGTGGACCTTACAAAAATAGTGAAAATTAGGTACTATCTTAAATTGTGCTAAGAAAATATTTTTTCTCTAAATTATTTATTCCTTTCATCAAATGAAGTGTTTCTCTACAATTTTAGGCAATTTTTAGAAAATTGAATTTTTGATGGAAATTCGACAGGCACGACCCTTACAAAAATATTGAAAATTAGGTACTTTCTTAAATTGTGCTAAGAAAACATTTTTTGGCTTAATCATTTATTCCTTTCATCAAAAGAAGTGTTTCTCCACAATTTTAGGCAATTTTTGGAAAATTGAATTTTTGACGGAAATTCGACAGGCGCAGACCTTACAAAAATAGTGAAAATTAGGTACTATCTTAATTTGTGCTAAGAAAATATTTTTTGGCTAAATTATTTATTCCTTTCATCAAAAGAAGTGTTACTCCACAATTTTAGGCAATTTTTGGAAATTGAATTTTTGACGGAAATTCGCCAGGCGCGTACCTTACAAAAATAGTGAAAATTAGGTACTATCTTAAATTATGCTAAGAAAATATTTTTTGCTAAATTATTTATTCCTTTCTTCAAAAGAAGTGTTTCTCCACAATTTTGGGCAATTTTCAGAAAATTGAATTTTTGACGTAAATTTGACAGGCGCGGACCTTACAAAAATATTGAAATTTTTGTACTATCTGAAAATGTGCTCAGAAAATATTATTTGGCTAAATTATTTATTCCTTTCATCAAAAGAAGTGTTTCTCCACAATTTTGGGCAATTTTCAGAAAATTGAATTTTTGACGTAAATTCGACAGGCGCGGACCTTACAAAAATATTGAAATTTTTGTACTATCTGAAATTGTGCTAAGAAAATATTATTTGGCTAAATTATTTATTCCTTTCATCAAAAGAAGTGTTTCTCCACAATTTTAGGCAATTTTTGGAAAATTGGATTTTTAACGGAAATTCGACAGGCGTGGACCTTACAAAAATAGTGAAAATTTGTTCTATCTTAAATTGTGCAAAGAAAATATTTTTTCTCTAAATTATTTATTCCTTTCATCAAAAGAAGTGTTTCTCCACAATTTTAGGCAATTTTTGGAAAATTGAATTTTTGACGGAAATTCGACAGGCACGGACCTAACAAAAATAGTGAAAATTAGGTACTATCTTAAATTGTGCTAAGAAAATATTTTTTGGCTAAATTATTTATTCCTTTCATCAAAAGAAGTGTTTCTCCACAATTTTAGGCAATTTTTGGAAAATTGAATTTTTGACGGAAATTCGACAGACGCCGACCTTACAAAAATAGTGTAAATTAGGTTCTATCTTAATTTGTGCTAAGAAAATATTTTTTGGCTAAATTATTTATTCCTTTCATCAAAAGAAGTGTTTTTCCACAATTTTAGGCAATTTCTGGAAAATTGAATTTTTGACGGAAATTTGACAGGCGCGGACCTTACAAAAATATTGAAAATTAGGTACTATCTTAAATTGTGCTAAGAAAATATTTTTTCGCTAAATTATTTATTCCTTTCATCAAAAGAAGTGTTTCTCCACAATTTTAGGCAATTTTTGGAAAATTGAATTTTTGACCGATATTCGACAGGGGCGAGCCTTACAAAAATGGTGAAAATTAGGTACTATCTTAAATTGTGCTAAGAAAATATTTTTTGGCTAAATTATTTATTCCTCTCATCATAAGAACTGTTTCTCCACAATTTTAGGCAATTTTTAGAAAATTGAATTTTTGACGGAAATTCGACAGGCGCGGACCTAACAAAAATAGTGAATTTTTTTTACTATCTTAAATTGTGCTAAGAAAATATTTTTTGACTAAATTATTTATTCCTTTCATCAAAAGATGTGTTTCTCCACAATTTTAGGCAATGTTTTGAAAATTGAATTTTTGACGGATCTTCGACAGGCACGACCCTTACAAAAATATTGAAAATTAGGTACTATCTTAGATTGTGCTAAGAAAACATTTTTTTGGCTAAATTATTTATTCCTTTCATCAAAAGAAGTGTTTCTCCACAATTTTAGGCAATTTTTTTGAAAATTGAATTTTTGACGGAAATTGGACAGGCGCGTACCTTACAAAAATAGTGAAAATTAGGTACTATCTTAAATTGTGCTAAAAAAATATTTTTTGCTAAATAATTTATTCCTTTCATCAAAAGAAGTGTTTCTCCACAATTTTAGGCAATTTTTGGAAAATTGAATTTTTGACGGAAATTCGACAGGGGCGTTAGGCAATTTTTGGAAAATTGATTTTTTGACGAAAATTGGATTGGCGCGGACCTTACAAAAATAGTGAAAATGAAGTACTATCTTAAATTGTGCTAAGAAAATATTATTTCTCTAAATTATTTATTCCTTTCATCAAAAGAAGTGTTTCTCCACTATTTTAGGCAATTTTCGGAAAATTGAATTTTTGATGGAAATTCGACAGGCGCGGACCTTACAAAAATAGTGAAAATTAGGTACTATCTTAAATTGTGCTAAAAAATATTTTTTAGCTAAATTATTTATTCCTTTCATCGAAAGAACTGTATCTCCACAATTTTAGGCAATTTTTGGAAAATTGAATTTTTGACGGAAATTCGACAGGCGCGGACCTTACAAAAATAGTGAAATTTTTTTACTATCTTAAATTGTGCTAAGAAAATATTTTTTGGCTAAATTATTTACTCCTTTCATCAAAAGAAGTGTTTCTCCACAATTTTAGGCAATTTTTGGAAAATTGAATTTTTGACGGAAATTCGACAGGCGTGGACCTTACAAAAATAGTGAAAATTAGGTACTATCTTAAATTGTGCTAAGAAAATATTTTTTCTCTAAATTATTTATTCCTTTCATCAAATGAAGTGTTTCTCTACAATTTTAGGCAATTTTTAGAAAATTGAATTTTTGATGGAAATTCGACAGGCACGACCCTTACAAAAATATTGAAAATTAGGTACTTTCTTAAATTGTGCTAAGAAAACATTTTTTGGCTTAATCATTTATTCCTTTCATCAAAAGAAGTGTTTCTCCACAATTTTAGGCAATTTTTGGAAAATTGAATTTTTGACGGAAATTCGACAGGCGCAGACCTTACAAAAATAGTGAAAATTAGGTACTATCTTAATTTGTGCTAAGAAAATATTTTTTGGCTAAATTATTTATTCCTTTCATCAAAAGAAGTGTTACTCCACAATTTTAGGCAATTTTTGGAAATTGAATTTTTGACGGAAATTCGCCAGGCGCGTACCTTACAAAAATAGTGAAAATTAGGTACTATCTTAAATTATGCTAAGAAAATATTTTTTGCTAAATTATTTATTCCTTTCTTCAAAAGAAGTGTTTCTCCACAATTTTGGGCAATTTTCAGAAAATTGAATTTTTGACGTAAATTTGACAGGCGCGGACCTTACAAAAATATTGAAATTTTTGTACTATCTGAAAATGTGCTCAGAAAATATTATTTGGCTAAATTATTTATTCCTTTCATCAAAAGAAGTGTTTCTCCACAATTTTGGGCAATTTTCAGAAAATTGAATTTTTGACGTAAATTCGACAGGCGCGGACCTTACAAAAATATTGAAATTTTTGTACTATCTGAAATTGTGCTAAGAAAATATTATTTGGCTAAATTATTTATTCCTTTCATCAAAAGAAGTGTTTCTCCACAATTTTAGGCAATTTTTGGAAAATTGGATTTTTAACGGAAATTCGACAGGCGTGGACCTTACAAAAATAGTGAAAATTTGTTCTATCTTAAATTGTGCAAAGAAAATATTTTTTCTCTAAATTATTTATTCCTTTCATCAAAAGAAGTGTTTCTCCACAATTTTAGGCAATTTTTGGAAAATTGAATTTTTGACGGAAATTCGACAGGCACGGACCTAACAAAAATAGTGAAAATTAGGTACTATCTTAAATTGTGCTAAGAAAATATTTTTTGGCTAAATTATTTATTCCTTTCATCAAAAGAAGTGTTTCTCCACAATTTTAGGCTTTTTTGGAAAATTGATTTTTTGACGAAAATTGGATTGTCGCGGACCTTACAAAAATAGTGAAAATTAGGTACTTTCATAAATTGTGCTAAGAAAAAAAATTTTTTGGCTAAATTATTTATTCCTTTCATCAAAAGAAGTGTTTCTCCACAATTTTAGGCAATTTTTGGAAAATTGAATTTTTGACGGAAATTCGACAGACGCGGACCTTACAAAAATAGTGAAAATTAGGTTCTATCTTAATTTGTGCTAAGAAAATATTTTTTGGCTAAATTATTTAATCCTTTCATCAAAAGAAGTGTTTTTCCACAATTTTAGGCAATTTCTGGAAAATTGAATTTTTGACGGAAATTTGACAGGCGCGGACCTTACAAAAATATTGAAAATTAGGTACTATCTTAAATTGTGCTAAGAAAATATTTTTTCGCTAAATTATTTATTCCTTTCATCAAAAGAAGTGTTTCTCCACAATTTTAGGCAATTTTTGGAAAATTGAATTTTTGACGGATATTCGACAGGGGCGAGCCTTACAAAAATGGTGAAAATTAGGTACTATCTTAAATTGTGCTAAAAAAATATTTTTTGGTTAAATTATTTATTCCTTTCATCAAAAGAACTGTTTCTCCACAATATTAGGCTTTTTTGGAAAATTTATTTTTTGACGAAAATTGGATTGGCGCGGACCTTACAAAAATAGTGAAAATTAGGTACTTTCTTAAATTGTGCTAAGAAAAAATTTTTTTTGGCTAAATTATTTATTCCTTTCATCAAAAGAAGTGTTTCTCCACAATTTTAGGCAATTTTTGGAAAATTGAATTTTTGACGGAAATTCGACAGACGCGGACCTTACAAAAATAGTGAAAATTAGGTTCTATCTTAATTTGTGCTAAAAAAATTTTTTTTGGCTAAATTATTTATTCCTTTCATCAAAAGAACTGTTTCTCCACAATTTTAGGCAATTTTTGGAAAATTGAATTTTTGACGGATATTCGACAGGCGCGGACCTTACATAAATAGTGAAAATTAGGTACTATCTTAAATTATTCTAAGAAAATATTTTTTTGCTAAATTATTTATACCTTTCATCAAAAGAAGTATTTCTCCACAATTTTAGGCAATTTTTGGAAAATTGAATTTTTGACGAAATTCGACAGACGCGGACCTTACAAAAATAGTGAAAATTAGGTTCTATCTTAACTGTGATAAGAAAATATTTTTTGGCTAAATTATTTATTCCTTTCATCAAAAGAACTGTTTCTCCACAATTTTAGGCAATTTTTGGAAAATTGATTTTTTGATGAAAATTGGATTGGCGCGGACCTTACAAAATAGTGAAAATTAGGTACTCTCTTAAATTGTGCTAAGAAAATATTTTTTCGCTAAATTATTTATTCCTTTCATCAAAAGAAGTGTTTCTCCACAATTTTAGGCAATTTTTGGAAAATTGAATTTTTGACGGAAATTCGACAGACGCGGACCTTACAAAAATAGTGAAAATTAGGTTCTATCTTAACTGTGCTAAAAAATATTTTTTGGCTAAATTATTTATTCCTTTCATCAAAAGAACTGTTTCTCCACAATTTAAGGCAATTTTTGGAAAAGTGAATTTTTGACGGAAATTCGACAGGCGCGGACCTTACATAAATAGTGAAAATTAGGTACTATCTTAAATTGTTCTAAGAAAATATTTTTTTGCTAAATTATTTATACCTTTCATCAAAAGAAGTGTTTCTCCACAATTTTAGGCAATTTTTGGAAAATTGAATTTTTGACTGAAATTCGACAGACGCGGACCTTACAAAAATAGTGAAAATTAGCTTCTATCTTAACTGTGCAAAAAAATATTTTTTGGCTAAATTATTTATTCCTTTCATCAAAAGAACTGTTTCTCCACAATTTTAGGCAATTTTTGGAAAATTGATTTTTTGACAGAAATTCGACAGGCGCGCCCCTTACAAAAATAGTGAAAATTAGGTACTATCTTAACTGTGCTAAAAATATTTTTTGGCTAAATTATTTATTCCGTTCATCAAAAGAAGTGTTTCTCCACAATTTTAGGCAATTTTTTTGAAAATTGAATTTTTGACGGAAATTCGACAGGCGCGTACCTTACAAAAATAGTGAAAATTAGGTACTATCTTAACTGTGCTAAAAATATTTTTTGGCTAAATTATTTATTCCTTTCATCAAAAGAAGTGTTTCTCCACAATTTTAGGCAATTTTTTTGAAAATTGAATTTTTGACGGAAATTCGACAGGCGCGTACCTAACAAAAATAGTGAAAATTAGGTACTATCTTAAATTGTGCTAAAAAAATATTATTTTGCTAAATAATTTATTCCTTTCATCAAAAGAAGTGTTTCTCCATAATTTTAGGCAATTTTTGGAAAATTGATTTTTTGACGAAAATTGGATTGGCGCGGACCTTACAAAAATAGTGAAAATTAGGTACTTTCTTAAATTGTGCTAAGAAAAAAAAATTTTTGGCTAAATTATTTATTCCTTTCATCAAAAGAAGTGTTTCTCCACAATTTTAGGCAATTTTTGGAAAATTGAATTTTTGACGGAAATTCGACAGGCGTGGACCTTACAAAATAGTGAAAATTAGGTACTGTCTTAAATTGTGCTAAGAAAATATTTTTTCGCTAAATTATTTATTCCTTTCATCAAAAGAAGTGTTTCTCCACAATTTTAGGCAATTTTTGGAAAATTGAATTTTTGACAGATATTCGACAGGGGCGGCCCTTACAAAAATGGCGAAAATTAGGTACTATCTTAAATTGTGCTTAAAAAAATATTTTTTGGCTAAATTATTTATTCCTTTCATCAAAAGAAGTGTTTCTCCACAATTTTAGGCTTTTTTGGAAAATTGATTTTTTGACGAAAATTGGATTGGCGCGGACCTAACAAAAATAATGAAAATTAGGTACTTTCTTAAATTGTGCTAAGAAAAAAAAAATTTTGGCTAAATTATTTATTCCTTTCATCAAAAGAAGTGTTTCTCCACAATTTTAGGCAATTTTTGGAAAATTGAATTTTTGACGGAAATTCGACAGACGCGGACCTTACAAAAATAGTGAAAATTAGGTTCTATCTTAATTTGTGCTAAGAAAATATTTTTTGGCTAAATTATTTATTCCTTTCATCAAAAGAAGTGTTTTTCCACAATTTTAGGCAATTTCTGGAAAATTGAATTTTTGACGGAAATTTGACAGGCGCGCGGACCTTACAAAAATATTGAAAATTAGGTACTATCTTAAATTGTGCTAAGAAAATATTTTTTCGCTAAATTATTTATTCCTTTCATCAAAAGAAGTGTTTCTCCACAATTTTAGGCAATTTTTGACGGATATTCGACAGGGGCGAGCCTTACAAAAATGGTGAAAGTTAGGTACTATCTTAAATTGTGCTAAAAAAATATTTTTTGGCTAAATTATTTATTCCTTTCATCAAAAGAACTGTTTCTCCACAATATTAGGCTTTTTTGAAAAAATTGATTTTTTGACGAAAATTGGATTGGCGCGGACCTTACAAAAATAGTAAAAATTAGGTACTTTCTTAAATTGTGCTAAGAAAAAAATTTTTTTGGCTAAATTATTTATTCCTTTCATCAAAAGAAGTGTTTCTCCACAATTTTAGGCAATTTTTGGAAAATTGAATTTTTGACGGAAATTCGACAGACGCGGACCTTACAAAAATAGTGAAAATTAGGTTCTATCTTAAATGTGCTAAAAAATATTTTTTGGCTAAATTATTTATTCCTTTCATCAAAAGAACTGTTTCTCCACAATTTTAGGCAATTTTTGGAAAATTGAATTTTTGACGGATATTCGACAGGCGCGGACCTTACATAAATAGTGAAAATTAGGTACTATCTTAAATTGTTCTAAGAAAATATTTTTTTGCTAAATTATTTATACCTTTCATCAAAAGAAGTATTTCTCCACAATTTTAGGCAATTTTTGGAAAATTGAATTTTTGACGGAAATTCGACAGATGCGGACCTTACAAAAATAGTGAAAATTAGGTTCTATCTTAACTGTGATAAGAAAATATTTTTTGGCTAAATTATTTATTCCTTTCATCAAAAGAACTGTTTCTCCACAATTTTAGGCAATTTTTGGAAAATTGATTTTTTGACGAAAATTGGATTGGCGCGAGCCTTACAAAATAGTGAAAATTAGGTACTATCTTAAATTGTGCTAAGAAAATATTTTTTCGCTAAATTATTTATTCCTTTCATCAAAAGAAGTGTTTCTCCACAATTTTAGGCAATTTTTGGAAAATTGAATTTTTGACAGATATTCGAGAGGGGCGAGCCTTACAAAAATGGTGAAAATTAGGTACTATCATAAATTGTGCTAAAAAATATTTTTTGGCTAAATTATTTATTCCTTTCATCAAAAGAACTGTTTCTCCACAATTTTAGGCTTTTTTGGAAAATTGATTTTTTGACGAAAATTGGATTGGCGCGGACCTTACAAAAATAGTGAAAATAAGGTACTTTCTTAAATTGTGCTAAGAAAAAAAAAATTTTTGGCTAAATTATTTATTCCTTTCATCAAAAGAACTGTTTCTCCACAATTTTAGGCTTTTTTGGAAAATTGATTTTTTGACGAAAATTGGATTGGCGCGGACCTTACAAAAATAATGAAAATTAGGTACTTTCTTAAATTGTGCTAAGAAAAAAAAAATTTTGGCTAAATTATTTATTCCTTTCATCAAAAGAAGTGTTTCTCCACAATTTTAGGCAATTTTTGGAAAATTGAATTTTTGACGGAAATTCGACAGACGCGGACCTTACAAAAATAGTGAAAATTAGGTTCTATCTAAATTTGTGCTAAGAAAATATTTTTTGGCTAAATTATTTATTCCTTTCATCAAAAGAAGTGTTTTTCCACAATTTTAGGCAATGTTTGGAAAATTGAATTTTTGACGGATATTCGACAGGCGCGGACCTTACATAAATAGTGAAAATTAGGTACTATCTTAAATTGTTCTAAGAAAATATTATTTTGCTAAATTATTTATACCTTTCATCAAAAGAAGTATTTCTCCACAATTTTAGGCAATTTTTGGAAAATTGAATTTTTGACGGAAATTCGACAGACGCGGACCTTACAAAAATAGTGAAAATTAGGTTCTATCTTAACTGTGATAAGAAAATATTTTTTGGCTAAATTATTTATTCCTTTCATCAAAAGAACTGTTTCTCCACAATTTTAGGCAATTTTTGGAAAATTGATTTTTTGACGAAAATTGGATTGGCGCGGACCTTACAACATAGTGAAAATTAGGTACTATCTTAAATTGTGCTAAGAAAATATTTTTTCGCTAAATTATTTATTCCTTTCATCAAAAGAAGTGTTTCTCCACAATTTTAGGCAATTTTTGGAAAATAGAATTTTTGACAGATATTCGAGAGGGGCGAGCCTTACAAAAATGGTGAAAATTAGGTACTATCATAAATTGTGCTAAAAAATATTTTTTGGCTAAATTATTTATTCCTTTCATCAAAAGAACTGTTTCTCCACAATTTTAGGCAATTTTTGGAAAATTGATTTTTTGACGAAAATTGGATTGGCGCGGACCTTACAAAAATAATGAAAATTAGGTACTTTCTTAAATTGTGCTAAGAAAAAAAAAATTTTGGCTAAATTATTTATTCCTTTCATCAAAAGAAGTGTTTCTCCACAATTTTAGGCAATTTTTGGAAATTGAATTTTTGACGGAAATTCGACAGACGCGGACCTTACAAAAATAGTGAAAATTAGGTTCTATCTTAATTTGTGCTAAGAAAATATTTTTTGGCTAAATTATTTATTCCTTTCATCAAAAGAAGTGTTTTTCCACAATTTTAGGCAATTTCTGGAAAATTGAATTTTTGACGGAAATTTGACAGGCGCGCGGACCTTACAAAAATATTGAAAATTAGGTACTATCTTAAATTGTGCTAAGAAAATATTTTTTCGCTAAATTATTTATTCCTTTCATCAAAAGAAGTGTTTCTCCACAATTTTAGGCAATTTTTGGAAAATTGAATTTTTGACGGATATTCGACAGGGGCGAGCCTTACAAAAATGGTGAAAATTAGGTACTATCTTAAATTGTGCTAAGAAAATATTTTTTGGCTAAATTATTTATTCCTTTCATCAAACGAACTGTTTCTCCACAATATTAGGCTTTTTTGGAAAATTGATTTTTTGACGAAAATTGGATTGGCGCGGACCTTACAAAAATAGTGAAAATTAGGTACTTTCTTAAATTGTGCTAAGAAAAAAAATTTTTTGGCTAAATTATTTATTCCTTTCATCAAAAGAAGTGTTTCTCCACAATTTTAGGCAATTTTTGGAAAATTGAATTTTTGACGGATATTCGACAGGCGCGGACCTTACATAAATAGTGAAAATTAGGTTCTATCTTAAATGTGCTAAAAAAATATTTTTTGGCTAAATTATTTATTCCTTTCATCAAAAGAACTGTTTCTCCACAATTTTAGGCAATTTTTGGAAAATTGAATTTTTGACGGATATTCGACAGGCGCGGACCTTACATAAATAGTGAAAATTAGGTACTATCTTAAATTGTTCTAAGAAAATATTTTTTTGCTAAATTATTTATACCTTTCATCAAAAGAAGTATTTCTCCACAATTTTAGGCAATTTTTGGAAAATTGAATTTTTGACGGAAATTCGACAGACGCGGACCTTACAAAAATAGTGAAAATTAGGTTCTATCTTAACTGTGATAAGAAAATATTTTTTGGCTAAATTATTTATTCCTTTCATCAAAAGAACTGTTTCTCCACAATTTTAGGCAATTTTTGGAAAATTGATTTTTTGACGAAAATTGGATTGGCGCGGACCTTACAACATAGTGAAAATTAGGTACTATCTTAAATTGTGCTAAGAAAATATTTTTTCGCTAAATTATTTATTCCTTTCATCAAAAGAAGTGTTTCTCCACAATTTTAGGCAATTTTTGGAAAATTGAATTTTTGACAGATATTCGAGAGGGGCGAGCCTTACAAAAATGGTGAAAATTAGGTACTATCATAAATTGTGCTAAAAAATATTTTTTTGCTAAATTATTTATACCTTTCATCAAAAGAAGTATTTCTCCACAATTTTAGGCAATTTTTGGAAAATTGAATTTTTGACGGAAATTCGACAGACGCGGACCTTACAAAAATAGTGAAAATAAGGTTCTATCTTAACTGTGATAAGAAAATATTTTTTGGCTAAATTATTTATTCCTTTCATCAAAAGAACTGTTTCTCCACAATTTTAGGCAATTTTTGGAAAATTGATTTTTTGACGGAAATTCGACAGGCGCGGACCTTACAAAAATAGTGAAAATTTGGGTACTATCTTAACTGCGCTAAAAATATTTTTTGGCTAAATTATTTATTCCTTTCATCAAAAGAAGTGTTACTCCACAATTTTAGGCAATTTTTGGAAATTGAATTTTTGACGGAAATTCGCCAGGCGCGTACCTTACAAAAATAGTGAAAATTAGGTACTATCTTAAATTATGCTAAGAAAATATTTTTTGCTAAATTATTTATTCCTTTCTTCAAAAGAAGTGTTTCTCCACAATTTTGGGCAATTTTCAGAAAATTGAATTTTTGACGTAAATTTGACAGGCGCGGACCTTACAAAAATATTGAAATTTTTGTACTATCTGAAAATGTGCTCAGAAAATATTATTTGGCTAAATTATTTATTCCTTTCATCAAAAGAAGTGTTTCTCCACAATTTTGGGCAATTTTCAGAAAATTGAATTTTTGACGTAAATTCGACAGGCGCGGACCTTACAAAAATATTGAAATTTTTGTACTATCTGAAATTGTGCTAAGAAAATATTATTTGGCTAAATTATTTATTCCTTTCATCAAAAGAAGTGTTTCTCCACAATTTTAGGCAATTTTTGGAAAATTGGATTTTTAACGGAAATTCGACAGGCGTGGACCTTACAAAAATAGTGAAAATTTGTTCTATCTTAAATTGTGCAAAGAAAATATTTTTTCTCTAAATTATTTATTCCTTTCATCAAAAGAAGTGTTTCTCCACAATTTTAGGCAATTTTTGGAAAATTGAATTTTTGACGGAAATTCGACAGGCACGGACCTAACAAAAATAGTGAAAATTAGGTACTATCTTAAATTGTGCTAAGAAAATATTTTTTGGCTAAATTATTTATTCCTTTCATCAAAAGAAGTGTTTCTCCACAATTTTAGGCTTTTTTGGAAAATTGATTTTTTGACGAAAATTGGATTGTCGCGGACCTTACAAAAATAGTGAAAATTAGGTACTTTCATAAATTGTGCTAAGAAAAAAAATTTTTTGGCTAAATTATTTATTCCTTTCATCAAAAGAAGTGTTTCTCCACAATTTTAGGCAATTTTTGGAAAATTGAATTTTTGACGGAAATTCGACAGACGCGGACCTTACAAAAATAGTGAAAATTAGGTTCTATCTTAATTTGTGCTAAGAAAATATTTTTTGGCTAAATTATTTAATCCTTTCATCAAAAGAAGTGTTTTTCCACAATTTTAGGCAATTTCTGGAAAATTGAATTTTTGACGGAAATTTGACAGGCGCGGACCTTACAAAAATATTGAAAATTAGGTACTATCTTAAATTGTGCTAAGAAAATATTTTTTCGCTAAATTATTTATTCCTTTCATCAAAAGAAGTGTTTCTCCACAATTTTAGGCAATTTTTGGAAAATTGAATTTTTGACGGATATTCGACAGGGGCGAGCCTTACAAAAATGGTGAAAATTAGGTACTATCTTAAATTGTGCTAAAAAAATATTTTTTGGTTAAATTATTTATTCCTTTCATCAAAAGAACTGTTTCTCCACAATATTAGGCTTTTTTGGAAAATTTATTTTTTGACGAAAATTGGATTGGCGCGGACCTTACAAAAATAGTGAAAATTAGGTACTTTCTTAAATTGTGCTAAGAAAAAATTTTTTTTGGCTAAATTATTTATTCCTTTCATCAAAAGAAGTGTTTCTCCACAATTTTAGGCAATTTTTGGAAAATTGAATTTTTGACGGAAATTCGACAGACGCGGACCTTACAAAAATAGTGAAAATTAGGTTCTATCTTAATTTGTGCTAAAAAAATTTTTTTTGGCTAAATTATTTATTCCTTTCATCAAAAGAACTGTTTCTCCACAATTTTAGGCAATTTTTGGAAAATTGAATTTTTGACGGATATTCGACAGGCGCGGACCTTACATAAATAGTGAAAATTAGGTACTATCTTAAATTATTCTAAGAAAATATTTTTTTGCTAAATTATTTATACCTTTCATCAAAAGAAGTATTTCTCCACAATTTTAGGCAATTTTTGGAAAATTGAATTTTTGACGAAATTCGACAGACGCGGACCTTACAAAAATAGTGAAAATTAGGTTCTATCTTAAATGTGCTAAAAAATATTTTTTGGCTAAATTATTTATTCCTTTCATCAAAAGAACTGTTTCTCCACAATTTTAGGCAATTTTTGGAAAATTGAATTTTTGACGGATATTCGACAGGCGCGGACCTTACATAAATAGTGAAAATTAGGTACTATCTTAAATTGTTCTAAGAAAATATTTTTTTGCTAAATTATTTATACCTTTCATCAAAAGAAGTATTTCTCCACAATTTTAGGCAATTTTTGGAAAATTGAATTTTTGACGGAAATTCGACAGACGCGGACCTTACAAAAATAGTGAAAATTAGGTTCTATCTTAACTGTGATAAGAAAATATTTTTTGGCTAAATTATTTATTCCTTTCATCAAAAGAACTGTTTCTCCACAATTTTAGGCAATTTTTGGAAAATTGATTTTTTGACGAAAATTGGATTGGCGCGAGCCTTACAAAATAGTGAAAATTAGGTACTATCTTAAATTGTGCTAAGAAAATATTTTTTCGCTAAATTATTTATTCCTTTCATCAAAAGAAGTGTTTCTCCACAATTTTAGGCAATTTTTGGAAAATTGAATTTTTGACAGATATTCGAGAGGGGCGAGCCTTACAAAAATGGTGAAAATTAGGTACTATCATAAATTGTGCTAAAAAATATTTTTTGGCTAAATTATTTATTCCTTTCATCAAAAGAACTGTTTCTCCACAATTTTAGGCTTTTTTGGAAAATTGATTTTTTGACGAAAATTGGATTGGCGCGGACCTTACAAAAATAGTGAAAATAAGGTACTTTCTTAAATTGTGCTAAGAAAAAAAAAATTTTTGGCTAAATTATTTATTCCTTTCATCAAAAGAACTGTTT
This sequence comes from Loripinus fragilis, assembly GCA_964019695.1. Classification (NCBI taxonomy): domain Eukaryota; kingdom Metazoa; phylum Mollusca; class Bivalvia; order Lucinida; family Lucinidae; genus Loripinus; species Loripinus fragilis. The sequence goes on along the minus strand of OZ026525.1, from coordinate 67,440,652 downwards.
CTCCACAATTTTAGGCTTTTTTGGAAAATTGATTTTTTGACGAAAATTGGATTGGCGCGGACCTTACAAAAATAATGAAAATTAGGTACTTTCTTAAATTGTGCTAAGAAAAAAAAAATTTTGGCTAAATTATTTATTCCTTTCATCAAAAGAAGTGTTTCTCCACAATTTTAGGCAATTTTTGGAAAATTGAATTTTTGACGGAAATTCGACAGACGCGGACCTTACAAAAATAGTGAAAATTAGGTTCTATCTAAATTTGTGCTAAGAAAATATTTTTTGGCTAAATTATTTATTCCTTTCATCAAAAGAAGTGTTTTTCCACAATTTTAGGCAATGTTTGGAAAATTGAATTTTTGACGGATATTCGACAGGCGCGGACCTTACATAAATAGTGAAAATTAGGTACTATCTTAAATTGTTCTAAGAAAATATTATTTTGCTAAATTATTTATACCTTTCATCAAAAGAAGTATTTCTCCACAATTTTAGGCAATTTTTGGAAAATTGAATTTTTGACGGAAATTCGACAGACGCGGACCTTACAAAAATAGTGAAAATTAGGTTCTATCTTAACTGTGATAAGAAAATATTTTTTGGCTAAATTATTTATTCCTTTCATCAAAAGAACTGTTTCTCCACAATTTTAGGCAATTTTTGGAAAATTGATTTTTTGACGAAAATTGGATTGGCGCGGACCTTACAACATAGTGAAAATTAGGTACTATCTTAAATTGTGCTAAGAAAATATTTTTTCGCTAAATTATTTATTCCTTTCATCAAAAGAAGTGTTTCTCCACAATTTTAGGCAATTTTTGGAAAATTGAATTTTTGACAGATATTCGAGAGGGGCGAGCCTTACAAAAATGGTGAAAATTAGGTACTATCATAAATTGTGCTAAAAAATATTTTTTGGCTAAATTATTTATTCCTTTCATCAAAAGAACTGTTTCTCCACAATTTTAGGCAATTTTTGGAAAATTGATTTTTTGACGAAAATTGGATTGGCGCGGACCTTACAAAAATAATGAAAATTAGGTACTTTCTTAAATTGTGCTAAGAAAAAAAAAATTTTGGCTAAATTATTTATTCCTTTCATCAAAAGAAGTGTTTCTCCACAATTTTAGGCAATTTTTGGAAAATTGAATTTTTGACGGAAATTCGACAGACGCGGACCTTACAAAAATAGTGAAAATTAGGTTCTATCTTAATTTGTGCTAAGAAAATATTTTTTGGCTAAATTATTTATTCCTTTCATCAAAAGAAGTGTTTTTCCACAATTTTAGGCAATTTCTGGAAAATTGAATTTTTGACGGAAATTTGACAGGCGCGCGGACCTTACAAAAATATTGAAAATTAGGTACTATCTTAAATTGTGCTAAGAAAATATTTTTTCGCTAAATTATTTATTCCTTTCATCAAAAGAAGTGTTTCTCCACAATTTTAGGCAATTTTTGGAAAATTGAATTTTTGACGGATATTCGACAGGGGCGAGCCTTACAAAAATGGTGAAAATTAGGTACTATCTTAAATTGTGCTAAGAAAATATTTTTTGGCTAAATTATTTATTCCTTTCATCAAACGAACTGTTTCTCCACAATATTAGGCTTTTTTGGAAAATTGATTTTTTGACGAAAATTGGATTGGCGCGGACCTTACAAAAATAGTGAAAATTAGGTACTTTCTTAAATTGTGCTAAGAAAAAAATTTTTTTGGCTAAATTATTTATTCCTTTCATCAAAAGAACTGTTTCTCCACAATTTTAGGCAATTTTTGGAAAATTGAATTTTTGACGGATATTCGACAGGCGCGGACCTTACATAAATAGTGAAAATTAGGTACTATCTTAAATTGTTCTTAGAAAATATTTTTTTGCTAAATTATTTATACCTTTCATCAAAAGAAGTATTTCTCCACAATTTTAGGCAATTTTTGGAAAATTGAATTTTTGACGGAAATTCGACAGACGCGGACCTTACAAAAATAGTGAAAATTAGGTTCTATCTTAACTGTGATAAGAAAATATTTTTTGGCTAAATTATTTATTCCTTTCATCAAAAGAACTGTTTCTCCACAATTTTAGGCAATTTTTGGAAAATTGATTTTTTGACGAAAATTGGATTGGCGCGGACCTTACAACATAGTGAAAATTAGGTACTATCTTAAATTGTGCTAAGAAAATATTTTTTCGCTAAATTATTTATTCCTTTCATCAAAAGAAGTGTTTCTCCACAATTTTAGGCAATTTTTGGAAAATTGAATTTTTGACAGATATTCGAGAGGGGCGAGCCTTACAAAAATGGTGAAAATTAGGTACTATCATAAATTGTGCTAAAAAATATTTTTTTGCTAAATTATTTATACCTTTCATCAAAAGAAGTATTTCTCCACAATTTTAGGCAATTTTTGGAAAATTGAATTTTTGACGGAAATTCGACAGACGCGGACCTTACAAAAATAGTGAAAATAAGGTTCTATCTTAACTGTGATAAGAAAATATTTTTTGGCTAAATTATTTATTCCTTTCATCAAAAGAACTGTTTCTCCACAATTTTAGGCAATTTTTGGAAAATTGATTTTTTGACGGAAATTCGACAGGCGCGGACCTTACAAAAATAGTGAAAATTTGGGTACTATCTTAACTGCGCTAAAAATATTTTTTGGCTAAATTATTTATTCCTTTCATCAAAAGAAGTGTTACTCCACAATTTTAGGCAATTTTTGGAAATTGAATTTTTGACGGAAATTCGCCAGGCGCGTACCTTACAAAAATAGTGAAAATTAGGTACTATCTTAAATTATGCTAAGAAAATATTTTTTGCTAAATTATTTATTCCTTTCTTCAAAAGAAGTGTTTCTCCACAATTTTGGGCAATTTTCAGAAAATTGAATTTTTGACGTAAATTTGACAGGCGCGGACCTTACAAAAATATTGAAATTTTTGTACTATCTGAAAATGTGCTCAGAAAATATTATTTGGCTAAATTATTTATTCCTTTCATCAAAAGAAGTGTTTCTCCACAATTTTGGGCAATTTTCAGAAAATTGAATTTTTGACGTAAATTCGACAGGCGCGGACCTTACAAAAATATTGAAATTTTTGTACTATCTGAAATTGTGCTAAGAAAATATTATTTGGCTAAATTATTTATTCCTTTCATCAAAAGAAGTGTTTCTCCATAATTTTAGGCAATTTTTGGAAAATTGGATTTTTAACGGAAATTCGACAGGCGTGGACCTTACAAAAATAGTGAAAATTTGTTCTATCTTAAATTGTGCAAAGAAAATATTTTTTCTCTAAATTATTTATTCCTTTCATCAAAAGAAGTGTTTCTCCACAATTTTAGGCAATTTTTGGAAAATTGAATTTTTGACGGAAATTCGACAGGCACGGACCTAACAAAAATAGTGAAAATTAGGTACTATCTTAAATTGTGCTAAGAAAATATTTTTTGGCTAAATTATTTATTCCTTTCATCAAAAGAAGTGTTTCTCCACAATTTTAGGCTTTTTTGGAAAATTGATTTTTTGACGAAAATTGGATTGTCGCGGACCTTACAAAAATAGTGAAAATTAGGTACTTTCATAAATTGTGCTAAGAAAAAAAATTTTTTGGCTAAATTATTTATTCCTTTCATCAAAAGAAGTGTTTCTCCACAATTTTAGGCAATTTTTGGAAAATTGAATTTTTGACGGAAATTCGACAGACGCGGACCTTACAAAAATAGTGAAAATTAGGTTCTATCTTAATTTGTGCTAAGAAAATATTTTTTGGCTAAATTATTTAATCCTTTCATCAAAAGAAGTGTTTTTCCACAATTTTAGGCAATTTCTGGAAAATTGAATTTTTGACGGAAATTTGACAGGCGCGGACCTTACAAAAATATTGAAAATTAGGTACTATCTTAAATTGTGCTAAGAAAATATTTTTTCGCTAAATTATTTATTCCTTTCATCAAAAGAAGTGTTTCTCCACAATTTTAGGCAATTTTTGGAAAATTGAATTTTTGACGGATATTCGACAGGGGCGAGCCTTACAAAAATGGTGAAAATTAGGTACTATCTTAAATTGTGCTAAAAAAATATTTTTTGGTTAAATTATTTATTCCTTTCATCAAAAGAACTGTTTCTCCACAATATTAGGCTTTTTTGGAAAATTTATTTTTTGACGAAAATTGGATTGGCGCGGACCTTACAAAAATAGTGAAAATTAGGTACTTTCTTAAATTGTGCTAAGAAAAAATTTTTTTTGGCTAAATTATTTATTCCTTTCATCAAAAGAAGTGTTTCTCCACAATTTTAGGCAATTTTTGGAAAATTGAATTTTTGACGGAAATTCGACAGACGCGGACCTTACAAAAATAGTGAAAATTAGGTTCTATCTTAATTTGTGCTAAAAAAATTTTTTTTGGCTAAATTATTTATTCCTTTCATCAAAAGAACTGTTTCTCCACAATTTTAGGCAATTTTTGGAAAATTGAATTTTTGACGGATATTCGACAGGCGCGGACCTTACATAAATAGTGAAAATTAGGTACTATCTTAAATTATTCTAAGAAAATATTTTTTTGCTAAATTATTTATACCTTTCATCAAAAGAAGTATTTCTCCACAATTTTAGGCAATTTTTGGAAAATTGAATTTTTGACGAAATTCGACAGACGCGGACCTTACAAAAATAGTGAAAATTAGGTTCTATCTTAACTGTGATAAGAAAATATTTTTTGGCTAAATTATTTATTCCTTTCATCAAAAGAACTGTTTCTCCACAATTTTAGGCAATTTTTGGAAAATTGATTTTTTGATGAAAATTGGATTGGCGCGGACCTTACAAAATAGTGAAAATTAGGTACTATCTTAAATTGTGCTAAGAAAATATTTTTTCGCTAAATTATTTATTCCTTTCATCAAAAGAAGTGTTTCTCCACAATTTTAGGCAATTTTTGGAAAATTGAATTTTTGACGGAAATTCGACAGACGCGGACCTTACAAAAATAGTGAAAATTAGGTTCTATCTTAACTGTGCTAAAAAATATTTTTTGGCTAAATTATTTATTCCTTTCATCAAAAGAACTGTTTCTCCACAATTTAAGGCAATTTTTGGAAAAGTGAATTTTTGACGGAAATTCGACAGGCGCGGACCTTACATAAATAGTGAAAATTAGGTACTATCTTAAATTGTTCTAAGAAAATATTTTTTTGCTAAATTATTTATACCTTTCATCAAAAGAAGTGTTTCTCCACAATTTTAGGCAATTTTTGGAAAATTGAATTTTTGACTGAAATTCGACAGACGCGGACCTTACAAAAATAGTGAAAATTAGCTTCTATCTTAACTGTGCAAAAAAATATTTTTTGGCTAAATTATTTATTCCTTTCATCAAAAGAACTGTTTCTCCACAATTTTAGGCAATTTTTGGAAAATTGATTTTTTGACAGAAATTCGACAGGCGCGCCCCTTACAAAAATAGTGAAAATTAGGTACTATCTTAACTGTGCTAAAAATATTTTTTGGCTTAATTATTTATTCCGTTCATCAAAAGAAGTGTTTCTCCACAATTTTAGGCAATTTTTTTGAAAATTGAATTTTTGACGGAAATTCGACAGGCGCGTACCTTACAAAAATAGTGAAAATTAGGTACTATCTTAACTGTGCTAAAAATATTTTTTGGCTAAATTATTTATTCCTTTCATTAAAAGAAGTGTTTCTCCACAATTTTAGGCAATTTTTTTGAAAATTGAATTTTTGACGGAAATTCGACAGGCGCGTACCTAACAAAAATAGTGAAAATTAGGTACTATCTTAAATTGTGCTAAAAAAATATTATTTTGCTAAATAATTTATTCCTTTCATCAAAAGAAGTGTTTCTCCATAATTTTAGGCAATTTTTGGAAAATTGATTTTTTGACGAAAATTGGATTGGCGCGGACCTTACAAAAATAGTGAAAATTAGGTACTTTCTTAAATTGTGCTAAGAAAAAAAAATTTTTGGCTAAATTATTTATTCCTTTCATCAAAAGAAGTGTTTCTCCACAATTTTAGGCAATTTTTGGAAAATTGAATTTTTGACGGAAATTCGACAGGCGTGGACCTTACAAAATAGTGAAAATTAGGTACTGTCTTAAATTGTGCTAAGAAAATATTTTTTCGCTAAATTATTTATTCCTTTCATCAAAAGAAGTGTTTCTCCACAATTTTAGGCAATTTTTGGAAAATTGAATTTTTGACAGATATTCGACAGGGGCGAGCCTTACAAAAATGGCGAAAATTAGGTACTATCTTAAATTGTGCTTAAAAAAATATTTATTGGCTAAATTATTTATTCCTTTCATCAAAAGAAGTGTTTCTCCACAATTTTAGGCTTTTTTGGAAAATTGATTTTTTGACGAAAATTGGATTGGCGCGGACCTTACAAAAATAATGAAAATTAGGTACTTTCTTAAATTGTGCTAAGAAAAAAAAAATTTTGGCTAAATTATTTATTCCTTTCATCAAAAGAAGTGTTTCTCCACAATTTTAGGCAATTTTTGGAAAATTGAATTTTTGACGGAAATTCGACAGACGCGGACCTTACAAAAATAGTGAAAATTAGGTTCTATCTTAATTTGTGCTAAGAAAATATTTTTTGGCTAAATTATTTATTCCTTTCATCAAAAGAAGTGTTTTTCCACAATTTTAGGCAATTTCTGGAAAATTGAATTTTTGACGGAAATATACAGGCGCGCGGACCTTACAAAAATATTGAAAATTAGGTACTATCTTAAATTGTGCTAAGAAAATATTTTTTCGCTAAATTATTTATTCCTTTCATCAAAAGAAGTGTTTCTCCACAATTTTAGGCAATTTTTGACGGATATTCGACAGGGGCGAGCCTTACAAAAATGGTGAAAGTTAGGTACTATCTTAAATTGTGCTAAAAAAATATTTTTTGGCTAAATTATTTATTCCTTCCATCAAAAGAACTGTTTCTCCACAATATTAGGCTATTTTGAAAAAATTGATTTTTTGACGAAAATTGGATTGGCGCGGACCTTACAAAAATAGTAAAAATTAGGTACTTTCTTAAATTGTGCTAAGAAAAAAATTTTTTTGGCTAAATTATTTATTCCTTTCATCAAAAGAAGTGTTTCTCCACAATTTTAGGCAATTTTTGGAAAATTGAATTTTTGACGGAAATTCGACAGACGCGGACCTTACAAAAATAGTGAAAATTAGGTACTATCTTAAATTGTGCTAAGAAAATATTTTTTGGCTAAATTATTTATTCCTATCATCAAAAGAAGTGTTTCTCCACAATTTTAGGCTTTTTTGGAAAATTGATTTTTTGACGAAAATTGGATTGTCGCGGACCTTACAAAAATAGTGAAAATTAGGTACTTTCATAAATTGTGCTAAGAAAAAAAATTTTTTGGCTAAATTATTTATTCCTTTCATCAAAAGAAGTGTTTCTCCACAATTTTAGGCAATTTTTGGAAAATTGAATTTTTGACGGAAATTCGACAGACGCGGACCTTACAAAAATAGTGAAAATTAGGTTCTATCTTAATTTGTGCTAAGAAAATATTTTTTGGCTAAATTATTTATTCCTTTCATCAAAAGAAGTGTTTTTCCACAATTTTAGGCAATTTCTGGAAAATTGAATTTTTGACGGAAATTTGACAGGCGCGCGGACCTTACAAAAATATTGAAAATTAGGTACTATCTTAAATTGTGCTAAGAAAATATTTTTTCGCTAAATTATTTATTCCTTTCATCAAAAGAAGTGTTTCTCCACAATTTTAGGCAATTTTTGGAAAATTGAATTTTTGACGGAAATTCGACAGACGCGGACCTTACAAAAATAGTGAAAATTAGGTTCTATCTTAAATGTGCTAAAAAATATTTTTTGGCTAAATTATTTATTCCTTTCATCAAAAGAACTGTTTCTCCACAATTTTAGGCAATTTTTGGAAAATTGAATTTTTGACGGATATTCGACAGGCGCGGACCTTACATAAATAGTGAAAATTAGGTACTATCTTAAATTGTTCTAAGAAAATATTTTTTTGCTAAATTATTTATACCTTTCATCAAAAGAAGTATTTCTCCACAATTTTAGGCAATTTTTTGGAAAATTGAATTTTTGACGGAAATTCGACAGACGCGGACCTTACAAAAATAGTGAAAATAAGGTTCTATCTTAACTGTGATAAGAAAATATTTTTTGGCTAAATTATTTATTCCTTTCATCAAAAGAACTGTTTCTCCACAATTTTAGGCAATTTTTGGAAAATTGATTTTTTGACGGAAATTCGACAGGCGCGGACCTTACAAAAATAGTGAAAATTTGGGTACTATCTTAACTGCGCTAAAAATATTTTTTGGCTAAATTATTTATTCCTTTCATCAAAAGAAGTGTTACTCCACAATTTTAGGCAATTTTTGGAAATTGAATTTTTGACGGAAATTCGCCAGGCGCGTACCTTACAAAAATAGTGAAAATTAGGTACTATCTTAAATTATGCTAAGAAAATATTTTTTGCTAAATTATTTATTCCTTTCTTCAAAAGAAGTGTTTCTCCACAATTTTGGGCAATTTTCAGAAAATTGAATTTTTGACGTAAATTTGACAGGCGCGGACCTTACAAAAATATTGAAATTTTTGTACTATCTGAAAATGTGCTCAGAAAATATTATTTGGCTAAATTATTTATTCCTTTCATCAAAAGAAGTGTTTCTCCACAATTTTGGGCAATTTTCAGAAAATTGAATTTTTGACGTAAATTCGACAGGCGCGGACCTTACAAAAATATTGAAATTTTTGTACTATCTGAAATTGTGCTAAGAAAATATTATTTGGCTAAATTATTTATTCCTTTCATCAAAAGAAGTGTTTCTCCACAATTTTAGGCAATTTTTGGAAAATTGGATTTTTAACGGAAATTCGACAGGCGTGGACCTTACAAAAATAGTGAAAATTTGTTCTATCTTAAATTGTGCAAAGAAAATATTTTTTCTCTAAATTATTTATTCCTTTCATCAAAAGAAGTGTTTCTCCACAATTTTAGGCAATTTTTGGAAAATTGAATTTTTGACGGAAATTCGACAGGCACGGACCTAACAAAAATAGTGAAAATTAGGTACTATCTTAAATTGTGCTAAGAAAATATTTTTTGGCTAAATTATTTATTCCTATCATCAAAAGAAGTGTTTCTCCACAATTTTAGGCTTTTTTGGAAAATTGATTTTTTGACGAAAATTGGATTGTCGCGGACCTTACAAAAATAGTGAAAATTAGGTACTTTCATAAATTGTGCTAAGAAAAAAAATTTTTTGGCTAAATTATTTATTCCTTTCATCAAAAGAAGTGTTTCTCCACAATTTTAGGCAATTTTTGGAAAATTGAATTTTTGACGGAAATTCGACAGACGCGGACCTTACAAAAATAGTGAAAATTAGGTTCTATCTTAATTTGTGCTAAGAAAATATTTTTTGGCTAAATTATTTATTCCTTTCATCAAAAGAAGTGTTTTTCCACAATTTTAGGCAATTTCTGGAAAATTGAATTTTTGACGGAAATTTGACAGGCGCGCGGACCTTACAAAAATATTGAAAATTAGGTACTATCTTAAATTGTGCTAAGAAAATATTTTTTCGCTAAATTATTTATTTCTTTCATCAAAAGAAGTGTTTCTCCACAATTTTAGGCAATTTTTGGAAAATTGAATTTTTGACGGATATTCGACAGGGGCGAGCCTTACAAAAATGGTGAAAATTAGGTACTATCTTAAATTGTGCTAAAAAAAATATTTTTTGGCTAAATTATTTATTCCTTTCATCAAACGAACTGTTTCTCCACAATATTAGGCTTTTTTGGAAAATTGATTTTTTGACGAAAATTGGATTGGCGCGGACCTTACAAAAATAGTGAAAATTAGGTACTTTCTTAAATTGTGCTAAGAAAAAAAATTTTTTGGCTAAATTATTTATTCCTTTCATCAAAAGAAGTGTTTCTCCACAATTTTAGGCAATTTTTGGAAAATTGAATTTTTGACGGAAATTCGACAGACGCGGACCTTACAAAAATAGTGAAAATTAGGTTCTATCTTAAATGTGCTAAAAAAATATTTTTTGGCTAAATTATTTATTCCTTTCATCAAAAGAACTGTTTCTCCACAATTTTAGGCAATTTTTGGAAAATTGAATTTTTGACGGATATTCGACAGGCGCGGACCTTACATAAATAGTGAAAATTAGGTACTATCTTAAATTGTTCTAAGAAAATATTTTTTTGCTAAATTATTTATACCTTTCATCAAAAGAAGTATTTCTCCACAATTTTAGGCAATTTTTGGAAAATTGAATTTTTGACGGAAATTCGACAGACGCGGACCTTACAAAAATAGTGAAAATAAGGTTCTATCTTAACTGTGATAAGAAAATATTTTTTGGCTAAATTATTCATTCCTTTCATCAAAAGAACTGTTTCTCCACAATTTTAGGCAATTTTTGGAAAATTGATTTTTTGACGGAAATTCGACAGGCGCGGACCTTACAAAAATAGTGAAAATTTGGGTACTATCTTAACTGCGCTAAAAATATTTATTGGCTAAATTATTTATTCCTTTCATCAAAAGAAGTGTTTCTCCACAATTTTAGGCAATTTTTTTGAAAATTGAATTTTTGACGGAAATTCGACAGGCGCGTACCTTACAAAAATAGTGAAAATTAGGTACTATCTTAAATTGTGCTAAAAAAATATTTTTTGGTTAAATTATTTATTCCTTTCATCAAAAGAACTGTTTCTCCACAATATTAGGCTTTTTTGGAAAATTGATTTTTTGACGAAAATTGGATTAGCGCGGACCTTACAAAAATAGTGAAAATTAGGTACTTTCTTAAATTGTGCTAAGAAAAAAATTTTTTTGGCTAAATTATTTATTCCTTTCATCAAAAGAAGTGTTTCTCCACAATTTAAGGCAATTTTTGGAAAAGTGAATTTTTGACGGAAATTCGACAGGCGCGGACCTTACATAAATAGTGAAAATTAGGTACTATCTTAAATTGTTCTAAGAAAATATTTTTTTGCTAAATTATTTATACCTTTCATCAAAAGAAGTGTTTCTCCACAATTTTAGGCAATTTTTGGAAAATTGAATTTTTGACTGAAATTCGACAGACGCGGACCTTCCAAAAATAGTGAAAATTAGGTTCTATCTTAACTGTGCAAAAAAATATTTTTTGGCTAAATTATTTATTCCTTTCATCAAAAGAACTGTTTCTCCACAATTTTAGGCAATTTTTGGAAAATTGATTTTTTGACAGAAATTCGACAGGCGCGCCCCTTACAAAAATAGTGAAAATTAGGTACTATCTTAACTGTGCTAAAAATATTTTTTGGCTAAATTATTTATTCCGTTCATCAAAAGAAGTGTTTCTCCACAATTTTAGGCAATTTTTTTGAAAATTGAATTTTTGACGGAAATTCGACAGGCGCGTACCTTACAAAAATAGTGAAAATTAGGTACTATCTTAACTGTGCTAAAAATATTTTTTGGCTAAATTATTTATTCCTTTCATCAAAAGAAGTGTTTCTCCACAATTTTAGGCAATTTTTTTGAAAATTGAATTTTTGACAGAAATTCGACAGGCGCGTACCTTACAAAAATAGTGAAAATTAGGTACTATCTTAAATTGTGCTAAAAAAATATTTTTTTGCTAAATAATTTATTCCTTTCATCAAAAGAAGTGTTTCTCCATAATTTTAGGCAATTTTTTGGAAAATTGATTTTTTGACGAAAATTGGATTGGCGCGGACCTTACAAAAATAGTGAAAATTAGGTACTTTCTTAAATTGTGCTAAGAAAAAAAAATTTTTGGCTAAATTATTTATTCCTTTCATCAAAAGAAGTGTTTCTGCACAATTTTAGGCAATTTTTGGAAAATTGAATTTTTGACGGAAATTGGACAGACGCGGACCTTACAAAAATAGTAAAATTAGGTTCTATCTTAAATTGTGCTAAGAAAATACTTTTTGGCTAAATTATTTATTCCTTTCATCAAAAGAAGTGTTTCTCCACAATTTTAGGCAATTTTTGGAAAATTGAATTTTTGACGGATATTCGACAGGGGCGAGCCTTACAAAAATGGTGAAAATTAGGTACTTTCTTAAATTGTGCTAAGAAAAAATATTTTTTGGCTAAATTATTTATTCCTTTCATTAAAAGAACTGTTTCTCCACAATATTAGGCTTTTTTGGAAAATTGATTTTTTGACGAAAATTGGATTGGCGCGGACCTTACAAAAATAGTGAAAATTAGGTACTTTCTTAAATTGTGCTAAGAAAAAAAATTTTTTGGCTAAATTATTTATTCCTTTCATCAAAAGAAGTGTTTCTCCACAATTTTAGGCAATTTTTGGAAAATTGAATTTTTGACGGAAATTCGACAGACGCGGACCTTACAAAAATAGTGAAAATTAGGTTCTATCTTAACTGTGCTAAAAAATATTTTTTGGCTAAATTATTTATTCCTTTCATCAAAAGAACTGTTTCTCCACAATTTTAGGCAATTTTTGGAAAATTGAATTTTTGATGGAAATTCGACAGGCGCGGACCTTACATAAATAGTGAAAATTAGGTACTATCTTAAATTGTTCTAAGAAAATATTTTTTTGCTATATTATTTATACCTTTCATCAAAAGAAGTGTTTCTCCACAATTTTAGGCAATTTTTAGAAAATTGAATTTTTGATGGAAATTCGACAGGCGCGGACCTTACAAAAATTGTGAAAATTAGGTACTATCTTAAATTGTGCTAAGAAAATACTTTTTGGCTAAATAATTTATTCCTTTCATCAAAAGAAGTGTTTCTCCATAATTTTAGGCAATTTTTGGAAAATTGATTTTTTGACGAAAATTGGATTGGCGCGGACCTTACAAAAATAGTGAAAATTAGGGACTATCTTAAATTGTGCTAAAAAAATATTTTTTGGCTAAATTATTTATTCCTTTCATCAAAAGAAGTGTTTCTCCACAATTTTAGGCAATTTTTGGAAAATTGAATTTTTGACGAAAATTGGATTGGCGCAGACCTTACAAAAATAGTGAAAATTAGGGACTATCTTAAATTGTGCTAAGAAAATATTATTTCTCTAAATTATTTATTCCTTTCATCAAAAGAAGTGTTTCTCCACAATTTTAGGCAAATTTCGGAAAATTGAATTTTTGATGGAAATTCGACAGGCCCGGACCTTACAAAAATAGTGAAAATTAGGTACTATCTTAAATTGTGCTAAAAAATATTTTTTAGCTAAATTATTTATTCCTTTCATCAAAAGAACTGTATCTCCACAATTTTAGGCAATTTTTGGAAAATTGAATTTTTGACGGAAATTCGACAGGCGCGGACCTTACAAAAATAGTGAAAATTAGGTACTATCTTAAATTGTGCTAAAAAAATATTTTTTGGCTAAATTATTTATTCCTTTCATCAAAAGAACTGTTTCTCCACAATTTTAGGCAATTTTTAGAAAATTGAATTTTTGACGGAAATTCGACAGGCGCGGACCTTACAAAAATAGTGAAATTTTTTATTATCTTAAATTGTGCTAATAAAATATTTTTTGGCTAAATTATTTACTCCTTTCATCAAAAGAAGTGTTTCTCCACAATTTTAGGCAATTTTTGGAAAATTGAATTTTTATTGGAAATTCGACAGGCGCATACCTTTACAAAAATAGTGAAAATTAGGTACTATCTTAAATTGTGCTAAAAAATATTTTTTAGCTAAATTATTTATTCCTTTCATCAAAAGAACTGTATCCACAATTTTAGGCAATTTTTGGAAAATTGAATTTTTGACGGATATTCGACAGGCGCGGACCTTACATAAATAGTGAAAATTAGGTACTATCTTAAATTGTTCTAAGAAAATATTTTTTTGCTAAATTATTTATACCTTTCATCAAAAGAAGTATTTCTCCACAATTTTAGGCAATTTTTGGAAAATTGAATTTTTGACGGAAATTCGACAGACGCGGACCTTACAAAAATAGTGAAAATAAGGTTCTATCTTAACTGTGATAAGAAAATATTTTTTGGCTAAATTATTTATTCCTTTCATCAAAAGAACTGTTTCTCCACAATTTTAGGCAATTTTTGGAAAATTGATTTTTTGACGGAAATTCAACAGGCGCGGACCTTACAAAAATAGTGAAAATTTGGGTACTATCTTAACTGCGCTAAAAATATTTATTGGCTAAATTATTTATTCCTTTCATCAAAAGAAGTGTTTCTCCACAATTTTAGGCAATTTTTTTGAAAATTGAATTTTTGACGGAAATTCGACAGGCGCGTACCTTACAAAAATAGTGAAAATTAGGTACTATCTTAAATTGTGCTAAAAAAATATTTTTTGGTTAAATTATTTATTCCTTTCATCAAAAGAACTGTTTCTCCACAATATTAGGCTTTTTTGGAAAATTGTTTTTTTGACGAAAATTGGATTAGCGCGGACCTTACAAAAATAGTGAAAATTAGGTACTTTCTTAAATTGTGCTAAGAAAAAAATTTTTTTGGCTAAATTATTTATTCCTTTCATCAAAAGAAGTGTTTCTCCACAATTTAAGGCAATTTTTGGAAAAGTGAATTTTTGACGGAAATTCGACAGGCGCGGACCTTACATAAATAGTGAAAATTAGGTACTATCTTAAATTGTTCTAAGAAAATATTTTTTTGCTTAATTATTTATACCTTTCATCAAAAGAAGTGTTTCTCCACAATTTTAGGCAATTTTTGGAAAATTGAATTTTTGACTGAAATTCGACAGACGCGGACCTTCCAAAAATAGTGAAAATTAGGTTCTATCTTAACTGTGCAAAAAAATATTTTTTGGCTAAATTATTTATTCCTTTCATCAAAAGAACTGTTTCTCCACAATTTTAGGCAATTTTTGGAAAATTGATTTTTTGACGGAAATTCAACAGGCGCGGACCTTACAAAAATAGTGAAAATTTGGGTACTATCTTAACTGCGCTAAAAATATTTATTGGCTAAATTATTTATTCCTTTCATCAAAAGAAGTGTTTCTCCACAATTTTAGGCAATTTTTTTGAAAATTGAATTTTTGACGGAAATTCGACAGGCGCGTACCTTACAAAAATAGTGAAAATTAGGTACTATCTTAAATTGTGCTAAAAAAATATTTTTTGGTTAAATTATTTATTCCTTTCATCAAAAGAACTGTTTCTCCACAATATTAGGCTTTTTTGGAAAATTGTTTTTTTGACGAAAATTGGATTAGCGCGGACCTTACAAAAATAGTGAAAATTAGGTACTTTCTTAAATTGTGCTAAGAAAAAAATTTTTTTGGCTAAATTATTTATTCCTTTCATCAAAAGAAGTGTTTCTCCACAATTTAAGGCAATTTTTGGAAAAGTGAATTTTTGACGGAAATTCGACAGGCGCGGACCTTACATAAATAGTGAAAATTAGGTACTATCTTAAATTGTTCTAAGAAAATATTTTTTTGCTAAATTATTTATACCTTATCATCAAAAGAAGTGTTTCTCCACAATTTTAGGCAATTTTTGGAAAATTGAATTTTTGACTGAAATTCGACAGACGCGGACCTTCCAAAAATAGTGAAAATTAGGTTCTATCTTAACTGTGCAAAAAAATATTTTTTGGCTAAATTATTTATTCCTTTCATCAAAAGAACTGTTTCTCCACAATTTTAGGCAATTTTTGGAAAATTGATTTTTTGACAGAAATTCGACAGGCGCGCCCCTTACAAAAATAGTGAAAATTAGGTACTATCTTAACTGTGCTAAAAATATTTTTTGGCTAAATTATTTATTCCGTTCATCAAAAGAAGTGTTTCTCCACAATTTTAGGCAATTTTTTTGAAAATTGAATTTTTGACGGAAATTCGACAGGCGCGTACCTTACAAAAATAGTGAAAATTAGGTACTATCTTAACTGTGCTAAAAATATTTTTTGGCTAAATTATTTATTCCTTTCATCAAAAGAAGTGTTTCTCCACAATTTTAGGCAATTTTTTTGAAAATTGAATTTTTGATGGAAATTCGACAGGCGCGTACCTTACAAAAATAGTGAAAATTAGGTACTATCTTAAATTGTGCTAAAAAAATATTATTTTGCTAAATAATTTATTCCTTTCATCAAAAGAAGTGTTTCTCCATAATTTTAGGCAATTTTTGGAAAATTGATTTTTTGACGAAAATTGGATTGGCGCGGACCTTACAAAAATAGTGAAAATTAGGTACTTTCTTAAATTGTGCTAAGAAAAAAAAATTTTTGGCTAAATTATTTATTCCTTTCATCAAAAGAAGTGTTTCTCCACAATTTTAGGCAATTTTTGGAAAATTGAATTTTTGACGGAAATTGGACAGACGCGGACCTTACAAAAATAGTGAAAATTAGGTTCTATCTTAAATGTGCTAAAAAATATTTTTTGGCTAAATTATTTATTCCTTTCATCAAAAGAACTGTTTCTCCACAATTTTAGGCAATTTTTGGAAAATTGAATTTTTGACGGATATTCGACAGGCGCGGACCTTACATAAATAGTGAAAATTAGGTACTATCTTAAATTGTTCTAAGAAAATATTTTTTTGCTAAATTATTTATACCTTTCATCAAAAGAAGTATTTCTCCACAATTTTAGGCAATTTTTGGAAAATTGAATTTTTGACGGAAATTCGACAGACGCGGACCTTACAAAAATAGTGAAAATAAGGTTCTATCTTAACTGTGATAAGAAAATATTTTTTGGCTAAATTATTTATTCCTTTCATCAAAAGAACTGTTTCTCCACAATTTTAGGCAATTTTTGGAAAATTGATTTTTTGACGGAAATTCGACAGGCGCGGACCTTACAAAAATAGTGAAAATTTGGGTACTATCTTAACTGCGCTAAAAATATTTTTTGGCTAAATTATTTATTCCTTTCATCAAAAGAAGTGTTACTCCACAATTTTAGGCAATTTTTGGAAATTGAATTTTTGACGGAAATTCGCCAGGCGCGTACCTTACAAAAATAGTGAAAATTAGGTACTATCTTAAATTATGCTAAGAAAATATTTTTTGCTAAATTATTTATTCCTTTCTTCAAAAGAAGTGTTTCTCCACAATTTTGGGCAATTTTCAGAAAATTGAATTTTTGACGTAAATTTGACAGGCGCGGACCTTACAAAAATATTGAAATTTTTGTACTATCTGAAAATGTGCTCAGAAAATATTATTTGGCTAAATTATTTATTCCTTTCATCAAAAGAAGTGTTTCTCCACAATTTTGGGCAATTTTCAGAAAATTGAATTTTTGACGTAAATTCGACAGGCGCGGACCTTACAAAAATATTGAAATTTTTGTACTATCTGAAATTGTGCTAAGAAAATATTATTTGGCTAAATTATTTATTCCTTTCATCAAAAGAAGTGTTTCTCCACAATTTTAGGCAATTTTTGGAAAATTGGATTTTTAACGGAAATTCGACAGGCGTGGACCTTACAAAAATAGTGAAAATTTGTTCTATCTTAAATTGTGCAAAGAAAATATTTTTTCTCTAAATTATTTATTCCTTTCATCAAAAGAAGTGTTTCTCCACAATTTTAGGCAATTTTTGGAAAATTGAATTTTTGACGGAAATTCGACAGGCACGGACCTAACAAAAATAGTGAAAATTAGGTACTATCTTAAATTGTGCTAAGAAAATATTTTTTGGCTAAATTATTTATTCCTATCATCAAAAGAAGTGTTTCTCCACAATTTTAGGCAATTTTTGGAAAATTGAATTTTTGACGGAAATTCGACAGGCACGGACCTAACAAAAATAGTGAAAATTAGGTACTATCTTAAATTGTGCTAAGAAAATATTTTTTGGCTAAATTATTTATTCCTTTCATCAAAAGAACTGTTTCTCCACAATTTTAGGCAATTTTTGGAAAATTGAATTTTTGACGGAAATTCGACAGACGCGGACCTTATAAAAATAGTGAAAATTAGGTTCTATCTTAATTTGTGCTAAGAAAATATTTTTTGGCTAAATTATTTATTCCTTTCATCAAAAGAAGTGTTTTTCCACAATTTTAGGCAATTTCTGGAAAATTGAATTTTTGACGGAAATTTGACAGGCGCGCGGACCTTACAAAAATATTGAAAATTAGGTACTATCTTAAATTGTGCTAAGAAAATATTTTTTCGCTAAATTATTTATTCCTTTCATCAAAAGAAGTGTTTCTCCACAATTTTAGGCAATTTTTGGAAAATTGAATTTTTGACGGATATTCGACAGGGGCGAGCCTTACAAAAATGGTGAAAATTAGGTACTATCTTAAATTGTGCTAAAAAAAATATTTTTTGGCTAAATTATTTATTCCTTTCATCAAACGAACTGTTTCTCCACAATATTAGGCTTTTTTGGAAAATTGATTTTTTGACGAAAATTGGATTGGCGCGGACCTTACAAAAATAGTGAAAATTAGGTACTTTCTTAAATTGTGCTAAGAAAAAAAATTTTTTGGCTAAATTATTTATTCCTTTCATCAAAAGAAGTGTTTCTCCACAATTTTAGGCAATTTTTGGAAAATTGAATTTTTGACGGAAATTCGACAGACGCGGACCTTACAAAAATAGTAAAAATTAGGTTCTATCTTAAATGTGCTAAAAAAATATTTTTTGGCTAAATTATTTATTCCTTTCATCAAAAGAACTGTTTCTCCACAATTTTAGGCAATTTTTGGAAAATTGAATTTTTGACGGATATTCGACAGGCGCGGACCTAACAAAAATAGTGAAAATTAGGTACTATCTTAAATTGTGCTAAGAAAATATTTTTTGGCTAAATTATTTATTCCTATCATCAAAAGAAGTGTTTCTCCACAATTTTAGGCTTTTTTGGAAAATTGATTTTTTGACGAAAATTGGATTGTCGCGGACCTTACAAAAATAGTGAAAATTAGGTACTTTCATAAATTGTGCTAAGAAAAAAAATTTTTTGGCTAAATTATTTATTCCTTTCATCAAAAGAAGTGTTTCTCCACAATTTTAGGCAATTTTTGGAAAATTGAATTTTTGACGGAAATTCGACAGACGCGGACCTTACAAAAATAGTGAAAATTAGGTTCTATCTTAATTTGTGCTAAGAAAATATTTTTTGGCTAAATTATTTATTCCTTTCATCAAAAGAAGTGTTTTTCCACAATTTTAGGCAATTTCTGGAAAATTGAATTTTTGACGGAAATTTGACAGGCGCGCGGACCTTACAAAAATATTGAAAATTAGGTACTATCTTAAATTGTGCTAAGAAAATATTTTTTCGCTAAATTATTTATTCCTTTCATCAAAAGAAGTGTTTCTCCACAATTTTAGGCAATTTTTGGAAAATTGAATTTTTGACGGATATTCGACAGGGGCGAGCCTTACAAAAATGGTGAAAATTAGGTACTATCTTAAATTGTGCTAAAAAAAATATTTTTTGGCTAAATTATTTATTCCTTTCATCAAACGAACTGTTTCTCCACAATATTAGGCTTTTTTGGAAAATTGATTTTTTGACGAAAATTGGATTGGCGCGGACCTTACAAAAATAGTGAAAATTAGGTACTTTCTTAAATTGTGCTAAGAAAAAAAATTTTTTGGCTAAATTATTTATTCCTTTCATCAAAAGAAGTGTTTCTCCACAATTTTAGGCAATTTTTGGAAAATTGAATTTTTGACGGAAATTCGACAGACGCGGACCTTACAAAAATAGTGAAAATTAGGTTCTATCTTAAATGTGCTAAAAAAATATTTTTTGGCTAAATTATTTATTCCTTTCATCAAAAGAACTGTTTCTCCACAATTTTAGGCAATTTTTGGAAAATTGAATTTTTGACGGATATTCGACAGGCGCGGACCTTACATAAATAGTGAAAATTAGGTACTATCTTAAATTGTTCTAAAAAAATATTTTTTGGCTAAATTATTTATTCCTTTCATCAAAAGAACTGTTTCTCCACAATTTTAGGCAATTTTTGGAAAATTGAATTTTTGACGGAAATTCGACAGACGCGGACCTTACAAAAATAGTGAAAATAAGGTTCTATCTTAACTGTGATAAGAAAATATTTTTTGGCTAAATTATTTATTCCTTTCATCAACAGAACTGTTTCTCCACAATTTTAGGCAATTTTTGGAAAATTGATTTTTTGACGGAAATTCAACAGGCGCGGACCTTACAAAAATAGTGAAAATTTGGGTACTATCTTAACTGCGCTAAAAATATTTATTGGCTAAATTATTTATTCCTTTCATCAAAAGAAGTGTTTCTCCACAATTTTAGGCAATTTTTTTGAAAATTGAATTTTTGACGGAAATTCGACAGGCGCGTACCTTACAAAAATAGTGAAAATTAGGTACTATCTTAAATTGTGCTAAAAAAATATTTTTTGGTTAAATTATTTATTCCTTTCATCAAAAGAACTGTTTCTCCACAATATTAGGCTTTTTTGGAAAATTGTTTTTTTGACGAAAATTGGATTAGCGCGGACCTTACAAAAATAGTGAAAATTAGGTACTTTCTTAAATTGTGCTAAGAAAAAAATTTTTTTGGCTAAATTATTTATTCCTTTCATCAAAAGAAGTGTTTCTCCACAATTTAAGGCAATTTTTGGAAAAGTGAATTTTTGACGGAAATTCGACAGGCGCGGACCTTACATAAATAGTGAAAATTAGGTACTATCTTAAATTGTTCTAAGAAAATATTTTTTTGCTAAATTATTTATACCTTTCATCAAAAGAAGTGTTTCTCCACAATTTTAGGCAATTTTTGGAAAATTGAATTTTTGACTGAAATTCGACAGACGCGGACCTTCCAAAAATAGTGAAAATTAGGTTCTATCTTAACTGTGCAAAAAAATATTTTTTGGCTAAATTATTTATTCCTTTCATCAAAAGAACTGTTTCTCCACAATTTTAGGCAATTTTTGGAAAATTGATTTTTTGACGGAAATTCAACAGGCGCGGACCTTACAAAAATAGTGAAAATTTGGGTACTATCTTAACTGCGCTAAAAATATTTATTGGCTAAATTATTTATTCCTTTCATCAAAAGAAGTGTTTCTCCACAATTTTAGGCAATTTTTTTGAAAATTGAATTTTTGACGGAAATTCGACAGGCGCGTACCTTACAAAAATAGTGAAAATTAGGTACTATCTTAAATTGTGCTAAAAAAATATTTTTTGGTTAAATTATTTATTCCTTTCATCAAAAGAACTGTTTCTCCACAATATTAGGCTTTTTTGGAAAATTGTTTTTTTGACGAAAATTGGATTAGCGCGGACCTTACAAAAATAGTGAAAATTAGGTACTTTCTTAAATTGTGCTAAGAAAAAAATTTTTTTGGCTAAATTATTTATTCCTTTCATCAAAAGAAGTGTTTCTCCACAATTTAAGGCAATTTTTGGAAAAGTGAATTTTTGACGGAAATTCGACAGGCGCGGACCTTACATAAATAGTGAAAATTAGGTACTATCTTAAATTGTTCTAAGAAAATATTTTTTTGCTAAATTATTTATACCTTTCATCAAAAGAAGTGTTTCTCCACAATTTTAGGCAATTTTTGGAAAATTGAATTTTTGACTGAAATTCGACAGACGCGGACCTTCCAAAAATAGTGAAAATTAGGTTCTATCTTAACTGTGCAAAAAAATATTTTTTGGCTAAATTATTTATTCCTTTCATCAAAAGAACTGTTTCTCCACAATTTTAGGCAATTTTTGGAAAATTGATTTTTTGACAGAAATTCGACAGGCGCGCCCCTTACAAAAATAGTGAAAATTAGGTACTATCTTAACTGTGCTAAAAATATTTTTTGGCTAAATTATTTATTCCGTTCATCAAAAGAAGTGTTTCTCCACAATTTTAGGCAATTTTTTTGAAAATTGAATTTTTGACGGAAATTCGACAGGCGCGTACCTTACAAAAATAGTGAAAATTAGGTACTATCTTAACTGTGCTAAAAATATTTTTTGGCTAAATTATTTATTCCTTTCATCAAAAGAAGTGTTTCTCCACAATTTTAGGCAATTTTTTTGAAAATTGAATTTTTGATGGAAATTCGACAGGCGCGTACCTTACAAAAATAGTGAAAATTAGGTACTATCTTAAATTGTGCTAAAAAAATATTATTTTGCTAAATAATTTATTCCTTTCATCAAAAGAAGTGTTTCTCCATAATTTTAGGCAATTTTTGGAAAATTGATTTTTTGACGAAAATTGGATTGGCGCGGACCTTACAAAAATAGTGAAAATTAGGTACTTTCTTAAATTGTGCTAAGAAAAAAAAATTTTTGGCTAAATTATTTATTCCTTTCATCAAAAGAAGTGTTTCTCCACAATTTTAGGCAATTTTTGGAAAATTGAATTTTTGACGGAAATTGGACAGACGCGGACCTTACAAAAATAGTGAAAATTAGGTTCTATCTTAAATGTGCTAAAAAATATTTTTTGGCTAAATTATTTATTCCTTTCATCAAAAGAACTGTTTCTCCACAATTTTAGGCAATTTTTGGAAAATTGAATTTTTGACGGATATTCGACAGGCGCGGACCTTACATAAATAGTGAAAATTAGGTACTATCTTAAATTGTTCTAAGAAAATATTTTTTTGCTAAATTATTTATACCTTTCATCAAAAGAAGTATTTCTCCACAATTTTAGGCAATTTTTGGAAAATTGAATTTTTGACGGAAATTCGACAGACGCGGACCTTACAAAAATAGTGAAAATAAGGTTCTATCTTAACTGTGATAAGAAAATATTTTTTGGCTAAATTATTTATTCCTTTCATCAAAAGAACTGTTTCTCCACAATTTTAGGCAATTTTTGGAAAATTGATTTTTTGACGGAAATTCGACAGGCGCGGACCTTACAAAAATAGTGAAAATTTGGGTACTATCTTAACTGCGCTAAAAATATTTTTTGGCTAAATTATTTATTCCTTTCATCAAAAGAAGTGTTACTCCACAATTTTAGGCAATTTTTGGAAATTGAATTTTTGACGGAAATTCGCCAGGCGCGTACCTTACAAAAATAGTGAAAATTAGGTACTATCTTAAATTATGCTAAGAAAATATTTTTTGCTAAATTATTTATTCCTTTCTTCAAAAGAAGTGTTTCTTTACAATTTTGGGCAATTTTCAGAAAATTGAATTTTTGACGTAAATTTGACAGGCGCGGACCTTACAAAAATATTGAAATTTTTGTACTATCTGAAAATGTGCTCAGAAAATATTATTTGGCTAAATTATTTATTCCTTTCATCAAAAGAAGTGTTTCTCCACAATTTTGGGCAATTTTCAGAAAATTGAATTTTTGACGTAAATTCGACAGGCGCGGACCTTACAAAAATATTGAAATTTTTGTACTATCTGAAATTGTGCTAAGAAAATATTATTTGGCTAAATTATTTATTCCTTTCATCAAAAGAAGTGTTTCTCCACAATTTTAGGCAATTTTTGGAAAATTGGATTTTTAACGGAAATTCGACAGGCGTGGACCTTACAAAAATAGTGAAAATTTGTTCTATCTTAAATTGTGCAAAGAAAATATTTTTTCTCTAAATTATTTATTCCTTTCATCAAAAGAAGTGTTTCTCCACAATTTTAGGCAATTTTTGGAAAATTGAATTTTTGACGGAAATTCGACAGGCACGGACCTAACAAAAATAGTGAAAATTAGGTACTATCTTAAATTGTGCTAAGAAAATATTTTTTGGCTAAATTATTTATTCCTTTCATCAAAAGAACTGTTTCTCCACAATTTTAGGCAATTTTTGGAAAATTGAATTTTTGACGGAAATTCGACAGACGCGGACCTTACAAAAATAGTGAAAATTAGGTTCTATCTTAATTTGTGCTAAGAAAATATTTTTTGGCTAAATTATTTATTCCTTTCATCAAAAGAAGTGTTTTTCCACAATTTTAGGCAATTTCTGGAAAATTGAATTTTTGACGGAAATTTGACAGGCGCGCGGACCTTACAAAAATATTGAAAATTAGGTACTATCTTAAATTGTGCTAAGAAAATATTTTTTCGCTAAATTATTTATTCCTTTCATCAAAAGAAGTGTTTCTCCACAATTTTAGGCAATTTTTGGAAAATTGAATTTTTGACGGATATTCGACAGGGGCGAGCCTTACAAAAATGGTGAAAATTAGGTACTATCTTAAATTGTGCTAAAAAAAATATTTTTTGGCTAAATTATTTATTCCTTTCATCAAACGAACTGTTTCTCCACAATATTAGGCTTTTTTGGAAAATTGATTTTTTGACGAAAATTGGATTGGCGCGGACCTTACAAAAATAGTGAAAATTAGGTACTTTCTTAAATTGTGCTAAGAAAAAAAATTTTTTGGCTAAATTATTTATTCCTTTCATCAAAAGAAGTGTTTCTCCACAATTTTAGGCAATTTTTGGAAAATTGAATTTTTGACGGAAATTCGACAGACGCGGACCTTACAAAAATAGTAAAAATTAGGTTCTATCTTAAATGTGCTAAAAAAATATTTTTTGGCTAAATTATTTATTCCTTTCATCAAAAGAACTGTTTCTCCACAATTTTAGGCAATTTTTGGAAAATTGAATTTTTGACGGATATTCGACAGGCGCGGACCTTACATAAATAGTGAAAATTAGGTACTATCTTAAATTGTTCTAAGAAAATATTTTTTTGCTAAATTATTTATACCTTTCATCAAAAGAAGTATTTCTCCACAATTTTAGGCAATTTTTGGAAAATTGAATTTTTGACGGAAATTCGACAGACGCGGACCTTACAAAAATAGTGAAAATAAGGTTCTATCTTAACTGTGATAAGAAAATATTTTTTGGCTAAATTATTCATTCCTTTCATCAAAAGAACTGTTTCTCCACAATTTTAGGCAATTTTTGGAAAATTGATTTTTTGACGGAAATTCGACAGGCGCGGACCTTACAAAAATAGTGAAAATTTGGGTACTATCTTAACTGCGCTAAAAATATTTATTGGCTAAATTATTTATTCCTTTCATCAAAAGAAGTGTTTCTCCACAATTTTAGGCAATTTTTTTGAAAATTGAATTTTTGACGGAAATTCGACAGGCGCGTACCTTACAAAAATAGTGAAAATTAGGTACTATCTTAAATTGTGCTAAAAAAATATTTTTTGGTTAAATTATTTATTCCTTTCATCAAAAGAACTGTTTCTCCACAATATTAGGCTTTTTTGGAAAATTGATTTTTTGACGAAAATTGGATTAGCGCGGACCTTACAAAAATAGTGAAAATTAGGTACTTTCTTAAATTGTGCTAAGAAAAAAATTTTTTTGGCTAAATTATTTATTCCTTTCATCAAAAGAAGTGTTTCTCCACAATTTAAGGCAATTTTTGGAAAAGTGAATTTTTGACGGAAATTCGACAGGCGCGGACCTTACATAAATAGTGAAAATTAGGTACTATCTTAAATTGTTCTAAGAAAATATTTTTTTGCTAAATTATTTATACCTTTCATCAAAAGAAGTGTTTCTCCACAATTTTAGGCAATTTTTGGAAAATTGAATTTTTGACTGAAATTCGACAGACGCGGACCTTCCAAAAATAGTGAAAATTAGGTTCTATCTTAACTGTGCAAAAAAATATTTTTTGGCTAAATTATTTATTCCTTTCATCAAAAGAACTGTTTCTCCACAATTTTAGGCAATTTTTGGAAAATTGATTTTTTGACAGAAATTCGACAGGCGCGCCCCTTACAAAAATAGTGAAAATTAGGTACTATCTTAACTGTGCTAAAAATATTTTTTGGCTAAATTATTTATTCCGTTCATCAAAAGAAGTGTTTCTCCACAATTTTAGGCAATTTTTTTGAAAATTGAATTTTTGACGGAAATTCGACAGGCGCGTACCTTACAAAAATAGTGAAAATTAGGTACTATCTTAACTGTGCTAAAAATATTTTTTGGCTAAATTATTTATTCCTTTCATCA
This sequence comes from Loripinus fragilis, assembly GCA_964019695.1. Classification (NCBI taxonomy): domain Eukaryota; kingdom Metazoa; phylum Mollusca; class Bivalvia; order Lucinida; family Lucinidae; genus Loripinus; species Loripinus fragilis. The sequence goes on along the minus strand of OZ026525.1, from coordinate 67,414,648 downwards.
AAAGAAGTGTTTCTCCACAATTTTAGGCAATTTTTTTGAAAATTGAATTTTTGACGGAAATTCGACAGGCGCGTACCTTACAAAAATAGTGAAAATTAGGTACTATCTTAAATTGTGCTAAAAAAATATTTTTTTGCTAAATAATTTATTCCTTTCATCAAAAGAAGTGTTTCTCCATAATTTTAGGCAATTTTTTGGAAAATTGATTTTTTGACGAAAATTGGATTGGCGCGGACCTTACAAAAATAGTGAAAATTAGGTACTTTCTTAAATTGTGCTAAGAAAAAAAAATTTTTGGCTAAATTATTTATTCCTTTCATCAAAAGAAGTGTTTCTGCACAATTTTAGGCAATTTTTGGAAAATTGAATTTTTGACGGAAATTGGACAGACGCGGACCTTACAAAAATAGTAAAATTAGGTTCTATCTTAAATTGTGCTAAGAAAATACTTTTTGGCTAAATTATTTATTCCTTTCATCAAAAGAAGTGTTTCTCCACAATTTTAGGCAATTTTTGGAAAATTGAATTTTTGACGGATATTCGACAGGGGCGAGCCTTACAAAAATGGTGAAAATTAGGTACTTTCTTAAATTGTGCTAAGAAAAAATATTTTTTGGCTAAATTATTTATTCCTTTCATCAAAAGAACTGTTTCTCCACAATATTAGGCTTTTTTGGAAAATTGATTTTTTGACGAAAATTGGATTGGCGCGGACCTTACAAAAATAGTGAAAATTAGGTACTTTCTTAAATTGTGCTAAGAAAAAAAATTTTTTGGCTAAATTATTTATTCCTTTCATCAAAAGAAGTGTTTCTCCACAATTTTAGGCAATTTTTGGAAAATTGAATTTTTGACGGAAATTCGACAGACGCGGACCTTACAAAAATAGTGAAAATTAGGTTCTATCTTAACTGTGCTAAAAAATATTTTTTGGCTAAATTATTTATTCCTTTCATCAAAAGAACTGTTTCTCCACAATTTTAGGCAATTTTTGGAAAATTGAATTTTTGATGGAAATTCGACAGGCGCGGACCTTACATAAATAGTGAAAATTAGGTACTATCTTAAATTGTTCTAAGAAAATATTTTTTTGCTATATTATTTATACCTTTCATCAAAAGAAGTGTTTCTCCACAATTTTAGGCAATTTTTAGAAAATTGAATTTTTGATGGAAATTCGACAGGCGCGGACCTTACAAAAATTGTGAAAATTAGGTACTATCTTAAATTGTGCTAAGAAAATACTTTTTGGCTAAATAATTTATTCCTTTCATCAAAAGAAGTGTTTCTCCATAATTTTAGGCAATTTTTGGAAAATTGATTTTTTGACGAAAATTGGATTGGCGCGGACCTTACAAAAATAGTGAAAATTAGGGACTATCTTAAATTGTGCTAAAAAAATATTTTTTGGCTAAATTATTTATTCCTTTCATCAAAAGAAGTGTTTCTCCACAATTTTAGGCAATTTTTGGAAAATTGAATTTTTGACGAAAATTGGATTGGCGCAGACCTTACAAAAATAGTGAAAATTAGGGACTATCTTAAATTGTGCTAAGAAAATATTATTTCTCTAAATTATTTATTCCTTTCATCAAAAGAAGTGTTTCTCCACAATTTTAGGCAAATTTCGGAAAATTGAATTTTTGATGGAAATTCGACAGGCCCGGACCTTACAAAAATAGTGAAAATTAGGTACTATCTTAAATTGTGCTAAAAAATATTTTTTAGCTAAATTATTTATTCCTTTCATCAAAAGAACTGTATCTCCACAATTTTAGGCAATTTTTGGAAAATTGAATTTTTGACGGAAATTCGACAGGCGCGGACCTTACAAAAATAGTGAAAATTAGGTACTATCTTAAATTGTGCTAAAAAAATATTTTTTGGCTAAATTATTTATTCCTTTCATCAAAAGAACTGTTTCTCCACAATTTTAGGCAATTTTTAGAAAATTGAATTTTTGACGGAAATTCGACAGGCGCGGACCTTACAAAAATAGTGAAATTTTTTATTATCTTAAATTGTGCTAATAAAATATTTTTTGGCTAAATTATTTACTCCTTTCATCAAAAGAAGTGTTTCTCCACAATTTTAGGCAATTTTTGGAAAATTGAATTTTTATTGGAAATTCGACAGGCGCATACCTTTACAAAAATAGTGAAAATTAGGTACTATCTTAAATTGTGCTAAAAAATATTTTTTAGCTAAATTATTTATTCCTTTCATCAAAAGAACTGTATCCACAATTTTAGGCAATTTTTGGAAAATTGAATTTTTGACGGATATTCGACAGGCGCGGACCTTACATAAATAGTGAAAATTAGGTACTATCTTAAATTGTTCTAAGAAAATATTTTTTTGCTAAATTATTTATACCTTTCATCAAAAGAAGTATTTCTCCACAATTTTAGGCAATTTTTGGAAAATTGAATTTTTGACGGAAATTCGACAGACGCGGACCTTACAAAAATAGTGAAAATAAGGTTCTATCTTAACTGTGATAAGAAAATATTTTTTGGCTAAATTATTTATTCCTTTCATCAAAAGAACTGTTTCTCCACAATTTTAGGCAATTTTTGGAAAATTGATTTTTTGACGGAAATTCAACAGGCGCGGACCTTACAAAAATAGTGAAAATTTGGGTACTATCTTAACTGCGCTAAAAATATTTATTGGCTAAATTATTTATTCCTTTCATCAAAAGAAGTGTTTCTCCACAATTTTAGGCAATTTTTTTGAAAATTGAATTTTTGACGGAAATTCGACAGGCGCGTACCTTACAAAAATAGTGAAAATTAGGTACTATCTTAAATTGTGCTAAAAAAATATTTTTTGGTTAAATTATTTATTCCTTTCATCAAAAGAACTGTTTCTCCACAATATTAGGCTTTTTTGGAAAATTGTTTTTTTGACGAAAATTGGATTAGCGCGGACCTTACAAAAATAGTGAAAATTAGGTACTTTCTTAAATTGTGCTAAGAAAAAAATTTTTTTGGCTAAATTATTTATTCCTTTCATCAAAAGAAGTGTTTCTCCACAATTTAAGGCAATTTTTGGAAAAGTGAATTTTTGACGGAAATTCGACAGGCGCGGACCTTACATAAATAGTGAAAATTAGGTACTATCTTAAATTGTTCTAAGAAAATATTTTTTTGCTAAATTATTTATACCTTTCATCAAAAGAAGTGTTTCTCCACAATTTTAGGCAATTTTTGGAAAATTGAATTTTTGACTGAAATTCGACAGACGCGGACCTTCCAAAAATAGTGAAAATTAGGTTCTATCTTAACTGTGCAAAAAAATATTTTTTGGCTAAATTATTTATTCCTTTCATCAAAAGAACTGTTTCTCCACAATTTTAGGCAATTTTTGGAAAATTGATTTTTTGACGGAAATTCAACAGGCGCGGACCTTACAAAAATAGTGAAAATTTGGGTACTATCTTAACTGCGCTAAAAATATTTATTGGCTAAATTATTTATTCCTTTCATCAAAAGAAGTGTTTCTCCACAATTTTAGGCAATTTTTTTGAAAATTGAATTTTTGACGGAAATTCGACAGGCGCGTACCTTACAAAAATAGTGAAAATTAGGTACTATCTTAAATTGTGCTAAAAAAATATTTTTTGGTTAAATTATTTATTCCTTTCATCAAAAGAACTGTTTCTCCACAATATTAGGCTTTTTTGGAAAATTGTTTTTTTGACGAAAATTGGATTAGCGCGGACCTTACAAAAATAGTGAAAATTAGGTACTTTCTTAAATTGTGCTAAGAAAAAAATTTTTTTGGCTAAATTATTTATTCCTTTCATCAAAAGAAGTGTTTCTCCACAATTTAAGGCAATTTTTTTGAAAATTGAATTTTTGACGGAAATTCGACAGGCGCGTACCTTACAAAAATAGTGAAAATTAGGTACTATCTTAAATTGTGCTAAAAAAATATTTTTTGGTTAAATTATTTATTCCTTTCATCAAAAGAACTGTTTCTCCACAATATTAGGCTTTTTTGGAAAATTGTTTTTTTGACGAAAATTGGATTAGCGCGGACCTTACAAAAATAGTGAAAATTAGGTACTTTCTTAAATTGTGCTAAGAAAAAAATTTTTTTGGCTAAATTATTTATTCCTTTCATCAAAAGAAGTGTTTCTCCACAATTTAAGGCAATTTTTGGAAAAGTGAATTTTTGACGGAAATTCGACAGGCGCGGACCTTACATAAATAGTGAAAATTAGGTACTATCTTAAATTGTTCTAAGAAAATATTTTTTTGCTAAATTATTTATACCTTTCATCAAAAGAAGTGTTTCTCCACAATTTTAGGCAATTTTTGGAAAATTGAATTTTTGACTGAAATTCGACAGACGCGGACCTTCCAAAAATAGTGAAAATTAGGTTCTATCTTAACTGTGCAAAAAAATATTTTTTGGCTAAATTATTTATTCCTTTCATCAAAAGAACTGTTTCTCCACAATTTTAGGCAATTTTTGGAAAATTGATTTTTTGACGGAAATTCAACAGGCGCGGACCTTACAAAAATAGTGAAAATTTGGGTACTATCTTAACTGCGCTAAAAATATTTATTGGCTAAATTATTTATTCCTTTCATCAAAAGAAGTGTTTCTCCACAATTTTAGGCAATTTTTTTGAAAATTGAATTTTTGACGGAAATTCGACAGGCGCGTACCTTACAAAAATAGTGAAAATTAGGTACTATCTTAAATTGTGCTAAAAAAATATTTTTTGGTTAAATTATTTATTCCTTTCATCAAAAGAACTGTTTCTCCACAATATTAGGCTTTTTTGGAAAATTGTTTTTTTGACGAAAATTGGATTAGCGCGGACCTTACAAAAATAGTGAAAATTAGGTACTTTCTTAAATTGTGCTAAGAAAAAAATTTTTTTGGCTAAATTATTTATTCCTTTCATCAAAAGAAGTGTTTCTCCACAATTTAAGGCAATTTTTGGAAAAGTGAATTTTTGACGGAAATTCGACAGGCGCGGACCTTACATAAATAGTGAAAATTAGGTACTATCTTAAATTGTTCTAAGAAAATATTTTTTTGCTAAATTATTTATACCTTTCATCAAAAGAAGTGTTTCTCCACAATTTTAGGCAATTTTTGGAAAATTGAATTTTTGACTGAAATTCGACAGACGCGGACCTTCCAAAAATAGTGAAAATTAGGTTCTATCTTAACTGTGCAAAAAAATATTTTTTGGCTAAATTATTTATTCCTTTCATCAAAAGAACTGTTTCTCCACAATTTTAGGCAATTTTTGGAAAATTGATTTTTTGACAGAAATTCGACAGGCGCGCCCCTTACAAAAATAGTGAAAATTAGGTACTATCTTAACTGTGCTAAAAATATTTTTTGGCTAAATTATTTATTCCGTTCATCAAAAGAAGTGTTTCTCCACAATTTTAGGCAATTTTTTTGAAAATTGAATTTTTGACGGAAATTCGACAGGCGCGTACCTTACAAAAATAGTGAAAATTAGGTACTATCTTAACTGTGCTAAAAATATTTTTTGGCTAAATTATTTATTCCTTTCATCAAAAGAAGTGTTTCTCCACAATTTTAGGCAATTTTTGGAAAATTGATTTTTTGACGAAAATTGGATTGGCGCGGACCTTACAAAAATAGTGAAAATTAGGTACTTTCTTAAATTGTGCTAAGAAAAAAAAATTTTTGGCTAAATTATTTATTCCTTTCATCAAAAGAAGTGTTTCTCCACAATTTTAGGCAATTTTTGGAAAATTGAATTTTTGACGGAAATTGGACAGACGCGGACCTTACAAAAATAGTAAAATTAGGTTCTATCTTAAATTGTGCTAAGAAAATATTTTTTCGCTAAATTATTTATTCCTTTCATCAAAAGAAGTGTTTCTCCACAATTTTAGGCAATTTTTGGAAAATTGAATTTTTGACGGATATTCGACAGGGGCGAGCCTTACAAAAATGGTGAAAATTAGGTACTTTCTTAAATTGTGCTAAGAAAAAATATTTTTTGGCTAAATTATTTATTCCTTTCATCAAAAGAACTGTTTCTCCACAATATTAGGCTTTTTTGGAAAATTGATTTTTTGACGAAAATTGGATTGGCGCGGACCTTACAAAAATAGTGAAAATTAGGTACTTTCTTAAATTGTGCTAAGAAAAAAAATTTTTTGGCTAAATTATTTATTCCTTTCATCAAAAGAAGTGTTTCTCCACAATTTTAGGCAATTTTTGGAAAATTGAATTTTTGACGGAAATTCGACAGACGCGGACCTTACAAAAATAGTGCAAATTAGGTTCTATCTTAACTGTGCTAAAAAATATTTTTTGGCTAAATTATTTATTCCTTTCATCAAAAGAACTGTTTCTCCACAATTTTAGGCAATTTTTGGAAAATTGAATTTTTGATGGAAATTCGACAGGCGCGGACCTTACATAAATAGTGAAAATTAGGTACTATCTTAAATTGTTCTAAGAAAATATTTTTTTGCTATATTATTTATACCTTTCATCAAAAGAAGTGTTTCTCCACAATTTTAGGCAATTTTTAGAAAATTGAATTTTTGATGGAAATTCGACAGGCGCGGACCTTACAAAAATTGTGAAAATTAGGTACTATCTTAAATTGTGCTAAGAAAATACTTTTTGGCTAAATAATTTATTCCTTTCATCAAAAGAAGTGTTTCTCCATAATTTTAGGCAATTTTTGGAAAATTGATTTTTTGACGAAAATTGGATTGGCGCGGACCTTACAAAAATAGTGAAAATTAGGGACTATCTTAAATTGTGCTAAAAAAATATTTTTTGGCTAAATTATTTATTCCTTTCATCAAAAGAAGTGTTTCTCCACAATTTTAGGCAATTTTTGGAAAATTGAATTTTTGACGAAAATTGGATTGGCGCAGACCTTACAAAAATAGTGAAAATTAGGGACTATCTTAAATTGTGCTAAGAAAATATTATTTCTCTAAATTATTTATTCCTTTCATCAAAAGAAGTGTTTCTCCACAATTTTAGGCAAATTTCGGAAAATTGAATTTTTGATGGAAATTCGACAGGCCCGGACCTTACAAAAATAGTGAAAATTAGGTACTATCTTAAATTGTGCTAAAAAATATTTTTTAGCTAAATTATTTATTCCTTTCATCAAAAGAACTGTATCTCCACAATTTTAGGCAATTTTTGGAAAATTGAATTTTTGACGGAAATTCGACAGGCGCGGACCTTACAAAAATAGTGAAAATTAGGTACTATCTTAAATTGTGCTAAAAAAATATTTTTTGGCTAAATTATTTATTCCTTTCATCAAAAGAACTGTTTCTCCACAATTTTAGGCAATTTTTAAAAAATTGAATTTTTGACGGAAATTCGACAGGCGCGGACCTTACAAAAATAGTGAAATTTTTTACTATCTTAAATTGTGCTAATAAAATATTTTTTGGCTAAATTATTTACTCCTTTCATCAAAAGAAGTGTTTCTCCACAATTTTAGGCAATTTTTGGAAAATTGAATTTTTATTGGAAATTCGACAGGCGCATACCTTACAAAAATAGTGAAAATTAGGTACTATCTTAAATTGTGCTAAAAAATATTTTTTAGCTAAATTATTTATTCCTTTCATCAAAAGAAGTATTTCTCCACAATTTTAGGCAATTTTTGGAAAATTGAATTTTTGACGGAAATTCGACAGACGCGAGCCTTACAAAAATAGTGAAAATAAGGTTCTATCTTAACTGTGATAAGAAAATATTTTTTGGCTAAATTATTTATTCCTTTCATCAAAAGAACTGTTTCTCCACAATTTTTGGCAATTTTTGGAAAATTGATTTTTTGACGGAAATTCAACAGGCGCGGACCTTACAAAAATAGTGAAAATTTGGGTACTATCTTAACTGCGCTAAAAATATTTATTGGCTAAATTATTTATTCCTTTCATCAAAAGAAGTGTTTCTCCACAATTTTAGGCAATTTTTTTGAAAATTGAATTTTTGACGGAAATTCGACAGGCGCGTACCTTACAAAAATAGTGAAAATTAGGTACTATCTTAAATTGTGCTAAAGAAATATTTTTTGGTTAAATTATTTATTCCTTTCATCAAAAGAACTGTTTCTCCACAATATTAGGCTTTTTTGGAAAATTGATTTTTTGACGAAAATTGGATTAGCGCGGACCTTACAAAAATAGTGAAAATTAGGTACTTTCTTAAATTGTGCTAAGAAAAAAATTTTTTTGGCTAAATTATTTATTCCTTTCATCAAAAGAAGTGTTTCTCCACAATTTAAGGCAATTTTTGGAAAAGTGAATTTTTGACGGAAATTCGACAGGCGCGGACCTTACATAAATAGTGAAAATTAGGTACTATCTTAAATTGTTCTAAGAAAATATTTTTTTGCTAAATTATTTATACCTTTCATCAAAAGAAGTGTTTCTCCACAATTTTAGGCAATTTTTGGAAAATTGAATTTTTGACTGAAATTCGACAGACGCGGACCTTCCAAAAATAGTGAAAATTAGGTTCTATCTTAACTGTGCAAAAAAATATTTTTTGGCTAAATTATTTATTCCTTTCATCAAAAGAACTGTTTCTCCACAATTTTAGGCAATTTTTGGAAAATTGATTTTTTGATAGAAATTCGACAGGCGCGCCCCTTACAAAAATAGTGAAAATTAGGTACTATCTTAACTGTGCTAAAAATATTTTTTGGCTAAATTATTTATTCCGTTCATCAAAAGAAGTGTTTCTCCACAATTTTAGGCAATTTTTTTGAAAATTGAATTTTTGACGGAAATTCGACAGGCGCGTACCTTACAAAAATAGTGAAAATTAGGTACTATCTTAACTGTGCTAAAAATATTTTTTGGCTAAATTATTTATTCCTTTCATCAAAAGAAGTGTTTCTCCACAATTTTAGGCAATTTTTTTGAAAATTGAATTTTTGACGGAAATTCGACAGGCGCGTACCTTACAAAAATAGTGAAAATTAGGTACTATCTTAAATTGTGCTAAAAAAATATTATTTTGCTAAATAATTTATTCCTTTCATCAAAAGAAGTGTTTCTCCATAATTTTAGGCAATTTTTGGAAAATTGATTTTTTGACGAAAATTGGATTGGCGCGGACCTTACAAAAATAGTGAAAATTAGGTACTTTCTTAAATTGTGCTAAGAAAAAAAAATTTTTGGCTAAATTATTTATTCCTTTCATCAAAAGAAGTGTTTCTCCACAATTTTAGGCAATTTTTGGAAAATTGAATTTTTGACGGAAATTGGACAGACGCGGACCTTACAAAAATAGTAAAATTAGGTTCTATCTTAAATTGTGCTAAGAAAATATTTTTTCGCTAAATTATTTATTCCTTTCATCAAAAGAAGTGTTTCTCCACAATTTTAGGCAATTTTTGGAAAATTGAATTTTTGACGGATATTCGACAGGGGCGAGCCTTACAAAAATGGTGAAAATTAGGTACTTTCTTAAATTGTGCTAAGAAAAAATATTTTTTGGCTAAATTATTTATTCCTTTCATCAAAAGAACTGTTTCTCCACAATATTAGGCTTTTTTGGAAAATTGATTTTTTGACGAAAATTGGATTGGCGCGGACCTTACAAAAATAGTGAAAATTAGGTACTTTCTTAAATTGTGCTAAGAAAAAAAATTTTTTGGCTAAATTATTTATTCCTTTCATCAAAAGAAGTGTTTCTCCACAATTTTAGGCAATTTTTGGAAAATTGAATTTTTGACGGAAATTCGACAGACGCGGACCTTACAAAAATAGTGAAAATTAGGTTCTATCTTAACTGTGCAAAAAAATATTTTTTGGCTAAATTATTTATTCCTTTCATCAAAAGAACTGTTTCTCCACAATTTTAGGCAATTTTTGGAAAATTGAATTTTTGATGGAAATTCGACAGGCACGGACCTTACATAAATAGTGAAAATTAGGTACTATCTTAAATTGTTCTAAGAAAATATTTTTTTGCTATATTATTTATACCTTTCATCAAAAGAAGTGTTTCTCCACAATTTTAGGCAATTTTTAGAAAATTGAATTTTTGATGGAAATTCGACAGGCGCGGACCTTACAAAAATTGTGAAAATTAGGTACTATCTTAAATTGTGCTAAGAAAATACTTTTTGGCTAAATAATTTATTCCTTTCATCAAAAGAAGTGTTTCTCCATAATTTTAGGCAATTTTTGGAAAATTGATTTTTTGACGAAAATTGGATTGGCGCGGACCTTACAAAAATAGTGAAAATTAGGGACTATCTTAAATTGTGCTAAAAAAATATTTTTTGGCTAAATTATTTATTCCTTTCATCAAAAGAAGTGTTTCTCCACAATTTTAGGCAATTTTTGGAAAATTGAATTTTTGACGAAAATTGGATTGGCGCAGACCTTACAAAAATAGTGAAAATTAGGTACTATCTTAAATTGTGCTAAAAAAATATTTTTTTGGTAAATTATTTATTCCTTTCATCAAAAGAAGTGTTTCTCCACAATTTTAGGCAAATTTCGGAAAATTGAATTTTTGATGGAAATTCGACAGGCCCGGACCTTACAAAAATAGTGAAAATTAGGTACTATCTTAAATTGTGCTAAAAAATATTTTTTAGCTAAATTATTTATTCCTTTCATCAAAAGAACTGTATCTCCACAATTTTAGGCAATTTTTGGAAAATTGAATTTTTGACGGAAATTCGACAGGCGCGGACCTTACAAAAATAGTGAAAATTAGGTACTATCTTAAATTGTGCTAAAAAAATATTTTTTGGCTAAATTATTTATTCCTTTCATCAAAAGAACTGTTTCTCCACAATTTTAGGCAATTTTTAGAAAATTGAATTTTTGACGGAAATTCGACAGGCGCGGACCTTACAAAAATAGTGAAAATTTGGGTACTATCTTAACTGCGCTAAAAATATTTATTGGCTAAATTATTTATTCCTTTCATCAAAAGAAGTGTTTCTCCACAATTTTAGGCAATTTTTTTGAAAATTGAATTTTTGACGGAAATTCGACAGGCGCGTACCTTACAAAAATAGTGAAAATTAGGTACTATCTTAAATTGTGCTAAAAAAATATTTTTTGGTTAAATTATTTATTCCTTTCATCAAAAGAACTGTTTCTCCACAATATTAGGCTTTTTTGGAAAATTGATTTTTTGACGAAAATTGGATTAGCGCGGACCTTACAAAAATAGTGAAAATTAGGTACTTTCTTAAATTGTGCTAAGAAAAAAATTTTTTTGGCTAAATTATTTATTCCTTTCATCAAAAGAAGTGTTTCTCCACAATTTAAGGCAATTTTTGGAAAAGTGAATTTTTGACGGAAATTTGACAGGCGCGGACCTTACATAAATAGTGAAAATTAGGTTCTATCTTAAATTGTTCTAAGAAAATATTTTTTTGCTAAATTATTTATACCTTTCATCAAAAGAAGTGTTTCTCCACAATTTTAGGCAATTTTTGTAAAATTGAATTTTTGACTGAAATTCGACAGACGCGGACCTTCCAAAAATAGTGAAAATTAGGTTCTATCTTAACTGTGCAAAAAAATATTTTTTGGCTAAATTATTTATTCCTTTCATCAAAAGAACTGTTTCTCCACAATTTTAGGCAATTTTTGGAAAATTGATTTTTTGACAGAAATTCGACAGGCGCGCCCCTTACAAAAATAGTGAAAATTAGGTACTATCTTAACTGTGCTAAAAATATTTTTTGGCTAAATTATTTATTCCGTTCATCAAAAGAAGTGTTTCTCCACAATTTTAGGCAATTTTTTTGAAAATTGAATTTTTGACGGAAATTCGACAGGCGCGTACCTTACAAAAATAGTGAAAATTAGGTACTATCTTAACTGTGCTAAAAATATTTTTTGGCTAAATTATTTATTCCTTTCATCAAAAGAAGTGTTTCTCCACAATTTTAGGCAATTTTTTTGAAAATTGAATTTTTGACGGAAATTCGACAGGCGCGTACCTTACAAAAATAGTGAAAATTAGGTACTATCTTAAAATGTGCTAAAAAAATATTATTTTGCTAAATAATTTATTCCTTTCATCAAAAGAAGTGTTTCTCCATAATTTTAGGCAATTTTTGGAAAATTGATTTTTTGACGAAAATTGGATTGGCGCGGACCTTACAAAAATAGTGAAAATTAGGTACTTTCTTAAATTGTGCTAAGAAAAAAAAATTTTTGGCTAAATTATTTATTCCTTTCATCAAAAGAAGTGTTTCTCCACAATTTTAGGCAATTTTTGGAAAATTGAATTTTTGACGGAAATTGGACAGACGCGGACCTTACAAAAATAGTAAAATTAGGTTCTATCTTAAATTGTGCTAAGAAAATATTTTTTCGCTAAATTATTTATTCCTTTCATCAAAAGAAGTGTTTCTCCACAATTTTAGGCAATTTTTGGAAAATTGAATTTTTGACGGATATTCGACAGGGGCGAGCCTTACAAAAATGGTGAAAATTAGGTACTTTCTAAAATTGTGCTAAGAAAAAATATTTTTTGGCTAAATTATTTATTCCTTTCATCAAAAGAACTGTTTCTCCACAATATTAGGCTTTTTTGGAAAATTGATTTTTTGACGAAAATTGGATTGGCGCGGACCTTACAAAAATAGTGAAAATTAGGTACTTTCTTAAATTGTGCTAAGAAAAAAAATTTTTTGGCTAAATTATTTATTCCTTTCATCAAAAGAAGTGTTTCTCCACAATTTTAGGCAATTTTTGGAAAATTGAATTTTTGACGGAAATTCGACAGACGCGGACCTTACAAAAATAGTGAAAATTAGGTTCTATCTTAACTGTGCTAAAAAATATTTTTTGGCTAAATTATTTATTCCTTTCATCAAAAGAACTGTTTCTCCACAATTTTAGGCAATTTTTGGAAAATTGAATTTTTGATGGAAATTCGACAGGCGCGGACCTTACATAAATAGTGAAAATTAGGTACTATCTTAAATTGTTCTAAGAAAATATTTTTTTGCTATATTATTTATACCTTTCATCAAAAGAAGTGTTTCTCCACAATTTTAGGCAATTTTTAGAAAATTGAATTTTTGATGGAAATTCGACAGGCGCGGACCTTACAAAAATTGTGAAAATTAGGTACTATCTTAAATTGTGCTAAGAAAATACTTTTTGGCTAAATAATTTATTCCTTTCATCAAAAGAAGTGTTTCTCCATAATTTTAGGCAATTTTTGGAAAATTGATTTTTTGACGAAAATTGGATTGGCGCGGACCTTACAAAAATAGTGAAAATTAGGGACTATCTTAAATTGTGCTAAAAAAATATTTTTTGGCTAAATTATTTATTCCTTTCATCAAAAGAAGTGTTTCTCCACAATTTTAGGCAATTTTTGGAAAATTGAATTTTTGACGAAAATTGGATTGGCGCAGACCTTACAAAAATAGTGAAAATTAGGGACTATCTTAAATTGTGCTAAGAAAATATTATTTCTCTAAATTATTTATTCCTTTCATCAAAAGAAGTGTTTCTCCACAATTTTAGGCAAATTTCGGAAAATTGAATTTTTGATGGAAATTCGACAGGCCCGGACCTTACAAAAATAGTGAAAATTAGGTACTATCTTAAATTGTGCTAAAAAATATTTTTTAGCTAAATTATTTATTCCTTTCATCAAAAGAACTGTATCTCCACAATTTTAGGCAATTTTTGGAAAATTGAATTTTTGACGGAAATTCGACAGGCGCGGACCTTACAAAAATAGTGAAAATTAGGTACTATCTTAAATTGTGCTAAAAAAATATTTTTTGGCTAAATTATTTATTCCTTTCATCAAAAGAACTGTTTCTCCACAATTTTAGGCAATTTTTAGAAAATTGAATTTTTGACGGAAATTCGACAGGCGCGGACCTTACAAAAATAGTGAAAATTTGGGTACTATCTTAACTGCGCTAAAAATATTTATTGGCTAAATTATTTATTCCTTTCATCAAAAGAAGTGTTTCTCCACAATTTTAGGCAATTTTTTTGAAAATTGAATTTTTGACGGAAATTCGACAGGCGCGTACCTTACAAAAATAGTGAAAATTAGGTACTATCTTAAATTGTGCTAAAAAAATATTTTTTGGTTAAATTATTTATTCCTTTCATCAAAAGAACTGTTTCTCCACAATATTAGGCTTTTTTGGAAAATTGATTTTTTGACGAAAATTGGATTAGCGCGGACCTTACAAAAATAGTGAAAATTAGGTACTTTCTTAAATTGTGCTAAGAAAAAAAAATTTTTGGCTAAATTATTTATTCCTTTCATCAAAAGAAGTGTTTCTCCACAATTTTAGGCAATTTTTGGAAAATTGAATTTTTGACGGAAATTGGACAGACGCGGACCTTACAAAAATAGTAAAATTAGGTTCTATCTTAAATTGTGCTAAGAAAATATTTTTTCGCTAAATTATTTATTCCTTTCATCAAAAGAAGTGTTTCTCCACAATTTTAGGCAATTTTTGGAAAATTGAATTTTTGACGGATATTCGACAGGGGCGAGCCTTACAAAAATGGTGAAAATTAGGTACTTTCTAAAATTGTGCTAAGAAAAAATATTTTTTGGCTAAATTATTTATTCCTTTCATCAAAAGAACTGTTTCTCCACAATATTAGGCTTTTTTGGAAAATTGATTTTTTGACGAAAATTGGATTGGCGCGGACCTTACAAAAATAGTGAAAATTAGGTACTTTCTTAAATTGTGCTAAGAAAAAAAATTTTTTGGCTAAATTATTTATTCCTTTCATCAAAAGAAGTGTTTCTCCACAATTTTAGGCAATTTTTGGAAAATTGAATTTTTGACGGAAAGTCGACAGACGCGGACCTTACAAAAATAGTGAAAATTAGGTTCTATCTTAACTGTGCTAAAAAATATTTTTTGGCTAAATTATTTATTCCTTTCATCAAAAGAACTGTTTCTCCACAATTTTAGGCAATTTTTGGAAAATTGAATTTTTGATGGAAATTCGACAGGCGCGGACCTTACATAAATAGTGAAAATTAGGTACTATCTTAAATTGTTCTAAGAAAATATTTTTTTGCTATATTATTTATACCTTTCATCAAAAGAAGTGTTTCTCCACAATTTTAGGCAATTTTTAGAAAATTGAATTTTTGATGGAAATTCGACAGGCGCGGACCTTACAAAAATTGTGAAAATTAGGTACTATCTTAAATTGTGCTAAGAAAATACTTTTTGGCTAAATAATTTATTCCTTTCATCAAAAGAAGTGTTTCTCCATAATTTTAGGCAATTTTTGGAAAATTGATTTTTTGACGAAAATTGGATTGGCGCGGACCTTACAAAAATAGTGAAAATTAGGGACTATCTTAAATTGTGCTAAAAAAATATTTTTTGGCTAAATTATTTATTCCTTTCATCAAAAGAAGTGTTTCTCCACAATTTTAGGCAATTTTTGGAAAATTGAATTTTTGACGAAAATTGGATTGGCGCAGACCTTACAAAAATAGTGAAAATTAGGGACTATCTTAAATTGTGCTAAGAAAATATTATTTCTCTAAATTATTTATTCCTTTCATCAAAAGAAGTGTTTCTCCACAATTTTAGGCAAATTTCGGAAAATTGAATTTTTGATGGAAATTCGACAGGCCCGGACCTTACAAAAATAGTGAAAATTAGGTACTATCTTAAATTGTGCTAAAAAATATTTTTTAGCTAAATTATTTATTCCTTTCATCAAAAGAACTGTATCTCCACAATTTTAGGCAATTTTTGGAAAATTGAATTTTTGACGGAAATTCGACAGGCGCGGACCTTACAAAAATAGTGAAAATTAGGTACTATCTTAAATTGTGCTAAAAAAATATTTTTTGGCTAAATTATTTATTCCTTTCATCAAAAGAACTGTTTCTCCACAATTTTAGGCAATTTTTAGAAAATTGAATTTTTGACGGAAATTCGACAGGCGCGGACCTTACAAAAATAGTGAAAATTTGGGTACTATCTTAACTGCGCTAAAAATATTTATTGGCTAAATTATTTATTCCTTTCATCAAAAGAAGTGTTTCTCCACAATTTTAGGCAATTTTTTTGAAAATTGAATTTTTGACGGAAATTCGACAGGCGCGTACCTTACAAAAATAGTGAAAATTAGGTACTATCTTAAATTGTGCTAA
Organism: Loripinus fragilis; assembly: GCA_964019695.1. Classification (NCBI taxonomy): domain Eukaryota; kingdom Metazoa; phylum Mollusca; class Bivalvia; order Lucinida; family Lucinidae; genus Loripinus; species Loripinus fragilis. The sequence continues at coordinate 67,398,493 of OZ026525.1, read as the reverse complement.
AAAAATATTTTTTGGTTAAATTATTTATTCCTTTCATCAAAAGAACTGTTTCTCCACAATATTAGGCTTTTTTGGAAAATTGATTTTTTGACGAAAATTGGATTAGCGCGGACCTTACAAAAATAGTGAAAATTAGGTACTTTCTTAAATTGTGCTAAGAAAAAAATTTTTTTGGCTAAATTATTTATTCCTTTCATCAAAAGAAGTGTTTCTCCACAATTTAAGGCAATTTTTGGAAGAGTGAATTTTTGACGGAAATTCGACAGGCGCGGACCTTACATAAATAGTGAAAATTAGGTACTATCTTAAATTGTTCTAAGAAAATATTTTTTTGCTAAATTATTTATACCTTTCATCAAAAGAAGTGTTTCTCCACAATTTTAGGCAATTTTTGGAAAATTGAATTTTTGACTGAAATTCGACAGACGCGGACCTTCCAAAAATAGTGAAAATTAGGTTCTATCTTAACTGTGCAAAAAAATATTTTTTGGCTAAATTATTTATTCCTTTCATCAAAAGAACTGTTTCTCCACAATTTTAGGCAATTTTTGGAAAATTGATTTTTTGACAGAAATTCGACAGGCGCGCCCCTTACAAAAATAGTGAAAATTAGGTACTATCTTAACTGTGCTAAAAATATTTTTTGGCTAAATTATTTATTCCGTTCATCAAAAGAAGTGTTTCTCCACAATTTTAGGCAATTTTTTTGAAAATTGAATTTTTGACGGAAATTCGACAGGCGCGTACCTTACAAAAATAGTGAAAATTAGGTACTATCTTAACTGTGCTAAAAATATTTTTTGGCTAAATTATTTATTCCTTTCATCAAAAGAAGTGTTTCTCCACAATTTTAGGCAATTTTTGGAAAATTGAATTTTTGACGGATATTCGACAGGGGCGAGCCTTACAAAAATGGTGAAAATTAGGTACTTTCTAAAATTGTGCTAAGAAAAAATATTTTTTGGCTAAATTATTTATTCCTTTCATCAAAAGAACTGTTTCTCCACAATATTAGGCTTTTTTGGAAAATTGATTTTTTGACGAAAATTGGATTGGCGCGGACCTTACAAAAATAGTGAAAATTAGGTACTTTCTTAAATTGTGCTAAGAAAAAAAATTTTTTGGCTAAATTATTTATTCCTTTCATCAAAAGAAGTGTTTCTCCACAATTTTAGGCAATTTTTGGAAAATTGAATTTTTGACGGAAATTCGACAGACGCGGACCTTACAAAAATAGTGAAAATTAGGTTCTATCTTAACTGTGCTAAAAAATATTTTTTGGCTAAATTATTTATTCCTTTCATCAAAAGAACTGTTTCTCCACAATTTTAGGCAATTTTTGGAAAATTGAATTTTTGATGGAAATTCGACAGGCGCGGACCTTACATAAATAGTGAAAATTAGGTACTATCTTAAATTGTTCTAAGAAAATATTTTTTTGCTATATTATTTATACCTTTCATCAAAAGAAGTGTTTCTCCACAATTTTAGGCAATTTTTAGAAAATTAAATTTTTGATGGAAATTCGACAGGCGCGGACCTTACAAAAATTGTGAAAATTAGGTACTATCTTAAATTGTGCTAAGAAAATACTTTTTGGCTAAATAATTTATTCCTTTCATCAAAAGAAGTGTTTCTCCATAATTTTAGGCAATTTTTGGAAAATTGATTTTTTGACGAAAATTGGATTGGCGCGGACCTTACAAAAATAGTGAAAATTAGGGACTATCTTAAATTGTGCTAAAAAAATATTTTTTGGCTAAATTATTTATTCCTTTCATCAAAAGAAGTGTTTCTCCACAATTTTAGGCAATTTTTGGAAAATTGAATTTTTGACGAAAATTGGATTGGCGCAGACCTTACAAAAATAGTGAAAATTAGGGACTATCTTAAATTGTGCTAAGAAAATATTATTTCTCTAAATTATTTATTCCTTTCATCAAAAGAAGTGTTTCTCCACAATTTTAGGCAAATTTCGGAAAATTGAATTTTTGATGGAAATTCGACAGGCCCGGACCTTACAAAAATAGTGAAAATTAGGTACTATCTTAAATTGTGCTAAAAAATATTTTTTGGCTAAATTATTTATTCCTTTCATCAAAAGAACTGTTTCTCCACAATTTTAGGCAATTTTTGGAAAATTGATTTTTTGACGGAAATTCAACAGGCGCGGACCTTACAAAAATAGTGAAAATTTGGGTACTATCTTAACTGCGCTAAAAATATTTATTGGCTAAATTATTTATTCCTTTCATCAAAAGAAGTGTTTCTCCACAATTTTAGGCAATTTTTTTGAAAATTGAATTTTTGACGGAAATTCGACAGGCGCGTACCTTACAAAAATAGTGAAAATTAGGTACTATCTTAAATTGTGCTAAAAAAATATTTTTTGGTTAAATTATTTATTCCTTTCATCAAAAGAACTGTTTCTCCACAATATTAGGCTTTTTTGGAAAATTGTTTTTTTGACGAAAATTGGATTAGCGCGGACCTTACAAAAATAGTGAAAATTAGGTACTTTCTTAAATTGTGCTAAGAAAAAAATTTTTTTGGCTAAATTATTTATTCCTTTCATCAAAAGAAGTGTTTCTCCACAATTTAAGGCAATTTTTGGAAAAGTGAATTTTTGACGGAAATTCGACAGGCGCGGACCTTACATAAATAGTGAAAATTAGGTACTATCTTAAATTGTTCTAAGAAAATATTTTTTTGCTAAATTATTTATACCTTTCATCAAAAGAAGTGTTTCTCCACAATTTTAGGCAATTTTTGGAAAATTGAATTTTTGACTGAAATTCGACAGACGCGGACCTTCCAAAAATAGTGAAAATTAGGTTCTATCTTAACTGTGCAAAAAAATATTTTTTGGCTAAATTATTTATTCCTTTCATCAAAAGAACTGTTTCTCCACAATTTTAGGCAATTTTTGGAAAATTGATTTTTTGACGGAAATTCAACAGGCGCGGACCTTACAAAAATAGTGAAAATTTGGGTACTATCTTAACTGCGCTAAAAATATTTATTGGCTAAATTATTTATTCCTTTCATCAAAAGAAGTGTTTCTCCACAATTTTAGGCAATTTTTTTGAAAATTGAATTTTTGACGGAAATTCGACAGGCGCGTACCTTACAAAAATAGTGAAAATTAGGTACTATCTTAAATTGTGCTAAAAAAATATTTTTTGGTTAAATTATTTATTCCTTTCATCAAAAGAACTGTTTCTCCACAATATTAGGCTTTTTTGGAAAATTGTTTTTTTGACGAAAATTGGATTAGCGCGGACCTTACAAAAATAGTGAAAATTAGGTACTTTCTTAAATTGTGCTAAGAAAAAAATTTTTTTGGCTAAATTATTTATTCCTTTCATCAAAAGAAGTGTTTCTCCACAATTTAAGGCAATTTTTGGAAAAGTGAATTTTTGACGGAAATTCGACAGGCGCGGACCTTACATAAATAGTGAAAATTAGGTACTATCTTAAATTGTTCTAAGAAAATATTTTTTTGCTAAATTATTTATACCTTTCATCAAAAGAAGTGTTTCTCCACAATTTTAGGCAATTTTTGGAAAATTGAATTTTTGACTGAAATTCGACAGACGCGGACCTTCCAAAAATAGTGAAAATTAGGTTCTATCTTAACTGTGCAAAAAAATATTTTTTGGCTAAATTATTTATTCCTTTCATCAAAAGAACTGTTTCTCCACAATTTTAGGCAATTTTTGGAAAATTGATTTTTTGACAGAAATTCGACAGGCGCGCCCCTTACAAAAATAGTGAAAATTAGGTACTATCTTAACTGTGCTAAAAATATTTTTTGGCTAAATTATTTATTCCGTTCATCAAAAGAAGTGTTTCTCCACAATTTTAGGCAATTTTTTTGAAAATTGAATTTTTGACGGAAATTCGACAGGCGCGTACCTTACAAAAATAGTGAAAATTAGGTACTATCTTAACTGTGCTAAAAATATTTTTTGGCTAAATTATTTATTCCTTTCATCAAAAGAAGTGTTTCTCCACAATTTTAGGCAATTTTTTTGAAAATTGAATTTTTGATGGAAATTCGACAGGCGCGTACCTTACAAAAATAGTGAAAATTAGGTACTATCTTAAATTGTGCTAAAAAAATATTATTTTGCTAAATAATTTATTCCTTTCATCAAAAGAAGTGTTTCTCCATAATTTTAGGCAATTTTTGGAAAATTGATTTTTTGACGAAAATTGGATTGGCGCGGACCTTACAAAAATAGTGAAAATTAGGTACTTTCTTAAATTGTGCTAAGAAAAAAAAATTTTTGGCTAAATTATTTATTCCTTTCATCAAAAGAAGTGTTTCTCCACAATTTTAGGCAATTTTTGGAAAATTGAATTTTTGACGGAAATTGGACAGACGCGGACCTTACAAAAATAGTAAAATTAGGTTCTATCTTAAATTGTGCTAAGAAAATATTTTTTCGCTAAATTATTTATTCCTTTCATCAAAAGAAGTGTTTCTCCACAATTTTAGGCAATTTTTGGAAAATTGAATTTTTGACGGATATTCGACAGGGGCGAGCCTTACAAAAATGGTGAAAATTAGGTACTTTCTTAAATTGTGCTAAGAAAAAATATTTTTTGGCTAAATTATTTATTCCTTTCATCAAAAGAACTGTTTCTCCACAATATTAGGCTTTTTTGGAAAATTGATTTTTTGACGAAAATTGGATTGGCGCGGACCTTACAAAAATAGTGAAAATTAGGTACTTTCTTAAATTGTGCTAAGAAAAAAAATTTTTTGGCTAAATTATTTATTCCTTTCATCAAAAGAAGTGTTTCTCCACAATTTTAGGCAATTTTTGGAAAATTGAATTTTTGACGGAAATTCGACAGACGCGGACCTTACAAAAATAGTGCAAATTAGGTTCTATCTTAACTGTGCTAAAAAATATTTTTTGGCTAAATTATTTATTCCTTTCATCAAAAGAACTGTTTCTCCACAATTTTAGGCAATTTTTGGAAAATTGAATTTTTGATGGAAATTCGACAGGCGCGGACCTTACATAAATAGTGAAAATTAGGTACTATCTTAAATTGTTCTAAGAAAATATTTTTTTGCTATATTATTTATACCTTTCATCAAAAGAAGTGTTTCTCCACAATTTTAGGCAATTTTTAGAAAATTGAATTTTTGATGGAAATTCGACAGGCGCGGACCTTACAAAAATTGTGAAAATTAGGTACTATCTTAAATTGTGCTAAGAAAATACTTTTTGGCTAAATAATTTATTCCTTTCATCAAAAGAAGTGTTTCTCCATAATTTTAGGCAATTTTTGGAAAATTGATTTTTTGACGAAAATTGGATTGGCGCGGACCTTACAAAAATAGTGAAAATTAGGGACTATCTTAAATTGTGCTAAAAAAATATTTTTTGGCTAAATTATTTATTCCTTTCATCAAAAGAAGTGTTTCTCCACAATTTTAGGCAATTTTTGGAAAATTGAATTTTTGACGAAAATTGGATTGGCGCAGACCTTACAAAAATAGTGAAAATTAGGGACTATCTTAAATTGTGCTAAGAAAATATTATTTCTCTAAATTATTTATTCCTTTCATCAAAAGAAGTGTTTCTCCACAATTTTAGGCAAATTTCGGAAAATTGAATTTTTGATGGAAATTCGACAGGCCCGGACCTTACAAAAATAGTGAAAATTAGGTACTATCTTAAATTGTGCTAAAAAATATTTTTTAGCTAAATTATTTATTCCTTTCATCAAAAGAACTGTATCTCCACAATTTTAGGCAATTTTTGGAAAATTGAATTTTTGACGGAAATTCGACAGGCGCGGACCTTACAAAAATAGTGAAAATTAGGTACTATCTTAAATTGTGCTAAAAAAATATTTTTTGGCTAAATTATTTATTCCTTTCATCAAAAGAACTGTTTCTCCACAATTTTAGGCAATTTTTAAAAAATTGAATTTTTGACGGAAATTCGACAGGCGCGGACCTTACAAAAATAGTGAAATTTTTTACTATCTTAAATTGTGCTAATAAAATATTTTTTGGCTAAATTATTTACTCCTTTCATCAAAAGAAGTGTTTCTCCACAATTTTAGGCGATTTTTGGAAAATTGAATTTTTATTGGAAATTCGACAGGCGCATACCTTACAAAAATAGTGAAAATTAGGTACTATCTTAAATTGTGCTAAAAAATATTTTTTAGCTAAATTATTTATTCCTTTCATCAAAAGAACTGTATCCACAATTTTAGGCAATTTTTGGAAAATTGAATTTTTGACGGATATTCGACAGGCGCGGACCTTACATAAATAGTGAAAATTAGGTACTATCTTAAATTGTTCTAAGAAAATATTTTTTTGCTAAATTATTTATACCTTTCATCAAAAGAAGTATTTCTCCACAATTTTAGGCAATTTTTGGAAAATTGAATTTTTGACGGAAATTCGACAGACGCGAGCCTTACAAAAATAGTGAAAATAAGGTTCTATCTTAACTGTGATAAGAAAATATTTTTTGGCTAAATTATTTATTCCTTTCATCAAAAGAACTGTTTCTCCACAATTTTAGGCAATTTTTGGAAAATTGATTTTTTGACGGAAATTCAACAGGCGCGGACCTTACAAAAATAGTGAAAATTTGGGTACTATCTTAACTGCGCTAAAAATATTTATTGGCTAAATTATTTATTCCTTTCATCAAAAGAAGTGTTTCTCCACAATTTTAGGCAATTTTTTTGAAAATTGAATTTTTGACGGAAATTCGACAGGCGCGTACCTTACAAAAATAGTGAAAATTAGGTACTATCTTAAATTGTGCTAAAGAAATATTTTTTGGTTAAATTATTTATTCCTTTCATCAAAAGAACTGTTTCTCCACAATATTAGGCTTTTTTGGAAAATTGATTTTTTGACGAAAATTGGATTAGCGCGGACCTTACAAAAATAGTGAAAATTAGGTACTTTCTTAAATTGTGCTAAGAAAAAAATTTTTTTGGCTAAATTATTTATTCCTTTCATCAAAAGAAGTGTTTCTCCACAATTTAAGGCAATTTTTGGAAAAGTGAATTTTTGACGGAAATTCGACAGGCGCGGACCTTACATAAATAGTGAAAATTAGGTACTATCTTAAATTGTTCTAAGAAAATATTTTTTTGCTAAATTATTTATACCTTTCATCAAAAGAAGTGTTTCTCCACAATTTTAGGCAATTTTTGGAAAATTGAATTTTTGACTGAAATTCGACAGACGCGGACCTTCCAAAAATAGTGAAAATTAGGTTCTATCTTAACTGTGCAAAAAAATATTTTTTGGCTAAATTATTTATTCCTTTCATCAAAAGAACTGTTTCTCCACAATTTTAGGCAATTTTTGGAAAATTGATTTTTTGATAGAAATTCGACAGGCGCGCCCCTTACAAAAATAGTGAAAATTAGGTACTATCTTAACTGTGCTAAAAATATTTTTTGGCTAAATTATTTATTCCGTTCATCAAAAGAAGTGTTTCTCCACAATTTTAGGCAATTTTTTTGAAAATTGAATTTTTGACGGAAATTCGACAGGCGCGTACCTTACAAAAATAGTGAAAATTAGGTACTATCTTAACTGTGCTAAAAATATTTTTTGGCTAAATTATTTATTCCTTTCATCAAAAGAAGTGTTTCTCCACAATTTTAGGCAATTTTTTTGAAAATTGAATTTTTGACGGAAATTCGACAGGCGCGTACCTTACAAAAATAGTGAAAATTAGGTACTATCTTAAATTGTGCTAAAAAAATATTATTTTGCTAAATAATTTATTCCTTTCATCAAAAGAAGTGTTTCTCCATAATTTTAGGCAATTTTTGGAAAATTGATTTTTTGACGAAAATTGGATTGGCGCGGACCTTACAAAAATAGTGAAAATTAGGTACTTTCTTAAATTGTGCTAAGAAAAAAAAATTTTTGGCTAAATTATTTATTCCTTTCATCAAAAGAAGTGTTTCTCCACAATTTTAGGCAATTTTTGGAAAATTGAATTTTTGACGGAAATTGGACAGACGCGGACCTTACAAAAATAGTAAAATTAGGTTCTATCTTAAATTGTGCTAAGAAAATATTTTTTCGCTAAATTATTTATTCCTTTCATCAAAAGAAGTGTTTCTCCACAATTTTAGGCAATTTTTGGAAAATTGAATTTTTGACGGATATTCGACAGGGGCGAGCCTTACAAAAATGGTGAAAATTAGGTACTTTCTTAAATTGTGCTAAGAAAAAATATTTTTTGGCTAAATTATTTATTCCTTTCATCAAAAGAACTGTTTCTCCACAATATTAGGCTTTTTTGGAAAATTGATTTTTTGACGAAAATTGGATTGGCGCGGACCTTACAAAAATAGTGAAAATTAGGTACTTTCTTAAATTGTGCTAAGAAAAAAAATTTTTTGGCTAAATTATTTATTCCTTTCATCAAAAGAAGTGTTTCTCCACAATTTTAGGCAATTTTTGGAAAATTGAATTTTTGACGGAAATTCGACAGACGCGGACCTTACAAAAATAGTGAAAATTAGGTTCTATCTTAACTGTGCAAAAAAATATTTTTTGGCTAAATTATTTATTCCTTTCATCAAAAGAACTGTTTCTCCACAATTTTAGGCAATTTTTGGAAAATTGAATTTTTGATGGAAATTCGACAGGCACGGACCTTACATAAATAGTGAAAATTAGGTACTATCTTAAATTGTTCTAAGAAAATATTTTTTTGCTATATTATTTATACCTTTCATCAAAAGAAGTGTTTCTCCACAATTTTAGGCAATTTTTAGAAAATTGAATTTTTGATGGAAATTCGACAGGCGCGGACCTTACAAAAATTGTGAAAATTAGGTACTATCTTAAATTGTGCTAAGAAAATACTTTTTGGCTAAATAATTTATTCCTTTCATCAAAAGAAGTGTTTCTCCATAATTTTAGGCAATTTTTGGAAAATTGATTTTTTGACGAAAATTGGATTGGCGCGGACCTTACAAAAATAGTGAAAATTAGGGACTATCTTAAATTGTGCTAAAAAAATATTTTTTGGCTAAATTATTTATTCCTTTCATCAAAAGAAGTGTTTCTCCACAATTTTAGGCAATTTTTGGAAAATTGAATTTTTGACGAAAATTGGATTGGCGCAGACCTTACAAAAATAGTGAAAATTAGGTACTATCTTAAATTGTGCTAAAAAAATATTTTTTTGGTAAATTATTTATTCCTTTCATCAAAAGAAGTGTTTCTCCACAATTTTAGGCAAATTTCGGAAAATTGAATTTTTGATGGAAATTCGACAGGCCCGGACCTTACAAAAATAGTGAAAATTAGGTACTATCTTAAATTGTGCTAAAAAATATTTTTTAGCTAAATTATTTATTCCTTTCATCAAAAGAACTGTATCTCCACAATTTTAGGCAATTTTTGGAAAATTGAATTTTTGACGGAAATTCGACAGGCGCGGACCTTACAAAAATAGTGAAAATTAGGTACTATCTTAAATTGTGCTAAAAAAATATTTTTTGGCTAAATTATTTATTCCTTTCATCAAAAGAACTGTTTCTCCACAATTTTAGGCAATTTTTAGAAAATTGAATTTTTGACGGAAATTCGACAGGCGCGGACCTTACAAAAATAGTGAAAATTTGGGTACTATCTTAACTGCGCTAAAAATATTTATTGGCTAAATTATTTATTCCTTTCATCAAAAGAAGTGTTTCTCCACAATTTTAGGCAATTTTTTTGAAAATTGAATTTTTGACGGAAATTCGACAGGCGCGTACCTTACAAAAATAGTGAAAATTAGGTACTATCTTAAATTGTGCTAAAAAAATATTTTTTGGTTAAATTATTTATTCCTTTCATCAAAAGAACTGTTTCTCCACAATATTAGGCTTTTTTGGAAAATTGATTTTTTGACGAAAATTGGATTAGCGCGGACCTTACAAAAATAGTGAAAATTAGGTACTTTCTTAAATTGTGCTAAGAAAAAAATTTTTTTGGCTAAATTATTTATTCCTTTCATCAAAAGAAGTGTTTCTCCACAATTTAAGGCAATTTTTGGAAAAGTGAATTTTTGACGGAAATTTGACAGGCGCGGACCTTACATAAATAGTGAAAATTAGGTTCTATCTTAAATTGTTCTAAGAAAATATTTTTTTGCTAAATTATTTATACCTTTCATCAAAAGAAGTGTTTCTCCACAATTTTAGGCAATTTTTGTAAAATTGAATTTTTGACTGAAATTCGACAGACGCGGACCTTCCAAAAATAGTGAAAATTAGGTTCTATCTTAACTGTGCTAAAAAATATTTTTTGGCTAAATTATTTATTCCTTTCATCAAAAGAACTGTTTCTCCACAATTTTAGGCAATTTTTGGAAAATTGATTTTTTGACAGAAATTCGACAGGCGCGCCCCTTACAAAAATAGTGAAAATTAGGTACTATCTTAACTGTGCTAAAAATATTTTTTGGCTAAATTATTTATTCCGTTCATCAAAAGAAGTGTTTCTCCACAATTTTAGGCAATTTTTTTGAAAATTGAATTTTTGACGGAAATTCGACAGGCGCGTACCTTACAAAAATAGTGAAAATTAGGTACTATCTTAACTGTGCTAAAAATATTTTTTGGCTAAATTATTTATTCCTTTCATCAAAAGAAGTGTTTCTCCACAATTTTAGGCAATTTTTTTGAAAATTGAATTTTTGACGGAAATTCGACAGGCGCGTACCTTACAAAAATAGTGAAAATTAGGTACTATCTTAAAATGTGCTAAAAAAATATTATTTTGCTAAATAATTTATTCCTTTCATCAAAAGAAGTGTTTCTCCATAATTTTAGGCAATTTTTGGAAAATTGATTTTTTGACGAAAATTGGATTGGCGCGGACCTTACAAAAATAGTGAAAATTAGGTACTTTCTTAAATTGTGCTAAGAAAAAAAAATTTTTGGCTAAATTATTTATTCCTTTCATCAAAAGAAGTGTTTCTCCACAATTTTAGGCAATTTTTGGAAAATTGAATTTTTGACGGAAATTGGACAGACGCGGACCTTACAAAAATAGTAAAATTAGGTTCTATCTTAAATTGTGCTAAGAAAATATTTTTTCGCTAAATTATTTATTCCTTTCATCAAAAGAAGTGTTTCTCCACAATTTTAGGCAATTTTTGGAAAATTGAATTTTTGACGGATATTCGACAGGGGCGAGCCTTACAAAAATGGTGAAAATTAGGTACTTTCTAAAATTGTGCTAAGAAAAAATATTTTTTGGCTAAATTATTTATTCCTTTCATCAAAAGAACTGTTTCTCCACAATATTAGGCTTTTTTGGAAAATTGATTTTTTGACGAATTGGATTGGCGCGGACCTTACAAAAATAGTGAAAATTAGGTACTTTCTTAAATTGTGCTAAGAAAAAAAATTTTTTGGCTAAATTATTTATTCCTTTCATCAAAAGAAGTGTTTCTCCACAATTTTAGGCAATTTTTGGAAAATTGAATTTTTGACGGAAATTCGACAGACGCGGACCTTACAAAAATAGTGAAAATTAGGTTCTATCTTAACTGTGCTAAAAAATATTTTTTGGCTAAATTATTTATTCCTTTCATCAAAAGAACTGTTTCTCCACAATTTTAGGCAATTTTTGGAAAATTGAATTTTTGATGGAAATTCGACAGGCGCGGACCTTACATAAATAGTGAAAATTAGGTACTATCTTAAATTGTTCTAAGAAAATATTTTTTTGCTATATTATTTATACCTTTCATCAAAAGAAGTGTTTCTCCACAATTTTAGGCAATTTTTAGAAAATTGAATTTTTGATGGAAATTCGACAGGCGCGGACCTTACAAAAATTGTGAAAATTAGGTACTATCTTAAATTGTGCTAAGAAAATACTTTTTGGCTAAATAATTTATTCCTTTCATCAAAAGAAGTGTTTCTCCATAATTTTAGGCAATTTTTGGAAAATTGATTTTTTGACGAAAATTGGATTGGCGCGGACCTTACAAAAATAGTGAAAATTAGGGACTATCTTAAATTGTGCTAAAAAAATATTTTTTGGCTAAATTATTTATTCCTTTCATCAAAAGAAGTGTTTCTCCACAATTTTAGGCAATTTTTGGAAAATTGAATTTTTGACGAAAATTGGATTGGCGCAGACCTTACAAAAATAGTGAAAATTAGGGACTATCTTAAATTGTGCTAAGAAAATATTATTTCTCTAAATTATTTATTCCTTTCATCAAAAGAAGTGTTTCTCCACAATTCTAGGCAAATTTCGGAAAATTGAATTTTTGATGGAAATTCGACAGGCCCGGACCTTACAAAAATAGTGAAAATTAGGTACTATCTTAAATTGTGCTAAAAAATATTTTTTAGCTAAATTATTTATTCCTTTCATCAAAAGAACTGTATCTCCACAATTTTAGGCAATTTTTGGAAAATTGAATTTTTGACGGAAATTCGACAGGCGCGGACCTTACAAAAATAGTGAAAATTAGGTACTATCTTAAATTGTGCTAAAAAAATATTTTTTGGCTAAATTATTTATTCCTTTCATCAAAAGAACTGTTTCTCCACAATTTTAGGCAATTTTTAGAAAATTGAATTTTTGACGGAAATTCGACAGGCGCGGACCTTACAAAAATAGTGAAAATTTGGGTACTATCTTAACTGCGCTAAAAATATTTATTGGCTAAATTATTTATTCCTTTCATCAAAAGAAGTGTTTCTCCACAATTTTAGGCAATTTTTTTGAAAATTGAATTTTTGACGGAAATTCGACAGGCGCGTACCTTACAAAAATAGTGAAAATTAGGTACTATCTTAAATTGTGCTAAAAAAATATTTTTTGGTTAAATTATTTATTCCTTTCATCAAAAGAACTGTTTCTCCACAATATTAGGCTTTTTTGGAAAATTGATTTTTTGACGAAAATTGGATTAGCGCGGACCTTACAAAAATAGTGAAAATTAGGTACTTTCTTAAATTGTGCTAAGAAAAAAAAATTTTTGGCTAAATTATTTATTCCTTTCATCAAAAGAAGTGTTTCTCCACAATTTTAGGCAATTTTTGGAAAATTGAATTTTTGACGGAAATTGGACAGACGCGGACCTTACAAAAATAGTAAAATTAGGTTCTATCTTAAATTGTGCTAAGAAAATATTTTTTCGCTAAATTATTTATTCCTTTCATCAAAAGAAGTGTTTCTCCACAATTTTAGGCAATTTTTGGAAAATTGAATTTTTGACGGATATTCGACAGGGGCGAGCCTTACAAAAATGGTGAAAATTAGGTACTTTCTAAAATTGTGCTAAGAAAAAATATTTTTTGGCTAAATTATTTATTCCTTTCATCAAAAGAACTGTTTCTCCACAATATTAGGCTTTTTTGGAAAATTGATTTTTTGACGAAAATTGGATTGGCGCGGACCTTACAAAAATAGTGAAAATTAGGTACTTTCTTAAATTGTGCTAAGAAAAAAAATTTTTTGGCTAAATTATTTATTCCTTTCATCAAAAGAAGTGTTTCTCCACAATTTTAGGCAATTTTTGGAAAATTGAATTTTTGACGGAAATTCGACAGACGCGGACCTTACAAAAATAGTGAAAATTAGGTTCTATCTTAACTGTGCTAAAAAATATTTTTTGGCTAAATTATTTATTCCTTTCATCAAAAGAACTGTTTCTCCACAATTTTAGGCAATTTTTGGAAAATTGAATTTTTGATGGAAATTCGACAGGCGCGGACCTTACATAAATAGTGAAAATTAGGTACTATCTTAAATTGTTCTAAGAAAATATTTTTTTGCTATATTATTTATACCTTTCATCAAAAGAAGTGTTTCTCCACAATTTTAGGCAATTTTTAGAAAATTGAATTTTTGATGGAAATTCGACAGGCGCGGACCTTACAAAAATTGTGAAAATTAGGTACTATCTTAAATTGTGCTAAGAAAATACTTTTTGGCTAAATAATTTATTCCTTTCATCAAAAGAAGTGTTTCTCCATAATTTTAGGCAATTTTTGGAAAATTGATTTTTTGACGAAAATTGGATTGGCGCGGACCTTACAAAAATAGTGAAAATTAGGGACTATCTTAAATTGTGCTAAAAAAATATTTTTTGGCTAAATTATTTATTCCTTTCATCAAAAGAAGTGTTTCTCCACAATTTTAGGCAATTTTTGGAAAATTGAATTTTTGACGAAAATTGGATTGGCGCAGACCTTACAAAAATAGTGAAAATTAGGGACTATCTTAAATTGTGCTAAGAAAATATTATTTCTCTAAATTATTTATTCCTTTCATCAAAAGAAGTTTTTCTCCACAATTTTAGGCAAATTTCGGAAAATTGAATTTTTGATGGAAATTCGACAGGCCCGGACCTTACAAAAATAGTGAAAATTAGGTACTATCTTAAATTGTGCTAAAAAATATTTTTTAGCTAAATTATTTATTCCTTTCATCAAAAGAACTGTATCTCCACAATTTTAGGCAATTTTTGGAAAATTGAATTTTTGACGGAAATTCGACAGGCGCGGACCTTACAAAAATAGTGAAAATTAGGTACTATCTTAAATTGTGCTAAAAAAATATTTTTTGGCTAAATTATTTATTCCTTTCATCAAAAGAACTGTTTCTCCACAATTTTAGGCAATTTTTAGAAAATTGAATTTTTGACGGAAATTCGACAGGCGCGGACCTTACAAAAATAGTGAAAATTTGGGTACTATCTTAACTGCGCTAAAAATATTTATTGGCTAAATTATTTATTCCTTTCATCAAAAGAAGTGTTTCTCCACAATTTTAGGCAATTTTTTTGAAAATTGAATTTTTGACGGAAATTCGACAGGCGCGTACCTTACAAAAATAGTGAAAATTAGGTACTATCTTAAATTGTGCTAAAAAAATATTTTTTGGTTAAATTATTTATTCCTTTCATCAAAAGAACTGTTTCTCCACAATATTAGGCTTTTTTGGAAAATTGATTTTTTGACGAAAATTGGATTAGCGCGGACCTTACAAAAATAGTGAAAATTAGGTACTTTCTTAAATTGTGCTAAGAAAAAAATTTTTTTGGCTAAATTATTTATTCCTTTCATCAAAAGAAGTGTTTCTCCACAATTTAAGGCAATTTTTGGAAGAGTGAATTTTTGACGGAAATTCGACAGGCGCGGACCTTACATAAATAGTGAAAATTAGGTACTATCTTAAATTGTTCTAAGAAAATATTTTTTTGCTAAATTATTTATACCTTTCATCAAAAGAAGTGTTTCTCCACAATTTTAGGCAATTTTTGGAAAATTGAATTTTTGACTGAAATTCGACAGACGCGGACCTTCCAAAAATAGTGAAAATTAGGTTCTATCTTAACTGTGCAAAAAAATATTTTTTGGCTAAATTATTTATTCCTTTCATCAAAAGAACTGTTTCTCCACAATTTTAGGCAATTTTTGGAAAATTGATTTTTTGACAGAAATTCGACAGGCGCGCCCCTTACAAAAATAGTGAAAATTAGGTACTATCTTAACTGTGCTAAAAATATTTTTTGGCTAAATTATTTATTCCGTTCATCAAAAGAAGTGTTTCTCCACAATTTTAGGCAATTTTTTTGAAAATTGAATTTTTGACGGAAATTCGACAGGCGCGTACCTTACAAAAATAGTGATAATTAGGTACTATCTTAACTGTGCTAAAAATATTTTTTGGCTAAATTATTTATTCCTTTCATCAAAAGAAGTGTTTCTCCACAATTTTAGGCAATTTTTGGAAAATTGAATTTTTGACGGATATTCGACAGGGGCGAGCCTTACAAAAATGGTGAAAATTAGGTACTTTCTAAAATTGTGCTAAGAAAAAATATTTTTTGGCTAAATTATTTATTCCTTTCATCAAAAGAACTGTTTCTCCACAATATTAGGCTTTTTTGGAAAATTGATTTTTTGACGAAAATTGGATTGGCGCGGACCTTACAAAAATAGTGAAAATTAGGTACTTTCTTAAATTGTGCTAAGAAAAAAAATTTTTTGGCTAAATTATTTATTCCTTTCATCAAAAGAAGTGTTTCTCCACAATTTTAGGCAATTTTTGGAAAATTGAATTTTTGACGGAAATTCGACAGACGCGGACCTTACAAAAATAGTGAAAATTAGGTTCTATCTTAACTGTGCTAAAAAATATTTTTTGGCTAAATTATTTATTCCTTTCATCAAAAGAACTGTTTCTCCACAATTTTAGGCAATTTTTGGAAAATTGAATTTTTGATGGAAATTCGACAGGCGCGGACCTTACATAAATAGTGAAAATTAGGTACTATCTTAAATTGTTCTAAGAAAATATTTTTTTGCTATATTATTTACACCTTTCATCAAAAGAAGTGTTTCTCCACAATTTTAGGCAATTTTTAGAAAATTAAATTTTTGATGGAAATTCGACAGGCGCGGACCTTACAAAAATTGTGAAAATTAGGTACTATCTTAAATTGTGCTAAGAAAATACTTTTTGGCTAAATAATTTATTCCTTTCATCAAAAGAAGTGTTTCTCCATAATTTTAGGCAATTTTTGGAAAATTGATTTTTTGACGAAAATTGGATTGGCGCGGACCTTACAAAAATAGTGAAAATTAGGGACTATCTTAAATTGTGCTAAAAAAATATTTTTTGGCTAAATTATTTATTCCTTTCATCAAAAGAAGTGTTTCTCCACAATTTTAGGCAATTTTTGGAAAATTGAATTTTTGACGAAAATTGGATTGGCGCAGACCTTACAAAAATAGTGAAAATTAGGGACTATCTTAAATTGTGCTAAGAAAATATTATTTCTCTAAATTATTTATTCCTTTCATCAAAAGAAGTGTTTCTCCACAATTTTAGGCAAATTTCGGAAAATTGAATTTTTGATGGAAATTCGACAGGCCCGGACCTTACAAAAATAGTGAAAATTAGGTACTATCTTAAATTGTGCTAAAAAATATTTTTTAGCTAAATTATTTATTCCTTTCATCAAAAGAACTGTATCTCCACAATTTTAGGCAATTTTTGGAAAATTGAATTTTTGACGGAAATTCGACAGGCGCGGACCTTACAAAAATAGTGAAAATTAGGTACTATCTTAAATTGTGCTAAAAAAATATTTTTTGGCTAAATTATTTATTCCTTTCATCAAAAGAACTGTTTCTCCACAATTTTAGGCAATTTTTAGAAAATTGAATTTTTGACGGAAATTCGACAGGCGCGGACCTTACAAAAATAGTGAAAATTTGGGTACTATCTTAACTGCGCTAAAAATATTTATTGGCTAAATTATTTATTCCTTTCATCAAAAGAAGTGTTTCTCCACAATTTTAGGCAATTTTTTTGAAAATTGAATTTTTGACGGAAATTCGACAGGCGCGTACCTTACAAAAATAGTGAAAATTAGGTACTATCTTAAATTGTGCTAAAAAATATTTTTTGGTTAAATTATTTATTCCTTTCATCAAAAGAACTGTTTCTCCACAATATTAGGCTTTTTTGGAAAATTGATTTTTTGACGAAAATTGGATTGGCGCGGACCTTACAAAAATAGTGAAAATTAGGTACTTTCTTAAATTGTGCTAAGAAAAAAAATTTTTTGGCTAAATTATTTATTCCTTTCATCAAAAGAAGTGTTTCTCCACAATTTTAGGCAATTTTTGGAAAATTGAATTTTTGACGGAAATTCGACAGACGCGGACCTTACAAAAATAGTGAAAATTAGGTTCTATCTTAACTGTGCTAAAAAATATTTTTTGGCTAAATTATTTATTCCTTTCATCAAAAGAACTGTTTCTCCACAATTTTAGGCAATTTTTGGAAAATTGAATTTTTGATGGAAATTCGACAGGCGCGGACCTTACATAAATAGTGAAAATTAGGGACTATCTTAAATTGTGCTAAAAAAATATTTTTTGGCTAAATTATTTATTCCTTTCATCAAAAGAAGTGTTTCTCCACAATTTTAGGCAATTTTTTTGAAAATTGAATTTTTGACGGAAATTCGACAGGCGCGTACCTTACAAAAATAGTGAAAATTAGGTACTATCTTAAAATGTGCTAAAAAAATATTATTTTGCTAAATAATTTATTCCTTTCATCAAAAGAAGTGTTTCTCCATAATTTTAGGCAATTTTTGGAAAATTGATTTTTTGACGAAAATTGGATTGGCGCGGACCTTACAAAAATAGTGAAAATTAGGTACTTTCTTAAATTGTGCTAAGAAAAAAAAAATTTTGGCTAAATTATTTATTCCTTTCATCAAAAGAAGTGTTTCTCCACAATTTTAGGCAATTTTTGGAAAATTGAATTTTTGACGGAAATTGGACAGACGCGGACCTTACAAAAATAGTAAAATTAGGTTCTATCTTAAATTGTGCTAAGAAAATATTTTTTCGCTAAATTATTTATTCCTTTCATCAAAAGAAGTGTTTCTCCACAATTTTAGGCAATTTTTGGAAAATTGAATTTTTGACAGATATTCGACAGGGGCGAGCCTTACAAAAATGGTGAAAATTAGGTACTTTCTTAAATTGTGCTAAGAAAAAATATTTTTTGGCTAAATTATTTATTCCTTTCATCAAAAGAACTGTTTCTCCACAATATTAGGCTTTTTTGGAAAATTGATTTTTTGACGAAAATTGCATTGGCGCGGACCTTACAAAAATAGTGAAAATTAGGTACTTTCTTAAATTGTGCTAAGAAAAAAAATTTTTTGGCTAAATTATTTATTCCTTTCATCAAAAGAAGTGTTTCTCCACAATTTTAGGCAATTTTTGGAAAATTGAATTTTTGACGGAAATTCAACAGACGCGGACCTTACAAAAATAGTGAAAATTAGGTTCTATCTTAACTGTGCTAAAAAATATTTTTTGGCTAAATTATTTATTCCTTTCATCAAAAGAACTGTTTCTCCACAATTTTAGGCAATTTTTGGAAAATTGAATTTTTGATGGAAATTCGACAGGCGCGGACCTTACATAAATAGTGAAAATTAGGTACTATCTTAAATTGTTCTAAGAAAATATTTTTTTGCTATATTATTTATACCTTTCATCAAAAGAAGTGTTTCTCCACAATTTTAGGCAATTTTTAGAAAATTGAATTTTTGATGGAAATTCGACAGGCGCGGACCTTACAAAAATTGTGAAAATTAGGTACTATCTTAAATTGTGCTAAGAAAATACTTTTTGGCTAAATAATTTATTCCTTTCATCAAAAGAAGTGTTTCTCCATAATTTTAGGCAATTTTTGGAAAATTGATTTTTTGACGAAAATTGGATTGGCGCGGACCTTACAAAAATAGTGAAAATTAGGGACTATCTTAAATTGTGCTAAAAAAATATTTTTTGGCTAAATTATTTATTCCTTTCATCAAAAGAAGTGTTTCTCCACAATTTTAGGCAATTTTTGGAAAATTGAATTTTTGACGAAAATTGGATTGGCGCAGACCTTACAAAAATAGTGAAAATTAGGGACTATCTTAAATTGTGCTAAGAAAATATTATTTCTCTAAATTATTTATTCCTTTCATCAAAAGAAGTGTTTCTCCACAATTTTAGGCAAATTTCGAAAAATTGAATTTTTGATGGAAATTCGACAGGCCCGGACCTTACAAAAATAGTGAAATTTTTTACTATCTTAAATTGTGCTAATAAAATATTTTTTGGCTAAATTATTTACTCCTTTCATCAAAAGAAGTGTTTCTCCACAATTTTAGGCAATTTTTGGAAAATTGAATTTTTATTGGAAATTCGACAGGCGCATACCTTACAAAAATAGTGAAAATTAGGTACTATCTTAAATTGTGCTTAAAAATATTTTTTAGCTAAATTATTTATTCCTTTCATCAAAAGAACTGTATCCACAATTTTAGGCAATTTTTGGAAAATTGAATTTTTGACGGAAATTCGACAGGCGCGGACCTTACAAAAATAGTGAAAATTAGGTACTATCTTAAATTGTGCTAAAAAAATATTTTTTGGCTAAATTTTTTATTCCTTTCATCAAAAGAAGTGTTTCTCCACAATTTTAGGCAATTTTTGGAAAATTGAATTTTTGACGGAAATTGGATTGGAGCGGACCTTACAAAAATATTGAAATTTTTGTACTATCTGAAATTGTGCTAAGAAAATATTTTTTGGCCAAATTATTTATTCCTTTCATCAAAGGAACTGTTTCTCCACAATTTTAGGCAATTTTTTGAAAATTGAATTTTTGACGGAAATTCGACAGGCGCAGACCTTACAAAAACTGAAATATTTTTACTATCTTAAATTAAGCTAAGAAAATATTTTTTGGCTAAATTATTTACTCCTTTCATCAAAAGAAGTGTTTCTCCACAATTTTAGGCAATTTTTGGAAAATTGAATTTTTGACGGAAATTCGACAGGCACGTACCTTACAAAAATAGTGAAAATTAGGTACTATCTTAAATTGTGCTAAGAAAATATTTTTTCGCTAAATTATTTATTCCTTTCATCAAAAGAAGTGTTTCTCCACAATTTTAGGCAATTTTTGGAAAATTGAATTTTTGACAGATATTCGACAGGGGCGAGCCTTACAAAAATGGCGAAAATTAGGTACTATCTTAAATTGTGCTAAAAAAATATTTTTTGGCTAAATTATTTATTCCTTTCATCAGAAGAACTGTTTCTCCACAATTTTAGGCTTTTTTGGAAAATTGATTTTTTGACGAAAATTGGATTGGCGCGGACCTTACAAAAATAGTGAAAATTAGGTACTTTCTTAAATTGTGCTAAGAAAAAAAAAATTTGGCTAAATTATTAATTCCTTTCATCAAAAGAAGTGTTTCTCCACAATTTTAGGCAATTTTTGGAAAATTGAATTTTTGACGGAAATTCGACAGACGCGAACCTTACAAAAATAGTGAAAATTAGGTTCTATCTTAATTTGTGCTAAGAAAATATTTTTTGGCTAAATTATTTATTCCTTTCATCAAAAGAAGTGTTTTTCCACAATTTTAGGCAATTTCTGGAAAATTGAATTTTTGACGGAAATTTGACAGGCGCGGACCTTACAAAAATATTGAAAATTAGGTACTATCTTAAATTGTGCTAAGAAAATATTTTTTCGCTAAATTATTTATTCCTTTCATCAAAAGAAGTGTTTCCCCACAATTTTAGGCAATTTTTGGAAAATTGAATTTTTGACGGATATTCGACAGGGGCGAGCCTTACAAAAATGGTGAAAATTAGGTACTATCTTAAATTGTTCTAAGAAAATATTTTTTTGCTAAATTATTTATACCTTTCATCAAAAGAAGTGTTTCTCCACAATTTATGGCAATTTTTGGAAAATTGAATTTTTGACGAAAATTCGACAGACGCGGACCTTACAAAAATAGTAAAAATTAGGTTCTATCTTAACTGTGATAAGAAAATATTTTTTGGCTAAATTATTTATTCCTTTCATCAAAAGAACTGTTTCTCCACAATTTTAGGCAATTTTTGGAAAATTGATTTTTTGACGGAAATTCGACAGGCGCGGACCTTACAAAAATAGTGAAAATTTGGGTACTATCTTAACTGCGCTAAAAATATTTTTTGGCTAAATTATTTATTCCTTTCATCAGAAGAACTGTTTCTCCACAATTTTAGGCTTTTTTGGAAAATTGATTTTTTGACGAAAATTGGATTGGCGCGGACCTTACAAAAATAGTGAAAATTAGGTACTTTCTTAAATTGTGCTAAGAAAAAAAAAATTTGGCTAAATTATTTATTCCTTTCATCAAAAGAAGTGTTTCTCCACAATTTTAGGCAATTTTTGGAAAATTGAATTTTTGACGGAAATTCGACAGACCAGACCTTACAAAAATAGTGAAAATTAGGTTCTATCTTAAATTGTGCTAAGAAAATATTTTTTCGCTAAATTATTTATTCCTTTCATCAAAAGAAGTGTTTCTCCACAATTTTAGGCAATTTTTGGAAAATTGAATTTTTGACGGATATTCGACAGGGGCGAGCCTTACAAAAATGGTGAAAATTAGGTACTATCTTAAATTGTGCTAAAAAATATTTTTTGGCTAAATTATTTATTCCTTTCATCAAAAGAACTGTTTCTCCACAATATTAGGCTTTTTTGGAAAATTGATTTTTTGACGAAAATTGGATTTGCGCGGACCTTACAAAAATAGTGAAAATTAGGTACTTTCCTAAATTGTGCTAAGAAAAAAAATTTTTTGGCTAAATTATTTATTCCTTTCATCAAAAGAAGTGTTTCTCCACAATTTTAGGCAATTTTTGGAAAATTGAATTTTTGACGGAAATTCGACAGACGCGGACCTTACAAAAATAGTGAAAATTAGGTTCTATCTTAACTGTGCTAAAAAATATTTTTTGGCTAAATTATTTATTCCTTTCATCAAAAGAACTGTTTCTCCACAATTTTAGGCAATTTTTGGAAAATTGAATTTTTGACGGATATTCGACAGGCGCTGACCTTACATAAATAGTGAAAATTAGGTACTATCTTAAATTGTTCTAAGAAAATATTTTTTTGCTAAATTATTTATACCTTTCATCAAAAGAAGTGTTTCTCCACAATTTTAGGCAATTTTTGGAAAATTGAATTTTTGACGGAAATTCGACAGACGCGGACCTTACAAAAATAGTGAAAATTAGGTTCTATCTTAACTGTGATAAGAAAATATTTTTTGGCTAAATTATTTATTCCTTTCATCAAAAGAACTGTTTCTCCACAATTTTAGGCAATTTTTGGAAAATTGATTTTTTGACGGAAATTCGACAGGCGCGGACCTTACAAAAATAGTGAAAATTTGGGTACTATCTTAACTGCGCTAAAAATATTTTTTGGCTAAATTATTTATTCCTTTCATCAAAAGAAGTGTTTCTCCACAATTTTAGGCAATTTTTTTGAAAATTGAATTTTTGACGGAAATTCGACAGGCGCGTACCTTACAAAAATAGTGAAAATTAGGTACTATCTTAAATTGTGCTAAAAAAATATTTTTTTGCTAAATAATTTATTCCTTTCATCAAAAGAAGTGTTTCTCCATAATTTTAGGCAATTTTTGGAAAATTGATTTTTTGACGAAAATTGGATTGGCGCGGACCTTACAAAAATAGTGAAAATTAGGGACTATCTTAAATTGTGCTAAAAAAATATTTTTTGGCTAAATTATTTATTCCTTTCATCAAAAGAAGTGTTTCTCCACAATTTTAGGCAATTTTTGGAAAATTGATTTTTTGACGAAAATTGGATTGGCGCGGACCTTACAAAAATAGTGAAAATTAGGGACTATCTTAAATTGTGCTAAGAAAATATTATTTCTCTAAATTATTTATTCCTTTCATCAAAAGAAGTGTTTCTCCACAATTTTAGGCAAATTTCGGAAAATTAAATTTTTGATGGAAATTCGACAGGCGCGACCCTTACAAAAATAGTGGAAATTAGGTACTATCTTAAATTGTTCTAAGAAAATATTTTTTGCTAAATTATTTATTCCTTTCATCAAAAGAACTGTTTCTCCACAATTTTAGGCAATTTTTGGAAAATTGATTTTTTGACGGAAATTCGACAGGCGCGCGCGCCCCTTACAAAAATAGTGAAAATTAGGTACTATCTTAACTGTGCTAAAAATATTTTTTGGCTAAATTATTTATTCCTTTCATCAAAAGAAGTGTTTCTCCACAATTTTAGGCAATTTTTTTGAAAATTGAATTTTTGATGGAAATTCGACAGGCGCGTACCTTACAAAAATAGTGAAAATTAGGTACTATCTTAAATTGTGCTAAAAAAATATTTTTTTGCTAAATAATTTATTCCTTTCATCAAAAGAAGTGTTTCTCCATAATTTTAGGCAATTTTTAGAAAATTGAATTTTTGACGGAAATTCGACAGGCGCGACCCTTACAAAAATAGTGAAATTTTTTTACTATCTTAAATTGTGCTAAGAAAATATTTTTTGGCTAAATTATTTACTCCTTTCATAAAAAGAAGTGTTTCTCCACAATTTTAGGCAATTTTTGGAAAATTGAATTTTTGACGGAAATTTGACAGGCGCGTACCTTACAAAAATAGTGAAAATTAGGTACTATCTTAAATTGTGCTAAGAAAAAAAATTTTTTTGGCTACATTATTTATTCCTTTCATCAAAAGAAGTGTTTCTCCACAATTTTAGGCAATTTTCGGAAAATTGAATTTTTATTGGAAATTCGACAGGCGCGGACCTTACAAAAATAGTGAAAATTAGGTACTATCTTAAATTGTGCTAAAAAATATTTTTTAGCTAAATTATTTATTCCTTTCATCAAAAGAACTGTTTCTCCACAATTTTAGGCAATTTTTAGAAAATTGAATTTTTGACGGAAATTCGACAGGCGCGACCCTTACAAAAATAGTGAATTTTTTTTACTATCTTAAATTGTGCTAAGAAAATATTTTTTGGCTAAATTATTTATTCCTTTCATCAAAAGAATTGTTTCTCCACAATTTTAGGCAATTTTTGGAAAATTGAATTTTTGACGAAAATTGGATTGGCGCGGACCTTACAAAAATAGTGAAAATTAGGTTCTTTCTTAAATTGTGCTAAGAAAAAAATTTTTTGGCTAAATTATTTATTCCTTTCATCAAAAGAAGTGTTTCTCCACAATTTTAGGCAATTTTTGGAAAATTGAATTTTTGACGGATATTCGACAGGGGCGAGCCTTACAAAAATGGTGAAAATTAGGTACTATCTTAAATTGTGCTAAAAAAATATTTTTTGGTTAAATTATTTATTCCTTTCATCAAAAGAACTGTTTCTCCACAATATTAGGCTTTTTTGTAAAATTGATTTTTTGACGAAAATTGGATTGGCGCGGACCTTACAAAAATAGTGAAAATAAGGTACTTTCTTAAATTGTGCTAAGAAAAAAATTTTTTGGCTAAATTATTTATTCCTTTCATCAAAAGAAGTGTTTCTCCACAATTTTAGGCAATTTTTGGAAAATTGAATTTTTGACGGAAATTCGACAGACGCGGACCTTACAAAAATAGTGAAAATTAGGTTCTATCTTAACTGTGCTAAAAAATATTTTTTAGCTAAATTATTTATTCCTTTCATCAAAAGAACTGTTTCTCCACAATTTTAGGCAATTTTTGGAAAATTGAATTTTTGACGGATATTCGACAGGGGCGAGCCTTACAAAAATGGTGAAAATTAGGTACTATCTTAAATTGTGCTAAAAAAATATTTTTTGGTTAAATTATTTATTCCTTTCATCAAAAGAACTGTTTCTCCACAATATTAGGCTTTTTTGTAAAATTGATTTTTTGACGAAAATTGGAATGGTGCGGACCTTACAAAAATAGTGAAAATTAGGTACTTTCTTAAATTGTGCTAAGAAAAATTTTTTTTTGGCTAAATTATTTATTCCTTTCATCAAAAGAAGTGTTTCTCCACAATTTTAGGCAATTTTTGGAAAATTGAATTTTTGACGGAAATTCGACAGACGCGGACCTTACAAAAATAGTGAAAATTAGGTTCTATCTTAACTGTGCTAAAAAATATTTTTTGGCTAAATTATTTATTCCTTTCATCAAAAGAACTGTTTCTCCACAATTTTAGGCAATTTTTTGAAAATTGAATTTTTGACGGAAATTCGACAGGCGCAGACCTTACAAAAACAGTGAAATATTTTAACTATCTTAAATTAAGCTAAGAAAATATTTTTTGGCTAAATTATTTACTCCTTTCATCAAAAGAAGTGTTTCTCCACAATTTTAGGCAATTTTTGGAAAATTGAATTTTTGACGGAAATTCGACAGGCACGTACCTTACAAAAATAGTGAAAATTAGGTACTATCTTAAAATGTGCTAAGAAAAAAAATTTTTTGGCTAAATTATTTATTCCTTTCATCAAAATAAGTGTTTCTCCACAATTTTAGGCAATTTTGGAAAATTGAATTTTTGACGGAAATTCGACAGACGCGGACCTTACAAAAATAGTGAAAATTAGGTTCTATCTTAATTTGTGCTAAGAAAATATTTTTTGGCTAAATTATTTATTCCTTTCATCAAAAGAAGTGTTTTTCCACAACTTTAGGCAATTTCTGGAAAATTGAATTTTTGACGGAAATTTGACAGACGCGGACCTTACAAAAATAGTGAAAATTAGGTTCTATCTTAATTTGTGCTAAGAAAATATTTTTTGGCTAAATTATTTATTCCTTTCATCAAAAGAAGTGTTTTTCCACAATTTTAGGCAATTTCTGGAAAATTGAATTTTTGACGGAAATTTGACAGGCGCGGACCTTACAAAAATATTGAAAATTAGGTACTATCTTAAATTGTGCTAAGAAAATATTTTTTGGCTAAATTATTTATTCCTTTCATCAAAAGAAGTGTTCTCCACAATTTTAGGCAATTTTTGGAAAATTGAATTTTTGACGAAAATTGGATTGGCGCGGACCTTACAAAAATAGTGAAAATTAGGTTCTTTCTTAAATTGTGCTAAGAAAAAAATTTTTTTGGCTAAATTATTTATTCCTTTCATCAAAAGAAGTGTTTCTCCACAATTTTAGGCAATTTTTGGAAAATTGAATTTTTGACGGATATTCGACAGGGGCGAGCCTTACAAAAATGGTGAAAATTAGGTACTATCTTAAATTGTGCTAAAAAAATATTTTTTGGTTAAATTATTTATTCCTTTCATCAAAAGAACTGTTTCTCCACAATATTAGGCTTTTTTGTAAAATTGATTTTTTGACGAAAATTGGATTGGCGCGGACCTTACAAAAATAGTGAAAATTAGGTACTTTCTTAAATTGTGCTAAGAAAAAAATTTTTTGGCTAAATTATTTATTCCTTTCATCAAAAGAAGTGTTTCTCCACAATTTTAGGCAATTTTTGGAAAATTGAATTTTTGACGGAAATTCGACAGACGCAGACCTTACAAAAATAGTGAAAATTAGGTTCTATCTTAACTGTGCTAAAAAATATTTTTTAGCTAAATTATTTATTCCTTTCATCAAAAGAACTGTTTCTCCACAATTTTAGGCAATTTTTGGAAAATTGAATTTTTGACGGATATTCGACAGGGGCGAGCCTTACAAAAATGGTGAAAATTAGGTACTATCTTAAATTGTGCTAAAAAAATATTTTTTGGTTAAATTATTTATTCCTTTCATCAAAAGAACTGTTTCTCCACAATATTAGGCTTTTTTGTAAAATTGATTTTTTGACGAAAATTGGAATGGTGCGGACCTTACAAAAATAGTGAAAATTAGGTACTTTCTTAAATTGTGCTAAGAAAAATTTTTTTTTGGCTAAATTATTTATTCCTTTCATCAAAAGAAGTGTTTCTCCACAATTTTAGGCAATTTTTGGAAAATTGAATTTTTTACGGAAATTCGACAGACGCGGACCTTACAAAAATAGTGAAAATTAGGTTCTATCTTAACTGTGCTAAAAAATATTTTTTGGCTAAATTATTTATTCCTTTCATCAAAAGAACTGTTTCTCCACAATTTTAGGCAATTTTTTGAAAATTGAAATTTTGACGGAAATTCGACAGGCGCAGACCTTACAAAAACAGTGAAATATTTTTACTATCTTAAATTAAGCTAAGAAAATATTTTTTGGCTAAATTATTTACTCCTTTCATCAAAAGAAGTGTTTCTCCACAATTTTAGGCAATTTTTGGAAAATTGAATTTTTGACGGAAATTCGACAGGCACGTACCTTACAAAAATAGTGAAAATTAGGTACTATCTTAAAATGTGCTAAGAAAAAAAATTTTTTGGCTAAATTATTTATTCCTTTCATCAAAATAAGTGTTTCTCCACAATTTTAGGCAATTTTGGAAAATTGAATTTTTGACAGAAATTCGACAGACGCGGACCTTACAAAAATAGTGAAAATTAGGTTCTATCTTAATTTGTGCTAAGAAAATATTTTTTGGCTAAATTATTTATTCCTTTCATCAAAAGAAGTGTTTTTCCACAACTTTAGGCAATTTCTGGAAAATTGATTTTTTGACGGAAATTCGACAGGCGCGGACCTTACAAAAATAGTGAAAATTATGGGTACTATCTTAACTGCGCTAAAAATATTTTTTGGCTAAATTATTTATTCCTTTCATCAAAAGAAGTGTTTCTCCACAATTTTAGGCAATTTTTTTGAAAATTGAATTTTTGACGGAAATTCGACAGGCGCGTACCTTACAAAAATAGTGAAAATTAGGTACTATCTTAAATTGTGCTAAAAAAATATTTTTTTGCTAAATAATTTATTCCTTTCATCAAAAGAAGTGTTTCTCCATAATTTTAGGCAATTTTTGGAAAATTGATTTTTTGACGAAAATTGGATTGGCGCGGACCTTACAAAAATAGTGAAAATTAGGGACTATCTTAAATTGTGCTAAAAAAATATTTTTTGGCTAAATTATTTATTCCTTTCATCAAAAGAAGTGTTTCTCCACAATTTTAGGCAATTTTTGGAAAATTGATTTTTTGACGAAAATTGGATTGGCGCGGACCTTACAAAAATAGTGAAAATTAGGGACTATCTTAAATTGTGCTAAGAAAATATTATTTCTCTTAATTATTTATTCCTTTCATCAAAAGAAGTGTTTCTCCACAATTTTAGGCAAATTTCGGAAAATTAAATTTTTGATGGAAATTCGACAGGCGTGACCCTTACAAAAATAGTGGAAATTAGGTACTATCTTAAATTGTTCTAAGAAAATATTTTTTGCTAAATTATTTATTCCTTTCATCAAAAGAACTGTTTCTCCACAATTTTAGGCAATTTTTGGAAAATTGATTTTTTGACGGAAATTCGACAGGCGCGCGCGCCCCTTACAAAAATAGTGAAAATTAGGTACTATCTTAACTGTGCTAAAAATATTTTTTGGCTAAATTATTTATTCCTTTCATCAAAAGAAGTGTTTCTCCACAATTTTAGGCAATTTTTTTGAAAATTGAATTTTTGATGGAAATTCGACAGGCGCGGACCTTACAAAAATATTGAAAATTAGGTACTATCTTAAATTGTGCTAAGAAAATATTTTTTGGCTAAATTATTTATTCCTTTCATCAAAAGAAGTGTTCTCCACAATTTTAGGCAATTTTTGGAAAATTGAATTTTTGACGAAAATTGGATTGGCGCGGACCTTACAAAAATAGTGAAAATTAGGTTCTTTCTTAAATTGTGCTAAGAAAAAAATTTTTTTGGCTAAATTATTTATTCCTTTCATCAAAAGAAGTGTTTCTCCACAATTTTAGGCAATTTTTGGAAAATTGAATTTTTGACGGATATTCGACAGGGGCGAGCCTTACAAAAATGGTGAAAATTAGGTACTATCTTAAATTGTGCTAAAAAAATATTTTTTGGTTAAATTATTTATTCCTTTCATCAAAAGAACTGTTTCTCCACAATATTAGGCTTTTTTGTAAAATTGATTTTTTGACGAAAATTGGATTGGCGCGGACCTTACAAAAATAGTGAAAATTAGGTACTTTCTTAAATTGTGCTAAGAAAAAAATTTTTTGGCTAAATTATTTATTCCTTTCATCAAAAGAAGTGTTTCTCCACAATTTTAGGCAATTTTTGGAAAATTGAATTTTTGACGGAAATTCGACAGACGCGGACCTTACAAAAATAGTGAAAATTAGGTTCTATCTTAACTGTGCTAAAAAATATTTTTTAGCTAAATTATTTATTCCTTTCATCAAAAGAACTGTTTCTCCACAATTTTAGGCAATTTTTGGAAAATTGAATTTTTGACGGATATTCGACAGGGGCGAGCCTTACAAAAATGGTGAAAATTAGGTACTATCT
The DNA here is from genome assembly GCA_964019695.1 of Loripinus fragilis. Taxonomy (NCBI): domain Eukaryota; kingdom Metazoa; phylum Mollusca; class Bivalvia; order Lucinida; family Lucinidae; genus Loripinus; species Loripinus fragilis. Next base: position 67,368,665 of record OZ026525.1, on the reverse strand, counting down.
TAAATTGTGCTAAAAAAATATTTTTTGGTTAAATTATTTATTCCTTTCATCAAAAGAACTGTTTCTTCACAATATTAGGCTTTTTTGTAAAATTGATTTTTTGACGAAAATTGGAATGGTGGGGACCTTACAAAAATAGTGAAAATTAGGTACTTTCTTAAATTGTGCTAAGAAAAATTTTTTTTTGGCTAAATTATTTATTCCTTTCATCAAAAGAAGTGTTTCTCCACAATTTTAGGCAATTTTTGGAAAATTGAATTTTTGACGGAAATTCGACAGACGCGGACCTTACAAAAATAGTGAAAATTAGGTTCTATCTTAACTGTGCTAAAAAATATTTTTTGGCTGAATTATTTATTCCTTTCATCAAAAGAACTGTTTCTCCACAATTTTAGGCAATTTTTTGAAAATTGAATTTTTGACGGAAATTCGACAGGCGCAGACCTTACAAAAACAGTGAAATATTTTTACTATCTTAAATTAAGCTAAGAAAATATTTTTTGGCTAAATTATTTATTCCTTTCATCAAAAGAAGTGTTTCTCCACAATTTTAGGCAATTTTTGGAAAATTGATTTTTTGACGAAAATTGGATTGGCGCGGACCTTACAAAAATAGTGAAAATTAGGGACTATCTTAAATTGTGCTAAGAAAATATTATTTCTCTTAATTATTTATTCCTTTCATCAAAAGAAGTGTTTCTCCACAATTTTAGGCAAATTTCGGAAAATTAAATTTTTGATGGAAATTCGACAGGCGTGACCCTTACAAAAATAGTGGAAATTAGGTACTATCTTAAATTGTTCTAAGAAAATATTTTTTGCTAAATTATTTATTCCTTTCATCAAAAGAACTGTTTCTCCACAATTTTAGGCAATTTTTGGAAAATTGATTTTTTGACGGAAATTCGACAGGCGCGCGCGCCCCTTACAAAAATAGTGAAAATTAGGTACTATCTTAACTGTGCTAAAAATATTTTTTGGCTAAATTATTTATTCCTTTCATCAAAAGAAGTGTTTCTCCACAATTTTAGGCAATTTTTTTGAAAATTGAATTTTTGACGGAAATTCGACAGGCGCGTACCTTACAAAAATAGTGAAAATTAGGTACTATCTTAAATTGTGCTAAAAAAATATTTTTTTGCTAAATAATTTATTCCTTTCATCAAAAGAAGTGTTTCTCCATAATTTTAGGCAATTTTTGGAAAATTGATTTTTTGACGAAAATTGGATTGGCGCGGACCTTACAAAAATAGTGAAAATTAGGGACTATCTTAAATTGTGCTAAAAAAATATTTTTTGGCTAAATTATTTATTCCTTTCATCAAAAGAAGTGTTTCTCCACAATTTTAGGCAATTTTTGGAAAATTGATTTTTTGACGAAAATTGGATTGGCGCGGACCTTACAAAAATAGTGAAAATTAGGGACTATCTTAAATTGTGCTAAGAAAATATTATTTCTCTTAATTATTTATTCCTTTCATCAAAAGAAGTGTTTCTCCACAATTTTAGGCAAATTTCGGAAAATTAAATTTTTGATGGAAATTCGACAGGCGTGACCCTTACAAAAATAGTGGAAATTAGGTACTATCTTAAATTGTTCTAAGAAAATATTTTTTGCTAAATTATTTATTCCTTTCATCAAAAGAACTGTTTCTCCACAATTTTAGGCAATTTTTGGAAAATTGATTTTTTGACGGAAATTCGACAGGCGCGCGCGCCCCTTACAAAAATAGTGAAAATTAGGTACTATCTTAACTGTGCTAAAAATATTTTTTGGCTAAATTATTTATTCCTTTCATCAAAAGAAGTGTTTCTCCACAATTTTAGGCAATTTTTTTGAAAATTGAATTTTTGATGGAAATTCGACAGGCGCGGACCTTACAAAAATATTGAAAATTAGGTACTATCTTAAATTGTGCTAAGAAAATATTTTTTGGCTAAATTATTTATTCCTTTCATCAAAAGAAGTGTTCTCCACAATTTTAGGCAATTTTTGGAAAATTGAATTTTTGACGAAAATTGGATTGGCGCGGACCTTACAAAAATAGTGAAAATTAGGTTCTTTCTTAAATTGTGCTACGAAAAAAATTTTTTTGGCTAAATTATTTATTCCTTTCATCAAAAGAAGTGTTTCTCCACAATTTTAGGCAATTTTTGGAAAATTGAATTTTTGACGGATATTCGACAGGGGCGAGCCTTACAAAAATGGTGAAAATTAGGTACTATCTTAAATTGTGCTAAAAAAATATTTTTTGGTTAAATTATTTATTCCTTTCATCAAAAGAACTGTTTCTCCACAATATTAGGCTTTTTTGTAAAATTGATTTTTTGACGAAAATTGGATTGGCGCGGACCTTACAAAAATAGTGAAAATTAGGTACTTTCTTAAATTGTGCTAAGAAAAAAATTTTTTGGCTAAATTATTTATTCCTTTCATCAAAAGAAGTGTTTCTCCACAATTTTAGGCAATTTTTGGAAAATTGAATTTTTGACGGAAATTCGACAGACGCGGACCTTACAAAAATAGTGAAAATTAGGTTCTATCTTAACTGTGCTAAAAAATATTTTTTAGCTAAATTATTTATTCCTTTCATCAAAAGAACTGTTCTTCCACAATTTTAGGCAATTTTTGGAAAATTGAATTTTTGACGGATATTCGACAGGGGCGAGCCTTACAAAAATGGTGAAAATTAGGTACTATCTTAAATTGTGCTAAAAAAATATTTTTTGGTTAAATTATTTATTCCTTTCATCAAAAGAACTGTTTCTCCACAATATTAGGCTTTTTTGTAAAATTGATTTTTTGACGAAAATTGGAATGGTGGGGACCTTACAAAAATAGTGAAAATTAGGTACTTTCTTAAATTGTGCTAAGAAAAATTTTTTTTGGCTAAATTATTTATTCCTTTCATCAAAAGAAGTGTTTCTCCACAATTTTAGGCAATTTTTGGAAAATTGAATTTTTGACGGAAATTCGACAGACGCGGACCTTACAAAAATAGTGAAAATTAGGTTCTATCTTAACTGTGCTAAAAAATATTTTTTGGCTGAATTATTTATTCCTTTCATCAAAAGAACTGTTTCTCCACAATTTTAGGCAATTTTTTGAAAATTGAATTTTTGACGGAAATTCGACAGGCGCAGACCTTACAAAAACAGTGAAATATTTTTACTATCTTAAATTAAGCTAAGAAAATATTTTTTGGCTAAATTATTTATTCCTTTCATCAAAAGAAGTGTTTCTCCACAATTTTAGGCAATTTTTGGAAAATTGATTTTTTGACGAAAATTGGATTGGCGCGGACCTTACAAAAATAGTGAAAATTAGGGACTATCTTAAATTGTGCTAAGAAAATATTATTTCTCTTAATTATTTATTCCTTTCATCAAAAGAAGTGTTTCTCCACAATTTTAGGCAAATTTCGGAAAATTAAATTTTTGATGGAAATTCGACAGGCGTGACCCTTACAAAAATAGTGGAAATTAGGTACTATCTTAAATTGTTCTAAGAAAATATTTTTTGCTAAATTATTTATTCCTTTCATCAAAAGAACTGTTTCTCCACAATTTTAGGCAATTTTTGGAAAATTGATTTTTTGACGGAAATTCGACAGGCGCGCGCGCCCCTTACAAAAATAGTGAAAATTAGGTACTATCTTAACTGTGCTAAAAATATTTTTTGGCTAAATTATTTATTCCTTTCATCAAAAGAAGTGTTTCTCCACAATTTTAGGCAATTTTTTTGAAAATTGAATTTTTGATGGAAATTCGACAGGCGCGGACCTTACAAAAATATTGAAAATTAGGTACTATCTTAAATTGTGCTAAGAAAATATTTTTTGGCTAAATTATTTATTCCTTTCATCAAAAGAAGTGTTCTCCACAATTTTAGGCAATTTTTGGAAAATTGAATTTTTGACGAAAATTGGATGGGCGCGGACCTTACAAAAATAGTGAAAATTAGGTTCTTTCTTAAATTGTGCTAAGAAAAAAATTTTTTTGGCTAAATTATTTATTCCTTTCATCAAAAGAAGTGTTTCTCCACAATTTTAGGCAATTTTTGGAAAATTGAATTTTTGACGGATATTCGACAGGGGCGAGCCTTACAAAAATGGTGAAAATTAGGTACTATCTTAAATTGTGCTAAAAAAATATTTTTTGGTTAAATTATTTATTCCTTTCATCAAAAGAACTGTTTCTCCACAATATTAGGCTTTTTTGTAAAATTGATTTTTTGACGAAAATTGGATTGGCGCGGACCTTACAAAAATAGTGAAAATTAGGTACTTTCTTAAATTGTGCTAAGAAAAAAATTTTTTGGCTAAATTATTTATTCCTTTCATCAAAAGAAGTGTTTCTCCACAATTTTAGGCAATTTTTGGAAAATTGAATTTTTGACGGAAATTCGACAGACGCGGACCTTACAAAAATAGTGAAAATTAGGTTCTATCTTAACTGTGCTAAAAAATATTTTTTAGCTAAATTATTTATTCCTTTCATCAAAAGAACTGTTTCTCCACAATTTTAGGCAATTTTTGGAAAATTGAATTTTTGACGGATATTCGACAGGGGCGAGCCTTACAAAAATGGTGAAAATTAGGTACTATCTTAAATTGTGCTAAAAAAATATTTTTTGGTTAAATTATTTATTCCTTTCATCAAAAGAACTGTTTCTCCACAATATTAGGCTTTTTTGTAAAATTGATTTTTTGACGAAAATTGGAATGGTGGGGACCTTACAAAAATAGTGAAAATTAGGTACTTTCTTAAATTGTGCTAAGAAAAATTTTTTTTTGGCTAAATTATTTATTCCTTTCATCAAAAGAAGTGTTTCTCCACAATTTTAGGCAATTTTTGGAAAATTGAATTTTTGACGGAAATTCGACAGACGCGGACCTTACAAAAATAGTGAAAATTAGGTTCTATCTTAACTGTGCTAAAAAATATTTTTTGGCTGAATTATTTATTCCTTTCATCAAAAGAACTGTTTCTCCACAATTTTAGGCAATTTTTTGAAAATTGAATTTTTGACGGAAATTCGACAGGCGCAGACCTTACAAAAACAGTGAAATATTTTTACTATCTTAAATTAAGCTAAGAAAATATTTTTTGGCTAAATTATTTACTCCTTTCATCAAAAGAAGTGTTTCTCCACAATTTTAGGCAATTTTTGGAAAATTGAATTTTTGACGGAAATTCGACAGGCACGTACCTTACAAAAATAGTGAAAATTAGGTACTATCTTAAAATGTGCTAAGAAAAAAAATTTTTTGGCTAAATTATTTATTCCTTTCATCAAAATAAGTGTTTCTCCACAATTTTAGGCAATTTTGGAAAATTGAATTTTTGACGGAAATTCGACAGACGCGGACCTTACAAAAATAGTGAAAATTAGGTTCTATCTTAATTTGTGCTAAGAAAATATTTTTTGGCTAAATTATTTATTCCTTTCATCAAAAGAAGTGTTTTTCCACAACTTTAGGCAATTTCTGGAAAATTGAATTTTTGACGGAAATTTGACAGACGCAGACCTTACAAAAATAGTGAAAATTAGGTTCTATCTTAATTTGTGCTAAGAAAATATTTTTTGGCTAAATTATTTATTCCTTTCATCAAAAGAAGTGTTTTTCCACAATTTTAGGCAATTTCTGGAAAATTGAATTTTTGACGGAAATTTGACAGGCGCGGACCTTACAAAAATATTGAAAATTAGGTACTATCTTAAATTGTGCTAAGAAAATATTTTTTGGCTAAATTATTTATTCCTTTCATCAAAAGAAGTGTTCTCCACAATTTTAGGCAATTTTTGGAAAATTGATTTTTTGACGAAAATTGGATTGGTGCGGACCTTACAAAAATAGTGAAAATTAGGGACTATCTTAAATTGTGCTAAGAAAATATTTTTTGGCTAAATTATTTATCCTTTCATCAAAAGAACTGTTTCTCCACAATTTTAGGCAATTTTTGGAAAATTGAATTTTTGATGGAAATTCGACAGGCGCGGACCTTACAAAAATAGTGAAAATTAGGCACTATCTTAAATTGTGCTAAAAAAATATTTTTTGGCTAAATTATTTATTCCTTTCATCAAAAGAAGCGTTTCTCCACAATTTTAGGCAATTTTTGGAAAATTGAATTTTTGACGGAAATTCGACAGGCGTGGACCTTACAAAATAGTGAAAATTAGGTACTATCTTAAATTGTGCTAAGAAAATATTTTTTCGCTAAATTATTTATTCCTTTCATCAAAAGAAGTGTTTCTCCACAATTTTAGGCAATTTTTGGAAAATTGAATTTTTGACGGAAATTCGACAGGAGCTGACCTTACAAAAATATTGAAATTTTTGTACTATCTGAAATTGTGCTAAGAAAATATTTTTTGGCCAAATTATTTATTCCTTTCATCAAAGGAACTGTTTCTCCACAATTTTAGGCAATTTTTTGAAAATTGAATTTTTGACGGAAATTCGACAGGTGCAGACCTTACAAAAACAGTGAAATTTTTTTACTATCTTAAATTGTGCTAAAAAAATATTTTTTGGCTAAATTATTTACTCCTTTCATCAAAAGAAGTGTTTCTCCACAATTTTAGGCAATTTTTGGAAAATTAAATTTTTGACGGAAATTCGACAGGCGCGTACCTTACAAAAATAGTGAAAATTAGGTACTATCTTAAAATGTGCTAAGAAAAAAAAATTTTTGGCTAAATTATTTATTCCTTTCATCAAAAGAAGTGTTTCTCCACAATTTTAGGCAATTTTTGGAAAATTGAATTTTTGACGGAAATTCGACAGACGCGGACCTTACAAAAATAGTGAAAATTAGGTTCTATCTTAATTTGTGCTAAGAAAATATTTTTTGGCTAAATTATTTATTCCTTTCATCAAAAGAAGTGTTTTTCCACAACTTTAGGCAATTTCTGAAAAAATTGAATTTTTGACGGAAATTTGACAGACGCGGACCTTACAAAAATAGTGAAAATTAGGTTCTATCTTAATTTGTGCTAAGAAAAAATATTTTTTGGCTAAATTATTTATTCCTTTCATCAAAAGAAGTGTTTTTCCACAATTTTAGGCAATTTCTGGAAAATTGAATTTTTGACGGAAATTTGACAGGCGCGGACCTTACAAAAATATTGAAAATTAGGTACTATCTTAAATTGTGCTAAGAAAATATTTTTTGGCTAAATTATTTATTCCTTTCATCAAAAGAAGTGTTTCTCCACAATTTTAGGCAATTTTTGGAAAATTGATTTTTTGACGAAAATTGGATTGGTACGGACCTTACAAAAATAGTGAATATTAGGTACTATCTTAAATTGTGCTAAGAAAAAAAATTTTTTTGGCTACATTATTTATTCCTTTCATCAAAAGAAGTGTTTCTCCACAATTTTAGGCAATTTTCGGAAAATTGAATTTTTATTGGCAATTCGACAGGCGCGGACCTTACAAAAATAGTGAAAATTAGGTACTATCTTAAATTGTGCTAAAAAATATTTTTTAGCTAAATTATTTATTCCTTTCATCAAAAGAACTGTTTCTCCACAATTTTAGGCAATTTTTAGAAAATTGAATTTTTGACGGAAATTCGACAGGCGCGGACCTTACAAAAATAGTGAAATTTTTTTACTATCTTAAATTGTGCTAAGAAAATATTTTTTGGCTAAATTATTTATTCCTTTCATCAAAAGAATTGTTTCTCCACAATTTTAGGCAATTTTTGGAAAATTGAATTTTTGACGAAAATTGGATTGGCGCGGACCTTACAAAAATAGTGAAAATTAGGTTCTTTCTTAAATTGTGCTAAGAAAAAAATTTTTTTGGCTAAATTATTTATTCCTTTCATCAAAAGAAGTGTTTCTCCACAATTTTAGCCAATTTTTGGAAAATTGAATTTTTGACGGATATTCGACAGGGGCGAGCCTTACAAAAATGGTGAAAATTAGGTACTATCTTAAATTGTGCTAAAAAAATATTTTTTGGTAAAATTATTTATTCCTTACATCAAAAGAACTGTTTCTCCACAATATTAGGCTTTTTTGTAAAATTGATTTTTTGACGAAAATTGGATTGGCGCGGACCTTACAAATATAGTGAAAATTAGGTACTTTCTTAAATTGTGCTAAGAAAAAATTTTTTTTGGCTAAATTATTTATTCCTTTCATCAAAAGAAGTGTTTCTCCACAATTTTAGGCAATTTTTGGAAAATTGAATTTTTGACGGAAATTCGACAGACGCGGACCTTACAAAAATAGTGAAAATTAGGTTCTATTTTAACTGTGCTAAAAAATATTTTTTGGCTAAATTATTTATTCCTTTCATCAAAAGAACTGTTTCTCCACAATTTTAGGCAATTTTTGGAAAATTGAATTTTTGACGGAAATTCTACAGGCGCGGACCTTACATAAATAGTGAAAATTAGGTACTATCTTAAATTGTTCTAAGAAAATATTTTTTTGCTAAATTATTTATACCTTTCATCAAAAGAAGTGTTTCTCAACAATTATAGGCAATTTTTGGAAAATTGAATTTTTGACGGAAATTCGACAGACGCGGACCTTACAAAAATAGTGAAAATTAGGTTCTATCTTAACTGTGCTAAAAAATATTTTTTGGCTAAATTATTTATTCCTTTCATCAAAAGAACTGTTTCTCCACAATTTTAGGCAATTTTTGGAAAATTGATTTTTTGACGGAAATTCGACAGGCGCGCGCGCCCCTTACAAAAATAGTGAAAATTAAGTACTATCTTAACTGTGCTAAAAATATTTTTTGGCTAAATTATTTATTCCTTTCATCAAAAGAAGTGTTTCTCCACAATTTTAGGCAATTTTTTTGAAAATTGAATTTTTGACGGAAATTCGACAGGCGCGTACCTTACAAAAATAGTGAAAATTAGGTACTATCTTAAATTGTGCTAAAAAAATATTTTTTGCTAAATAATTTATTCCTTTCATCAAAAGAAGTGTTTCTCCATAATTTTAGGCAATTTTTAGAAAATTGAATTTTTGACGGAAATTCGACAGGCGCGACCCTTACAAAAATAGTGAAATTTTTTTACTATCTTAAATTGTGCTACGAAAATATTTTTTGGCTAAATTATTTACTCCTTTCATAAAAAGAAGTGTTTCTCCACAATTTTAGGCAATTTTTGGAAAATTGAATTTTTGACGGAAATTCGACAGGCGCGTACCTTACAAAAATAGTGAAAATTAGGTACTATCTTAAATTGTGCTAAGAAAAAAAATTTTTTTGGCTACATTATTTATTCCTTTCATCAAAAGAAGTGTTTCTCCACAATTTTAGGCAATTTTTGGAAAATTGAATTTTTGACGGAAATTCGACAGACGCGGACCTTACAAAAATAGTGAAAATTAGGTTCTATCTTAATTTGTGCTAAGAAAATATTTTTTGGCTAAATTATTTATTCCTTTCATCAAAAGAAGTGTTTTTCCACAACTTTAGGCAATTTCTGAAAAAATTGAATTTTTGACGGAAATTTGACAGACGCGGACCTTACAAAAATAGTGAAAATTAGGTTCTATCTTAATTTGTGCTAAGAAAAAATATTTTTTGGCTAAATTATTTATTCCTTTCATCAAAAGAAGTGTTTTTCCACAATTTTAGGCAATTTCTGGAAAATTGAATTTTTGACGGAAATTTGACAGGCGCAGACCTTACAAAAATATTGAAAATTAGGTACTATCTTAAATTGTGCTAAGAAAATATTTTTTGGCTAAATTATTTATTCCTTTCATCAAAAGAAGTGTTTCTCCACAATTTTAGGCAATTTTTGGAAAATTGATTTTTTGACGAAAATTGGATTGGTGCGGACCTTACAAAAATAGTGAAAATTAGGGACTATCTTAAATTGTGCTAAGAAAATATTTTTTGGCTAAATTATTTATTCCTTTCATCAAAAGAAGTGTTTCTCCACAATTTTAGGCAATTTTTGGAAAATTGAATTTTTGACGGAAATTCGACAGACGCGGACCTTACAAAAATAGTGAAAATTAGGTTCTATCTTAACTGTGCTAAAAAATATTTTTTGGCTAAATTATTTATTCCTTTCATCAAAAGAACTGTTTCTCCACAATTTTAGGCAATTTTTGGAAAATTGAATTTTTGACGGATATTCGACAGGCGCGGACCTTACATAAATAGTGAAAATTAGGTACTATCTTAAATTGTTCTAAGAAAATATTTTTTTGCTAAATTATTTATACCTTTCATCAAAAGAAGAGTTTCTCCACAATTTTAGGCAATTTTTGGAAAATTGAATTTTTGACGGAAATTCGACAGACGCGGACCTTACAAAAATAGTGAAAATTAGGTTCTATCTTAACTGTGATAAGAAAATATTTTTTGGCTAAATTATTTATTCCTTTCATCAAAAGAACTGTTTCTCCACAATTTTAGGCAATTTTTGGAAATTGATTTTTTGACGGAAATTCAACAGGCGCGGACCTTACAAAAATAGTGAAAATTTGGGTACTATCTTAACTGCGCTAAAAATATTTTTTGGCTAAATTATTTATTCCTTTCATCAAAAGAAGTGTTTCTCCACAATTTATGCCAATTTTTTTGAAAATTGAATTTTTGACGGAAATTCGACAGGCGCGTACCTTACAAAAATAGTGAAAATTAGGTACTATCTTAAATTGTGCTAAAAAAATATTTTTTTGCTAAATAATTTATTCCTTTCATCAAAAGAAGTGTTTCTCCATAATTTTAGGCAATTTTTGGAAAATTGATTTTTTGACGAAAATTGGATTGGCGCGGACCTTACAAAAATAGTGAAAATTAGGGACTATCTTAAATTGTGCTAAAAAAATATTTTTTGGCTAAATTATTTATTCCTTTCATCAAAAGAAGTGTTTCTCCACAATTTTAGGCAATTTTTGGAAAATTGATTTTTTGACGAAAATTGGATTGGCGCGGACCTTACAAAAATAGTGAAAATTAGGGACTATCTTAAATTGTGCTAAGAAAATATTATTTCTCTAAATTATTTATTCCTTTCATCAAAAGAAGTGTTTCTCCACAATTTTAGGCAATTTTTTTGAAAATTGAATTTTTGACGGAAATTGGACAGGCGCGTACCTTACAAAAATAGTGAAAATTAGGTACTATCTTAAATTGTGCTAAAAAATATTTTTTTGCTAAATAATTTATTCCTTTCATCAAAAGAAGTGTTTCTCCATAATTTGAGGCAATTTTTAGAAAATTGAATTTTTGACGGAAATTCGACAGGCGCGACCCTTACAAAAATAGTGAAATTTTTTTACTATCTTAAATTGTGCTAAGAAAATATTTTTTGGCTAAATTATTTACTCCTTTCATAAAAAGAAGTGTTTCTCCACAATTTTAGGCAATTTTTGGAAAATTGAATTTTTGACGGAAATTCGACAGGCGCGTACCTTACAAAAATAGTGAAAATTAGGTACTATCTTAAATTGTGCTAAGAAAAAAAATTTTTTTGGCTACATTATTTATTCCTTTCATCAAAAGAAGTGTTTCTCCACAATTTTAGGCAATTTTCGGAAAATTGAATTTTTATTGGCAATTCGACAGGCGCGACCCTTACAAAAATAGTGAAAATTAGGTACTATCTTAAATTGTGCTAAAAAATATTTTTTAGCTAAATTATTTATTCCTTTCATCAAAAGAACTGTTTCTCCACAATTTTAGGCAATTTTTGGAAAATTGAAATTTTGACGGAAATTCGACAGGCGTGGACCTTACAAAATAGTGAAAATTAGGTACTATCTTAAATTGTGCTAAGAAAATATTTTTTTGCTAAATTATTTATACCTTTCATCAAAAGAAGTGTTTCTCAACAATTATAGGCAATTTTTGGAAAATTTATTTTTTGACGGAAATTCGACAGGCGCGGACCTTACAAAAATAGTGAAATTTTTTTACTATCTTAAATTGTGCTAAGAAAATATTTTTTGGCTAAATTATTTATTCCTTTCATCAAAAGAATTGTTTCTCCACAATTTTAGGCAATTTTTGGAAAATTGAATTTTTGACGAAAATTGGATTGGCGCGGACCTTACAAAAAAAGTGAAAATTAGGTTCTTTCTTAAATTGTGCTAAGAAAAAAAATTTTTTGGCTAAATTATTTATTCCTTTCATCAAAAGAAGTGTTTCTCCACAATTTTAGCCAATTTTTGGAAAATTGAATTTTTGACGGATATTCGACAGGGGCGAGCCTTACAAAAATGGTGAAAATTAGGTACTATCTTAAATTGTGCTAAAAAAATATTTTTTGGTAAAATTATTTATTCCTTTCATCAAAAGAACTGTTTCTCCACAATATTAGGCTTTTTTGTAAAATTGATTTTTTGACGAAAATTGGATTGGCGCGGACCTTACAAATATAGTGAAAATTAGGTACTTTCTTAAATTGTGCTAAGAAAAATTTTTTTTTGGCTAAATTATTTATTCCTTTCATCAAAAGAAGTGTTTCTCCACAATTTTAGGCATTTTTTGGAAAATTGAATTTTTGACGGAAATTCGACAGACGCGGACCTTACAAAAATAGTGAAAATTAGGTTCTATTTTAACTGTGCTAAAAAATATTTTTTGGCTAAATTATTTATTCCTTTCATCAAAAGAACTGTTTCTCCACAATTTTAGGCAATTTTTGGAAAATTGAATTTTTGACGGAAATTCTACAGGCGCGGACCTTACATAAATAGTGAAAATTAGGTACTATCTTAAATTGTTCTAAGAAAATATTTTTTTGCTAAATTATTTATACCTTTCATCAAAAGAAGTGTTTCTCAACAATTATAGGCAATTTTTGGAAAATTGAATTTTTGACAGATATTCGACAGGGGCGAGCCTTACAAAAATGGTGAAAATTAGATACTATCTTAAATTGTGCTAAAAAAATATTTTTTGCTAAATGATTTATTCCTTTCATCAAAAGAAGTGTTTCTCCATAATTTTAGGCAATTTTTAGAAAATTGAATTTTTGACGGAAATTCGACAGGCGCGACCCTTACAAAAATAGTGAAATTTTTTTACTATCTTAAATTGTGCTACGAAAATATTTTTTGGCTAAATTATTTACTCCTTTCATCAAAAGAAGTGTTTCTCCACAATTTTAGGCAATTTTTGGAAAATTGAATTTTTGACGGAAATTCGACAGACGCGGACCTTACAAAAATAGTGAAAATTAGGTTCTATCTTAATTTGTGCTAAGAAAATATTTTTTGGCTAAATTATTTATTCCTTTCATCAAAAGAAGTGTTTTTCCACAACTTTAGGCAATTTCTGAAAAAATTGAATTTTTGACGGAAATTTGACAGACGCGGACCTTACAAAAATAGTGAAAATTAGGTTCTATCTTAATTTGTGCTAAGAAAAAATATTTTTTGGCTAAATTATTTATTCCTTTCATCAAAAGAAGTGTTTTTCCACAATTTTAGGCAATTTCTGGAAAATTGAATTTTTGACGGAAATTTGACAGGCGCGGACCTTACAAAAATATTGAAAATTAGGTACTATCTTAAATTGTGCTAAGAAAATATTTTTTGGCTAAATTATTTATTCCTTTCATCAAAAGAAGTGTTTCTCCACAATTTTAGGCAATTTTTGGAAAATTGATTTTTTGACGAAAATTGGATTGGTGCGGACCTTACAAAAATAGTGAAAATTAGGGACTATCTTAAATTGTGCTAAGAAAATATATTTTGGCTAAATTATTTATTCCTTTCATCAAAAGAAGTGTTTCTCCACAATTTTAGGCAATTTTTGGAAAATTGAATTTTTGACGGAAATTCGACAGACGCGGACCTTACAAAAATAGTGAAAATTAGGTTCTATCTTAACTGTGCTAAAAAATATTTTTTGGCTAAATTATTTATTCCTTTCATCAAAAGAACTGTTTCTCCACAATTTTAGGCAATTTTTGGAAAATTGAATTTTTGACGGATATTCGACAGGCGCGGACCTTACATAAATAGTGAAAATTAGGTACTATCTTAAATTGTTCTAAGAAAATATTTTTTTGCTAAATTATTTATACCTTTCATCAAAAGAAGAGTTTCTCCACAATTTTAGGCAATTTTTGGAAAATTGAATTTTTGACGGAAATTCGACAGACGCGGACCTTACAAAAATAGTGAAAATTAGGTTCTATCTTAACTGTGATAAGAAAATATTTTTTGGCTAAATTATCTATTCCTTTCATCAAAAGAACTGTTTCTCCACAATTTTAGGCAATTTTTGGAAATTGATTTTTTGACGGAAATTCAACAGGCGCGGACCTTACAAAAATAGTGAAAATTTGGGTACTATCTTAACTGCGCTAAAAATATTTTTTGGCTAAATTATTTATTCCTTTCATCAAAAGAACTGTTTCTCCACAATTTTAGGCAATTTTTGGAAAATTGATTTTTTGACGGAAATTCGACAGGCGCGCGCGCCCCTTACAAAAATAGTGAAAATTAGGTACTATCTTAACTGTGCTAAAAATATTTTTTGGCTAAATTATTTATTCCTTTCATCAAAAGAAGTGTTTCTCCACAATTTTAGGCAATTTTTTTGAAAATTGAATTTTTGACGGAAATTGGACAGGCGCGTACCTTACAAAAATAGTGAAAATTAGGTACTATCTTAAATTGTGCTAAAAAATATTTTTTTGCTAAATAATTTATTCCTTTCATCAAAAGAAGTGTTTCTCCATAATTTTAGGCAATTTTTAGAAAATTGAATTTTTGGCGGAAATTCGACAGGCGCGACCCTTACAAAAATAGTGAAATTTTTTTACTATCTTAAATTGTGCTACGAAAATATTTTTTGGCTAAATTATTTACTCCTTTCATAAAAAGAAGTGTTTCTCCACAATTTTAGGCAATTTTTGGAAAATTGAATTTTTGACGGAAATTCGACAGGCGCGTACCTTACAAAAATAGTGAAAATTAGGTACTATCTTAAATTGTGCTAAGAAAAAAAATTTTTTTGGCTACATTATTTATTCCTTTCATCAAAAGAAGTGTTTCTCCACAATTTTAGGCAATTTTCGGAAAATTGAATTTTTATTGGAAATTCGACAGGCGCGGACCTTACAAAAATAGTGAAAATTAGGTACTATCTTAAATTGTGCTAAAAAATATTTTTTAGCTAAATTATTTATTCCTTTCATCAAAAGAACTGTTTCTCCACAATTTTAGGCAATTTTTAGAAAATTGAATTTTTGACGGAAATTCGACAGGCGCGGACCTTACAAAAATAGTGAAATTTTTTTACTATCTTAAATTGTGCTAAGAAAATATTTTTTGGCTAAATTATTTATTCCTTTCATCAAAAGAATTGTTTCTCCACAATTTTAGGCAATTTTTGGAAAATTGAATTTTTGATGGAAATTGGATTGGCCCGGACCTTACAAAAATAGTGAAAATTAGGTTCTTTCTTAAATTGTGCTAAGAAAAAAAATTTTTTGGCTAAATTATTTATTCCTTTCATCAAAAGAAGTGTTTCTCCACAATTTTAGCCAATTTTTGGAACATTGAATTTTTGACGGATATTCGACAGGGGCGAGCCTTACAAAAATGGTGAAAATTAGGTACTATCTTAAATTGTGCTAAAAAAATATTTTTTGGTAAAATTATTTATTCCTTTCATCAAAAGAACTGTTTCTCCACAATATTAGGCTTTTTTGTAAAATTGATTTTTTGACGAAAATTGGATTGGCGCGGACCTTACAAAAATAGTGAAAATTAGCTACTTTCTTAAATTGTGCTAAGAAAAAATTTTTTTTTGGCTAAATTATTTATTCCTTTCATCAAAAGAAGTGTTTCTCCACAATTTTAGGCAATTTTTGGAAAATTGAATTTTTGACGGAAATTCTACAGGCGCGGACCTAACATAAATAGTGAAAATTAGGTACTATCTTAAATTGTTCTAAGAAAATATTTTTTTGCTAAATTATTTATACCTTTCATCAAAAGAAGTGTTTCTCAACAATTATAGGCAATTTTTGGAAAATTGAATTTTTGACGGAAATTCGACAGACGCGGACCTTACAAAAATAGTGAAAATTAGGTTCTATCTTAACTGTGCTAAAAAATATTTTTTGGCTAAATTATTTATTCCTTTCATCAAAAGAACTGTTTCTCCACAATTTTAGGCAATTTTTGGAAAATTGATTTTTTGACGGAAATTCGACAGGCGCGCGCGCCCCTTACAAAAATAGTGAAAATTAAGTACTATCTTAACTGTGCTAAAAATATTTTTTGGCTAAATTATTTATTCCTTTCATCAAAAGAAGTGTTTCTCCACAATTT
This sequence comes from Loripinus fragilis, assembly GCA_964019695.1. NCBI lineage: Eukaryota > Metazoa > Mollusca > Bivalvia > Lucinida > Lucinidae > Loripinus > Loripinus fragilis. The sequence goes on along the minus strand of OZ026525.1, from coordinate 67,352,365 downwards.
TAGGCAATTTTTTTGAAAATTGAATTTTTGACGGAAATTCGACAGGCGCGTACCTTACAAAAAAAGTGAAAATTAGGTACTATCTTAAATTGTGCTAAAAAAATATTTTTTGCTAAATAATTTATTCCTTTCATCAAAAGAAGTGTTTCTCCATAATTTTAGGCAATTTTTAGAAAATTGAATTTTTGACGGAAATTCGACAGGCGCGACCCTTACAAAAATAGTGAAATTTTTTTACTATCTTAAATTGTGCTACGAAAATATTTTTGGGCTAAATTATTTACTCCTTTCATAAAAAGAAGTGTTTCTCCACAATTTTAGGCAATTTTTGGAAAATTGAATTTTTGACGGAAATTCGACAGGCGCGTACCTTACAAAAATAGTGAAAATTAGGTACTATCTTAAATTGTGCTAAGAAAAAAAATTTTTTTGGCTACATTATTTATTCCTTTCATCAAAAGAAGTGTTTCTCCACAATTTTAGGCAATTTTCGGAAAATTGAATTTTTATTGGAAATTCGACAGGCGCGGACCTTACAAAAATAGTGAAAATTAGGTACTATCTTAAATTGTGCTAAAAAATATTTTTTAGCTAAATTATTTATTCCTTTCATCAAAAGAACTGTATCTCCACAATTTTAGGCAATTTTTGGAAAATTGAATTTTTGACAGAAATTCGACAGGCGCGGACCTTACAAAAATAGTGAAATTTTTTTACTATCTTAAATTGTGCTCAGAAAATATTTTTTGGCTAAATTATTTATTCCTTTCATCAAAAGAATTGTTTCTCCACAATTTTAGGCAATTTTTGGAAAATTGAATTTTTGACGGAAATTGGATTGGCGCGGACCTTACAAAAATAGTGAAAATTAGGTTCTTTCTTAAATTGTACTAAGAAAAAAAATTTTTTGGCTAAATTATTTATTCCTTTCATCAAAAGAAGTGTTTCTCCACAATTTTAGCCAATTTTTGGAACATTGAATTTTTGACGGATATTCGACAGGGGCGAGCCTTACAAAAATGGTGAAAATTAGGTACTATCTTAAATTGTGCTAAAAAAATATTTTTTGGTAAAATTATTTATTCCTTTCATCAAAAGAACTGTTTCTCCACAATATTAGGCTTTTTTGTAAAATTGATTTTTTGACGAAAATTGGATTGGCGCGGACCTTACAAAAATAGTGAAAATTAGGTACTTTCTTAAATTGTGCTAAGAAAAAATTTTTTTTGGCTAAATTATTTATTCCTTTCATCAAAAGAAGTGTTTCTCCACAATTTTAGGCAATTTTTGGAAAATTGAATTTTTGACGGAAATTCGACAGACGCGGACCTTACAAAAATAGTGAAAATTAGGTTCTATCTTAACTGTGCTAAAAAATATTTTTTGGCTAAATTATTTATTCCTTTCATCAAAAAAACTGTTTCTCCACAATTTTAGGCAATTTTTGGAAAATTGAATTTTTGACGGAAATTCTACAGGCGCGGACCTTACATAAATAGTGAAAATTAGGTACTATCTTAAATTGTTCTAAGAAAATATTTTTTTGCTAAATTATTTATACCTTCTATCAAAAGAAGTGTTTCTCAACAATTATAGGCAATTTTTGGAAAATTGATTTTTTGACGGAAATTCGACAGACGCGGACCTTACAAAAATAGTGAAAATTAAGTACTATCTTAACTGTGCTAAAAATATTTTTTGGCTAAATTATTTATTCCTTTCATCAAAAGAAGTGTTTCTCCACAATTTTAGGCAATTTTTTTGAAAATTGAATTTTTGACGGAAATTCGACAGGCGCGTACCTTACAAAAATAGTGAAAATTAGGTACTATCTTAAATTGTGCTAAAAAAATATTTTTTGCTAAATAATTTATTCCTTTCATCAAAAGAAGTGTTTCTCCATAATTTTAGGCAATTTTTAGAAAATTGAATTTTTGACGGAAATTCGACAGGCGCGACCCTTACAAAAATAGTGAAATTTTTTTACTATCTTAAATTGTGCTACGAAAATATTTTTTGGCTAAATTATTTACTCCTTTCATAAAAAGAAGTGTTTCTCCACAATTTTAGGCAATTTTTGGAAAATTGAATTTTTGACGGAAATTCGACAGGCGCGTACCTTACAAAAATAGTGAAAATTAGGTACTATCTTAAATTGTGCTAAGAAAAAAAATTTTTTTGGCTACATTATTTATTCCTTTCATCAAAAGAAGTGTTTCTCCACAATTTTAGGCAATTTTCGGAAAATTGAATTTTTATTGGAAATTCGACAGGCGCGGACCTTACAAAAATAGTGAAAATTAGGTACTATCTTAAATTGTGCTAAAAAATATTTTTTAGCTAAATTATTTATTCCTTTCATCAAAAGAACTGTATCTCCACAATTTTAGGCAATTTTTGGAAAATTGAATTTTTGACAGAAATTCGACAGGCGCGGACCTTACAAAAATAGTGAAAATTAGGTACTATCTTAAATTGTGCTAAAAAAATATTTTTTGGCTAAATTATTTATTCCTTTCATCAAAAGAAGTGTTTCTCCACAATTTTAGGCAATTTTTGGAAAATTGAATTTTTGTCGGAAATTGGACAGTGGCGAACCTTACAAAAATATTGAAATTTTTGTACTATCTGAAATTGTGCTAAGAAAATATTTTTTGGCCAAATTATTTATTCCTTTCATCAAAAGAACTGTTTCTCCACAATTTTAGGCAATTTTTAGAAAATTGAATTTTTGACGGAAATTCGACAGGCGCAGACCTTACAAAAATAGTGAAATTTTTTTACTATCTTAAATTGTGCTAAGAAAATATTTTTTGGCTAAATTATTTACTCCTTTCATAAAAAGAAGTGTTTCTCCACAATTTTAGGCAATTTTTGGAAAATTGAATTTTTGACGGAAATTCGACAGGCGCGTACCTTACAAAAATAGTGAAAATTAGGTACTATCTTAAATTGTGCTAAGAAAAAAAATTTTTTTGGCTACATTATTTATTCCTTTCATCAAAAGAAGTGTTTCTCCACAATTTTAGGCAATTTTCGGAAAATTGAATTTTTATTGGAAATTCGACAGGCGCGGACCTTACAAAAATAGTGAAAATTAGGTACTATCTTAAATTGTGCTAAAAAATATTTTTTAGCTAAATTATTTATTCCTTTCATCAAAAGAACTGTATCTCCACAATTTTAGGCAATTTTTGGAAAATTGAATTTTTGACAGAAATTCGACAGGCGCGGACCTTACAAAAATAGTGAAAATTAGGTACTATCTTAAATTGTGCTAAAAAAATATTTTTTGGCTAAATTATTTATTCCTTTCATCAAAAGAACTGTTTCTCCACAATTTTAGGCAATTTTTAGAAAATTGAATTTTTGACGGAAATTCGACAGGCGCAGACCTTACAAAAATAGTGAAATTTTTTTACTATCTTAAATTGTGCTAAGAAAATATTTTTTGGCTAAATTATTTACTCCTTTCATCAAAAGAAGTGTTTCTCCACAATTTTAGGCAATTTTTGGAAAATAGAATATTTGACGGAAATTCGACAGGCGCGTACCTTACAAAAATAGTGAAAATTAGGTACTATCTTAATTTGTGCTAAGAAAATATTTTTTGGCTAAATTATTTATTCCTTTCATCAAAAGAAGTGTTTTTCCACAACTTTAGGCAATTTCTGGAAAATTGAATTTTTGACGGAAATTTGACAGACGCGGACCTTACAAAAATAGTGAAAATTAGGTTCTATCTTAATTTGTGCTAAGAAAATATTTTTTGGCTAAATTATTTATTCCTTTCATCAAAAGAAGTGTTTTTCCACAATTTTAGGCAATTTCTGGAAAATTGAATTTTTGACGGAAATTTGACAGGCGCGGACCTTACAAAAATATTGAAAATTAGGTACTGTCTTAAATTGTGCTAAGAAAATATTTTTTGGCTAAATTATTTATTCCTTTCATCAAAAGAAGTGTTTCTCCACAATTTTAGGCGATTTTTGGAAAATTAAATTTTTGACGAAAATTGGATTGGTGCGACCCTTACAAAAATAGTGAAAATTAGGGACTATCTTAAATTGTGCTAAGAAAATATTTTTTGGCTAAATATTTATTCCTTTCATCAAAAGAAGTGTTTCTCCACAATTTTAGGCAAATTTTGGAAAATTGAATTTTTGACGGAAATTCGACAGGCGCGACCCTTACAAAAATAGTGAAAATTAGGTACTATCTTAAATTGTGCTAAAAAAATATTTTTTGGCTAAATTATTTATTCCTTTCATCAAAAGAACTGTTTCTCCACAATTTTAGGCAATTTTTAGAAAATTGAATTTTTGACGGAAATTCGACAGGCACGGACCTTACAAAAATAGTGAAATTTTTTTACTATCTTAAATTGTACTAAGAAAATATTTTTGGCTAAATTATTTACTCCTTTCATCAAAAGAAGTTTTTCTCCACAATTTTAGGCAATTTTTGGAAAATTGAATTTTTGACGGAAATTCGACAGGCGCGTACCTTACAAAAATAGTGAAAATTAGGTACTATCTTAAATTGTGCTAAGAAAAAATTTTTTTTGGCTACATTATTTATTCCTTTCATCAAAAGAAGTGTTTCTCCACAATTTTAGGCAATTTTTGGAAAATTGAATTTTTGATGGAAATTCGACAGGTGCGGACCTGACAAAAATAGTGAAAATTAGGTACTTTCTTAAATTGTGCTAAAAAATATTTTTTGAGCTAAATTATTTATTCCTTTCATCAAAAGAAGTGTTTCTCCACAATTTTAGGCAATTTTTGTAAAATTGAATTTTAGACGGAGATTGGACAGGAGCGGACCTTACAAAAATATTGAAAATTAGGTTCTATCTTAATTTGTGCTAAGAAAATATTTTTTGGCTAAATTATTTATTCCTTTCATCAAAAGAAGTGTTTTTCCTCAATTTTAGGCAATTTCTGGAAAATTGAATTTTTGACGGAAATTTGACAGGCGTGGACCTTACAAAAATATTGAAAATTAGGTACTATCTTAAATTGTGCTAAAAAAATATTTTTTGGCTAAATTATTTATTCCTTTCATCAAAAGAAGTGTTTCTCCACAATTTTAGGCAATTTATGGAAATTTGATTTTTTGACCAAAATTGGATTGGTGCGGACCTTACAAAAATAGTGAAAATTAGGGACTATCTTAAATTGTGCTAAGAAAATATTATTTCTCTAAATTATTTATTCCTTTCATCAAAAGAAGTGTTTCTCCACAATTTTAGGCAAATTTCGGAAAATTGAATTTTTGATGGAAATTCGACAGGCGCGGACCTTACAAAAATAGTGAAAATTAGGTACTATCTTAAATTGTGCTAAAAAATATTTTTTAGCAATATTATTTATTACTTTCATCAAAAGAACTGTATCTCCACAATTTTTGGCAATTTTTGGAAAATTGAATTTTTGACAGAAATTGGACAGGCGCGGACCTTACAAAAAAAGTGAAAATTAGGTACTATCTTAAATTGTGCAAAAAAAAAATATTTTTTGGCTAAATTATTTATTCCTTTCATCAAAAGAAGTGTTTCTCCACAATTTTAGGCAATTTTTGGAGAATTGATTTTTTGACGATAATTGGATTGGCGCGGACCTTCCAAAAATAGTGAAAATTAGGGACTATCTTAAATTGTGCTAAGAAAATATTATTTCTCTAAATTATTTATTCCTTTCATCAAAAGAAGTGTTTCTCCACAATTTTAGGCAAATTTCTGAAAATTGAATTTTTGATGGAAATTCGACAGGCCCGGACATTACAAAAATAGTGAAAATTAGGTACTATCTTAAATTGTGCTAAAAAATATTTTTTAGCTAAATTATTTATTCCTTTCATCAAAAGAACTGTATCTCCACAATTTTAGGCAATTTTTGGAAAATTGAATTTTTGACGGAAATTCGACAGGCGCGGACCTTACAAAAATAATGAAAATTAGGTACTATCTTAAATTGTGCTAAAAAAATATTTTTTGGCTAAATTATTTATTCCTTTCATCAAAAGAACTGTTTCTCCACAATTTTAGGCAATTTTTAGAAAATTGAATTTTTGACGGAAATTCGACAGGCGCGGACCTTACAAAAATAGCGAAATTTTTTTACTATCTTAAATTGTGCTAAGAAAATATTTTTTGGCTAAATTATTTACTCCTTTCATCAAAAGAAGTGTTTCTCCACAATTTTAGGCAATTTTTGGAAAATTGAATTTTTGACGGAAATTCGACAGGCGCGTACCTTACAAAAATAGTGAAAATTAGGTACTATCTTAAATTGTGCTAAGAAAAAATTTTTTTTGGCTACATTATTTATTCCTTTCATCAAAAGAAGTGTTTCTCCACAATTTTAGGCAATTTTCGGAAAATTGAATTTTTATTGGAAATTCGACAGGCGCGGACCTTACAAAAATAATGAAAATTATTTACTATCTTAAATTGTGCTAAAAAATATTTTTTAGCTAAATTATTTATTCCTTTCATCAAAAGAACTGTATCTCCACAATTTTAGGCAATTTATGGAAAATTGAATTTTTGACGGAAATTCGACAGGCGCGGACCTTACAAAAATAGTGAAAATTAGGTACTATCTTAAATTGTGCTAAAAAAATATTTTTTGGCTAAATTATTTATTCCTTTCTTCAAAAGAAGTGTTTCTCCACAATTTTAGGCAATTTTTGGAAAAATGAATTTTTGACGGAAATTGGACAGGAGCGGACCTTACAAAAATATTGAAATTTTTGTACTATCTGAAATTGTGCTAAGAAAATATTTTTTGGCCAAATTATTTATTCCTTTCATCAAAGGAACTGTTTCTCCACAATTTTAGGCAATTTTTTGAAAATTGAATTTTTGACGGAAATTCGACAGGCGCAGACCTTACAAAAATAGTGAAATTTTTTTACTATCTTAAATTGTGCTAAGAAAATATTTTTTGGCTAAATTATTTACTCCTTTCATCAAAAGAAGTGTTTCTCCACAATTTTAGGCAATTTTTGGAAAATTGAATTTTTGACGGAAATTCGACAGGCGCGTACCTTACAAAAATAGTGAAAATTAGGTACTATCTTAAAATGTGCTAAATAAAAAAATTTTTTGGCTAAATTATTTATTCCTTTCATCAAAAGAAGTGTTTCTCCACAATTTTAGGCAATTTTTGGAAAATTGAATTTTTGACGGAAATTCGACAGACGCGGACCTTACAAAAATAGTGAAAATTAGGTTCTATCTTAATTTGTGCTAAGAAAATATTTTTTGGCTAAATTATTTATTCCTTTCATCAAAAGAAGTGTTTTTCCACAACTTTAGGCAATTTCTGGAAAATTGAATTTTTGACGGAAATTTGACAGACGCGAACCTTACAAAAATAGTGAAAATTAGGTTCTATCTTAATTTGTGCTAAGAAAATATTTTTGGCTAAATTATTTATTCCTTTCATCAAAAGAAGTGTTTTTCCACAATTTTAGGCAATTTCTGGAAAATTGAATTTTTGACGGAAATTTGACAGGCGCGGACCTTACAAAAATATTGAAAATTAGGTACTATCTTAAATTGTGCTAAGAAAATATTTTTTGGCTAAATTATTTATTCCTTTCAACAAAAGAAGTGTTTCTCCACAATTTTAGGCAATTTTTGGAAAATTGATTTTTTGACGAAAATTGGATTGGTGCGGACCTTACAAAAATAGTGAAAATTAGGGACTATCTTAAATTGTGCTAAGAAAATATTTTTTGGCTAAATTATTTATTCCTTTCATCAAAAGAACTGTTTCTCCACAATTTTAGGCAATTTTTGGAAAATTGAATTTTTGATGGAAATTCGACAGGCGCGGACCTTACAAAAATAGTGAAAATTAGGCACTATCTTAAATTGTGCTAAAAAAATTTTTTTTGGCTAAATTATTTATTCCTTTCATCAAAAGAAGTGTTTCTCCACAATTTTAGGCAATTTTTGGAAAATTGAATTTTTGACGGAAATTCGACAGGCGTGGACCTTACAAAATAGTGAAAATTAGGTACTATCTTAAATTGTGCTAAGAAAATATTTTTTCGCTAAATTATTTATTCCTTTCATCAAAAGAAGTGTTTCTCCACAATTTTAGGCAATTTTTGGAAAATAGAATTTTTGACGGAAATTCGACAGGAGCTGACCTTACAAAAATATTGAAATTTTTGTACTATCTGAAATTGTGCTAAGAAAATATTTTTTGGCCAAATTATTTATTCCTTTCATCAAAGGAACTGTTTCTCCACAATTTTAGGCAATTTTTTGAAAATTGAATTTTTGACGGAAATTCGACAGGCGCAGACCTTACAAAAACAGTGAAATTTTTTTACTATCTTAAATTGTGCTAAAAAAATATTTTTTGGCTAAATTATTTATTCCTTTCATCAAAAGAAGTGTTTCTCCACAATTTTAGGCAATTTTTGGAAGATAAAATTTTTGACGGAAATTCGACAGGCGCGTACCTTACAAAAATAGTGAAAATTAGGTACTATCTTAAAATGTGCTAAGAAAAAAAAAATTTTTGGCTAAATTATTTATTCCTTTCATCAAAAGAAGTGTTTCTCCACAATTTTAGGCAATTTTTGGAAAATTGAATTTTTGACGGAAATTCGACAGACGCGGACCTTACAAAAATAGTGAAAATTAGGTTCTATCTTAATTTGTGCTAAGAAAATATTTTTTGGCTAAATTATTTATTCCTTTCATCAAAAGAAGTGTTTTTCCACAACTTTAGGCAATTTCTGAAAAAATTGAATTTTTGACGGAAATTTGACAGACGCGGACCTTACAAAAATAGTGAAAATTAGGTTCTATCTTAATTTGTGCTAAGAAAATATTTTTTGGCTAAATTATTTATTCCTTTCATCAAAAGAAGTGTTTTTCCACAATTTTAGGCAATTTCTGGAAAATTGAATTTTTGACGGAAATTTGACAGGCGCGGACCTTACAAAAATATTGAAAATTAGGTACTATCTTAAATTGTGCTAAGAAAATATTTTTTGGCTAAATTATTTATTCCTTTCATCAAAAGAAGTGTTTCTCCACAATTTTAGGCAATTTTCGGAAAATTGATTTTTTGACGAAAATTGGATTGGTGCGGACCTTACAAAAATAGTGAAAATTAGGTACTTTCTTAAATTGTGCTAAGAAAAAAAATTTTTTGGCTAAATTATTTATTCCTTTCATCAAAAGAACTGTTTCTCCACAATTTTAGGCAATTTTTGGAAAATTGAATTTTTGACGGAAATTCGACAGGCGCGGACCTTACAAAAATAGTGAAAATTAGGTACTATCTTAAATTGTGCTAAAAAAATATTTTTTGGCTAAATTATTTATTCCTTTCATCAAAAGAAGTGTTTCTCCACAATTTTAGACAATTTTTGGAAAATTGAATTTTTGACGGAAATTCGACAGGGGTGGACCTTACAAAATAGTGAAAATTAGGTACTATCTTAAATTGTGCTAAGAAAATATTTTTTCGCTAAATTATTTATTCCTTTCATCAAAAGAAGTGTTTCTCCACAATTTTAGGCAATTTTTGGAAAATTGAATTTTTGACAGATATTCGACAGGGGCGAGCCTTACAAAAATGGTGAAAATTAGATACTATCTTAAATTGTGCTAAAAATATTTTTTGGCTAAATTATTTATTCCTTTCATCAAAAGAACTGTTTCTCCACAATTTTAGGCTTTTTTGGAAAATTGATTTTTTGACGAAAATTGGATTGGCGCGGACCTTACAAAAATAGTGAAAATTAGGTACTTTCTTAAATTGTGCTAAGAAAAAAAAAATTTTGGCTAAATTATTTATTCCTTTCATCAAAAGAAGTGTTTCTCCACAATTTTAGGCAATTTTTGGAAAATTGAATTTTTGACGGAAATTCGACAGATGCGGACCTTACAAAAATAGTGAAAATTAGGTTCTATCTTAATTTGTGCTAAGAAAATATTTTTTGGCTAAATTATTTATTCCTTTCATCAAAAGAAGTGTTTTTCCACAATTTTAGGCAATTTCTGGAAAATTGAATTTTTGACGGAAATTTGACAGGCGCGGACCTTACAAAAATATTGAAAATTAGGTACTATCTTAATTTGTGCTAAGAAAATATTTTTTGGCTAAATTATTTATTCCTTTCATCAAAAGAAGTGTTTCTCCACAATTTTAGGCAATTTTTGGAAAATTGAATTTTTGACGGATATTCGACAGGGGCGAGCCTTACAAAAATGGTGAAAATTAGGTACTATCTTAAATTGTGCTAAAAAAATATTTTTTGGCTAAATTATTTATTCCTTTCATCAAAAGAACTGTTTCTCCACAATAATAGGCTTTTTTGGAAAATTGATTTTTTGACGAAAATTGGATTGGCGCGGACCTTACAAAAATAGTGAAAATTAGGTACTTTCTTAAATTGTGCTAAGAAAAAAAAAATTTTGGCTAAATTATTTATTCCTTTCATCAAAAGAAGTGTTTCTCCACAATTTTAGGCAATTTTTGGAAAATTGAATTTTTGACGGAAATTCGACAGGCGCGTACCTTACAAAAATAGTGAAAATTAGGTACTATCTTAAATTGTGCAAAAAAAATATTTTTTGGCTAAATAATTTATTCCTTTCATCAAAAGAAGTGTTTCTCCATAATTTTAGGCAATTTTTGGAAAATTGATTTTTTGACGAAAATTGGATTGGCGCGGACCTTACAAAAATAGTGAAAATTAGGGACTATCTTAAATTGTGCTAAAAAAATATTTTTTGGCTAAATTATTTATTCCTTTCATCAAAAGAAGTGTTTCTCCACAATTTTAGGCAATTTTTGGAAAAATTTTTTTTGACGAAAATTGGATTGGCGCGGACCTTACAAAAATAGTGAAAATTAGGGACTATCTTAAATTGTGCTAAGAAAATATTTTTTGGCTAAATTATTTATTCCTTTCATCAAAAGAAGTGTTTCTCCACAATTTTAGGCAAATTTCGGAAAATTGAATTTTTGATGGAAATTCGACAGGCGCGGACCTTACAAAAATAGTGAAAATTAGGTACTATCTTAAATTGTGCTAAAAAATATTTTTTAGCAATATTATTTATTCCTTTCATCAAAAGAACTGTATCTCCACAATTTTTGGCAATTTTTGGAAAATTGAATTTTTGACGGAAATTGGACAGGCGCGGACCTTACAAAAAAAGTGAAAATTAGGTACTATCTTAAATTGTGCTAAAAAAATATTTTTTGGCTAAATTATTTATTCCTTTCATCAAAAGAAGTGTTTCTCCACAATTTTAGGCAATTTTTGGAGAATTGATTTTTTGACGAAAATTGGATTGGCGCGGACCTTCCAAAAATAGTGAAAATTAGGGACTATCTTAAATTGTGCTAAGAAAATATTATTTCTCTAAATTATTTATTCCTTTCATCAAAAGAAGTGTTTCTCCACAATTTTAGGCAAATTTCGGAAAATTGAATTTTTGATGGAAATTCGACAGGCCCGGACCTTACAAAAATAGTGAAAATTAGGTACTATCTTAAATTGTGCTAAAAAATATTTTTTAGCTAAATTATTTATTCCTTTCATCAAAAGAACTGTATCTCCACAATTTTAGGCAATTTTTGGAAAATTGAATTTTTGACGGAAATTCGACAGGCGCGGACCTTACAAAAATAGTGAAAATTAGGTACTATCTTAAATTGTGCTAAAAAAATATTTTTTGGCTAAATTATTTATTCCTTTCATCAAAAGAAGTGTTTCTCCACAATTTTAGGCAATTTTTAGAAAATTGAATTTTTGACGGAAATTCGACAGGCGCGGACCTTACAAAAATAGTGAAATTTTTTTACTATCTTAAATTGTGCTAAGAAAATATTTTTTGGCTAAATTATTTACTCCTTTCATCAAAAGAAGTGTTTCTCCACAATTTTAGGCAATTTTTGGAAAATTGAATTTTTGACGGAAATTCGACAGGCGCGGACCTTACAAAAATAGTGAAAATTAGGTTCTATCTTAATTTGTGCTAAGAAAATATTTTTTGGCTAAATTATTTATTCCTTTCATCAAAAGAAGTGTTTTTCCACAACTTTAGGCAATTTCTGGAAAATTGAATTTTTGACAGAAATTTGACAGACGCGGACCTTACAAAAATAGTGAAAATTAGGTTCTATCTTAATTTGTGCTAAGAAAATATTTTTGGCTAAATTATTTATTCCTTTCATCAAAAGAAGTGTTTTTCCACAATTTTAGGCAATTTCTGGAAAATTGAATTTTTGACGGAAATTTGACAGGCGCGGACCTTACAAAAATATTGAAAATTAGGTACTATCTTAAATTGTGCTAAGAAAATATTTTTTGGCTAAATTATTTATTCCTTTCATCAAAAGAAGTGTTTCTCCACAATTTTAGGCAATTTTTGGAAAATTGATTTTTTGACGAAAATTGGATTGGTGCGACCCTTACAAAAATAGTGAAAATTAGGGACTATCTTAAATTGTGCTAAGAAAATATTTTTTGGCTAAATTATTTATTCCTTTCATCAAAAGAACTGTTTCTCCACAATTTTAGGCAATTTTTGGAAAATTGAATTTTTGACGGAAATTCGACAGGCGCGGACCTTACAAAAATAGTGAAAATTAGGCACTATCTTAAATTGTGCTAAAAAATATTTTTTGTCTAAATTATTTATTCCTTTCATCAAAAGAAGTGTTTCTCCACAATTTTAGGCAATTTTTGGAAAATTGAATTTTTGACGGAAATTCGACAGGCGTGGACCTTACAAAATAGTGAAAATTAGGTACTATCTTAAATTGTGCTAAGAAAATATTTTTTCGCTAAATTATTTATTCCTTTCATCAAAAGAAGTGTTTCTCCACAATTTTAGGCAATTTTTGGAAAATTGAATTTTTGACGGAAATTGGACAGGAGCTGACCTTACAAAAATATTGAAATTTTTGTACTATCTGAAATTGTGCTAAGAAAATATTTTTTGGCCAAATTATTTATTCCTTTCATCAAAGGAACTGTTTCTCCACAATTTTAGGCAATTTTTTGAAAATTGAATTTTTGACGGAAATTCGAGAGGCGCAGACCTTACAAAAACAGTGAAATTTTTTTACTATCTTAAATTGTGCTAAGAAAATATTTTTTGGCTAAATTATTTACTCCTTTCATCAAAAGAAGTGTTTCTCCACAATTTTAGGCAATTTTTGGAAAATTAAATTTTTGACGGAAATTCGACAGGCGCGTACCTTACAAAAATAGTGAAAATTAGGTACTATCTTAAAATGTGCTAAGAAAAAAAATTTTTTGGCTAAATTATTTATTCCTTTCATCAAAAGAAGTGTTTCTCCACAATTTTAGGCAATTTTTGGAAAATTGAATTTTTGACGGAAATTCGACAGACGCGGACCTTACAAAAATAGTGAAAATTAGGTTCTTTCTTAATTTGTGCTAAGAAAATATTTTTTGGCTAAATTATTTATTCCTTTCATCAAAAGAAGTGTTTTTCCACAACTTTAGGCAATTTCTGAAAAAATTGAATTTTTGACGGAAAATGGACAGGCGCGGACCTTACAAAAATAGTGAAAATTAGGTACTATCTTAAATTGTGCTAATAAAATATTTTTTGGCTAAATTATTTATTCCTTTCATCAAAAGAAGTGTTTTTCCACAATTTTAGGCAATTTCTGGAAAAATGAATTTTTGACGGAAATTTGACAGGCGCGGACCTTACAAAAATATTGAAAATTAGGTACTATCTTAAATTGTGCTAAGAAAATATTTTTTGGCTAAATTATTTATTCCTTTCATCAAAAGAAGTGTTTCTCCACAATTTTAGGCAATTTTTGGAAAATTGATTTTTTGACGAAAATTGGATTGGTGCGGACCTTACAAAAATAGTGAAAATTAGGGACTATCTTAAATTGTGCTAAGAAAATATTTTTTGGCTAAATTATTTATTCCTTTCATCAAAAGAACTGTTTCTCCACAATTTTAGGCAATTTTTGGAAAATTTAATTTTTGACGGAAATTCGACAGGCGCGGACCTTACAAAAATAGTGAAAATTAGGTACTTTCATAAATTGTGCTAAAAAAATATTTTTTGGCTAAATTATTTATTCCTTTCATCAAAAGAAGTGTTTCTCCACAATTTTAGGCAATTTTTGGAAAATTGAATTTTTGACGGAAATTCGACAGGCGTGGACCTTACAAAATAGTGAAAATTAGGTACTATCTTAAATTGTGCTAAGAAAATATTTTTTCGCTAAATTATTTATTCCTTTCATCAAAAGAAGTGTTTCTCCACAATTTTAGGCAATTTTTGGAAAATTGAATTTTTGACAGATATTCGACAGGGGCGAGCCTTACAAAAATGGTGAAAATTAGGTACTATCTTAAATTGTGCTAAAAATATTTTTTGGCTAAATTATTTATTCCTTTCATCAAAAGAACTGTTTCTCCACAATTTTAGGCTTTTTTGGAAAATTGATTTTTTGACGAAAATTGGATTGGCGCGGACCTTACAAAAATAGTGAAAATTAGGTACTTTCTTAAATTGTGCTAAGAAAAAAAAATTTTGGGCTAAATTATTTATTCCTTTCATCAAAAGAAGTGTTTCTCCACAATTTTAGGCAATTTTTGGAAAATTGAATTTTTGACGGAAATTCGACAGACGCGGACCTTACAAAAATAGTGAAAATTAGGTTCTATCTTAATTTGTGCTAAGAAAATATTTTTTGGCTAAATTATTTATTCCTTTCATCAAAAGAAGTGTTTTTCCACAATTTTAGGCAATTTCTGGAAAATTGAATTTTTGACGGAAATTTGACAGGCGCGGACCTTACAAAAATATTGAAAATTAGGTACTATCTTAATTTGTGCTAAGAAAATATTTTTTCGCTAAATTATTTATTCCTTTCATCAAAACAAGTGTTTCTCCACAATTTTAGGCAATTTTTGGAAAATTGAATTTTTGACGGATATTCGACAGGGGCGAGCCTTACAAAAATGGTGAAAATTAGGTACTATCTTAAATTGTGCTAAAAAAATATTTTTTGGCTAAATTATTTATTCCTTTCATCAAAAGAACTGTTTCTCCACAATAATAGGCTTTTTTGGAAAATTGATTTTTTGACGAAAATTGGATTGGCGCGGACCTTACAAAAATAGTGAAAATTAGGTACTTTCTTAAATTGTGCTAAGAAAAAAAATTTTTTGGCTAAATTATTTATTCCTTTCATCAAAAGAAGTGTTTCTCCACAATTTTAGGCAATTTTTGGAAAATTTAATTTTTGACGGAAATTCGACAGGCGCGTACCTTACAAAAATAGTGAAAATTAGGTACTATCTTAAATTGTGCTAAAAAAATATTTTTTGGCTAAATAATTTATTCCTTTCATCAAAAGAAGTGTTTCTCCATAATTTTAGGCAATTTCTGGAAAATTGATTTTTTGACGAAATTTGGATTGGCGCGGACCTTACAAAAATAGTGAAAATTAGGGACTATCTTAAATTGTGCTAAAAAATATTTTTTGGCTAAATTATTTATTCCTTTCATCAAAAGAAGTGTTTCTCCACAATTTTAGGCAATTTTTTGGAAAATTGATTTTTTGACGAAAATTGGATTGGTGCGGACCTAACAAAAATAGTGAAAATTAGGGACTATCTTAAATTGTGCTAAGAAAATATTTTTTGGCTAAATTATTTATTCCTTTCATCAAAAGAAGTGTTTCTCCACAATTTTAGGCAAATTTCGGAAAATTGAATTTTTGATGGAAATTCGACAGGCCCGGACCTTACAAAAATAGTGAAAATTAGGTACTATCTTAAATTGAGCTAAAAAATATTTTTTAGCTCAATTATTTATTCCTTTCATCAAAAGAACTGTATCTCCACAATTTTAGGCAATTTTTGGAAAATTGAATTTTTGACGGAAATTCGACAGGCGCGGACCTTACAAAAATAGTGAAAATTAGGTACTATCTTAAATTGTGCTAAAAAAATATTTTTTGGCTAAATTATTTATTCCTTTCATCAAAAGAACTGTTTCTCCACAATTTTAGGCAATTTTTAGAAAATTGAATTTTTGACAGAAATTCCACAGGCGCGGACCTTACAAAAATAGTGAAATTTTTTTACTATCTTAAATTGTGCTAAGAAAATATTTTTTGGCTAAATTATTTACTCCTTTCTTCAAAAGAAGTGTTTCTCCACAATTTTAGGCAATTTTTGGAAAATTGAATTTTTGACGGAAATTCGACAGGCGCGTACCTTACAAAAATAGTGAAAATTAGGTACTATCTTAAATTGTGCTAAGAAAATATTTTTTGGCTAAATTATTTACTCCTTTCTTCAAAAGAAGTGTTTCTCCACAATTTTAGGCAATTTTTGGAAATTTGATTTTTTGACGAAAATTGGATTGGTGCGGACCTTACAAAAATAGTGAAAATTAGGTACTATCTTAAATTGTGCTAAAAAATATTTTTTAGCAATATTATTTATTCCTTTCATCAAAAGAACTGTATCTCCACAATTTTTGACAATTTTTGGAAAATTGAATTTTTGACGGAAAATGGACAGGCGCGGACCTTACAAAAATAGTGAAAATTAGGTACTATTTTAAATTGTGCTAAAAAAATATTTTTTGGCTAAATTATTTATTCCTTTCATCAAAAGAAGTGTTTTTCCACAACTTTAGGCAATTTCTGGAAAATTGAATTTTTGACGGAAATTCGACAGGCGCGTACCTTACAAAAATAGTGAAAATTAGGTACTATCTTAAATTGTGCTAAAAAAATATTTTTTGCCTAAATTATTTATTCCTTTCATCAAAAGAAGTGTTTCTCCACAATTTTAGGCAATTTTTGGAAAATTGAAATTTTGACGGAGATTGGACAGGAGCGGACCTTACAAAAATATTGAAATTTTTGTACTATCTGAAATCGTGCTAAGAAAATATTTTTTGGCTAAATTATTTACTCCTTTCATCAAAAGAAGCGTTTCTCCACAATTTTAGTCAATTTTTAGAAAAAAAAGAATTTTTGACGGAAATTCAACAGGCGCGTACCTTACAAAAATAGTGAAAATTAGGTTCTATCTTAATTTGTGCTAAGAAAATATTTTTTGGCTAAATTATTTATTCCTTTCATCAAAAGAAGTGTTTATCCACAATTTTAGGCAATTTCTGGAAAATTGAATTTTTGACGGAAATTTGACAGGCGTGGACCTTACAAAAATATTGAAAATTAGGTACTATCTTAAATTGTGCTAAGAAAATATTTTTTGGCTAAATTATTGATTCCTTTCATCAAAAGAAGTGTTTCTCCACAATTTTAGGCAATTTTTGGAAATTTGATTTTTTGACGAAAATTGGATTGGTGCGGACCTTACAAAAATAGTGAAAATTAGGTACTATCTTAAATTGTGCTAAAAAATATTTTTTAGCAATATTATTTATTCCTTTCATCAAAAGAACTGTATCTCCACAATTTTTGACAATTTTTGGAAAATTGAATTTTTGACGGAAAATGGACAGGCGCGGACCTTACAAAAATAGTGAAAATTAGGTACTATCTTAAATTGTGCTAAAAAAATATTTTTTGGCTAAATTATTTATTCCTTTCATCAAAAGAAGTGTTTCTCCACAATTTTAGGCAATTTTTGGAGAATTGATTTTTTGACGAAAATTGGATTGGCGCGGACCTTACAAAAATAGTGAAAATTAGGGACTATCTTAAATTGTGCTAAGAAAATATTATTTCTCTAAATTATTTATTCCTTTCATCAAAAGAAGTGTTTCTCCACAATTTTAGGCAAATTTCGGAAAATTGAATTTTTGACGGAAATTGGACAGGAGCGGACCTTACAAAAATATTGAAATTTTTGTACTATCTGAAATTGTGCTAAGAAAATATTTTTTGGCCAAATTATTTATTCCTTTCATCAAAGGAACTGTTTCTCCACTATTTTAGGCAATTTTTTGAAAATTGAATTTTTGACGGAAATTCGAGAGGCGCAGACCTTACAAAAACAGTGAAATTTTTTTACTATCTTAAATTGTGCTAAGAAAATATTTTTTGGCTAAATTATTTACTCCTTTCATCAAAAGAAGTGTTTCTCCACAATTTTAGGCAATTTTGGAAAATTGAATTTTTGACGGAAATTCGACAGGCGCGTACCTTACAAAAATAGTGAAAATTAGGTACTATCTTAAAATGTGCTAAGAAAAAAAAATTTGGGCTAAATTATTTATTCCTTTCATCAAAAGAAGTGTTTCTCCACAATTTTAGGCAATTTTTGGAAAATTGAATTTTTGACGGAAATTCGACAGACGCGGACCTTACAAAAATAGTGAAAATTAGGTTCTATCTTAATTTGTGCTAAGAAAATATTTTTTGGTTAAATTATTTATTCCTTTCATCAAAAGAACTGTTTTTCCACAACATTAGGCAATTTCTAAAAAAATTGAATTTTTGACGGAAATTTGACAGACGCGGACCTTACAAAAATAGTGAAAATTAGGTTCTATCTTAATTTGTGCTAAGAAAATATTTTTTGGCTAAATTATTTATTCCTTTTATCAAAAGAAGTGTTTTTCCACAATTTTAGGCAATTTCTGGAAAATTGAATTTTTGACGGAAATTTGACAGGCGCGGACCTTACAAAAATATTGAAAATTAGGTACTATCTTAAATTGTGCTAAGAAAATATTTTTTGGCTAAATTATTTATTCCTTTCATCAAAAGAAGTGTTTCTCCACAATTTTAGGCAATTTTTTGACGAAAATTGGATTGGTGCGGACCTTACAAAAATAGTGAAAATTAGGGACTATCTTAAATTGTGCTAAGAAAATATTTTTTGGCTAAATTATTTATTCCTTTCATCAAAAGAAGTGTTTCTCCACAATTTTAGGCAATTTTTGGAAAATTGAATTTTTGACGGAAATTCGACAGGCGCGGACCTTACAAAAATAGTGAAAATTAGGTACTATCTTAAATTGTGCTAAAAAAATATTTTTTGGCTAATTATTTATTCCTTTCATCAAAAGAAGTGTTTCTCCACAATTTTAGGCAATTTTTGGAAAATTGAATTTTTGACGGAAATTCGACAGGCGTGGACCTTACAAAATAGTGAAAATTAGGTACTATCTTAAATTGTGCTAAGAAAATATTTTTTCGCTAAATTATTTATTCCTTTCATCAAAAGAAGTGTTTCTCCACAATTTAAGGCAATTTTTGGAGAATTGATTTTTTGACGAAAATTGGATTGGCGCGGACCTTACAAAAATAGTGAAAATTAGGGACTATCTTAAATTGTGCTAAGAAAATATTATTTCTCTAAATTATTTATTCCTTTCATCAAAAGAAGTGTTTCTCCACAATTTTAGGCAAATTTCGGAAAATTGAATTTTTGATGGAAATTCGACAGGCCCGGACCTTACAAAAATAGTGAAAATTAGGTACTATCTTAAATTGTGCTAAAAAATATTTTTTAGCTAAATTATTTATTCCTTTCATCAAAAGAACTGTATCTCCACAATTTTAGGCAATTTTTGGAAAATTGAATTTTTGACGGAAATTCGACAGGCGCGGACCTTACAAAAATAGTGAAAATTAGGTACTATCTTAAATTGTGCTAAAAAAATATTTTTTGGCTAAATTATTTATTCCTTTCATCAAAAGAACTGTTTCTCCACAATTTTAGGCAATTTTTAGAAAATTGAATTTTTGACTGAATTCGACAGGCGCGGACCTTACAAAAATAGTTAAATTTTTTTACTATCTTAAATTGTGCTAAGAAAATATTTTTTGGCTAAATTATTTACTCCTTTCATCAAAAGAAGTGTTTCTCCACAATTTTAGGCAATTTTTGGAAAATTGAATTTTTGACGGAAATTCGACAGACGCGGACCTTACAAAAATAGTGAAAATTAGGTTCTATCTTAATTTGTGCTAAGAAAATATTTTTTGGCTAAATTATTTATTCCTTTCATCAAAAGAAGTGTTTTTCCACAACTTTAGGCAATTTCTGAAAAAATTGAATTTTTGACGGAAATTTGACAGACGCGGACCTTACAAAAATAGTGAAAATTAGGTTCTATCTTAATTTGTGCTAAGAAAATATTTTTTGGCTAAATTATTTATTCCTTTTATCAAAAGATGTGTTTTTCCACAATTTTAGGCAATTTCTGGAAAATTGAATTTTTGACGGAAATTTGACAGGCGCGGACCTTACAAAAATATTGAAAATTAGGTACTATCTTAAATTGTGCTAAGAAAATATTTTTTGGCTAAATTATTTATTCCTTTCATCAAAAGAACTGTTTCTCCACAATTTTAGGCAATTTTTGGAAAATTGAATTTTTGACGGAAATTCGACAGGCGCGGACCTTACAAAAATAGTGAAAATTAGGTACTATCTTAAATTGTGCTAAAAAATATTTTTTGGCTAAATTATTTATTCCTTTCATCAAAAGAAGTGTTTCTCCACAATTTTAGGCAATTTTTGGAAAATTGAATTTTTGACGGAAATTCTACAGGCGTGGACCTTACAAAATAGTGAAAATTAGGTACTATCTTAAATTGTGCTAAGAAAATATTTTTTCGCTAAATTATTTATTCCTTTCATCAAAAGAAGTGTTTCTCCACAATTTTAGGCAATTTTTGGAAAATTGAATTTTTGACGGAAATTGGACAGGAGCGGACCTTACAAAAATATTGAAATTTTTGTACTATCTGAAATTGTGCTAAGAAAATATTTTTTGGCCAAATTATTTATTCCTTTCATCAAAGGAACTGTTTCTCCACAATTTTAGGCAATTTTTTGAAAATTGAATTTTTGACGGAAATTCGAGAGGCGCAGACCTTACAAAAACAGTGAAATTTTTTTACTATCTTAAATTGTGCTAAGAAAATATTTTTTGGCTAAATTATTTACTCCTTTCATCAAAAGAAGTGTTTCTCCACAATTTTAGGCAATTTTGGAAAATTGAATTTTTGACGGAAATTCGACAGGCGCGTACCTTACAAAAATAGTGAAAATTAGGTACTATCTTAAAATGTGCTAAGAAAAAAAAATTTGGGCTAAATTATTTATTCCTTTCATCAAAAGAAGTGTTTCTCCACAATTTTAGGCAATTTTTGGAAAATTGAATTTTTGACGGAAATTCGACAGACGCGGACCTTACAAAAATAGTGAAAATTAGGTTCTATCTTAATTTGTGCTAAGAAAATATTTTTTGGCTAAATTATTTATTCCTTTCATCAAAAGAACTGTTTTTCCACAACTTTAGGCAATTTCTGAAAAAATTGAATTTTTGACGGAAATTTGACAGACGCGGACCTTACAAAAATAGTGAAAATTAGGTTCTATCTTAATTTGTGCTAAGAAAATATTTTTTGGCTAAATTATTTATTCCTTTTATCAAAAGAAGTGTTTTTCCACAATTTTTAGCAATTTCTGGAAAATTGAATTTTTGACGAAAATTTGACAGGCGCGGACCTTACAAAAATATTGAAAATTAGGTACTATCTTAAATTGTGCTAAGAAAATATTTTTTGGCTAAATTATTTATTCCTTTCATCAAAAGAAGTGTTTCTCCACAATTTTAGGCAATTTTTTGACGAAAATAGGATTGGTGCGGACCTTACAAAAATAGTGAAAATTAGGGACTATCTTAAATTGTGCTAAGAAAATATTTTTTGGCTAAATTATTTATTCCTTTCATCAAAAGAACTGTATCTCCACAATTTTAGGCAATTTTTGGAAAATTGAATTTTTGACGGAAATTCGACAGGCGCGGACCTTACAAAAATAGTGAAAATTAGGTACTATCTTAAATTGTGCTAAAAAATATTTTTTGGCTAAATTATTTATTCCTTTCATCAAAAGAACTGTTTCTCCACAATTTTAGGCAATTTTTAGAAAATTGAATTTTTGACGGAATTCGACAGGCGCGGACCTTACAAAAATAGTTAAATTTTTTTACTATCTTAAATTGTGCTAAGAAAATATTTTTTGGCTAAATTATTTACTCCTTTCATCAAAAGAAGTGTTTCTCCACAATTTTAGGCAATTTTTGGAAAATTGAATTTTTGACGGAAATTCGACAGACGCGGACCTTACAAAAATAGTGAAAATTAGGTTCTATCTTAATTTGTGCTAAGAAAATATTTTTTGGCTAAATTATTTATTCCTTTCATCAAAAGAAGTGTTTTTCCACAACTTTAGGCAATTTCTGAAAAAATTGAATTTTTGACGGAAATTTGACAGACGCGGACCTTACAAAAATAGTGAAAATTAGGGACTATCTTAAATTGTGCTAAGAAAATATTATTTCTCTAAATTATTTATTCCTTTCATCAAAAGAAGTGTTTCTCCACAATTTTAGGCAAATTTCGGAAAATTGAATTTTTGATGGAAATTCGACAGGCCCGGACCTTACAAAAATAGTGAAAATTAGGTACTATCTTAAATTGTGCTAAGAAAATATTTTTTGGCTAAATTATTTATTCCTTTCATCAAAAGAACTGTTTCTCCACAATTTTAGGCAATTTTTGGAAAATTGAATTTTTGACGGAAATTCGACAGGCGCGGACCTTACAAAAATAGTGAAAATTAGGTACTATCTTAAATTGTGCTAAAAAATATTTTTTGGCTAAATTATTTATTCCTTTCATCAAATGAAGTGTTTCTCCACAATTTTAGGCAATTTTTGGAAAATTGAATTTTTGACGGAAATTCGACAGGCGTGGACCTTACAAAATAGTGAAAATTAGGTACTATCTTAAATTGTGCTAAGAAAATATTTTTTCGCTAAATTATTTATTCCTTTCATCAAAAGAAGTGTTTCTCCACAATTTTAGGCAATTTTTGGAAAATTGAATTTTTGACGGAAATTGGACAGGAGCGGACCTTACAAAAATATTGAAATTTTTGTACTATCTGAAATTGTGCTAAGAAAATATTTTTTGGCCAAATTATTTATTCCTTTCATCAAAGGAACTGTTTCTCCACAATTTTAGGCAATTTTTTGAAAATTGAATTTTTGACGGAAATTCGAGAGGCGCAGACCTTACAAAAACAGTGAAATTTTTTTACTATCTTCAATTGTGCTAAGAAAATATTTTTTGGCTAAATTATTTACTCCTTTCATCAAAAGAAGTGTTTCTCCACAATTTTAGGCAATTTTGGAAAATTGAATTTTTGACGGAAATTCGACAGGCGCGTACCTTACAAAAATAGTGAAAATTAGGTACTATCTTAAAATGTGCTAAGAAAAAAAAATTTGGGCTAAATTATTTATTCCTTTCATCAAAAGAAGTGTTTCTCCACAATTTTAGGCAATTTTTGGAAAATTGAATTTTTGACGGAAATTCGACAGACGCGGACCTTACAAAAATAGTGAAAATTAGGTTCTATCTTAATTTGTGCTAAGAAAATATTTTTTGGCTAAATTATTTATTCCTTTCATCAAAAGAACTGTTTTTCCACAACATTAGGCAATTTCTAAAAAAATTGAATTTTTGACGGAAATTTGACAGACGCGGACCTTACAAAAATAGTGAAAATTAGGTTCTATCTTAATTTGTGCTAAGAAAATATTTTTTGGCTAAATTATTTATTCCTTTTATCAAAAGAAGTGTTTTTCCACAATTTTAGGCAATTTCTGGAAAATTGAATTTTTGACGGAAATTTGACAGGCGCGGACCTTACAAAAATATTGAAAATTAGGTACTATCTTAAATTGTGCTAAGAAAATATTTTTTGGCTAAATTATTTATTCCTTTCATCAAAAGAAGTGTTTCTCCACAATTTTAGGCAATTTTTTGACGAAAATTGGATTGGTGCGGACCTTACAAAAATAGTGAAAATTAGGGACTATCTTAAATTGTGCTAAGAAAATATTTTTTGGCTAAATTATTTATTCCTTTCATCAAAAGAAGTGTTTCTCCACAATTTTAGGCAATTTTTGGAAAATTGAATTTTTGACGGAAATTCGACAGGCGCGGCGGACCTTACAAAAATAGTGAAAATTAGGTACTATCTTAAATTGTGCTAAGAAAAAAAAATTTGGGCTAAATTATTTATTCCTTTCATCAAAAGAAGTGTTTCTCCACAATTTTAGGCAATTTTTGGAAAATTGAATTTTTGACGGAAATTCGACAGACGCGGACCTTACAAAAATAGTGAAAATTAGGTTCTATCTTAATTTGTGCTAAGAAAATATTTTTTGGCTAAATTATTTATTCCTTTCATCAAAAGAACTGTTTTTCCACAACTTTAGGCAATTTCTGAAAAAATTGAATTTTTGACGGAAATTTGACAGACGCGGACCTTACAAAAATAGTGAAAATTAGGTTCTATCTTAATTTGTGCTAAGAAAATATTTTTTGGCTAAATTATTTATTCCTTTTATCAAAAGAAGTGTTTTTCCACAATTTTAGGCAATTTCTGGAAAATTGAATTTTTGACGGAAATTCGACAGGCGCGGACCTTACAAAAATAGTGAAAATTAGGTACTATCTTAAATTGTGCTAAAAAAATATTTTTTGGCTAAATTATTTATTCCTTTCATCAAAAGAAGTGTTTCTCCACAATTTTAGGCAATTTTTGGAAAATTGAATTTTTGACGGAAATTCGACAGGCGTGGACCTTACAAAATAGTGAAAATTAGGTACTATCTTAAATTGTGCTAAGAAAATATTTTTTCGCTAAATTATTTATTCCTTTCATCAAAAGAAGTGTTTCTCCACAATTTAAGGCAATTTTTGGAGAATTGATTTTTTGACGAAAATTGGATTGGCGCGGACCTTACAAAAATAGTGAAAATTAGGGACTATCTTAAATTGTGCTAAGAAAATATTATTTCTCTAAATTATTTATTCCTTTCATCAAAAGAAGTGTTTCTCCACAATTTTAGGCAAATTTCGGAAAATTGAATTTTTGATGGAAATTCGACAGGCCCGGACCTTACAAAAATAGTGAAAATTAGGTACTATCTTAAATTGTGCTAAAAAATATTTTTTAGCTAAATTATTTATTCCTTTCATCAAAAGAACTGTATCTCCACAATTTTAGGCAATTTTTGGAAAATTGAATTTTTGACGGAAATTCGACAGGCGCGGACCTTACAAAAATAGTGAAAATTAGGTACTATCTTAAATTGTGCTAAAAAAATATTTTTTGGCTAAATTATTTATTCCTTTCATCAAAAGAACTGTTTCTCCACAATTTTAGGCAATTTTTAGAAAATTGAATTTTTGACTGAATTCGACAGGCGCGGACCTTACAAAAATAGTTAAATTTTTTTACTATCTTAAATTGTGCTAAGAAAATATTTTTTGGCTAAATTATTTACTCCTTTCATCAAAAGAAGTGTTTCTCCACAATTTTAGGCAATTTTTGGAAAATTGAATTTTTGACGGAAATTCGACAGACGCGGACCTTACAAAAATAGTGAAAATTAGGTTCTATCTTAATTTGTGCTAAGAAAATATTTTTTGGCTAAATTATTTATTCCTTTCATCAAAAGAAGTGTTTTTCCACAACTTTAGGCAATTTCTGAAAAAATTGAATTTTTGACGGAAATTTGACAGACGCGGACCTTACAAAAATAGTGAAAATTAGGTTCTATCTTAATTTGTGCTAAGAAAATATTTTTTGGCTAAATTATTTATTCCTTTTATCAAAAGATGTGTTTTTCCACAATTTTAGGCAATTTCTGGAAAATTGAATTTTTGACGGAAATTTGACAGGCGCGGACCTTACAAAAATATTGAAAATTAGGTACTATCTTAAATTGTGCTAAGAAAATATTTTTTGGCTAAATTATTTATTCCTTTCATCAAAAGAACTGTTTCTCCACAATTTTAGGCAATTTTTGGAAAATTGAATTTTTGACGGAAATTCGACAGGCGCGGACCTTACAAAAATAGTGAAAATTAGGTACTATCTTAAATTGTGCTAAAAAATATTTTTTGGCTAAATTATTTATTCCTTTCATCAAAAGAAGTGTTTCTCCACAATTTTAGGCAATTTTTGGAAAATTGAATTTTTGACGGAAATTCTACAGGCGTGGACCTTACAAAATAGTGAAAATTAGGTACTATCTTAAATTGTGCTAAGAAAATATTTTTTCGCTAAATTATTTATTCCTTTCATCAAAAGAAGTGTTTCTCCACAATTTTAGGCAATTTTTGGAAAATTGAATTTTTGACGGAAATTGGACAGGAGCGGACCTTACAAAAATATTGAAATTTTTGTACTATCTGAAATTGTGCTAAGAAAATATTTTTTGGCCAAATTATTTATTCCTTTCATCAAAGGAACTGTTTCTCCACAATTTTAGGCAATTTTTTGAAAATTGAATTTTTGACGGAAATTCGAGAGGCGCAGACCTTACAAAAACAGTGAAATTTTTTTACTATCTTAAATTGTGCTAAGAAAATATTTTTTGGCTAAATTATTTACTCCTTTCATCAAAAGAAGTGTTTCTCCACAATTTTAGGCAATTTTGGAAAATTGAATTTTTGACGGAAATTCGACAGGCGCGTACCTTACAAAAATAGTGAAAATTAGGTACTATCTTAAAATGTGCTAAGAAAAAAAAATTTGGGCTAAATTATTTATTCCTTTCATCAAAAGAAGTGTTTCTCCACAATTTTAGGCAATTTTTGGAAAATTGAATTTTTGACGGAAATTCGACAGACGCGGACCTTACAAAAATAGTGAAAATTAGGTTCTATCTTAATTTGTGCTAAGAAAATATTTTTTGGCTAAATTATTTATTCCTTTCATCAAAAGAACTGTTTTTCCACAACTTTAGGCAATTTCTGAAAAAATTGAATTTTTGACGGAAATTTGACAGACGCGGACCTTACAAAAATAGTGAAAATTAGGTTCTATCTTAATTTGTGCTAAGAAAATATTTTTTGGCTAAATTATTTATTCCTTTTATCAAAAGAAGTGTTTTTCCACAATTTTTAGCAATTTCTGGAAAATTGAATTTTTGACGAAAATTTGACAGGCGCGGACCTTACAAAAATATTGAAAATTAGGTACTATCTTAAATTGTGCTAAGAAAATATTTTTTGGCTAAATTATTTATTCCTTTCATCAAAAGAAGTGTTTCTCCACAATTTTAGGCAATTTTTTGACGAAAATAGGATTGGTGCGGACCTTACAAAAATAGTGAAAATTAGGGACTATCTTAAATTGTGCTAAGAAAATATTTTTTGGCTAAATTATTTATTCCTTTCATCAAAAGAACTGTATCTCCACAATTTTAGGCAATTTTTGGAAAATTGAATTTTTGACGGAAATTCGACAGGCGCGGACCTTACAAAAATAGTGAAAATTAGGTACTATCTTAAATTGTGCTAAAAAATATTTTTTGGCTAAATTATTTATTCCTTTCATCAAAAGAACTGTTTCTCCACAATTTTAGGCAATTTTTAGAAAATTGAATTTTTGACGGAATTCGACAGGCGCGGACCTTACAAAAATAGTTAAATTTTTTTACTATCTTAAATTGTGCTAAGAAAATATTTTTTGGCTAAATTATTTACTCCTTTCATCAAAAGAAGTGTTTCTCCACAATTTTAGGCAATTTTTGGAAAATTGAATTTTTGACGGAAATTCGACAGACGCGGACCTTACAAAAATAGTGAAAATTAGGTTCTATCTTAATTTGTGCTAAGAAAATATTTTTTGGCTAAATTATTTATTCCTTTCATCAAAAGAAGTGTTTTTCCACAACTTTAGGCAATTTCTGAAAAAATTGAATTTTTGACGGAAATTTGACAGACGCGGACCTTACAAAAATAGTGAAAATTAGGGACTATCTTAAATTGTGCTAAGAAAATATTATTTCTCTAAATTATTTATTCCTTTCATCAAAAGAAGTGTTTCTCCACAATTTTAGGCAAATTTCGGAAAATTGAATTTTTGATGGAAATTCGACAGGCCCGGACCTTACAAAAATAGTGAAAATTAGGTACTATCTTAAATTGTGCTAAGAAAATATTTTTTGGCTAAATTATTTATTCCTTTCATCAAAAGAACTGTTTCTCCACAATTTTAGGCAATTTTTGGAAAATTGAATTTTTGACGGAAATTCGACAGGCGCGGACCTTACAAAAATAGTGAAAATTAGGTACTATCTTAAATTGTGCTAAAAAATATTTTTTGGCTAAATTATTTATTCCTTTCATCAAATGAAGTGTTTCTCCACAATTTTAGGCAATTTTTGGAAAATTGAATTTTTGACGGAAATTCGACAGGCGTGGACCTTACAAAATAGTGAAAATTAGGTACTATCTTAAATTGTGCTAAGAAAATATTTTTTCGCTAAATTATTTATTCCTTTCATCAAAAGAAGTGTTTCTCCACAATTTTAGGCAATTTTTGGAAAATTGAATTTTTGACGGAAATTGGACAGGAGCGGACCTTACAAAAATATTGAAATTTTTGTACTATCTGAAATTGTGCTAAGAAAATATTTTTTGGCCAAATTATTTATTCCTTTCATCAAAGGAACTGTTTCTCCACAATTTTAGGCAATTTTTTGAAAATTGAATTTTTGACGGAAATTCGAGAGGCGCAGACCTTACAAAAACAGTGAAATTTTTTTACTATCTTCAATTGTGCTAAGAAAATATTTTTTGGCTAAATTATTTACTCCTTTCATCAAAAGAAGTGTTTCTCCACAATTTTAGGCAATTTTGGAAAATTGAATTTTTGACGGAAATTCGACAGGCGCGTACCTTACAAAAATAGTGAAAATTAGGTACTATCTTAAAATGTGCTAAGAAAAAAAAATTTGGGCTAAATTATTTATTCCTTTCATCAAAAGAAGTGTTTCTCCACAATTTTAGGCAATTTTTGGAAAATTGAATTTTTGACGGAAATTCGACAGACGCGGACCTTACAAAAATAGTGAAAATTAGGTTCTATCTTAATTTGTGCTAAGAAAATATTTTTTGGCTAAATTATTTATTCCTTTCATCAAAAGAACTGTTTTTCCACAACATTAGGCAATTTCTAAAAAAATTGAATTTTTGACGGAAATTTGACAGACGCGGACCTTACAAAAATAGTGAAAATTAGGTTCTATCTTAATTTGTGCTAAGAAAATATTTTTTGGCTAAATTATTTATTCCTTTTATCAAAAGAAGTGTTTTTCCACAATTTTAGGCAATTTCTGGAAAATTGAATTTTTGACGGAAATTTGACAGGCGCGGACCTTACAAAAATATTGAAAATTAGGTACTATCTTAAATTGTGCTAAGAAAATATTTTTTGGCTAAATTATTTATTCCTTTCATCAAAAGAAGTGTTTCTCCACAATTTTAGGCAATTTTTTGACGAAAATTGGATTGGTGCGGACCTTACAAAAATAGTGAAAATTAGGGACTATCTTAAATTGTGCTAAGAAAATATTTTTTGGCTAAATTATTTATTCCTTTCATCAAAAGAAGTGTTTCTCCACAATTTTAGGCAATTTTTGGAAAATTGAATTTTTGACGGAAATTCGACAGGCGCGGCGGACCTTACAAAAATAGTGAAAATTAGGTACTATCTTAAATTGTGCTAAGAAAAAAAAATTTGGGCTAAATTATTTATTCCTTTCATCAAAAGAAGTGTTTCTCCACAATTTTAGGCAATTTTTGGAAAATTGAATTTTTGACGGAAATTCGACAGACGCGGACCTTACAAAAATAGTGAAAATTAGGTTCTATCTTAATTTGTGCTAAGAAAATATTTTTTGGCTAAATTATTTATTCCTTTCATCAAAAGAACTGTTTTTCCACAACTTTAGGCAATTTCTGAAAAAATTGAATTTTTGACGGAAATTTGACAGACGCGGACCTTACAAAAATAGTGAAAATTAGGTTCTATCTTAATTTGTGCTAAGAAAATATTTTTTGGCTAAATTATTTATTCCTTTTATCAAAAGAAGTGTTTTTCCACAATTTTAGGCAATTTCTGGAAAATTGAATTTTTGACGGAAATTTGACAGGCGCGGACCTTACAAAAATATTGAAAATTAGGTACTATCTTAAATTGTGCTAAGAAAATATTTTTTGGCTAAATTATTTATTCCTTTCATCAAAAGAAGTGTTTCTCCACAATTTTAGGCAATTTTTTGACGAAAATTGGATTGGTGCGGACCTTACAAAAATAGTGAAAATTAGGGACTATCTTAAATTGTGCTAAGAAAATATTTTTTGGCTAAATTATTTATTCCTTTCATCAAAAGAAGTGTTTCTCCACAATTTTAGGCAATTTTTGGAAAATTGAATTTTTGACGGAAATCCGACAGGCGTGGACCTTACAAAATAGTGAAAATTAGGTACTATCTTAAATTGTGCTAAGAAAATATTTTTTCGCTAAATTATTTATTCCTTTCATCAAAAGAAGTGTTTCTCCACAATTTTAGGCAATTTTTGGAGAATTGATTTTTTGACGAAAATTGGATTGGCGCGGACCTTACAAAAATAGTGAAAATTAGGGACTATCTTAAATTGTGCTAAGAAAATATTATTTCTCTAAATTATTTATTCCTTTCATCAAAAGAAGTGTTTCTCCACAATTTTAGGCAAATTTCGGAAAATTGAATTTTTGATGGAAATTCGACAGGCCCGGACCTTACAAAAATAGTGAAAATTAGGTACTATCTTAAATTGTTCTAAAAAATATTTTTTAGCTAAATTATTTATTCCTTTCATCAAAAGAACTGTATCTCCACAATTTTAGGCAATTTTTGGAAAATTGAATTTTTGACGGAAATTCGACAGGCGCGGACCTTACAAAAATAGTGAAAATTAGGTACTATCTTAAATTGTGCTAAAAAAATATTTTTTGGCTAAATTATTTATTCCTTTCATCAAAAGAACTGTTTCTCCACAATTTTAGGCAATTTTTGGAAAATTGAATTTTTGACGGAATTCGACAGGCACGGACCTTACAAAAATAGTTAAATTTTTTTACTATCTTAAATTGTGCTAAGAAAATATTTTTTGGCTAAATTATTTACTCCTTTCATCAAAAGAAGTGTTTCTCCACAATTTTAGGCAATTTTTGGAAAATTGAATTTTTGACGGAAATTCGACAGGCGTGGACCTTACAAAATAGTGAAAATTAGGTACTATCTTAAATTGTGCTAAGAAAATATTTTTTCGCTAAATTATTTATTCCTTTCATCAAAAGAAGTGTTTCTCCACAATTTTAGGCAATTTTTGGAAAATTGAATTTTTGACGGAAATTGGACAGGAGCGGACCTTACAAAAATATTGAAATTTTTGTACTATCTGAAATTGTGCTAAGAAAATATTTTTTGGCCAAATTATTTATTCCTTTCATCAAAGGAACTGTTTCTCCACAATTTTAGGCAATTTTTTGAAAATTGAATTTTTGACGGAAATTCGAGAGGCGCAGACCTTACAAAAACAGTGAAATTTTTTTACTATCTTCAATTGTGCTAAGAAAATATTTTTTGGCTAAATTATTTACTCCTTTCATCAAAAGAAGTGTTTCTCCACAATTTTAGGCAATTTTGGAAAATTGAATTTTTGACGGAAATTCGACAGGCGCGTACCTTACAAAAATAGTGAAAATTAGGTACTATGTTAAAATGTGCTAAGAAAAAAAAATTTGGGCTAAATTATTTATTCCTTTCATCAAAAGAAGTGTTTCTCCACAATTTTAGGCAATTTTTGGAAAATTGAATTTTTGACGGAAATTCGACAGACGCGGACCTTACAAAAATAGTGAAAATTAGGTTCTATCTTAATTTGTGCTAAGAAAATATTTTTTGGCTAAATTATTTATTCCTTTCATCAAAAGAACTGTTTTTCCACAACTTTAGGCAATTTCTGAAAAAATTGAATTTTTGACGGAAATTTGACAGACGCGGACCTTACAAAAATAGTGAAAATTAGGTTCTATCTTAATTTGTGCTAAGAAAATATTTTTTGGCTAAATTATTTATTCCTTTTATCAAAAGAAGTGTTTTTCCACAATTTTAGGCAATTTCTGGAAAATTGAATTTTTGACGGAAATTTGACAGGCGCGGACCTTACAAAAATATTGAAAATTAGGTACTATCTTAAATTGTGCTAAGAAAATATTTTTTGGCTAAATTATTTATTCCTTTCATCAAAAGAAGTGTTTCTCCACAATTTTAGGCAATTTTTTGACGAAAATTGGATTGGTGCGGACCTTACAAAAATAGTGAAAATTAGGGACTATCTTAAATTGTGCTAAGAAAATATTTTTTGGCTAAATTATTTATTCCTTTCATCAAAAGAACTGTATCTCCACAATTTTAGGCAATTTTTGGAAAATTGAATTTTTGACGGAAATTCGACAGGCGCGGACCTTACAAAAATAGTGAAAATTAGGTACTATCTTAAATTGTGCTAAAAAAATATTTTTTGGCTAAATTATTTATTCCTTTCATCAAAAGAACTGTTTCTCCACAATTTTAGGCAATTTTTAGAAAATTGAATTTTTGACGGAATTCGACAGGCGCGGACCTTACAAAATAGTGAAAATTAGGTACTATCTTAAATTGTGCTAAGAAAATATTTTTTCGCTAAATTATTTATTCCTTTCATCAAAAGAAGTGTTTCTCCACAATTTTAGGCAATTTTTGGAAAATTGAATTTTTGACGGAAATTGGACAGGAGCGGACCTTACAAAAATATTGAAATTTTTGTACTATCTGAAATTGTGCTAAGAAAATATTTTTTGGCCAAATTATTTATTCCTTTCATCAAAGGAACTGTTTCTCCACAATTTTAGGCAATTTTTTGAAAATTGAATTTTTGACTGAAATTCGAGAGGCGCAGACCTTACAAAAACAGTGAAATTTTTTTACTATCTTAAATTGTGCTAAGAAAATATTTTTTGGCTAAATTATTTACTCCTTTCATCAAAAGAAGTGTTTCTCCACAATTTTAGGCAATTTTGGAAAATTGAATTTTTGACGGAAATTCGACAGGCGCGTACCTTACAAAAATAGTGAAAATTAGGTACTATCTTAAAATGTGCTAAGAAAAAAAAATTTGGGCTAAATTATTTATTCCTTTCATCAAAAGAAGTGTTTCTCCACAATTTTAGGCAATTTTTGGAAAATTGAATTTTTGACGGAAATTCGACAGACGCGGACCTTACAAAAATAGTGAAAATTAGGTTCTATCTTAATTTGTGCTAAGAAAATATTTTTTGGCTAAATTATTTATTCCTTTCATCAAAAGAACTGTTTTTCCACAACTTTAGGCAATTTCTGAAAAAATTGAATTTTTGACGGAAATTTGACAGACGCTGACCTTACAAAAATAGTGAAAATTAGGTTCTATCTTAATTTGTGCTAAGAAAATATTTTTTGGCTAAATTATTTATTCCTTTTATCAAAAGAAGTGTTTTTCCACAATTTTAGGCAATTTCTGGAAAATTGAATTTTTGACGGAAATTTGACAGGCGCGGACCTTACAAAAATATTGAAAATTAGGTACTATCTTAAATTGTGCTAAGAAAATATTTTTTGGCTAAATTATTTATTCCTTTCATCAAAAGAAGTGTTTCTCCACAATTTTAGGCAATTTTTTGACGAAAATTGGATTGGTGCGGACCTTACAAAAATAGTGAAAACTAGGGACTATCTTAAATTGTGCTAAGAAAATATTTTTTGGCTAAATTATTTATTCCTTTCATCAAAAGAAGTGTTTCTCCACAATTTTAGGCAATTTTTGGAAAATTGAATTTTTGACGGAAATTCGACAGGCGCGGACCTTACAAAAATAGTGAAAATTAGGTACTAACTTAAATTGTGCTAAAAAAATATTTTTTGGCTAAATTATTTATTCCTTTCATCAAAAGAAGTGTTTCTCCACAATTTTAGGCAATTTTTGGAAAATTGAATTTTTGACGGAAATTCGACAGGCGTGGACCTTACAAAATAGTGAAAATTAGGTACTATCTTAAATTGTGCTAAGAAAATATTTTTTCGCTAAATTATCTATTCATTTCATCAAAAGAAGTGTTTCTCCACAATTTTAGGCAATTTTTGGAAAATTGAATTTTTGACAGATATTCGACAGGGGCGAACCTTATAAAAATGGTGAAAATTAGGTACTATCTTAAATTGTGCTAAAAAATATTTTTTGGCTAAATTATTTGTTCCTTTCATAAAAAGAACTGTTTCTCCACAATTTTAGGCTTTTTTGGAAAATTGATTTTTTGACGAAAATTGGATTGGCGCGGACCTTACAAAAATAGTGAAAATTAGGTACTTTCTTAAATTGTGCTAAGAAAAAAAAATTTTTGGCTAAATTATTTATTCCTTTCATCAAAAGAAGTGTTTCTCCACAATTTTAGGCAATTTTTGGAAAATTGAATTTTTGACGGAAATTCGACAGACGCGGACCTTACAAAAATAGTGAAAATTAGGTTCTATCTTAATTTGTGCTAAGAAAATATTTTTTGGCTAAATTATTTATTCCTTTCATCAAAAGAAGTGTTTTTCCACAATTTTAGGCAATTTCTGGAAAATTGAATTTTTGACGGAAATTTGACAGGCGCGACCCTTACAAAAATATTGAAAATTAGGTACTATCTTAAATTGTGCTAAAAAATATTTTTTAGCTAAATTATTTATTCCTTTCATCAAAAGAACTGTATCTCCACAATTTTAGGCAATTTTTGGAAAATTGAATTTTTGACGGAAATTCGAAAGACCGGACCTTACAAAAATAGTGAAAATTAGGTACTATCTTAAATTGTGCGAAAAAATATTTTTTGGCTAAATTATTTATTCCTTTCATCAAAAGAACTGTTTCTCCACAATTTTAGGCAATTTTTAGAAAATTGAATTTTTGACGGAATTCGACAGGGGCGGACCTTACAAAAATAGTTAAATTTTTTTACTATCTTAAATTGTGCTAAGAAAATATTTTTTGGCTAAATTATTTACTCCTTTCATCAAAAGAAGTGTTTCTCCACAATTTTAGGCAATTTTTGGAAAATTGAATTTTTGACGGAAATTCGACAGACGCGGACCTTACAAAAATAGTGAAAATTAGGGACTATCTTAAATTGTGCTAAGAAAATATTATTTCTCTAAATTATTTATTCCTTTCATCAAAGGAAGTGTTTCTCCACAATTTTAGGCAAATTTCGGAAAATTGAATTTTTGATGGAAATTCGACAGGTGCGGACCTTACAAAAATAGTGAAAATTAGGTACTATCTTAAATTGTGCTAAAAAATATTTTTTAGCAATATTATTTATTCCTTTCATCAAAAGAACTGTATCTCCACAATTTTTCACAATTTTTGGAAAATTGAATTTTTGACGGAAATTTGACAGGCGCGGACCTTACAAAAATAGTGAAAATTAGGTACTATCTTAAATTGTGCTAAAAAAATATTTTTTGGCTAAATTATTTATTCCTTTCATCAAAAGAAGTGTTTCTCCACAATTTTAGGCAATTTTTGGAGAATTGATTTTTTGACGAAAATTGGATTGGCGCGGACCTTACAAAAATAGTGAAAATTAGGGACTATCTTAAATTGTGCTAAGAAAATATTATTTCTCTAAATTATTTATTCCTTTCATCAAAAGAAGTGTTTCTCCACAATTTTAGGCAAATTTCGGAAAA
Source organism: Loripinus fragilis (assembly GCA_964019695.1). Lineage (NCBI taxonomy): Eukaryota > Metazoa > Mollusca > Bivalvia > Lucinida > Lucinidae > Loripinus > Loripinus fragilis. The sequence goes on along the minus strand of OZ026525.1, from coordinate 67,316,697 downwards.
TTGAATTTTTGATGGAAATTCGACAGGCCCGGACCTTACAAAAATAGTGAAAATTAGGTACTATCTTAAATTGTGCTAAAAAATATTTTTTAGCTAAATTATTTATTCCTTTCATCAAAAGAACTGTATCTCCACAATTTTAGGCAATTTTTGGAAAATTGAATTTTTGACGGAAATTCGACAGGCGCGGACCTTACAAAAATAGTTAAATTTTTTTACTATCTTAAATTGTGCTAAGAAAATATTTTTTGGCTAAATTATTTACTCCTTTCATCAAAAGAAGTGTTTCTCCACAATTTTAGGCAATTTTTGGAAAATTGAATTTTTGACGGAAATTCGACAGACGCGGACCTTACAAAAATAGTGAAAATTAGGTTCTATCTTAATTTGTGCTAAGAAAATATTTTTTGGCTAAATTATTTATTCCTTTCTTCAAAAGAAGTGTTTTTCCACAACTTTAGGCAATTTCTGAAAAAAATGAATTTTTGACGGAAATTTGACAGACGCGGACCTTACAAAAATAGTGAAAATTAGGTTCTATCTTAATTTGTGCTAAGAAAATATTTTTTGGCTAAATTATTTATTCCTTTTATCAAAAGAAGTGTTTTTCCACAATTTTAGGCAATTTCTGGAAAATTGAATTTTTGACGGAAATTTGACAGGCGCGGACCTTACAAAAATATTGAAAATTAGGTACTATCTTAAATTGTGCTAAGAAAATATTTTTTGGCTAAATTATTTATTCCTTTCATCAAAAGAACTGTTTCTCCACAATTTTAGGCAATTTTTGGAAAATTGAATTTTTGACGGAAATTCGACAGGCGCGGACCTTACAAAAATAGTGAAAATTAGGTACTATCTTAAATTGTGCTAAAAAAATATTTTTTGGCTAAATTATTTATTCCTTTCATCAAAAGAAGTGTTTCTCCACAATTTTAGGCAATTTTTTGACGAAAATTGGATTGGTGCGGACCTTACAAAAATAGTGAAAATTAGGGACTATCTTAAATTGTGCTAAGAAAATATTTTTTCGCTAAATTATTTATTCCTTTCATCAAAAGAAGTGTTTCTCCACAATTTTAGGCAATTTTTGGAAAATTGAATTTTTGACAGATATTCGACAGGGGCGAACCTTATAAAAATGGTGAAAATTAGGTACTATCTTAAATTGTGCTAAAAAATATTTTTTGGCTAAATTATTTGTTCCTTTCATAAAAAGAACTGTTTCTCCACAATTTTAGGCTTTTTTGGAAAATTGATTTTTTGACGAAAATTGGATTGGCGCGGACCTTACAAAAATAGTGAAAATTAGGTACTTTCTTAAATTGTGCTAAGAAAAAAAAAATTTTGGCTAAATTATTTATTCCTTTCATCAAAAGAAGTGTTTCTCCACAATTTTAGGCAATTTTTGGAAAATTGAATTTTTGACGGAAATTCGACAGACGCGGACCTTACAAAAATAGTGAAAATTAGGTTCTATCTTAATTTGTGCTAAGAAAATATTTTTTGGCTAAATTATTTATTCCTTTCATCAAAAGAAGTGTTTTTCCACAATTTTAGGCAATTTCTGGAAAATTGAATTTTTGACGGAAATTTGACAGGCGCGACCCTTACAAAAATATTGAAAATTAGGTACTATCTTAAATTGTGCTAAGAAAATATTTTTTCGCTAAATTATTTATACCTTTCATCAAAAGAAGTGTTTCTCCACAATTTTAGGCAATTTTTGGAAAATTGAATTTTTGACGGATATTCGACAGGGGCGAGCCTTACAAAAATGGTGAAAATTAGGTACTATCTTAAATTGTGCTAAAAAAATATTTTTTGGCTAAATTATTTATTCCTTTCATCAAAAGAACTGTTTCTCCACAATATTAGGCTTTTTTGGAAAATTGATTTTTTGACGAAAATTGGATTGGCACGGACCTTACAAAAATAGTGAAAATTAGGTACTTTCTTAAATTGTGCTAAGAAAAAAAAATTTTTGGCTAAATTATTTATTCCTTTCATCAAAAGAAGTGTTTCTCCACAATTTTAGGCAATTTTGGAAAATTGAATTTTTGACGGAAATTCGACAGGCGCGTACCTTACAAAAATAGTGAAAATTAGGTACTATCTTAAAATGTGCTAAGAAAAAAAAATTTGGGCTAAATTATTTATTCCTTTCATCAAAAGAAGTGTTTCTCCACAATTTTAGGCAATTTTTGGAAAATTGAATTTTTGACGGAAATTCGACAGACGCGGACCTTGCAAAAATAGTGAAAATTAGGTTCTATCTTAATTTGTGCTAAGAAAATATTTTTTGGCTAAATTATTTATTCCTTTCATCAAAAGAACTGTTTTTCCACAACTTTAGGCAATTTCTGAAAAAATTGAATTTTTGACGGAAATTTGACAGACGCGGACCTTACAAAAATAGTGAAAATTAGGTTCTATCTTAATTTGTGCTAAGAAAATATTTTTTGGCTAAATTATTTATTCCTTTTATCAAAAGAAGTGTTTTTCCACAATTTTAGGCAATTTCTGGAAAATTGAATTTTTGACGGAAATTTGACAGGCGCGGACCTTACAAAAATATTGAAAATTAGGTACTATCTTAAATTGTGCTAAGAAAATATTTTTTGGCTAAATTATTTATTCCTTTCATCAAAAGAAGTGTTTCTCCACAATTTTAGGCAATTTTTTGACGAAAATTGGATTGGTGCGGACCTTACAAAAATAGTGAAAATTAGGGACTATCTTAAATTGTGCTAAGAAAATATTTTTTGGCTAAATTATTTATTCCTTTCATCAAAAGAAGTGTTTCTCCACAATTTTAGGCAATTTTTGGAAAATTGAATTTTTGACGGAAATTCGACAGGCGCGGACCTTACAAAAATAGTGAAAATTAGGTACTATCTTAAATTGTGCTAAAAAATATTTTTTGGCTAAATTATCTATTCATTTCATCAAAAGAAGTGTTTCTCCACAATTTTAGGCAATTTTCGGAAAATTGAATTTTTGACAGATATTCGACAGGGGCGAACCTTATAAATGGTGAAAATTAGGTACTATCTTAAATTGTGCTAAAAAATATTTTTTGGCTAAATTATTTGTTCCTTTCATAAAAAGAACTGTTTCTCCACAATTTTAGGCTTTTTTGGAAAATTGATTTTTTGACGAAAATTGGATTGGCGCGGACCTTACAAAAATAGTGAAAATTAGGTACTTTCTTAAATTGTGCTAAGAAAAAAAAATTTTTGGCTAAATTATTTATTCCTTTCATCAAAAGAAGTGTTTCTCCACAATTTTAGGCAATTTTTGGAAAATTGAATTTTTGACGGAAATTCGACAGACGCGGACCTTACAAAAATAGTGAAAATTAGGTTCTATCTTAATTTGTGCTAAGAAAATATTTTTTGGCTAAATTATTTATTCCTTTCATCAAAAGAAGTGTTTTTCCACAATTTTAGGCAATTTCTGGAAAATTGAATTTTTGACGGAAATTTGACAAGCGCGACCCTTACAAAAATATTGAAAATTAGGTACTATCTTAAATTGTGCTAAAAAATATTTTTTAGCTAAATTATTTATTCCTTTCATCAAAAGAACTGTATCTCCACAATTTTAGGCAATTTTTGGAAAATTGAATTTTTGACGGAAATTCGAAAGGCGCGGACCTTACAAAAATAGTGAAAATTAGGTACTATCTTAAATTGTGCGAAAAAATATTTTTTGGCTAAATTATTTATTCCTTTCATCAAAAGAACTGTTTCTCCACAATTTTAGGCAATTTTTAGAAAATTGAATTTTTGACGGAATTCGACAGGGGCGGACCTTACAAAAATAGTTAAATTTTTTTACTATCTTAAATTGTGCTAAGAAAATATTTTTTGGCTAAATTATTTACTCCTTTCATCAAAAGAAGTGTTTCTCCACAATTTTAGGCAATTTTTGGAAAATTGAATTTTTGACGGAAATTCGACAGACGCGGACCTTACAAAAATAGTGAAAATTAGGGACTATCTTAAATTGTGCTAAGAAAATATTATTTCTCTAAATTATTTATTCCTTTCATCAAAGGAAGTGTTTCTCCACAATTTTAGGCAAATTTCGGAAAATTGAATTTTTGATGGAAATTCGACAGGTGCGGACCTTACAAAAATAGTGAAAATTAGGTACTATCTTAAATTGTGCTAAAAAATATTTTTTAGCAATATTATTTATTCCTTTCATCAAAAGAACTGTATCTCCACAATTTTTCACAATTTTTGGAAAATTGAATTTTTGACGGAAATTTGACAGGCGCGGACCTTACAAAAATAGTGAAAATTAGGTACTATCTTAAATTGTGCTAAAAAAATATTTTTTGGCTAAATTATTTATTCCTTTCATCAAAAGAAGTGTTTCTCCACAATTTTAGGCAATTTTTGGAGAATTGATTTTTTGACGAAAATTGGATTGGCGCGGACCTTACAAAAATAGTGAAAATTAGGGACTATCTTAAATTGTGCTAAGAAAATATTATTTCTCTAAATTATTTATTCCTTTCATCAAAAGAAGTGTTTCTCCACAATTTTAGGCAAATTTCGGAAAATTGAATTTTTGATGGAAATTCGACAGGCCCGGACCTTACAAAAATAGTGAAAATTAGGTACTATCTTAAATTGTGCTAAAAAATATTTTTTAGCTAAATTATTTATTCCTTTCATCAAAAGAACTGTATCTCCACAATTTTAGGCAATTTTTGGAAAATTGAATTTTTGACGGAAATTCGACAGGCGCGGACCTTACAAAAATAGTTAAATTTTTTTACTATCTTAAATTGTGCTAAGAAAATATTTTTTGGCTAAATTATTTACTCCTTTCATCAAAAGAAGTGTTTCTCCACAATTTTAGGCAATTTTTGGAAAATTGAATTTTTGACGGAAATTCGACAGACGCGGACCTTACAAAAATAGTGAAAATTAGGTTCTATCTTAATTTGTGCTAAGAAAATATTTTTTGGCTAAATTATTTATTCCTTTCTTCAAAAGAAGTGTTTTTCCACAACTTTAGGCAATTTCTGAAAAAATTGAATTTTTGACGGAAATTTGACAGACGCGGACCTTACAAAAATAGTGAAAATTAGGTTCTATCTTAATTTGTGCTAAGAAAATATTTTTTGGCTAAATTATTTATTCCTTTTATCAAAAGAAGTGTTTTTCCACAATTTTAGGCAATTTCTGGAAAATTGAATTTTTGACGGAAATTTGACAGGCGCGGACCTTACAAAAATATTGAAAATTAGGTACTATCTTAAATTGTGCTAAGAAAATATTTTTTGGCTAAATTATTTATTCCTTTCATCAAAAGAACTGTTTCTCCACAATTTTAGGCAATTTTTGGAAAATTGAATTTTTGACGGAAATTCGACAGGCGCGGACCTTACAAAAATAGTGAAAATTAGGTACTATCTTAAATTGTGCTAAAAAAATATTTTTTGGCTAAATTATTTATTCCTTTCATCAAAAGAAGTGTTTCTCCACAATTTTAGGCAATTTTTGGAAAATTGAATTTTTGACGGAAATTCGACAGGCGTGGACCTTACAAAATAGTGAAAATTAGGTACTATCTTAAATTGTGCTAAGAAAATATTTTTTCGCTAAATTATTTATTCCTTTCATCAAAAGAAGTGTTTCTCCACAATTTTAGGCAATTTTTTGACGAAAATTGGATTGGTGCGGACCTTACAAAAATAGTGAAAATTAGGGACTATCTTAAATTGTGCTAAGAAAATATTTTTTCGCTAAATTATTTATTCCTTTCATCAAAAGAAGTGTTTCTCCACAATTTTAGGCAATTTTTGGAAAATTGAATTTTTGACAGATATTCGACAGGGGCGAACATTATAAAAATGGTGAAAATTAGGTACTATCTTAAATTGTGCTAAAAAATATTTTTTGGCTAAATTATTTGTTCCTTTCATAAAAAGAACTGTTTCTCCACAATTTTAGGCTTTTTTGGAAAATTGATTTTTTGACGAAAATTGGATTGGCGCGGACCTTACAAAAATAGTGAAAATTAGGTACTTTCTTAAATTGTGCTAAGAAAAAAAAAATTTTGGCTAAATTATTTATTCCTTTCATCAAAAGAACTGTTTCTCCACAATTTTAGGCAATTTTTGGAAAATTGAATTTTTGACGGAAATTCGACAGACGCGGACCTTACAAAAATAGTGAAAATTAGGTTCTATCTTAATTTGTGCTAAGAAAATATTTTTTGGCTAAATTATTTATTCCTTTCATCAAAAGAAGTGTTTTTCCACAATTTTAGGCAATTTCTGGAAAAATGAATTTTTGACGGAAATTTGACAGGCGCGACCCTTACAAAAATATTGAAAATTAGGTACTATCTTAAATTGTGCTAAGAAAATATTTTTTCGCTAAATTATTTATACCTTTCATCAAAAGAAGTGTTTCTCCACAATTTTAGGCAATTTTTGGAAAATTGAATTTTTGACGGATATTCGACAGGGGCGAGCCTTACAAAAATGGTGAAAATTAGGTACTATCTTAAATTGTGCTAAAAAAATATTTTTTGGCTAAATTATTTATTCCTTTCATCAAAAGAACTGTTTCTCCACAATATTAGGCTTTTTTGGAAAATTGATTTTTTGACGAAAATTGGATTGGCACGGACCTTACAAAAATAGTGAAAATTAGGTACTTTCTTAAATTGTGCTAAGAAAAAAAAATTTTTGGCTAAATTATTTATTCCTTTCATCAAAAGAAGTGTTTCTCCACAATTTTAGGCAATTTTTGGAAAATTGAATTTTTGACGGAAATTCGACAGACGCGGACCTTACAAAAATAGTGAAAATTAGGTTCTATCTTAACTGTGCTAAGAAAATATTTTTTGGCTAAATTATTTATTCCTATCATCAAAAGAACTGTTTCTCCACAATTTTAGGCAATTTTTGGAAAATTAAATTTTTGACGGAAATTCGACAGGCGCGGGCCTTACATAAATAGTGAAAATTAGGTACTATCTTAAATTGTTCTAAGAAAATATTTTTTTGCTAAATTATTTATACCTTTCATCAAAAGAAGTGTTTCTCCACAATTTTAGGCAATTTTTGGAAAATTGAATTTTTGACGGAAATTCGACAGACGCGGACCTTACAAAAATAGTGAAAATTAGGTACTATCTTAAATTGTGCTAAAAAAATATTTTTTGGCTAAATTATTTATTCCTTTCATCAAAAGAAGTGTTTCTCCACAATTTTAGGCAATTTTTGGAGAATTGATTTTTTGACGAAAATTGGATTGGCGCGGACCTTACAAAAATAGTGAAAATTAGGGACTATCTTAAATTGTGCTAAGAAAATATTATTTCTCTAAATTATTTATTCCTTTCATCAAAAGAAGTGTTTCTCCACAATTTTAGGCAAATTTCGGAAAATTGAATTTTTGATGGAAATTCGACAGGCGCGGACCTTACAAAAATAGTTAAATTTTTTTACTATCTTAAATTGTGCTAAGAAAATATTTTTTGGCTAAATTATTTACTCCTTTCATCAAAAGAAGTGTTTCTCCACAATTTTAGGCAATTTTTGGAAAATTGAATTTTTGACGGAAATTCGACAGACGCGGACCTTACAAAAATAGTGAAAATTAGGTTCTATCTTAATTTGTGCTAAGAAAATATTTTTTGGCTAAATTATTTATTCCTTTCTTCAAAAGAAGTGTTTTTCCACAACTTTAGGCAATTTCTGAAAAAAATGAATTTTTGACGGAAATTTGACAGACGCGGACCTTACAAAAATAGTGAAAATTAGGTTCTATCTTAATTTGTGCTAAGAAAATATTTTTTGGCTAAATTATTTATTCCTTTTATCAAAAGAAGTGTTTTTCCACAATTTTAGGCAATTTCTGGAAAATTGAATTTTTGACGGAAATTTGACAGGCGCGGACCTTACAAAAATATTGAAAATTAGGTACTATCTTAAATTGTGCTAAAAAAATATTTTTTGGCTAAATTATTTATTCCTTTCATCAAAAGAACTGTTTCTCCACAATTTTAGGCAATTTTTGGAAAATTGAATTTTTGACGGAAATTCGACAGGCGCGGACCTTACAAAAATAGTGAAAATTAGGTACTATCTTAAATTGTGCTAAAAAAATATTTTTTGGCTAAATTATTTATTCCTTTCATCAAAAGAAGTGTTTCTCCACAATTTTAGGCAATTTTTGGAAAATTGAATTTTTGACGGAAATTCGACAGGCGTGGACCTTACAAAATAGTGAAAATTAGGTACTATCTTAAATTGTGCTAAGAAAATATTTTTTCGCTAAATTATTTATTCCTTTCATCAAAAGAAGTGTTTCTCCACAATTTTAGGCAATTTTTTGACGAAAATTGGATTGGTGCGGACCTTACAAAAATAGTGAAAATTAGGGACTATCTTAAATTGTGCTAAGAAAATATTTTTTCGCTAAATTATTTATTCCTTTCATCAAAAGAAGTGTTTCTCCACAATTTTAGGCAATTTTTGGAAAATTGAATTTTTGACAGATATTCGACAGGGGCGAACCTTATAAAAATGGTGAAAATTAGGTACTATCTTAAATTGTGCTAAAAAATATTTTTTGGCTAAATTATTTGTTCCTTTCATAAAAAGAACTGTTTCTCCACAATTTTAGGCTTTTTTGGAAAATTGATTTTTTGACGAAAATTGGATTGGCGCGGACCTTACAAAAATAGTGAAAATTAGGTACTTTCTTAAATTGTGCTAAGAAAAAAAAAATTTTGGCTAAATTATTTATTCCTTTCATCAAAAGAAGTGTTTCTCCACAATTTAAGGCAATTTTTGGAAAATTGAATTTTTGACGGAAATTCGACAGACGCGGACCTTACAAAAATAGTGAAAATTAGGTTCTATCTTAATTTGTGCTAAGAAAATATTTTTTGGCTAAATTATTTATTCCTTTCATCAAAAGAAGTGTTTTTCCACAATTTTAGGCAATTTCTGGAAAATTGAATTTTTGACGGAAATTTGACAGGCGCGACCCTTACAAAAATATTGAAAATTAGGTACTATCTTAAATTGTGCTAAGAAAATATTTTTTCGCTAAATTATTTATACCTTTCATCAAAAGAAGTGTTTCTCCACAATTTTAGGCAATTTTTGGAAAATTGAATTTTTGACGGATATTCGACAGGGGCGAGCCTTACAAAAATGGTGAAAATTAGGTACTATCTTAAATTGTGCTAAAAAAATATTTTTTGGCTAAATTATTTATTCCTTTCATCAAAAGAACTGTTTCTCCACAATATTAGGCTTTTTTGGAAAATTGATTTTTTGACGAAAATTGGATTGGCACGGACCTTACAAAAATAGTGAAAATTAGGTACTTTCTTAAATTGTGCTAAGAAAAAAAAATTTTTGGCTAAATTATTTATTCCTTTCATCAAAAGAAGTGTTTCTCCACAATTTTAGGCAATTTTGGAAAATTGAATTTTTGACGGAAATTCGACAGGCGCGTACCTTACAAAAATAGTGAAAATAAGGTACTATCTTAAAATGTGCTAAGAAAAAAAAATTTGGGCTAAATTATTTATTCCTTTCATCAAAAGAAGTGTTTCTCCACAATTTTAGGCAATTTTTGGAAAATTGAATTTTTGACGGAAATTCGACAGACGCGGACCTTACAAAAATAGTGAAAATTAGGTTCTATCTTAATTTGTGCTAAGAAAATATTTTTTGGCTAAATTATTTATTCCTTTCATCAAAAGAACTGTTTTTCCACAACTTTAGGCAATTTCTGAAAAAATTGAATTTTTGACGGAAATTTGACAGACGCGGACCTTACAAAAATAGTGAAAATTAGGTTCTATCTTAATTTGTGCTAAGAAAATATTTTTTGGCTAAATTATTTATTCCTTTTATCAAAAGAAGTGTTTTTCCACAATTTTAGGCAATTTCTGGAAAATTGAATTTTTGACGGAAATTTGACAGGCGCGGACCTTACAAAAATATTGAAAATTAGGTACTATCTTAAATTGTGCTAAGAAAATATTTTTTGGCTAAATTATTTATTCCTTTCATCAAAAGAAGTGTTTCTCCACAATTTTAGGCAATTTTTTGACGAAAATTGGATTGGCGCGGACCTTACAAAAATAGTGAAAATTAGGGACTATCTTAAATTGTGCTAAGAAAATATTATTTCTCTAAATTATTTATTCCTTTCATCAAAAGAAGTGTTTCTCCACAATTTTAGGCAATTTTTGGAAAATTGAATTTTTGACGGAAATTCGACAGGCGCGGACCTTACAAAAATAGTGAAAATTAGGTACTATCTTAAATTGTGCTAAAAAAATATTTTTTGGCTAAATTATCTATTCATTTCATCAAAAGAAGTGTTTCTCCACAATTTTAGGCAATTTTCGGAAAATTGAATTTTTGACAGATATTCGACAGGGGCGAACCTTATAAAAATGGTGAAAATTAGGTACTATCTTAAATTGTGCTAAAAAATATTTTTTGGCTAAATTATTTGTTCCTTTCATAAAAAGAACTGTTTCTCCACAATTTTAGGCTTTTTTGGAAAATTGATTTTTTGACGAAAATTGGATTGGCGCGGACCTTACAAAAATAGTGAAAATTAGGTACTTTCTTAAATTGTGCTAAGAAAAAAAAATTTTTGGCTAAATTATTTATTCCTTTCATCAAAAGAAGTGTTTCTCCACAATTTTAGGCAATTTTTGGAAAATTGAATTTTTGACGGAAATTCGACAGACGCGGACCTTACAAAAATAGTGAAAATTAGGTTCTATCTTAATTTGTGCTAAGAAGATATTTTTTGGCTAAATTATTTATTCCTTTCATCAAAAGAAGTGTTTTTCCACAATTTTAGGCAATTTCTGGAAAATTGAATTTTTGACGGAAATTTGACAGGCGCGACCCTTACAAAAATATTGAAAATTAGGTACTATCTTAAATTGTGCGAAAAAATATTTTTTGGCTAAATTATTTATTCCTTTCATCAAAAGAACTGTTTCTCCACAATTTTAGGCAATTTTTAGAAAATTGAATTTTTGACGGAATTCGACAGGGGCGGACCTTACAAAAATAGTTAAATTTTTTTACTATCTTAAATTGTGCTAAGAAAATATTTTTTGGCTAAATTATTTACTCCTTTCATCAAAAGAAGTGTTTCTCCACAATTTTAGGCAATTTTTGGAAAATTGAATTTTTGACGGAAATTCGACAGACGCTGACCTTACAAAAATAGTGAAAATTAGGGACTATCTTAAATTGTGCTAAGAAAATATTATTTCTCTAAATTATTTATTCCTTTCATCAAAGGAAGTGTTTCTCCACAATTTTAGGCAAATTTCGGAAAATTGAATTTTTGATGGAAATTCGACAGGTGCGGACCTTACAAAAATAGTGAAAATTAGGTACTATCTTAAATTGTGCTAAAAAATATTTTTTAGCAATATTATTTATTCCTTTCATCAAAAGAACTGTATCTCCACAATTTTTCACAATTTTTGGAAAATTGAATTTTTGACGGAAATTTGACAGGCGCGGACCTTACAAAAATAGTGAAAATTAGGTACTATCTTAAATTGTGCTAAAAAAATATTTTTTGGCTAAATTATTTATTCCTTTCATCAAAAGAAGTGTTTCTCCACAATTTTAGGCAATTTTTGGAGAATTGATTTTTTGACGAAAATTGGATTGGCGCGGACCTTACAAAAATAGTGAAAATTAGGGACTATCTTAAATTGTGCTAAGAAAATATTATTTCTCTAAATTATTTATTCCTTTCATCAAAAGAAGTGTTTCTCCACAATTTTAGGCAAATTTCGGAAAATTGAATTTTTGATGGAAATTCGACAGGCCCGGACCTTACAAAAATAGTGAAAATTAGGTACTATCTTAAATTGTGCTAAAAAATATTTTTTAGCTAAATTATTTATTCCTTTCATCAAAAGAACTGTATCTCCACAATTTTAGGCAATTTTTGGAAAATTGAATTTTTGACGGAAATTCGACAGGCGCGGACCTTACAAAAATAGTTAAATTTTTTTACTATCTTAAATTGTGCTAAGAAAATATTTTTTGGCTAAATTATTTACTCCTTTCATCAAAAGAAGTGTTTCTCCACAATTTTAGGCAATTTTTGGAAAATTGAATTTTTGACGGAAATTCGACAGACGCGGACCTTACAAAAATAGTGAAAATTAGGTTCTATCTTAATTTGTGCTAAGAAAATATTTTTTGGCTAAATTATTTATTCCTTTCTTCAAAAGAAGTGTTTTTCCACAACTTTAGGCAATTTCTGAAAAAATTGAATTTTTGACGGAAATTTGACAGACGCGGACCTTACAAAAATAGTGAAAATTAGGTTCTATCTTAATTTGTGCTAAGAAAATATTTTTTGGCTAAATTATTTATTCCTTTTATCAAAAGAAGTGTTTTTCCACAATTTTAGGCAATTTCTGGAAAATTGAATTTTTGACGGAAATTTGACAGGCGCGGACCTTACAAAAATATTGAAAATTAGGTACTATCTTAAATTGTGCTAAGAAAATATTTTTTGGCTAAATTATTTATTCCTTTCATCAAAAGAACTGTTTCTCCACAATTTTAGGCAATTTTTGGAAAATTGAATTTTTGACGGAAATTCGACAGGCGCGGACCTTACAAAAGTAGTGAAAATTAGGTACTATCTTAAATTGTGCTAAAAAAATATTTTTTGGCTAAATTATTTATTCCTTTCATCAAAAGAAGTGTTTCTCCACAATTTTAGGCAATTTTTGGAAAATTGAATTTTTGACGGAAATTCGACAGGCGTGGACCTTACAAAATAGTGAAAATTAGGTACTATCTTAAATTGTGCTAAGAAAATATTTTTTCGCTAAATTATTTATTCCTTTCATCAAAAGAAGTGTTTCTCCACAATTTTAGGCAATTTTTTGACGAAAATTGGATTGGTGCGGACCTTACAAAAATAGTGAAAATTAGGGACTATCTTAAATTGTGCTAAGAAAATATTTTTTCGCTAAATTATTTATTCCTTTCATCAAAAGAAGTGTTTCTCCACAATTTTAGGCAATTTTTGGAAAATTGAATTTTTGACAGATATTCGACAGGGGCGAACCTTATAAAAATGGTGAAAATTAGGTTCTATCTTAACTGTGATAAGAAAATATTTTTTGGCTAAATTATTTGTTCCTTTCATAAAAAGAACTGTTTCTCCACAATTTTAGGCTTTTTTGGAAAATTGATTTTTTGACGAAAATTGGATTGGCGCGGACCTTACAAAAATAGTGAAAATTAGGTACTTTCTTAAATTGTGCTAAGAAAAAAAAAATTTTGGCTAAATTATTTATTCCTTTCATCAAAAGAACTGTTTCTCCACAATTTTAGGCAATTTTTGGAAAATTGAATTTTTGACGGAAATTCGACAGACGCGGACCTTACAAAAATAGTGAAAATTAGGTTCTATCTTAATTTGTGCTAAGAAAATATTTTTTGGCTAAATTATTTATTCCTTTCATCAAAAGAAGTGTTTTTCCACAATTTTAGGCAATTTCTGGAAAATTGAATTTTTGACGGAAATTTGACAGGCGCGACCCTTACAAAAATATTGAAAATTAGGTACTATCTTAAATTGTGCTAAGAAAATATTTTTTCGCTAAATTATTTATACCTTTCATCAAAAGAAGTGTTTCTCCACAATTTTAGGCAATTTTTGGAAAATTGAATTTTTGACGGATATTCGACAGGGGCGAGCCTTACAAAAATGGTGAAAATTAGGTACTATCTTAAATTGTGCTAAAAAAATATTTTTTGGCTAAATTATTTATTCCTTTCATCAAAAGAACTGTTTCTCCACAATATTAGGCTTTTTTGGAAAATTGATTTTTTGACGAAAATTGGATTGGCACGGACCTTACAAAAATAGTGAAAATTAGGTACTTTCTTAAATTGTGCTAAGAAAAAAAAATTTTTGGCTAAATTATTTATTCCTTTCATCAAAAGAAGTGTTTCTCCACAATTTTAGGCAATTTTTGGAAAATTGAATTTTTGACGGAAATTCGACAGACGCGGACCTTACAAAAATAGTGAAAATTAGGTTCTATCTTAACTGTGCTAAGAAAATATTTTTTGGCTAAATTATTTATTCCTATCATCAAAAGAACTGTTTCTCCACAATTTTAGGCAATTTTTGGAAAATTGAATTTTTGACGGAAATTCGACAGGCGCGGACCTTACATAAATAGTGAAAATTAGGTACTATCTTAAATTGTTCTAAGAAAATATTTTTTTGCTAAATTATTTATACCTTTCATCAAAAGAAGTGTTTCTCCACAATTTTAGGCAATTTTTGGAAAATTGAATTTTTGACGGAAATTCGACAGACGCGGACCTTACAAAAATAGTGAAAATTAGGTTCTATCTTAACTGTGCTAAAAATATTTTTTGGCTAAATTATTTATTCCTTTCATCAAAAGAACTGTTTCTCCACAATTTTAGGCAATTTTTGGAAAATTGATTTTTTGACGGAAATTCGACAGGCGCGGACCTTACAAAAATAGTGAAAATTAGGTACTATCTTAACTGTGCTAAAAATATTTTTTGGCTAAATTATTTATTCCTTTCATCAAAAGAAGTGTTTCTCCACAATTTTAGGCAATTTTTTTGAAAATTGAATTTTTGACGGAAATTCGACAGGCGCGGACCTTACAAAAATAGTGAAAATTAGGTACTATCTTAAATTGTGCTAAAAAATATTTTTTTGCTAAATAATTTATTCCTTTCATCAAAAGAAGTGTTTCTCCATAATTTTAGGCAATTTTTGGAAAATTGATTTTTTGACGAAAATTGGATTGGCGCGGACCTTACAAAAATAGTGAAAATTAGGGACTATCTTAAATTGTGCTAAAAAATATTTTTTGGCTAAATTATTTATTCCTTTCATCAAAAGAAGTGTTTCTCCACAATTTTAGGCAATTTTTGGAAAATTGATTTTTTGACGAAAATTGGATTGGCGCGGACCTTACAAAAATAGTGAAAATTAGGGACTATCTTAAATTGTGCTAAGAAAATATTTTTTGGCTAAATTATTTATTCCTTTCATCAAAAGAACTGTTTCTCCACAATTTTAGGCAATTTTTGGAAAATTGAATTTTTGACGGAAATTCGACAGGCGCGGACCTTACAAAAATAGTGAAAATTAGGTACTATCTTAAATTGTGCTAAAAAAATATTTTTTTGGCTAAATTATTTATTCCTTTCATCAAAAGAACTGTTTCTCCACAATTTTAGGCAATTTTTGGAAAATTGAATTTTTGACGGAAATTCGACAGGCGTGGACCTTACAAAATAGTGAAAATTAGGTACTATCTTAAATTGTGCTAAGAAAATATTTTTTCGCTAAATTATTTATTCCTTTCATCAAAAGAAGTGTTTCTCCACAATTTTAGGCAATTTTTGGAAAATTGAATTTTTGACGGAAATTCGACAGACGCGGACCTTACAAAAATAGTGAAAATTAGGTTCTATCTTAACTGTGCTAAAAAGTATTTTTTGGCTAAATTATTTATTCCTTTCATCAAAAGAAGTGTTTCTCCACAATTTTAGGCAATTTTTGGAAAATTGAATTTTTGACGGAATAAGACAGGCGTGGACCTTACAAAATAGTGAAAATTAGGTACTATCTTAAATTGTGCTAAGAAAATATTTTTTCGCTAAATTATTTATTCCTTTCATCAAAAGAAGTGTTTCTCCACAATTTTAGGCAATTTTTGGAAAATTGAATTTTTGACAGATATTCGACAGGGGCGAGCCTTATAAAAATGGTGAAAATTAGGTACTATCTTAAATTGTGCTAAAAAATATTTTTTGGCTAAATTATTTGTTCCTTTCATCAAAAGAACTGTTTCTCCACAATTTTAGGCTTTTTTGGAAAATTGATTTTTTGACGAAAATTGGATTGGCGCGGACCTTACAAAAATAGTGAAAATTAGGTACTTTCTTAAATTGTGCTAAGAAAAAAAAATTTTTGGCTAAATTATTTATTCCTTTCATCAAAAGAAGTGTTTCTCCACAATTTTAGGCAATTTTTGGAAAATTGAATTTTTGACGGAAATTCGACAGACGTGGACCTTACAAAAATAGTGAAAATTAGGTTCTATCTTAATTTGTGCTAAGAAAATATTTTTTGGCTAAATTATTTATTCCTTTCATCAAAAGAAGTGTTTTTCCACAATTTTAGGCAATTTCTGGAAAATTGAATTTTTGACGGAAATTTGACAGGCGCGGACTTTACAAAAATTTTGAAAATTAGGTACTATCTTAAATTGTGCTAAGAAAATATTTTTTCGCTAAATTATTTATACCTTTCATCAAAAGAAGTGTTTCTCCACAATTTTAGGCAATTTTTGGAAAATTGAATTTTTGACGGATATTCGACAGGGGTGAGCCTTACAAAAATGGTGAAAATTAGGTACTATCTTAAATTGTGCTAAAAAAATATTTTTTGGCTAAATTATTTATTCCTTTCATCAAAAGAACTGTTTCTCCACAATATTAGGCTTTTTTGGAAAATTGATTTTTTGACGAAAATTGGATTGGCGCGGACCTTACAAAAACAGTGAAATTTTTTTACTATCTTAAATTGTGCTAAGAAAATATTTTTTGGCTAAATTATTTATTCCTTTCATCAAAAGAAGTGTTTCTCCACAATTTTAGGCAATTTTTGGAAAATTGAATTTTTGACGGAAATTCGACAGACGCGGACCTTACAAAAGTAGTGAAAATTAGGTTCTATCTTAACTGTGCTAAAAAATATTTTTTGGCTAAATTATTTATTCCTTTCATCAAAAGAACTGTTTCTCCACAATTTTAGGCAATTTTTAGAAAATTGAATTTTTGACGGAAATTCGACAGGCGCGGACCTTACAAAAATAGTGAAATTTTTTTACTATCTTAAATTGTGCTAAGAAAATATTTTTTGGCTAAATTATTTGTTCCTTTCATCAAAAGAACTGTTTCTCCACAATTTTAGGCTTTTTTGGAAAATTGATTTTTTGACGAAAATTGGATTGGCGCGGACCTTACAAAAATAGTGAAAATTAGGTACTTTCTTAAATTGTGCTAAGAAAAAAAAATTTTTTGGCTAAATTATTTATTCCTTTCATCAAAAGAAGTGTTTCTCCACAATTTTAGGCAATTTCTGAAAAATTGAATTTTTGACGGAAATTCGACAGACGCGGACCTTACAAAAATAGTGAAAATTAGGTTCTATCTTAATTTGTGCTAAGAAAATATTTTTTGGCTAAATTATTTATTCCTTTCATCAAAAGAAGTGTTTTTCCACAATTTTAGGCAATTTCTGGAAAATTGAATTTTTGACGGAAATTTGACAGGCGCGGACCTTACAAAAATATTGAAAATTAGGTACTATCTTAAATTGTGCTAAGAAAATATTTTTTCACTGAATTATTTATACTTTTCATCAAAAGAAGTGTTTCTCCAAAATTTTAGGCAATTTTTGGAAAATTGAACTTTTGACGGATATTCGACAGGGGCGAGCCTTACAAAAATGGTGAAAATTAGGTACTATCTTAAATTGTGCTAAAAAAATATTTTTTGGCTAAATTATTTATTCCTTTCATCAAAAGAACTGTTTCTCCACAATATTAGGCTTTTTTGGAAAATTGATTTTTTGACGAAAATTGGATTGGCGCGGACCTTACAAAAATAGTGAAAATTAGGTACTTTCTTAAATTGTGCTAAGAAAAAAAAATTTTTGGCTAAATTATTTATTCCTTTCATCAAAAGAAGTGTTTCTCCACAATTTTAGGCAATTTTTGGAAAATTGAATTTTTGACGGAAATTCGACAGACGCGGACCTTACAAAAATAGTGAAAATTAGGTTCTATCTTAACTGTGCTAAAAAATATTTTTTGGCTAAATTATTTATTCCTTTCATCAAAAGAACTGTTTCTCCACAATTTCAGGCAATTTTTGGAAAATTGATTTTTTGACGGAAATTCGACAGGCGCGGACCTTACAAAAATAGTGAAAATTAGGTTCTATCTTAACTGTGCTAAAAATATTTTTTGGCTAAATTATTTATTCCTTTCATCAAAAGAAGTGTTTCTCCACAATTTTATGCAATTTTTTTGAAAATTGAATTTTTGACGGAAATTCGACAGGCGCGTACCTTACAAAAATAGTGAAAATTAGGTACTATCTTAAATTGTGCTAAAAAAATATTTTTTTGCTAAATAATTTATTCCTCTCATCAAAAGAAGTGTTTCTCCATAATTTTAGGCAATTTTTGGAAAATTGATTTTTTGACGAAAATTGGATTGGCGCGGACCTTACAAAAATAGTGAAAATTAGGGACTATCTTAAATTGTGTTAAAAAAATATTTTTTGGCTAAATTATTTATTCCTTTCATCAAAAGAAGTGTTTCTCGACAATTTTAGGCAATTTTTGGAAAATTGATTTTTTGACGAAAATTGGATTGGCGTGGACCTTACAAAAATAGTGAAAATTAGGGACTATCTTAAATTGTGCTAAGAAAATATTATTTCTCTAAATTATTTATTCCTTTCATCAAAAGAAGTGTTTCTCCACAATTTTAGGCAAATTTCGGAAAATTGAATTTTTGATGGAAATTCGACAGGCCTGGACCTTACAAAAATAGTGAAAATTAGGTACTATCTTAAATTGCGCTAAAAAAATATTTTTTGGCTAAATTATTTATTCCTTTCATCAAAAGAACTGTATCTCCACAATTTTAGGCAATTTTTGGAAAATTGAATTTTTGACGGAAATTCGACAGGCGCGGACCTTACAAAAATAGTGAAAATTAGGTACTATCTTAATTTGTGCTAAGAAAATATTTTTTGGCTAAATTATTTATTCCTTTTATCAAAAGAAGTGTTTTTCCACAATTTTAGGCAATTTCTGGAAAATTGAATTTTTGACGGAAATTTGACAGGCGCGGACCTTACAAAAATATTGAAAATTAGGTACTATCTTAAATTGTGCTAAGAAAATATTTTTTGGCTAAATTATTTATTCCTTTCATCAAAAGAAGTGTTTCTCCACAATTTTAGGCAATTTTTGGAAAATTGATTTTTTGACGGAAATTTGACAGGCGCGGACCTTACAAAAATAGTGAAAATTAGGTACTATCTTAAATTGTGCTAAGAAAATATTTTTTGGCTAAATTATTTATTCCTTTTATCAAAAGAACTGTTTCTCCACAATTTTAGGCAATTTTTAGAAAATTTAATTTTTGACGGAAATTCGACAGGCGCGGACCTTACAAAAATAGTGAAATTTTTTTACTATCTTAAATTGTGCTAAGAAAATATTTTTTGGCTAAATTATTTACTCCTTTCATCAAAAGAAGTGTTTCTCCACAATTTTAGGCAATTTTTGGAAAATTGAATTTTTGACGGAAATTCGACAGGCGCGTACCTTACAAAAATAGTGAAAATAAGGTACTATCTTAAATTGTGCTAAAAAATATTTTTTAGCTAAATTATTTATTCCTTTCATCAAAAGAAGTGTTTCTCCACAATTTTAGGCAATTTTTGGAAAATTGAATTTTTGACGGAAATTGGACAGGAGCGGACCTTACAAAAATATTGAAATTTTTGTACTATCTGAAATTGTGCTAAGAAAATATTTTTTGGCCACATTATTTATTCCTTTCATCAAAAGAACTGTTTCTCCACAATTTTAGGCAATTTTTAGAAAATTGAATTTTTGACGGAAATTCGACAGGCGCGGACCTTACAAAAATAGTGAAAATTAGGTACTATCTTAAATTGTGCTAAAAAATATTTTTTGGCTAAATTATTTATTCCTTTCATCAAAAGAACTGTATCTCCACAATTTTAGGCAATTTTTGGAAAATTGAATTTTTGACGGAAATTCAACAGGCGCGGACCTTACAAAAATAGTGAAAATTAGGGACTATCTTAAATTGTGCTAAAAAAATATTTTTTGGCTAAATTATTTATTCCTTTCATCAAAAGAAGTGTTTCTCCACAATTTTAGGCAATTTTTGGAAAATTGATTTTTTGACGAAAATTCGATTGGCGCGGACCTTACAAAAATAGTGAAAATTAGGGACTATCTTAAATTGTGCTGAGAAAATATTATTTCTCTAAATTATTTATTCCTTTCATCAAAAGAAGTGTTTCTCCACAATTTTAGGCAATTTTCAGAAAATTGAATTTTTATTGGAAATTCGACAGGCGCGGACCTTACAAAAATAGTGAAAATAAGGTACTATCTTAAATTGTGCTAAAAAATATTTTTTAGCTAAATTATTTATTCCTTTCATCAAGAGAACTGTATCTCCACAATTTTAGGCAATTTTTGGAAAATTGAATTTTTGACGGAAATTCGACAGGCGCGGACCTTACAAAAATAGTGAAAATTAGGTACTATCTTAAATTGCGCTAAAAAAATATTTTTTGGCTAAATTATTTATTCCTTTCATCAAAAGAAGTGTTTCTCCACAATTTTAGGCAATTTTTGGAAAATTGAATTTTTGACGGAAATTGGACAGGAGCGAACCTTACAAAAATATTGAAATTTTTGTACTATCTGAAATTGTGCTAAGAAAATATTTTTTGGCCACATTATTTATTCCTTTCATCAAAAGAACTGTTTCTCCACAATTTTAGGCAATTTTTAGAAAATTGAATTTTTGACGGAAATTCGACAGGCGCAGACCTTACAAAAATAGTGAATTTTTTTTACTATCTTAAATTGTGCTAAGAAAATATTTTTTGGCTAAATTATTTACTCCTTTCATCAAAAGAAGTGTTTCTCCACAATTTTAGGCAATTTTTGGAAAATTGAATTTTTGAGGGAAATTTGACAGGCGCGTACCTTACAAAAATAGTGAAAATTAGGTACTATCTTAAAATGTGCTAAGAAAAAAATTTTTTGGCTAAATTATTTATTCCTTTCATCAAAAGAAGTGTTTCTCCACAATTTTAGGCAATTTTTGGAAAATTGAATTTTTGACGGAAATTCGACAGACGCAGACCTTACAAAAATAGTGAAAATTAGGTTCTATCTTAATTTGTGCTAAGAAAATATTTTTTGGCTAAATTATTTATTCCTTTCATCAAAAGAAGTGTTTTTCCACAACTTTAGGCAATTTCTGGAAAATTGAATTTTTGACGGAAATTTGACAGGCGCGGACCTTACAAAAATAGTGAAAATTAGGTTTTATCTTAATTTGTGCTAAGAAAATTTTTTTTGGCTAAATTATTTATTCCTTTCATCAAAAGAAGTGTTTTTCCACAATTTTAGGCAATTTCTGGAGAATTGAATTTTTGACGGAAATTTGACAGGCGCGGACCTTACAAAAATATTGAAAATTAGGGACTATCTTAAATTGTGCTAAGAAAATATTTTTTGGCTAAATTATTTATTCCTTTCATCAAAAGAAGTGTTTCTCCACAATTTTAGGCAATTTTTTGAAAATTGATTTTTTGACGAAAATTGGATTGGTGCGGACCTTACAAAAATAGTGAAAATTAGGGACTATCTTAAATTGTGCTAAGAAAATATTTTTTGGCTAAATTATTTATTCCTTTCATCAAAAGAACTGTTTCTCCACAATTTTAGGCAATTTTTAGAAAATTGAATTTTTGACGGAAATTCGACAGGCGCGGACCTTACAAAAATAATGAAATTTTTTTACTATCTTAAATTGTGCTAAGAAAATATTTTTTGGCTAAATTATTTACTCCTTTCATCAAAAGAAGTGTTTCTCCACAATTTTAGGCAATTTTTGGAAAATTGAATTTTTGACGGAAATTCGACAGGCGCGTACCTTACAAAAATAGTGAAAATTAGGTACTATCTTAAATTGTGCTAAGAAAAAATTTTTTTTTGGCTACATTATTTATTCCTTTCATCAAAAGAAGTGTTTCTCCACAATTTTAGGCAATTTTCGGAAAATTGAATTTTTATTGGAAATTCGACAGGCGCTGACCTTACAAAAATAGTGAAAATTAGGTACTATCTTAAATTGTGCTAAAAATATTTTTTAGCTAAATTATTTATTCCTTTCATCAAAAGAACTGTATCTCCACAATTTTAGGCAATTTTTGGAAAATTGAATTTTTGACGGAAATTCGACAGGCGCGGACCTTACAAAAATAGTGAAAATTAGGTACTATCTTAAATTGTGCTAAAAAAATATTTTTTGGCTAAATTATTTATTCCTTTCATCAAAAGAAGTGTTTCTCCACAATTTTAGGCAATTTTTGGAAAATTGAATTTTTGACGGAAATTGGACAGGAGCGGACCTTACAAAAATATTGAAATTTTTGTACTATCTGAAATTGTGCTAAGAAAATATTTTTGGCCAAATTATTTATTCCTTTCATCAAAAGAACTGTTTCTCCACAATTTTAGGCAATTTTTAGAAAATTGAATTTTTGACGGAAATTCGACAGGCGCAGACCTTACAAAAATAGTGAATTTTTTTTACTATCTTAAATTGTGCTAAGAAAATATTTTTTTGGCTAAATTATTTACTCCTTTCATCAAAAGAAGTGTTTCTCCACAATTTTAGGCAATTTCTGGAAAATTGAATTTTTGACGGAAATTCGACAGACACGGACCTTACAAAAATAGTGAAAATTAGGTTCTATCTTAATTTGTGCTAAGAAAATATTTTTTGGCTAAATTATTTATTCCTTTCATCAAAAGAAGTGTTTTTCCACAACTTTAGGCAATTTCTGGAAAATTGAATTTTTGAAGGAAATTTGACAGACGCGGACCTTACAAAAATAGTGAAAATTAGGTTCTATCTTAATTTGTGGTAAGAAAATATTTTTTGGCTAAATTATTTATTCCTTTCATCAGAAGAAGTGTTTTTCCACAATTTTAGGCAATTTCTGGAAAATTGAATTTTTGACGGAAATTTGGCAGGCGCGGACCTTACAAAAATATTGAAAATTAGGTTCTATCTTAATTTGTGCTAAGAAAATATTTTTTGGCTAAATTATTTATTCCTTTCATCAAAAGAAGTGTTTTTCCACAACTTTAGGCAATTTCTGGAAAATTGAATTTTTGACGGAAATTTGACAGGCGCGGACCTTACAAAAATATTGAAAATTAGGTACTATCTTAAATTGTGCTAAGAAAATATTTTTTGGCTAAATTATTTATTCCTTTCATCAAAAGAAGTGTTTCTCCACAATTTTAGGCAATTTTTGGAAAATTGATTTTTTGACGAAAATTGGATTGGTGCGGACCTTACAAAAATAGTGAAAATTAGGGACTATCTTAAATTGTGCTAAGAAAATATTTTTTGGCTAAATTATTTAATCCTTTCATCAAAAGAACTGTTTCTCCACAATTTTAGGCAATTTTTGGAAAATTGAATTTTTGACGGAAATTCGACAGGCGCGGACCTTACAAAAATAGTGAAAATTAGGTACTATCTTAAATTGTGCTAAGAAAATATTATTTCTCTAAATTGTTTATTCCTTTCATCAAAAGAAGTGTTTCTCCACAATTTTAGGCAATTTTTGGAAAATTGAATTTTTGACGGAAATTCGACAGGCGCGGACCTTACAAAAATAGTGAAAATTAGGTACTATCTTAAATTGTGCTAAAAAAATATTTTTGGCTAAATTATTTATTCCTTTCATCAAAAGAAGTGTTTCTCCACAATTTTAGGCAATTTTTGGAAAAATTGAATTTTTGACGGATATTCGACAGGCGCGTACCTTACAAAAATAGTGAAAATTAGGTACTATCTTAAATTGTGCTAAGAAAATATTATTTCTCTAAATTATTTATTCCTTTCATCAAAAGAAGTGTTTCTCCACAATTTTAGGCAGTTTTTGGAAAATTGAATTTTTGTCGGAAATTCAACAGGCTCGGACCTTACAAAAATATTGAAATTTTTGTACAATCTGAAATTGTGCTAAGAAAATATTATTTGGCTAAATTATTTATTCCTTTCATCAAAAGAAGTGTTTCTCCACAATTCAAGGCAATTTTTGGAAAATTGAATTTTTGATGGAAATTTGACAGGCGCGGACCTTAGTGAAAATTAGGTACTATCTTAATTTGTGCTAAGAAAATATTTTTTGGCTAAATTATTTATTCCTTTCATCAAAAGAAGTGTTTCTCCACAATTTTAGGCAATTTTTAGAAAATTGAATTTTTGACGTAAATTCGACAGGCGTGGACCTTTCAAAAATGTTGAATTTTTGTACTATCTGAAATTGTGCTAAGAAAATATTTTTTGGTTAAATTATTTATTCCTTTCATCAAAAGAACTGTTTCTCCACAATTTTAGGTAAATTTTGGAAAATTGATTTTTTGACGGAAATTCAACAGGCGCGTACCTTACAAAAATAGTGAAAATTAGGTACTATCTTAATTTGTGCTAAGAAAATATTTTTTGGCTAAATTATTTATTCCTTTCATCAAAAGAAGTGTTTCTCCACAATTTTAGGCAATTTTTGGAAAATTGAATTTTTGAGGAAAATTTGACAGGCGCAGACCTTACAAAAATAGTGAAAATTAGATACTATCTTAAATGGTGCTAAGAAAATATTTTTTCTCTAAATTATTTATTCCTTTCATCAAAAGAAGTGTTTCTCCACAATTTTAGGCAATTTTAAGAAAATTTAATTTTTGACGGAAAATCGACAGGCGCGGACCTTACAAAAGTAGTGAATTTTTTTTACTATCGTATATTTTGCTAAGAAAATATTATTTGGCTAAATTAGTTATTGCTTTCACCAAAAGAAGTGTTTCTCCACATTTTTAGGCAATTTTTAGAAAATTGAATTTTTGACGTAAATTCGACAGGCAGGGACCTTACAAAAATATTAAAATTTTTGTACTATCTGAAATTGTGCTATGAAAATATTATTTGGCTAAATTATTTATTCCTTTGATCAAAAGAAGTGTTTCTCCACAATTCAAGGCAATTTTTGGAAAATTGAATTTTTGACGGAAATTTGACAGGCGCGGACCTTAGTGAAAATAAGGTACTATCTTAATTTGTGCTAAGAAAATATTTTTTGGCTAAATTATTTATTCCTTTCATCAAAAGAAGTGTTTCTCCACAATTTTAGGCAATTTTTAGCAAATTGAATTTTTGACGGAAATTCAACAGGCGCGGACCTTACAAAAATAGTGAAAATTAGGTACTATCTTAAATTGTGCTAAGAAAATATTATTTCTCTAAATTGTTTATTCCTTTCATCAAAAGAAGTGTTTCTCCACAATTTTAGGCAATTTTTGGAAAATTGAATTTTTGACGGAAATTCGACAGGCGCGGACCTTACAAAAATAGTGAAAATTAGGTACTATCTTAAATTGTGCTAAAAAAATATTTTTGGCTAAATTATTTATTCCTTTCATCAAAAGAAGTGTTTCTCCACAATTTTAGGCAATTTTTGGAAAAATTGAATTTTTGACGGATATTCGACAGGCGCGTACCTTACAAAAATAGTGAAAATTAGGTACTATCTTAAATTGTGCTAAGAAAATATTATTTCTCTAAATTATTTATTCCTTTCATCAAAAGAAGTGTTTCTCCACAATTTTAGGCAGTTTTTGGAAAATTGAATTTTTGTCGGAAATTCAACAGGCTCGGACCTTACAAAAATATTGAAATTTTTGTACAATCTGAAATTGTGCTAAGAAAATATTATTTGGCTAAATTATTTATTCCTTTCATCAAAAGAAGTGTTTCTCCACAATTCAAGGCAATTTTTGGAAAATTGAATTTTTGATGGAAATTTGACAGGCGCGGACCTTAGTGAAAATTAGGTACTATCTTAATTTGTGCTAAGAAAATATTTTTTGGCTAAATTATTTATTCCTTTCATCAAAAGAAGTGTTTCTCCACAATTTTAGGCAATTTTTAGAAAATTGAATTTTTGACGTAAATTCGACAGGCGTGGACCTTTCAAAAATGTTGAATTTTTGTACTATCTGAAATTGTGCTAAGAAAATATTTTTTGGTTAAATTATTTATTCCTTTCATCAAAAGAACTGTTTCTCCACAATTTTAGGTAAATTTTGGAAAATTGATTTTTTGACGGAAATTCAACAGGCGCGTACCTTACAAAAATAGTGAAAATTAGGTACTATCTTAATTTGTGCTAAGAAAATATTTTTTGGCTAAATTATTTATTCCTTTCATCAAAAGAAGTGTTTCTCCACAATTTTAGGCAATTTTTGGAAAATTGAATTTTTGAGGAAAATTTGACAGGCGCAGACCTTACAAAAATAGTGAAAATTAGATACTATCTTAAATGGTGCTAAGAAAATATTTTTTCTCTAAATTATTTATTCCTTTCATCAAAAGAAGTGTTTCTCCACAATTTTAGGCAATTTTTAGAAAATTTAATTTTTGACGGAAAATCGACAGG
The DNA here is from genome assembly GCA_964019695.1 of Loripinus fragilis. Taxonomy (NCBI): domain Eukaryota; kingdom Metazoa; phylum Mollusca; class Bivalvia; order Lucinida; family Lucinidae; genus Loripinus; species Loripinus fragilis. The sequence continues at coordinate 67,290,257 of OZ026525.1, read as the reverse complement.
CGCGGACCTTACAAAAGTAGTGAATTTTTTTTACTATCGTATATTTTGCTAAGAAAATATTATTTGGCTAAATTAGTTATTGCTTTCACCAAAAGAAGTGTTTCTCCACATTTTTAGGCAATTTTTAGAAAATTGAATTTTTGACGTAAATTCGACAGGCAGGGACCTTACAAAAATATTAAAATTTTTGTACTATCTGAAATTGTGCTATGAAAATATTATTTGGCTAAATTATTTATTCCTTTGATCAAAAGAAGTGTTTCTCCACAATTCAAGGCAATTTTTGGAAAATTGAATTTTTGACGGAAATTTGACAGGCGCGGACCTTAGTGAAAATTAGGTACTATCTTAATTTGTGCTAAGAAAATATTTTTTGGCTAAATTATTTATTCCTTTCATCAAAAGAAGTGTTTCTCCACAATTTTAGGCAATTTTTAGCAAATTGAATTTTTGACGGAAATTCAACAGGCGCGGACCTTACAAAAATAGTTAAAATTAGGTACTATCTAAATTTGTGCTAAGAAAATATTTTTTTGCTAAATTATTTATTCTTTTCATCAAAAGAAGTGTTTCTCCACAATTTTAGGCAATTTTTGGAAAATTGAATTTTTGACGGAAATTCGACAGGCGCAGACCTTACAAAAATAGTGAAAATTAGGTACTATCTAAATTTGTGCTAAAAAAATATTTTTTTGCTAAATTATTTATTCCTTTCATCAAAAGAAGTGTTTCTCCACAATTTTAGGCAATTTTTGGAAAAATTGAATCTTTGACAGAAATCCGACAGGCGCGGACCTTACAAAAATAGTGAAAATTAGGTACTATCTTAAATTGTGCTAAGAAAATATTATTTCTCTAAATTATTTATTCCTTTCATCAAAAGAAGTGTTTCTCCACAATTTTAGGCAATTTTTGGAAAATTGAATTTTTGACGGAAATTCGACAGGCGCGGACCTTACAAAAATAGTGAAAATTAGGTACTATCTTAAATTGTGCTAAAAAAATTTATTTATTCCTTTCATCAAAAGAAGTGTTTCTCCACAATTTTAGGCAATTTTTGGAAAATTGAATTTTTGACGGAAATTCGACAGGCGCGTACCTTACAAAAATAGTGAAAATTAGGTACTATCTTAAATTAATTTAAGAAAAAAATTTTTTTTGGCTACATTATTTATTCCTTTCATCAAAAGAAGTGTTTCTCCACAATTTTAGGCAATTTTCGGAAAATTGAATTTTTATTGGAAATTCGACAGGCGCTGACCTTACAAAAATAGTGAAAATTAGGTACTATCTTAAATTGTGCTAAAAAATATTTTTTAGCTAAATTATTTATTCCTTTCATCAAAAGAACTGTATCTCCACAATTTTAGGCAATTTTTGGAAAATTGAATTTTTGACGGAAATTCGACAGGCGCGGACCTTACAAAAATAGTGAAAATTAGATACTATCTTAAATTGTGCTAAAAAAATATTTTTTTGCTAAATTATTTATTCTTTTCATCAAAAGAAGTGTTTCTCCACAATTTTAGGCAATTTTTGGAAAATTGAATTTTTGACGGAAATTGGACAGGAGCGGACCTTACAAAAATATTGAAATTTTTGTACTATCTGAAATTGTGCTAAGAAAATATTTTTTGGCCAAATTATTTATTCCTTTCATCAAAAGAACTGTTTCTCCACAATTTTAGGCAATTTTTAGAAAATTGAATTTTTGACGGAAATTCGACAGGCGCAGACCTTACAAAAATAGTGAATTTTTTTTACTATCTTAAAATGTGCTAAGAAAAAAATTTTTTGGCTAAATTATTTATTCCTTTCATCAAAAGAAGTGTTTCTCCACAATTTTAGGCAATTTTTGGAAAATTGAATTTTTGACGGAAATTCGACAGACGCAGACCTTACAAAAATAGTGAAAATTAGGTTCTATCTTAATTTGTGCTAAGAAAATATTTTTTGGCTAAATTATTTATTCCTTTCATCAAAAGAAGTGTTTTTCCACAACTTTAGGCAATTTCTGGAAAATTGAATTTTTGACGGAAATTTGACAGGCGCGGACCTTACAAAAATAGTGAAAATTAGGTTTTATCTTAATTTGTGCTAAGAAAATTTTTTTTGGCTAAATTATTTATTCCTTTCATCAAAAGAAGTGTTTTTCCACAATTTTAGGCAATTTCTGGAGAATTGAATTTTTGACGGAAATTTGACAGGCGCGGACCTTACAAAAATATTGAAAATTAGGGACTATCTTAAATTGTGCTAAGAAAATATTTTTTGGCTAAATTATTTATTCCTTTCATCAAAAGAAGTGTTTCTCCACAATTTTAGGCAATTTTTTGAAAATTGATTTTTTGACGAAAATTGGATTGGTGCGGACCTTACAAAAATAGTGAAAATTAGGGACTATCTTAAATTGTGCTAAGAAAATATTTTTTGGCTAAATTATTTATTCCTTTCATCAAAAGAACTGTTTCTCCACAATTTTAGGCAATTTTTAGAAAATTGAATTTTTGACGGAAATTCGACAGGCGCGGACCTTACAAAAATAATGAAATTTTTTTACTATCTTAAATTGTGCTAAGAAAATATTTTTTGGCTAAATTATTTACTCCTTTCATCAAAAGAAGTGTTTCTCCACAATTTTAGGCAATTTTTGGAAAATTGAATTTTTGACGGAAATTCGACAGGCGCGTACCTTACAAAAATAGTGAAAATTAGGTACTATCTTAAATTGTGCTAAGAAAAAATTTTTTTTTGGCTACATTATTTATTCCTTTCATCAAAAGAAGTGTTTCTCCACAATTTTAGGCAATTTTCGGAAAATTGAATTTTTATTGGAAATTCGACAGGCGCTGACCTTACAAAAATAGTGAAAATTAGGTACTATCTTAAATTGTGCTAAAAATATTTTTTAGCTAAATTATTTATTCCTTTCATCAAAAGAACTGTATCTCCACAATTTTAGGCAATTTTTGGAAAATTGAATTTTTGACGGAAATTCGACAGGCGCGGACCTTACAAAAATAGTGAAAATTAGGTACTATCTTAAATTGTGCTAAAAAAATATTTTTTGGCTAAATTATTTATTCCTTTCATCAAAAGAAGTGTTTCTCCACAATTTTAGGCAATTTTTGGAAAATTGAATTTTTGACGGAAATTGGACAGGAGCGGACCTTACAAAAATATTGAAATTTTTGTACTATCTGAAATTGTGCTAAGAAAATATTTTTGGCCAAATTATTTATTCCTTTCATCAAAAGAACTGTTTCTCCACAATTTTAGGCAATTTTTAGAAAATTGAATTTTTGACGGAAATTCGACAGGCGCAGACCTTACAAAAATAGTGAATTTTTTTTACTATCTTAAATTGTGCTAAGAAAATATTTTTTTGGCTAAATTATTTACTCCTTTCATCAAAAGAAGTGTTTCTCCACAATTTTAGGCAATTTCTGGAAAATTGAATTTTTGACGGAAATTCGACAGACACGGACCTTACAAAAATAGTGAAAATTAGGTTCTATCTTAATTTGTGCTAAGAAAATATTTTTTGGCTAAATTATTTATTCCTTTCATCAAAAGAAGTGTTTTTCCACAACTTTAGGCAATTTCTGGAAAATTGAATTTTTGAAGGAAATTTGACAGACGCGGACCTTACAAAAATAGTGAAAATTAGGTTCTATCTTAATTTGTGGTAAGAAAATATTTTTTGGCTAAATTATTTATTCCTTTCATCAGAAGAAGTGTTTTTCCACAATTTTAGGCAATTTCTGGAAAATTGAATTTTTGACGGAAATTTGGCAGGCGCGGACCTTACAAAAATATTGAAAATTAGGTTCTATCTTAATTTGTGCTAAGAAAATATTTTTTGGCTAAATTATTTATTCCTTTCATCAAAAGAAGTGTTTTTCCACAACTTTAGGCAATTTCTGGAAAATTGAATTTTTGACGGAAATTTGACAGGCGCGGACCTTACAAAAATATTGAAAATTAGGTACTATCTTAAATTGTGCTAAGAAAATATTTTTTGGCTAAATTATTTATTCCTTTCATCAAAAGAAGTGTTTCTCCACAATTTTAGGCAATTTTTGGAAAATTGATTTTTTGACGAAAATTGGATTGGTGCGGACCTTACAAAAATAGTGAAAATTAGGGACTATCTTAAATTGTGCTAAGAAAATATTTTTTGGCTAAATTATTTAATCCTTTCATCAAAAGAACTGTTTCTCCACAATTTTAGGCAATTTTTGGAAAATTGAATTTTTGACGGAAATTCGACAGGCGCGGACCTTACAAAAATAGTGAAAATTAGGTACTATCTTAAATTGTGCTAAGAAAATATTATTTCTCTAAATTGTTTATTCCTTTCATCAAAAGAAGTGTTTCTCCACAATTTTAGGCAATTTTTGGAAAATTGAATTTTTGACGGAAATTCGACAGGCGCGGACCTTACAAAAATAGTGAAAATTAGGTACTATCTTAAATTGTGCTAAAAAAATATTTTTGGCTAAATTATTTATTCCTTTCATCAAAAGAAGTGTTTCTCCACAATTTTAGGCAATTTTTGGAAAAATTGAATTTTTGACGGATATTCGACAGGCGCGTACCTTACAAAAATAGTGAAAATTAGGTACTATCTTAAATTGTGCTAAGAAAATATTATTTCTCTAAATTATTTATTCCTTTCATCAAAAGAAGTGTTTCTCCACAATTTTAGGCAGTTTTTGGAAAATTGAATTTTTGTCGGAAATTCAACAGGCTCGGACCTTACAAAAATATTGAAATTTTTGTACAATCTGAAATTGTGCTAAGAAAATATTATTTGGCTAAATTATTTATTCCTTTCATCAAAAGAAGTGTTTCTCCACAATTCAAGGCAATTTTTGGAAAATTGAATTTTTGATGGAAATTTGACAGGCGCGGACCTTAGTGAAAATTAGGTACTATCTTAATTTGTGCTAAGAAAATATTTTTTGGCTAAATTATTTATTCCTTTCATCAAAAGAAGTGTTTCTCCACAATTTTAGGCAATTTTTAGAAAATTGAATTTTTGACGTAAATTCGACAGGCGTGGACCTTTCAAAAATGTTGAATTTTTGTACTATCTGAAATTGTGCTAAGAAAATATTTTTTGGTTAAATTATTTATTCCTTTCATCAAAAGAACTGTTTCTCCACAATTTTAGGTAAATTTTGGAAAATTGATTTTTTGACGGAAATTCAACAGGCGCGTACCTTACAAAAATAGTGAAAATTAGGTACTATCTTAATTTGTGCTAAGAAAATATTTTTTGGCTAAATTATTTATTCCTTTCATCAAAAGAAGTGTTTCTCCACAATTTTAGGCAATTTTTGGAAAATTGAATTTTTGAGGAAAATTTGACAGGCGCAGACCTTACAAAAATAGTGAAAATTAGATACTATCTTAAATGGTGCTAAGAAAATATTTTTTCTCTAAATTATTTATTCCTTTCATCAAAAGAAGTGTTTCTCCACAATTTTAGGCAATTTTAAGAAAATTTAATTTTTGACGGAAAATCGACAGGCGCGGACCTTACAAAAGTAGTGAATTTTTTTTACTATCGTATATTTTGCTAAGAAAATATTATTTGGCTAAATTAGTTATTGCTTTCACCAAAAGAAGTGTTTCTCCACATTTTTAGGCAATTTTTAGAAAATTGAATTTTTGACGTAAATTCGACAGGCAGGGACCTTACAAAAATATTAAAATTTTTGTACTATCTGAAATTGTGCTATGAAAATATTATTTGGCTAAATTATTTATTCCTTTGATCAAAAGAAGTGTTTCTCCACAATTCAAGGCAATTTTTGGAAAATTGAATTTTTGACGGAAATTTGACAGGCGCGGACCTTAGTGAAAATAAGGTACTATCTTAATTTGTGCTAAGAAAATATTTTTTGGCTAAATTATTTATTCCTTTCATCAAAAGAAGTGTTTCTCCACAATTTTAGGCAATTTTTAGCAAATTGAATTTTTGACGGAAATTCAACAGGCGCGGACCTTACAAAAATAGTGAAAATTAGGTACTATCTTAAATTGTGCTAAGAAAATATTATTTCTCTAAATTGTTTATTCCTTTCATCAAAAGAAGTGTTTCTCCACAATTTTAGGCAATTTTTGGAAAATTGAATTTTTGACGGAAATTCGACAGGCGCGGACCTTACAAAAATAGTGAAAATTAGGTACTATCTTAAATTGTGCTAAAAAAATATTTTTGGCTAAATTATTTATTCCTTTCATCAAAAGAAGTGTTTCTCCACAATTTTAGGCAATTTTTGGAAAAATTGAATTTTTGACGGATATTCGACAGGCGCGTACCTTACAAAAATAGTGAAAATTAGGTACTATCTTAAATTGTGCTAAGAAAATATTATTTCTCTAAATTATTTATTCCTTTCATCAAAAGAAGTGTTTCTCCACAATTTTAGGCAGTTTTTGGAAAATTGAATTTTTGTCGGAAATTCAACAGGCTCGGACCTTACAAAAATATTGAAATTTTTGTACAATCTGAAATTGTGCTAAGAAAATATTATTTGGCTAAATTATTTATTCCTTTCATCAAAAGAAGTGTTTCTCCACAATTCAAGGCAATTTTTGGAAAATTGAATTTTTGATGGAAATTTGACAGGCGCGGACCTTAGTGAAAATTAGGTACTATCTTAATTTGTGCTAAGAAAATATTTTTTGGCTAAATTATTTATTCCTTTCATCAAAAGAAGTGTTTCTCCACAATTTTAGGCAATTTTTAGAAAATTGAATTTTTGACGTAAATTCGACAGGCGTGGACCTTTCAAAAATGTTGAATTTTTGTACTATCTGAAATTGTGCTAAGAAAATATTTTTTGGTTAAATTATTTATTCCTTTCATCAAAAGAACTGTTTCTCCACAATTTTAGGTAAATTTTGGAAAATTGATTTTTTGACGGAAATTCAACAGGCGCGTACCTTACAAAAATAGTGAAAATTAGGTACTATCTTAATTTGTGCTAAGAAAATATTTTTTGGCTAAATTATTTATTCCTTTCATCAAAAGAAGTGTTTCTCCACAATTTTAGGCAATTTTTGGAAAATTGAATTTTTGAGGAAAATTTGACAGGCGCAGACCTTACAAAAATAGTGAAAATTAGATACTATCTTAAATGGTGCTAAGAAAATATTTTTTCTCTAAATTATTTATTCCTTTCATCAAAAGAAGTGTTTCTCCACAATTTTAGGCAATTTTTAGAAAATTTAATTTTTGACGGAAAATCGACAGGCGCGGACCTTACAAAAGTAGTGAATTTTTTTTACTATCGTATATTTTGCTAAGAAAATATTATTTGGCTAAATTAGTTATTGCTTTCACCAAAAGAAGTGTTTCTCCACATTTTTAGGCAATTTTTAGAAAATTGAATTTTTGACGTAAATTCGACAGGCAGGGACCTTACAAAAATATTAAAATTTTTGTACTATCTGAAATTGTGCTATGAAAATATTATTTGGCTAAATTATTTATTCCTTTGATCAAAAGAAGTGTTTCTCCACAATTCAAGGCAATTTTTGGAAAATTGAATTTTTGACGGAAATTTGACAGGCGCGGACCTTAGTGAAAATTAGGTACTATCTTAATTTGTGCTAAGAAAATATTTTTTGGCTAAATTATTTATTCCTTTCATCAAAAGAAGTGTTTCTCCACAATTTTAGGCAATTTTTAGCAAATTGAATTTTTGACGGAAATTCAACAGGCGCGGACCTTACAAAAATAGTTAAAATTAGGTACTATCTAAATTTGTGCTAAGAAAATATTTTTTTGCTAAATTATTTATTCTTTTCATCAAAAGAAGTGTTTCTCCACAATTTTAGGCAATTTTTGGAAAATTGAATTTTTGACGGAAATTCGACAGGCGCAGACCTTACAAAAATAGTGAAAATTAGGTACTATCTAAATTTGTGCTAAAAAAATATTTTTTTGCTAAATTATTTATTCCTTTCATCAAAAGAAGTGTTTCTCCACAATTTTAGGCAATTTTTGGAAAAATTGAATCTTTGACAGAAATCCGACAGGCGCGGACCTTACAAAAATAGTGAAAATTAGGTACTATCTTAAATTGTGCTAAGAAAATATTATTTCTCTAAATTATTTATTCCTTTCATCAAAAGAAGTGTTTCTCCACAATTTTAGGCAATTTTTGGAAAATTGAATTTTTGACGGAAATTCGACAGGCGCGGACCTTACAAAAATAGTGAAAATTAGGTACTATCTTAAATTGTGCTAAAAAAATTTATTTATTCCTTTCATCAAAAGAAGTGTTTCTCCACAATTTTAGGCAATTTTTGGAAAATTGAATTTTTGACGGAAATTCGACAGGCGCGTACCTTACAAAAATAGTGAAAATTAGGTACTATCTTAAATTAATTTAAGAAAAAAATTTTTTTTGGCTACATTATTTATTCCTTTCATCAAAAGAAGTGTTTCTCCACAATTTTAGGCAATTTTCGGAAAATTGAATTTTTATTGGAAATTCGACAGGCGCTGACCTTACAAAAATAGTGAAAATTAGGTACTATCTTAAATTGTGCTAAAAAATATTTTTTAGCTAAATTATTTATTCCTTTCATCAAAAGAACTGTATCTCCACAATTTTAGGCAATTTTTGGAAAATTGAATTTTTGACGGAAATTCGACAGGCGCGGACCTTACAAAAATAGTGAAAATTAGATACTATCTTAAATTGTGCTAAAAAAATATTTTTTTGCTAAATTATTTATTCTTTTCATCAAAAGAAGTGTTTCTCCACAATTTTAGGCAATTTTTGGAAAATTGAATTTTTGACGGAAATTGGACAGGAGCGGACCTTACAAAAATATTGAAATTTTTGTACTATCTGAAATTGTGCTAAGAAAATATTTTTTGGCCAAATTATTTATTCCTTTCATCAAAAGAACTGTTTCTCCACAATTTTAGGCAATTTTTAGAAAATTGAATTTTTGACGGAAATTCGACAGGCGCAGACCTTACAAAAATAGTGAATTTTTTTTACTATCTTAAATTGTGCTAAGAAAATATTTTTTGGCTAAATTATTTACTCCTTTCATCAAAAGAAGTGTTTCTCCACAATTTTAGGCAATTTTTGGAAAATTGAATTTTTGACGGAAATTCGACAGACGCGGACCTTACAAAAATAGTGAAAATTAGGTTCTATCTTAATTTGTGCTAAGAAAATATTTTTTGGCTAAATTATTTATTCCTTTCATCAAAAGAAGTGTTTTTCCACAACTTTAGGCAATTTCTGGAAAATTGAATTTTTGAAGGAAATTTGACAGACGCGGACCTTACAAAAATAGTGAAAATTAGGTTCTATCTTAATTTGTGCTAAGAAAATATTTTTTGGCTAAATTATTTATTCCTTTCATCAAAAGAAGTGTTTTTCCACAATTTTAGGCAATTTCTGGAAAATTGAATTTTTGACGGAAATTTGGCAGGCGCGGACCTTACAAAAATATTGAAAATTAGGTTCTATCTTAATTTGTGCTAAGAAAATATTTTTTGGCTAAATTATTTATTCCTTTCATCAAAAGAAGTGTTTTTCCACAACTTTAGGCAATTTCTGGAAAATTAAATTTTTGACGGAAATTTGACAGGCGCGGACCTTACAAAAATATTGAAAATTAGGTACTATCTTAAATTGTGCTAAGAAAATATTTTTTGGCTAAATTATTTATTCCTTTCATCAAAAGAAGTGTTTCTCCACAATTTTAGGCAATTTTTGGAAAATTGATTTTTTGACGAAAATTGGATTGGTGCGGACCTTACAAAAATAGTGAAAATTAGGGACTATCTTAAATTGTGCTAAAAAAATATTTTTGGCTAAATTATTTATTCCTTTCATCAAAAGAAGTGTTTCTCCACAATTTTAGGCAATTTTTGGAAAAATTGAATTTTTGACGGATATTCGACAGGCGCGTACCTTACAAAAATAGTGAAAATTAGGTACTATCTTAAATTGTGCTAAGAAAATATTATTTCTCTAAATTATTTATTCCTTTCATCAAAAGAAGTGTTTCTCCACAATTTTAGGCAGTTTTTGGAAAATTGAATTTTTGACGGAAATTCAACAGGCTCGGACCTTACAAAAATATTGAAATTTTTGTACAATCTGAAATTGTGCTAAGAAAATATTATTTGGCTAAATTATTTATTCCTTTCATCAAAAGAAATGTTTCTCCACAATTTTAGGCAATTTTATGAAAATTGAATTTTTGACGGAAATTGGACAGGAGCGGACCTTACAAAAATATTGAAATTTTTGTACTATCTGAAATTGTGCTAAGAAAATATTTTTTGGCCAAATTATTTATTCCTTTCATCAAAAGAACTGTTTCTCCACAATTTTAGGCAATTTTTAGAAAATTGAATTTTTGACGGAAATTCGACAGGCGCAGACCTTACAAAAATAGTGAATTTTTTTTACTATCTTAAATTGTGCTAAGAAAATATTTTTTGGCTAAATTATTTACTCCTTTCATCAAAAGAAGTGTTTCTCCACAATTTTAGGCAATTTTTGGAAAATTGAATTTTTGACGGAAATTCGACAGACGCGGACCTTACAAAAATAGTGAAAATTAGGTTCTATCTTAATTTGTGCTAAGAAAATATTTTTTGGCTAAATTATTTATTCCTTTCATCAAAAGAAGTGTTTTTCCACAACTTTAGGCAATTTCTGGAAAATTGAATTTTTGAAGGAAATTTGACAGACGCGGACCTTACAAAAATAGTGAAAATTAGGTTCTATCTTAATTTGTGCTAAGAAAATATTTTTTGGCTAAATTATTTATTCCTTTCATCAAAAGAAGTGTTTTTCCACAATTTTAGGCAATTTCTGGAAAATTGAATTTTTGACGGAAATTTGGCAGGCGCGGACCTTACAAAAATATTGAAAATTAGGTTCTATCTTAATTTGTGCTAAGAAAATATTTTTTGGCTAAATTATTTATTCCTTTCATCAAAAGAAGTGTTTTTCCACAACTTTAGGCAATTTCTGGAAAATTGAATTTTTGACGGAAATTTGACAGGCGCGGACCTTACAAAAATATTGAAAATTAGGTACTATCTTAAATTGTGCTAAGAAAATATTTTTTGGCTAAATTATTTATTCCTTTCATCAAAAGAAGTGTTTCTCCACAATTTTAGGCAATTTTTGGAAAATTGATTTTTTGACGAAAATTGGATTGGTGCGGACCTTACAAAAATAGTGAAAATTAGGGACTATCTTAAATTGTGCTAAGAAAATATTTTTTGGCTAAATTATTTATTCCTTTCATCAAAAGAAGTGTTTCTCCACAATTTTAGGCAATTTTTGGAAAAATTGAATTTTTGACGGATATTCGACAGGCGCGTACCTTACAAAAATAGTGAAAATTAGGTACTATCTTAAATTGTGCTAAGAAAATATTATTTCTCTAAATTATTTATTCCTTTCATCAAAAGAAGTGTTTCTCCACAATTTTAGGCAGTTTTTGGAAAATTGAATTTTTGACGGAAATTCAACAGGCTCGGACCTTACAAAAATATTGAAATTTTTGTACAATCTGAAATTGTGCTAAGAAAATATTATTTGGCTAAATTATTTATTCCTTTCATCAAAAGAAATGTTTCTCCACAATTTTAGGCAATTTTTGGAAAATTGAATTTTTGACGGAAATTCGACAGGCGCGTACCTTACAAAAATAGTGAAAATTAGGTACTATCTTAAATTGTGCTAAGAAAATATTATTTCTCTAAATTTTTTATTCCTTTCATCAAAAGAAGTGTTTCTCCGCAATTTTAGGCAATTTTTAGAAAATTGAATTTTTGACGGAAATTCGACAGGCGCGGACCTTACAAAAATAGTAAATTTTTTTTACTATCGTAAATTTTGCTAAGAAAATATTATTTGGCTAAATTATTTATTCCTTTCATCAAAAGAAGTGTTTCTCCACATTTTTAGGCAATTTTTAGAAAATTGAATTTTTGACGGAAATTCAACAGGCGCGGACCTTACAAAAATATTGAAATTTTTGTACTATCTGAAATTGTGCTAAGAAAATATTATTTGGCTAAATTATTTATTCCTTTCATCAAAAGAAGTGTTTCTCCACAATTTTAGGCAATTTTTGGAAAATTGAATTTTTGACAGAAATTCAACAGGCTCGGACCTTACAAAAATATTAAAATTTTTGTACTATCTGAAATTATGCTAAGAAAATATTATTAGGCTAAATTATTTATTCCTTTCATCAAAAGAAGTGTTTCTCCACAATTTTAGGCAATTTTTGGAAAATTGAATTTTTGATGAAATTCGACAGGCGCGGACCTTACAAAAATAGTTAAAATTAGGTACTATCTTAAATTGTGCTAAGAAAATATTTTTTGGCTAAAATTATTTATTCTTTTCATCAAAAGAAGTGTTTCTCCACAATTTTAGGCAATTTTTGGAAAATTGATTTTTTGACGGAAATTCGACAGGCGCGGACCTTACAAAATAAGTGAATTTTTTTTACTATCGTAAATTTTGCTAAGAAAATATTTTTTTGGCTAAATTATTTATTGCTTTCACCAAAAGAAGTGTTTCTCCACATTTTTAGGCAATTTTTAGAAAATTGAATTTTTTACGTAAATTCGACAGGCGGGGACCTTACAAAAATATTGAAATTTTTGTACTATCTGAAATTGTGCTATGAAAATATTATTTGGCTAAATTATTTATTCCTTTCATCAAAAGAAGTGTTTCTCCACAATTTTAGGCAATTTTTAGAAAATTGAATTTTTGACGGATATTCGACAGGCGCGTACCTTACAAAAATAGTGAAAATTAGGTACTATCTTAAATTGTGCTAAGAAAATATTATTTCTCTAAATTATTTATTCCTTTCATCAAAAGAAGTGTTTCTCCACAATTTTAGGCAATTTTTGGAAAATTGAATTTTTGACAGAAATTCAACAGGCTCGGACCTTACAAAAATATTAAAATTCTTGTACTATCTGAAATTATGCTAAGAAAATATTATTTGGCTAAATTATTTATTCCTTTCATCAAAAGAAGTGTTTCTCCACAATTTTAGGCAATTTTTGGAAAATTAAATTTTTGACGAAATTTGACAGGCGCGGACCTTACAAAAATAGTTAAAATTAGGTACTATCTTCAATTGTGCTAAGAAAATATTTTTTGGCTAAAATTATTTATTCTTTTCATCAAAAGAAGTGTTTCTCCACAATTTTAGGCAATTTTTGGAAAATTGATTTTTTGACGGAAATTCGACAGGCGCGGACCTTACAAAATAAGTGAATTTTTTTTACTATCGTAAATTTTGCTAAGAAAATATTTTTTGGCTAAATTATTTATTGCTTTCACCAAAAGAAGTGTTTCTCCACATTTTTAGGCAATTTTTAGAAAATTGAATTTTTTACGTAAATTCGACAGGCGGGGACCTTACAAAAATATTGAAATTTTTGTACTATCTGAAATTGTGCTATGAAAATATTATTTGGCTAAATTATTTATTCCTTTCATCAAAAGAAGTGTTTCTCCACAATTTTAGGCAATTTTTGGAAAATTGAATTTTTGAGGAAAATTTGACAGGCGCAGACCTTACAAAAATAGTGAAAATTAGATACTATCTTAAATGGTGCTAAGAAAATATTTTTTCTCTAAATTATTTATTCCTTTCATCAAAAGAAGTGTTTCTCCACAATTTTAGGCAATTTTTAGAAAATTTAATTTTTGACGGAAAATCGACAGGCGCGGACCTTACAAAAGTAGTGAATTTTTTTTACTATCGTAAATTTTGCTAAGAAAATATTATTTGGCTAAATTAGTTATTGCTTTCACCAAAAGAAGTGTTTCTCCACATTTTTAGGCAATTTTTAGAAAATTGAATTTTTGACGTAAATTCGACAGGCGGGGACCTTACAAAAATATTGAAATTTTTGTACTATCTGAAATTGTGCTATTAAAATATTATTTGGCTAAATTATTTATTCCTTTGATCAAAAGAAGTGTTTCTCCACAATTCAAGGCAATTTTTGGAAAATTGAATTTTTGACGGAAATTTGACAGGCGCGGACCTTAGTGAAAATTAGGTACTATCTTAATTTGTGCTAAGAAAATATTTTTTGGCTAAATTATTTATTCCTTTCATCAAAAGAAGTGTTTCTCCACAATTTTAGGCAATTTTTAGAAAATTGAATTTTTGACGGAAATTCAACAGGCGCGGATCTTACAAAAATAGTTAAAATTAGGTACTATCTAAATTTGTGCTAAGAAAATATTTTTTTGCTAAATTATTTATTCTTTTCATCAAAAGAAGTGCTTCTCCACAATTTTAGGCAATTTTTGGAAAATTGAATTTTTGTCGGAAATTCGACAGGCGCGGACCTTACAAAAATAGTGAAAATTAGGTACTATCTAAATTTGTGCTAAAAAAATATTTTTTTGCTAAATTATTTATTCCTTTCATCAAAAGAAGTGTTTCTCCACAATTTTAGGCAATTTTTGGAAAAATTGAATCTTTGACAGAAATCCCACAGGCGCGGACCTTACAAAAATAGTGAAAATTAGGTACTATCTTAAATTGTGCTAAGAAAATATTATTTCTCTAAATTATTTATTCCTTTCATCAAAAGAAGTGTTTCTCCACAATTTTAGGCAATTTTTGGAAAATTGAATTTTTGACGGAAATTCGACAGGCGCGGACCTTACAAAAATAGTGAAAATTAGGTACTATCTTAAATTGTGCTAAAAAAAATTATTTATTCCTTTCATCAAAAGAAGTGTTTCTCCACAATTTTAGGCAATTTTTGGAAAAATTGAATTTTTGACGGATATTCGACAGGCGCGTACCTTACAAAAATAGTGAAAATTAGGTACTATCTTAAATTGTGCTAAGAAAATATTATTTCTCTAAATTATTTATTCCTTTCATCAAAAGAAGTGTTTCTCCACAATTTTAGGCAATTTTTGGAAAATTGAATTTTTGACGGAAATTCAACAGGCTCGGACCTTACAAAAATATTGAAATTTTTGTACAATCTGAAATTGTGCTAAGAAAATAATATTTGGCTAAATTATTTATTCCTTTCATCAAAAGAAGTGTTTCTCCATAATTTTAGGCAATTTTTTGAAAATTGAATTTTTGACGGAAATTCGACAGGCGCGGACCTTACAAAAATAGTGATTTTTTTTTACTATCGTAAATTTTGCTAAGAAAATATTATTTGGCTAAATTATTTATTCCTTTCATCAAAAGAAGTGTTTCTCCACATTTTTAGGCAATTTTTAGAAAATTGAATTTTTGACGGAAATTCGACAGGCGCGGACCTTACAAAAATATTAAAATTTTGTACTATCTGAAATTGTGCTAAGAAAATATTATTTGGCTAAATTATTTATTTTTTTCATCAAAAGAAGTGTTTCTCCATAATTTTAGGCAATTTTTGGAAAATTGAATTTTTGACGGAAATAGAACAGGCTCGGACATTACAAAAATATTGAAATTTTTGTACTATCTGAAATTATGCTAAGAAAATATTATTTGGCTAAATTATTTATTCCTTTCATCAAAAGAAGTGTTTCTCCACAATTTTAGGCAATTTTTGGAAAATTGAATTTTTGACGGAAATTCGACAGGCGCGTACCTTACAAAAATAGTGAAAATTAGGTACTATCTTAAATTGTGCTAAGAAAATATTATTTCTTTAAATTTTTTATTCCTTTCATCAAAAGAAGTGTTTCTCCACAATTTTAGGCAATTTTTAGAAAATTGAATTTTTGACGGAAATTCGACAGGCGCGGACCTTACAAAAATAGTGAATTTTTTTTACTATCGTAAATTTTGCTAAGAAAATATTATTTGGCTAAATTAGTTATTGCTTTCACCAAAAGAAGTGTTTCTCCACATTTTTAGGCAATTTTTAGAAAATTGAATTTTTGACGTAAATTCGACAGGCGGGGACCTTACAAAAATATTGAAATTTTTGTACTATCTGGAATTGTGCTATGAAAATATTATTTGGCTAAATTATTTATTCCTTTCATCAAAAGAAGTGTTTCTCCACAATTCAAGGCAATTTTTGGAAAATTGAATTTTTGACGGAAATTTGACAGGCGCGGACCTTAGTGAAAATAAGGTACTATCTTAATTTGTGCTAAGAAAATATTTTTTTGCTAAATTATTTATACTTCATCAAAAGAAGTGTTTCTCCACAATTTTAGGCAATTTCTGGAAAATTGAATTTTTGAGGAAAATTTGACAGGCGCAGACCTTACAAAAATAGTGAAAATTAGATACTATCTTAAATGGTGCTAAGAAAATATTTTTTCTCTAAATTATTTATTCTATTCATCAAAAGAAGTGTTTCTCCACAATTTAAGGCAATTTTTGGAAAATTGAACTTTTGACGTAAATTCGACAGGCACGGACCTTACAAAAATAGTGAAAATTAGGTACTATCTTAATTTGTGCTAAGAAAATATTTTTTGGCTAAATTATTTATTCCTTTCATCAAAAGAAGTGTTTCTCCACAATTTTAGGCAATTTTTGAAAATCGAATTTTTGACGTAAATTCGACAGGCGCGGACCTTACAAAAATATTGAAATTTTTGTACTATCTGAAATTGTGCTAAGAAAATATTTTTTATGCCCCCAAAGGAACTTTGGGAGGCATATAGTAATCGCACTGTCCGTCCGTCCGTCCGTGTGTCCGTCCGTCCTGCTTCATGTCTGATGCATATCTCCTATATTCTTTGAGGTAGGAATTCCAAATTTGGTGTGTAGATGCATCTTGGGATGACCGAGTGTCGCGTACCATTTTCGGGTCACTGTGACATTGACCTTGACCTCTGACCTAGTTATTAGAATAATCGTGTCCGGAGCATATCTCTTATATTATTTGAGGTAGGAATCTCAAATTTGGGGTGTGGATGCATTTTGGGATGACTAAGTGTCGTGTACCATAATTGGGTCACTGTGACCTTGAACTTGACCTTTGACCTAGTTTCTAGAAACTACTTTGAGTCTGGTGCATATCTCCTATATTCTATGAGATAGGAATTTCAAATTTGGTGTGTAAATGCATCTTGGGATGGCGGAGTGTCACATACCATTTTCAGGTCACTGTGACATTGACCTTGAAATCTGACCTAGTTATTAGAATAATCGTGTCCGGAGCATATCTCTAATAATATTTGAGCTAGGAATCTCAAATTTGGTGTGATGATGCATCTTGAGATGACAAAGTGTCGGGTACCATAATTGGGTCACTGTGACCTTGAACTTGACATATGACCATGTTTTTATAATTATCGTGTCCGGAGTATATCTCATATTATTTGAGGTAGGACTCTCAAATTTGGTGTGTGAATGCATCTTGGGATGGGGAAGTGTCGCATACCATAATTGGGTCACTGTGACCTTGAACTTGAGCTCTGACCGAATTTCTAGAAACTGCATTGTGTCTGGTGCATATCTCCTATATTCTTTTAGATAAGAATTCCAAATTTGGTGTCTAAATGCATCTTGAAATGACGGAGTGTCACACATACCATTTTGGGTCACTGTGACCTTGACCTCTGACCTAGTTTTAAGAATTTTTGTGTTCTGAGTATATCTCTTATATTCTTTGAGGTAGGAATTCCAAATTTGGAGTGTATATGCAACTTGGGATGGTGGAGTCTCACATATTATTTTCTGGCCACTGTGACCTTGACCTCTGACCTAGTTTTAAAAATAATTGTGTCAGGAGCATATCTCTTATATTATTTGAGAAGGGAATCCCAAATTTGGTGTGTGAATGCATCTTGGGATGGTTGAGTGTCCTGTACCATTTTCGGTTACTGTGACCTTGACCTCTAACCTTGTTTTAATAATGATTGTGTCAGGAGCATATCTCTTTTATTATTTGAGATAGGAATCCCAAATTTGGTGTGTGAATGCATCTTGGGTTGGTGGAGTGTCTTGTTCCATTTACAGGTCACTGTGAGCTTGACCTCTGGCCTAGTTTTTAGAAAAATCATGTCCAGAGCATATCTCTTATATTATTTAAGGTTGGAATCCCAAATTTGGTGGGTGGATGCAACTTTAGATGTCGAAGTGTCACTTACGATTTTTGGGTCACTTTGACCTTGACCTCTGACCTAGTTTGTAGAATTATGGTGTCCAGAACATTTCTTGTATATTATTTAGGAATCCCAAATTTGCTGTATGGATACATCTTTAGATGCTGATGTGTAGCATACCATTTTAGGTCACTGTGATCTTGACCTATGACCTAGTTTCTCGAATAATCGTGACTAGAGAATATCTCCTATATTATATGATGTAGGAATCCCAAATTTGGTGTGTTGATTCCTCTTGGGATGGCGGAGTGATGCGTACCATTTTGAATCACTTTGACCTTGACATTGATTTCTAGCCTCATTTCTAGGTTTATCGTGTCTGGAGCATATCCTAGATTACAGCTAACTTTCCTCAAATCTGTGTTATGCTTAACCAATTCCTTTGGGGGCATTCGTAACGTGACTGTGACATTTCTTGTTGGCTAAATTATTTATTCCTTTTATCAAAAGAAGTGTTTCTCCACAACTTAGGCAATTTTTGGAAAATTGAATTTTTGACGGAAATTCGACAGGCGCGTACCTTACAAAAATAGTGAAAATTAGGTACTATCTGAAATTGTGCTAAGAAAATATTTTTTGGCTAAATTATTTATTCCTTTCATCAAAAGAACTTTTTCTCCACAATTTTAGGCAATTTTTAGAAAATTGAATTTTTGACGTAAATTTGACAGGCGCGGACCTTACAAAAATAGTGAAAATTAGGTACTATCTTCAATTGTGCTAAGAAAATATTATTTGGCTAAATTATTTATTCCTTTCATCAAAAGAAGTGTTTCTCCATAATTTTAGGCAATTTTTGGAAAATTGAATTTTTGACGGAAATTCGACAGGCGCGGACCTTACAAAAATAGTGAAAATTAGGTACTATCTAAATTTGTGCTTAAAAAATATTTTTTGCTAATTATTTATTCCTTTCATCAAAAGAAGTGTTTCTCCACAATTTTAGGCATTTTTTGGAAAAATTGAATTTTTGACGGATATTCGACAGGCGCGTACCTTACAAAAATAGTGAAAATTAGGTACTATCTTCAATTGTGCTAAGAAAATATTTTTTGGCTAAATTATTTATTCCTTTCATCAAAAGAAGTGTTTCTCCACATTTTAGGCAATTTTTGGAAAATTGAATTTTTGACCGAAATTCGATATGCGGGAACCTTACAAAAATAGTGAAAATTAGGTACTATCTTCAATTGTGCTAAGAAAATATTATTTGGCTAAATTATTTATTCCTTTCATCAAAAGAAGTGTTTCTCCATAATTTTAGGCAATTTTTGGAAAATTGAATTTTTGACGGAAATTCGACAGGCGCGGATCTTACAAAAATAGTGAAAATTAGGTACTATCTAAATTTGTGCTTGAAAAATATTTTTTGCTAATTATTTATTCCTTTCATCAAAAGAAGTGTTTCTCCACAATTTTAGGCAAGTTTTGGAAAAATTGAATTTTTGACGGATATTCGACAGGCGCGTACCTTACAAAAATAAGGAAAATTAGATACTATCTTAAATTGTGCTAAGAAAATATTTTTTGGCTAAATTATTTATTCCTTTCATCAAAAGAAGTGTTTCTCCCCAATTTTAGGCAATTTTTGGAAAATTGAATTTTTGATGGAAATTCGACAGGCGCGGACCTTACAAAAATAGTGAAAATTAGATACTATCTTAAATGGTGCTAAGAAAATATTTTTTCTCTAAATTATTTATCCCTTTCATCAAAAGAAGTGTTTCTCCACAATTTGATGCAATTTTTGGAAAATTGAATTTTTGACGAAATTCTGACAGGCGCTGACCATACAAAAATAGTTAAAATTAGGTACTATCTAAATTTGTGCTAAGAAAATATTTTTTTGCTAAATTATTTATTCTTTTCATCAAAAGAAGTGTTTCTCCACAATTTTAGGCAATTTTTGGAAAATTGAATTTTTGACGGAAATTCGACAGGCGCGGACCTTACAAAAATAGTGAAAATTAGGTACTATCTAAATTTGTGCTTAAAAGATATTTTTTTGCTAAATTATTTATTTCTTTCATCAAAAGAAGTGTTTCTCCACAATTTTAGGCAATTTTTGGAAAAATTGAATTTTTGACGTAAATTTGACAGGCGCGGACCTTACAAAAATAGTGAAAATTAGGTACTATCTTAAATTGTGCTAAGAAAATATTATTTGGCTAAATTATTTATTCCTTTCATCAAAAGAAGTGTTTCTCCACATTTTAGGCAATTTTTGGAAAATTGAATTTTTGACCGAAATTCGATATGCGCGAACCTTACAAAAATAGTGAAAATTAGGTACTATCTTAAACTGTGCTAAGAAAATATTTTTTGGCTAAATTATTCATTTCTTTCATCAAAAGAAGTGTTTCTCCACAATTTTAGGAAAATTGAATTTTTGACGGAAATTCAACAGGCTAGGACCTTACAAAAATAATGAAAATTAGGTACTATCTTACTATCTTAAATTGTGCTAAGAAAATATTTTTCAGCTAAATTATTTATTCTTCTCTTCAATAGAAGTGTTTCTCCATTTTTTGTAAATTATTTGTTCTTCTCTTCACAAGAATTGTTTGCCACAATTTTAGGCAATTTTTTGAAAATTGAATTTTTGACAGATATTCGACACGCCCGGACCTTACAAAAATAGTAAAAATTAGGTACTATCTTAAATTGTGCTAAGAAAGTATTTTTGGGCTAAATTATTTATTCCTTTCATCAAAAGAAGTGTTTCTCCACAATTTTAGGCAATTTTTGGAAAATTGAATTTTTGACAGAAATTTGACAGGCGCGGACCTTACAAAAATAGTAAAAATTTTGTACTATCTTAAAATGTGCTAAGAAAATATTTTTTGGCTAAATTATTTATTTCTTTCATCAAAAGAAGTGTTTCTCCACAATTTTAGGAAAATTTAATTTTTAACGGAAATTCGATAGGCTGGGACCTTACAAAAATAGTAAAAATTAGGTACTATCTTAAATTGTGCTTGGAAATTCGAGGGTGGGACCCTTACAAAAATATTTAAAATTTTGTACTATCTTAAATTGTGCTAAGAAAATATTGTTTAGCTAAATTATTCCTCTCATCAAAAGAAGTGTTTCTCCCATTGTTGGTGGGAGCTCTGTGTTTGTATTTGTTCTGTTATAAATGCATTACTTTGTGTCCATTCTAGTTTTGCTATTATCTGGAAGAGGAAGAGAAAGCTGGTTGTTTGCTATTATTGTCTTACAGATAAATTGTTACTATAAATGTTCTGTGGCTCTTCCTCACGGTGCCGTGGGCTGGTTTACACTTACTTATTGGTTTGATGACGATTTCAGGCTCCACCATTGCATGATCAAAAGGTGAAACGAACACATTACCAAATAATTGATATATTTTTTATTCATTTTATTTATAACAAACAATCGGTCACCCAAATAACCTCATATTTATGCCGAGCAGTCTCCAAAGTGAAGAACATGGAGGTCACGGTGCGTACATCTAGCCTTCTCGTATTCACAGCTGAAAAATAATAACGGAAAATGTGCGTTTTAACATAAGTACATGCACACGATTAATTCACGCACAAGTACATTCGCGCGACGAGTGTGTGTGTACAGTATTACTTGACTTTTCGCTTACTGTAAAGGCGGGGCCTCATGAATGCGTAATTCGGACTAGTCAACCTTAGGCATAGGCAAAAGCTTAAAACGAGGCGTGGTTTTATTAAAAAAAACTGTATCATCTTGTGTCACCACCTCAGTCATTATTTAGTCCTTAAAACGCCAGCAAAATACATGTAACTGCATCTGAAAATGTCTATTTAACATAAGCAGGGAGGCAAACATTGTGGACCCAGATCAGACTGCTCCTACAGGAGCAGTCTGATCTGGATTCACACTGTTTATCTATGAGGCTTCAAATAGTTTAGTGGACGACAAAAACATACATTTTGTGATTACGCGTTTTAAGGGTTAATAAATGTGAGTTCAGTGTGTATATACGGTTAGGATTTTCATGAAATGCATGCAGGTTTGCGCGGCTCAAAAAGCTTATTTACTCTTTACCAAAGTATAAATAAAACCTGATTTCCATTCCTTAGCAGATGAAATAGCCGAACCACACCCAGATATGAATATTAAAGTTGCCACCTTTACAGTAAGCGAAAAGTCAAGTAATACCTAAATAAGTAAGTATGTGCATATGTGCACGAATAAGCACATTATTCGTTTGTACTCAAATTGTGTGTACTTGGTTTTGTGTTTGATTCTAGTTTTGTGATATAGTTGTTTGTGCTAGGGAAGAGAGAGTTGGCCTCTTTTCTTTATCATATGAGCCAGTGCATGGGATTTACAACAATGTGACATTTTGACATGTGTAGACACAGACAAGCCTCTGCAGCCTACTTTTAAGCTTAGAAACTCCAAATGGTGTTCAGTCAGTAGCTTGACAATCATAGAATACTTAAACGACTAGTAAAGGCTCTGATCAGACTGCGCGTATGCGCAGGCTGATCTGAGGCTTTGCTGGTCACACATACCACATTGTTGGAAATCTCATACACCGACCCATATGACGTCGCGTCTGGGAGTGAAATAACGCCATGCATTAAAATCGATAAAACCACTAGCTGTGTTCAGATTCTCGGGAACTAGTAACGTTATGAAATTATGCCTTTAACAACGCCGCGTATTTATGGCAAAATTTAGACGTTTTCCACCCTAAAACGCGATTAAAAATATTTAAGTCATATGCTAAATAGAGGATCTTACATGAGTGCTCCTGTATTATTGAATTTATTAAACTCGTTTCTAAAAGTTTTAAAATGCTCGGCAAGCCTCGCGTTTTATCACTTTTTCCCGACGCGTTTAATAAATTCAATAAAACATTAGTACTCATGTAAGATCCTTTATTTAATCCTGTGCTTGCTTTTGTTTGTCTATGTGCTCATGTCTATTCGTAGTGTGTCCCAATAGGAGTAACAAAAGAAGTGATAAAGAAAAAGTGAAGAGGATGAATGAAATAGAGGATCTTACATGAGTGCTCATGTTTTATTGAATTTATTAAACGAGTTGAGGAAAAGGAGATAAAACGCGAGGCTTGCCGAGCATTTTATCTATTTTTTCGCAACGAGTTTAATAAATTCAATAACACAAGAGCACGAATGTTAGATTCTATTATCATATAACATTAGGATTACTTTGAATTCTCATTTCTGGCGTAAAAAACGTTAAAACGTTGTCATCGTGTACGCAGCGTTGTTATGGGCACCATAACGTCTCCCGAAATTCTGTAAACCATTAGTGGTTTATCGATGTTATTGCATGGCGTAATTTCACTCCCAGTCACAACGTCATATGATAAAAAAATATAAAACGCACAAAAAGAAATGTGTGTGCATACACGTCTGAACAAGTACGTATGTACACGGAGTAGCAAGCATATTGTTAATTGTTGTTCATGTTTTGTGGGGTTTCGTGTTTGTTTCTAGTTTTCGGGCATGGTTATTTGTGTCCTTTCTAGTCGCAGAGAGAGAGAGAGAGAGAGAGAGAGAGAGAGAGAGATACTGCTCAACTTTAATTTGGGCCTCAACGTGAGAAAACCTGTCTTCGGGGTTAGCGAACAACAACGGCACAGACCAGCCTGCGCATTCGCATTAGTCTGATCAGTGGCATTGCTATTTGCTTATTTGAAGGTATAATACCTAAACATGCTGCACGCAAAATTTCAATTTTCTTGATAGTCTCTATATCTAAACAGGATGGTTTGGTAATGACCTGGTCAGAAACTCCGAACACATATTTTCTCTCGTCGAGTCAATTTTATTTGGCTTTGGTGTATGTGTGTATTTGCTTAACAGTATTCTCATGTCAGCGACATGAGATTTCCAACAATGTGGCATGTGCGACCAGCAAACGCTCAGATCAGCCTGCGCATACACGCAGTCTGACCAGAAACTTTGCTAGTCGCTTGAAGATTCTATGAGTGTTAAGCCACATTGTACTGGCCGAACATCATGCTTTACAGGAGGCTGCCCAGGCTCGTTTGAGTCTACACTTGTCAAAATGCCACATTGGTGGAAATCACATGTCGCGACTCGTGTCTCTTTGGAAGGGTGCCCCAATAGGGGGACAAAGAAGCAGGATAGTAAAAGACATAATAATGAATTCAATTTGAGCCAGTGCATGAGATTTCCAACAATGTGTGATGTGCGACCAGCAAAGCCTCAGATCAGCCTGCGTATATGCGCAGTCGGATCAGAGCCTTTGCTAGTCGCTTGAGTATTCTATGATTGTTTAAAGGGGACGGCAACCCTGATGATTACTATTTTTTATATGAAAGATCTTAATAAACCATGAATTTTGATACCAGTTTTATCTGAATCAGTTGAAAAATGTAGAAGTTGTGGGCGTTTAAATATTTGCAAATGGACTGTAATAGAAGCGGCCATATTGTAGGCTTAGTGACGTCACTCAGCCTAATTAAATATGCGTAATCAAAATAAAAGACAAACCAATGGATTATTTGCATAATCTTTAATGAAACATTTTCCTTATGTAGAAAGCTGCATATCTGCTGAAGCACAGATGAAGTGATAGTAGTGATAACTAAAAATTAAGCAGTTTAAAAAAATTCTGAAAACTAATTAAATATTCAAAATGGCGGCTAAATGTTGGCCATATCGAATTCTTAAAATGCCCATAACTTGCCCATTTTCCAACCGATTTTGATGATACTTGTATCAAAACTCATGGTTTATAGAGCTCTTTCTGATAAAACATACTTATCATTAGGGTTACTGTCCCCTTTAAGCTACTGACTGAACACCATTTGGAGTTTCTAAGTTTAACAGGAGGCTGCAGAGGCTCGTCCGAGTCTACACTTATCAAAATGTCAAATTGTTGGAAATCTCATGTCGCGGCTCATTTTATCTTTGTTTGAGCTGATGCTTTGCGCCCCAGCTTACAATTTTTTCAGGAATGTCTGGTCGTTTCTCTGGGCTGAACTGGTTATAGGATTAAGTGTCCTGCTCAAGGAAAAAGTTATACAGGGTCTACAGTAGGCCTCAAAACATTGACGCCGAGATCTCAAATCGAACACTTCAACTGAACCACTGTGCTTCTCTATCATAAAAATAACTAATATAGCATAATAGCAAACGTATACACTGTACGCTCTAAACGCTCCCCAATTTAGCGATTGGTCACTGTGATGCCACAGGTTTTGCAAAAAACAACAACTCAGAACGGCTATAAGTAACCTTCACATCTAACTCAGCTTGGGATGTGTGTTGGTTCAGTGCGGATAGAGACATCCGGTACGAGGACGCTACAGCATCGCTATCAATTTATTATTGAACTCGGTTGGCATTAGCATTGATTCCATTTATAAGATGAGTCTTATCTGGGTATGTACTTTTTATCTCAAACAGTACATACATGCACCCAGATAAGACACATCCGATCGAGATCATTCCTGATGAATGTTTAACTGTGTGATAGTGTACATTATGAAGATTTTAACTCATCAATTTCACACACAAAAATATTGATTAGAAAGTTTCGCACCAGATTCTTTGGTATGCCATTTTGTGTGTGAAATTGAAAAGTTAAAATCTTCATAAGGATCATTTTTATTTGACGTTGGCGAGGGGGTTCAGGGGGTTCGCTCGAACCCCCTTCCTGCCACCCCTCATTTTTTTAATATCCTATGGAAATGAAATAATTTGGTCTCAATGAGACCAAATTATTTCATTTTCATGGGATATTCAAGAAAAATGAGATAAAATCAGCAAAGCGAACCCTACCCCTTCATACATATGAACCCCTTTTCGAAAAAATCCTGGATCCGCCCCTGTTTGATCAAGGAATTTTCCATTTAAATCTGAATAAAACGTAAACGTACCACCCTGTAACGGGAGCGCAGTGGTTTAGTGGTAGAGCGCTTGACTCGAGACCGAAGGGCCGTGGGTGCGAGCCTCACCGGCGTCACTGCGTTGTGGTCCTTGAGCAAGACACATTAATCCTAGCTTAGTACTGGTTCAACCCAGGAAGACCCGTCCCTATATAACTGAAAGGTTGTTGATGGGACGTAAAAAATCAAATCAAACAAACCAACAAAATATGAATAAAACGTAAATGTACCACCCTGTTACCATAGCTTGCAAATTGATTATTCTAGCAAGAGTTATGACGTCACTTACAAGTTTTTATAGCTGACACCGTCGGTTCCGCAGGTTGGTTCAAATGTATCTTGACAACTCCTATGACTCAGGAAGGCGCACAGGAAATCATTGACGATCACTGCTCCTTGGATAGGGTCACGGGTTGGTCGGGTATAAGTAAAATTGCAGGCTCCGTGGTAGGCCAGATCAATGGTTGTGTCCTTGCAATGTGCCTTGCTGAGGTAACACCTGAAAGAACGAAAGGCGAAGTACATGTACAGTAAGCACGTAAAATCAGGCGACTATCGGACCGTCAGCGAAACGCCATTTGAATGGCGTTTGGCTGGCAGGCCGATTGTAGCCCGAGGGGTGTACAGTTTCTGATTATCCCTTCCCATGCTGAAATATTTTCAGTGTTTATCATGTTCAATTTGGTGATACACAAGATGAGTTATTGGCAAGACGATGGGCTAAAAAAGATACGATGGGGCTAGGAAAAAAGTATGAATGGGGCTAATTTACCTGTATTTTTATTAGAAGTCAATGGGGGGCTAATCCTGTATGTTACCTGCAGTTTTAAGCAGAAAAGGGTAATATTGCTAAGATTTTCTACTCTGTAATAATATACAACTAAGATCAAACGAAGATAAACTAAGCAGACAAAGTAAAATAAGCCCATTTTGACTTTTTGTTTAAAACGAAAATGCTATGATAAAAGTCAGTCCTAGCTATTAGGTTGAAAACAGTGTTGATCGTGATCAGATGGCTTCATCAGAAGCCAGCCGGTCTAAATTTACATTGTTTTAAAAAATGAGCAGTCCGATTTTTAGCAGGTCACTAATTATAAAAAAATAACACCTTGATCTAGAATTTGAGACAAGGCTTTACTCATGCAAACCATTTCAACAACAAATATATACGCTTCATGTATAGATGTATCACGACCTCTGATAAATCACCTCTGGGTCTATTTCAAAAGATTGAAACAGAACGCGTAAAATGATGCCAGTCGGACTGGAACATTTGTGTTTTTTTAGTTGTATTTTATAGCAAAATTTAATATAAATGAACGTTCGAACCCTTTTTGTCTGGAACTGTATTTCATATTGTAGCCTGAACGCAGATGAAAATACGCATTCAAAGGGGGACTACTGTATTAAGGTGTGATTCTCTTCAATTACTTTCCCTTTTCAAAATGTGAACTTCTCTTAAAGGAAAGAATTTGCTCCCAGAGGGAACGAATTCTTTCCTTTAAGAGCAGTTCCTTATGATATGGAAAAATCACTTTTACCACATTAGGTGACCTCCCTTGAGTGTTACTATTTTTATCACGCACGTGCCTAATTGCGTAAATGTTTTAAATACAGTCACGCTTTAAAGCTTTTTGTTTATCTATATAATTATGTTGCTGGTATATATATACGATTGCATGTAGTGCCTTGAGGAAACATACAAGGAGCAATCATAGGTTAAAAAATAGTATGAATTGTATACGTAGTAAAATATGGCGCTCAGTGACCATATCGTTTATCCTTTGGGGATTTTTGGGTTTAACTAAATATTTTACTGTCCATATGTACATTTGTAAGCCATGTCTTCTGGGTTATAGAAACAAAACTTATTAAGCTTGCGTACATGCTTTTTAACTGAATTTTATCATCACATACAAATGTTGTATAAATGAGTCGTGGCATGAGATTTCAAACAGTTTGGTATGTGCGAGCAGCAAAGGCTCAGACCAGCCTGCGCATACGCGCAGTCTTATCAGAGCCTTTGCTTGTAGCTTGAATATTCAATGACTGTTAAGCTACTGACCTAACAGTATTTGGAGTTTCTATGCTTAAAAGTAGGCTGCACAGGCTCGTCTGAGTCTACACCTGTTTAAATGCCACATTGTTGGAAATAACATGTCGCGGCTAATATGTGCGTGTGCGTTTGTGCGCAACGGCTTGATCTACTCACTTATTTTTGTATGTCTGTCTATCTGTTCCACAAGAAACATCGTCACCGAAAAGGGCACAGTCTACATCCGGGTTGTTAATCCATAGACAACTGTAGAAATCTGCAGCATATGTTGCTGCAACAAAACATAAAATTGTAACGGTTATTTTCGTGTTTCGTATAAAAACATGCTTTAAAATTGTAACAAAAGAGGGCATAATTCAGTAAACCTTATTTTCTTTTTCATTTCAAATTTTGAAGAAATTACAATAAAAATGTTATGTTATTGTTGATTTGATCCAAGTAAAATCCGCGTGCGATACGAGGAGGGTTACATATTCTAGGTAAACGGGCACCTTTTGGTTTTAATATTCGGTTTAGACTTCAGACTCTATGACAGGTTCCGACTTAAAGACTTAGCTATTGCTTAGATTGTAGGGGCCTGATGCTTTGGCTGTTGTCAGGCCCACCAGGGTTTACAAGATGGATTTGTTTGGCTCCGGTATTCAGTTTTATTTACTGTTGAGTCATTATCTTTGCTTTATCTCATTTTTATATCTTGATTAATGTTTTAGTTGATGATGCCTTGATAAGTCTTTCATGCAAACCAAACATCTATGTGTCTTGATCCACATCTGAACTAAGGGTGAGGTTGGCGCGCCGTGAAACCGGTTTAAGCCATTTCTACTGACCGATCCAAGGCGGTGCTTCTTTTGTGGACTATTTGTGTTGTTTTGTTATGCTGTTTATTAATGCCCTGTGGTCGCCTGCTTGGGGGGGGGGGGGGGGGGCTGTCCTCTTGGCTCTCGTTTGTAATGTCTGATAGTGAGTTTGTTATTTTCCCATGGGTATCCTTGGTCAGGTGTGGTGCTTGATTATGTCGATTCCTAATATTTGCCCCATTTTATATATAGGGATCAAATATAGCTTCCTATGCATAATGCGAATGGTATTTAGGTCTATCAGTTGTGTGATGTGATATAGATATGTTGTATCATAAATATATGGGTTTAAGCAGCTATGAAAATACTTTTCTAGGGACTCAAATACATGTAGTTGGATTAAACTATTATAAAAAATAACGATGTCAACTAAACATTGACTTTGTTGTTGTTGTTTTTTCTATGTTTTTAATTAATTCTCTACGTCCCAGTCAAAACATTTTCAGTTATATCGGGACGGGTCTTATTGTGTTGAACCAGTACTATGCAGGGATTATTGTGTCTTGCTCAAGGACACAACGCTGTGCCACAGGTGAAACTCGAACCCGCAACCACTCGATCTCGAGACAAGCACTGTATCACTGAGCCACTCCGCTCCCATATTGAAGTTGTACTGTAGTTGGTCGGTATTCACCAGAAGTCTGCATTTCTCATTAAAACGTCTCTAATTAGTAACAAGATGAATATCTAATGCAAAGTAAATCTTAAGAATCTTCAAGCCATATATTGATGACCTTTTTAGAATAATACTTAATTGAATTTAAATGGATTGTTTTAAGAAAATCTCATGTTTTTGTACAATGCCATGTAGGCCAACACATACCCGTAAGATTTTGGTACTTATCGTATTAGAGAGCAGCGAAGGCTTTTACGAGCCTGTGTATACATGTAAGCAGAGTTTCGCCAGACCCTTCGCTTTTTGCATAAACGAAGTATAGAAACAGTTGAAGATTACCCCAGGATGGGCGTTTACAAGAAGCTATTTTGCGCATATGCGGTAAGTACATGTAGCCAAATCACATGTGCTTGTCCAATTTCATGTACGTATAGATGTTTTACCTGCAAAAGCGCCAACCAAAACAACAAGCACTAATTTGAGCATTATGTGTCTCTGACTGTCCCCAAAAGTGTGACCGCCGGTAAGATTGTGTGTCCAGTTTTAAGATAATACTTTGTTATATAAGACTTATGTCATAGTTCAGGTCCCAAAAGTTCAATGCCTCCTTAAAGTTAAGTATAATTGAGCTTTTGGGTCACTGTAAACATGTAAAGGCGGCAACCTTAATATTCATATCTGGGCGTGGTTCGGCTATTTCATCTGCTCAAGAAGGGTGATCAGGCTCTATTTAGTATAGAGTTAATTAGCTGTTTGAGCCGCGCAAGCATATTTGCATTTCATGTAATTCGTGACAGTATACACACCGAGCTCACATTTATTAACCCCTAGAGCACCAATCACAAAAAAATCGTCTGTGTTTGTTGACAAACAGTGAACCACACTGTTTGCCTCTATACTAAGATGTACTGTCGTGCCTTGCATGTATGACAGTGACGTAATATTTTGTTTACAATTGTTAAGTAAAACATTAACTATCACCCTCCACTTGAGCTAAGGCGAATCGATGGATAACTTGTGTATTAATCCTGACCGCCTTAACAGTGACCCAATAGCTTTTTAATACTAGATTGTTTTAGTAGTGATTTTTAAGGATTCGAAAATCAACGATTCAAACTTTAAAATCAAAAATGTTCCATGCATCTTTATCTGTAGATCAATATGACATCTTTAATCATATAGACTGCATGATGCATCGAAAAGTACGTGAGTATTATCAGATTATTCCATAATCAAACACCGCAGACCAACCCACGGCACCGTGAGGAAGAGTCACAGAACATTTACAGTAACAAGACATCCGTAAGGCAACAAAGGCAAAGCAACCAGCTCTCTCTTCCTCTTCAATGTGATTGCAAAACTAGAAAGGACACAAGGTAATCCACAGCAAAACAACGACAAACACAGAGCCTGGCACTTTGTAAAACATTAGAAATAGCATGTCGAAATAGCATAACTACATGTGATGTACTTTTAAGAAATAAAATCGTTTCTTGGAATATTCATGGAATCCCGAATACTTTGGGTCTCTTGCAAAGTTAACGTGAAGCCCGAAAGGCTTCATGTTAACTTTGCAAGAGTCCCGAAGTATTAATGATTCCATGAACAGATCCAAAATTGAATGTATTGCTTATATTTACATTTTATTATTATCTAAAATAAAGACATTATTTTTGATTAAGGAAAAATAAAACCAATTTTGTATTAAATATGTAATCGTATTAACGGTTTTGTAGGAGTGTAAAACGGAAAAGTGGCACAGCCAGGGTGAATAATGACAGCCATTATGCAAACAAGAGGCTTGTTTTGCACATGCGACTCGGGTATGGTTCGCTTTCAATCACAGCACCAGTGTTACTTCTGGGTTCGAAGCGTATTGCACGGGCAAGGCCCTTGGCAGCTGTTAATCAAACTAGTGTCATTCATGAGGCCATGAACGGTTGCAAAAAATTAAAGATTCGTTAAAGGCTTGCTTTAAAAATGTAATTTATAAAGTTATATTTATATTTTCGAGCAAGCCTTTAATGAATCTTTAGATTTTTGCAACCGTTCATAGCCTCATGAAAGACACACATTTGATTGACAACTTCCAAGCTCACTTGCCCATCAGCGCAATACGCTCCGAACATCGAATTCATTCGCCAGAAGTGACACTGCCGTTGTGATTGACAGGGAGCCACACTTGAGTCGCACGTGCAAAACAAGTTTCTTGCTTGCTCCGTTGACTGTCTGTGTTCACACTGGCTGTTCCGCTTTTCCAAAAACCGCTATTAGCGGGCCATTATCGGCCCGACAGCGAAACGCCATTAAATGGCGTTTCGCTGGCGTGCCGATAATGGCCCAACAATGAATGCTGGCTTGGTACATTTGTGATTATAAGGGGATTCGGACCAGTACTGCTAAGAAACCTTATTTTTTGTGATTTTCCACGGGGGGGGGGGGTCTGGACCCCCTGTCCTCCCCATCTGGATCCACTCATGGTTAAGTATCAAAACCTCGTGTGCTGACCCAGTTATGGTTGTCAAAGGACGTTTCCGTGAGCTTTCTTTACTACCTTATCTCGACCAGATAAGCTGTAAAGGAGTCAGTAAATCTGCCAGTCCATCTCATTTATAAAATATATTTGCTGACACCATTGAGTAATGCAAGTATGGGTGCAAACAGCGTAGACGAAGATCAGACTGCTCCTACTGGATCTACAATGTTTGTCAAAGAGGCTTTTAACATATCAATAGACTGGAAACACAGAAACTTTTGTTGTGGTTGGCGCTTCAAGGGTCAATTCTTCCTATCTCTTATCATGATAATATACTGCGGTTAAAAGCGAAATTTCCCAAAATGCCACCACCTGTCTGAATGCAGATGTTTACTTCAATGCCAAAAATAATTTACTGCTTTTATTGGGGGGGGGGGGATGGGCCGGGCATGCATAGTGAGTCCTACTCATGGTTATTAGCCCAGAAAACAAACCAAATAAAGTTGACCAGGATATGCTGAAGACAGACCAACCTAAACACCAAGGTGAAGTTATATTAGAATACAGAGACTTAAAAGGCAATGATAAGAATACAATTATACACGCCTGGAGATCATATCAGAGAAAAATGTTGTCCAGTAGCAGAAGTTTAACTTGAACTCAAAGCCTGAAGCCAGGCTATGGGCGGAGGTTCAGGCTGATCCGTTCCTTAGCTGGGCGGACAGGTCAAAAGATATATTATGCAAATCGTTTCAGAGAAAAAAATCATATATGTATGAGCTATCAGTATGCGAGCGCATATATTCACTATTTGAATGACTAGAATATACGAACATGGCTGTTTGACATACAACCAAGTATTGAATATCCCGATGGACATGAATGTACACTGGACAGTTGTGCTCGCTTGTAATTAGTCCTTACATATAGGTTTAATGTGACAGAGTGTGGTAAACGATTTGTCCCAACTGCCTTGAGTGTGTGCACTATGTTAACGCTCATATTTGGATTGCAGAATCTGCATTGTTGTGTGTATATATTTTAGAAGTTTACTTTGTGTTGTGGTCCGCAGTCTGTGATTGTGGTATTCTCTGGTCACACTCTTTTTGAAATGTAAACTTTTGATTTTTTACGTCCCATCAACAATCTTTCAGTTGAACAGGGACGGGTCTGGTCTTCCTGGGTTGAACAAGTTCTAAGCTAGGATAAATGTGACTTGCTCAAGGACCACAACGCAGTGACACCGGTGAGGCTCGAACCCGCGGCCCCTCGGTCTCCAGTCAAGCACTCTACCACTGAGCCACTGCGCTCCCGAGGGTCTAATATTTGGTCTGAGCATTCCTCTATATTCGTACTTTCTGTTTGCGGGAGGCAAAGACCCTGTCGAAACTGCACGCATGCGCAACCTCGTCTGAGATTTCGCTACTCGCCGATGGGATACAAACCAAAATCTCGTTTCCTGGACCACATCCAATAATAAAACCATACGTGAGCGCTTTAATGTACCTCAAGCAACACCTGGGTGCTTACGTATTACTGCGTCAATATCGCCTGTCAAATCATATGAGCCACCACATTATGTGTTGATCAACGAAGGCCCAGACAGCCTGCGCATTTCGCAGACTCGCAAGAGTCGTCATCGCTCGCATGTATTTATAAACGTAGATGGAGACGCAGACCAAAATAAGATCTAAATCCCCGCTGCATAAGTCAACATAGATCTTGCAAGAAGGCTTTAGCGCATATACGATAACTACCAAAATTCTATGTGCTGGCTCGTACCTGGTCTCGATCACGTAACTGCGTCAACATCGCGTTCCAAACTCCAGTAAGATGTCTCTTCACAAAACTACCATTGTTCACTCTGCTCAAATATCCAAAAAGGGAATCAATACGATTTTGGGCTTCATTGTGACGTACTTTTGTGAACATGAATCTACTTATCAAGGGATATCATTACTCAGCATGACGCAAAATACATTAAATGAGTAGGTATCCAGCAAGATGTACAATGAAAGCTAACACTCTGATCAGACTGCACGGATCTGCAGACCAGTCTCGATCTTAACTGTACGCACCTTATGCTGGATATCGGCTGAACATAAATTTTATGGTGTATTACGAGCCGTAAATATTTTAGGTGGATTGGTGCTAGATACCTGACCTTCACTTGGCCAATTGTTGGTCAACTAGTAAATGGTGCCAGATACCAGATCTAAATTGGGTCCATTGTTGTCAACTAGTATACATTTTAGGTGGATTGGTGACAGATACCAGAAATTCACTGGGCCCATTGTTGGCCAACTAGTAAATATTTTAGGTGGATTGGTGCCAGATACCAGACCTAAACTGGGTCCATTGTTGGTCAACTAGTATATATTTTATGGTTGTTTATTATCAGATATCAGACCTTCACTGGGCCCATTGATGTTCAACTAGAAACTATTTTAGGTAGGTTGGTGCCAGATATCTGAGATTCACTGGGCACATCGTTGGTCGACCAGTAAATATTTTAGCAGGGTAGGTGCCAGGTACCTGGCCTTCACTAACTAGTAAATATTGTAGGTGGGTTGGTGCCAGATATCTGACCTTTGTTGGTCAACTAGTACATACTTTAAGCGGATTAGTGCCGATATCTGACCTTAACTGGGCCCATTCTTGGTCAACTAGGGACTTGTTAAGGAGGATAGGTGCTGGATACTGGACCTTAACTTGGCCCATTGTTGGTCAACAAGCAAATTTAGGTGGGTTAGTGTCAGATACCTGACCTACACTGGGCCCATTTTCGGTTAACTAGTAAATATTTTAGGTGGGTTGGTGCGAGATACCTGATCTTCACTGAACCCATTGTTGGTCAGCTAGTATATATTTTAGGTGGGTAGGTACTAGATGTCTGACCTTCACTGGGGCAATTGTTGGTCAACTAGTAAATATTTTAGGTTTGTAGGAGCTAGATACCTGACCTTAACTGGGCCCATAGTTAGTTAACTAGTAAATATTTTAAGGTGGGTAGGTGCTAGATACCTGACCTTCACCGGGCACATTATTGATTGCTTTGTAAATATTTCATGTTGGTTGGTGGCAGATACCAGACCTTAACTGAACCCATTGTTGGTCAACTAGTAAATATTTTAGGTGGATTGGTGACAGATACCAGACCTTCACTGGGCCCATTGCTGGTCAACTTGTAAATATTGAGGTGGATTGTTTCCAGATACCAGACCTTCACTGGGCCCAACGTGGTCAACTAGTAAATATTTTAGATGGATTGGTGCCAGATACATGACCTTAACTAGTCCCATTGTTGGTCAGCTAAGTAAATGTTGAAGGTGGTTTGGTACCAGATACCAGACCTAAACTGGGTCCATTGTTGGTCAACTAGTATATTGATGTATTTTAGGTGGATTGGTGCCAGAAACCTGACCTTAACTAGGCCCATTGTTTATCAACTAGTAAATATTTTAAGTGGATTGGTGCCAAATACCAGACATAAACTGGGTCCATTGTTGGTCAACTAGCAGATTTTTTATGTGGGTTACTGCCAGATAGCTGACCTTAACTGGGCCCATTGTTGGTCAATTAGTAAATATTTAGGTGGATTGGTGCCAGATACCAGACTTTCACTGGGCCAATGGTTGGTCAACTAAAAAAATAGGTGGATTGGTGCAAGACACCAGGCCTTCACTGAGCCCATTGTTGGTCAACTAGTAAATATTTTAACTGATCTTCACTGGGTCCATTGTTGGTCTATTAGTAAATATTTAAGGTTTGTTAGTACCAGATATCTGACCTTAACTGCGCCAATTTTTGGTCAGCTAGTGAATATTTTAGGAGGGTAAGTGCTAGATACCTGACCTTAACTGGGCCCATTGTTGGTTAACCAGTAAATATTTTATCTGGGTCAGTTGCAGATACCTTACCCTCACTGGACTCATTTTTGTCAAGTAGAAAAACTTTTTAAGGTGGGTTGGTGCCAGATACCTGACCTTCACTGGGCCCATTGTTAGTCGACTATAAATATTTTAGGTGGATTTGTGCCAGATACCATTCATTCACTGGACCCATTGTTGGTCAACAAGTAAATATTTTAGGTGGGTTGGTGCCAGATACCTGACCTTAACTGGGCCCAATATTGGTAATTTTGGCATTGCATAGATCAATGTAGGCCGGGCATTGCAAAAGAACAAAAAGTGCGTGAAAAAGTTCCATATGCCTTATTTTAAATTTTGATTGACCCATTGATCGAAGTTAAGTGCCAAAGCTCGAAAAGTTACAAGTGCGCTCTATAAGAACATTGTGGTTTCAAAAATGAAAGAAAAAGATATGAGAAAAGCAAACATGCAACCGATCTAAGAGGATTGTACCTTATTCATGACAATGCAGCTGCTCACAGGTGTAAACTGGTTCAGCAAACTATGGTACAGCCACAAAATCCCTTTATTCACTGGACTTGGTCACTGTGTCTTATTCCTATTTACTCTAATGAAAACAGTCTCTTCAGACGTCGATATTAGTCACAGAGTGCTCTATGCGGTGCCATTGTTTATTGTCTACAGGGTGTGCCCAAAAAAGTCTACTTATCTGCATTCAGAGCCTGGATTTAAAGACTAGAAACTGAGTGTCTGTCAAGGGGGAACATATCAACCGATTGAAATGAATGAAAGGATCATTGACGGTTTGGGCCTTATACGCCTATTTTTCTGATTCCCAGAACGCTGCTTTTGAGCTTTTAGTGTGGTGCATGTAGTGTCAGTGCAATAGGTGAATCTAATGGCAAGAGCCAACTAGCAAAATATTTTCAAAATTCCTACGAACTCGAGATTTATGGCGGGTAGAAAGGGGAGGGGGTCTGAATTTTCATGAAAATAAAAAGTGCTTTAAAAAGTGATTTCTGCATGTTTTCTTGATTTATTTGGTAGGCATGGTGATATCTATTGAACATACCATATGCAGAGTATTAACGAATCACGATAATTGATGAAATTGTTTTAAAAACAAATTATGTTTTGTAATAAAATGATTTTGGGGAGATAATTTAGAAGTTACCTGTACATTTTTGACTACATGTACCGTAAATAATACAAAACTGAAAGCTCAACAAAAGAAATGAATTTTTTTGAAGGAATGAAAGTGTCCCATTTAACATTGGAAGGTCAAACTGATTCTAACTAGATCCTTTTAATATTACTTTTGCTTTGTTTAAAGGGCATAGCATGTGAATGTATCTAAAGTGTCCTAATATTTATGGTATACATGATGCATGTATATGCCTATATGAGACAATACATTGAACACTAAAGTATTTATTGTTTGTCTTTATTGACCTGAGACATTTGAATATTCAATGACCTTTCTCGGTAATCATCGGATTCCGAAAAGAAAGTCATGTTCTAGGCTCTGAATAATACTTTAAATGTATGCATTTGAAATACACAATACGTCTAGTCCAGTGTGTAAGGCGTTGAAGTTGGAACCCGGGGTATCGGGTTCGAATCCCTTTAGGGGGTCCATTTTTTTAAAAAAAAAATGCGCATGAAAATCAGGCGCAGCACGAAATAATCGTTCAAATACTTCAATGAACACGCGACTGCACATATTTTATATCAAAAGCTATTAGAATGTCTTCCAAAAGGCCTCTGAATTCAAGTGAAAAGTCTAAGGTTATAGGCGTATTAGATTATTTCAAGGGGCACTCTAAAGAAGGAAACGGGACATGTATTCAACAGACGGTTGATGCAACTGGAGTTAGCCGTGCCACGATTTTCAGGCTACAGAAAGAGTTGAAGGAGACGGGAAAGCTCTCATCACCTGAAAGGCCTCACACCCGTAAAGCCTACAAGCCCATCGATGACTTCGACCAGACGGTCATCAGGAATAAGATCAGACAATTTTACACACACTACAAGATGCTTCCGACCTTGCGAAGCCTGCATGCAGCGCTGAAAACCGAAATCAACTACCCAGGAGGTCTGGAGCTACTTAGGAAAGCCCTTAAAGATATGGGATATAAGTGGAAGAAGACACAAGACAACAGGACTGTCCTCATAGAAAAGCCTGCCATTTTATCCCTGCGGTACAAGTTCTACGAGAGAAAACATGAACTACAGGAGAATGGCTATAGCTTCGTATTTATAGATGAGACGTGGATAGATACGGCTAATTCGCAGAAGAGATGCTGGCAGGGTCCAGGCCTGTCCGGTGTTCAACCACCGTGTAACCGTGGCCAGAGACTGGTCGTCGTACACGCAGGGTCCAGAAAAGGATTCATCCCAGAAGCCAAGCTTGTATATAAAGCGTCATCTTCAACCGGAGACTACCACAGCGAAATGGACGGGAAGCAGTTTACGAAATGGCTCGAAGAAAGACTTATTCCAAATCTTCCAGACAAGTGTGCCGTCGTCATGGATAACGCAAGTTATCACTCCATGCAGACAGAAAAGTGTCCAACATCCAGCACAAGAAAGGATGACATTAAGGTG
The DNA here is from genome assembly GCA_964019695.1 of Loripinus fragilis. Taxonomy (NCBI): domain Eukaryota; kingdom Metazoa; phylum Mollusca; class Bivalvia; order Lucinida; family Lucinidae; genus Loripinus; species Loripinus fragilis. The sequence goes on along the minus strand of OZ026525.1, from coordinate 67,251,739 downwards.
AATAAACTAACCAATAAAGCGCCAGCAAAAAATGAATCCGAAAATGTTGTCTGCATAAGTCGTCTGCTGCATATATATGATACTATTATTGGTTAATGAAAGTATAGAGGTAAACAGTGTGGACCCTGATCAGAATTATCTTACTGGATCTACACTGTCGAAGAGGCTCCTAAAACATTTCAGCAGACGACAAAAGCAGACGACGTTTGCTGTGATTGACGCTTTAAGGGCTAAATCAATTTTTTTAATGTACTGCATTGAATCAAATCGCGACAGCATACAGCTTTCAACATCCAAGTTCAAGGCCAAACAAGACTGAAATCAGCCTGCTCAGCATTTAAGACTAGCTTACTTATGAAAATCATATTATAGCTAAGAAAGCCATTATTCTATCTAAATAGCAAAGAATTACGTAGTTGATAAGGCTGCGTGGATGCTTATGTTGATCCCCACGTTGATTGTAGGTATACATTAACAATAGATTTTCTCGTGAAATTGTTCAATTTTATTTCCTAATATTTTTCAGGTATGGCTCCAGAGACATGGCATAGCTTACGACAACGACATGCTGAAACCCAAGCTTCTAGACATTGCCAGATTGAATAAACCAGCCACATCTTATAAAGTAGATGAGATCATAAGAAGTCATGGCCATGAAGTCCTCCGCCTACCGCCCTATCACCCAGAGTTCAACGCCATTGAACTCATATGGAGCCAGTTGAAGCAGATTGTCCGTCAAAAGAATGTTACGTTCAGGTGCGTCACATATTTGTAATAAAAGTCTGGCATTTGATACTGATTTTATGTTGGATTTAAACATGTGTCGAATTGCACTTTTTATATAGAGGATCTTACATGAGTGCTCATGCTCATTGAATTTATTAAACGAGTTGGGGAAAGAGATAAAATGCGAGGCTTGCCGAGCATTTTATCTCTTTTTCGCAACGAGTTAAATAAATTCAATAATACAAGAGCACGAATGTTAGATTCTATTTATCATATGACATTAAGAATACTTTGAAATATCATTTCTGTCGTAAAAACGTTAAAATTTTGTCATTATGTACGCAACGTTGTTATGGACGCCATAACGTTTCCCGTAAATCTGTAAACCACTAGTGGTTTATCGATTTTATTGCATGGCGTTAATTCACTCCCAGACGCGACGTCATATGATAAAACTACTTACATATTTTTATTTCAGACTTGATGATTTAATCAAAATCACAGACGAGGCATTTTCAGAGATCGGGGAAGACAGATGGAGTCGGGCTTGCGACCATGTCGAGAAGACAATTCAGGAGATGAAAGATTCTGATCACTACACTGGGCAGCAAATGGAACCATTCATAATTCATGTCACTGGAAGCTCTGATAGCGGCACTGACACAGCCAGTGAAGGTGAAACAGACAACAGCAGCACTGACACAGCCAGCGAAACAGAGATGCTTTCATGACTCCTTTTTGAAATAGTGTTCATGTTGTATTTTGTCATTTGATTAGATTCTGCTAATTATAAAATAAAATATGATAGAAAAAATATAAGTAGATATAAAAAATAATAAAAAAATAATCAGCAAGCAAACAAAAATAAAACAAATGAAATAAAGAATCGAGATGTCATTAATACATACAGACTATTTAAATGAGTTAAAAAAAATGAAGAAAATCACAAAAAAAATCGTATACACCTGAGTTTCGAACCAGGAACCTCTCGATCTTAAATTACTTGATGAACCTCTGGGCTATTATACCATATTAACCATTTTCCTTATCTAAAAATCATAAGAGGTGCTGGAACGGTCGTCACTCGGAAAAATACGAATAAGTACGAAGCACAAGGCGAAGATTGGCGAAAATTAATCAGTCTCATGTCAAATAAGACAGACTATACCTGTTATAACTCTTTGCATGCCAGTGGATAATTTTGTCGACTGCCAATAGCCTTTTGCAAACGGTTTGAACCCAGATGAAGACCAATAGAATGTCGGTCTTGATCTGGATCCAAACTGTTTTACACTCTGATAGTGGTCCTGGGTGGTTTATTTTTTAAAACTTAATTTTGAAGAAAGTCAGCAGACGAAAATAAAAACATGAACAATTCCCTAGCATGCAAATAGATAAGTACAGGACGTTTGCAAAAGAATGTGTGATTTAATAACAGTGAGTTTTTTTCTTATGAAAAAAATGCATAAACCTTGCTAATTCTACTTTTAATCTTTAAGTACTTTATATTAAACTAGCACAGGATACAAAGCAATTTAGGAGGATGGTTCTAGAGAACTTCATTACTGTCATTAATTTCTAATTTGGTAGAAAAGGCATTTTATGGGCTTAGGCCCTGGGTTTTTGGGCTGCTGAACATCTTTCCCCCCGTGTGCCAGCAAGCCACTTCCATACAAAGTGTAAAATATGGTAACACATATGCAGGCAAAAGCTTTTGCTGGCACACGGGGGGGGGGGGGGGGGGAATGATATTTTAAAAAATGTTTTCGGATTCCTATATATCTTAATGTAAAACTGAGTGTTCTACCCAAAATTCTACATCTTTGAAGCATTTAATATCGAAAACGGACTTCACAACCATAAAGTACTTAGGTCAAGGTTGCTTCAAGGCGAAGAAAGGGACGATTGACAAACTTTTATTTTTACTGAAAATCATAGGCATTTACCCATAGCAAGTGTCAATGATCCTTTGGATAAGTCCTATAGTGCGCCTTGTAGAACCACAGTGCCATAAGTAGTATGGCGCCATTTACATTAAAACAAAGGTATAAAAATTAACAAGAATATTAACAATGTAATTATAAGCTTAATTGTTGTAACACAGCCCTGCAGTCTCCCATTGTCTACACAAAATTATTAAAATCAGCCTGTTGAGGAAGATAGAGTAAGAATATGAGTATTATTCTGTGTTTGTATATCAACTTCGCGTTTAACAGGTAAACTCTTAGCGCTTTTCACCCCAATAACAGGACTTAAGTTAAGAGTGCGTTTAATGTTCTTATTTCTCAACCAAAACATATGTTGGGGGTACTCAAAAGAACCGTCTGAGTGAGACGGTTCTTTTAATTACCCAAAACATATGTTAAAGCTGATGGGTAAGATAACATTCACAATTTTACGCTAAAATTATTTGCTTATCTAACAATACACAGGATTTAAAATCAGTTTTAGTGTCATTTGATAAAAAAGAATATAACATTCGTGCTCATGTATAATTGAATTGATTAAACTCGTTGCGAAAAAGCGATGAAATGCTCGGAACAGCCTCGCAGTTTGTCTCTTTCTCACAACTCGTTCATTAAATTCAACAAAAGACGAGCGAGCATTTCTGTAAGATTCTCTATATCTCACTGTAATATGACTGTTGGGGGCAAGAAAAAGTTACATTTTACCGGACTAAGAGTCGTTGACGTAGGTCTTGCGTATATCGTTTGCGTCAAAATGTACTATATTTACATTGTCTGAAAAATTGTTGACCCACACTAAAAGAAATTATGGAAGGAATTGTCTTGATCTTGGCAATATTTATTTGTGTTTCCCCCGTGTGGTCAGCTGGTGAGTTTATTCTAAGGCACCCATTTCGTTCACCAAATTGAATGAAACATTAATGTTAATTTAATTTATTTTATTACTAAAAATAATGTATAATATAACTTTATGCTATATGTAAAGGCGGTAACTTCAAAATTCATATCTGGGCGTGGTTCGGCTATTTCATCTGCTTAACAAGGCAAATCAGGTTCTATATATAATTTGGTGAAGGATTGTAAAATAAGTTGTTGTTCGTGCTTTTTCATGAAAATCCTAAACGTATACACATTTAACTCACCTTTATTAACCCTTAATGCGCATAATCCCAAAATGTATGTTTTTGTCGCCCACTAAAATATTTGAAGCCAATAGACAAACAGTGTGGGCCCAGTAGGAGCAGTCTGATCTGGGTCCACAATGTTTGCCTCTATGCCTATGTTAAATAAACATTTTCAGATGCAATTATTTTGCTGTCGTTTTAAGGACTAAATAATGTGTTTAACGTCTATACTGAGGTAATGGCGTAAGATGATAAAGTTACTTTTGAATAAAATCACGCCTCATTTTCAGCTTTAACCTATGTCTAAGTTTGACCGGTCCTAATTGCGCATTCATGAGGAGCCGCCTTTACAGTAACCAAAAAGTAATATAATATAATACAAATATCTATTTGCCGGATCAGAATCTAAAATGAAATCGTCTAGTTGATGATCTGGGTTAATACAAAATAGTCATCATTGAATACTTTTATGAAAAAATCAAGCAAATAATTGAGCCTTGGCATGAGATTTCCAACCATGTGGTATGTGCGATCAGCAAAGCCTCAGATCAGCATGCGCATACGCGCAGTCTGATCAGAGCCTTTGCAAGTCGTTTGAATCGTCTAAGACAGTTAAGCTATTGACTGAACATCATTTGGAGTTTCTAAGCTCAAAAGGGGGCTGAACAGGATCGTCTGAGTCTGCACTTGTCAAAATACCACATTGTTGGAAATTACATCCCTGACTAGAACCTGTATGATATATGACTCCTATGTTTGCAAATGCTTTGCCTGTCTGAATAAGTCGGTTCTTGCGCCCAGAATTGCGTCTAACGAGTGTAGTAACATAGGATTCAAGGCACAATATAATATCATTTATTTAACCAGTAAAAAGAATAGATGTGAAGTTAATTTTCAAATTTGAAAAAAAGAAAAAGACATATAAGACTAAAGTAATTTATATGACATAAAGCAAACGACCCAGACCAGACGCTGTAGAACATTGCGTCTGATCAAGGTTTTCATTGTATGCTAATACGTTTTTTTCAGTTAAGCTGAATAGAAGTAACAAAGTAGTTATCACATGAAACGTTTTATGTGACCCTTTGCTTCGTGAAAATGATGGTTAAATCTCATAACCGTCTTCTCTGATTTTGCTCATCTCCCGAAAACTTTTTTGCCATTCCGCCATGAATTCCTTAACCCTTTACTCCATAAGCTATTTTTAGATTATGACATCATTTTCTATTTTTAGACAGCATTCAAAATTTAAGAAAAGTTTAAGTATAGTTTTTAATACTTTTGAAAATATTATGGAAAATGAAGCAGTTGCTCAAATGTAGCAAATGCTCTATTTTTCATAACATTTTCATTGGAGCAAATGCTCGATTTTCACAATATTTTATAATATATGATACATGTAGTTCAAATGCGTCAAATTGCATTATTATGGAGTAAAGTGTTAAATACTCAATTGATATCATGCTCTTAATATAATTGACAATTCTGCTCAGCCATTCGCGAGATACAGACCAAAAACACAGACACCCACACTAAAACAAGAAAACAACAAAAAGCCGGTACATTTGTAGGGAGGCACTCTCAATTTTTTTAGCTACATAGGCTCGGCTCCAGCATCTGCTGTGTACGTCCAAACAGTATCTAGCATATATCAGGCATACCCCAAAAAGCACTTGAAATTTTAGCATGCCCCCCAAATATTCCCATTTTGTACACGACCTTAAAAAGACCCTGAAAAGTATCCATAAAAATGGTCATGTCCCCAAAAATATTCAGTATTTTGATATCACCCCCCCCCAAGCAAAACAAAACAAACAACCAAAAACAACAAACAACAAACAAACGCAAAACAAACAAAAACACACATCATTATGCAATTCTATGTTTAAAAAGGTTTCACCAAAATTTTCAGCAAAGGTCCCAATTGCATTTTCAGTCGATTGAATCACCCAGGAGAGTCCAACAATACTCATTGCTGCTATCAACGCTGCTGATCGGATGACATAAGCAGTGATTATTCTGATTATAATACAAACTTTGTTTTCTTGTTTCAATGTCACTCCATGGCAACTTTGTGTAAAAATCAATTATATTTAAATACATGTATGTTAATTTATATCAACATAATAATAATTTGAGCCGCGACATGAGATTTCCAACAATGTGATATGTGTGACGAGCAGAGCCTCAGATCAGCCTGCGCATACGCGCAGTCTGATCAGAGTCTATGCTAGTCGTTTGAATATTCTATGAATAATTAGCTACTGACCAAACAGCATTTTGAGTGTCTAAATTTAAAAGGCGGCTGCACAGGCTCGTACTAGTCTACACTTGTCAAAATGCCACACTGTTAGAAATCACATGTCACGGCTCATATTATTATTTCATCATTACAACAGGACTGGGAGATACATGTACCAGTGGTGGTACAGACTGTTCTGTAACCAACTCTAAATGTTGGCCTGATAAAGATAACGCATACAAGTGTTTGTGTGACAATGGCTACAAACAAAATGATACGGCTTGTGTAGCAAAAGGTATGTATGACATAGATTTAAATAATTAACATTTAAATATTTTCTAATCCATTATCTTGAACTTATGTTTTGGGTGCTCAAAACACCCGTCTTACTGAGGCTGTTCTTTTGAGTATCCACAACATATGTTTTGGTTGAGAAGTTTGGTACGCACTCTTAACTAAAGGCTCGGTATTACCGGGCTTGTACATGTATTTAAGAAATGAATTCAGCAAAGGTCTCAACTGCATTTTGGCTCGATTAAACTACCAAAAGCGAATCACCCAGGGGAGTCAAACAACACTCATTGCTGATGTCAATAAATTCAATATTTGGAATGTTCATGGAATCATGAATACTTCGGGTCTCTTGCAAAGTAAGTTAAGGCCGAGGGGCTTCACGTTAACTTTGGAAGAGACCCGAAGTATTCATGATTCCATGAATTTTCCAAAAAAAATGAATTTATTACTTATATCTTTACATTTTATCATTCGTAACTGTAATATAGAAATTATTTATAACGGTTTTGTTGGAGTGTAAAACGGAAAAAAGGAACAGCTAGTGTGAACACAGACAGCCGATCCCTGTGGCTCGCTGTCAAACATAACATCAGTGTCATTTCATGCGAATGAATGCATGTTCGAAGCGTATTGCACGGGAAAGTGAGCTTGGCAGCTGTCAATCAAATGTCATTCATGAGGCTATGAACGGTTGCAAAAATCTAAAGATTGATTAAAGGCTTGCTTTAAAAATGTAAATATAACGCTATGAGAAAAGACTTGTATTCAAGATAACAAATATTTTGAGGGGGAAATTGTTATTATTTTCTTACCCAATAGTTTGAACATATGCTTTGGGTACTCATGGGTGCTCAAAATAATCGTCTAATTGAGACGGTTCTTTTGAGCATCCACAACGTATGGTATGCTTTAGTTGAGAAATAAGAAAAAAATGTTTCCATTATGTACTTTTATCTTGAGACCTGACTGATAGATTCATTTGTTGGAAGCATGTAGAGAAAATATGTCCATCAGGTCACTGTTTGGCATCACGAGACATACACAAATTTTAATGCACAATTTTATTTTGGAATGAAATATTTCATGTAAATTGGTTTCAAAGAACTCGTACGCTAAATTTCGACCGGACATGTTTATTTCGATGACATTGCACTGTGTATCAATAGACTTTTCGCTTACTGTAAAGGCGGCAACTTTAATATTCATATCTAAGCGTGGTTCGGCTATTTCATCTGCTAAGGAAGGGAAATCAGGTTCGATTTACAATGTATAATTTGGTGAAGAATAAATAAGTTGTTTGGACCGCGCAAACTTGCTTGCATTTCATGAAAATCCTTACCGTATACACACTGAACTCACATTAGTTTGATTAACCCTTAGGCGCATTATCACAAACTGTATGTTTTTGACGTCCACTAAAATATTTGAAGCCTCATAGACAAACAGTGTGGACCCAGATCTGACTGTTCCTGTAGGAGCAGTCTGATCTGGGTTCACAATGATTACCTCTATGTTTATGTTACTATGTTTATGTTAGACATTTTCAGATGCAGTTATGTTGCTGGCGTTTTAAGGACTCAATAATGTGTTTTGCGTCTATACTGAGGTAATGGCGCAAGATGATACAGTTACTTTTGAATAAAACCACGCCTCACCTTCAGCTTTTACCTATGTTTGAGGTTGACCAGTCCCAATTACGTATTCATACATGTAAGGTGCCGCCTTTACAGTAACCCAGAAAGTCATACAATATCAACTCTACTCGTACGCTTATGCGCTGACTTCACTGCTTAAAGAAGGTGTACGTGACCTGTAATACCGACAGCACCCAAGCCCTTCCGTGAATTAGTTGACGTATACCTACTTTGATACATGGAAGGGGTACGATCTATTTGACAATGCCCCGCATGTAATTAAATTACAAGCATAGAAAACGGTATTTCCATCGTAAAATATCTGATTCATTAAAGTTTGCAGATTTTAACAGTCTACTTACGCAGTATCGTGTAGTTTATTTACACCAGTTGGGACATCTAAAGATGGAGGATAGCTTTGGAAATGAATTGTAAGAAACGTTTAGGCCCTGTGTGCATGCCACCGTTATTTCACAAACGTGTTGCGCTAATGCCTATTTTTCAGTAACTTAAGGTTTCAATCAAACATGATGTAGGTTACATTACTACTAGCATGTACTTTCTTTGTCATCTGATTCTTTGTTGAACTGAAACACCAAATATTTCATTTGAAGTTTTACCATATGATTACGCTAAATGACATCATTCGCAGCAGCAGATGTTTCCCAGCATAAAAGCTCTATCAAATCTGTAACACAACCAATTAATGTAATAAGTGTAGGATGCCTAAGAAAGATAAAAGAGACAATGCAAAAAATCGTATGTCTGATATTCTTGTGTTACTTACAATGGATGTGAATTTTGCTTTCTGGCCCCTTGAGCAATTGTTGCTCACGGAAATGTCCATTTAAAGGATTGCGTTTGTAAATGCCTAAAATCCCCTTCTCATCAATACAGTTGAACTTATGTGATATTGCTCATAGGTGAGCAAAATAAGATGCGAGACATAAGAAATTGCTAAATTTATTACAGTCATAGACCATGGTAGTAGATAATTACAGCCACCAGTTTGTTTTGCCACGTTAGAATTTGGCAAAATCACATTATCCTTCTAGGCTTGTCCCATGTTTAGAAAAATGTTTAGAATAGTGACATGTCTGTCTAAAAGATGTTTAGGTTTCAGCATACACCTGTCCCAAAGATGTGTACTATCTAAACACTTTCTCAGATGAATTTAGCTATGATACATGTCGACTTTAAACGCGTTAAAAACGGGACAATAAATGCGTCTCAAAAAGTGTTTAATCTGTTAACTCATTTTTACAGTGTAGTGTTTTATTTTCAACAGGAATAAACGACCTTTGTTTACCTGAAGGCTGTGGTATTACTACGATATCACATTTGGAATGTCGCAAAGCGGTTGATGGGAAATTCAAGTGCCTTTGTGAAGCCGGGTACAAGGAGGATACCACGAGTTCCACTTGTGAAGAGCGAGGTATGCCAACAGAGTAATATATTCATATTACTTGCCTGTAAAGGCGGCAACTTTAATATTCATATCTGGGTGTGGTTCGGCTATTTCATCTGCTTAGGAAGGGAAATCAGGTTTTATTTATAATTTGGTAAAGAGTAAATAAGCTTTTTGAGCCGCGCAAATGTGCATGCATTTCATGCAAATCCTAACCGTATACACACTGAACTCACATTTATTAACCCTTAAAAGCATAATCACAAAATGTATGTTTTATGTCGTCCACTAAACTATTTGAAGCCTCATAGATAAACAGTGTGAACCCAGATCAGACTGCTCCTGTAGGAGCAGTCTGATCTGGGTCCACAATGTTTGCCTCCCTGCTTATGTTAAATAGACATTTTCAGAGGCAGTTATTTTGTTGGCGTTTTAAGGACTAAATAATGACTGAGGTTGTGGCACAAGGTGATACAGTTACTTTGGAATAAAACCACGCCTCCTTTTCAGTTTTTACCTATGCCTAAGGTTGACTAGTCCTAATTACGCATTCATGAGGCGCAACCTTTACAGAAAGCGAAAAGTCAAGTAATACAAAATATGTCGACTGTTAAACTGCCACTGATCTTGGTGTATCCTTTCAACTTCTTAAAATGAAATAATAAAACGACCTGGAGGTGTTATATTGAATTATGTTCGAAATCTGTCGGAGTGGGGTTAAATTTGGCCTTACTGAAACAAAATTAGCGTGGTTACCCCCGATTTGTTTTCTTTTTTCTAAAAGGTATTATGGTAGTCTATGAAATGAAAAAAAAAAACAAAAAAAAAACAAAAAAACACAATTTAAGTTTTTCAATGTCAGATTTTTAACATATAATTTATTGATTTAAAAAATCGAATCCTATTATTTGATGAATGACTAAACCATGAAGTATTTTGTTGTGGCTTTTGATAACAAATAACTTTGCACAATTTTAGAAGGCTTCAGGTCTTGAGCAATAATTAAAATTAATAAAAAAAGAAGCTGACCGAAGACTAATACAACTCGTTTAGCTTGATATTTAGGACTTGTAATTTCAGTTATTCTTTCATTTGTTCTGAAAATAGGCCAAATGCTGAAAACGTCCATATGAGATTATGAAAACTGAGCATGGTAACATATCCGTTTTATTTCATAAATTGACAGGCCATGCATAAAGCAAACCGTATGCAAAGTATTTAACAAATTTCAATATGGGAAGTATTTAGTAGCAATTGTCCTTAATGCAGGTCAAAAGTATTACAGACTGCTCATTCTGTACATGCGTATTATGCGTACTGTGGGCTACGCCAATGACAAATGCAAATTTTATAATGTGAAACGCTCTTTCTTATTCAGAAAAGTAAAGTGCTACCTTGATGGTTTCACAGATTTTGATTTTCAATCAAAAAGAACACCAAAATTGTTTTTTAATACCGATTATGGCTTAATGCATGTCAAAGGTATTGCAGAATGCTCCCCTAATTCAGATGAAAAGTATTGCAGGATTCTCTAAGGGGAGCATTCTGCAATACTGTAGACCTTCATTAAGCTACCTTTTTCCAATAAGACCTTTGTTTTGTCTAGTTTTAAGCGGCCGCTTAAGACAGGTTTTACTGTACAGTAAAACCTGCATAAAACAGCCACTCAAACTTAGACAAAACAAAGAGCTTCGTAACAATTGGTAGCTTAATAAAGGTCAAAAGTATTGCAGAATGCTCCTCTTGGAGCATTCTGCAATACTTTTGACCTGCATTAAGCCATAATTGGGCTTGAAAACCAATTTTTGGTCTTTTTAAGAGTGGCCGTTTTACAAGGTTTTACTGTACTTCAGAAACAATGTACAGACTCGTCAATGGACATACTATATACGAAGGTATAGTTGAAGTTGAACATGATAAAAGATGGGGCCGTGTTTGTAGTGATGATTTTACAGAAAAGGAAGCTAGTGTCGTGTGTAGATCATTTGGATTCAGGTAATTGGGGCTGCTGTGAGTATCCTAGACTGGGATCAGACCAGTAAATAGAAAAATAGTCAAATATGTGCACACACATATACAAACATATACATCTCTGAAAAAAAATCTCTGACTGTCTAAGTTACTGTATTCCGAGCAATGGGGAAGTAATAAAGTATCATAAATTTATCTCTGTAGTAGTTATAGAACTTTCAGTTAGATGTCTTAATACAGGGCCTAAAGACAGGCTACGAGTATCCAAGTACTCGGATATTCACGGATCCGACTAGAAACTGATTTTTCTAGCTAGTCTATCTAGCTGAGCAGGCTGATTTGAATCTCACTTTGTCGGAAACCCCGAAGACAGGTTTTGTCGCGACGAGGCCCATATGCAATCATAGCATTTGCTTATGTTTTCGAATCGATCAGGAAAAGAAGGCTTCCCTGAACAAACGATTCTTTTTTTTAATTATAAACAACGTCACCTTAAAATACTGGCTCTGATATACCCTGCAGCAGAATAGTTTTCAAATCAACATTGCATTTGAGCCAGTGCATGAGATATCCAACAATGTGGTATTTTGACATGTGTAGACTCGGACGAGCCTCTGAAGCCTCCTTTTTAAGCTTAGAAATTCCAAATGGTTTTCAGTCAGTAGCTTAATAATCATAGAATATTCAAGCGACAAGCAAAGGCTCTGCATATGCGCAGTCTGATCCGAGGCTTTGCTGGTCGCACATACATTATTGTAAGAAATCTCATGCACTGGCCCATTTAATAAGTTTAGACGTCTTGATACTCGTATAACTTTCAGTGGAGGTGGACCTTTTGAAACTTTTTTTTCTCTTGATTAAGCATCGCCATAATTAAAACGCAGGATGTTAGGCGTTTCTAGTTTTACTGATACTCAAACACGATGAAATATCAACTGAAAAGGCTCAATTAAGTAAAGATACTGTTTGAACTCTCGTTATAGTGGTGGCATGGTGAAAGCACAAGTACGTGGTAGCCAGAAAAGGAAAATATGGATGGAAGGTGTGAAATGCAAAGGATCGGAAATGGCTTTGGACGATTGCAAGTTTAACAACTGGCAAAATCACGAATGCAGCCCCTGGAACGTAGTGTCAGTAAAATGCAAACCTGGAAAAGATCGCAAGCGAGGTATAATAATAAATATTAGCCGAAAAATAAAGGAGACCTGGAAACTATACTGACTGACAAAAGAAATTCTACATCTAAATTCAAAGTCATGTTACAAATTAAATGTTAATACACGAGGTAGTAAATGTAAATATGGATAATCTTTATTTTTAATGACATGTTTGTGGTGTTCCTCATATCGTTCTGTCAGAGAAAAGGTACTGGAGCAAATCAAAACTTTGAAAATTGACGTTTTTTTTTCTTACTTTTTGCTAGGAATGTAAAAAGAAATTCACGTGATATGGTATAAACAAAAGTATTGTCCAATAAAGATGATCTTGAATCCTCAGTTTTGACACACATTTGCATCGCATACGTTTTGATTCCGACGTACAGATGGGATGCAAAGTTTGACGTTAACGTTTCCAAAAACATCAAAACGCATGTCGCCATTTTACAGTACAAGACAGATATTGCTTACACAGGTTACAAACAATTAACATGTACAGTTTTATCCATTTATCCCTCGCCATTTTTAGGTAAACATCAAAAATCCAGAAAAGTGAGTTTTGGTAAGTTTTGAAATTGTCGTAGAGACAAGTTGGCAGAATCCCATATAATGATACATACACATTTTACTTGAGTAACTTGATCTGATGGATCGGATCACGTCGAGTGGCTGCGCCAGGAACGATCGGATCACACGAGACGAAGTCGAGTGTGATCCAGTAGTTCCTGGCGCCGCCACGAGACGTGATCCGATCCATCAGATCAAGTTACTCAAGTAATAATGTTTTTATTATATACCTACATAACAGAAAAAAAACTCATTTCAGTTTTAGCGGTTAACTCACCAAAGTTGATAACATGTGACATGACGTTGCGATGCCGTTACGGTTGCAAATAACGTCGCACCAAATGTTTGATGACGTCACATTGTGTAAACATGTTACGACAGAGGCGGAAAATGCATTTATCGTGTTTAATTCCTTTCCTTCAATACGGGAAATAAATAAATAGAGGCTAATCGCCTAAACGTCAGATAGAAATGTGATTTTAGTGATTAATAATGCTATGGCTAAGATTGCGAGTCAGATTTAGAGTTCGCCGCCAGGTGCTGACTTTTATCTTGTGAGTTGGGTAAAACATGGAGGATGGTGATACGGAAAAATATCACCCGAGTAGCGTGATACAAGATTTTGTATTTTCGAGATTGGAAAAGTAGTTGTATCAGATGCATTTTATTGCAGGTATACAATAAAATGTTTTTCTTAAACTTTGCGCCTCTCACTAATCCTGTACCAATGTTTAACCATCGAAATGGTTACCTGTTAGATGGTTTGAATGTAAAACCAGTTTTTAGCAAATTACATTATTACGTCAAACGTCAAGACATAAACTGCAATGATAATAACGCTAAACGTTACCTGGACTCTAGACTACAAACTTTACATAAAAAATTAACAGGTTTATAGCTTTTCATAAGCTTTACAAAATCAGGAAGTATGTAGCCTTTCTTTTGTCAGTCAGTATGTGTGGAGTGAGGTAAGATGTAAAATATGGGGCATATGAGAAGTGACATTTGCTGCGGACCTGGAAACTATGTAGAGCGAGGTAAGATTTAAAAATGTGGGCCAATAAAGGAGTGACATTTGCTGACACAGGCTTGGGCCCAGCATCTACTGTTTACCCTTCAAAAATGTCAGGAATTTAAGCATACCTCAAAAATATTGAAATTTTATTGACCCCAAAAAATAATACCATTCAAGAAAAAAACCTAAAATGCATAAAAATGACTCCCAAAAATAGTTCAGTGTGATTATGACCCCAGAAAAATAACAACAATTTCTTCATTCCTAAAAAATATTCATTTTTTCTTAAAACGCCAAATAATATTGCTTAAAACGCCAAATAATATTGAAATTTAAAATTATGAACCCCCCACAAATGGGCCGAGCCTATGCATATATGAGATTAGGGATTAGAATAGGAACAACCAAAGACATATACTGAATGGTCCGAATCATCTGAGCTTTTGCTGTTCACGTACTTAATAAGTACCAAAGTCTCATGAAATAAAATATTCCTGGGCCATTATCACCATTCGTATCATTAATGAGCCAGTGCATGAGATTTCAAACAATGTGGTATGTGCGACCAGCAAAGCCTCAGATCACCCTGCGCATACGCGCAGCCTGATCAGAGGCTTTGCTGGTAGCTTCAGTATTTTATGATTGTTAAGCTACTGACTGAACACCATTTGGAGTTTCTAAGCTTAACAGGAGGCTGCAGAGGCTCATCCGAGTCTACACATGTCAAAATGCCACATTGTTGGAAATCGCATGCACTGGCTCAAACTTTTGGTATTTTAGGCAATATAATGAGCAGTTATTACAGTTAAACCTGTGTAAAACGGCCACTCAACGTTAGACAGAACAAATATCTTAATGACACATGGTGGCTTAATGAAGGTCAAAAGTATTGCAGAATACTCCTTTTGGAGCATTCTGCAATAAATTTGACTTGCATTAAGCAATAGTTGGTCTTGAAAACCAAATTTTGAGAATGGCCGTTTTACACACGGGTATTACTGTATCCACGTGCAGCTGTATCCACGTGATGTGGATTGACATATTACTTGACTTTTTGGTTACTGTAAAGGCGGCACCTCATGAATGCGTAATTAGGACTGGTCAACCTTAGACATAGGTTCAAGCTGAGTTATTCAAAAGTAACTGTATCATCATGCGCCATTACATCAGTATAGACGCAAAACACGTTATTTATTCCTTAAAACGCCAGCAAAATAACTGCATCTAAAATGTCTATTTAACATAAGCATAGAGGCAAGCACTGTGGACCTAGATCAGACTGCTCCTACAGGAGCAGTGTGATCTGGGTCCACACTGTTTGTCTGTGAGGCTTCAAATATTTTATAGGACGACAAAAACATACATTTTGTGATTATGCGCTGTAGTAAGGGTTAAGACATGTGAGTTCAGTGTGTATACTGTTAGGATTTTCGTGAAATGCATGCACGTTTGCGCCGCCCAAAAGGCTGATGAACTTTTTACCAAATTATAAACAAACCTGATTTCCCTTTCTTTAGCAGATGAAATAGCCAAACCACGCCAAGATATAAATACATGTATTAAAGTTGCCGCCTTTACAGTGAGCGAAAAGTCAAGTAATACTTGTGTATTTAAGATGTAGTTCGCCTGGTAGATGGACCACTACCCAATAAAGGAAGAGTTGAAGTGTACCATGATGGTGAGTGGGGAACAGTGTGTAACGATGATTTTGAAGAAGT
This sequence comes from Loripinus fragilis, assembly GCA_964019695.1. Lineage (NCBI taxonomy): Eukaryota > Metazoa > Mollusca > Bivalvia > Lucinida > Lucinidae > Loripinus > Loripinus fragilis. Next base: position 67,235,916 of record OZ026525.1, on the reverse strand, counting down.
GGATGCCAAAGTTGTATGTAGGCAGTTAGGTTGGAGGTGAGTGGGCTTAAGCGCGGATCCAGAGGTGGGAGCAGGGAGTCTGGACCCCATTCTGGAAAATCAAAAGTGGCTATAGGTTTCCATAGAAATACTGGTACGGACCCCATCCAGAAGCAAAGGGGTCCAATCGCTACTTGAGGGGATGGGTCTAGGGGGGTTGTGTTCTCTCTTTTTTCTTCATACGTAGGCTCGGGCCCAGCACCTACCGTTCACCCAAAAAAATGTCAGGAATTTTAAGCACCCCCAAAAATATATGAAATTTTAGCAACCCTCAAAATATCCCCCATTCTGTGCCTTGGCCTGAAAAAAAACCCCTTAAATGCATAGATATGACCCCTAAATACAGTCCAATATTGTGATGACCCCCCAAAATGATTCACAAAATATTCATGCCCCAAAATATTCATACCCCAAAGATATTCATTTTCCTGAAAACCCCAAATAATTAAAAATTTTGAACCCCATAAAATGACCTGAGCCTACGTATGTATGAAAATATCAGAGTACCCCTCACCCCCCCCCCCCCCGCCCCCGGGGAGTCCGTACAATCATCTGTGAAATGCGTTGTTGAAAAATGTTGTGAGGTCCCTCTTGGCGGAACTTTCTGGATCCGCGCAATGAGCTAATAACAGTTTCACTACAAAGAATAAATGAGATGTGATAGTCACATGTGATTTCAAACAATGTGGCATTTTGACAAGTGTAGACTCATGCGAGCCTCTGAAGCCTCCTATTAAGCTTAGAAGCTCTAAATGCTGTTAGGTCAGTAGCCTTACAGTCATAGAATAATATTCAAGCGACTAGCAAAGGCTCCGAAACAGGCGGTCTGTTGTTTTCATGGCAAACTAAATTAAAACTTGTTCATTTCTAGCAGCTTATTTCATTGAAACAACGAAATTAGTTTAGAGTTTGTTTTAAAAAGGGGCATGTTGAAATACTCTTGAATATACATACATTGTAATTATGTTGTAAGTACAGATATTCCAACAACATTTGTTACTGAAAATAAGAAAAACTGGAAGATGGAGGTCATCACAAAATTAGGCCTCGACGCGAAAAACCCTGTCTTTGGGGGTTTACGAACAACAAAGGCGCCGACCAGCCTGCGCATTCGCGCAGTCTGATCAGCGCCTTTGTTATTCGCTTATAAAAAAGATTTATATCTAGACTTGCCAGGCGCAACAGTTCGACTTTCTAGCTAGTCTCTGTAGCTGAGCAGACTGGTTTGAATCTTACCTTGTAGGAAACCCCGAGGACTGGTTTTCTCATGAAGTTGCCTCAAATATCTGAGCGAAGGAGGCAGTCACAAATATCTGAGCTTATAATAAATACCACAACATGTTCTGACCTTAAAAATTCTCTCCAAGGTCATACCTTTAATCTAAAACTTTTGTTCTCGAGCAAACACCGTGTAAAATACGAACACATTCCGTCAATTTTTTGAGAGGATGTGGCATTTGAAGCGAAATCACCTGATTTTATAAAAAAAATATATTTGATCTTGAACTTTGACTAAAATGTCAGATTCTAAATATATTTGACCTTAATCTTTGATCCTAAGGTCCTAGTAATAATCTGTGACTTTTGTTGTTATCTACACACCATAATCAATAATTTTGCTAAATATGGACACATTTTGTCAAAATCTGAAAGAGGAGTTTGTGCTTCAAGCTATACAACTAATTTAAAGTATAAATGACCTTGACCTTTGAGTTCAAGGTCATAACAGTGATCTGGAACTTTAGTTGTAATGACACACCACAGGCAATTATTGTGCCAAATATGAATACACCCTATAAAAATGAAATTGGAATATGCATTATGAGAAAACCATATTTGACCTTGAACATGAATTCCAAGATTATTGCAGTTATATATCTATTTAGTTGTAATATACACACAAATGGCTATTTTTGTGCCAAATATAAACACTCTCAGTCAAATAATGAGAGGAATTTGCATTTTTAGCTGTTGACAGGTTTTAAGTATGTCTGACTTTGACCCTTGACTCTAAGGTCAGATCAGCAATCTGAAACCAGTGTTATATTTTACACAACATAAGCAACCAATTTGCAACATATACTTAAGGAATAAAGAAACGCAACAGACAAAAATATAATTTTTGCGTGTTTAAATGACGGTTTGGTGAAATCTCTTTTGAAAATTTCTTATTGAGCATTTATAGCATGTGATGAAATACCAAAACGTCATTTTAACGCTACATTTTACGCTACAAGATGAAAACATATGAAAACGTAAAATGTGACGTTAACGTTAGAATAAAGATCAAGAAACCCTGTCTTTTCCATGTTCAGTTATTTGGCGTCGACTTGGCAATGTGCAAATTAAGCAAACGTCCAAACATAATCGTAATGCAGTCAAATATTGCGTCAAAACACGCTACTTGAATGGCAAGATACACAATGGTAGTGAATAAGCGGTAAACGTCACTTAGAGCCGTCAGGTTTGGGTCGCTAGTGAATATACAGGATAAGTTAAACCTAGAGACATCAGAACATGCTTCCTTGGGAAAAACTGACTTTTCAGATACCGTAGAAATACGCTGGTAAGGTGTGTATATTGACGTTAGCCAAAAAAAACACGGCATAATGCAAGAGAAAACATCTGATTGCATGCCGACAGTGAACACCAAACTTGTTAACTGTTACCTAAACTTTGTCATTGGACCATTTTATCATTAAAAAAACACATAAACATCATGGAAACCATTAAAACGTAGGATATCGAATTTTGACGTCAGAATTGAGGTTTTTTGACGTCTGAAGATCTCACGTCATAATTCTTGAACAAAACGTCCTTGTAATGAATAAATCTCAAGCAGAAACGAATGTTTACGCGTTTTACGCAGATTTCAGAGCTGACGTTAATGACGTTAAGCCGTTTCAGAATCCTACAAAAACGTCGCCATTTGATCATTTCCTTGATCCACAATCTATGCCAAGACTTTTTAAAACAATAAACCGATGGTTGATTCAAACTTTGCTTTTATTGACCCTGTTTCTGCAATTTACTACGGGGGGTCAGGCTGGTTACGCGCGTACCAAAATGATCACGTAATCGATAATTACGTTGAAATTGCTGTAATTTGACGGACACATACTGTTCCTATGGATACATATCATTTGCACTAAAAATTTGCATCATATTGTATGCTTTCAATCACTTGAAGTGTTTGTTGCATTTCTTAATTCCTTAAGTATATTAAGTACATCTCTTGCTATGAACCATGCAAATGGTGATACATCCATGGTAACAGAAATCGCAAATTTCAGTCCTTTTATGTAGCACTTGTCATCAAACACTGACTGGTACAATATGTTTTTTGATTGGAAGTCCGTTGCAATGGCAACCAACATTTTCAATTTTATCTAATTTTCCTGCATAAATGCTACTAAAAAGCTGATTTTTTTTTTGAAATTTACACACATTATCAATGTTATAGAAGATCCGAGAATTTCATCTTTATTAATTGACAAAAACATGCTCAATTGATAGACCGTACAAAGGCATTTTCACATTTCATTTTCACACAAATGCATCACACAATACCGTAAATGTCTACCCTGTGCAACGCTGTCGGTCGTCTGGAACTGGTTGTCCACAATTGTTGGATCGTTTTGTGGATAATGTATATTGATAGATTAACATGACAGTATATTCTTTCTTATACAGATATGGTTAAGTGTCGATATAGCTTTTTTTATAATGAAAGGGTAGTGTGATCATATAGTATTTCGCATGTGAAAGAGTAATCCTATATCCATTCTTGTACAGATAGTCATTTGAATTTTATTGCATAAACGTCAAGTTAATCGCTAAACATGAATGAGCAGCTACATGTATTAAGTCAAGCCTAGAGTCATAATATACTTTAACGCAAAAGAAACGCAGCTCTTTCTAAAACAGTAGTTTCTTTTTTTTTCATCAAAAAATCAGCCAGCGATAATGTAATCGCTAAGTATCGTTATTTGCCTGGTATACAGCACCACAATCAGACCGCTGTGACTTATGGTTGGCGAACTGCAACGAGAAATGTAAGGCAACCCCCATTTCCAAAGTCACAAAGTTCAAAAATTGTGCCTATTTTGCTTAAAACGTTTTAAACAAATATCGGTTTTTGAAAGCAAAAGGGTAGACAAAATGAAATTAGGTACTTTTATGTGTCTGTCAACGCCCATTTTGTCAAAATGACGTTTTTATTTTTTTGCGTAATTGTCTATTTTTTATCCAAACGAATATCAATAATCGAAAACTTTTAATGTCACCATATAGCCCTCACTACATTGCATAGAAGACATAAGTATTGCGACATGATCGAACAAAATGTGTCTGTAATTAATGTTTTAAAAAAAGTAGGTTGACATCAATAAAGAAACGCAGCAACGCAGCGACTGGTATCGTTGATAATCAATAATTTGCAAACCGTTTTACTGTTTTTCTTTAGCTAAGACATCTGGCTATCAGATCAAGCTGTTTGTTTTCAAATTGAATGAGACATCACTTTTTAGACTCCATTTATTGAAATTTACTGACGTCATTTTAACGTCAGAATGGAAATCGTGAGCAGAACCATTTTACGGCAAATCATTACTCAATGCGCAGGAACACAGGATATAATTAAGAAATTAGCCTCATGTGATCCATGTGGAAGAAAAAGTGGATTGAAAACGGTTGCGTTTCTTTTGCGTTTAAGTATATAAGAATCATCAGTGTGAGGTCGGGATAGAAAAATCCGTACCATGGATCACCATCTGGCATCACAAGGCATGCTGAATGATGACAAAAGGTGATCGCGAGGGACGGATGTATCTATCCCATCCTTACATACATTATGGATTATTTTTCTTACTTGCCACTAAATACCTCATTTCATGTTGTAAAAAGCTTCCAGAAAATTCAGAATATGCTGAGATGCGACATACATGTGACTTGTTGACGTCTTTTTTAACATTACAATGACATAACGGATCGACTAGCGGCCAGCGTGCGGCTTGCTTGTGGCGGTTCGCTTTTTATCTTTCTCACGGATCAGTTTGGGGTATGTGAGATAGATTTTTTTCATATTTGCAAAAACAGCAACAATCGCAATCTGGTGTGCAAAAATATTATAAGAATCTATCATGAGTGTGAGGGTAAGATAGTACAATCTGTGCGGAGAATCGCCGTTCGGCATTCCAAAGCTTGCCGAGTGATGACAAACAGTGATCCCGAAGAACGTATTATTCTATCCTACCCTCACGCGAATTATGGATTCTTTTCTTGCTCACCACTGTTTTTTTATTTATTAATAAACTTCAAGGAGCCCCTGAATACGCGAAGATACAATCTTACATGATGGCGTCACTTTAACTTACATTGACGTCACTTGACGACAATTTGCGTGAGTTCCAATACAACCAATATATGTAGTTCCCACGTGACAGCCTTGGTAAGATAGCATGGGATATCCCAGGGTAAAATCTCAGTAACCTGTATCTGGTGTGAAAGAATATTTCTTAATCTTTCCGCTTGGTTTCATACTAAACCTGCATGTGTTGGTTGAAATTATTGCTTATCATTGTTACTCGTTTTCATACAGTGGAGGTGAAATTTTGAGAGATGTGAAAGATGGGAGCGGGAAGATCTGGATGGATCAAGTTGAGTGCACAGAAAGCGATACAGATATAAGGGAGTGTACATTCAGTGGGTGGGGAAAGACTAATTGTGATCATGCAGAAGATGTGGGAATCATGTGTGAAACGAAATGGTCCGACACGCCTGGCCGAGGTAAGAATGATAAAAAAGGAAGTGAGCATGACAGAAAATTCCACAATCACATTATATAGACAAACCTACGTCATTGCGAGTAAGAGCCACAAAACGCTAATACAATCACAAGGCACCAGGAAGACACTTAAAGCAAAGTAATCAGCTCTCTCTTCCTAATCAAGACAATTGCAAAACTAGAAATGACACTAAGTACTGCATAGCAATACGAGGACTAAACACAGAAACACCACAAGTAATAGGATCAACAATAAACAATGAATTAAGAATAACAGAACCACCACTTAGAATAGACAGCAGCCTCAGCCACTGGGGATGGGGGGGGGGGGCTAAATACATTTACTGGCGCCAAATCTTTACCCTATGTTATGGTGTTGTTAAGTCACGACACCAGAATACAACACAACACTCATCAATGAAAGGCCATCCAAAAGTAAGCCACTATCTCCTCATATTAATACGACCAAAAGGCTAACACAACCACACCACAAGACCAATCCTCGAAGTTATAAGACATATTTTATGCTGAACTCAACTGACCATGAAATTTATCCTTTTCATAAATGTTAAAATGCCAACAATTGTTGGCAATTCAACATATATCAGCAGAATAAATACATCATATGAGAGCTTTAAAGCAAGAAATACCTATCTTTTGCAGCGTTTTAGTTTTAATGGGCAGTTAAACTTTTATGCTCAATTGAGTTGAGCATGAAAAACGTTTTATAACCTCGGGACCAAGACTTAACTCTGTTAGCTGGTATTTGCGACTTTATGTTATCTGCTAGTCCATTTAAAACGTCTCTGTAGCAAACAGTATGGATCCACATCAGACTGCTTCTCTAGGAGCGGTCTGATTTGGGTACACACTGCTTGTCTGTATGCCAATATTAGTCCTTGACGTAAACATTTACATGCAGCAGGCGACTTCAGTGGATGACACTTCTAGCTGCATTGTTTTCATAGCAGGCAAAGGGATATCAAAAAAGTCTTAGATTAGAATATAGACAGAACTAAATTAAAACCTATTATTGCTAATTAAATACGAGGGGCGATCCAGAAATATGCGGAAAAGTGTCATTATTTCTACAATTTTAATGCGAATTACATTAATTTTTACACAATCATCAAAATGTTACTTATTTGAAATTTGGTCTTTATTTTCTTTTAAGTTTAATGACATCATTTTAAATGACGTCATGGCAACGTCAGATTGCACCAGTATGAAAAGTCGGTTCCGCCTTTGTTAGCAAGCACAAGCCTGCTAAACTGCAACTGAAAGATCAGCAACGTTCTCAAATCGCGTACCTCTCAAAACACTCTTGACCAATTGAAATAGAAAAAAAATACAAGGGGCCAAGTCTGGTGAGTAAGGGCGTGTTCTAAAAAATCAAAGCCAAGTCTTTTTATTGTCTCCGTAGTCTGTGCTGCTGTATGGGACGGTGTGTTGCCACGCCTATTTTCATCAATCATGTGTGGTATCCATCTTGAACAGATTCTCTTCATACATAGCTCATTATGAATAATTCTAAACATCGTACTGAAGGTATACCCAGTCCCAATCGTAATATCTCTAATAGTCATCCGACGATCCGAGTCAAATAGTCATCGGACGATCAGAGTCCAACAACTCTTTGACTGTTTAAATTTTCTTTGTTGAAATGAAAAAGGGGTGGGCTTGGCCTCGGTTCATCAGGAACAGAATTATCGCTTTGCTCAAACTTACTGTACCATTTTTACAAAGCATTTTTCTTCATAGCATTGTTCCCAAAAGCCGTTTTTAACATTTCGAACGTTTCCTGTCTTAATTTTTTGTTTGGTACACATAATATTATCGCAGACCACTGTTCAAGGGTAGCCATTTCGCTTATTCCCATTATTTGTGTCACGTGCTTTTGTTCGACCTAAAATGACATCAAAATTGGCATTGTGACGTTTCTAACGTTAACCTCAAATCAGGGCGTTGTTTAGATATTACTCAATACAGAAATCGACTGTCACATACACTGAATATCTGGTTAAAACTTTTGAAAATGTCAAATGACGTGATGTGCGCTGGGTAGCGTTACCCTTTGGGTCGATAAGTTAATGATTGCATTAAAGCAATGCGTTCCATGTGTTTTAAAATTTGCTTCAAATATTTAAAACAAATCAAAGATCAGATTTCGTAAGTATCAAAGGGATTGCTGAATTAACACAAAGTATATAGCACTTTCCGTGTATTTCTGGATCACCCCTCGTATACATGTGCAAATTCTCAGTAATACGTTTCTTATGAGCATCTAAAATAGAAAAAAATAAGACTTTACCCCAATATTTGCCTAAAAGGCATCTTCACGAGGGCTTTGAATGGTAATACAATTACCTTACCATGGCGTTCTATCTTGGGCTTAAATGGTGATAAAATTTCTAACTATTTCTAACAATAGCATCTCTTCGATGGTTCAGTCTTCAGACTCAATGATGGTTTGGGCGCAAAGCGTTAATCGATAAGTTGGTGCCTGATGCTTGACTGTAGCTTGGCCCACCTTGGATCAACTTGAGGGTTTCTTTAGCTCTGACTATCTGTGGGTCGAGATCCCTTTTCTCTGTTTGATCATAGTGGGGTATCCATCTCGTCGAAACGTTGATGAAACGTTTTGTTTACGTTAGGAGAACGTTTGATTTTAACGTTTAGAAACCCTATTTTGGCACTCAAAATTTTGGGTTCCTAAACATTTTTGACAAACCTTTCTTAAAAACTTTCTGAAACCTTTAGGAAACCTTCGACCTTCATATGATTTTAAGATAATTTTTCAATTTTCCAAAATTGTGATTCTGTTTTTTTCTCAAGTATCTCAAACTGCAATTCATATCTAGGGCACCGGATCTGGTAATAAGTGCAAATATTTATCATGCACTATATACGTAACGGCACGAAGATATGTGACAATCGCAAAAACTAAAGTTTTGGGTTAGAACCATGCATTTATTTGAAGCAAGCAGTAAAACGGCATATCAAACATACTTCTAACTAGTGTAATGATACATTTAGCAAAACCTATCCAAAAAACCAACTACACTGAAGCAAACTTATAAACGACCACGTTATTTTTTATGCTAGCTCAGAAAGTAAATATATGTCATACAACATTTTTCATTCTATAAATACACCAAGAATTTGCCAAAACTTACAAGTCATTTCATTTTTAAGTGTCTCGTTCGTCTTGCACACACGAAATCCGAGTAAAGGTACCCTCATTTCCAAAATTAACACTTTTCATGACAATATTAAATATTCCACAGCAGCATTACCCATTTGCATATTTGATTGTTTGAAGATGTGACTGACTGCAATGATTTAAGATGTAATTAAATCTTAAGTTTTGACACGATCAAAGTCGTCATTTCTTTTCGGTAATAGCATGAAGACAGGCGCTGTCAGCAGCTTAATCTAAGAAATTCAGCTTTAGGCATGCCTTTTGGGTTCACATTTTGTACTGCTCTTTACACTTTATTGTCTGCAGTACGGCATTGACATTTTCAGCAATTATTCATTTTTAGTAGAAATCACTGTTCTTTGCCGTCAAATTAATTGTTAAATTTTCACAATAAAACCGGAAGTTAGGAACAGTCATGAAAGATTTACTACCGCAGAATAGTCTGATCAAGTAATGTTGGTTTTTGCCTACCAAGTTCAGATAGAAAAAAAGCATACAAAGATTTTAAGGTGTGCTACTGTCGATTTTCAAAATTCTGTTAAAATGTGATTTTTTTCCATTTTTTTTAAAATGAGTAAAAAATCTGCAGTAAATCAAATTTAAATTGTTTGGTGTGTTTTTAGTCACCTGGACCAGTTCGTAAACACATGCACTTTCATTTGATAAAAATGCACCCAAAAATATTTTCCACAAAAAGTTGATTTTTGCTTTTTTGAATCCCAAAACTGTAAAATGAGTGAAAACTATCCCAAAACACTTCTAAACCCTGGTCAATTGAAATGCTTATGATAAGGTCAAAAAGTCACTCAATATTATTGGTGCCTTAGTCAGAAAAAACGAGTTTGTAAAGTGTTTGTTTATAAGTTTGTTTAAGTGTATTACCTGACGAAGTGTTCTTGTAAGTTTCTTTGTTTGGAATCACGATGTTTCGCACTAAATAAATAACATTCGTATTAAATATGCTTTATTCAATTAGATGAGCATTTATTGTAAAAGATAATATAAAATGAAAACATAATAATTCAACTGAAACAGTAATATAAAAGTGATGCCTTTGTTTGCAATCACTACTTGGTTTTGATAAAATGTTTACAGAATGGCATCCAGCGCTGATTTCTTAATTGACCTTTCTCTTTGAAAATGGTTCATTCATTTACCAGTTATTACATGTATCAACATATACAGCTGCTTTCCTAAAGTTTTATAGATAGCGATTTTTGTCATAATTATTTACATACCCTATACTGGTTTAAGCGTTTGTAATAAACTTGTGCTTTGTCTGAGATATGATTTATTTCTGCTCCTGTATGCACGACATATCTAGTTAAAGTAAGTAAAAATATGGCTTGCTTTTGCAGATGTTTTGTATCAAGTTTTAACTTCTTAAAAGGTTGATCATATTTTTAGCAAACCAAAGTTGCTTATCAAAACTCTATTTCGAATTATGAGATAATAAAGAGAGTACCAAAGAAAACTGTGGTGGGAATCTATAAAGTCATGTATACGGTCCATTGTGAAAATACTTTAAGAATTGAAGCTGTCGAGTGTATCAACAATGTATCACTTGATTGACTTTGGTAAATGTGCACTAGTAGGTTGCACAAATTATATAATTTTACATAATTACTTTTAAAAGATATGTTAAGTGCATTTTGGGTGTTCTTGTTAATGAACAATCACCAGTAAGGCATATCAGGATAATATCAAAAGCGATATAAAACTCCAATATGGATCACACGTTAATATTTTAAAATGCTATTGCAAGGTGCGTTATCTTGTTGAATGTTTGGGGTATAGTGCATTCATATTGGAGTTTTATATCGCTTTTGATATTATCCTGATATGCCTCACTGGTGATTGTTTCATTAACAAGCTTAAGTTGAGAGACCCCTTTTAAAGTTACGAGATTATCCCCTCAATACGACTTCAGTGGTTTTTTACCCATCCGTCAATGTGATGTGGATAAATTTGTTCGTGTTTCAGACGCCAGATGGGAATAGGTTTGCAAAAGAAATAGGTTTAGAGTGTGGATTCATCTGAAAAGATGACATTTTCCCACTTATAATACAATTTTAAACCATATGGGCCCATTTAACTATTTGGCAGTACTGTACTTTACTTTTGGCCTTTCTCGTAATAATTGGGCTCTTACTATGTAGCATCACATTTGAATACCAAAAATGCACATAAAATATCTTTTAAAAGTAATTATGTAAAATAATATAATTTGTGCAACCTACTAGTGCACATACACCAAAGTCAATCAAGTGATTCATTATTGATACACTCGATAGCTTCAATTCTTAAAGCATTTTCACAATGCACCGTATACATGACTTTATATGACCCACCACAGTTTTCGTTGGTGCTCTCCTTATTATCTCATAATTCGAAATAGAGTTTCAATAAGCAACTTTGATTTGCTAAAAATATAATCAACTTTTTTAGAAGTTAAAACTTGATACAAAACATCTGCAAAAGCAAGCCATATTTTGACTCACTATAACTAGATATGTCGTGCATACAGGAGCAGAAACAAATCAGATCTCAAACAAAGCACAGGTTTATTACAAACACTCAAACGAGTAAAGGGTATGTTAATAATTATGACAAAAACCGCTATCTATAAAAATTTTGGAAAAGAGTTGTAGTCTGATCAGCGCCTTTGTTATTTGCTTTTTGGAAAGTATAATATGTTAACTTGCTACAGGTCAAATTTCTAATTGCTAGCTAGTCTCTGTAGCTGAGCAGACTGGTTTGAAACTTGCTGTGTCGGAAACCCCGAAGACAGGTTTTCTCGTGACGAGGCCCAAAATATAAAGGTGAAAGTAGAACTTTTTCATTCATAATTAAAAAGTAATGTAACACAACAGTTATTGACTTCAATTGCGTTCTAGGTGAATACCACTTTTACTGGAAGATAAATCCTTATGTCTAACTCATTTAAGCCAATAATTGTATAATGTTACCTATTTAATCGCATATCTAAAACACTAGTGATATTTTTTTAATCTGTGAAGTTACTCTGTTCGTAGACGCGAAATCATATGATAAAGTATGTATGCTTTCTTTGCAGGTAATGTAAGACTGGTGGATGGACCAAGTCCACAAATGGGAAGACTTGAGGTTTATCGTAATAATTCTTGGGGTACAGTGTGTGGAGTGGACTTTAAGAGAGAGAATGCTTTTGTTTTTTGTACTTCACTAGGCTACTCGTAAGTTTGTGTGAGAGGATGACTGTACTCAAAATTTTCATGTGGGGAGGTATATTGTTGAGTATACATAGAGGATCTTACATGAGTGCTCATGTTTTAATGAATTTATTTAACGAGTTGGGGAAAAGAGATAAAATGCGAGGCTTGCCGAGCATTTTATCTCTTTTTCGCAACGAGTTTAATAAATTCAATAATACAAGAGCACGAATATTAGATTCTATTTATCATATGACAAATACTTTGAAATCTCATTTCTGGCGTAAAACGTTATAATTTTGTCATAATGTACGCAACGTTGTTATGGACGTCATAACGTTTGCCGAAAATCGATAAACCACTAGTGGTTTACAGATTTTATTGCATGGCGTTATTTCACTCCCAGACGCGACGTCATATGATAAATTCGAATAAAGCTTGATTTTCGATCGTATATCCAACGATTTACCTCCCCAAACTGAATATGTTGAATATGGTTATCCCAATTTTTATGCACTAGAAACATGTTTCCTTCAAAAAGACCAATGAAATGTAGTTTGTTACACATAGATGTTAGGTTTCCATGAAATATCCCTAACTTATCCATAAATTATCTCCTAGAACATCCTAAAAATCAAGATATAAAAAGGAGATGAAATAAAAAAAAAAGGACTCAACAGTACATAGAACTGAAAACTGGAGCTAAATAAAGCCAACAATTTAAGTAAGAAAGGTGGCAAAGATCAGGAATCGATACACCACCAATCAAGTACCACACCTGTCCATGGATGCCACATGGGTAAGTAACAAAAACACAATTAAACATCGCCCATGAGAGCCGAGAGGTCAGCCCTTTCAAAGCAGGTGACCATAAGACAGCAATGAACAGACACGAACGCATTACAAAGACAAGACATGAATAACACAAATGATCCGCAAAAGAAGTACCGCCTCGGAACGGTCAGTAAAACATTTTGCTTGAGGGCTTTAGCCGGTTTCATGCTGCTAACCTCACCCTTAGTTCAAGGACTCCTGAATATTAACGGTATATGGTTTCAACAAAGAGTATCTCCAGGACCATTTAACTACTTGCTGTGTTATTTTCAGATAAAATTGATATATATAAAACTATCTTTTGAATTAATAATTAAAAAAATAATCAAGTGACTTTTGGTGGCCATTTTGTAAACCATATTGAAAATAGAGAAAATACCTTTATACGACTTTTATTCAAAAATAGATAAAGTATTTCATCTACACCAATTATTTAATATCATGATTTATTCTGGTATATTTTACTAAAAGGAATAAAGCAAATCATTGAAATTAACAGGTTTTATGTTCTATTTCAAGGGTTGTTTCATAACTAATGGATTGCACAATCTGAAAATAATGTCGTCTCTGATAGCTTGGTTGCCTGTCAGGGTTATAGGTATCCTCAAGACTATAATATTCCAATTCAAAGCCCCTATCAGCACTGTTACCAATATTTCATCTAAGTTGCAAGGGGTTGGTGAGGGGCATTATGTCTTTTGTTGCATTAGTTGGACATGCTGTCTTATCCGTTCAAACCCTCTTCGGGGTTAGGTGGGGGCAGATTGTCAAAATTACCTGTTCATGACCTATTAAGACCAAAATATCATCTTCACTTTCCTTTCCTGATGATAAATTACATTATATCTGAATCAGAATTCTTAAAGCTCCTACCTAAAACATTTTCTGCCCTGTAATTTATTACCCTGGATATGATTTAAGTTATTTTTGGTGTCCGTGAAATCTAATTAGACTGATAACATTTAAAATATTTTACTTACCGTTCCAAGGTGGTTCTTCTTATGTGGATCATTTGTGTTTTTTGTGTCGTGTGGTCCTGATGCTTTTGCGTCTGTTTATTGAGGCCTTGTGGTCACCTGCTGGGAAAGGTCTGACCTCTTGGCTCTGATTTGTGATGTTTATTGTATTTTTGTTACTTTTCCACGTGGTATCCAAGGTCGGGTGTGGTACTTCATTGTATAGTTTCCTGATCTTTGCCGTTTTTCTTCCTTTTTTATATCTCTTTCTTTACAAGGACTTGTCTAACGTAAAAATCCGTATACGTCTGTATATTATATTATTATGTCCCCTGAACAATTTTAGATAAAGCGCCAAGAGTTGCGTCCCATATTTAGTTAAAACAGACCACTGTACACAGTACCTGTAAATTTCGACTGCAGTCGCGGTTTGGCAGTGAAAGGTTAATTTGACTACAGTCCCGTTTGGCAGCCAAAGTGTTAAGAGGAAGCAATAGCTTTAAACCTTGATTGGGTTTATAAGCAGGCATGCAGACTGTCGCATAATATCCATGCTTTATATATATCCCACTTTTCATAATGTTTATACCCCCGTTACGAAGTATATAGGGGGTATATAGTTTTTGCCTTTTCTGTAATTATGTTTGTTTGTTTGTTTGTAAACTGTTTTTTCCGTCAAATATTTCTCAGGAACTGCTTGGGTTAGGATTCTGAAATTTGGTACAAAGCTTGATAGTGATAAGTTGTATTGTGTAACAAAAGAACAGCCACATATTGCTTATCAGTCCCTTTATTTGTTCATTTTTCTTTCTCTCAAATGGCAATTTTTGTCACAGATTTCTCAGTTCTATTGGAGCCAGTGTTTTCAAATTTTGTGTACATCTTCAGGAAGGCAAAGTGTCCTGTGTAAATGGAAATTAAGATGCTAATCCTCATTTTGCCTTCTTTTTTCAAATTTTCATTTTTTCCTTCTTTCTCTCTTATAAAATACATATAGACATTTTTTTCCGTCAAAGATTTCTCAGCAACCACTTGGGTTAGGATTCTAAAATATTGTTCAAAGCTTGATAGTGATAAGTTGTATTGTGTTACAAAAGAACAGCCACATATTACTTACCAGTCCCTTTATTTGTTGTATTGTGTAACAAAAGAACAGCCATATATTGCTTATCGGTCCCTTTATTTGTTCATTTTTCTTTCTATCCAATGGAAATTTCTGTCACAGATTTCTCAGTTCCTATTGGAGCCAGTCTTTCCAAATTTTCTGTATACCTTCAGGTAGGCTAAGTGTATTGTGTAAATAAAAATAAAGATGCTAAAGCTCATTTTGCCTTCTTTTTCAATTTTTCCTTCCGTCTCTCCTATATAACACATATGGACGTTTATGTCAGAGTTTTCTCAGCAACTACTTGATTTAGGATTATGAAATTTTGAGAACACTTTCAGGTAGGCAAAGTGTATTGTGTAAATTGAAATTAAGGTGCTAATCCTCATTTTGTCTTCTTTTTTCAAATTTTCAATTTTTCCTTCTGTCACTCTTATATAACATATATGGACATTTTTCCTCAAAGTTTTCTCAGAAACTACTTGATTTAGGATTATGAAAACTTTGACAATTTTGTCCTTTCTCTGAAAGTGTTACAACCACTGATGGCTACCGCTGGGGGTATGTGAGCTTTGCTCACTTCTTGCTATATTTAATGATCTTTTTAAACTGATGATGAAAAGAGGGCTTTTCAACAATTATTTTGAATTTATAAACCAAGTCGCCATAACCAGCTGGCTCTGATATGCCTTATTGTAGAAGAGTTTTCAAGTCAAACTTGTATTTAACGATCAATTCTGAGCGTCTTTTTGGTAGAATTCAGAAAATGGTTTACAAAGTTTACAGGTATGATATTGATGCAACTTGGCAGTCAACAAGTTGTTGAAGTCAGGCGCATAGCCAGGCGGAGGGCAGGAAGCCTGGGCTTCAGCATCAAATAGGCCTCGACCTGAGAAACCCTGGCTTTGTTGCTTGCGAAAAACAAAGGTGCAGATCAGCCTGCGCATCCGCGCAGTCTGATCAGCGCCTTTGTTATTCGGTATCTGAAAATCAAAGTAACTAGGCCAGACATTCTCCATTTTATTTGGTGGGCTCTAACATCACAAAGTATCTGTCTACGCCCCTGGAAGTCACTGACATTTGAACATGCTCTTGGGAAACGAATTAGCTGCATCATATACACACCATATGAAGGAGAATGAGGAATATCTCCATCCTTAAATGATAAAATATAGGTATCACATAATCATGTTTATTCATGTATTAACATTTGCCGGGTCCTGAGGATGCTGTTTGAACACGAGGCGGATAGGCCAAGTGCTCAAACATCTTCCGACCAATAGGGCAAGGGAGGATTCCTTACTATTGCAATGTACGTATTATCATAGAGAAACAATATAATCAAATTAATGCACTATTTTAGCCAGAATAATACGGCTGAATATGTTTGAAAAAAGTTAGTACGATCAGGAAATACTACAATCACAAACTGCAGACAAACCCGCGGCATGGGGAGAAAGATCCACATAACAATCACAAGACACCAGGAAGACAAAAGAAGCAAAGCAACCAGGTCTCTCTTCTCTATTGAGATGATTGCAAAACTAGAATGGACACAAAGTAACTCACACCAAAACATAGAACGATTACAAAATCCCACAATGGGAGTAACAATCAACAACAACAGAACCACCGCCTTCGAAAGGACATCAACTAATGCCACTGGGGGGGGGGGGCTTAAATGCATTTTATTGGTACCAACTCTTCGCCCTAGATTCTGCTGTTCAATAACTTTTAATAGTGTGAACAGCTTCAAACAAAATTTCGTTCCATTATTCGAAACCACTCTCACTAGACATTAAGAGAGATTTCCACGAGTTTCTTACAGCCATGTGGTATGGAGTGGCATTAGTTCCAGAATTAAATGAACGACCCTTGTTTATGGTCTTTTATGAAGCTTATTTAACCAGTTTAATGTAGGAAGTATGACATATTATTAACCAACAAACACATCAAATTTAGTACCCATATGACATTGATGTATATCATTGACATACCTCTCATCAAGCATGTTATTATATAGTGTAAGAGCTGCCTAGTTCTTCCTTCAGGATGTTGATAAAGTACATCCTACATACAATTATTAAAGTGATAGCATCCTTTTCTACAGGCGCTAACATAATCTTAGGAGGATTTTTATTTTGAAATCAGAGTAAATTTCCCATATCTTGATGTTGTTACTTGCTCCCCTTCATACAGTGAATATATTTCACGGCTTATTCGTTTTGCGAGAGCATCTTCTAATATGTTAATGACTTTAACAACATAATCCAATTTTTGACTGATGAGTTACTAAAACAAGGTTATTGATATTATATTATTCATAAATCATTTCTAAATTCTACCACAAACACCCAGAGTTGATAGTTAAATACAATAGTGCTTTCCCAACAATTTTTTTGAACTAGTAAACTAAATCACCTTAAAACATGGCTCTGATTAGCTCTGTTACAGAAGAGTTTTTAAACCAATGTTGTATTTATCAATAAACTCTTGAGTGTCTGTGGAAGAAGGGACCAAGAACAACTCCATTATGAATGGAAAATTAACTATTTTATAATTAAAATCATCCCGTTTATCATGAATTTTAGATGAAAAAATGTCATTAATATGGACAAGTTCATGTTCAAAAGCAGGCTTCGGTACAAAAAATGTATCAAGGAAATTTGCTCTATTTAATTTAAGATCAGTTGAATATATCTGTCCTGCCATTTGTGTGAAACAAGGATTATCAATATAAACCAAGTCATCTAGATATCTTGAGGTAGAGTTAAAAGCCTCAATAACATTTTTACATCAGCCTGATTATTGTTAGAAAGAGACAACATGATGTCTCTTTCATAACAAAACGAAAACAAATCTGCAACAAGAGAGGCACAATAAGTACCATTTGGAATACTTATAATTTGTTTATATAATTGCAATCTAAACCTTATAGGTATATTGTCCAAAAGGTAATGGAGAGCATCACACATTTTCTGACACGACCATAAACTTATTTAGTTCAGAAGTGAATAAAGCAAGTTTCTCTTTACCATCCAAATAAAGTGAGCTCTCTCTCTGTTGAAAGTGTTTGTCAATCAATTTAGTGTTTTTAAATCGTTGATTAGATTATGAGACAATGTAGTATAGTGAGTAGAATACTCGTATGTAGACAAACTAGATACAAGAAAACCTTTTGATTTTAATTTGTTAAGAATCTAACCTGACTTTTTAAAAGACCAACATAATTTTTCAATACTCCTCTAATAAACTCTGTTTTACAATATTAAATACCATGGTTTTTAGTAATAGCGAGGCAAGAAGTCAAAAAAGTATAGACAACTCAGTAGTAGTACATGAATTAGAATAAGCAATACACCGGGATTTATAGGGTATTAAACAATTAGGTAACCAGTATAACTTAGGATTCTTGCCTTGATCTTCTTCAACATACACACCAAACCTAGCAGCTATATGGCACTGATGTCTATCAACGACATATCTCTTATCTAGTCAAGTAAATCATGCTGATAGGTTTTAGCAGTGCCTTAGTTTTAGCTTTAGGGCGTTACGTAGTGCATTTTTAGAAGACCACAACATTATACGCAGCCTTATATGTAGGCACTAACGCTTACTTCCAATGGAATTCCTGGAACTCTTTCTTCAAATTTATAAAAAAAATATTTAGGTTTAGGAGGAGGAAAATCTAATTTAATGCTAAATATGCAATTCTACTATCAATACTATTAACATATTTAACTTCCAAGTATTTAAAGCATTACATTTAACATGATCTCGCTTACACCATCGATTCCAATTTTTTTGTAATGCACCAGTAATTTCTTCACGACATTTGTAGAAGTATATCAGCGAAGAAAACCTGAATTTAGGTCCTTTACATATAATAGACCAAAATCTTAAATCAGTAATACTTTTTAAATCCCAAGTGACTATAGACCAGCAGGTTGGTAGCAATATTTAGAGTCCTTCTAATCTAAAGAATCAGGAATACTAGTTGCAAGTTCAGTTACTAATATGTTACAGTTTAATATAGTGCTACGAATATGTATATTGTACTTATAAAGTCATTCTTTTGCTTGAAAAAAAGTAGAAGAAACCCTCCGAAAGTTTCATTTTTTTTATTATCTATAATGGCACGCAAAAGCATGAACGATGCGTAGGTTTTAAAACCGTCAGTTACAGAGCAAAATTAATCCGTTTCTCCATATTATTTAAAGGTCACAACAGCTGTTGTTGTTTCTGTGTGGAGTTTGTAAAACTTTTCCCCGTGCATCAATATATTGTTGAATTTCTTTCATATTTTGGTCCTTCAGGAATCATGGTTTCTGATGGAAAACAGAATACCGCTTAAGTCGATGTAAGGGGGCGTAAGAATTGAGTTATTCTGTAATCGCATGTTTGCTGTTTTCTAATATTGTAGGTTCTCTCTATTTCTGAACGATCCGTTTTTTTTCAGAGTATTTAGAGGTCGCAACAGCTCTCATGAACATTAAAACCAAGACTCAATAAAACCAAGTCTGCTGTTTTTTAGTATTGTAGGTTCTCTCTATTTCCGAATTATCCGTTTTTCCAGATTATTTAGGTTCATTTCTATGTTTGTTTCTGTTGGTGACAAAATGTTTCGGTAACCGCCCCAGAAACTGTATACGTAAAGTAAAAAAGTGCATTAACAGCATGCAAATTGCCTTAAAAATTGTTAATACATGCATGTGTTTGTGCTGGTCAAAACATGATTGTAAAAATAGCACAACACGCGTTTATGCAGACATACTGTGTAATGTCTGCGATGCTAGTTCAGTTGTTAGAGAATAAAGTTCTTGAGCATGTAGTCGTTAAACACGTGAATATGATTTGAATCACACTCCTTCTAAAGTATGATAATTATATATTATATAATAAAATATTAATTTAGAGGTTTAAAAAAAGCTTTATCTGAAAGCTTTATGAACAACAATGCCTTTTTAGTTTACACTTCCGTAAATAAAGGTAGATAATAAAATGAAAGGATGGTAGCAGAATCAAGTGCATTTGCACTTGAATCTGCTACCATCCTTTCGTTTTATTCTCTACTTTTATTATCTTGTGTATCCAGTGATATTTGTATATCTTACATCATTACAGGTTGGGCATCAGTTGGCCAGTGGAGAATTTTGGTCCTGGAACCGGGAATGTATACCTTAAGAACCTAAATTGTACAGGGCAAGAATGGATGGTTGATCAGTGCTCTTCAGTAAACTGGTGGCCTTCAGATTGTCCACATTCACTTGACGTGGGAATTAAATGCATGTTCAAATTTGAATCAGGTAAAGGACAATATGCATACTAAACTCTGATTATGGATGTTACTACACAGCTGGTAACTAGGTAATTACTAAGATCCAATTACTTTTGAACTTTGCAGTGAAACTTAAATTAAAAGAACATTGAGTGGGTATGAGCAGAAAAAAAAGCAATTGCAGATAATAGACCAACACGTGGTATCAAAAGGAACACATACACACACTCATACACACAGAGATGTCAAGCAAAGCAAATAGACTAGCTCTTTCTTTCTCACAGAGCTGATTACAAAGCTAGAAGGACACACGTATAGTTTTATGATTGCACTGGAATTTATGTTCTCTGACTATAATGAGTTTTGAAATCCTATTAACAAGGGACGAACTTCTACAATAACAGTCTAATGATGGTATGGACGAGATGTTAGTGCTATTGCACATGAGTAAATGATTCTGATAAACGCATACGTTGGTGAATTCAGTAAAACTAGAGTTCTAAGTGAGTAAGGGTACAGGAATCGATACAATCAAGTACCACATCTGACCCGAGATACCAATGGGAAAATTTACAAACTCACAGTTAGACACCACAAACGAGAGCCAAGAGGTCAGCCTTTTCCCAGCAGGTGGCCACAAAGCACACATAAACAGACGCGCACAAAGACTTAGCAAACACAAGACAGAACAAAAACATAAAAGATCCACAAAAGAAGTACCGCCTTGGAACGGTCAGTAAAATATTTTACTGGAGGGCTTAAACCGGTTTAAAGGTGCCAGCCTCAACCTTAGTTCAGATGTGGATCAAGCCACATAGATATTTGGTTTGCATGAAGGACCCCTAACTTATCAATGCATCATCTCCTAAAACATATAAATCAAGATATAACAAGTAGATAAATCAAAGATAAGGACTCAACAGTAAATAAAACTGAATACCCGAGCAAAAGAAATCCATCAGGTAAACCCTGGTGGGTCAAACAAACAGCCAAAGCATCAGGCCCCTACCCTAAGTTTCGGTCTGAGCAATTATCTACATCCAATCTTTGTGTTCGCCAGCAGCGCTGCCACTGAATCGATAAGTACTATATTCTCATGCACCGTTCCATATAAATATAGCTAATAATGTCTTCTGCCATTTTTAGATTGTATTGACCCGAACAATTGAGTTTTGAAAATGAACTCGCTAGCTTCATACACACATATTATTTTTTCCTGTATGGCTATGTTATCAGTTCATTCTCATATTAACTGCATTGTAGAATGCTGGCCTGACAAACCTTGGATATCTCAGAGCATGTGTTTTTATCAGGTCATGATGATGTTGCATTTTCTGGATAATGTTGATAATGACACTAGATCGACACAAAAATCGATATTTTGAAGAGTGAACCAATGGGTAAACTGATAAATAGAATACCAGGTTTGTGTCTTTTCATATCAAGTTTACCAGACTCGGCTTTGCGAAGGCTTGTTGAATCGCTCGGCAAGCCCAGCGATGTCAACAAGCCTTCTCAAAGCCCTGCATGGTAAACTTGATATCAAAAGACACTCACCTAATATTCTCTATTTATCAATATACATATACATGTTTCCAAAATGAATCTTGTGGAAGAGCCTCAGGATATCAAGTTTACCAGGCATTACTTCCTAAATACGGCCAGGATGAGAAGATGGAGGATTTCATTTGTTGACCTATCTTATGTTCGACCTCGTTACCATGGTAAAATAATGCAAGCAATTGAATGTGCAAATTTAAGTTTTTTTTATGTTCAAAAAGTAAAGATCGCAATATACGGCATATAGACGTCTT
Source organism: Loripinus fragilis (assembly GCA_964019695.1). Classification (NCBI taxonomy): domain Eukaryota; kingdom Metazoa; phylum Mollusca; class Bivalvia; order Lucinida; family Lucinidae; genus Loripinus; species Loripinus fragilis. The sequence goes on along the minus strand of OZ026525.1, from coordinate 67,213,712 downwards.
AGCTTTTGCTCAACTGGTCATATCACTTTCAGATAGGTTCCACTTTATAATAGCTTCTAAATAGAATCACTCATAAAGTGTACCATCTCATTCATATGCCAGCGTATCAAAAGCAAAGCAACAAATAAACAAACTAAAACAACAAAAAGATATCCCATAAAAAAACTTGTTGAAATCTTTGGACCTTAAAACCCTTTATGGTCATATAATAAACGTGTATTGTAAGTTACGTCCCATCAACAATCTTTCAGTTAAACAGGGACGGGTCTTCCTTGGTTGAATCAGTACTAAGCTAGGATAAATGTGTCTTGCTCAAGGACCACAACGCAGTGACGCTGGTGAGGCTCAAACCCGCAACCCCTCGGTCTCAAGTCAAGCACTCTACTACTGAGCCACTGCGCTCCCTACGTATTGTAAGTAGCTATCACTTCGCACCTTACTTTTACAAGGAGTTTATAATTTGTCCATGAACTTTTATGTCAATCACCCATAATTATTTACGCGCCTATATATCTTTTTGAAAACAAGGCATATCCACTGTGGTCATACCACTATGACAATTTGAGTTTCGTCACATATTCTGGTTTGAAGGTAATTTTCTCTCATCAAGTTCAATTTCTTCATTTAATCGCAGATAAAAGCCCAAAAATGCTTGTGTTCCGAATGATTTTTGTTCATCAAATTCACATTGTATCTTTTAGCTTTAAAATTTTGTGAAAATTTTCATGTTTGATGTCTAGGCATTAAAAACTTATTACGGTTTGTCATCGTGGATAATTAATCAATGACAAAACCGCATAATTATGACTAAACTGTAATTGACATTTGTTTAATATAACTGTAAATAAATCACATTTAAAATGTGATTTTATCTCCTTTTTTGCAAAACATCAAGAGATGGTTGTTAGCAAGAGGATGCAATGTCGAAGCAAACATATTGCAAAGTTCTCATTTTTTTCAGCCTTTATTTGAAGGTAATTTTACTATAACACCAGAGTGGGTGACGAATCCCAAATTGCCATAGTGGTAAGACCACAATTGTATCACCTAGATGCATTCTTACCTCATTACTAGATATAACATCTCAGATGTGGCTTAAAGCCTTAATACTTTCATCACGTTATACTCATTTCTGGCTCACCACACTATCAGTGGCCAAGGAGGTGGACCTGTTATCGACCAGTTTATCAAGTACTGAAATCGTTGGCTGATGTATCTTCAGATTCGCCCCGTGATGGAGGGGACACACATAGTGAAATTCAAGAATAACAAATATACCTGATAGAAATCAAATTATCAGAAACAACTTTAGCTTGAAGTAGAATTATTAGACTCAACTGAACAATTCAAAATATCTCGTTTTTGTGTCGCCTGCGAAGCATGGTCGACACATAAGGATCATGTCTCTGCGGCAGCGTCATCCTCATTGGTGGCGTCGTCGTCTGAGTTGTCACATTTTTGGGTTTCTGATCGATAATTCTTGAAGGGATGCATCAACTTCATTTGAACTTTACAGAAGGGTCAAGCATCATTAAATACAGATCAATTTAAAAAAAAGGGGGTAGTCCACCAATTTTAAGTGAGTTATTGCCCTCTATGACTTACAGTTTGGTTAAATTGTGATTTCCAATCAATTATTTTGGAAGGGATGGAACAATGTCATTCAAATTTTAAAAAAGGGTAAAGCATCATAGTATACAGGTAAAGTTCGAATTTGGAGGTCATTTGCAAACCTTTGACTAAGTTATGGCCCTTTTTTGACTTAGGTTTAGGCAAATGCAAAAACTATTTTGTTTTGTTTGTGGGATAAACTTCACATTTCTCCAAAAATATAATATCTGACAGCTTCTTATTATAGGCCATGATTACCAAGTGCCTGTAGATAATCATGACAGTGATTAAAATTTACCACAATTCTCCTTACCCTTAGGTGGGGCCAAAAGTCATATATTTAAATTTTGCAATAACTCGCATGCAGACAGAGGTAAAATAATAATGAAACATATCAAACGTAATTTTCATTCAAAGGCCTGTGTCCAAACCCCTGGGTGGACTTAGGGGGTGGGGTCAAAGGTCAAAATTTAACTTTTTTCAGAACACAGTCATGTTGCGTAACAAATTGAAGGGAATCACGAATGCAGCAGCATGGTAGCAAATAAAATGTCCGCAGACACCTACCCCTCCCCCTGACCATGTGGTTGGGGTCAAAAGGTCATAATTCAACTTTTTCAGAACATAGTCATGTTGCATATCAAGTTAAAGAGAATCACAAATGCAGCACCATGGTGGCAATTTTTGCCGTAGCATCTCCCCTGCTCCAGGGAATTGGGTCAAAAAGTCAAAATTGATGCTTTTCAGAATATGGTCATGAATGCAGCAACGCAGTGGCAAATATTTTGCCCCCAGACTCCCACCTACCACCCCCTCCCCGACCCTTTGGTTGGGGTCAATTGGTCAAAATTCAATTTTTTCAGAACATGGTCATGTTGCATATCACATTAAATGATTAAACGAAATGTAGCTACATGTTAGCAAATATTTTACCCCCAGAACCCCTCTCCCCTGACCCTAGGGATAAAAAATAACAATTTAACTTTTCCAGAACATTGTCGTGTTGCATATCAAATTAAAGGAATTACAAAATGCAGCAATATAGCAGCAGCTATTTTGCCCGCATACCCCTCCCCCACGACCCTAGGGGATGGGTCAAAAGGTCACCAATGACAACATTTTCAGAACGTGGTCATGTTGCATATCAGACTTAAAGGGAATAACGAATGCAGCAACATGGTAGCAAAATATTTTGCCCACAGACTCCCATATGCCCCTAACCGCAATCCCTGGGGATGGGGTCAATATGTTACAAGTCATTTTTTTCAGAACATGGTCATGTTGCATATTAAATAAAAGGAGAGCTCAAAAAGCAGCAACATGGTAGCTAATGTTTTGTCAGCAGACCTTCCTTCCCCAAGACCCAAGGAATTGGGATCAAAAGGTCAAAATTCAACTATTTCAGAACAAGGTAATGTTGCATATCAAATTAATGGAAATCACGAATGCAGCAGAATGGTAGTAAATGCTTTGCCTGCAGACACCACCCCCATCCCCTGACCCTTGGATAGGGGTCAAGAGGTAAACATTCACATTTATCAGAACATGGTTATGTTGCATAAAAAATTAAAGGGAATCATGCATGCAGCAACATGGTAACAAATATTTTACCTGCGAATGTAATAAATGAGGAAAGGGGGACAAGAAGCAATCAGACAGGTCGCAGAAGTACACGTAGGAGTAGAAGAAAGCACAACCATTACATGTAGATGATACAATTCATACATGAAAAAAACGTTTTCAAAAATATCTAACCATACACTCCCGAAGCAAAAGTGATAAAAACGTTTTTTGACGTCGTGAAATCATGGTTTATATTTGAAAAATATTTTTTTTCGAAGCATACTCATGACAATGACCTGGGCATTAAGTGTTTCCTCTGTCTGTCCGTCCATACTTTACTTACGTACCAACGTACCACGTCTATCCAACGACGTCCGCTCTCTAAGTCATTTATGAAACTTGGTCACATTGTTTATATGGCAAAACATAGTCGTTTTCACACCAAAACGCAACTACAAAATATTTAACGTCATATGATAGATATAATATAATAAATGTGCCCTTGTATTATTGAATTTATTAAAAATGTTGCAAAAATGAGATAAAATGCTTGGCTTGCCCCCCATTTTATCACTTTTCCCCAACTTGTCTAATAATTTCAATAAAACATCAGCAGAAATGTATGATCCTCAATGTATGCATAGAACATTGACGGCAATCCTCTTCCATATGCTAGTGGTTAATTATCTCATACTGATAGTCAATATATTCTATCCCCTATTTATACTAAATGTAGTTGATATTTGACTTTTCCCAACAGTTGAGTACCGTTTGGCAGATAGTAGTAATAAAGACAAGACGGATGGCAGGCTAGAAATGAGTTTTGATGAGGACTGGGGAACAGTGTGTAAGAAAGGTTTCGACCATAAAGCAGCGACAGCCGCTTGCAAATCACTTGGAATGAGGTAGGCATTATACATCACATATTCGTTGTCCCAAAGAGGAAACATTTTACAATTATCGACTTCGATGAGGTAGACATGAGGATTTATCTACCCGAAAAAGTGATAATTCATCGAGGCCACTAGGACAAGGTAAATATCACTTTTACAGGTAGGTAAAACATTTTATTATATAACCTATAAATAGACATCTTTTGATTGGCCAAGATGCCTATCTACTCGAGTCCATAAAACTACATATCTACTGGGCTGCTGGTTTTTCCCATTCAATATTAGTTACAAAAAATAGACTTCATAGAAACTTTTCATAACAGGTGTGCTTTCAGCATGAAACTTGCATGATTTGCTGTAATTACAATTCAGCGAGTGACAGCAGCATGAAATTCACAAGATTTGGTGTTTCATCATATACATGTAATTTAGACTTTGCTGTTGAATATAGTAATTAGCAGAACTCTTAAATTAACTAATGAATTCTTCCTTCTGGATTGATGCAATAAACTTGGAATGGTCCATTGTATAATTCAAGGGGTCACAGATTTTAATTTTTAAACAAAATTGCAGTTCTTTCCCTGAAGATCATTTTTGTCGTAACAAACAGTGTAGACCCTGATGAAATGCCACATTATGCGGCATTTAATCTGGATCTTCTCTGTCTGTAGTTGTAATTACAAATAAAATATGCATTCTTTCCTCTTTTAACTAAATGAAATCAATTAGTCATCAAGTAAAAAAAGAAATTCAAGACTGTCCAAGACATAGTCCATAGCTAAGATTTTGTTGTTGTTGTTGTTGTTGTTGCTTTTTTTCGCTGAGAGAAATTATATAATAAAACAATTGTTGACTATTGAGGCATTGGACATGATGTGATATCGACCTGAGAATACCAATTTTGACCTCCGCTCCGCCTCGGTCAATATTGGTACTCTCAGGTCGATATCACATCATGTCCAATGCCTCAATAGTCAATAATTGTATAATATCACATTGGCTGCTGGTTTTTCCCATTAAATATTTGTTACTAAAATAGACTTAATAGAAACTTTTCATAACAGGTGTGCTTTCAGCATGAAACTTGCATGATAAAATTCAATGAGTGACAGCAGCATGAAATCACAAGATTTGGTGTTACATCATATACATGACATTCAGACTTTGCTGTTGAATATAGTAATTAGTAGAACTCTTAAATGAACTAATGAAGTCTTCCTTCTGGATTGATGCAATAAACTTGGAATGGTCCATTGTATAATTCAAGGGGTAACAGGTTTTAATTTCTTAACAAAATTGCAGTTTTTCCCTGAAGATCATTTTGTCTTCGCAAACAGTGCATACCCTGATGAAATGCCACATTATGCAGCATTTAATCCGGATCATCTCTGTCTGCAGTTGTAATTACAAATAAAGTATGCATTCATTCCTCTTTTAATTGATTTAAATCAGTTAGTCATCCTAAAAAAAGAAATTCAAGTCTGTCTATGACATAGTTCATAGCCAAGATTTTGTTGTTGTTGTTGCTTTCTTTTGTTTTAATAGAGAAATTATATAATAAAACAATTGTTGACTATTTAGGCATTGGGCATAATGTAATATCGACCTGAGAATACCAATATTGACCTCAGCTCCGCCTCGGTCAATATTGGTACTCTCAGGTCAATATCACATTATGTCCAATGCCTCAATAGTCAATAATTGTATAATGTCTAGCGAAATTGGGGTCAATAAATGTTTTGTTACATGACTTTTTAACTAAGTATGAATTTTTTCTACTTTCACTTTCGCTGTTTAGGTCATGTTCAACCCTCAGCTTAATGACTATCCTTCAAGTTTTATCACTGTTATGATATTATTTTAATGTAGTATTTCGCATTTTGAAAAGTATGTTAATTTTTTGAATGTGGAATGTAAAATTTAATCAGATCAATTTTTTTTTTCATATTTTGTTTATCCAAACAAAGCTAAAGTGACAAAAAAACATTACAAACCTGTTGTTAAAATTCATGAAAGTCTCTGATTTTAAATTTCCTGTTTGGATGTGAAACAGCAAATCATGTCAATTTTATGCAACACATGCTAGTTTTATACTCACCATGCTTTTTTAGCTCTACAGAGGGCGATATTAGAAAAGTGTCAAAAATATTTTAAAACTTCTGGAAACTAGTTTGAGCTGGTTTTCATGCAATATTAACTTGTAGGGCAGTTAAGACAGGTTTTCAGGTAGACATAGAGATTTATGGAGAAAAATTGAGCCAGTCAGGAAACGGAATTGTCTCCAGTCATATAACAATTTTGATTTAGTGAACAGTTTGTAAAACTCATAATATACTTCTTACACATTATTTCTTAATTTGACATTTTTTAAAAAGTTGAAAAAAATGTAAACTCATGCACACTTCGCCAAAATGAGAGCAAGACTTTACCAATGCACGCTTGTATCTGTCATTTAATTCCTTTTGTTTTAATGCTATGTCGAAGCAGGAAGCCAGCCACAGTCAAAGGGTGGTTGCAATTTAGTCCTGGCAACATGTTTTTGAATGTAATTTACTCAACTATATCGCATTGCACCTATCCGCGATAATAAATATATTATGCATATAAGGCGTACATTTTGCCTAAATGAGACGTTTATTTTTAATGTGCTAATATAACGACTCCAGATGCTTCAGATATTCAACAAAGAGCTTTAGACAAGCCGTCCTTGCATTCTAGTCCATATATTTAATTCGAACCCGCAGCTGTGCACTATACCACTGTGTTAGTCTGTCTGTCTGTGGTCAGTTTGTGTAAATGCTCATAACTCATGAACCACATGGTATGTACTTATGGACTTTGAAAACGCACCACCCAGATTTAATCCTTTATTTCATAAACCCTGAGAATGACAGCGAGATAATTTTTATTGCATAGCATAGTCTGACCAGCTTGTAGGACTTCTCAAAAAATTCTGGTTGTAAATTTACTTTAAGATATTGAAAAAAGTATCCATTTTAAGACGGGTGGTCGATTTTGAAGGACATCAATTCAGCTACAAGTTAACATGCCTTAGTTTTGATTACTGACTCAACAGATTTGCGTCCTGTGCTTATTTCACAATTGCACATTCATCATTGAACGATTCGAAATGAATTGACAGTTTGGTATGGTCAAATTTACACCCCTTTAAAGATACTGACATAGCCCACCCACCTGTTGGGGATTCTCCACGATGCAATCTTTATATTATTTGATTTCATGATTAATTAATTCAGTTTAAATAACATTAGTTGCATTTAATTAACATTGGGGTTGATTCACACGTATTGGCGTAGCGTAACGTCGCAACTGATGTGAAGTTGACGTCGTTGCTAGGGAAGGATTACCTTAAGAGTAAATATTTTGGACAGCCAACAGGCACACAGGGAACAAACGGGGAATATAACAACGCGGTAATCAGCCAACAGATATACAGGAAAATCAGGAATCAGAACAATCAGAACATAGTACAGTCAGGAAACGTTACATTTAGGTAACAGACTAATCTAGTAATAAAACAAATAGATCAAACAGGAAACAGAGCAATCAGATATCAGAACAATCTGGAAACTGGACAATTAAACTGGGAATCTTAGAATATGTGATAGTATGTATGTTTTCTATGTGGCAACGCATATAATGTTGAAATATCAACGTATATGCTAAGGAATAGTGTTTATTTATTTTGGTTGGCCACAACACCCTAATTACTATAGTCTAGTAATAAAATTCAACATCTTGGGCCTTTCAAAGTTTCAATTTTTTACGTCAGGTTTTGTTGGATGAGTTAAGAGCATCCACAAATGACAGATTATGCATAGATTACGCTTGTAATACGTGTCGTTTGTATTGTGCAAGTCCCGTTAACATATTTTTTAGACGTTCATGATCACAAGTAAGCATATCTCCTGCCATGATTTACAACAAAACGTCTTCCTCACATGATTGTCAGTGTATGTATAGTCAATATTTGTAATGAAAGCGTGCGTACAGGTAACTCATGGAGATGTTTCTAAAAAGCGGCTGTAGATTGATGTTCAAATTTGACGTTTATTTTCGAAATATTGTACACCACAGTTTAAGCACAAAACTAATCAAAAAGCTTCAACTGACTGTGCAGAAAGGTGCTGTATGTAGTGACGTCACCAGCATTGTTGCGTTATAGTGCAGTCAATTTAACGACTGATTCATACATGTACCAATTCTGGATTGCACATTTAAACTTGCGAGTAACTTTTCAATCGCATATACGGTTTGCAAGAAAAGCGCAAAATATGGTGATGCGTCTTCAAAGTCCTCTAATTTATTGTAATCAAAGTTTTTATACATATGCATATCAACAGTGTCTAATCATTGGCGTGCATAACAGCCTTTTGGACGGACAATACTTTGCTTAGCATTGGTCTAGCCGGTTGTGGTCAGTTGGTGAAGATGATGATAAGTCTTAAACCACATAGTATGAAATTGTGCATACTTATTTATTTTATTATTGTTTAGACGCTGGTATGCAAAACGGTGATCAGCCTTTGTCGAGCATCGTTTTGGACGATTGACGTCTTTTAGTGAAATGCGCATACCTCTTGAACCCAATGGATCATTTTGATAAAATTTTACGTGCTTATATCATACATTTTAACATTGTCGAGACACTGGTATGACAAATGGTAACGAGGCTTTGCTGAAAATCAGCCAGCCCGGTTGTGGTCAATTAGTGAAAATGCTCATAACTCTTGAACCACAATATTTTGATCAATGTTTGCTTTTTTACATATATGATCGTCTTCAGTATATCAAATAAAGTTAAATATATATAAACCGAATGAAAAATGTCGCGCTGAACATGTTTGTAAAACAAAAATCATAAATCCCAAGAAACCATAAGTCAGAACCATCAAATATAATTATTTTTGAAGACTATATGGGTAAGGAGTTAGGATTTACAGACATAACTGCTTAAATGTGATTTGATTTATGTTAAAAAAGGACCAACTTATGTCAAAATTTGGTGGATTTTCTGTTTTAAAAAAATCTAACTTAAAGATAAAAGAATAATAAAAAGAAACAACTATTCTTATTTTGGCTTTATTTAACCATGGCGGACATTATAAAACAATTGCTAATGTTGTCATTTCTATGTAAAACATTGATCTATTAATCAACACAGTTTGTATCAAATTCACAAGATTCATATATATTTCAATGTTCAATGTCATCAAAAAGATGTTCTATTAATCAACCATATATGTACCCAATTCTAAACATTCACACATATTTCACTGTTAATATCATCCAAAACATTTCACTCCAAGAACATCAATTTTTAAGTTATAAAAACAATATCACTTTAACTGTACTTAATAATATGGAAGGATTCCAACCATATTGAAATTTTTATTGAGACGGCCGCATGCTAAACCTAGAATACAACATGTAGCAATATTCTAAAATTGAAGATCAATTGAATAATTATCCACAACATGTAGCAATATTCAAAAGTTGAAGATCAATTAAGAAGTCTCACAATTCAATTTACCACGGTATTACGGAGGGCTATGCCAGCCGTAAACATTAAAGCTGAGGGGGCTTCCAGCCTTAACAGTCATTTGTGTCTGTTATGAGAATTCTATCACTGTTGCATTCTTCCAAGCAGCTGATATTGTCCGTCATGACAGACTATTGGATATCATCGTTTATACTTTTAATTACCTAAAATATAAAGCAAAGCAGCAGAAACAACTATAAAAAGCTTGTATTAGCTTGAATTTCGTTAATATCCCATCACCTATTAAAGAGTTAGCTTCCCTTGAGCATCTTAAAAATTAATGGATAATGTAGCATTGTTGTGACCACTCTAGCACCTTCATTTTTGATTGGATCTTCTTCATTATTGTAGGTAACAAGAACAACTATTAAAGCTTGGATGAGTTTGAATTTAAAGAAGAACCAACCTCAGACTGTGGAGTTAACTTCCCTTGAGCATCATAAAATATCTGCATAGACTTACAATGGGAGATCTGTTGTGACCACTCTAGCTCCTTCATTTTTGAATGGATCTTCCTCATTCTTGTGGGTAGCACGGACTTCCATTAACGTTTGAATGGGTTTGATTTTCGGCCACACCCAATCACCAGCTACAGAGTAAGCTGTCCATGAGCGTCTAAAATATAGCTATATAATGTTGTGACCACTATAGAGCCTTCATTTTTCATTTGATTTTCTTCATCCTTGTAGGTTACCAGAACATACATAAAAGTATGGACGAGTTTGAATTTTGGTCAGATCCTATCACTGACTATGGAGTTAGCTGCGCTTTGAACATCTGAAAACAATACATTCACCAGGTTTTCTCTGCAATTTGTATTCAGACCTTTTAAGACTTGCCAATAACTAGAACTGGCATAATATCTTATGTTTTTGAATTAACTTCTGGTCATTTCAAGTTCAGAGTTACCTGCCTTTGAGCATCGTAAATTATGGTGGAAAGCATATTTTGTGTTGCATTCCTTATTTTTGTTTACTTAGGTCAAACGCATTGCTTTTACACGGAAATTGGATAGATTATCAAGATTAAAGATGGTTACAATTGTTTTGATGAATTTGTCGTTTTTCACTAAAAAAAATAGCAGAAGTGTGCAAGCGAGTCCGTTTTTTGCAATGCCATTCTCGTTCGAAAGGAAAGCTTGTTTATACATAGGCAAAGTGTATTACACTCATATTAATTAGAAAAAAACAACACTTGCACCAGTTGCGTTTTTAATGGCTTTAAGTATACATGTATAACAAACGTGATCATTCCAAACGTTCTGAACACCTTTAAATATATTGTAGTAGAAAACATATTATATATGAAATGTGAAAAAACTTTTGAAATATTGCGTAGTGAAAAAGCCTTTTTAATGGAACTGTATATATGATACATTTCAATAATCGAATAACACATGCACTGATCAGACTGCGCGTATGCGCAGACTGGTCTACGCCTTTGTTGTTCGCTAACCACTGAAGATAGGTTTCTCGCGTCAAGGCTCATTTTTAAACAAATACAATACAATACAATACTTGTATTATGGACTCTTTCAGTGGCGGTGTTGTCCAAGCGATGCCTAGCTATGGACAAGGTGATGGACCTATCTGGTTAAGTGAGGTGAATTGTACAGGCCACGAGTTAAAGTTGACAGACTGTCAGTTTTCAGGCTTGGATAGTAATGATTGCACTCATGAAGATGACGTAGCCATTAAATGTTTACCTAATAGCCGAGATGGAGGTACGATTCTACTAGGGTTTTGATTTAGAATGTTTTTCCTTAATCATTCTGGATTATCTAAAGAGTGTAGACAAAATAAATAACCGCATCATGTGGCATGCAATCAGGGTATGCACTGTTTGCTTAGATAAAACAATCTTCATGGATAGACATATAATATATTTAGATATTTCGACCGTGACACCGTAAATTACAAAATAGAAAAATCCATGCTTAATGTAGCAATATGTGTGAGAAAAACCATAAGACTGAAAGAGGCAAATGGTCTTTTATACCACCATTACTAAACTTAACACAGAATATCTCATAATGTGACAGGTCTACACTGACATAGGTGGTATAAACTAGTTATACCATGATTCGTCCACATGTGTCGGGAGATATTCCACTCGTTAAAACCATGGTATATCTACATGAGCTGTGACATGTTATTGAAATAAATAAATAAATGATTTACCATAAGGGAGTAGTGTTTTTATAACTGTAATCTTACCTAGAGGTGAAATATATATTCGCTTCAGGTTAAGATAAGCAAATTATTTTCAGCGTAAAATTGTAAACATTTTCTTACCCTTCAGCTCAAAAGAACCATCTCATTGAGACGGTACTTTTGAGTACACACAACATATGTTTTGGTTGAGAAATAACAAAATTAAATTTTTGTTAGGCAATCTTAACTAAAGTCATGGTTTACTGAAGGATTTGATTTTTCATACTTATTCTTTGCAGTTTATCAATTGCATTTTGTCTAAGTCAATAAGAAATTTTATCCATAGAAGTTTAAAGTAAGTTTTCCCCTATGATAGTTTCCATGATATATTATTTTAATCCATGTCATTTGTACAGTTTTTTAATGATCATTTAGTTTCTACTTATCAAAAGTTGAATAATGATCATTTAGTTTCTACTTATCGAAAGTTGAATAACAAAACACTGTTATGCGCTTTCACAATCCCTTTCTATATGACATTCCGTTATAATTAGGAAAATTAAATATGTGTGTATGTTTAGCGATGACAACTAACAGGTGTTTACATGTAACCCGTATAAGCATAGGGTCCTGTTTATACTAGCGGACATAGGCGAACAGTGCATAGCTAAATCAGATGTCTGCATGGTTTGTTATTATTATTTTCTATAAACATTTGAATAAAAATGGATAATAATACCACCAAACAGCAACCCTTAAAGCGGAGTCTGATGATTCAATTGATAAGTGATACATGTATCTGGTATTGACGAACAAATTCAGCTTATTTTGATATTTATATTGTTACGTGCCAGGCGTAACTAGAAAAGAATTCAGGAAACTAAAAGTTAGTATTTGAAAAGTCAGCAGAAAGCACTTTTAAAATTTAACAAAATTTAATAAAAATAGCAAAATTATCATTTACAAAAGATATGGAAAATATATTTTTATACAATCAAAGAAAGTCTAATTTACAGTACATAATATGTCCAAAATGTCCCTCAGAATATTTATCAACACAAGTTTCTGCAGTAGTTTTTAATCTCAAGATTTTGAATTTAAATCCAAATGAACACTAAGTCACAATCCAAAACTGAATAATCCAAAGCAATCCAGAATGAATAGATTAAACACAAAATATTCCAAGTTATAACTCCAACTCAAAAGGTTTAGACTTTTAAATGGTGAAATCACTTCAAAGATACCCTCATGCAAATTTGCTCTTATATATACTGTTTAAGAACATATGCTACTAAATACTTCCCACATTAAAATTTGCCCAATACTTTGCATACAATTTGTTATATACATGGACTGTTAATTTATGAAATTAAAAAAAGGATATGTGACAGTGCTCAGTTTTACATAATCTCACTTGGAAGTTTTCAGCATTTGACAAATTTTCTGAACAAATGAGAGAATGGTTTAAGTCCTGAGTATCAAACTTAAGTCGGTGCAATCTTGAGTCAGCCATATTCTTTTACTTTAATTATTGCTCAATACCTTCAGCTTTCTACAAATGTGCAAATGTATTTGTTATCCAATGCCACAACAAGGTTCTGCATGATTAATTTAAGTAATTGCTCAAAAATAGGATTTGACTTTTTACACCAAGATTTTTATTAAAAAATCTGACATTGAAAATCTTGAATTTTCATTTTTATTTCATGAACTATCTTAAAATCTTTGAGAAAATAGAATAAAAATGGGAGGTCATATGCTAATTTTCTTTCAGGAGGGCGAGATCTAACCCTTCCCTACATTTGTAATGCATAATTCAATAGAAATCTTTTGGAAATGACAATTTATGTCGTTTTTTATTATTTCATTTTCTAGTGTGAAGTTATTCAGTATTAAAACACCAAAAAAGAAGGAAAAACATACTGAAAAAATGGTATGCAACCGGGGATCGATCCTCGTCATCTGGGTTCATAGAGGGGCAGGCTATCAACTAGGCCATCAGGGCAGGTCAATCATTGCTCGCAATAATCATACTAGAAGAGTAGGTAATCCGAGATTTGGCCACTCTCCTATTTGCCACCAAGCATAAACTTTGAATTATGTACACTGCTTACATTCGATTGTGACATTTCTAACGGTTTGGTATCGAGACAGATATTTTGGACACATTTTATTACTTGAAAATATTGCTTGAGAATCGATCTGACATATGAGTATTTGAACACTGTATTGATCCGAGTACATAAACGGAAAAAACAGGGAAGTTTTCATTCTAAATAACTTTCTGAGTTATCTAACGCACGAATAATACACAAGGGAATTAACCAAATATGTCTTTAAGAACATTCCAGAACAATCAGGAAACCACTATTATATGATATATAATACTATGAATCCAAAACATCAGTTCTTGAAAGTTCCACAACTTTCTAAATTCTCCTGGATGATTCTAGAACCTGCTCAGAGTTCAGTATTATGAGCCAGTATACAATGAAAAAAAAACATATATGCATGTGCATCCATCGAAGACTCAAATCAGCTTTCCCATAACCACAGTCTGATCCAAGTCTTTGATGGGCGTTCTATGGGTAGCCAAGGGTCCAACATTTCTTCAGGTGGCAATTAAGACACTGATCAGGCTGTGCAGTTTTGAATCTTTGCTGTAGGCACATATCAACTTGTACCTTATGCTGCATACCAGCTCATTTCGCTTCAAATATATGAATATTCATGCAAGGTTCCACCCACTGGTTTTGAATCTTCGCTGTACACACATGTCGACTTGTAGCTTATGCTGGATACCGGATCATTTAGTTTCAAATATATGAATACTCATAAAGGGCTCCATCCCCTGGTTTCGAATCTTTGCTGTACTCACATGTCAGCTTGTAGCTTATACTAGATACCAGCTCATTTCGCTTCAAATATATGAATATTCATACAAGGCTTCACCCACTGGTTTTGAATCTTCTCTGTATTCTCATGTCAACTTGTAGCTTAAGCTGGATACCCGATCATTTCGCTTCAAATATATGAATATTCAAGCAAGGCTCTACCCACTGGTTTTGAATCTTTGCTGTACGCACATGTCAACATGTAGCTTATACTGGATACCAGCTCATTTCACTTCAAATATATTAATATTCATGCAAGGCTCCACCCACTGGTTTTGAATCTTCGCTGTACGCACATGTCAACTTGTAGCTTATGCTGGATACGGGCTCATTGCACTTCAAATATATGAATAGTCATGCAAGGCTCCACCCACTGGTTTTGAATCTTCGCTGTACGCACATGTCAACTTGTACATTTGTAGCTTATGCTGGATACCGGATCATTTCACTTCAAATATATGAATTTTCATGCAAGGCTCCACCCACTGGTTTTGAATCTTTAATATACTCACATATCAACACGTAGCTTATGCTAGATACTGGCTAATTTCGCTCAGATATATGAATATTCATGCTAGGCTCCACCCACTGGTTTTGAATCTTCGCTGTACGCACATGTCAACTTGTAGCTTATGCTGGATAGTGGCTCATTTCCCTTCAAATATATGAATATTCATGCTAGGCTCCACCCACTATGATGAATTATATAAATAAACGTTCACGCTGGTTCATTGAATTAACTGCCATGTCAACTAGTGTTAAATCAGATATATCATATTTCATTAAGCAAATAGAGTAGACTCCGATGAGGGTCTGCTCCGTTTGCAAAAGCGCTGAAAGGCGTATATAGGAGGTAAAGGAGATATAGAGGTTCAAGCGGGAGAGAGCCTTCAATGCTCGCATATGCGATTAGAATTTCTCGCACACCAGATCAGGATTGCCGTTGTTTTTCTACCCATGTGAGATATTTCTTTCTCGCACACCAGCCTCGTGTCTGGTTCAAGTTCGACCCCTTGGGTGAGATTGGACAGACTCATAATGGTTTGTTTTTCTCCCACTTTTCCAAGTTTTTTTTAACATAAAAAGTCCAAAAGCGAAAAAATTGAACTTTTAACTCGTTAGATTTACATTATTTTTGTGTTCACAGTGTTTAATTGGGTATTTAAATGGTTGAAAACATAAATTGCACCTCGTTATTGACTGGAAAACACGATAGATGCGAAATGCAAAATATAATCCTGCTTGGCTCCCTGTGCCATTAGCGTCATAATGCCATTATCGTCATGTGGTGCACGTTCGGTGACGTCATTAACGTTATATACGTCAGTAAGTAACGCTTACCCTTGCTTGTATCTTTGAGTTACTTAGGCGCAATCTATTTGTCCTTTGAATATTTTTTGGGGGGACGAAAAAGTAATATTTTACTCTGCCCATGTAAAAAAGCAGTCACGTGGGCATGTAAGATAGACATTTCTTGCATGAGCTGACCGCCTATCTCACATGGGCAAAGGTGGGAGAAATTTCTTTCTCGCACACCAGATCGGGATTTCCGCTGTTTTACCCATGTGAGATTATAACAATCAACCATGAGTGTCTATGTAGGATAGAGATATCTCACGCCAGGGGTCCGAAGTTTAACCAGGGGCAAGGCTTGCCAAGTCCCTCATTAAATTCCGACCCAGAGTGTGAGATTTCTCTATCCTACATGGACAGGCTCATGGTGGATTGTTTTTGCCCACTTTTCAAAGGTTTTTAGTCGGAATAAAAAAAAAATAAACCTGAAAAAAATATTTTTTTTTACTCGTTGGGTTTACAGTATTTCTGAGTTCATGAGTTATTTAACCGGGAATTGAAACGGGTGTAAGCGTAGTTTGCACCTTATTGCCTGGAACACACGATTGGAGCTTTAGTTAAGTTGCAATATGCAACATAAATTTCTGCTATGCTCCCTACGCCATTAACGTCACATAGCCTTTATCGCCACGCGGTGCATGTTCGATGAGGTCATTAACGTTGTATGACTTTAGTAAGTAAAGCTGAAACTTGCGGCGCAATTTATTGGTCCTTTGATTATCCTTTTTCGGAATAAAGAATATTTTTTCTCTGCAGCTACGTGGTCATGTAAGATAGAATTTTCTTGCATGAGCTGACAGCCTATCTTACATGGGCAAAGGTGGGAGAAATGTCTATCTCATATAGCCGTAGAAGCCTTAGCGAATGATAAAAACGAAACGCCGCATGTCGATGTCGCATCTCAGCGTACTCAGGACTTTCTGGAAGTCTTTTTTTCATGTTTTCCAATATAAAATAAGGTATTAAGTAGTGAACTAGAAAAATAATCAATTGTTCGTGTGAGTGTGGTATAGAAAAAATCAGTCCCTCGTGATCACCGTTTGTCATCACTCAGCAAGCCTGTGATGCCAATCGGTGATCCCCTGGACGGATTTGTTCTATATCACCCTCACACTCACGATGGACACTTTTAATCTCACATACCCGTTCCAGCCCTGTGGAAAAATAATAAACGAACATCCGCATGCTGGCCGCACGCTGATCTGTGACGTCATTGCAATGTGAAAATGACGTCACCATGTCGCATCTCAGCGGATGCAGGATTTTCTGGAAGTCTATTTAAAGATTTTCCCATATAAAAAGAGGTATTAAGTAGCAAGCTAGAAAAAGAATAAATTATATTATTCGTGTGAGGATGGGATAGTAAAAACCAATCCCTCTTGATCACCGATTCTCATTACTCGGCAATCCTCGTGATGCCAATCGGTGAGCCTCGGGACGGATTTTTCTATCCCACCCTCGCACTCATGATAGATTCTTATACAAAAAAACATGAGCTGACATTTTTTGCAGCAATATTTTCATTAATGGATGGAGATGAACCGTACGCTGGCAGGCTGATTGTATTTTTCATGGATATATGGGGAACTGTGTGCAGTGACAAATTTAACGACAAGGCTGCAAAGGTTGCGTGCAAATCAATGAACCTGAAGTAAGTATTTCTAAATGAGCCGCGACATGAGATTTCCAACAATGTGGTTTATGCGACCAGCAAAGGCTCAGACCAGCCTGCGCATACGCGCAGTCTGATCAGAGCCACTGCTAGTCGTTTGAATATTTACTGAGTATTAAGCTACTGACTGAACAGTATTTGGAGTTTCTAAGCGTAAAAGGAGCCTGCACAGGCTCGTCTGAGTCTACACTTTTCAAAATGCGAGATTGTTGGAAATCACATGTCACGGCTCAAATGCTACTATCTTCTGTGTGTTGGTCATGTTGAAAAGTATCTGTAGCAAACACTGAGGAAACAGTCTGATCAGGGTCCACATGGTTTGTCTGTTTTCTGAAATAGGCTTGTAACTTTTGCAAATAGATGCAGCAGACGGCTTTCGCAGACGACACTTTATATGCATCGGTTCGTTCATTGTTAGTGGTTATGAAATATGAAAGAGATCAGTATTACGGTTGAATGGAGCAGGCATATCTACACAGGTTTTCCATATACTTCTATGTATTATAATATGTAAAATAATCATTGTCTAACTTTTGGAAATCACTGTATATCCAAATCAGCTGAAATCTGTTCAGGATCTACACCGTTTTCCACTCTGATTGAAAATACATGCTTACAACTGGAATGCTGCAGGGAAACATGATAAAAGAGGTACGTGCATTAAGGGGCTATTTTGGCCCCCTCTAGAGCAAAAAACTGAAAGTTGCTTTTCACCTATTTCATCTTATTGGTTTATAAGACGAATAGCCCAAGTGTAAAATTCTGGCATTTATTTTACTTTCACCGGTTGCTATGGTAACCAAAATGGCCAACAAAATAGGCTTTAACTAGAGAAATTGCCATTGTAGGCCAAATTTGAGGCTTTTGGAGACCGATTTTTTAAGAATAAGATATCAGCACAAGCAAATACCAAAAAAACTTGTAATATATATTGTGTGCCGTGATAATTCTCATCATCTGTTAAAATATTTTTTTGGTATTTGCTTGTGCAGTCCTTTCCAAAGCCCCTACTTTTACCAGTATTCTCCCAGAGTGTCTAACGGTTCACCAAATTAGCCCATCTAATCAATTTGTCATGCTTCCTGCAGACCACATTTATATCCAGGAGAAATTGTCGAAATGGGCTGTTTATGGCCAGTTAATATACAATATGGGTAATGTCATGAGAAAAGGTGTGAACAACAAAAGCTCAGACCAGCCTGCACATCCATACAGTATGATCATACGTTGAAAATTCTATGATGGAAAGTTTCAGCTAATTTAAAAACTTGCTACACCCAAAATTTCAACAATTTAGCTATTCTCTGAAGCTGACCAGGCTGACCTGACTGGTTGCAAATAGCTTGTCTAGCGCCAAGGCTCATCATGATGTACATTTTAGTGGTTTCTTCTCACTAACTGTACAATGAATAGTCCAGATACCCAATCTAGATCTGATACTCTGATCAGACTACAAATGCTCTGACTGACCAGTCTTCACTTGGCACTAAGAATAATACAAAAACGGTTCAAATCATCCAGCGTTTTGCAGGTGAGACTTTTGTCTTGTGCTGTCAAAAGTGCAAATCGTTTGGACGCAGAACAGGTCCAACAAAAGGCTGGGACCTAATCGGACTCAATCAATTTATTCATTTTTTTTAAAAAATTTGGGCCAGTGGTTCAGGAAATGGTGTGGTTTTAAGACATTTCTAATCTAGAGCTTCCACATTATTTAAAGCTGAGCGAAACCATTTGTGCAATTTTGGCATAAGCCATTTTGGGGAACACTTTTATGAAATTATTTTAAATGGGGTCCGGTGGTTCAGGAGAAAATATCATTAAAACATTTTTCTAATCTAGAGCTCTGGAGGTCCTTTTGCTCAGCGGAGCGGAACCATTAGTGCAATTTTGGTAAAGGGCATTATGAGAAACAATTCTGTGAAATTATTTTGAATTTGTACTAGTGGTTTAGGAGATGTCATTTAAAGACATTTGCTTCTAGAGCTCTGGCAGTCCCTTTGTTTAGTGGAGCAGAATCATCTGTGCAATTTTGGAAGAATGCATCATGCGGAAGAATTCTGTGAAATTATTTTGAACTTAGACCAGTAGTTCAGGAGGGAATGTCATATATAAGATTTCTTATCTGGAGCTCTGGCTGTCCTGTTCTGTGTAGCGGAACTATTTATGCAACTTTGAAAGAGGGCATCATGAGGAACATTCATGTGAATTTATTTTAAATTTGAACCAGTGGTTCAAGAGGAAGATGCAATTTAAAGAAAACATTTACGGACGCACAATGCACGACGGGCGAAGATTCAGCTCAGGTGAGCTAAAAAAAAAGAAGAAAAAACATTCCACAAAGGTTATCAGCTGCCCTTAGCAGAATAAGAGAGTCAATTAGATACATGTATGCTATGCAAATCTAAAAATAGCAAGTTTCAAACTTTGCTTACAGGGTAATATTTCAGACAATTCTGTCGTCTGCTGATATTTCTAATCATTTTTAAAGAATCTTTCGTGATTACCATCTGATTGCCAAACAGTTTGGAACCAGATCAAGCCTGACACAGTTAATGAGAGGGTATGGCTATATTTTTGTGCTTAGTACCAAAATATCATTTGCATTATAGAGTATGTGCCATTTTCATAAACAAATGTAGCCCAATTGTATGTTAACTCTTTGCTCACATGGTAATTTGTCATGCTATTTTGTCGTCTGCTGATATTTTAATCAACTTTTTAAAAAAAGAAGTCTTTCGGGTATACCATCTTAATGTCCACCAGTTTGGATCCAAATCTGTTTGCAAATGTTATCAGCAGACGACAGTTAATGAGAGTTCATCAGAAGTATATTTCATTTCATTTCATTTCTTAAAAAATCAAGCAACCAATCTAAAAACAAACTAAGCCATATATAAGTGTATATCTGAGTAATGAATTGCACATTGAAAGTGTATTGAATTCACTCTAAGACTTTTTAAACAGGTAAAAGAATATTTAATCTGGAACCAGAGAGATCTTTACCTGCTAGACAGACTAATGGCTATTTTATGGCCCTTGTTTAGCCGCGCTTGACCAGTAGAGTAGTTGAAATCATGTTTATGTTGATAAGTCTAACTGTACATGAATCCTCAGCAGTGAGAAAAATTCAGGGGCTTTGGGTCTGATTGTGAGCTCTATATTAATTCCTCTGTTACATGTCTCAAATTTGCACCAAAATGGTCATTTTCCTATTTTCAGCCTATTTTGGCGGCCATTTTTGTTACCATAGCAACCGTAAAATTCAAACCAATGGCAGACTTATACACTTTGGCTATTGTTCTAATAAACTAATACAAAGAAACTTGTAAAGAGCAACTTTTATTTTTTGACCTCATAGGGGGGCCAAAATAGCCTCTTAATGCACGTACCCCTTTGGGAGGAGGGTAGCACATAACAATATTCAGCATGATAAGGGTGATTGTTTCCTACATTTACCATCATTCGGGAAAGTTCGTCATAATTCCGCGGAATTAGCCCAGGCAGTTCCGATTATATTTACCATCTGAACAAGCTCATGAAATGTTCGTTTAGGGAGCGCAGTGGCTCAGTTGTAGAGTGTTTGACTCGAGACCGAGAGGCCCCGGGTTTGAGCTCCACCTGGGTCAGTGCGTTGTGGTCCTTGAGCAAGACAGATTTATCCTAGATTAGCATTGGTTCAACCCAGGAAGAACCGTCCCTGTTTAACTGGAAGATTGTTGATGGGACGTTAAGAATCAAATCAAACAAGCAAACAATGAAATGTTCGTACTTATAATAATCATGGGTACTAATTGTGCCCCTCGTGTTGAAAATTTGTCTTTGTTTAATTATCTGAGAGATTTCATGGTATCTCTTCCTGACTTTAAGGACATATGCTACTAAATACTTCCCATATTGAAATATTTTCAATACTTTGTATACAGTTTGTTTTATGCATGGGCTATCCATTTATGAAATAAAAAAGATATGTCACCGTGCTTATTTTTTCAGAATCTCAAATTGAAGTTTTCAGCATTTGACCAATTTTCTAAAAATATAAAATAATAGTACTAGTCCTAAATAGCGAGCTAAAACGGTTGTTATCGTCAGCCAACTTCTTTCTTTTAACTTAAATTATTGCCCATGACCTCAAAGCTTTTAGAAAATGTGCAAGTTTATTTGTTGACCCATGCTGTGACAAGATACTGCATGATATATTTTGGCAATTCGTGGAAAATTGGAATTTGTTTTTATAATAAATCAAGTAGTCAAAAATCTGATATTGAAAATCTTAAAAAAATATTTTTAATTCATGGACTATTATAATACCTTTCAGAAAAAAGAATAAAAATGTGGGGTCACAGAACTAATTCTCTTTCAAGAGGGCCAAATTTAACCCCACCCCTATAGGTTTCATGCGTAATTAAAAAAAAAGTTCAGGAATTACCATTTCGGTCGTTTTGATGATGCCATTTTACTAGTATATGAAGCAATTTAGCAATAAAATGTTAAAAAAGAAAGAAAAAACACACTAAAAATATGTGCGCACCCTGGAATCGATCCTGGTCCTCTGGCTTTGTAACCAGACACGCTAACCACTAGGCCACGGGGCCAGGTCGTGCGCCGCTCTAAAGAACCATACAAATAGTACAGACTCGGCCACTATCGTATTCGTAACCAGTCGTTAGATTTCGACTGAGCTACATTTATCTGTCTTTAGTGCTGGGACGATCAGTTCTGATAAGATGTCAATAGATATTTCGGACATACTTTGATTACTTTATTTTGTAAAGAAATATCGGAACACCGATATGACATAAGCATATCGGAAAGCTGTGTTGATCCGAATCCGTTAATGGTCGAAAGACAGGACCCAGACAACTTTACCCGTTTCCAGACGCGGGAAAGGTGCGCATTTGAAATAGCCGCATATGTCTTTAATTGTCCTCATTATGTCTTGTTACTGTTAATGTTCTGTGGCTCTTCCTCACGGTGCCGTAGGCTGGTCTGCAGTGAGTGATTGTGGTATTTTCTGATCATTTTTGTGACTATTGTTATGTGGACATAAGCATGGGTCCTTGAGATTCTTTATTTTAAGAATGAAAAATATGGTCGCTAAATACACACATTGTATTATTTGTGAATTCTGAGTAAAACAGTAAAAAAGCACCGTGAGAAAGAGCCACAAAACATTAACAGTAGCAAGACATCAGGACACTAAGTACTGCATAACAGAACAAGTTCCAAACAATGAATCCCCACAAACAATGGGGTAACAATAAACAAAGACTCAACAACAGCAGAACCGCCGCCTTATAACAAACTGGAGGCTTAAATACATTTTCCCCTGCTAGGCCTAATTTCTGTCGTTGTTAAATCACAGACTTTGTTTGCTTTCTAAGGTTTGCAAAGTATCATCAGAGAGAAACAACTTAATCAAAGTCACACACTATTATGAAACAAAAAGGACTCACGACTCACAGATAGTTTTAATCAGAGCTGAAAAAAATCTCAAAAAGAGCCACGGTGGGTCCAGCTTAAGACAAGCATTGTGCACCAATCCACGTAATAAAGCTTTACGTCAGGGCCGTCATTGATTCTGCGACCTACACTATCGTCGTGCAATTAAAGAGAAAACAATAGCAGTCAAACGTAATTGGGTTTATAACCATTTTTGTTAGTCTTAGAGCAATAAATATATGAGATACAGCTAACCTTGTAGATTTGACATTTCTGATTTTCCCCCAGAGTCTTCTCTGTCCGCACAAGCAAGTTTGAATCCTTACTTACCGACTGAGCGCACAGTGAAGACTCGGATCAGACCGGATGGATGTCCAGGTTGTTTTTTAGTCCTTGCCATGACACACTTATTGTGTTGTTTTGTCATGGCATGGCTCATATTTCGTTTGTACAGTAAAACCTGTCTTAAACGGTCACTCATAAAGAAGATCGAAACTTTGTTTTTAAGACCAATTATTGCTTAATGCGGGCAAAAAGTATTGCAGAATGCAATACTTTTCATGCGCGAATCCAGAAATTTTTGCCAGAGAGGGTCCAACTTTGCAACGTTTTTTTTATTATTTTGATGAGAGGATCCAAATAATACTATAAGCGGGCCATCATCGGCCCGCCAGCGAAACGCCATTTAAACGGCTTTTATCGCTGGCGTGCCAATGATGACCCAACCTTTAATGCCGGCTTGGTAGCTTTGTCATTTTCGTGGATCCGGACCAGTATTGCTAAGAACCCTATATTTTGTGATTTTTCAGGGGGGATCCGGATCCCTTGTCCCCCTCTAGATCCGCCCATGCTTTTGATCTTCATTAACCCTTAATGCGCCAATCACAACAAAAGTAGTCTGCTTTTCTCGTCTGCTGAAATGTTAAAGAAGCCTCTATAGCAAACAGTGTGGACCCAGATCAGACTGCTCCTATGAGCAGTCTGTTATAGGAGCAGTCTGTTCTTGGTCCACGCTGTTTGCTTCTATACTTAATTTGTCAGTTATGCTAGGCAATTTTTTTGCAGCAGACGACTTCAGCAGACAACATTTTCAGATGCATTTTTTGGCGCTTTAAGGGTTTAGGTACCATTTGTCGATAAGATGTTAATGTTTAAATGGCCGCTTAAGATACAGTTTACCGTATTCCTTTATATTTGTTTTCATTTAAAGGGGTGGAGAAGTTGTAGTAGACAAGGTAAAGCCCGGAACGGGACCAATATGGATGGATAACGTAAAATGTGAAGGATCTGAAAATACCTTAACAGAATGTACTGCTGACTGGGGACGATCCAACTGTAAACATGACAAAGATGTGTACATCAAGTGTGACAAAGAGGACAAAAAGGAAGAAAAAAGTATGACTGCGCACAAGATTAGGATATCCGAGATTTTACCCTGGGATAGAAAATCTTATCTTACCCATGCAATCTATTCCTGGTCCTGGGATTACAATGCCTCCTTAAAGTAAGCAAGACTTAAGTTAGGTATTGATATTTCAACATGCTATATTAAATGCTAAATAAATTGTCTGGATCGATGCGATGTGGGGTCAAAGATATCATTGTGATCTCCAGAAAAAAATGAAACTATTTTGATTTTAAACAGTTTTAAACGTTATTTTATGCACCCTGAAAAATCAATACTTAACTTAAGTTTTCCTTAACTCTAAGGAGGCATTGTAATTCCGGACAAAGGACGTCAAGTAACGTCATCATGTGAAATTGCATCTTACCGTATTTAGGGACTTCTGGAAAGTTGTTTCTAAAATAAATAAGTAAATAAAAGAGTGATACGCAAGAAAAATAATCCATTATTCGTGTGAGGGTAGGATAGAAAAATCCGTCCCTCAGGATCACCGTTTGTCATCACTCGGCAAGCCTGGTGATGGCAAACGGCGATCCTCGGGACGGATTTTTCTATCCTACCCTCACACTCATGATAGATTCATATATAATTGCATCAAGAGCTTTGGGTGGTAGTCTCCACTTGTCTTGCTATATATGCAGTACCTGTGTTTACCTGCATATCAGACCTACTACAAAATAATTGAAATATTAGCATACCCCAAACACAATCTTTTTCCCAGTTATATACTTTGATCGTAATAAAAGACCATAAAATAGTAAGTATGATCAGGAAATACCACAATCGCAAACTGCAGACAACCCCATGGCATCGCGAGGAAGAGCCAACGTGACAATTAAAAAGACAAACTAAGCAAAGCAACCTGCTCTCTCTTCCCCATCAAGATGATTGCAAAACTAGAATGGACGTAAAGTAACGTACAACAAAACATGTAACAACTACAACAACAATAATAGTTAGTATGATCAGTAAATACCACAATAAAAAAAACACAGACAAGCCCATGGCACCGCGAGGAAGAGCCACACAACAATCACTAGACACCAGAAAGACAAGCCAAGCAAAGCAACCAGCTCTCTCTTCCACATCAATATGATTGCAAAACTAGAATGGACATAAAGTAATGTACCACCAAATAGCCCAGTTAAGAGGTGGCCCCAAAAAGCAATCATAAAAAATCTTCACAACCAAGATTGTTTTCGAAAGCCCCAAAAATATTGAGATTTAAAAGTTTGAACCCCTAATAATTGACATAACCTATGAACTGGACATTAACCTGTGCATAATTGTTGGGTATGTGGGCTTAAATTACTTCAGCTCACTAAATTGATATAAAAATATGTGAGTATGACCACAAAATACCACCATTCAACACTGAAAACCAACCATGGCACCATGATGAAGAAACGCGGTGCACTAGCAGCCACATGTCATCAAGAAGACGACGGCAACATAGAAAGCAAGTGACTTTAAAATGCAAGCTTTTATTAAAACATGCAATCGGCTGCAAACCTGATAAAAATCGGATGTAAAATTGGCCTCGACGCGACAAAACCTGTCTTCAGGGTCTCCGACAAAGTGAGACTCAAACCAGTCTCCACAGCTACAGAGACTAGCTAGAAAATAGAAATTTCGCTCATAACAAATTAAGATATGATACTTTTCAAACAGCGAATAACAAAGACGCTGATCAGACTGCGCGGATGCGCAGGCTGATCTGCGCCTTTGCTGTTCGCAAACCACTGAAGAGACAGGTTTTCTCGCGTAGAGGCCCGAATAATAATGTTATAGCAATCTGAAAATCTAAAATTTGATTTCTAATAAGACAATGGAGGCAGCCATTTTCAGTAATTAATTATTTTCCTGTTAATTTTAAAAGGTCTATAGAATTTTAAACTGTACATCTGTTTTTTTTTTCAATTTTGAGCTTTTATCAACAGAAGAATCAATAAAATGCAAACACAGTTTAGATGAGTTGCAAAAAAACTAATAATTATATTAATGCATATTTTTTAGGGCTGTGTGGCGTCACTCAGCCTAAAATGGCTGCTCTCCATATATGAGCCGTGACATGTGATTTCCAACTTTGTGGTATTTTGACAAGTGTAGATTCAGACGAGCCTGTATAGCCTCCTTTCAGGCTTAGAAACACCAAATGGTGTTCAGTCAGTAGCTTAACAGTCATAGAATATTCAAGCGACTAGCAAAGGCTCTGATCAGACTGCGCGTATGCGCAGACTGATCTGAGGCTGTGGTGGTCGCACATACAACATTGTTCGAAATCTTGTGTTGCGGCTCATTTTTTTAAAATCTCTATTATACAAACAACTGTAACTTTCTTATTTTTCATTCGATTTTGTTTGGGTTTGTGAATGATTGCATGATTTAATAAGGGCTTATAGTTCATATTTCATTTGCTTTCAATTTTGCTGTCTTCTTTAAGCAAAGCAACCAGCTCTCTCTTCCCCAGTAAGATGATTGAAAAAAACAACAGAAAATACCCCAAAACCTGCGTAATAAACAAGTACATTAAATAAAACCCTAACAAATAATAAGAGCAGCAATAATCAACATCAGAACAATATTATTGTCAAATCGTTTTCAATTCTGGCCATCGGAGTCAGCGGAGAACATGTTTAACCCTTAAAGCGCCAAGAAAAAAATGCATCTGAAAATGTTGTCTGCTGAAGTTGTCTGCTGCAAAAAAATTGCCTAGCAGTACTGACGAATTAAGTGTAGAAGCAAACAAAATGGACCCAGAACAGACTGCTCCTATAGGAGCAGTCTTATCTGGGTCCACATTGTTTGCACTAGAGGCTTATTAAACATTTCAGCAGACGAGCAAAGCAGACAACTTTTGTTGTGATTGGCGCATTAAGGGTTAAGCTTCTTACACAGGTACATAAGGGAAAATGGCCACGCCCGCTGATGGCCATGTACTTTGGCGGATCAAATTTTGTTTAGCTAGTTTTGTAGAAGGTAATCCAGTGATCTGTTCCCCCTGTTTCTGAGGAAAATATTTTTAAATTGTTATCACAATAAGCCAAGCCCTCTGGCGACCATGTTTTGATGGATCGAATTTGTTTTAGCTATTTATGTAGAAAGTCACATAGAGACCATTTCTGCCAAATTATTTTAATTCTGGCCACTGGTTTCAAAGGAGGGGATGATCAAAGTTTCTAACATATATGCATAAGGTAAAAACTGGTTCATAGGTTTAAATGATAGCATTAGAACAAAAATAACAAAAAAGGG
This sequence comes from Loripinus fragilis, assembly GCA_964019695.1. NCBI lineage: Eukaryota > Metazoa > Mollusca > Bivalvia > Lucinida > Lucinidae > Loripinus > Loripinus fragilis. Next base: position 67,185,911 of record OZ026525.1, on the reverse strand, counting down.
CTATAACTTTCTCGCTCAAAGAAAAGAAGACGAAATAAAGGTCATTTCAATGTTCTATGAAATTTCAAAATTCTATCTCTAATTGTACATGAACGAGTATAGAAAGCTACCTTCTTGCAACATTATTTTATTTTGTTTTGCTATGTCCGTATCGACGCAAAATAAAATATTTGTTTTTATTACAACCTTACACCATTTTGCGTTGGCGTTAACATTGCACTCTTTACTAAGACTAAATCGATTTTCGGAGGAAAAAAATACGCTGCACTCTTTGCTAAGACAAAATCGATTTTCGGAGGAAAATATACATTGTATTTTTTTCCTCCGAAAATCGATTTTGTCTTAGCAAAGTGTGCCTTGTATTTTTCCTCCGAAAATCGATTTTGTCATAGCAAAGAGTGCAGTGTAACAACACGTTTTTTATTAAAAACTATTACCCCTTATCATATACAATAGATCATTCTGACTTTTGTATGCAGCTTTGTAGAAAATTCCTTTGGTCTCTAAAGTGTTACGTTTTATCATTTCAGAGTGTTATCCACCAATGTGCGAGCATTTCTATAATCGTGATAGGATGGGGTATTCATCAGACGCTGGCTTTTGTGAATTTATACTTACTAAGCAGCCATGCTGCAGCATATGTCAGGTATGAATTTCTTTATATCTATATCTCTAATGAATATAATGACAATCATACTTATTAATAAGTAATATGACACTTACCTAGTATTCTCTATGTTTTTCATGAGGTTATGAACGGTTGCACCCTGGTTCGCATGTGCAAAACAAGCCTCTTGTTTGCTTCATTGGCTGTCAGCGCAAGCGCGGATCCAAGTTTTGTCAGAGGGGTCCAACTTTGACAACGTTTTTTTTTAGTTTGATGATGGGAGAAAGGGTCCAAAACCACTATAAGCAGGTCATTCATCGGCCCCCAGCGAAACGCCATTTGATGGCGTGCCGATGATGGCCCAACATTGAAGGCTGGCTTGGTAGCTGCGATTTTTCAGGGAATCCGGACTTGAATTGCTAAAGAACCATATACTTCTTTAATTTTTCAGGGGAGGGGGGGTCCGGAACCCCTGCCCCCCCCCCCCCCCCCCTCTCTTGATCCGCACATTCAGCGTCTACATTTACTGTTGAGCTGTTCCTTTTACACTCCAACACAAAAAACGCTAATACGATTACATACTAAATACCAAACTGTTTTCTTTCCTAAATTATAACTAATTTCTATATTTATAGATACTTATAATAAAATATTAATATAAGTAATAATTTGTTTTGGTCTGTTCAACGACTCATTAACTCAGCGGGTCTCTTGTAAAATTAGTCCTGAAACCCTCTTACATGCTAACTTAGCAAATGACCTGATGTATTTATCTAGCCTGGCTCCCAGTCGTCAAACACTTGTGTAGTAGACCACGCATATCTTTATATAACTTTCAATCCTCTGATTGCGGAGTTTGTATATTCTGAGAATAAGAAGGGGCTGAGCGGGTTAGCTATAAATGGGTTATCTTGGGATCTTGCCTTATCGATTCAATGATAGTATATACATATATAACACTTTTCCTCTTTGCTATCTTGCCAACTGATTGGCTACAAATGATTGGTACAAGAAAAATAATCAAGTTAGAAATCGCTGATTAGTATAATAACAAAGTACAACACTTAAAAATCAGAGGCTTATTCAGTTACTATGTTTCCGCACTATGCCTTAATGCTCAACTCTATCGCTCAGACACATCCAGCTATTTGCTACCAGCTATGCTAGAGTTCAACTCGAATGCTTCAACAGCTTGCTCAACATATACTATTTAGCTCTTTAACGCTCAAACCCATCCAGCTATTCTGCTACCAGCTGCCTTTTGGTTCAACTCTTAATGTTCGTTAGTGCATATCACAAATGTAAAACGCTTTTTCATTGGCTACAAGGGCATCGCGTGGAGGTAGCTATACTGCAATAGATGCACGAGCGGGCACTGTCACATTATATGGACCGGTCCATACCACGTTATAGTGCCGGCTAAGGAGATGACCGGAAAAGTGTTACTGAAAATGACGTATCACAAATTTAACAGACTTTTTTATTTTTGTTCAAAGGATATGTGTTTTTCGTCGGCATTAAGTCCTTGTGTTTAAGAAACACAGACATATAGAGCAGAATCACTGTAAAATCCTAATTATTTGGACCAATATGTTTGGACAAACAGTGCCTACCAAAATCAGATTGCTCAAGATAGATGTAGTCTAATGTGGGTCTACACTGTTTATGAATTAATCATCTTTAGGGATTTTTACTGTAAAATAGCGAGTGAATTTTGCATTTTTATCAGGTTATTCCAGTTATCTGTGGAATTATTAAATTCATTTAACAGTTCATCAAATTTTTCAAAATTGTTATTTGTTTATACATTTTCAAATGTGATAGTTGTTCATTGCACTAAAAGCAAAAGAAACCTAGGCTGATGAGGCTTGGGCCATATCGAACCGATGGTCCAGGTCCTGGCCCGAGGGCAGTCCATAAATCTTGATAGTGCCCTCAGCTTAGGTTACTATTGCTTAAATAGTATGTTCAACTGATAATGTTCATCTCTTTAATGACAAAAGAGATCCTGCTGGCCACAGCCCATTCACTATTGTCTACTGCTTGGAATCCCCTTGTACTAACTGAACTTGGATACCTAGCTCGAGACAATTTGGGCACAAAATTGTAGACAAACAATATTTCTTAATAAAGCACAATATGTGACCTCTCTCAGCGATGTGCACCGCTCTGAGTCAAAATGCAGACTAAACAAAGATAGAGATCTCATGTTTAAGCCCCATTCTCACTGTGCCGATGTAGCCACGGTTCATCCCGATGCAGGACAGCCGGTATACCGTGATGCACCGGGACACATTTCATAAAAAATAAATTGCGTTCTCACCTTGCCGACGTTACCCCAGTATAGCCCCTGTTCTCGAGAAAGCAAGACGCCGGTTGAGCCCCGGTTCACCACGGAGCACTTACGGTGCAGCACTGTGGGGCCACGGTTCGTGCCAGTATACCCCGGTGTTACCCAGGTTGTTTACAGTGATGTCCCGGTAACTGCCGGTTGCGCCACAGTTACATGCTGGTAGGGCCACCGTTGCGTCCCGGTGCTACTATACACTATAAAACCAGGATAAAAACGTGGAGTAACATCAGTTTCGCATAACAGATATGACACAAATTGGACTGCACAGCCATATACGAGTTACTAGAGGAATCATGATCTGTGTAGAGAAAGCAAATGCCTAGTAACCTCGCAGCTCATTTGCATGACAAATAAGCAGAGGCAGACCTGTTTTCTTACGACGAGGTTTAAATGTTGTTGATCTGGGCCAAGAATTACAATGCCTCCTTAATGTTAAGGAAGACTTAATTTAAGTATTGATACTTCAACATGTACATTAAATGCTTAAAAAATTGCCAAGACCGATGCAGTACTCATGGTCAAAGATGTCATTGTGATCTACAGAAAAAATGAAACTATTTTGGTTTTAATCAGTTTGGAAACGTTATTTTTCGCATCCTGGAAATTCAATACTTAACTTAAGTACTCCTTAACTTTAAGGATACATTGTAATTCTAGGCCCAGATTGTCTTGCTTTTTCGTAAAAAATATATAAACACTTTGAGCGGGGCATGTGATTTCCAACAGTGTGATATTTTGAGAATTGTAGACTCAGACAAGCCTGTGCAGTCCCCAATTAAGCTTTACAGTTGTTCGGTCAGTAGCTTAACAGTCATATAATAATCAATCGACTAGCAAAGGCTCTGATCAGACTGCGCCAACTACCACATTGTTAGAAATCTCATGTCGTGGCTCATATATGCTTTACTCTTCAGTAACTATAAGCATTGCAAATGAGCACATTTATACTGCTGCCAATTTAACCAACTTGTGACGAATGAACTTTCCCATCCTTATCATTTGGATGAATCCACTTTCATTTTAGGGGCAGCAGGAGTGACTTCATTTTTATTTTGCATTTTCTTACATATACAAAGGCAGTGGAACCGCACGGTTTATCACGGTGGAGACACGGATGCTCTCGGATTGCCACGGTATCGCCCCGACGCCGTCCCGGTGGAGACATGGTTGCTCCCGGCGTCTTCCCGGTTTATCACGGTATTTGACAGCCTTGCCGGTTACTCCCGGTGAGTCCCGGTTGTTTTAAACATTTCAAAACAACCGGGGACATGAGCCGGTTCAACATGGTTCATCCAGGATCTCCACGGTTGTCCACGGTGCCGCCACGGTTGTGACACGGTTCATCCCGGATCATCAAACCGGGATGAACCGGCACCTTAAACCGGGACAGTGAGAACGGGGCTTTAAATAGTCACTGAGCAATGCAAGGGGGTCACCTTAATATACTTAAAGCCAAAAGTAACTTTACACTGTTATCATATATACCATTTCTGGGTATTGGAGAGTGGTATTTTAAATGTGTTTAATTCATATTAAACTTCAATCAATTATTCATATGACATTCAAATGTCATGTTTTTACTGTCATAAATGCAACAAAATGCCCCAATGAAAGAAGCAAGGGGGCAAAATAAACTTTTCCAAAGTGCATCACTTTTGGGTGTGTTACTGTAGCTTTGCGATTGGACATTTTTTAATTTTAAAGAACCAGTCTGAAAGACAGGCTATTGAATTGTTGTTTAAAGTTCAATCAGCCCGGATCGCACCTCGAGTAACACAAACTAGACTTGTGTTTTTACGAACATACCCCCCTTTTGTGAACTTTTCAGTGCTTACAATGGAATTTCCTATAAGGAATTGTTTGCCGTTTTTCTTCCAAACCGATGGGAATTTTTATCAGATTATCTTGTCACATACTCAAGGCAGAAGTCCCAACAAATCGCTAATAAAAAATCCAAATGTCATCTGAGATAAAGCTTTTAGCAGGGACTAAAGTTTACTATTGTTTGAATTCAAAGGGAGATAATTTCAAAGTGAACCAACTTTAAGATGCTACCAAAACAAGCTATACGTCAGAGACAAAATGTCTTGCAGTATTTTTAACGGGCAATTGATGTCCCTTAAAATGGCGTGTTCAAATCCTAGGTTTACTTTGGATTTTGTAAGAAGTGCTGATTTTGTACTTTCAATTAAAGCACAGATAACCCGAAAGAAGATTAATTTACCTAAGTTGTTTTTCGTGAATTAGGTTTAGGGCGGGTACCGGTAACTCATTGCAATATTTGATTTGGTTAAATCAAAAAAAGTAAAGATATATTCAGTAGTTCAAAGTGTAAAGTTACTTTTGGCTTTAAGTATACATCATTAAATTTTTATCATAGAGGAGTGCTGACAGGCGTCTATATGTTCAACGTCTATATGTTCATAATATCAAAAGCTATTTTCAGGCATTTTTATTTGGTTCCTTATGCTTGTAATAGATGGAAACGTTTGGTCAAACCATAGAAAATGATATATATCACTTAAAAACGAGAAAATGTTCAATTTACTAACCAATATGCGTAAACAATTTATCAACAATCACATTCGACAGCTGACTACTTTCAGTTTCAGGAATAGAACAGAACATTCTCTTTTGATAAACAGGGCACTTAAATACCTCATATCATTACCCACGCCTCAAGGTACATGCGTCCTGCATTTATTTGAAAAGAAAACTTATCATATGACGTCGCGTCTGGGAGTGAAATAACGCCATGCAATAAAATCTGTAAACCACTAGTGATTTATAGATTTTCGGGAAACGTTATGGCGTCCATAACAACGTTGCGTACATAATGTCAAAATTATGACGTTTTTTACGGCAGAAATGAGATTTCAAAGTAATCTTAATGTCATATGATAAATAGAATCTAACATTCGTGCTCTTGTATTTTTGAATTTATTAAACTCGTTGCGAAAAAGAGATAAAACGCTCGACAAGCCTCGCATTTTATCTCTTTTCCCCAACTCGTTTAATAAATTCAATAAAACATGAGCACTCATGTAAGATCCTCTATATAAACACTTTGTCAACTCATCGTTTTTTTTCTCCTGATACTTTTCAGGTAAATAAATTTATACAAACGTCTTTCAAAAGTCTGTTTTTTTGTTTGATCTGATTCTTCACGTTCCATCAACAATCTTTCAGTTATAAAGGAACGGGCCTTCCTGGGTTAAACCAGTACTAAGCTAGGATTAATGTTCTTGCTCAAGGACACAACGCAATGATGCCAGTGAGGCTCGAACCCGCGACCCCTCGGTCTCAAGTCAAGTACTCTACCACTGAGCCACTGCGCTCCCTCAAAAGTCTGGTCACATCTATCATATACATGAATTTATATTATCATAAGTACTAACCTTTTGCTTCCCATTACTCAGTTTTAATGTCCATCACCAGCTTACCGTTAGATACTTTGATTGAAATATTCTCAGGCCTAATACTGTCTACCTCCATAAAGTCACTCTTGTTCAACTCTTTCAGAACATTGTCATGTTGCATATCAATTTAAAGGGAATCACGAAATGCAGCAGCATGGTAGCAAATGCTTTGCCTGCAGACCCCCGCTCCCGACCCTGTGGACGGGGTCAGTAGGTCAAAACTTCAACTTTTTCAAAACATGGTCATGTTACATATCAAATTAAAGAGAATCACGAATGTAGCAACATGGTAGCAACTATTTTATCCGCAGACACCCCCGACCCTAGGGATAGGGTCAATAGGTCAAAATTCAACTTTTTCAGAATATGATCATGTTGCATATCAAATTAATGAGAAACCCGAATGCAGCAACTAGGTCGTATATATTTTGCCTGCAGACCCCCTACCCCCTCCCCACGACCCTGGGGATGGAGTCAATAGGTCAACATTTGACTTGTTTAGAACATGGTCATGTTGCATATCAAATTAAATGGGACCACAAAATGTAGCAACATGATAGCAAATATTTTGCCCGCCCCTCCCCTTTACCCAAGGGGTCAATAGGTCAATATTCAACTTTTTCAGAACAACGTCATGTTGCATATCTAGGTCATCATGAATGCAGCAACATGGTCGCAAATATAATGCCTGCAGGCCGCCTCCACCCCTGTCCCTGTGGTTGGGGTCAAAATTCAACTTAATCAGAACACTGACATGTTGCATATCAAATTAAAGTGATTTATGAATGCAGCAACATGGTAGCAAATATTTTGCTCGCAGACCCCTCTCCCCAAGAACCCTAGGGATGGGGTCAATACGTCAATATTCAACTTTTTAAAAACATTGTAATGTTGCATAAAAGATTAAATTGAATCACAAACGCAGAAACATGGTAGCAAATATTTTCCCGCAAAATATCCCGAAAGGCCAAAAGTGAATTTTTCAGAACATGATCATGTTGCATATTAAATTAAAGGGAATCATGAATGCAGCAACATGGTAACAAATATTTTGCTCGCAGGCACTCCCATTTACCCAAGGTGAACTTAAGGGTAGGAGAAATGAGATTTATGTTTTGTGATTTATAAGTTTCTCTTAAATAACCCTTCGCCTGGGATATAATTCAACAAATTTGCCTTGTTTGACTTCTGTTTGGACAGGTGACACATCCGATTCTGGGAATTCTACGAGGGCGGTTCAAATATGAATGCAAGTAGCTTCATAACTTTCTTCACATATATTCTACGACAAAATATCATACCTTTCTGGAAAGAACTATTTGTCGCCTTTAAAAGGGCAACAAACATAAAGAAACACTCACTATTATTCTCGAGTTACAGACGTTTTTATAAAGGCCATTACTGTATACTGAAGTTTTTCTGAAGCAAATTGCCATACACGTTTTGGTACGTGTGTGAATATAGTGTCATATCTTTGTAAGTTTGAGACAAAATAGCACCAAATTTTAGATGCAAGTTTAACATTCTTTGAAAAAGTTGCTTGCAAAAAAGTTAATATAATCCTGTTTCAATCTCCAGTAAACAGGCACGTTTGTGACGTCATTAATTTTACGATAAACGTCATTTTGAGTTATCTACTGGTGATGCAATAATGAACATCGCTGTGTCTTTTTCTTTGCGTTTTGCTTAAAACATGCTTAATATGTCATAAGGAAGTTTTTAAAATGCTTCGTCCAATATTTAAAGAGTTATCACATTTCATATCATTTTTCAAGTATTTTTCTACTTCTTAATGGCGTGTTTACATTAACTAAAATATGTTCAATCTGTCTACTACTCAAGACCAAGTGAGTAATTTTATTGTTAATAATGCCTATTTTGGTAAAACTTAAAGTTAACGTTCAAGTTTAGATTAAAACTGCAACGTTATGGCAACAAAATTAAGTTTAAGTTCGATAACCTCTTCACTTAAGGCAGTTTTGACTTATTAAAAATGCTTTTCAGCGTTTAAAAATTACCCACTATCCATCAATGATTTGTAGCAACAACTCAGTATGAGCGATCAACATATTGTTTTTGAGTTAAAACTAGTTTAAATGTTGCTTCGTGCATTTTTCTAGAGAAAAGTTTCAATGAAAACTGAAAGGTGGTGTTTTGTTTACTATTTAATTGCAAACATAAGGAGACTTTATAGAAAACGATTCGATGTAATTTAACAAAAAAATGTCGGATTTTCGCAACTTTCACAGAATCATTATATAAGTATATGGGGATACTTACTTAAAATTTCAAGAAATTTCACCGATTTATTGAAGAATTATACGCTCGTCTATATCACTGGTATGTTCGAAGCAGTGAGTTTGTAAGTATACTAAAGTTACCCCCATTCAAAGGGTCATAACTCGATAAGTATAATGTATTTTTCTTTAGGACTTGTGCCAGTTTAAAGGTGACATATAATCCTTTATAGAAACGTATATCATTTTGTCGTAGCATATATGTGACGAAAATTATGAAGCTACTTGCATTCATATTTGAACAGCCCTCGTAGTTTTGTCAAGAAAATGTGAAACATCAATCTTACACAAGAGTATCTGAAAACTTTATTGATCCGAATTCTTAAATCGTCGAAAGCGAGAACCAGACAACTTTCCCTGTTTCCCTATGCAGGAATGGTGCGCAAGGGAATTACCTGCATTTGTCTTTAAAAGGCGTTTCGATGAGGTGAAGGGTAAAAACGCCAATCACGAATTATTTTTAATTTTCAAAAAAATATACGGTTAATTTGAGAATAGTCTGCTAACAGACGATACAGATAAAATATCAAGTCTTATTTGTTTTTGTTTTTTGTTGTTGTTTAAAAAAAACATTTGAAAATGTCCTCTTCTGCAAAGCACAGGTGTCGCTTTTAGAGTTAACTCGGGAAATGTGCTTTTGAATGTAATGCAATGGCGCTGATCAGTAATTAAAGTTAGTCTATGGCCTATAATTGTGGCATTGCCTGGTTATTATCACAGATAACCAATCCCCGACCATTCTGTGACTTTGCGCAACTGATCGGCGACTGTTATGTGATTAAAACCTGTTTATTGATTAAATGTGTCGAACAATAGTCTGGTCATTTTCTCTCAAGCGAGATTCCACATTGGGTGATCTTGCTTGGGTGTGTACAATTTTCATTAGGCACATGCGTAACTGCGTTAGAGCAACGTCTTTGATGGAATCCAGTGTTCATCTTATATTATGTTTGTACGTTGAGAATCCTACATGAGTGATCATGTACATGTATTCTTTGCTAGCAGAGACTTTTGTCGGGCCAAATCAGAACTTTGTTTTATTGGATCCGATCTGGATCCAAACCCTTTGACACTTTGAAAGGAATCCTGTAAATCATGATAACGCTGTTAACGACTGATCAGCGACCTATTGTCGAAGATTAGCAGTGCTAACTACAAAAAAAAAAGCAATCGTCCTATCATGACATTATTTCACCACAAACGTTCAACGTATTTGCATAATTGTGTGCAGAGAAAGCCAAAAAAGACCAAGCTTTTGTTCGGCACATTTATAAAAAAGGGTAAGTCGCATAACACCCGCCAACCCAGTCTCGGACCAGAAGCTGTTCATTTGCAGCCAGTCGTATTTAGAATCTATGATTGGTCGCTTATAATTCTTAATAGACTTCGAGCTAAAAAAGGTCCTGCTCCCCCCTAGGGAATTTCGCAGACATATCCTATCTTGAAGAAAATTTCAAGCCGCACCTTTTAAGAGATGTTTGCACTCTGTGCTCCGGGGCGTTAGTCTCTGACAGCCTGTTACATATGTTACTGTAACAAACTAAGGAAAAAATCAAAATGAAAAGTTGAGCTACAGAAAGAAGACATTAAACCATCTAATTATTCAAATTTCTTATGTAGTTTGCAAGCTGGATGCCTAAGCTACATTAAAGCAACATTTTAAACAAAATTACAGCCTTCAATGGTGTTATATGCGTAACATAGATTAAATTTCCCTTTGAAAGTTGAAATCGTGACTAACATCATTTAATTTTACAGACGATTTGTGCATTTTTACAAGTATTTTTTATCTTAGTTTACTAAAATACTCATTCGACTAATAGAAAAAACAAAGTTTGCTTTTCTATCTCAAATACATTGTTTTATATGAGCTATTAGACAACCCTACCCTCAATTTTAAGTATCCAATTTTGGTATCTATTATTGAAGAAGAATATATGAAAATATTTGACGCTCGTGGATATCTTACATTTTTGGCACTGTCTTGCTAATGCAATAAAGAATCATACATTTGCAAGTTTGACATCCGGATCAGAGCACTTATTTAAGTATGTAACATATGTTACATGGCATAAAGAATGAGCAAGGAAATTGTCTTGGAAGTAAGAGATGATATTTCAGAAAAAAATTCTATTTTTCACATGTTTTCCTATTAATCTCTAGCCTCTGGTGCCTTAGTCTTAGTAATTACAGTCATTGCTGATAACAAGCCCATGGAATTGTGTTACAGATGCTATATATAATCTTTTTATCACGTATTTCCTAATGCCTATAATGTTAAAATGGGTCTATCTAAATACCGCAAAGACACCCAAACTACGCAAAGACACGCAAAGACGGGCAAAGACGCACAAAGACACACAAAGACACGCATAGACGGTAAAAAGACTTTTAAAGTTGACAAAGACACATAAAGACGGCAAAAAAAACTTTTAAAATCGACAAAGACACGCAAAGACGGCAATAAACATTTAAAGTTGTCAAAGACATGTAAAAGACTCATATAAAAAGTCTTTGCTGTGATAGTTTACTTAGCGTAAAATAGACCAAAAAAAAAAATGTGTAAGCATTATACAAAGGACCTGTTACAAAACGCTAGTGTGTACAAGACACATTTTGTTATAGATCTATATGCAGCATATAAAAAGCTTTGCTTCCGCATAATGAATATAGATCTAAATCTATATCTAGTTTGTAACTTATTTATTTGAAGAGCAAACTTTTCGCTCACAGCATCTTTGATCATCTAAAGCTGTCTTTGCTTATCTAAAAGGAATCTTTGAATGTCTATTTGATATCTTTTTTGAACTTTTACTGAGTATTTGAGTGTCTCTGTGCAGTGCGGGTGTCTTTGTCCCATCTTTGCGGTTTCCCCCGTCTTTGCGCTTCTTTGCGTGTCTTTGCATGTCTCTGCGTGTCTTTGCGCGTCTTTGTGTGTCTTTGCATGACTTTGCACGTCTTTGTGTGTCTTTGCGTAGTTTGTGTGTCTATGTAGTATTTAGATAGACCGGTTAAAATATATATACATATAGATAGAAAATAATAGTTCTCATTTAAATGAAACAATTGAATAAATATTCCTATTAAATATAATTATTCAAAAAAACATTCTTTATTCAAGTCACCCTCACAATGTCTATCATTGTGTCTGCTTCTATGGCAAAATAATCACCCATTTCATCACAACCAGTAGAATCATGGCATAGTATTAGGACTGCAAACTGAGTACAATCCTGTTCCTCTACACCCATTTTAGAATTGTGCAGACATATCCTACCTTAAAGAAAAATTCAAGGTGCATCAAATAAGAGATGTTTGCACTCTATTAACTAGGGGGTTAGCCTGTAATGGTATGATACGTATGTTACCATTAATTAAGATTACTTTTTAAAATTGGTAATAGTGACAAACATCACCTATAAGCATTTCGTGTGATTCTCCTTTTTTTGCCGTCAAAAGACTTAATTTTCTTTGCATGTGTGGCCAGTGCCAGCGTCAAACAAATTAACTCAGCTATAACTTGAATCCTTAGCATTCTTCAAAAGCAGAAACAGCATGTCAGTGTCATGGGATCAAACACCTGATTAAATATGGGTTTAATGCCATTTCACATATATGCATACAATGGCGTATGACTTTGGTATATGTCTCTTCCTGCGAAGTGGCAAGAGCAATCTTACTGCAGCTGCCTCTGCATCCGTGCTAGTCAAATGATACGTTTGCTCCGATTTTGCAAAAGCTATGTCTCTACTGTGTACCTCTAAGAATATTTAAAGATTTCTGACATTGGTCAAACAGAAATTTGATAGGCTGCTTTTTTGCATCATTTGCCGTGGAACCTATCCAGTCCTTTGGTGCTTAAGTCCTCAGGTCTTACTTCAATAGTATTTTGCTGCGCCCTAAGAACTTTATAAGTTTTCTTTAGTTACAATGTTGACTCTTGATGGTTTTGGCAGACCGTCTGAAACAATTTCTGTTACACCTTGAAAGTTATCTGGTATAAGAGAAAGAAATGGAATTGGACATTGCAGCTGGTTGTTTTTGATGTCAGTACATTAAAGCAAGCCTTAAGATAATGTAAAACCTATGATTTCTCAGTTTTTGCAGTCATATCATTAGCTGTTGCATTCAAAAGAAGGAAAGTGGGCGATGGGTAACCGGCAGTTCTATATTTTGCCCTATGGAAGATTTATACAGAGTAAACAAGTTGATAAGGTGCCTCATTTCATGATCCATTGAAAACATTGAAATTGAAAACACTTGCGTCTAACTTTGAAATCAAAAAGGATGTCACGACAATGCCCTTGCTCATTTATTATGAAGAGTTATATATGTTACATCCTTTAATAAGCGCTCTTATCTTAGAAACTTAGTGAATCATTGAATTGAAAGGGTTTAATTTGCGCTATGCTCATCCTGCATTTCATTGCTTTACCTGCTGTGATACATCTAGTTTGTTTATCTGAAGGGAAAGGGTTACCTGGGTTTCAACACTTCAGAAGTACTAAGACTTCAAATAAGTTTTTAAATGCTTGGGAAAGATAAGAAGTGCAGAGACATTATAAGAAGTAAATATGTTTGTTGCATGTCTGGAAAGGCTACATTTATAAAAGTTAACCAGCTAAGATATGATTCTTTATCACAGAAATATCAAGGTACATCAGTCCAGGTACTCATTGCTTTTAATGGCATAGTTTTCCTTCTTGTAAAGCTTTAGCCTTTCTCCTACTTGCAGAGTAACACTTGAAACACATACTCAAAGAGCCAACTATTACGAATTCATATCAGTTTCCGAATGTTCCGAGCCATGAATGGCAAAATTGGAAAGTTGATAATGACTCATCAATTTTGAGTGGACTGGTGGTAAAAATTGTATAACAGAAAATGAATGAAATATTGTGTGATGATTCTACTAGTTGCAAGGAGGCGTGTGATAATAATGATAACCACAGAAGCAGACAACGACAAACGTTTAGAATGAGTGTTAAATCGATGAGAATTAGTTTGGGCCATTTTATTTATTGTATTGTCTTGTACAAATGTAAAACTGTCTTTTCTATTTGTTGCTCTATATTTAGCATTATATGCACATGATTAGGAAATGTGTCCAAAAGGTCATTGATAACATCTGTAACAACAGTCCATGGGCTTGATAATCAGAAATGAATATAATTTCTAGTGTTTGGCACTAAACACTTATATTATAAGTACACATTAAGTGTCCTGATCTTAAACTTAATGACATCTTGCAGATATATGAGCAAGACAGACTTAGAAAATGTAAAATATCCACACGCTGCAATCACTTTCATGTGATTATTAAACGGTAATAACAAAATTTGCTTCTCTGTAAAACTGGGAGTAGGGCTGTCTATTAGCTCCTATAGGACAATATATTTAAGATAGAAAAGCAAACTTGTTTTTTCCTATTCATCAATTGAGTATATGTTTGTAAAATCTAATAAAACAGTTTGAAACCAAGTCATAGTAGTTGTTTAACTAAAGGACGATAGCCATAATTATAGCTTTTAAATTATAATTAGGTTCATGTAACGCACATAACACCACAGTTAGCCGTATTAATGTTAAACAGCTTCCATATGTAGTAAAGGCATCCAGTATGCAGACTATAAGAATCTCAATTTATTAGATAATTTTAATGTTTTCTTTCTGTAGCTCAAACATTCAAATTTCTTATTCTCAAATTGATATAGTAACATATGTAACAAGGTGTTACAGGCTAATGCCTTGACTTACAGAGTGCAAACATTACTTATTAAATGCACCTTGAATGGTTACATAAGATGTAATATGTCTGCAGAATTCCAAAAGGGATTAGGATGGAGCAGGCCCTTACTCAGCTTGATGTCAAAATACTGTTTGATGATTTTACTTATCACGCTAACATATGTAACACTCTCTGATCTTAAAACTTGGTGACAACTAGCAGATCTATAATTCTTTATCACACGAGCCAGCTTAAAATCCCTAAACAATGTAAGATATCCACCTGCTGCGAGTTTTTTTCACAATATTAGCTCAAACTTTCAAACTACATTTCCTTTATTTGATAAAGTAACGCGTGTAACATGCTGTTTCAGACTAACGCCCCAACATAGAGAGCGCAAACATCCCTTATTCCATGCAGCTTGAGTTGTCCTACAAGAAGGAATATGTCTACAAAATTCCCTCGAGGAGATCAAAACATATTTAGGCATATCTTACGTAAAGGCAATGAGCTTGCCCATTTATTACATCAGGTAATATATGTTACAGCCTCAGATATTAAAAATTTTGCAACAAACTTGCAGATTTATGAGTCTTTTCATATAAGCAAATAAATCCCAAACAATGAAACATATTCATCAAATGCAGATATATTTTTACTATTTTTACTTTCGTTTTAATACCAACATTTCACCTTCAAACTGGGTAGAGGTAGGGTTGCTTAATTGCTTATTCTAGAAAAAATATTTAAGCTAGGGAAACAAACTTTAATTTCTCTGTTAGCTAATTGCATAAGCTAGTCAGACATGGTTAAAAACATTTTGCAAAACTCACAGAGAGATTGTGAATGTAAATGATACTAGCCACACTTGCAAATTGTAATGGGTTATCTGATTTATGTAACGCATATGACATCTTAGGAAGCTACAATTTTGTTCAAATGGCTGTCATACGTAGTTAAGACATCCAGTATGCAGACTCTATGAATCATTTTTTTAAAATAAATATTTTAATGTCTTTAATTTGTAGCCCAAACTTTCAATTTACTTTTTCTTAATTTGTTAAAGTAACATATGTTACAGGCTCTAACAGACTAACGCCCTAACGCACAGAGTACAAACATTTCTTAAAAGACTCGGCTTTCAATTCTCTACAAGATAAGATATGTCTGCAAAATTCCTTATGGGGGGGAGCAAACCCATTCTCAGCCATCCGTCTATAACTATTCCCAAATATGTCGCCAATCATACGACCAGCAGTTGCTGAGTGGTCGCCGACTGGTCCCAGACTATATGCAAAATGGCGAGTAATCAGATACTCGTCAGCGACTGATCTGCAATTATATCTGTAAAGGAATGTGCTTGCTATGGTCGCAGAGGTCTCATGTAGTTCCAAAGGGCGTTCGCAAACTCTCAGGGGCTGATGCTTTCGCTGACTGCATAGCTCAGTATTGACTGTGATGCTAAACTACAAACCAAACACATAAACACATTAAATGAGCCTTCTGCTGTCCTGCCAGCCAACAGTGACAGTGACGTCATGTTTTGCTTACAAAGATATCAGGGACTTTTAGTCGATAGATCACTTATGTATTAATCCTATCCACAGGATAGGATTAATACACAAGTAATCTATTGATTCGATGAACTCAAGTGGAGTGTGCAAGCTAATGTTTTACTTAACAATGGTAAACATAATATTACGCCACTGCCACTCTTGGTTTGCACTACAGTAGCTAAACAGTACTGCATCAAGCTGTATCAGAAACATAATCAAACAGTTATAAACGGTTTTTTTTTTGTTTTTTTTTGACTAAATACCTTTTGTCGTTTCTTTTTTACAGAAGTATAAGAAGCCGTAACGTTCAACCAGATCCATAAGAGTGTCATTGAAGAAGTGAAGATACGACGTGTGAACAAACACACACACACGCACACGCACACACACACACACACACACACACACACACACACACACACACACACACACACACACACACACACACACACACACACGTTATTAACCCGTTTATGCGTGGACTGCCGTTGAAATGTTAAGTTTCCTCTTCGCCTACTGGAAAATTTTACATGTTCTTTTTTGTCCTCACCAGCTGTCGTTTTTTTGATAAATTATTTTGGCAATAACATCAGCATTTCAAACGATTTGGATTTAGATAGGGCCTTGGGCCAGATCTGAGTCCAAACTGTTCGTAATGGTTTTCAGCAGACGGCACTAGCAGGCACAGATTTAAACATGATTTTACAAATCAAATAACGCAGACTCTTATGAGGTAATTCAGTATATGAAATCGAATACTGAGGCGAGTTCAACAACACGAGTGCTCGCGAACGCTCGTTGTTCTGGTACCTATCTTTACTAGAAATGTGTAAAGCGAGGCATCAGTACAATGAGCGCCCGCGAGCACTCGCATCGTTGAACTCGCCTCTGGTCTTGTAACCATTCTTTATTGCCAGCGGGGGCTTACCGACGTGTACTCAAATACGCATGTGCGTACAAATTGACGCTGCACGTTTATGGTTTTTATTAACAGTTAAACCTGTCTTAAGCAACCTTAAAAAATAGACAAAAACGATTTGAATGACAAATGGTAGCTTAATGAAGTTCAAACGTATCGCAGAATGCTCCTTTTGACCTGCGTTAAGCGATAATCGGTCTTAGATACAAATTTTGGTATTCCTTTAGAGTGGCCACTTAAGACATGGGTTTTCTGTATTTAATTTGATTTGTGGAAGAAAAATGCCACTAATAGAGTGCATACTCTATAAAATACCTCTCTTGTCTGCATATGTTCTCCGGTAGTATTAAATCACAAACAATATAGACCCATATCAGCCTGCTCCAAAGAGTGCAGTTTGACCAGGGTGCTTAGTGTTTGCATCTATAATACAATTTATTTTGGAGTGCACTTGACCAGTCAGGTGCATAACCTCCAAAAGTTAAAAATATATCACTTAAAGCAGTTAACTTTTTTTTGTAACAAAAACAAAAGTAACCTGTTTGAGTGAACGTGTTTTTTTTCATCTTCATATTCCCGAGTTACCGCAATTTTCACGGCCATGTGGGTAATTTTATCTGAAAGACCTAATAAATAACTTTACGATTATGCAATAAAATTTTGTGCGCATCGTCTATAAATAAGTACGCGAGGTCATTGAAGTTCAGAAAATAAGCTACTTTCTAACCTGAATAAGTTATATTGTTGACGGCTTGCAATTTGACATTGGCCTAAATAATTTCAGATATAACTTAAATAAGTTACTTTCTGTAGCATCACTTAGAAATTATTGTTGAAAAGGCACAATTTTAACTTCCTCAAGTGATTTATATTTTAACTTATAGAAGTTATGTCCCTGACTGTTGACGGACAACTTAGGCGACAAACTGGGCATAGACGGGTTTAACTCCTACGTTTTATTAAACACAGTATGTAAACTGAAATAAACTTCCTGTACCCGCTCCACCTAGCTCTTGCCTTATAAACATGAATAACAGCACTCGTGGGTAACCAGTAGTCGAAAAAATGCGTGTATTTAGATACATGTACACGTTTCGATTTATATTGTTAGCGATACAGACAAAACACATTCGAACAAGGTAAGAAAAGCCATTTTATCTATTTTATTCCAAGATTTTAACGGTTTCCTCATTTGCATTTTGCTTTGTTAAAAACGACTTGCTCACAATCAGAGCCGTTCTGTGCCAAAAACGATCTTAAATGCCAGTTTGCATGGTTTTAGTGGAATTGGCAATCACATCTGTACATGATTACATGGCTGTAACTGTAACAGTTACTAAGATCTATGGAAAAATGAATTTTAATAGGTGGGCCCTCGCAATTACAGCTGTACCAACAACTCTCACATCACGATTTCTGACAACTGGTTACGCACGAGTGCTGTAATTCATAATGTATAAGGCGTGAGCTAGGAGGAATGGGTACAGGATGTTTATTTCAGTTTACATACTGTGTTAAATGCACATGATTTGACGAATAAACCAATATATCAGATGACACGTATACATGTTATGCTTATCATTGTACCATCGACGGCTCTAGACCAGGCCTTATGGTTATAAAACATGCCATGCTTAACTCAGCTGAGCATGGAATTTCGAATGCTCATAAAAACTAAAATGCTGAAAATAAAGTGTTCTTGCTTTCAAACCCTAAGGTGTATTCAAAATGCTTATACATGTCGAAATGCCATTAATTGTCATTTTAACATTTATAAGCATAATAAATTTCATGCTCAGTTTAGTAAAGTATGAAAAAAGTTTAAAAGGTCAAACGACATTTTTCACGCATAACGCCAATAAGCATGTGGTTCAAATTGCTCGATAAAACAATATAGTAATGGAAAAAGTCTGGTGTTGTATTTATCCTGCTCATCAATGTTAAAATGCCAATAAATGTTTGGCATTCCAACACTATACCCTTACTCAATAATAACACCTTTTGACGCCTTTGAAAAATCATGTATTAGAAAATATTATGGAAAATGGAGCATTTGCTCTTTTGGAGCAAACGCTCCATATTCCCTAGTATTTTCCGAAGCATTCAAAACTTCAAGAATGACATTGGTGTCAGAAGTGTTGTTTGATGGGCTCATGTAAGAGTAACTCCACTTCATAAAAGAAAAAAGAAGGGTATATAAGACACATATACAGCCTCGCTGTATGAGCTAGCTTTTACAGCAATGCAAAGTGTGTCTGAACAATGTTGCGAAGTTATGCAACGAAGAGCTTGATTAGTAGCTGGATTGCTGGCCAAGGCATTGGAGCAGGACCGACTAGAAAGTTGTGCTCATAATGGGTTCCATCAGTACATGTACTACAATGACATCGGCCTCGTCGCGAGAAAACCTGTCTTCGGGGTTTCCGACAAAGCGAGTTTCAAACCAGTCTCTTCAGCCACAGAAAATAGCTAGAAAATTAAATTTTCACCTGCAGCAAGTTTACACATGGTACTTTACAATAAGTGAATGACAAAGGCGCTGATCAGTCTGCGCGGATGCGCAGGCTGGTCTGCGCTTTTGTTCTTCGCAAACACCGAAGACAGGTTTTCTCGCGTCGTAATATGGAACAGATAGGGAATGCCACTGGTCCAATTGCTTCTCCAGGGAGTTCGTACCAGTATCTCTAAGGAAACCTATATCCACTTGCGATTTTCTAGGGTGAATCCAGACCCCTGCCCCCCCTCTGGATCCGCCCATATTCAAGGTCTTATATGCTATTATTATCATTTTGTTTTGAAAACGTTAGCTTAGTTAATAGGTAACCCTTTCATGACAAGTTCTACGTTCGCTTATAATTGAAATTATACAAACTGTCAGAAGCAGTGCATCCAAATTGTGAAGTAAATTGCTTTGTTACAAATATTGAAATTGAATTTTAAGCATTTTGTACAACCGCAAATGTAAACGTCGCAAATTACCAGCCATTACCATAATCAGGGAATTTATCATCTTAATTTTCGTTTCTTGAGTCTTGACAGTCTTCTTATTTAATCGAAAATTGTGCCTGCCTTCAGACTATAGGGCTTTCTTAAAAACAACTGCCTTAAATCACAAGTTAATGTTTCTTCTGGAATTCAAGAATTATATACTCTTAAAACAGAATAATTTGGTTATAGATCAGTTTTAAATCGCATGAGCCCACGCACTTAAGCAGCAAAAAATTAACACTGTTTTCCCAGTATAACTTTTCTCTGGCTGAAAGTATTACTAATGTTTCTTTATCAGGCAAACCACACGTCTAAACGCAAAAGGAAACTCAATACATCAGAATTTGAGAGCACTTAATGGGATTTAAAAATTACAGTGTACTTGAAAAACCTCCATTTAATGCAAATACCCTTTTTGCTAAACATTTTACATTAACCTTTCACTTTCGCATTTTAACAATAACCGTTATCATAAAGTATGTTAACTTTTCAATATCACATTGCGTTAATAAGGCAAATTAATGGAAGTCCATGCGTGTCCATGTACAATGTAACGTTGAAAGTCCATGTGATTGGGAGTGACAATATGCTTACTTTAAATATTGCGTCAATCGACGACTAACACGCACACCCGTAGGGATGTAATGCTTTCATAATGCTTCGTTGGCAATAACTTTGTTACGTTTTCGTTCAAGATAAAAGTGAAATTTCAAACTTTTTCAAATACAGTTATTATAGAGCTTACAATATGCGGAATACGAGGGCTGTTCAAATATGAATGTAAGTACATGTAGCTTTATAACTTTCGTCACATATATGCTACGACAAAATGGTATACGTTTCGTAGCATATATGTGACGAAAGTTATAAAGCTATAAAGTTATTAAGGATTATATGTCTCCTTTAAACAGGCACCAAACCTAAAGAAACATACAGTATACTTATCGAGTTATAGCCCTTTGATTAGTATACTAACGAACTGAATGCTTCAAACATACCAGTGATATAGACGGGCGTATAATACTTCGATATATCTGTGAAAGCTCTTATTATTTTTATGGAAGTATCCCCATATATTTATATAATGATTCTGTGAAATTTGAGAAAATCCGCCATGTTTTTGTTAAATTACATCGAATCGTTTTCACTAAAGTCGCCTTATGTTTGCAAATAAATGATAAACAAAATACCACCTTTCAGTTTTCAGTCAAACTTTTCTCTAATAAAATACACGAAGCAAACTTAAACTATTTTTAACTCAAAGACAATATGCTGATCGCTCATACTGAAATGTTGCTACAAATCATTGAAGGATAGTGGGTAATTTTTAAACGCTGAAAAACATTTTTATTAAATGAAAACTGCCTTAAGTGAAGGGGTTATAGAACTTTTACTTAATTTTGTTGCCATAACATTGCGGTGCTAATCTAAATTCGACCGTGAATTTTAAGTTTTACCAAAATAGGCATTAATTACAATAAAAGAACTCACCTGGTGTTGAGGACTAGACAGATTGAAAATATTTTAATTAATGTAAACACGTCGTTAAGAAGCAGAAAAATGCTTGAAAAATGATACAAAATGTGATAACTCTGTATATAGAGGACGTAGCGTTTTGAAAACTTCCTTATGACATATTAAGTATGCTTTAAGACTGCATCACCAGTAGATAACTCAAAATGACATTTATCATAAAGTTAATGACGTCACAAACGTGCCTGTTTACTCGAGATTGACAGAGGATTATATAGATTTGTTTGTAGCAAGCAACTTTGTCAATGTACCTTAAACTTACGTCTAAAATGTGGTGCCATTTTGTCTCAAATTTACAAAGATATGACACTATATCCGCACATGTACCAAGACGTGTAATGCAATTTACTTCAGAAAAAAATCAGTATACAGGAATGGCCTTTTTATAAGCGTCTGTAACTCGAGATATATAGTGAGTGTTTCTTCATGTTTGGTGCCATTATAAAGGCGACAAATAGTTTTTTTCCAGAAAGGTACATGTATGACATTTTGTCGTAGCATACATGTGAAGAAAGTTATGAAGCCACTTGTATTCATATTTGAACGGCCCTCGTAATTACTCAATAAATGTTTGTGAAATTTCTTCAATTAGCCTATAATTACTCACGTTCTCTTGCCCCTGCGGTCCAGCCAGCGAAAATGCAACGTTAACCAGTCAATGACATGGCCATTAGACAAAGAAAAGGTATAATTACCTCAAAAGAAGTTGAACAATATCATTATGAAACAATTTAGCATGTATATTTATAAATTGACCGATTTACCAGTGCGTATTTAAATTACAAGAGAATTGAGGATATTCACTCACACATCAAGAACAATGTTCAAAACAACGTCAAATTACATCAAAAATCGCCCCATTCTAGTATTTTGATGAAAAGAAAGTGAGTATGATCAAGAAATCCTACAATCATATACTTTAGACAAACCCACGACACTGCGAGTAAGAGTCCTAGAACACTAACAGTCAGAACACCAGGAAGACAATTAAAGCAAAACTACCAGCTTTTTATCTATCAAGATTGCAAATCTAAAGGCCCTGTCACACTACGACGTATAGCACCAACGTATGCCGACGTATGAGAAATTAAGCAAGTACGTTGGTGTACGCTGGATACGTTAGACATAATTTTTAAACACGTTACGAACACGCTATAATACGTTGGTATACGTTGACATACGACAAAGAGGACCAAAAGTTTGTGCTTGGATAGAAATCGCCAGCGTATGTGAACGTATTGCTTCTATACGTTCGACATAAGTTAGATGTACGCAACAGGTAAGTTATGCATACGTTAAGGTACGTTAGCACCAACGTATGCGGACGACGTATGAGAAACTCAGCAAGTACGTTGATGTACGCTGAATACGTTAGACATAGGTTTTAAACACGTTACGAACACGCTACAGTACGCTGGTATACGTTGTCATAAGGCGAAGAGATCCAAAAATTTTGCGCATGCATAAAAAATCGCCAGCGTATGCCGACGTAGTGCTTATACGTTAGGCATAAGTTAGATGTACGGAACAGGTACATGTAAGTTATGCATACGTTAAGGTACGTTAGCACCAACGTATGCGAACGTATGCGAAATTCAGCAAGGACGTTGGTGTACGCTGAATAAGTCAGAGATAAGTTTTCAATACGTTACGAACACGCTACATTACGGTGGTATACGTTGTCATACTGCGAAGAGGTCCCACAATTTTTACATTCTTATACGTTATACATAAGTTAGACATACGTTGGATGTACGCTACATGTAAGTTATGCATACGTTAAAGAACGTTATATGCACAATTCAGCATAAGTTATTCGATCGTAATGCATAAGTTTCTCATAAGTCAAGAGCGCTAGTGATGCGCTGGGCATACGCTGTTACACTCTAGTGCAAGTATACGTTATGTTGCGCCAGGAATAAGTTATGAATAAGTTATTCATACGTTAGACACACGTTCTATGTTCGTTTAGCATACGCTTTGTATAAGTTCTCTGATTTTTTAATTCTATTTCAGCGTATGCGTACTGGATATATTTTTCATACGTCGGCATACATTGGCTAAAACGTTATAGTGTGACAGGGCCTTAAAAAGGACACTAAGTACTGCAAATAAAAAACAACAAATAAAACAAAAAAGGACACCAAACACAGAAACCCTACAAAATATTGGAACAACAATAAACAAGAATCAACAACAACAGAACCTAATAATTAGAAGGGACAACAGTCTAAGCCACTGTGGGGAAGGAGGGGGCATAAAAGCATTTTGCTTGTACCTTATCTTCGCCCTAGATTCTGTACTTGTTACATGTATAACACAAAAAAAAATAAGCTCAGAAGGAGGCTTCCTAACCTATGCAATGTTTCACCAAAGAGAAACTATCTATTTTAACAGACTATGATGTAAAAAAAAAGACTCGCGACTTACAGACCTACAATGATTATCGATATGAAACTTGAAAGATGCAGGAACGATTGAGATTATTAAGGATGGCAATTCCTACAATGAGTATTACACTGTGTACAAGGAACATGCAGGAACAATTGGGAGTGTTAAGGATGGCATTACCTACAATGATTATCGATTTGAAACTTGATACATATAGAAACGATTGAGAGCTTTAAGGATGGTTATTCCTACAATGAATATCGATATGAAACTTGATACATGTAGAAACGATAGGAATTTTAAGGATGGTGATTCCTGCAATTACTATCGATATGAAACTTGGAACATGTAGAAACGATTGAGAGTGTTTAGGATGCAAATTCACAAAATGATTATCGATATGAAACTTGGAACATGAAGAAAGGACTGAGAGTGTTAAGGATGACGAATCCTACAGAGATTATCGATATAAAACTTGGCACACGTAGGAACAATTTTAAGTGTTAAGGAAGGTGATTTCTACAATAATTATCGATATGAAACTTGGAGCATGCAGAAAAGATTGAGAGCTTTAAGGATGGCGATTCCTACAATGATTTTTTATATGAAACTTGATACATGTAGAAACGATTGAGGTTGTAAACGATTGCGATTCTACAACGATTATCGATATGAGACTTGGAGTATATAGAAACTATTGAGAGTGTAAAGGATGACGATACCTACAATGATTATCGATATGGAACTTGAACATGTACACACGATTGATAGAGTTAAGGAGGGTGATTCCTAAAAGGATTATCGATATGAATCTTCATATATGTGGAGAAGATTGAGAGTGTTAAGGATGACGATTCGTACAACGACTACCGGTATGAAACTTGGAGCATGCAGGAACGATTGGGATGTTAAGGATGACGAATCCTATAATGATTATCGTTATGGAACTTGAACATGTACACACGATTGATAGAGTTAAGGAGGGTGATTCCTAAAAGGATTATCGATATGAATCTTCATATATGTGGAGAAGATTGAGAGTGTTAAGGATGACGATTCGTACAACGACTACCTGTATGAAACTTGGAGCATGCAGGAACGATTGGGATGTTAGGGGTGACGAATCCTATAATGATAATCGATATGAAACTTGATACATGTAGAAACGATTGAGATTGCTAATGATTGCGATTCCTTCATCGATTATCGATATGATACTTGGAATATATAGAAACTAGTGAGAGGGTTAAGGAAGACGATTCCTACAATGATTATCAATATGAAACTTGGAACATGCAGAAACGATTGAGAGTGTTAAGGATGACGATTCCTACAATGATTATTGATCTGAAACTTGGTAGAAATGAGGAAGAAAACCTTGTAGTAAAGGCCCTATCACACTACGACGTATAGCACCAACGTAGGCCGACGTATGAAAAATTCAGCAAGTACGTTGGTATACGCTTAGAACGTTAGAAGTAAGTTTTAAACACGTTACGAATACACTATACTATCGTACGGTAGTATACGTTGACATAAGGCCCTGTCACACTATAACGTTTTAGCCAACGTATGCCGACGTATGAAATATATATCTAGTACGCTGGCATACGCTGAAATCTAATAAAAAAAAATCAGAGGAAGCCTCTCTCTGAACTTATGCAAAGCGCACGTGAAACGAGCATAGGACGTATGTCTAACTTATGAGTAACTTATTCCCGACGTAACATAACTTATACTTGTATCAGCGTATAAACGCGTATGCCCAGCGTATCACTAGCGTTCTTGAAACTTATGCACAACGAACGTCTAACGTATGCTGAATTGTACATAAAACGTACGTTAACGTATGCATAACTTACATGTAGCGTATGAGGGTCATTTTTTATGTTCGTAGAATCGGACGGTATCTTCTATCTATAGAATTTACGGTACCATAAGTATATATATATATTGAAAGGTCAGGCTTTTGTCTATCAACTGATATAAATTTTACATCATTAGCGCTCAGTTCGGTCAAGATATATAGCTTTGAATAGAGCTAAGAAAGGACACTGGTCCATGCCATTTTAACCACGCAGCAAGCAGGAAATAAGACGCTGTTAAGTTCCATTCGCTATGGTGATATAAGCATTTTTCAAGCCGATTTTACTTTTGCACCATCAAAATTAATTATTCAAACGCTAATCGTAGACAAGTGCAGCAAAACTATAAGTTTGTTGTTTGCTCTTCTATAACAATTCTAAAACACCCATCAATATACCAAAATAATCACAGTCAAGTGCTAGTTATTATATCTGTTAAAATTACGATTATGAACAAATTCTAAAATTTCTTCTGGTTTTGCATAGCACATGGTATACTCAATCATTCGTCAGCAGTTATATTGATGTATCGATTTAAGCGAGTAACTGCCAACTTCCGGTACTGGCATACCTCCATTTTATAAAAAGTGGGTGGGGTAAATCAACCCGCGTAGAAAACACAATAACAATCGGATCTGCATACTTTTCTTATTGCGGTGATTTCAACACCTGTTTAGAAGCACAAAAACAGTTTTAATGTATTTTCTAAATATAGTAACGCTCCATGACGTCATTTATGTACAAAATAAGAGATTTTAGCACCACCTAGGCTATTTATTTTGCAGTTCATTTCTAATAAAACAAAAGTATTAACTTTGTTTTTGGATAAAAGTTACCATAACACTTCCATCTACCATATAAACAAGAAAAAATATAATACTACTTTACAGCTAACATATTAAGCCACATCCAAAAGCCCGTATCCTACTTCTACTTGTGTCAACTTTTTACAATAAAAGTTTATATGCCTACTGTTCAATTTGCTGAGGTTCCAAACAAATCTTCCATATCCAATAATTGCTGCGTATTTGCTATAATGTTTATATGATATTGTAGCACGTGGTGTCCTTCATCTGCAGCCAAATTATCAGAAGCTGTGTATGGCTATGGACCCATTTCATGCAATTATTACTAACGTTCTGTCAGAGACTAAGTCCATAAAATGTCACATTTCTACCATATACTTAAGGAATCTTCTAACGCATACAGTAAACAATTTGCTACAAAAGCTTAATAATGTTAAAAGTATTCAACTTTTTGTTGTTAAACAGATATTCAATATTATTCACATCATGTGTGAAGTTTTCACAACAATACCTTGGGTATTATGCAAAATACAGCTTCTTTAATTTGAAAGGGTCAAAATAGGAAGTCACAAATATTGGAATTTAGGCTAAAAATAATCTCGAAATGTCTGCGTTTTAGTGAGACACTTTTAATTTCATTTGTTATGCTGAACAATGAAAAACGTCATTTTGTACTAAGAAATGCATGCAATTTACGGTGGTTAGGCTTCAGACACAATGACGACCTTGGCATAAAACTTTGATTGGTGGATCAGTGCCTGATGTTTATCTTTGAATGGGCCCACCGTGGCTCAACTGGGGTAGTTTTTTTAGCTGTGACTGTCTATGAGTTCAGGGCCATTTTCTTTGATTCATCACAGTAATTAATTGATTGTTTTCCTGTGATGATACAGTGGATAAGTAAGGAAGCCTCCAAGCGAGCTTAAAATTGTTTTTCTGTTTTAACAACAGCAGAATCTAGGGCGAAGATTTGGCCAGTAAAGTTTATTTAAGCCCCCAGTAACTTCGACTGGGCGTTCTAAGGCGGTGTATCTGTTGTTGTTGATTCATTGTTTATTGTTGCTACAATTATGTGTGGGTGTTTTGTGTTTTGTACGTGTTTTGTTGTGCAGTACATAGTGTCATTTCTAGTTTTACAATCATTTTGCTGGGGAAGAGAGAGCTGGTTGCTTAAAAATTGCCTTTTAATGTCATGTGACTGTTAGTGCTCTGCATCTCTTCCTCATGGTGCAATGGCTTTATTGTGGTATTTCCTGGCCATACTCCACTTACTTTTTCATGCGATTTTGCTCGGTTAAAAAATAACAAAACCACTCTGTGAGTACCATTAGCAGGGCTCTGCTGCTAGCTAGCAGAATGCCCGTTTACCATGGCTATCCTGCTCTCCAGATCTAAGGCCATTCGAGCACATAATGCGATGCGATTGTCAGAAAAATATCTAATTACTTGCGTGTGCGCATTGTCTGTTCACTTTAATAATTTGTAGAAGAGAGAAGTTGGATGCTTTGCTTTCTTATTTTATGAATAATACAATACAGACTAACTTACCTTTGAAAAAATTCATGTCTCATTAATTCAAGTTAATAAATGAAATACATTGACTTGCTATTCTGTTTTCCGTATTGATTTGTTTGCTAAAAAATGGTAGATTTGCGACTTTCGTTTTTTGAAGTTTTCAACTCAAACTTCAATATTTTAAATGTCCTTAGTCCGTTTTCTCTGAAAATAACCATACATTACCGGAAAACATTCTTCTAATTTATTCCAAAATATCTTTTAATTCGAAATTCTAGTTTTTAAGAAAATGTCAAAACAAAAGTGTATGCGTTAGAAGATTCCTTAGGTGTATTTCCAGTGTGCGATATGTAGGTATGTATTTGCCTCTTAGAAGGCATTAAAGTAATGTATTGTGAAATAATTTAAGGTTGCATGTATAGATAAAAGCTCAATCTTTCCAAATATATGCATGATGCATGCATTTACTTTCGCCGTTTTCATTAAATCTACCTCTCTACGAACATAAAAAACGTCCCTCGTACTTCTAACTTATGTCCAACGTATAAAACAGTACAACATTTTGGGACCATTTTGTCATATGGCAACGTATACCAACGTACTGTAGCTTGTTCGTAACGTATTGATAACGTATCTCTAACTTATTCAGCATACACCAACGTATTTGGTGAATTTTCATACGTTTGTGCTAACGTACCTTAACGTATGCATAACTTAACCGTTGCGTACATCTAACTTATGCCTAACGTATAAGCAATACGTCGGCATAAGATTTTTTATGCAAGCACAAAATTTTGGGATCTGTTCGCCGTATGACAACGTATACCAACGTACAGTAGCGTGTTCGTAACGTGTTTAAAACTTATCTCTAACGTATTCAGCGTACACCAACGTACTTGCTTAATTTCTCATACGTCCGCATACGTTGGTACTAACGTATGCATAACTTACCTGCTGCGTACATCTAGCGTATGCCTAGCGTATAGAAACAGTACGTTCGCATACGCTGTCATTTTTTATGGATGCACAAAATGTTGGACCTCTTGGCCGTATGTCAACGTATACCACCGTACTATAGCGTATTAGTAACGTGTTTAAAACTTATTTCTAACGTACTCAGCGTATACCGACGTACTTGCTGAATTTTTCATACGTCGGCATACGTTGGTGCTATACGTCGTAGTGTGACAGGGCCTATACAGCCAAGAGGTCCAACATGTTTTGCATCCATAAAAAATAACAGCGTATGCGAACATACTGCTTTTATACGTCAGGCATACGCTAGATGTACGCAGCAGGTAAGTTATGCATACGTTAAGGCACGTTAGCACCAACGTATGAGGACGGATGAAAATTAACCAAGTACGTAAGTGTACGTTGAATAAGTTAGAGATACGTTTTCAATATGTTACGAACACGCTACAATAAGTTGGTATACGTTGTCATATGTCAAAGTGGTCACAAAATTTTGTACTGTTTTATACGTTTGACATACGTTATATGTACGCTACATGTAAGTTATGCATACGTTAGACGTTCCTTGTGCATAAGATTCTCATAAGTCAAGAATGCAAGTGATACGCTGGACATAGGCTTTAATACGCTGATACAAGTATAAGTTATGTTAAGTCGGGAATAAGTTATGAATGAGTTACTCATAAGATAGACATACATTCTATGTTCGTTTCGCGTACGCTTTGCATAAGTTCAGAGAGAGGCTTCCTCTGATTTTTTAATTAGATTTCAGCGTACACCAGCGTACTAGATATATTTTTCATACGTCGGCATACGTTGGCTAAAACGGTATAGTGTGACAGGGCCTTGGGGATGGTAACTGCCGCATGTACAATGGTTATCGAAAATAACCTTGGTAGAAATTTGGAAAACTATTTATTAAAGAAAGTTAAATATGCCCACTTTTGTCAGCTGTTTTGTTTTCAATTTCTCATGCATTATGGAGTCGTCTTTTTGGTTAAGTTTGTTTAGCACACATTTGAAGCGGTAATTTATTCTTAGCCAGGACGCGAATATCTTTTCAGCTCCCTTTTGTGACTAGAAAAGAAAACTATGTTCTGATGAGAAAATATCTAGGACACTATCCAGTATGCGAAACGCTGTCAAACTTTATTGGAATTTAACTTCACTTGCCTGCAGTTGTTTGCCAAGAACGTCTTGATTCTATCACTGACAAAGACATTACAGTACAAACATGTTTAAAACGGCCACTCTCAAAAAGATCAACAATTGGTTTTTAAGACCAATTATCGCTAAATGCAGGTCAAAAGTGTCATTAAGATCTTTGTAGTGTCCATTTTTGAGTGGCCGCTTAAGACAACTTTTACTGTACTTTATAAAATGAGCTAGAGTCGCCCCAGAGCCTTCGCTGCTCGTATACACACATAATGGAAGCAAATAAAAACTCAGACCAACAATTAGACACCTAGCTCCGCTTGATGCATTAGTATCTGCTTATAATAGAAAATAGTAAGTAAGTATGCTCAGGAAATACCACAATCACAACTTGCAGACAAAACTGTGGAGTCGTGAAGAAGAGCCACACAACAATCATGAGACACCATGAAGACAAACAAAGCAAAGCAACCAACTCTCTCTTCCCCATTGAGATGATTTGAAAAATAGAATGGACACAAAGTAACGAACAACAAAACATAGAACAATTACAGAATCACACAATGGGAGTAACAGTCAACAACGAATCAACAACAACACTACCATCGCCTTAGAACGGACAGCAGCCATTGCCACTGGGCGCTTTGTACCAAATCATCGCCCTAGATTCTGCTGTTGTTGAAGCACGTAAAATGATAGGTATCAAAATCTCGTGTAAAGGCCCTTTATATTTTTCAACATTAAGTATGGAAGTTCATTTTCTTCATATGTCAAAATAAGTATCATGTTTAGCTTACTATACTAAATAAAACTATCTCATTTTTTTTTATAAAAACCGACCCTACCTCTTTTTTCAAACTGAAACCTGAAACACACATATTTGTTTCGGCCCAATCTTCAAATTTATTGTTGTTCTTTTTTGTATGAAGTTATCCACACTATCTTTCTCTTTGTATTTCTAATCTATAAGAATACATACATACTATTTTTAAATATACCAGAGAGAGAGAGAGAGAGAGAGAGAGATTGTATCGTTTTTTTTTCATTTTGTGGATATGAACTATCAGTATTTTATTTGGCCTGGTGTGAATCAGTTTTTTATTGTGCAGTCTAATTCTCGCTTTTATGCTGGTGTTTATAAACGTAGTATAGATACAACGTAGCTACGAGGGTCATCCAATAAGTTCTGACAGTGACCCCATAAAACAAAACCTATTTCTCTAGGACATGTTTCAATAACCTCCACATATTACTTAGAGTATAAGGAATTGAATCACCTGTTCAAATATTGTACATGCTGCAAACACAATGGATGCTAGGCAACTAAAGAACACAAGATAAAGGGTCATGGACGGGCAACTGTATGCGGTATATATGCCCAAATTTCTAAGAAATTACAAAAACTTCTTTAATCTTTTTATATGGATAAATAAAGACATAAATTATGATTCTGAACATCATAGATAATGGTTTAGCTTGCGACATTGATGTAAGCAGGGTTTAATTATCACATATCACCGATCTTGCAAGAAATATTTTCCTTAAAAATGGTTTGCACTAATAATGTTTTATATTTGGTACATAGCATTTATTGAAAGTATTTAATTTCTATGCGTTAAGAAGGCTATAGACCAGATTTATCGAAACGTGCATCTTTTAATATGCAAATTGATCATAATGCCTTTAAAAGTGTTCAAAATATACTATTTTATAAGTAATGCTTGAAATGAGGCAAAAATGTAATTTTCTGTTGTTGCCTAGCAA
This sequence comes from Loripinus fragilis, assembly GCA_964019695.1. Classification (NCBI taxonomy): domain Eukaryota; kingdom Metazoa; phylum Mollusca; class Bivalvia; order Lucinida; family Lucinidae; genus Loripinus; species Loripinus fragilis. The sequence goes on along the minus strand of OZ026525.1, from coordinate 67,154,040 downwards.
CCAAGAGCGTTCAAAGCAACTAGGTTAATGTCATTGTGGTATTTGCTTTTATGGGTCAATTGTGTATTCAGACAACATCACCAACCACTAATATAACTTGCCAAAGAAACATACTGCATCTTTAATTAACTTTCCCCGCAGCATAGATTAGTTAAAAACGTGAATTTTCATGGCCATGGGCTCTCACAGTGTTGTTTACAAATTTGTATAGCATAAGATCAGGTTGTGATAAACAAAACTTGATATTTCACACATGAATAGTCAACACCCATGGCCACATGCAGTGGGTAATAAACTTTTGATTTCAATAACAGTTTCTGAGATATGAGACCATTGTCGGAACATATTGGACGACCCTCGTAATACTGACATAATGATGGTGTATCATTGTTGAGTTTAACAGCATCAATACTTAATAACCCTACCACGAATAAACTTCACCTTATTTTGATATTTGAAAACGGTATTTGCACTCAATTGATATGTTCCAAGAATTACTCTACAAAATAACGAAAGAAAATGCTTTGTCTATTAAAGTACTCGTACATTATAAGAGTAGGCATTTTGATATATATGATTTTATTTATCTAACCCAGTACTCTGATTTGTGTTAATATTATCAAATTGAATATTATATTATTATTATTATTACCATAATCATTACTTTTTTGGTCTTGATTATTTTTAAAATGGTTGTAGAATGGGGTCCATTTTGTAAAAAAATCTAGATATGTTATAATTGTTGATGTTTGCAATTAACTTTTTACATTAAAATTGAATTTAAGCATAGAAATAAACGTATTTATTTTTTTTTGTGTGGCTGAAAACTTATTTTTGGAAATTTAATGTTTTGAAACGACTTTTTAGTAATTCTTCAATTTGCATTTCCCCTGATATGAAAATGAAATACCCTTTTATCCGAAATAATCCTTATATTTACATTTTGTATCAACCATATATATAGAGATTGCCAAAATTCTTTGACTTTATAGCATTCAACAAATGTAATATTGTTTCTGGTTCCCATTTACAATAGGAACATAGATTATCTTCGACTTTTTGTATTTAGTTTAAGAAGTGTTTTGCAACAAAAATTTTATTGTTTAGTTTAAATTAAAATACTTCAGAGCAACTTCGTTTAAATCATTTGAGCCGCGACATGAGATTTCCAACCATGTGGTATGTGCGACCAGCAAAGGCTCAGACCAGCCTGCGCATACGCGCAGTCTGATCAGAGCCTTTGCTGGTCACTTGAATATTCTTTGAGTGTTAGGCTTCATTTGGAGTTTCTAAGATTAAACAGAGGCTGCAAATGCTCGTCTGAGTCTACACTTGTCAAAATACCACATTGTTGGAAATCACATGTCACGGCTCAGTTGTATTGTACATATTCCATTCCTGATCATTGATGTATCCCATCGCATTCATCCATTTTCCTGCCTAGTAATTTGGCCCACTTGTATAAGTTAGTCATAAAATGTTCTACATCCCCTTTTTATGTTAAGTAATATTATACATATATGTTGCATGTAACATTATATTCCGTCTGGATACAAACCAGTCCGTTGTTAATAATAACATTTTCCAGTAATTTGGTAATTTACGAATTAATGATCGGTAATCTAAAAAGGTACCATTGGTACCATATATTTTTTTGTGAACATCAAACTGATACACATTTCCGTTAATATCTAACACGTCTGCTATTTTTAAACCAGTTGTTAATGTATAGATTTTGCCCTCTGTTTAAATTATTGTTCAACCAAAGTGGTGAGCAAAGAACTTGTTTGATTGATTCCACTTTGCATACACCACAGAAATTTGCCCAATAATTTAGACAATCCTTCCAGAAAGGGGTTTTACTTAGATCTATAAAGTATCCTGATCCGCAGCAATGCATTGTTTATTCTTGTCTTCACTGAAAGTGTCTTTAATCACGTGGACTGGAATCAGTCCAAATATTATTAATATGCCTAAATCAATACATCATACATGTGCGAAGAAGATATTATCCTGTATGATAGCAGAACAACTATTAGCGGTAACTTTAAGCTTTCAAAATTATATTAGAGAGAAAATGTATATCTACATGTATATGATATTAGTGTGAGCATGATAAAACTAACCTGAAATGACTGCATACAAAGTAATAAAGGCGGCAAAGATCAGGAATCAATACAATCAAGTACCTTACCTGACCCAAGATACCACATGGGAAAGTGACAAGAGCAAACAAGAGCCAAGAGGTTAGCCCTTCCCCAGCAGGTGACCACAAGGCAGCAATGAACAGACGCGAAAGCATGGCACATACAAGACATAAATAACACATATTCCACATAAGAAGTACCGCCTTGGAACGGTCAGTAACAAACTTTTTACTGGCATGCTTAAACCAGATTCACGGCGCCAACCTCGCCCTTTATTCTGATGTGGACCAGGACACGTTTGGGAAAGTGACAAACACAACAAACATGACAGCCAATAGGTCAGCACTTTGCCAGCAGGTGACCACAAGGCTACAAGGAACAGACACGACAGCACAACACACACCAACTTAAAGCATAACTAACAAAAACGATCCACTAAAGAAGCACCGTCTTGGAGTAGTAAGTAAAAATACTTTTACTGGAGAGCTTAAAGCGGTTTCACGGCGCCAACCTCACCCGAATAAAGACACATAGATGTTGGTTTGCATCCTGTACCCGTTCCTCCTAGCTCATCACGCCGTATAAACATGAATTTCAGCGCTCGTGTGTAACCAGTAGTCGGAAAATTTATGTTTTTATAGCGCTGTACACGTATCGATTTCCATTGTTACGGTTACAGATAGGACACAATCGAACAAGGTAAGTAATGCTTTTTTATTAAATTCTTACGTTTGCTTCCATAATTTTAGCGGTTTCCTCCTACGCATTTCAGTTTTTATATATACAAACTGCTTGGAAACAGTGCCGTTTTGTCCCGAAAATGAACTTAAATGCCAGTTGGCATTGTTTTTATGTAATAGGGAGTCACATGTTTACATGATTGTATGGTTGTAATTGTTAAAGTTTCTTAGATCTGTGAAAAAAATCAACCTAAATAGATGGACCCTCAAAATTGCAGCTGTACCACCAACTCAAACATCTGAGCCAATCGCTATACCACTAACTTGTGCGTAACTGTACCCCTAACTCGATTGGCAGACTAAATTTAAAACTTCTAAAAGTCACAAACGAAATGTTTAGTCCTTCCTAAATGGTTCGTATATAATCCAAAATATTTGCCTATTATCCAAAATATATGCCTCTTTTCTAAGCAATTTTAATTGAATTGACTGCACTATCATGGTTTATGGACTTCCAGAGGGAGATATTCTGGACAGCCAGTTTGACATAGCTTCGCCTGTGGCTCCGGCCATCAAGACTCTGGTTTGTTCATAGGTGTCGGCTAGAGAACAGTGTATTTAAGGTACCAAAAACTGTGCACTAACAGCATGTGAAGGGCCTCGTTTAAAAATTAGATTGTGCTGGTTGAACCATGACTGTTTAATATATATGCAGCACGGATTTTATAACACAGAGTATAATATATTATACCATTTCATGAGTCACTTAACTACATGTAATGCTAAATTTCGAACTTAGACTATTCAAATTTTAGAAGAGTCCAGGTGTAGTATGAGACATGTAAATCTAGAGGAAATAATGGTTATACCTTACCTGTTTTCAATTCAGCATCGATAGCATGGACAGTAGATATTTGGTTTAGAAATAACTGTTACAGTCTGAATTACCTTGACGTGCTACTGCATAAACTCGTCCAATCTTTGAGTCATCTGAGGTCGAAATTAAAAAGTATCTTTACTGATGGAAGTGTTTTGGATAAAGGCCTGGACTAATCATTTTTTTTTGTTAATAGTTTCTATTTTTGCTGCTAAATACACTTCCACAAAACGCTTTGAGGCGTGACTGTAACAGTAAATGCATTGAATGAATTGAGGGTCATTACTTAGAGGTCGTGGTATAAGTATACACGAAGGCCGTTGTTATTATGAGCCTGTAACAACGGCGGATAAGAGACTATATGAAACTTCAAACAACTTATTTGTAAATTCATACAAATTAATGTCTTAAAACATTGCTATGCATTTTTAACACATTTACTAGAAAATATTTTCATTTTGCGCATGTATTACTAGCAATGCTTTCAAGCACGTATCCATTTTGGGGAGTGCATAATCTGTATCAAGCCAATTTGGCCAACTCAATATTGGAGAGCAAGGTAAAGTTGGTTTGTTTTTCTTTTTTCATTTTTAGTTTTTCGTTTTCATTTTTCCTTATTCGTTATTTGATTTTGTTATTCAAAATCGGGCCGAGTATCGTATTTTGACTTTGGAACTGAGGCAAAATATAGTATTTTTAACCTTTAAAATCCTATTTTGACATTCAAACTCCAGGGGCTGAATAGTGTCTTTTGACATTCAAAATCCTATTTTGAAATTCAAAATTGGCAGAATTTCGTATTTTGACATTCAAAATCCTACTTTGACATTCAAACTGAGGCGGAATATCGTATTTTGATATTCAAAATCCTATTTTGACTTTCAAACTGGGGCCGAATATCTTATTTTGACATTCAAAATCCTATTCTGACATTACAAATAGGGCCGACTATCGTATTTTGACATTCAAAATCCTATTTTGACATTTGAACTGGGCCAAATATCGTATTTTGACATTCAAAAAAGATGCAACATGGTTATATTCTGACAGGGGGGGGGGGGGTCTGCTGGCAAAATATTTCCTACCATGCATTTGTGATTCCTTTTAATTTGATATGCAACATGACCATGTTCTGAAGAAATTGAATTTTGAGCTTTTGACCCCACACCCCCAGTCCACCCAGGGGATCCGACCGATGCCTTTGATCTAAACTCATGTTTGATATCTTTCATGATTATCGTACCTCTGTCTGCATGTGACAATTGAGTAAAAAATGTTGACAACTGACTAAGTTATTGCAAAATTTAAATGTTTGACATTTGACCCCACCTAGTGGTGGTCAAATGGGGTCTAGTGGTGGGTTAAAGTTTTAATAACTGTCATGTTTATCTACAGGCACTGGGTAATCATGGCCTATAGTGAGAAGTTGTCAGATATTATAGTTTTGGAGAAATGTTAATTTTATTCCACAAAAAAAGCCAATACAGCTTTTGCATTAGCCTAAACCTAAGTCAAAACAGGGCCATAACTCAGTAAAAAAGTTGTGATTATCTCCAAATTCGAACTTGAACTGTATTCTATGATACTTTACCCTTCAGTAAAATTTGAATGAAATAGTTGCATCCCTTCAAAAGTTTTTGATCAAAACCCACAATTTAGCCACAATCTAAGTAAAAAAGGGGTCATAACTAAGTCAAAATTTTGCGGACTATCACCCTTTCAAACTTGATCTATATTTAATGATGGTTGACACTTCTGTAAAGTTAAAATGAAATTGATAGATCCCTTCAAAAGTTACTGATCGTAACCCAAAAGTGTTACAACGTGGACAACCCAGAAGACGAAGGAGACATGATCCATATGTGTCCAACATGATTCGCAGGCGACACAAAATAAATGTACATTTTATGATTAAAATGGGAATTTTATTGGTTTTTAAAAAATATAGGAAGTTAATTAAAATTTTATAAATGGCAGCCTCCATTTACTTATGATTGTGACCTTGACCTTGAGCCTGCATGGTTATGCTATTGTTTTTCATACCATTTTAGTAGGATCAACATTTCACTAAGTTTGATTTAGATCTTTCAAATAGTTCAGGAGAGCTGAAAAGGACAAGGACGTGTTATGGACAGATGGGTGGATGAATTAATAGATAGATGGGCACAGGATATCCATTTTCATAATCCACTCTCTTTATTGCCATTGTAATTAGAACAACACATTGAAGCTGTTCAAACAGTATTTAATATTCTGTATCAGCAAACAATATCATCATACAATTGTTAATTTGTTTCATAAAATAAATCACAAACGAGTACCACCGATGGGTATCATCAAAGAACAGGCCAGCTCATGAGATTTTGACACTATCACAAAAAAGTAAATGCATTATTTGAGTGTAAATCTGTAGCTATCTACAGGGGATTGGCAGCCTTTGGCTTATATACACACCCTTCCGTCGTGATTATGTGTCCTTCACCAAATGACTTTATCCACTAATAAGAACTGGTTCAACAGGGGATGACAGAAAATCGTTCAGACATGGCTGATTTGTTAACTGATACCAAAGCATCAAAACAAACTTTCCTTGTGAGTATAAAAGATGAATATCATTGGCGAGTCTGTGGGAATGGAAAGCTTGTCTCAATCATCGCTACTTAGATGCATGAAAGTAATAAACTCTCTTAAAATTATAACTAGTTGAAAGCTTTTAATTCGTTTGTGACAGCTAACTGATGTATATGGCCCTGTTATTTTATTTTCTGAATCAATGAAAACACTGGGATGCATTTTGAGATTAAAAAGATGGAATTTATAACTGTATGAGCATGAAGTCAGATTTAGCTTCATCTAGTTAGTGGTACAGTAACTTCATCATGCATCCAAGTTAGGGATACACTGCGAGCGCAGTTGTTGGTACAGTATTTGTATCATCAGTGGACACCATTTTAATCAGTTTTAAGCATACTTTGTAAAGATCTCATAATAATCCTTTGGGTGAAGGGCAAAACTATTCATCTACGGACTCTTGATGAAAAGGATTGACAACGACGTGCGTTTTCTTTGACAATAACGCCTGATTTAATAAGCTGGGTTGAATGCAAAATCCAAACAAAGCAAGGAGGATTTCGTTATACAAGGTTAAAATGGGAATAAAAACAAGAGAATGCACAATGAACTTACCACAAGTATGCTACAGTCGCTTAATCATGATAGCTGGTCCAAAAAAATCGGCATAAAACCTCAAATCGGCACGATTACCGACTACTGGTTACGCACGAGCGCTGAAAATCGTGTTTATATGGTGTGAGCTAGGAGGAACGGGTACAGGATGTTTATTTCAGTTTACATACTGTGATACTCACGTAGTGGTTTGTATATGAGCCAAGATCTGACAGAAGGGACCTTCTGGCAATAAAACTCGAAAGTGAGATATTTACAGACAAAGTAAGACCTAGCTATTGTGAACAATTACAGAAAATTTGAAGAGATTATCTTTACAAGTAACAAAGATATGAGAGTTTGAACTCGTATAGATGATGCGTTTTAAACATGACGTCACTTAACGTTGTTCATGACGTTCTGACGTCAACACGATTGAGTTAACATATGACGCTAAAACAAAGACATTATGAGCAATTTTCAAGAACGCTCCATGTTCCTGTATATTTGATGTGCATGCAATTGCATAGACTGTGCAATTAGCCAACATACGCTTACCCCGTGTTTACAAAAGCATTTAAAATTAGCTACCCTGTTTAAAAGGTAATGTATAGTCCATATGCACAGCTGTTGCCATGGTAACATACATTATACGTATCACTTAATTTTATCAGAACTATTTGCGCCTTTGATTGTATTACATGTTAGAAGCAATTTGACTCTATTGTAAGAACATGCAAAATCTTGAAAATTTAGACTTTTTTGAAATTTTGCTTACACAAAAACTGCTAAAATGCCTGAAGGACCCTTTTGCCAGATCGGCGCTCATATATATTTCCATCCTCTTGTGCGATGCGTCTCAGCTACTTTGATTAAAGTATGTCTCTATCTATAGGATCTTTCCATTTAATAAATCACCTTGTTGATAAGAAAGGCTGTCCCATGCGGATGCTTTGTTTCGATTGTAAAATTGTTTCGCTGCCAAACCGAAGACAATAAGTCCCAAGAGAACACAATACGAACGCATATCATGGCTGGAAACAGTTCTCTTCTAGCTTCATCAGAATTATTCAAGTCTTTGCATGCTCGGTAATTTTGCATGGTTCTTTGACTGCTGATCATTTCAATATTTTTTTTCGAAATGTTTTTGCAGCAATACCACTACTGTATCAATCAGTTTGGGGCCAGACCAGGCCCTACGAAACGTCGGGCCTGATATGGATCCAAGCTGTTGTCAAATTCTATCAGCTTACGCCAAAATTCGTAAGTAGCAGAGAAAGAGTTAAATCAGAATCAGTTGTTCCCTATTATCGTCAGAGACTAAATGACATACGCTGCAGAGTTTATTGGATCGTTATTTACTAAAACCACTATGAAATAGACATTAAATGGCATCGAATTCCAGACTCTTCAATTTGTTTAAAATGAACAATAAGGAAGTATGGCGTCAGTATGTGTCTGGAGTTCCGTCTCAAAGATTGAGTGATATTCTATTATGCCTTATGATATCATTATTGGAAGTTTTCCGCCTAAATTCGGTACTCATCCTCAAATCACAATGCAAAGTATCAACACAAATTTATCGTGATTTTTCTGAGATACGGAGTAGCAAGACCAGCATAGAGGGTTGCCAAATCTTCCATATCCCTTGAAGTAAACAGGCTAATGTCCATTATAAACAGGCATTTATATCCCCATAACTATTTTTTTTCTAAATTTTGAATATCCCTGAAAGTAAGAAAATATTGAACACAACATCCCATATCCCTGGAAGTAAAAGGGATACAAGTAGTATCCTATGTTCCTGGAAGTAAAATAACAAATAGTAAAATAACAAACGCACATGGTCCTCAAGTGACGTACATGTTTAGTTAAGTGACCTTATCATGTGATATTGCATATCAGCGAATTCAGGGATTTATGAATTTTATAATAAAAAGTCAATGTCCAGCCGGCATTCCTACAGCGGGCCGTCGGCGGCCCTCTTTTCTATAGATAGCGGCCCACCAGCATAATTCTTGGACGGTACGTCATTTGATGTGAAATGCGACAACTTATGGCAAAAAACGTTTTGCCGTCAGCTTTGTTTATTTTACTGTAAGCACATTGAGATTTATTCTGTTTTAATAATTTTCTTCTTCATTAAGTCCCCTTCAGTATTGGGACTGGCGCTGCATGCTTAAATATGTTATGGAGCATTCGAACACGTAAGTATTCGCGGCAATACAAACAGCATCAGTTTACATAACAAGATCCGATGGTTATAATGCCGGCGCAGTGCGACCCGCCGGGTTGGTTTTAGATTTGCGTTGGTTTTATAACGGGAACTACCAAGCCAGGAATCGAACCTACGACCTCTGGTTTACAAGGCATAGCGCTTATCCACTACACCACAGCGGCTTCTTCGGGAATTATTATGATCGTCTATATACATTTGTTTGTGGCCGTGTTCCTTGGATGTACCAGTACTGGCTTGGTGGGTTTATGCTTTTTGTGGTTCTTTATCCAGGAACTCCCGAAGGCTCAACCGGCAGTGGTTCTGGTTTTAAAGCGTCTCAGAAGACGGGGCAACGGCTTAAAGTCTCAACCGACAGACTGGGATGGGAATTATTATGATATTATATACAGATATAATTTTTAAAAAGTGGAGATTGTCTAATGCAAACTCGTAAATGTGATACAAAATGCAAATCATCAATTATATTCTTGAATACTTCTGATAAAATATCCCTTCTCATAAATATTAATTCACTGTTTTTTTTTTAATATAAAACATGTTTCATATGCACTATATTTAGTAGTTTAATTTATAGTTGCCTCCTTTTTTTTAATTTGAAGCTACAAGAGGTGTTTCATGTTTATTTGAACAAATTTGAAAAATTATTTTAATGCTGTTACTAATTTATTTCTCGTTATATTTGGTAATAATTGATTTCAATGGGTTAGTCTGATCTCCAGAAACACGCAGCCATCAAGAAAACAGTTCTTAATTTTTATTCTCTGTTTTGAAACAGTCTCTGAAGATGAGCAGTCAAATTTTAAGCGTTTAAAAATGCTGTCTAAAACGAAATGTACTAAATCTTTCTCGAGCAATTCTCTAAAATATATGACGTTTTTTTCTCTTGGAACCTTTTATACAGTCATGTATATTATACATAAATTATTAAAGTGTGTTCTGTTAGAAAATAAAACATTCTAGATGGATAATTACTTTTTAGCAGCAACTTGATCATCAAATTTTAGGGTTTACAGTTTCCATAGCAACACTAAACTGTACGCAAAGGTACTCAAATGCAATATTTGGTATCAGATTTATCGGCGATAGATACTTAAAATATCTAAGAAATTGAGTTGGCTGTGAGTTTTGAAAATTTGATTTTCAAAATTCTTCCAAGACACATTTTATACATTGGATACCCATTTGGACACTTGTATGGAAGAACTTATTAAGCCCAGTTATGCAAGCAAAAACATGCACACATAGGCTGTTTCTCATTTGAATAATAGAATGAATGTTCCTCTAAACTTAAAAGAAAGTCTTACACTTAAATATGTATTTTCTTAGAATATACGCCCGTTTTAGCTCTTAAAATCAGTTAAAGGGGGATGCATTTAGGACCGCGGTGTTATTGTTATGCTTTTAATTGGCACCTTGTTTAGTTGGCAATACCAGGGACACGTCCGTCATGTATGAAAAGGCAGAATTTGTTTGTATTTAATGCGAACGCAAAAAAATGAAATTCGAATCTGTTCAAATAAACATGAAACATGTCTTGTACTTTTTAGTTAACAGGCCGCTGGCGGTCAGCTTACAGTTTTATGGAAACCAAAATAAGTATAAAATGACAACCATGAAATAAATGAACAAAATTTTAGTAATCAAAAGACGAAAAAGAAAGAAGATAATACTAATAATTATTTGCTTTCAAAATTGATTGACATCGACCCGATGGCAGGCCACTAGCGAATACAATGCAGTAAATGTATTCCATGAATGTTGGTGTAACAGTTTATCTCCCCCCCCCCTCCTGTACAGCTTGCCAGCCGGGGTGGAATATATTCCGGGATATCTTGCTCCCACCCTGGTTACCTTCACACCTGGGGACAAGCTGTCGTAAAAACGATAATTTTACCATTATTTACATGTACGCAGCGTTGTTATGAGCATCATAACGTTTCCCGAAAATCTGTAAACCACTAGTGGTTTATCGATTTTACTGCATGGCGTTATTTTACTCTCAGACGCGACGTAATTTGATTGTTTATGGATTCCTACAATTTAAGACTCAAATCAGTCTGCTCTACTACAGAAAATAGCTACATATGTAGAAAATAGCATATCCCAATTAAAACAATTATACACGTACTTGCAGTGAGCAAACAATATAAGAGGAATTCAGAGTGTGAGGATGTACAGGCATGTCTATGTATTTCATTTCGCGTGTAACATAGTTTACTTGCGTTAAGGCTTACTTTTGACGTTGCTAATAAGCGACGCCCGTGACAATATTAATGTAGTCTTACAAAAAGTCATTCTATACTGAGGGACTTTAGAAACGCACCATTTAATATTCACTGTCTCTTCCAAATGGTTAATTTGAGGATGTTTTCTTTGTCATTCTTTATTCTCTTGCACAGTGGACCATGATTTGCCATAATTTCGACTTAAGTGTTTTTCAACGATTGTCGCCTGACAAATGTAAATTTAATTCAATTTGTAAACAAACACATTGAGGTGAAAGCCAGATATCTAAACTATTGGAAAAACACAAAAGGTTTCAGAAATAATTGTTTGATGGCACTCCCACCCGCAGCGTTTCTTTGCTAACGTCAGTCTTAAATTTTCAAACAGCAATGACAGGCGGATGACGTTCGCGCATGTCTTTTATGCAACTGGTTGAGGAGTATCTGTTGGCAATAAAAAGATTTTGATTATTCCTGATCCTTAGGATTAAAACGGCCAATTACGTCAAAAGTAATGACGTCGTGTAGACGAAATTAACGTTGCCAGAGGCCTTAAACTTCATGATTTGATTTTGTCTTTCCTTTTGCTTTCGAGAACGAACATCGGTTTGAAAACTTTTTTCGTTCATTATGGAAGGTATTAGTACTCTGTGATTTTTGAATTTGAGTTGCCTTAGAATTATCGCGACGTCACGGCAATCATAAGCCACAGCGTTTCGATTCTCAGATTGATTGCAAGCTGAATGACGGAACTTGTCAATTTCATTGTTAACGTAATGAAAATATTAATTTTGGCAAAAATTAGCATTTAAGCAGGTGGTGCGTTTCTAAAGTCCTTCGGTATATAAACAGGAATTTACACTTAAGGTAATTTTATATGATATTTAATTTTTGAAACTTGCTAAAGTGAGGTTCATTTTTGTAGTAGATGACAAAAAGAGTGCACAATGCTGTATGCATTTTCACCAGTTTTGAGCTTAGAACGTCAATCAATTCTAAAATACTTGTGTTTTTCGTCGATTTTGTTACGATGCTGTCTCTATATGTTTTAATCTAGACGTGTATGATGACAACACTTATTCTATTGTATCTGTCAAACCTAGTGCACTTCAGTTAGAATCACATCTAGGTACTAATTTGCAAAAATAATCTTCAACATGAATGATTATACCAGGTGGATAACATCTTGGGTCAACGTTGGGTATACAACCTGATGATGCTGGTGTAATATCAAACTCTTGCAGGATCCGAGTCAGGTAGAGGAAAGTCCTTGTTATTGCCAATGTCTCGCCAGGGCATGCTCTCCTACCCAATGAGAAAGGAATCCATGCTTTTCTAAGTTCGTGGTCTGCTGGCAACAATTCACCATTAGAATCAAGGAACCTTTCCGGTCGAAAGTTCCATGGATCACGCCATATGTTCTCGTCATGATGGATAAACCATAAATTTGGGAACAGTAATGCACCCTTCTTAATGTGATATCCTTCAAAATTAACGTCCCTCGAGCATAAGTGTGTTACCCCAAGTGGTACTTCTGTGACGTACCTGTGTACTTCCATTAAGAATGCTTTGGTGTAAGACATGTGTTGTCTATCGTCGAGACTTGGTGGCCGAGATTTTCCAATGACTGCGTCTATTTCAGCCGTTAGTTTTGTTTTGCATTCTGGATATTTTAGAAGTATAGCAAAACTATTTATGACAGCCGTCAAAGTAGTGTCTAGTCCAGCAATAAATATATCAATTATCAGTCCTCGGAGATCACTGACTATCTCGTATCCAGCTTTTTGATTCTCTTCTTGTTGCATTTGAATCAATGCAACTAATAGACCACCAGTTTCCCTGCTAGAAGTATTACATTTATTCTCAGGAATGCAGTAAAACCTTTGAAGAAGTCTGTCACGAGCCTTGGTGCAATTTCGATATAATTTGCTGAATTTACCAGGCAGGAATCTTAAACTTGGTACTTGTGTCAATAAAGCATTTGTTCCTACAGGCCCAAAACTATTCAGAAACTCAATAAATTCCCAGATTATTTCTGCATCACAACGGTGGGCTTTATGTCCGGTTATGAGTGACGACATCCAGTTCGAAAACGATTTCTTCAACAATGGACAAATGTCGATATCCTTTGTAGAGTGGGTTTTTAACTCAGTCACTAATCTATCCAGTTCTTCATTCACTTGAAATTCAAACCTAGCGACACCTTCACCAAACACTTTCAGACCTTTATGTAACATCGTTCGAAGGGTATATACCCCTCGATCTACTTTTCCTACAATAATGTCAGAATTAAATACTATGTATTTTGCACCAAAATTATCTGGTCTGTCAGCAAAAGCGTCAGCAAATTCTTCCCCTTGCAACGCCTTTCTTAACATTGTAATGTCGTTGATTACTACAATCTCTTTTCCAAGAATAGACACTTTAAATATTTTGCCATATAATTCTGCAAGCTTAGCAAATGTCAAATGCATTCTCCGGAAGTTGAGAGTGAATATATTTCCAAACAATGGCAAAGGCCTTGGTCCTGGTGGCGAACGGAAAATTGGTTGGATAAATGCCCGCTTGTACCAAACCATAAGTACAAATGTGACGAGACCAATTACTAAATAAGTCAAAATATCCATAACTCTCTTTTTCTTTCAGCACAATAACAACACATGAAACATATAATGTGTTAACCTAAAGCCAGCTGAATTTACCTATAAATAAAGGACATGGATGTTTCATGCAGGCCTCCAGATAAGAGTGTGTAATTAAAGCTAGTCTTTCTTATTTCACAATCGAAATAAATGTTGTGGATACTCAAAAGAACCGTCTCAATGAGAAACGTCAAAATGGGACGGTTCTTTTAAGCACCAAAATTACATGCATGTTTCAGTTAATGGGTAAGAAAAAAACACAATATTACGCTCGAAACGCTCGAATGATTTACCAAACAGGACCTATGCATTTAATCCATGTCACGGGAAAGCTTTTTATTAATGCAGTACGCGAAACCTAAAAAACTAAAAGTGCATGTTTGCAACAATCTGATCACTGCTTGCGTTTATTGCTGGCAAGATAATGTGATATACACAATGCATAAAATTACCAACATCAAAGCAATCTTGACTGTGACTTAGAAAGTAAGACTACAAATTTTAGCACACAATGGTTCGGTTGATCCGAGCAGGTTATGCGTAAAGAAGCTAGTAACTCTTTACCTCCTAGTGCCGTCTACTGATAACCTTTGCAAACAGTTTAGATCCAGACAACGCCCGACAAAACACTGTATGCAAACTGTTTGACACTCTGGTGATATTTTCAAAAAAGTTGATTTTGAGTAAAAAATCAGCAGACGACAAAAAGAATGCACAAATACAAATGTACCCAAGGACAAAGAATAAACACGTCAATACAATGGCGTACTTTAGTGAAACCATCACCCGAAAAGTGTATGACATTAACCCTTAATGCGCCAATCATGACTGCAGCAGACAACAAATTTTGCGACATCTTTCCTAGTTTTCGACAAAAATAAGGTATGATATTTCATGAGAATCGTCTGCCAGCAGACGATTCTCATGAAATATCATGCCTTATTTGTTATCTTTGAAAAAAAAACAGCACAATTTTAAATTGTCGTCTGCTGCAAATTATAGGTGGCGCTTTAAGGGTAACCACCATCCTTGCATGACATTCATTGTCATGCTGAATATTTTTTCTGTACTATCAACATATCCAATTTTACCCTGTTAACTTGCAGCAATTCAGTTGTAAGCATATTTTTTAAATCCTAGTGAACAACAGTGTGGATCCTGATAAGATGGCTTCTTCAGAAACCATCTTATCAGGATCTTTAAAATCATAGTGGGAAACAGTGTAGATCCTGATAAAATGAGAAGCCATCTGATCTGGATCTTTAGTGTTTTCAAAAAAAGATTGATCTAGGTGCGGCACTACAATGGTGAAGTTAATTGAAACTAGTGTCATACCGAAAATGGACATCGTCGTGAGAAAACCAGTCTTCGTAGTTTCATTCTGAGTAAAATAAGAAAGACGGCAAAGATCAGGAATCGATACATTCCAGTACCAGATCTGACCCAGAATACCACATGGGACAGTGACAAATACACAATTATGCATCACATCGAGAGCCAAGAGGTCAGCCCTTTTCCAGCAGGTGACCAGAAGGCAGCAATGAACAGACGTGAAAGCATGACAAACACAAGAGATAAATAACACAAATGATCCACAAAAGAAGTACCGCCTTCAAACGGTCATTAAATATTTTACTGGAGGGCTTAAACCGGTTCACGGCGCCAATCTCATCTTTAGTTCAGGTGTGGATCAAGACACATATATGTTTGGTTTGAAATAAAGACCCCTAACTTATCCATGCATCATCTCCAAGAACATATAAACCAAGACATAAAAAGGAGATAAAGCAGAGATAAGACACAAAGCTGAATACCGGAACGAATGAAATCCAACCGGTAGACTCCGGTGGGCCTGACAACAGCCAAAGCATCAGGCCCCTACCATCTCATCAATAGTTTGTTTGTTTGCTTTTCGTCACAAGTCATCAGCCATTTTCATTGTGGAGCGGTCAGTTCACCTAACCACACTTTTTTCGTGGGCAAGCTTGAACAAGCAAATAACCAGTACGTCGTTCACACACGCTTGTAATTGACAACAAACATTCTTGAATGATTCAGCGGAAGGTAGAAGATTGACCGTAGAAATTATTTCGTGATCAATCACCACGAAAGTATGGGACCGGGCCGGGATCTAACTCGTGACTCCTGGATCTGCAGTCAGACGCGCCTCTGTAGCCAGACACGTTGCCGACTGCGCTACGCGGCCCAGTGTCTCATCAATAGATAAGTCTTTAAGTCGGAACTGTCATAGAGTCTGAAGTCCGACCCACCGGTGTGCAATTAAAGAGGAAAGTAAAGTTGCCAACCGTGATTGGGTTGACCACAAAGCATGCAGTCTGTTGCAATACATTAAGACCCAAAGCCACCTGCTTAGCTACATAGACTAGCTAGAATCGAATGACGCAAGTTTAGACACATCTTCGCAGTCAAGGGTACTAAGTCCACTTCGTCCTATGGAACGAAGTGGACTTAGTAACCTTGGGTTGCGAAGATGGTTAAGGTATCCTGGGTAAGGTGTGGTACTTGATTGTATCGATTCCTGATTTTGCACCCTTACTTACTTAGACATTTTATTTATGTTTTCAAATAAGCCAATAACAAAGACACTGATTGGACTGTGCAGATGCACAGGCTGTTCAGCGCATTTGCTGTTCGCGCGCAACAATGTCACGTGTCCTCGCGACGAGATCCAAATGTGTAATAATAGACTTTTCGCTTACTGTAAAGGCGGCAACTTTTATATTCATATCTGGGCGTGGTTCGGCTATTTCATCTGTTAAGGAAGGAAAATGAGGGTTTTTTTACAATTTGGTACATGTAAAGATGGGCCGCGCAAACGTACGTGCATTTCATGAAAGTCCTGACCGCATATACACTGACCTCACATGCATTAACCCTTAAAGCGCATTCTAAACCCACAACGCCAGCAAAATAACAACATTTGAAAGTGTCTGTTTATTGTTTTACATAAGTAAAGCCGCAAACTTTGTTGACTCAGATCAGACTCCTATAGGAGCAGTCTGATTTGGATCTATACTATTTGTTGAAGAGGCTTCAAAATGTTTCAACAGACAACAAAAATATACGACTTTTTGTGATATGCGCTTTAAAGGTTAATTCATGTGAGGTCAGTGGATATTCGCCAGGACTTTCATGAAATGCACGCACGTTTGCGCGGCCCAAAAAGCTTATTAACTCTTTACCAAATTATAAATAAAACCTGGTTTCTCTTCCTTAGCAGATGAATTAGCCGAACCGTGCCCAGATATGAATATTAGAGTTGCCGCCTTTACAGTAAGCAAAAGTCTATTAATACTTGACAAAACGTTTAAATCTCTGATATGATCTCCCTTCTTGGTTGTAACTATATTTGAAAATAAGATTGAAGCTCGAAAGAAAATGTTTATATTGCTTCGAGATTGAAGTTAACAAAAATCAATAAGTTGCTGTTTGTTTTTTTGTAAATATGATAAAATTATCAGTTCAACGGAGGCCAGTCCTTGTCAAGTGATTCAAACTCTTGAAATGAACTAAGCAATGATGCCAATTCTTCTATGCTCTAGCTTGTGTCGATTGTGTAACATTGCTGTGGAAGAGTCATAATGTTCTTATTCTAAACATCAATGATCGTCTATCTATAGCGTACACTTTATTTTCGGTGGGTAACGTAATGTTCTACAAAGTGATGTAACGATATGTATAATAACACGTTGCGCTTGAATTTAACGCAAAAGCTATGTCAGTGACATCATGAAATGTTTATTGAAATTCAGATTTATTTTAACAATATTATAGAATGCAAGTATAAACAGCCATATGAACAAACAGAGTCTTTGCACTCGAGGACATTTTATTCGCCCATTACGTTTCATCCTTTTCATAATAAATGGCCACGAGTGTACGATTTGCTATGCTTCCACACCAATTATGAACTATAAAGTACATACAGCTTTTAAAACAAACAAAAATATTGGTATTTATCACAAAATGAGTCAGTACATGAATCCTGTGTTTCTTTGTCTATTATGCGAAGTTACAATCTTAATATTGTTTCAAGTCAATAGTTCCAGAGAAACAATCTAATCAAATTAACACACTATTATGACACAAAGAAACGGGCTCACGACTCACAGATAGTCAGAGCTAAAGAAAATCTCAGGTTGAGCAACGATGGGCCCAGCCAAAGACAAGCATCAGTCACCAAATGACTGATTAAAGCTTAACGTCAGAGCCGTCATTGCGTCTGTGGCCTGGCCCACCGTCGTGCAAATATTAATATTTTCTTACTGGTCAGTTAAAATATGTATTTTGGGTGCTTAAAAGTCTCATTTCGACCGTCCTTTTTAATACCCACATCATATACTTTAGTTGAGAAATAAGAACAATACTCAGTCTATTTATTATTCAATCTTGTCTTGAGGCCTAAATTCCAAACAATTATGATGATCGAATCTTATGTCTGTACCATTCATCAATCAGATGTACATCTAGGTACAATTTTGCAGAGGTACTCTTCAACCCGAAGGATTAGAGCAGGTGGATAACATCTTGGATCAACGTTGGGAATACAACCGGAAGAAGGAGGTGTAATATCAAACTCTTGAAGGATCCGAGTTAGGTAGAGGAAAGTCCTCGTCATTGCCAATGTCTCGCCAGGGCATGATCTCCTGCCCAACGAAAAAGGAACCCATGCTTTCCTAAGGTCGTGGTCTGCTGGCAACAGCTCCCCATTAGAATCAAGAAACCTTTCTGGTCGAAAGTTCCATGGATCATGCCATAGTTTCTCGTCATGATGAATAAACCATAGGTTAGGGAATAAAATTGCCCCTTTTTTAATGTGATATCCCTCAAAAACAACATCCCTCGTACAGACGTGTGGTACCGCAGCTGGAACTTCTGAGGTGTAGCGATGGACTTCCATTATAAAAGCCTTTGTGTAAGGCATGTGCTGTCTATCGTCGAGACTTGGTGGCCGAGCTTTACCAATAACTCTGTCTATTTCAGAACATATTCTTGATTTGCATTCTGGATAATTAAGAAGTAGAGCAAAACTATTCACCAGAGCCGTCAAAGTAGTGTCTAGTCCAGCAAAAAAGATATCAATTGTTATTCCCCGTAGATCACTGACGATTTCGTATCCAGCCTGCTTATTCTTTTCATTCTTCATTTGCATCAAGACAGCCAATAGACCTCCTGTATCCTTGCCTAAAGCAAGCGATTCATCGTCATGAATGTAGTAAAACCTATGAAGCAGTCTGTCACGAGCCTTAATGCATTTTCGATATAATGTGCTGACTTTTCCTGGCATGAATCTTAAAATTGGCAATTGTGTGAGTAAAGTATTTGTCCCCCTAGTTCCTAATCTAGTTAGAGTGTCATTAAAACCCCAGATTATTTCCGAGTCACAATGTTTGGCACTATGTCCTGTTATGAGCGACGACATCCAGTTGGAAAAAGATTTCTTCAATAATGGACAAATGTCAATATCCTTTTTAAGGTGTGTATTTACCTCAGTCACCAATCTATCCAGCTCGCCATTTACTTGATATTCAAACTTAGCGACACCTTCACCAAACACTTTAAAACCTTTGTGTAACAATTTTCGAAGGGTATATACACCTCTATTGACTTTTCCAACAACGATGTCAGAATCAAACATTATATGTTTTGCACCAAAATTATCTGGTCTGTCAGAAAACACGTCAACAAATTCTTCCCCTAGTAACGCCTTTCTTAGCATTGTTATATTATTAATAACTACTATCTCCTGTCCAAGAATAGACACTTTAAATATGTTGCCATATAACTGTGCAAGCTTAGCAAATGTCAAATGCATTCTACTAAAGTTAAGAGAAAAAATGTTTCCAACTAATGGCAAAGGCATTGGCCCTGGTGGCGTACGTAGGCTCGATTGAGCTGTCCAGTTATAACATACAAAAATCAAGAAAGCCATTACACCTAATGCTAAATATGTCATCGCATCCATTTTAATTATATCAGCGCAGTTATATAACGTAGACTTAAATATGAAGACAGTTAAGTTTATCTCAAAATCAAAACATGAGTATTATATTCAATGTTATTTGATCTTATAATAAGAAAACCTGCTTTGTGTAAGGATGAAAGAAAAGCACTGATTAGCCTGCACCTCTCAGTTCGATATGTGTTTATGTTTATCGCTGCCAGATAAGTGTGATATATTTGCCGCAATAAATTAAATGCCACCTAC
This sequence comes from Loripinus fragilis, assembly GCA_964019695.1. NCBI lineage: Eukaryota > Metazoa > Mollusca > Bivalvia > Lucinida > Lucinidae > Loripinus > Loripinus fragilis. Next base: position 67,133,836 of record OZ026525.1, on the reverse strand, counting down.
AATCTGTCAAATTTCCAGTTCTTCTATAGCTGGCCAAGGTTTTAGACTGCTCTCAAATCCTAAAGACAGTTAGCTCTTTTCTTCAGAGTCGGTTATGCATGTAAAAGCAACACTGAAGAAAACGACGCATACCTTACTACTATAAAAAAAAATCAGTCATCAAAGCGTATAATTCTTGGAGAGTTATTGTATTTTTAACATGACGTTGCAGCTAGGAGTTACAAATGTATATAGCGCCATATATTATGGAACTTTTTGGTTACTGTAAAGGCGGCACCTCATAAATGCGTAATTAGGACTGGCCTATCTTACACATAGGTAAAATATGAAAATGAGCCGAGATTTATTCAAAAGTAACTGTATCATCTTGCGCCATTACCTCAGTAAAGACGCAAACCATATTATTTTACCCTTAAAACGTTAGCAAAATATCTGCATCGGAACATGTCTTTTAACATTAGCATAGAGGCAAACAGCTTGGACCCAGATCAGACTGCTCCTCTGGGTCCACACTGTTTGTCTAAGAGGATTAAAATATTTTAGCGGACGACAAAACATACATGTTGTGATTTTGCGCTTTAAGAGTTAATAAACGTGAGTTCAGATAGTATACGTTTAGGATTTTCATAAAATGCACACACATTTGCACGGCCCAAACAACTTATTCATTCTTCACTAAATTCAGGGACTGTGATACATCTGTGCTAAATTATAAGAAGAACCAGATTTCTCTTGCTTGGCAGATGAAATAGCCGAACCACGCCCAGATATGAATATTAAAGTTACCGCCTTTACGATGAACAAAAAGTTATGTTATATTAAAATCTTTTAACCACTAGTTTACATATTGAGCAATGCAATATTTTGTAATAATGGCCTAAACAAGGTTGCGTATATATGACAAAATCTTAGCCATTTCACGCAAAATAAAACGAGATATGTAGTTTTAGCTCCATATGAAAATTCGTGATCGTTGAGAAAATGCATTTTATTTCTTCTAAACTCGTTCAATATATTCAATAATATATATTCGCTCATGCAAGATCTTGAATTGATTCATTAAATTGGGAAGCATTTCATCATTACGTTTTATGACCATCCATGGGCGGATCCAGAGGGGGGGGGGGGGTGGGGCAGGGGTCCGGACCCCCCTGAAAAAAAACAAAAAAAGGCTTCTTAGCAATACTGGTCCGGATCCTAGCTACTAAGCCAGCTTTCAATGTTGAGCCATCAACAGCACGCCAGCGAATGATAATTTAAATGGCGTTTTGCTAGCGGGCCGATGATTTTATTTAAATTTTAGTACAAAGTAAGTAAGGAGGCAAAGATCAGGAATCGATACAATCAAGTACCACACGCAACCCAGGGCACATGAAATATCAACACATATAAAGGTGTAAAGCCGTGTGAAAGGTGCATATGTATGGAACCTGTAAAGCTGTGCACGTTTCAAGTTTGCACATTTCCAGCGAAAATGGCTACAAAAGGAGCTTTCTTATTCATGTTTAAACACGTTTTAAGGGTGTGACCATTTGACATTTCGGAGAGGGATTACCGACCTTTTGCAATAAACCATAAAAATGAGCCCTGAGAGGTACGTATACCTCACCCAGCTGATGCTCTAGCTATTTTTATAACAATGGGCCTCGTCGCGACAAAATCTGTCTTAGGGGTTTCTGAAAAACACAGACTCAAATCGGTCTTCTGAGCTTCAGATTGAAATTAAAAAAGCAAGTTTACATATGCTTCTTTCCAATAAGAGAATAACAAAGACGCTGGTCAGACTGCGCGAATGCGCAGGCTGATCGGACCTTATGTTCTTCGCCAACCTCCGAACAAAGGTTTCCTCACGTCGAGGCCCAAAGTATTATAAAATAAGGTTTTGTCTTTGTGCGCGTCTGTTTATATGTGCTTTGTGGTCACCTGCTGGGAAAGGGCTGACCTCATGGCTCTCGTTTGTGGTGTCTAGCTGTGAGTTTGTCACTTTCCCATTGGTATCTTGGGTCAGGTGTGGTACTTGATTGTATCGATTCCTGATTTTGCTAAAAGCAAGTTTAAATATGCTTCTTTCCAATAAGAGAATAAGAAAGGCGCTGATCAGACTGCGCGGATGCGCAGGCTGATCGGCCCTTATGTTCTTCTCCAACCTCCGAACAAAGGTTTTCTCACGTCGAGGCCCAAATTATTATAAAATAAGGTTTTGTCTTTGTGCGCGTCTGTTTAGATGTGCTTTGTGGTCACCTGCTGGGAAAGGGCTGACCTCATGGCTCTCGTTTGTGGTGTCTAGCTGTAATGTTTGTCACTTTCCCATTGGTATCTTGGGTCAGGTGTGGTACTTGATTGTATCGATTCCTGATTGTTGCACCCTTACTTACTTTGACCTCTAGCTCCACTCTTGGGCAACGTACCCTAAGGTCTAAAATCACAGAGAAAATGCCGACCCTAAATAGTACCCGATGTTCAAATACAGGTGATTCCAAAAATGAAAAACAGCAAACAGAAATCTAAAAATGTCCTAGATTTTCACCTCTAGCCCAGCCTATAGGCATGTATTAAGGGTATCAAGGGGTTGATTTAATGCCAGCTATGAATGGTAGCAATTGTCCAAATATAGATGCTTTCTAATAAATGATTGATAAGATAGCTGCATCAGTAAGAAAAAGAGAATAACTATTTATTTGTGTCCTAGACTTTGACCGCTAGCCTCACTCCGGGTCATCAGCCCTAAAGTCCGACGTCAGCCCTAAAAAGTACCTGTTGTCTAATTGTCTGAATGCATCGTCTGAGAAGCCACCCATGAATGGTACTTATTGCCCTTTAATATGAATGTTTTCTATAAACGGTTTGTAAGATATCAGCAACGGCGAAGACAGAACGCTGAAAAGGTATGCACATCAAAAGGAGACTACTGGATTAAGCAATGAATCTCTTCAATTGCGTCCCTTTTCAAATGGGAACGGGTTTACAGATTCTCGGGAACATGTAAAGTTATTAAATGATGCCCATAACAGCGTTGACTTAAAGACATATTTATTGATGAGATGGTAGGGGCATGCTGCTTTTGCTGTTTGTCGGGCCCATCCGGGTTTACCTGTTGGATTTCCTTTGCTCCGCTATTCAGTTTTATTTACTGTTGAGTCCTTATCGTTGCTTTATCTCCTTGTTATATCTTGATTTATATGTTCTAGGGGATGATGCGTTGATAAGTTAAGGGTCTTCATGCAAACCAAATATATATATATATATATATATATATATATAGAGTGAGAAATAGGCTAATGCACCAAACGAGATATCTTTCCTGTGGCACTGGATCCAGTAAAGGATGCTAAATTGATTTGAGAAATAAATATAAAAGGATATAAATCAAAAAACAGTGCTAAATTTATTTTGAAACTAAGCGCTTTCGGCTTTCGCCTTCATCAGAGTTTCAAGACACAATAGATTAGGTGAATAGTTAACAAAATATAACTATATACATGAATTATGTGATAATTTAAGCCCTAAAAAGGGCCCAGCAATTGTACGTGTATTTTCGCAAATATGACTGCACAATACTAATGAATTAAATACAGCGTACAAAATTGGCGTTCTGTCAAGAAATGTCTTGTACGAAAATTTGTGTAGAACAGAAGTCTAAAAGATCGTCTACAACAACATAGCACACCAAGTGTTCTACTATATGACCAGATAGAGTCAGTCACCCTTGTTGATGCCAAATGGACACAGGGTGTTCAGACGCCGAATCCAGTAGCTCTCACGGAGTTTCCTGGTCGAATCTGACCACTCCTTGTTGTGTTCAAGGCAGCAGACAGAGGCATTACTCAAGAAGTCATGATCTGCAGAATGAAAATGTTCTGCTGTTGGTGATCTTTCAAACCTACGGTGTCTCCAGTCGTCACGATGGCCATTCATACGTTTGTTCAATGGGCCTTTGGTTTCTCCTACATACTGTTTGTTGCAACTGCTGCAAGAGATCAAAGAACTGACAAATCAGCTACACCGGCGTGGTTATCTGAAGCAGGACATAGCTTCTGCCATTGACAAAGCCAGGCAAAGGAGCAGAGATGCTCTGCTGTCATACAGGCCAAAGTCTGCAGAGGTCGGCACAATACTCCCATTTGTGCTGACATATCATCCTGACCTACCCAAGGTCAGGGATATTGTTGACAAAAATTGGTCCATCATCGAGTCATCAGATGAGTTGAAGGATATTTACCAGAGCAAACCAGTCATGGCTTTCAGACGCCCAAAAAGCCTTCGTGATTTCCTGGTACGAGCACGACTCAAACCAAACTCTGATGATGACAACCAAACTGGTGAATGTCGACCCTGTGGCAGAAAAAGATGTCAATGCTGCAAAATGATAACCTCTGCTGGCACTGTGAAGTCATCTTCTGGGGCCACTGTAAGACTGAGACAGAACACAGACTGCACAACAGAGAATGTTGTGTATCTGATCTCTTGCAGCAGTTGCAACAAACAGTATGTAGGAGAAACCAAAGGCCCATTGAACAAACGTATGAATGGCCATCGTGACGACTGGAGACACCGTAGGTTTGAAAGATCACCAACAGCAGAACATTTTCATTCTGCAGATCATGACTTCTTGAGTAATGCCTCTGTCTGCTGCCTTGAACACAACAAGGAGTGGTCAGATTCGACCAGGAAACTCCGTGAGAGCTACTGGATTCGGCGTCTGAACACCCTGTGTCCATTTGGCATCAACAAGGGTGACTGACTCTATCTGGTCATATAGTAGAACACTTGGTGTGCTATGTTGTTGTAGACGATCTTTTAGACTTCTGTTCTACACAAATTTTCGTACAAGACATTTCTTGACAGAACGCCAATTTTGTACGCTGTATTTAATTCATTAGTATTGTGCAGTCATATTTGCGAAAATACACGTACAATTGCTGGGCCCTTTTTAGGGCTTAAATTATCACATAATTCATGTATATAGTTATATTTTGTTAACTATTCACCTAATCTATTGTGTCTTGAAACTCTGATGAAGGCGAAAGCCGAAAGCGCTTAGTTTCAAAATAAATTTAGCACTGTTTTTTGATTTATATCCTTTTATATATATATATATATATATATATATATATATATATATATATATATATATATATATATATATATATATATATATATATATATATATATATATATATATATATATATATATGTGTGTGTCTTGATCCACATCTGAATTAAGGGTGAGGTTGGCGCTGTGAAACCGGTTTAAGCCCTCCAGTAAAGTAATTTTACTGACCGTTACAAGGATTGTGTGGATCGTTTTTGTTAGCTATGTTTCATGTTCGTATGTAATGTGCTGACATGTCTGTTCCTTGTAGCCTTATAGTCACCTGCTGGGAAAGGGCTGCCTTCTGGGTTGTCGTGTTTGTTGTGTTTTGTCACTTTCCCAATGTGTCCTGGTCCATATCAGAATTAAAGGCGAGGTTGGCACCGTGAAACTGGTTTAAGCCCTCCAGTAAAATATTTTACAGACCGTTCCAAGGCGGTACTTCTTTTGTGGATCTTTAATGTTTTTTCTGTCGTGTGTTTACTATGCCTTTTGTGTGCGTCTGTTTATATGTGCCTTGTGGTCACCTGCTGGAAAAGGGCTGACCTGTTGGCTCTCGCTTGTGGTGTCTAACTGTGAGTTTGTCACTTTCCCATTGGTATCCTGGGTCAGCAGTGGTACTTGATTGTATCGGTTCCTGATCTTTGCACCCTTACTTACTTTCTTATAAATAAAACAATTTGCTCCCAGAGGGAGCGAATTCTTTCCTTTATAAGCATTTCTTTATAGTACGGAAAATCACTTTTATCACATTAAGTGATCTCCCTGAATGTTACTATTTTTATTACGTGAGCTCGTGAGCAACCTGCGCAAAGTCTTCCCTTCTTATCATAGTACACTGTAACATCGTTCATAACTACGATAACCAAGTGAAATTTGAAGTAAATTCTACTAAAGTTAAGTAAAACTAATATTACCATCTAGTGGAAAAGAAACTCGCCCATGTGACAGGCCCAAGCTTGATTTGTCTGTCCAATTATAACCTACCAAATTCAAGAAAACCATTAAACATATTGCTCATTATGTCCAAACATCCATTTTGATTTTTATCAGACTGAGTGCAATCGCAATTATATAACATGAAAAGTAGTTATAGACGTCATTACGTTTCCCGTAAATCTATAAACAACTAGTGGTTTATCGATTTCATTGTATGGTGTTACAAGTATTTCACTCTCAGATGCGACGTCATAATATGATAAAGCCATTTATGCAACCTACAATTTGTGAAAGAATAAAGCAGATCGTCCTGCGCATCGTGGTTAGGTTAATGCGATAGCCTTAAATGCCACCTACAATTTGCCAAAGTTCCAGTTAGTCTCTATAGCTGGCCAAGCTTGTTTAATCATTGTCTGCATTTACGTCTTGAGGACAGGTGGCTCATTTAGTCGGATTAGGTTATGCGAAAAAAAATCAAAACTTGTTGCAAGAAAAAAAATGATAAGTTAATACCACGTGTACTAATATCGCTGATATTTCAACATTGAATTTTCCTAAGTGCCCCAACTTTCACAGAAAGAAATGAACTACAGATCAACTTGGGTTTCGTAAGAATACAGTGATGCGCGTAAAATGTCTCATGTAGGTTGTCTTGTATTGGCAACTGACCACATGTAGCCATTGTAGACTTTGCTGACAGCAAGGCATTCTATGATTTTATTAACCTGACACAGGTGCATAATTTCACGGTTAATGCACAAGATATTTTTACCTTCGGTTTTAAAGGAATTTAGCAAGTACTAATTGAAGATAATTAAACGTTTTGTACCGTCCTACTGACTAGTCAAGTGGTTATGGTACAGAATTTACAACCAAAAGGTCGTGAGTACGAGTCCACATCTGTTCTTGTTGTTTTTTCTTGGTTTTTTTTTTTTTTTTTTGCTTTTTGTTTGTTGTTGTTTTACCTTTATTCGATTCGTATAAGTTCATTTATTATAAATGTTCCACGACCTCCGAGGAATGTTCTTTGGTTCATTATATTTTGTTATGGAGCACATAATTGCTTCCAACCTTTCTCCAAACCTAAGCAAGCATAATATCCTCTATGAACTTCAACTTGGGTTTCGCGAAAAACGCTCATGCAAGACCAGATTGATTCGACTAGTAGAAGACTTAAGAAGTAGCCATTTTTGGGAAAGCAAACTAATTTAATACTTTTGGATTTTAACAATGCCTTCGACAAAGTAAATCATCTTAAACTCTTTTATAAACGTTCTTATATTTGGTGTAAAAGGAAACACTAAATTGTATCCAGCCGTTCCAGATAGGTCGCACTCAAACTGTTGTACTCTGAGGAGGTCAAAGTAACCTCTGGTGTACCTCAAGGCTCAGTACTGGGTCCGCCTCTCTTTCTATTGTACATCAATGACCTACCTGAAAACATACAGTCCCAGGTCAGGTTATTTATTGATGATACTGCTGTAAACCTGACAGTCACCATCATTCAAGATAGTAAGGTACTTCAGTCCGACTTGGGGTCTCTTCAGCATTGGGAGAGAACCTGGGATATAGAACTTTATAGGCCATGAGCTACTGAGGGTTTTGATCCCTCACCAGGGGGAACTTTGTAGACTATGTTTTTCTTAAAGTATAACATCTAACGAGCATTTTGCAACATGTTGGCTACCTAGCGGTTGGGGCGTACGGGTGCTACAGCGTGTTAAATACGTTATCCCTCATTTTTTTTTTTTTAAAAATATAAAATTAAGGCTATTAAAATGGTTCTTGAACTATTCAAATTGGCTAAACAGTCATGTAATATGTAAAAGCAGTTAATTTCCCGCAGATACTGATGTTTGTTAGAGTAATGTAGGCCCATTATTGTGTCATTTACGTTACATTTTCAACTACACCCTATAAAATTATCTAAATTTTGTTAAGTAGTTACTTTTTATAAACTTCTCAATGAATATTTTAGATTGAGATAGCATGTCTATAAAAGACAATTAACTGACCATTTCAAGACTGCAAACAGCTTGCTTCTATCGCAAAAATTTCAGGAGTTATAAGCTGTTGAATATGACAACCTCTAAGAAAACGATAAGTACTTTAAGAACCTTTTCATTTAAAAACAAAGCATGTAATCCTATCTGTTAGCTTTTAAACACCATATATGAGCCTTATGTTGATAAACAAGAATGATAGGGGATATTAAACATTGTTTCTGGTGTAAAGTATCAGTTTCTTGTTAATTTGACAATATGTAACGTATGTTACAAACTTTAAGACTTTCTATATATTGCTTAATTCCCTTAATGATACATATATTACCATATAAACATATCATAAGGTACTATCTAAGTCTAAATGCTGGGAAAGACAGTATTAATTTAAGTCCGAAATGTTTATGTATGGTGGATTTAGATTTTTGTATTACTTATCTGAAGAACACTAAGTTTAATCTAGTCACTTATTTAACTGCAGCCAAATTTTTTGTGTACCCAATAAACTGTTGTTCAAATTATACAAACATAGCCAGTAGCACAATACACGCTGGTATTCCTGGTATATTTTGGTTCATCTACAATAACAAAAACTTTTTTTACTAAATGTTGTATGGTAGGTTGTAGCATATACAACATTTGTGCTATTACAGCCAAGAAAGAATTTGTAAGTTGGTAGAGCAAAAATTGATATATGTTACATAGATATTATGCATTATAAGTGTATGTAATCATATACTGTTTGAGGAGACCGTCTCCAAATCAAATTTTATACTGACATTGTTGTATTTGCGTATACATATGTTGATGCATTACTTTACTTTTGGCTTTAAATAGACTTTAGTTTATCTTCAGCATAGCTTTGAAATTCATTTTCATGTTTAATGGATGAAACTGATAATTAAATCAACATAGTTCTTCTGATCATTTGCTTAAGCAATGTAAATTTTATAAGTAAATGGTTTATTTAGAACAAATATTTCTGTGAAATGGAAAAAATAAGTGATAATGGTGGAGTTTACATGACATTAATCACAAGTGATATGATCATATCCAAGAAAACAAATCAATTGTTACTTACGATACCAATTTAAATTTATAGGACTTTATTTGCCAGAATAAGGCCGGACCGAATTGGACATTTCAATTTGATGTAAAAAAAGATTTCATAATGTTCTTTTAGAATGTTGGATGGAAAAGTAAAATATTTAAAGTGAAAAGTGCAGTCATGAAATATTACTTACATATATTGGTAGTTTTAGCAATTAATGCTAAAATAGCTGATGCTAATTTCCACTATACAGAATGTAACAAGAACAAATTATAGCAAAGCATTATATGGATATGAACAATAAGAATGAGTTACAAACACACCAGGGTATGGATTCAAGACATATGCAAAAAGTCAACTGTTCTGACAAAAAAGTATTGGGGAGACAAAAAGTTTGTCCCACATCGCTACTCATGTGAGATAGGCGTAACTAATACGAGATAAGCTAGACTGGTTCTCTCCCTTTAATAGCTTGTCAGCATATTAAGACAGGTAACTACTAGCCGCCATTGCGCCTACGTATCGCATACACACTGACGTCATGAGTGACGAGGTATTGGAAAATACCCTTGACATAAAGTGCATTTTTTTAAACAAGCCGTTTTATCAAGTTTATTTTGTTCTGAGAGTTTATATTTTTTTCTTTTACTTAATTATCAAATTATAGTAACTAAAAAAATACTGAAGTTTGTGTTGAAAAATCTTTTCTAGAGCCTGCGCAGTCGGATGAGTAGGATTCTCTACTTGTAAAAAAATACTAGTTACCAAACGTTATATGCGTAGCGGAAGTGGAGCTTTATCAACGAGGGGAACCAATCTAGAGATAAGCCACACACGCGACCGGTTGCTAATGTGAGATAACATTTTTGGCGCATGACTGTATTCCTTCGAATCAGTCAGGAAAAATCCTTTGTTGAATTTTCAGCGATTTAAGTCGGCTTTCAACTTGGTTTAAAAGTATAACTGCGCATTTTTACTTACAACCTTTATTAAATGCTTTGATCATGCTGAAAAGATTGCGAATGACATATTTAACCTGTTGTGTTGGGCATTGAGTGACTGGATCCAATGGCCGGGCCGCGTAGCGCAGTCGGTAACGTGTCTGGCTACAGATGCGTGTCTGACTGCAGATCCAGGGGTCGCGAGTTCGATCCCGGTCCGGTCCCATACTTTCGTGGAGATTGATCATGAAATGATTTCTACGGTCATTCTCCTCCCTTCCGCTGATTCATTCAAGAAGGGTTGTTGTCAGTTACAAGCGAAAGTATGTGCACGAATTACTGGTTAACCGCTTGTTCAAGCCTGCCCAGGAAAAAGTGTGGTTAGGTGAACTGACCGTCCCGCAATGACCATAGCTGTTGACTTGGGACGTAAAGCAACAAAACCAACAACCAAAAACTGGATCCAACGGCACCGGGACGGGGAGCCTTGACGATGTAAAAACACACCACACACACACATTTTCCTCAACATAATTACTTACTCGAGTTACTGTGGCTGATAAGCTAGTTCTTGTAAATCCATTTTGATGAAATAACCATTTGTTCATTGTTTAATGCGCTGTTTATTCGCTGTTTCAAGTTGATTTATACAGCGCGCGTCATTGAATGTAAACATCGATCTCAGTGACGTCACCAACAAAAATTTCACAGTACTGTACCGTACGGTCGTGGTATATGGGAAAAAGAATCGAGCAAGCCTCGTTTCCCACTGGAACGGTGGGCCCTCGGGTTGGGATTTTTCTGTCCCCACTGAACACCAATGATGGATTCTATTTATCTCACTCATGCTATCTTACCCAGGACGTCAAGTAACGTCATCATGTGAATTTTCATCTTAGCTTTTTCAGAGACTTCTGGAAGCTTATTTTAAAAAAATTAAACAAAACTCTTTCCGAAATAAAAAGGGATTTTCCGATGGAATTCCCTTTTTTTGATAGTAAAACATAAATATGGATATAATCATATTTGAGTTTTGCATCGTTATAGAGTACAAGAATGATGGTACAATGTAATTTATTTTTCCTATGAACAGAGGAAATTTCCTCTGTTGTGACTGCTCAAAATGCAGAAATTGATGTCCTTAAAATATGTTCCAAGTATTGTATTTGTCCTAATAGTTTAAAGAAAAGTTCAAATATCAATTTGTATATCAAGTAGAAATCGGTTTACAACAGAGGAAATTTCCTCTGTTTTGACAATGGGACAAGTCTTCCTTTAATCACAATCAGATTTTCATCTTATTTCAGAACAGAGGAATTTTCCTACATTTTACTTTCAGTATCTCAACAATATGTAAAAAGAGTGACCTTTACAACAGAGGAATTTTCCTCTGTTTAGTAGTTCGAAAATTTCCTATAGTGACTTCCAGAATTGATTTATTTTACATTCTAGTCATAACTTAAATATTACCAATTTCCAACAGAGGAATTTTCCTCCGTTCGGTAATTCAACAATTTCCTATTGCGAGAATTAAGAGCCCATTTTCCTATACCAAAAATGAAGGACCATGTTTTTTAACATTTCCATCTTAATCATAACTTAAATGTTTCCACTTTTCAACAGAGGAATTTTCCTCCATTTTCCATTCTGTATCTCGACAATCAATAAAAGCAGAGAAATTTTACAACAGAGGAATTTTCCTCTGTTAAATAGTTCGACAATTTCCTATAGTGACTTCCAGAACTGAGAGCCTAACTTGTTTGACATTCTAGTCATAACTAAAATATTACCAATTTTCCAACAGAGGAATTTTCCTCCGTTCGGTAATTCAACAAGTTCCTATTTTGATAATTAAGAGCCCACTTTCCTATAATGAAAATGAAGAAACCCGTTTGCTATCATTTCCATCTTAACATAAATATCCATCATATCTTAAATGTTTCCAATTTTCAACAGAGGAATTTTCCTCCGTTTTCTATTCTGTAGAATATCAACAATAAATAGAAGGAGTGACCTTTACAACAGAGGAATTTTCCTCTGTTTAGTAGTTCGCCAATTTCCTATAGTTACTTCTAGAACTCCGAACCCAACTTGTTTGACATTCTAGTTAAAACCTAAAATATATCCAAATTTTCCAACAGAGGAATTTTCCTCCGTTCGGTAATTCAACAATTTCCTTTTGCGAGAATTAAGAGCCCATTTTCTTATGGTGAAGATGAAGTACCCTGTTTATTATTATTTCCATCTTAGCATAAATATCCATCATAACTTAAATAAATTCAATTTTCAACAGAGGAATTTTCCTCCGTTTTCAATTCTGTATCTCCACAATCAATAAAAGGAGTGAATTTTACAACAGAGGAATTTTCCTCTGTTCAGTATTCAACAATTTCCTATAGTGTTTTCCAGAACTCCCAGTCCAACTTGTTTAATATTCAAGTCATAACTTAAATATGACCAATTTTCCAACAGAGGAATTTTCCTCTGTTTGGTAGTTCAATAATTTCCTATAGTGACTTCCAGAACTCTGAGCCCAACTTGTTTGACATTCTAGTCATAACTTAAATATTGCCAATATTCCAACAGAGGAATTTTCCTCCATTCGGTAATTCACCAATTTCCTATTGCAAAAATAAAAGCCCACTTTCCTATAATGAAAATGAAGAACCCTGTTTGTTATCATTTCCATCGTAACATAAATATCTATCATAACTAAAATATTTCTAATTTTCAACAGAGGAATTTTCCTACATTCTCCATTCAGTTTCTCGACAATCAATAACAGGAGTGAATTGTACAACAGAGGAATTTTCCTCTGTTCAGTAGTTCTACAATTTCCTATAGTGACTTCCAGAACTCCAAACCCAACTTTTTTGACATTCTAGTAAAAACCTAAAATATAACCATTTTTCCTCTGTTCAGTAATTCAACAATTTCTAATTGCGAGAATTAAGAGCCTACTTTGTTCAATATTTCTGTCTAACATTAATTACAGATTTAGAACAGAGGTAATTTCGTCTGTTCAGTAGTTCTACAGATTCATATAGTGACGTTCAGAACTCAGAGCACAACTTGTTTGATATTCTTGTAATTACTGAAATATTACCAATTTTAGAATAAAGGAATTTTCCTCTGTTCGGTAATTCAATAATTTCCAAATGAAAGAATTAAGAGCCAAATTTGTTCAATATTACTGTCGTACATTAATTACAGTTTAACCTCTAAGCGTCAAACAGTTTGACCCCTATCAGGTCCGGACAGAATGTTGGGCCTGATCTGGGTCCAAATTGTTTGGAAGGGTTATCAGCAGATGACAATGTCATGTAAAACATTACACAAAGTTAAAATACATCGGTTCAACTTCAACTTGTCATAACCTCTAAAGTGTCAAACAGTTTTGACCCCTATCAGGTCCGGACAGAATATCAGGCCTGATCTGGGTCCAAATTACTTGAAAGGGTTATTAGCAGATGACAATGTGATGCAAAGGTTTAATGCAAAGTTAAAATACATCAGTTCGATTTCACCTTTTTATAACCTCTAAAGTGTCAAACAGTTTGGACCCGGATCAGGTCCAGACAGAATGTTGGGCCTGATCTGGGTCCAAATTGTTTGAAACATTTATCTGCAGATGCCATCTGCTGACAAAGTCAATGTAAAGGTTTCAATCAAAAATAAAACATTGTTTTAACTCCAACTTGTCATAACCTCTAAAGTGTCAAACAGTTTGGACACCTATCAGGTCCGGACAGAATGTTGGGCCTGATCTGGGTCCAAATTGTTTGGAAGGGTTATCAGCAGATGACAATGTCATGTAAAGGTTTAGCACATAGTTAAAATACATTGGTTCAACTTCAACTTGTCATAACCTCTAAAGTGTCAAACAGTTTGGACCCGGATCAGGTCTGGACAGAATGTTGGGCCTGATCTGGGACTAAATTGTTTGAAACACTTATCAGCAGATGTCATCTGCTGACAAAGTCATGTAAAGGTTTAACAAAAAAATAAAACATTGGTTCAACTCCAACTTGTCATAACCTCTAAAGTGTCAAACAGTTTGGACCCCTATCAGGTCCAGACAGAATGACAGGCCTGATCTGGGTCCAAATTGTTTGAAAGGGTTATCAGCAGATGATAATGTCATTTAAAGGTTTAACGCAAAAATAATACATTGGTTCAACTCCAACTTGTCATAACCTCTAAAGTGTCAAACAGTTTGGACCCGGATCAGGTCCTGACAGAATGACGGGCCTGATCTGGGTCCAAATTGTTTGAAAGGGTTATCAACAGATGACAATGTCATTTTTAAGTTTAACGCAAAGTTAAAATGCATCAGTTCAACTTCAACTTGTCAGAACCTCTAAAGTGTCAAACAGTTTTGACACCTATCAGGTCCTGACAGAATGTGGGTCCTGATCTGGGTCCAAATTGTTTGAAAGGGTTATCAGCAGATGACAACGTCTTGTTAAAGTTAAAAGCAAAGTTAAAATACATCGGTTCAACTTCAACTTGTCAGTACCTCTAAAGTGTCAAACAGTTTGGACACCTATCAGGTCCAGAGAGAATGTGGGGCCTGATCTAGGTCCAAATTGTTTGAAAGGGTTATCAGCAGATGACAATGTCATGTTTAAGTTTAACGCAAAGTTAAAATACATCGGTTCAACTTCAACTTGACATAACCTCTAAATTGTCAAACAGTTTTGACCCCTATCAGGTCCGGAAAGAATGTTGGGCCTGATCTTGGTCCAAATTATCTCAGAGGGTTATCAGCAGATGACAATGTCATGTAAAGGTTTAAGGCAAATTAAAATACATTGGTTCAACTTCAATTTGTCATAACCTCTAAAGCGTCAAACAGTTTAACCCTTATCAGGTCCAGACAGAATGTTGGGCCTGATCTGGGTCCAAATTGTTTGAAATGGTTATCATCAGATGACAATGTCATGTAAAAGTTTAACGCATAGTTGAAATACATCGGTTCAACTTCAACTTGTCATAACCTCCAAAGTGTCAAACAGTTTAACCCCTATCAGGTCCTGACAGAATGTTGGGCCTGATCTGGGTCCAAATTGTTTGAAAGGGTTATCAGCAGATGACAATGTCATGTAAAAGTTTAACGCAAAATTAAGATACATCGGTTCAACTTCAACTTTTTATAACCGCTAAAGTGTTTAACGGTTTAGACCCGTATCAGGTCCGGACAGAATGTGGGGCCTGATCTAGGTCTAAATTGTTTGAAATGCTTATCAGCAGATCACAATGTCATGTTAAAGTTTAAATCAAAGTTAAAATACATCGGTTCAATTTCAACTTATCATAACCTCTAAAGTGTCAAATAGTTTTGACCCATATCAGGTGTGGGCAGAATGTCGGGCCTGATCTAGGACCAAATGACTTGAGAGGGTTATCAGCAGATGACAATAACATGTGAAGATTTAACAGAAAGTTAAAATACATCGGTTTAATTTCACCTTTTCATAACCTCTAAAGTGTCAAACAGTTTGGACCCAGATCAGGTCCAGACAGAATTTTGGGCCTGATCTGGGTCCAAATTGCTTGAAACACTTATCTGCAAATGTCATCTGCTAACAAAGTCATGTAAAGGTTTAACGCAAAGTTAAAATACATCAGTTCAACTCCAACTTGTCATAACCTCTAAACTGTCAAACAGTTTGGACCCCTATCAGGTCCGGAGAGAATGTTGGGCCTGATCTGGGTCCAAATTGTTTGAAAGGGTTATCAGCAGATGACAATGTCTTGCAAAGGTTAAATACAAAGATAAAATACATCGGTTTAACCTCACTTTGTCATAACCTCTAAAGTTTCAAACAGTTTTGACCCCTATCAGGTCTGGACAGAATGTCGGGCCTGATCTGGGTCCAAAGAGTTTGAAAGGGTTATCAGCAGATGACAATGTCATGTTTAAGTTTAACGCAAAGTTAATATACATCGGTTCAACTTCAACTTGTCATAACCTTTAAAGTGTCAAACAGTTTGGACCTGGATCAGGTCCGGACAAAATGTTGGGCCTGATCTGGGTCCAAATTGTTTGAAACACTTATCTGCAGATGTCATCTGCTGACAAAGTCCCTGTAAAGGTTTACGTAAAGTTAAAATACATTGGTTCAACTCCAACTTGTCATAACCTCTAAAGTGTCAAACAGTTTGGACCCCTATCAGGTCCGGACAGAATATTGGGCCTGATCTGGGTCCAAATTGTTTGAAAGGGTTATCAGCAGATGACAATGTCATGTAAAGGTTTAATGCAAAGATAAAATACATCGGTTTAACCTCACTTTGTCATAACCTCTAAAGTGTCAAACAGTTTTGACCCCTATCAGGTCTGGACAGAATGTCGGGCCTGATCTGGGTCCAAATTGTTTGAAAGGGTTATCAGCAGATGACAATGTCATGTTTAAGTTTAACGCAAAGTTAATATACATCAGTTCATCTTCAACTTGTCATAACCTCTAAAGTGTCAAACAGTTTGGACCCAGATCAGGTCCTGACAAAATGTTGGGCCTGATCTGGGTCCAAATTGTTTGAAACACTTATCTGCAGATGTCATCTGCTGACAAAGTCCCTGTAAAGGTTTAGGTAAAGTTAAAATACATCGGTTCAACTCCAACTTGTCATAACCTCTAAAGTGTCAAACAGTTTGGACCCCTATCAGGTCCGGACAGAATTTTGGGCCTGATCTGGGTCCAAATTGTTTGAAAGGGCTATCAGCAGAAGACAATGTCATGTAAAGGTTTAACGCAAAGCTAAAATACATCAGTTCAACTTCAACTTTTCATAACCTCTAAAGTGTCAAACAGTTTGGACCCCTATCAGGTCTTGACAGAATGACTGGCCTGTCTGGGTCCAAATTGTTTGAAAGGGTTATCAGCAGATGACAATGTCATGTTAAAGTTTAACGCAAAGTTGAAATACATTAGTTCAACTTCAACTTTTCATAACCTCTAAAGTTTGAAACAGTTTGGACCCCTATCACGTCCGGACAGAATGTCGGGCCAGATCTGGGTCTAAATTGTTTGAAATGGTTATCAGCAGATGACAATGTCTCTTTATAGTTTAAGTCAAAGTTAAAATACATTGTTTCAATTTCAACTTGTCATAACCCCTAAAGTGTCAAATAGTTTTGACCCATATCAGGTGAGGGCAGAATGTCAGCCCTGCTCTGGGACCAAATTACTTGAAAGGGTTATCAGCAGATGACAAAGTTAAAATACATCGGTTCAATTTCACCTTTTAATAACCTCTAAAGTGTCAAACAGTTTGGACCCGGATCAGGTTGAGACAGAATTTTGGGCCTGATCTGGGTCCAAATTGTTTGAAACACTTATCTGCAGATGTCATCTGCTGACAAAGTCATGTAAAGGTTTAACGCAAAGTTAAAATACATCAGTTCAACTCCAACGTGTCATAACCTCTAAAGTGTCAAACAGTTTGGACCCCTATCAGGTCCGGACAGAATGTTGGGCCTGATCTGAGTCCAAATTGTTTGGAAGGGTTATCAGCAGATGACAATGTCATGTAAAGGCTTAATGCAAAGTTAACATTGGTTCAACTTCAACTTTTCATAACCTCTAAAGCGTCAAACAGTTTGGACCCTAATCAGGTCCGGACAGAATGTCGGGCCTAATCTGGGTCCAAATTGTTTGAAAGGGTTATCAGCAGATAACAAGGTCATGTAAAGGTTTAACGCAAAGTTAAAATACATCGGTTCAACCTCAACTTGTCAGAACCTCTAAAGTGTCAAAGAGTTTTGACGCCTATCAGGTCTGGACAGAATGTAGGGCCTGATCTGGGTCCAAATTGTTTGAAAGGGTTATTAAGAGATGACAATGTCATGTTTAAGCTAAACGAAAAGTTAAAATACATCATTTAAACTTCACTTGTCATAACCTCTAAAGTGTCAAACAGTTTTGACACCTATCAGGTCTGGACAGAATGTGGGGCCTGATCTGGGTCCAAATTGTTTGAAAATGTTATCAGCAGATGACAAGGTCATGTTAAAGTTTAATGCAAAGTTACATTACATCAGTTCAACTGCAACTTGTCCTAACCTCTAAAGTGTCAAACAGTTTGGCCCGGATCAGGTCTGGACAAAATGTTGGGCCTGATCTGGGTCCAAATTGTTTGAAACACTTATCTGCAGATGTCATCTGCTGATAAAGTCATGTAAAGGTTTAACGCAAAGTTAAAATACATCGGTTCAACTCCAACTTGTCATAACCTCTAAAGTGTCAAACAATTTGGTCCCCTATCTGGTCCGGACAGAATGTTGGGCCTGATCTGGGTCCAAATTGTTTGGAAGGGTTATCAGCAGATGAGAATGTCATGTAAAGTCTTAATGCAAAGTTAACATTGGTTCAACTTCAACTTTTCATAACCTCTAAAGCGTCAAACAGTTTGGACCCTAATCAGGTCCGGACAGAATGTCGGGCCTGATCTGGGTCCAAATTGTTTGAAAGGGTTATCAGCAGATAACAAGGTCATGTAAAGGTTTAACGCAAAGTTAAAATACATCGGTTCAACCTCAACTTGTCAGAACCTCTAAAGTGTCAAAGAGTTTTGACCCCTATCAGGTCTGGACAGAATGTGGGGCCTGATCTGGGTCCAAATTGTTTGAAAGGGTTATTAAGAGATGACAATGTTATATTTAAGCTTAACGAAAAGTTAAAATACATCATTTCAACTTCACTTATCATAACCTCTAAAGTGTCAAACAGTTTGGACACCTATCAGGTCCGAACAGAATATGGGGCCTGATCTGGGTCCAAATTGTTTGAAAATGTTATCAGCACAGTGCTTGCACTAACTTTTTGAAACAGGAAGTCATGACTTCCACCCTTTGAGATTTGGAAGTCAAAGGCCTAATTTGTGGAAGTCAAACTATGCATGCGTCGTGGGGTGCCAAATTTAAAGTTTACGCCGTGGGGTGCCAAAAAATGATACTATTTTTTTAAACATGATGTTGTTAGCAATGCTTAGTTTCATGTACACAGATTTTTTTTGTGTTTATTTTCAAACATGTTTATGTTCAACTCCGTTAAACAATGTAAAAGTTGAAACTGATGAAATATATTTTATTGTGTCCTTCTGATATCTATTCAATGATTCAAAGTTTGCAAACAGGTATGAACAAAAACATTGTGGACCCATATCAGACTGCCCCTAAAAGAGAAGGGTCATTAATTGACTATTCCTAAGCAATATGTTTCATTTTTCTAGTTCAAAGATAAGTGTTTCAGCAATCTGTCTAGCATCCAATGCCTCAAGAATCAAGATTGTGAACACTGATCAGTTTATTCTATTTGAAGTCTGATCTGGGCCCACAATTTTGGGTTCCTGGACAAAAATAGATGACAAGTCTTACAAATTCTATTATAAATATGGCAGAGCATTCCCATAAGAGTTGGGCTGTCAATTGGTTTCTGAAAAATTTCAACATAGGTTTTCCTTGCCAAAGCTCTTTCAGACTGTTTTTTTTTTTTTTTTGGGGGGGGGGGGGTGGGGGGTTGTAAAAAGTGTTGGGTAAGACAGAGAGAACGGGAAAGTTTGGCAAGACTTCTATGATATAAAGAAACCTTTCTTGCGCTGTAATTTGGAGAGAATTTATCTAAAACTCAAAAATACCTGCTTTGACTCAAGGCCTAGCCAAAGTTCTTTTAAAAGCTCAACTTGTTAAAAAAATCTGCAAATTTTAGATAACTCACAAAAATATTTAAGCTAAATTTGCTAGCTCTTTATGATGTTAAAAGACCTTGCCTTTATTGCTTAAAAGTTGTGTTGGTTATGATATTTAAAACTCGGGTTCCTAAATGCAACTGTCTCGTTATTTTCTTTGTAATGCTGGCCTAGTGGGTGGGGTAAGTACGGAGATCGATAGTTTCTGATTTTTCTCAGATTTTAGCATTTGATTCCGATAGAAAAACATCATGTCTACTGCAGAAATGTAAAATTTTGTATACAAACATTGTTCTCTCGTTTTTCAAACAAAAATTAAACAAACATTGGAATAAAATTTGGAAGGAAATGCAACAAAATTTTGGACCAAAAAAAACGGAAGTGTTTCCCGACACAGACCTTTTTCTCTAAAATATTACTCATGTGGTCGTCGCAATAATTATTCAACACCTGTCAACTAAATCGGCACAGCAGGCAGTGAGCGGTCTGAAGTTGTCCTGAGCGCCCATTGGTCAATCACTGAATGAATTCTCCAATATCAAGTATAACTGCCGTTACGCACACTTGACTTTCTGAAGAGGGCGGCGAGATCAAATGGCCAAATTCTCAATACCGATATATACTTCATGGCTATTGCCGACGGGCGTACAAGATTTTTTGGGGAAGTCAGAGTACGTCCGACCTTTGGATTTATGGCGTACAAAAGCCAATTTCAGACGTAAAAACGCCAAAAACGTCCACTAGTGCAAGCGCTGATCAGCAGATGACAAGGTCATGTTAAAGTTTAATGCAAAGTTACAATACATCGGTTCAACTGCAACTTGTCCTAACCTCTAAAGTGTCAAACAGTTTTGACCCCTATCAGGTCTGGACAGAATTTCGGGCCTGATCTGGGTCCAAATTGTTTGAAAGGGTTATTAAGAGATGACAATGTCATGCAAAGGTTTAATGCAAAGTTAAAATACATCATTTCAACTTCACTTGTCATAACCTCTAAAGTGTCAAACAGTTTTGACACCTATCAGGTCTGGACAGAATGTGGGACCTGATCTGGGTCCAAATTGTTTGAAAATGTTATCAGCAGATGACAAGGTCATGTTAAAGTTTAATGCAAAGTTACAATACATCAGTTCAACTGCAACTTGTCCTAACCTCTAAAGTGTCAAACAGTTTGGCCCGGATCAGGTCTGGACAAAATGTTGGGCCTGATCTGGGTCCAAATTGTTTGAAACACTTATCTGCAGATGTCATCTGCTGATAAAGTCATGTAAAGGTTTAACGCAAAGTTAAAATACATCGGTTCAACTCCAACTTGTCATAACCTCTAAAGTGTCAAACAATTTGGTCCCCTATCTGGTCCGGACAGAATGTTGGGCCTGATCTGGGTCCAAATTGTTTGAAAGGGCTATCAGCAGACAACAATGTCATGTAAAAGTTTAACGCAAAGTTAAAAAACATCAGTTCAACTTCAACTTTTCATAACCTCTAAAGTGTCAAACAGTTTTTACCCCTATCAGGTCTGGACAGAATGTCGAGCCTGATCTGGGTCCAAATTGTTTGAAAGGGTTATCAGCAGATGACAATGTCATGTTTAAGTTTAACGCAAAATTAAAATACATCGGTTCAACTTCAACTTGTCATAACCTCTAAAGTGTCAAACAGTTTGGACCCCTATCAGGTCTGGACAGAATGTTGGGCCTGATCTGGGTCCAAATTGTTTGGAAGGGTTATCAGCAGATGACAATGTCATGTAAAGGCTTAATGCAAAGTTAACATTGGTTCAACTTCAACTTATCATAACCTCTAAAGCGTCAAACAGTTTGGACCCTAATCAGGTCCGGACAGAATGTCGGGCCTGATCTGGGTCCAAATTGTTTGAAAGGGTTATCAGCAGATAACAAGGTCATGTAAAGGTTTAACGCAAAGTTAAAATACATCGGTTCAACCTCAACTTGTCAGAACCTCTAAAGTGTCAAAGAGTTTTGACCCCTATCAGGTCTGGACAGAATGTCGGGCCTGATCTGGGTCCAAATTATTTGAAAGGGTTATTAAGAGATGACAATGTCATGTTTAAGCTTAACGAAAAGTTAAAATACATCATTTAAACTTCACTTGTCATAACCTCTAAAGTGTCAAACAGTTTTGACACCTATCAGGTCTGGACAGAATGTGGGGTCTGATCTGGGTCCAAATTGTTTGAAAATGTTATCAGCAGATGACAAGGTCATGTTAAAGTTTAATGCAAAGTTACATTACATCAGTTCAACTGCAACTTGTCCTAACCTCTAAAGTGTCAAACAGTTTGGCCCGGATCAGGTCTGGACAGAATGTGGGGTCTGATCTGGGTCCAAATTGTTTGAAAATGTTATCAGCAGATGACAAGGTCATGTTAAAGTTTAATGCAAAGTTACATTACATCAGTTCAACTGCAACTTGTCCTTACCTCTAAAGTGTCAAACAATTTGGTCCCCTATCTGGTCTGGACAGAATGTTGTGCCTGATCTGGGTCCAAATTGTTTGAAAGGGCTATCAGCAGACAACAATGTCATGTAAAGGTTTAACGCAAAGTTAAAATACATCAGTTCAACTTCAACTTTTCATAACCTCTAAAGTGTCAAACAGTTTTTACCCCTATCAGGTCTGGACAGAATGTCGAGCCTGATCTGGGTCCAAATTGTTTGAAAGGGTTATCAGCAGATGACAATGTCATGTTTAAGTTTAACGCAAAATTAAAATACATCGGTTCAACTTCAACTTGTCATAACCTCTAAAGTGTCAAACAGTTTGGACCCCTATCATGTCCGGACAGAATGTCGGGCCTGATCTGGGTCCAAATTGATTGAAAGGGTTATCAGCAGATGACAATGTCATGTTTAAGTTTAACGCAAAATTAAAATACATCGGTTCAACTTCAACTTGTCATAACCTCTAAAGTGTCAAACAGTTTGGACCCCTATCAGGTCTGGACAGAATGTTGGGCCTGATCTGGGTCCAAATTGTTTGAAACACAGTATTAATAGATTTTCGAGATTGTTTTCCCCTTCTTCCGGCCCTTTGCTAGACGAAACAAAAGGGTATGGGGTACGGGAAACAACTGGTACTGTATCGGTTTTTTTACCAGCACACACGGTCCCGCAAAATCAAAATTTCTAACTAAACACTTATTCCGAGCCGAAATGCAGTGCCTGTTTAAAAAAAACTGCAGTTTATGTTAATTTTAGCAAGACAATTATTCAGTGTAGAACTGGCAGCAAATTTATTTAACATAAATAGTTTGTAATACCTAAGAGTTATCATTTTGTGGCACCACCTTTTAGTATACCAAAGGAGATGACGCACATTACGCACGCACACACGCGGCTTATCATCAACTGAGCGCAAGTGATTTTTTTCAATGTCACCAACCGAGCGCAAAACCCTCCCACCGACCGAGCGCAGATTCTATATGACTTTTTTATGGGACCCACCCGTAGTAAACAGGCAACATAAGTTTGTGTGCACAATAAAATACCGGGCCTTACAAGTAAGGGTTCTTACTTAGTCAGTTTGTTGTCGCTCCCATTCAGATTGGTGAAATTATTCGCACAACAACCGAGCGTGGGGAAAAAGCATTTTTATGGCAGAACTAGAGGAGAACGAACGACGCTGCAGAGGCATTTCATAGCCAACCCATCAATGTGATTTTAATGAAACTTTGAACGGTACCTCCACATGTAACTGCCCAAAATATTTGCGCTCAATCGACGAGCAAGGTCTCCGACCTCTATAGAAATCCTGCGCCCAATTGATGGCATCCTCCGCGCCGAATTGATGAGCATTTGTGCTCAATTGATGAATCACCACACACGCACACACAACGACACACGACCGCGCTCTTTTTGTTTGATTGCACAGAATAAGTTTTTCATAATAATCCCTGTCTTTCAAAAAAAGCTCCATCAGATATGAATAATTTTATATATTGACCTTTATGTTCGTATATTGATTAAGAAATTACTTTATAAGGTTCACTTGTATATGATCAGGCATTTCAAATCTCCGTAAACATAACAGAGCAGATCCCGATCAGGCATCTCACAGAACTGCCTGATCTGGATCTGCACTGTTTACAAAACCGTTTAAATGTGTCTTTATGAGGTAGAAGGTTTACTCCATGACGACTTGTGTCGTCTCAAAATAGTTTCAACCTTATAAATGGATTCTTTTTTTATTTGTTTGCACAGAAAAACTTTTCATAAATAGCATTTCCTTCAAAACTCCATTAACATTTTGATCAAACCTTCATTTTCAAAATCCATATACCTTTGTTAACGAAAACGTTTAAAGCCGCCTCACGAGCATATAACACAAAGTCCACTTGTGGTATGATCAGATATTTCATATCTCCATTTAATTTAGCAAAAGACAGAGCAGACCCCTATCAGACAGCTCTCGCGAGAGCCGCCTGATCTGGATCCGCTTTGTTTTCAAAGATCAAAACATTTTTGAATCCGCAGCACGAGCGTATTGCACAAGTTCCACTTGTGTATGATCAGATGTTTCATATCTTGACTTCATACGCAGACAGGACAGACCCTGATCAGGCAGCTCTCACGAGAGCCACTTGATCTGGATCCGCCTTGTTTACAAAAACGATCTTAAGGCGCCCCAAGGACATATAGCACCCATGCTAAGACATTTCCTATATCCTTAGGCAAACAGAGCAGAGCATGACCAGACAGCTCTCACGTGAGCTGCCTGATCTGGATCCGCCTTGTTTACCAAAACATTTTAAAGGCCACCCACGAGCATAAGCACAAGTCCCAGTTGTGTATGATCTCCTTAAGGAAACAGAGCAGACTGTGACGAGCCATCTATCACGAGAGCCGTCCGACCTGGATCCACCATGTTTTCAGAAACGATTCAAAGGCACCAATGAGCATATAGCACAAGTTCCACTTGTACTTGTGTATGATCAGATATTTCAAACCTCCATAAGCAAACAGAGCAGACCCTGATCAGGCAGCTCTCACGAGAGCTGCTTTATCTCGATCTGCATTGTTTACAAAAACATTTTAAAGTTGCAGCACGAGTTTATAGCACAAGTTCCACTTGTGTATGATCAGATATTTCGTATCTCTATAAGCAAACAAAGGAGGCCGTGATCAGGCAGTTCTCACGGGAGCCGCTTGATCTAGATCCATCGTGTTTACAAAAAAGCCGCCACACGAGCATATAGGTTCCACTTGTGTATGATCAGACATTTCATATCCCCATAAGCAACATAGTGGACCATGACCAGGCAGCTCTCACGAGAGCCGCTTGATCTGGATCCACTTTGTTTACAAAAAATGTTTAAAGCCGCCGCACGAGCGTATGGCACAAGTTCTACTTGTTTCATATCAACTTGTATATGATCAGATATATCATATCTCCTTAAGCAAACAGAGTGGACCATGACCAGGCAGCTCTCAAGAGAGCCGCTTGATCTGGATCGATTTTGTTTGCAAAACATTTTAAAGCCGCCGAACGCGCATATGGCACAAGTTCAACTTGTGTATGATCAGATATTTCATATCCCCATAAGCAAACAGAGTGGGCCATGACCAGGCAGCTCTCACGAGAGCCGGCAGATCTGGATCCACTTTGTTACCAGAAACGTCTTAGAGCCATCGCACGAACATATAGCAAAAGTTCCACTTGTTTCATATCCACTTATGTATGATCAGATATTTCATATCTCCATAAGCAAACAGAGTAGACCCTATTCAGGCAGCTCTCAAGAGAGCTGCTTGATCTGGATCTACTTTGTTTACAAAGAGAGTAGACCCTGGTCAGGCAGCTCTCACGAGAGCCGCCTGATCCGGATTTATTTTGTTTACAAAAACGTTTAAAAGCCGCCGCACGAGCATATATGATCAGATATTTCATATCCCCATAAGCAAGACAGAGTAGACCCTGATCAGGCAGCTCTCACGAGAGCAGCCTGATCCGGATCTACTTTGTTTACAAAAACGTTTAAAAGCCGCCGCACGAGCATATATGATCAGATATTTCATATCCCAATAAGCAAGACAGAGTAGACCCTGATCAGGCAGCTCTCACAAGAGCAGCCTGATCCGGATCTACTTTGTTTACAAAAACGTTTAAAAGCCGCCGCAAGAGCATATCACACAAGCTCCACTTGTGTATGATCAGATACTTCATATCCCCGTAAGCAAACAGAGTTATCCCTGGTCAGGCAGCTCTCACGAGAGCCGCCTAATCTTGATCTACTTTGTTTACAAAAACGTTTCAAAGCCGCCGCACTAGCATATATGATCAGATATTTCATATCCCCCTAAGCAAGACAGAAAAGACCCTGATCAGGCAGCTCTCACGGGAACCGCCTGATCGGGATCTACTCTGTTTACAAAAACGTTTTAAAGCTGCCGCACGAGCATATAACACAAGTTCCTCTTGTGTATGATCAGATATTTCATATCCGAGTAGACCCTGCTCACGAGAGCCGCCTGATCTGGACCGACCTTGTTTACAAAAACGTTTTTAAAGCCGCTCTCCGGCCTGTTTTAATGTTTTTGAACCCTTTTTGCGCGAACATATCACGAGCACAATTATTTCATGCCAAGCGAGTACAGTTGTCTATAGTGTTCAAAAAAGTTATTCAACCCAAAGAAAACGGCAACATCACATCGAAAAGAGCTTCTAGTATACAAAAAATAAAATAATAAAGATGAAGATCAGCCTGCGCATCTACGAAGCCTGATCCACGCCTTTTATTTGATATCCGTCTATTATAGTGGTTAAAGTGATCAAATGGATAAATAGTTTCCCCTGTTACTCGAGAAAACAACTGGTTTGTTTTCAAAGCAATAAAGGGGCAGATCAGTCTGCACGCCTGTGCAGTCGAGCCAGCACATTATTTACCGTGTAGCGCAGTGGGATTGATGTACTTCTCGGATTGAAAAGGTAGTTTGATTATCCGATTTTGGTATCATTGAATATAAGTCGTTTCTTTCTTGCAAAGCTTTTTGCATGCAAGACAATAAAGATTCGGATTGGTCTGCATAGCAGCGCAGTCTGGTCAGTTTCTTTACTATGTTCTGCCTATCAATGTGAAAACGGTACACATCTCAGATTGCGCTCCTGGTAAACAATACAATGCAAGACAATAAAGGTTCAGATCAGTCTGCACAGCGGTGCAGTCTGATCAGTTTCTTAATTATTTTCTGCCTATCACAGTGAAACGATACACATCTCAGATTGCGCTCCTGGTAGAAACAATAAAGGAGCATATTAGTCCACACATCCGTGCATCCTGATCAGCACATTCGTCGTTTTCTGTATGGAATGTATAATATGTGAAAAACAACAAC
This sequence comes from Loripinus fragilis, assembly GCA_964019695.1. Classification (NCBI taxonomy): domain Eukaryota; kingdom Metazoa; phylum Mollusca; class Bivalvia; order Lucinida; family Lucinidae; genus Loripinus; species Loripinus fragilis. The sequence goes on along the minus strand of OZ026525.1, from coordinate 67,106,762 downwards.
TTTTTGGTGTTTTCGAGTCGCTACCAAGGTTCAGGAGCTGATTGTAAAGAAGAAGGACGTTCTCGCTAGAACCCTCTCTGCTTTAAAACGGGACAAGCGCGGATCCAGATAGTTTTTACAGAGAATATTAACAATTATACGCTCAAAATGGTGTGTATTTAAATCTTTTTATATGTCGTAATTAAAATAACTAAAAAAAATACTTACTTAGATAAAACCTCCTTTTAAAATAGATAAGTGTAGGTGTTCGCTAGACCATGTAGACAGCCAGTTGGATAATAAAATTATTGTGCATAAAACAGATGTCCCAAATCATGGCAAATGTCAGGGAGATCAAAGACCTTTCATAATAATATTATAATGACAAATTAGAGGATTAAATGCTCGCTCCGTGGGGTACCAGTGGTTGTTTTGACAGGTGTCAAATCTTGCGTAACTTATGCATCTGGTTTCTTACATGAAAGGATGTGATGTGGGGAAACCCACTTAACTGTTCATTTGATCAACTTTTGTGTTACAAAAGGAATTTATGAAGGATTTGTCAATTAGGAATTTTACTTTACCTCTTTACTGCTTGGTGTTTTTGGATGTTTGTACTGTCTTTTATCTATTAAAAGAAAGTAATACTTTCAGAGTGACTAAACGTGTGGCTGGATATTTTGCCAACCCTTATCTGCTGAGAGTAGAATAAGTCTTTTTAGAGATATTTTGATATCAGCAGATGACAATGTCATAATAAGGTTTGACGCAAAATTAAAATACTAATGTCATAACCCTTAAGCATGTTAAGGTTTGGCCTGATCTAGGTCCAAATTGTTTGAAAGGATTATCAACAGATGACAATGTCATAAAGAGGTTTAAAGGGATAATTCAGACTTTTTTACATATGCATTATTATAGAGCTAACAGTATACTGGGAACCATATGATCATTAATTTTGTTAAAACTGCTCCAATTAGCCCATAATTTAATTGCACTCACATGCCACAGGGGATCGCCATTAATCACTTGAATACTCCAATAAGTATTCCTCAGGCATCACTACAGACGTGGCAATTACCAGGTCAAATAGGTTAATTACAGTCAGTGTATAGCGTCAGTCTGATCTATTTCTAAACTGTTTAGAAGTTTATCAAAGAGATTCAAACAGTGTGGATCCAGACCAGGCCCAATAAAATGTCAGACCAATTTCTTGATAAAAAAAATTGTAAAGCTTATCAGCAGACGACACAAACAGGTTAAGAGTTAAATGGTGTGAGCTTCCAGCATTACATCTGCATTTGATTATAGTCTGATCAGTGTTTTCATAGAACAGAACAGTAACATAATGGGTAGGTAAGGATCCAAGCTTTGAGGACAGACTAGAATTGGCAGATGCATGGACAAACAGCCGAGACTCCGATCAGCCTGAATATTGACATTGTTTGGTCAGAGTCTTTGCTGTCTGCATGGGCCAATGAGCAGGCTGATCTGAGACTGTTAGGCTTGCAAGCCATTTTGTTTGTTTGAATTTTCAAGAATTTGCTCAGATTTATGACCGCCGTGATGTCACAGCCTTAGCGACACAGGTAAACAAATGTACCGAGGTGAAGTGAGTGGTGAATTTTAACATTACGGGTAACGGGAAAATGGTGAAAAATGGGCTGTATTTATTCAAATTCTCCGATTTTTTCACCAGTCTGTGCTTATTTTGAAGGGAAAACATTGTCATTTGTCCAGCCACGATTATTTTGATTATAAAAGGATATGATGTGGAGAAACACACTTAACTGTTTATTTGATCAACTTTTTGCGTTAAACATTTACATTGACTTTGTCAGCAGATGACATCTGCTGATAAATGTTTCAAACAATTTGGACCAAGATCAAGCCCAACATTCTGTCCGGACCTGATCCGGGTACAAACTGTTTGACATTTTAGAGGTAATGACAAGTTGAAGTTGAACCGATATATTTTAACTATGCATTAATTTTTTACATGACAATGTCATCTGCTGATAAACCTTTCAAACAATTTGGACCCAGATCAGGCCTGACATTCTGTCCGGACATGATAGGGGTCAAAACTGTTTGACACTTTGGAGGTTATAACAAGTTGAAGTTGACAGATGTATTTTAACTTTGCCTTAAATCTTTACATGACGTTGTCATCTGCTGATAACCCTTTCAAACAATTTGGACCCAGATCAGGCCTGACATTCTGTCCGGACTTGATATGGGTCAAACTGTTTGACACTTTAGAGGTTATGACAAGTTGGAGTTGAACCAATATTTTATTTTTGCGTTAAACCTTAACATGACTTTCAGCAGATGACATTTGCTGAAAAGTGTTTCAAACATTTTGGACTCAGATCAGGCCCAGCATTCTGTCCAGACCTGATCCAGGGCCAAGCTGTTTGACACTTTAGAGGTTATGACAAGTTGAAGTTGAACCAATGTATTTTAACTCTGCGTTAAACCTTTACATGACATTGTCATCTGCTGATAACCCTTTCATGTAGTTTGGACCCAGAACAGGCCCGACATTCTGTCCGGACCTGATAGGGGTCCAAACTGTTTAACATTTTAGAGGTTATGACAAGTTGAAGTTGAACTGATGTATTTTAACTTTGCCTAAACCTTAACATGACATTGTCATCTGCTGATAGCCCTTTCAGGTAATTTGGACCCAGATCAGGCCAGACATTCTGCCCACACCTGTTAGGGGTCCAAACTATTTGACACTTTAGAGGTTATGACAAGTTTATATCCGATGTACTTTTCTTTGCGTTAAACCTTGAAATGACATTGTCATCTGCTGACAACCCTTTCAAACAATTTGGATCCAGATCAGGCCCGACATTCTGTCCGGACCTGATAAGGGGTCCAAACTGTTTGACACTTCAGAGGTTATGACAAGTTGAAGTTGAACCGATATATTTTAATTATGCGTTAATCTTTTACATGACATTGTCATCTGCTGATAAACATTTCAAACAATTTTGACCAAGATCAGGCCTGACATTCTGTCCGGACCTGATAGGGGTCAAAACTGTTTGACACTTTGGAGGTAATAACAAGTTGAAGTTGACAGATGTATTTTAACTTTGCCTTAAATCTTTACATGACATTGTCATCTGCTGTTAACCCTTTCAAACAATTTGGACCCAGATCAGGCCAGACATTCTGTCCAGACTTGACAAGGGTCAAACTGTTTGACACTTTGGAGGTTATGACATGTTGAAGTTGAACAGATGTATTTTACTTTTGCGTTAAACTTAAACATGACATTGTCATCTGTTGATAACCCTTTCAAAAAATTTGGACCCAGATCAGGCCCGACATTTTGTCCGGACCTGAAAGGGGTCCAAACTGTATGACACTTTAGAGCTTATGACAAGTTGGAGTTGAGCCAATATTTTATTATTGCATTAAACCTTTACATGACTTTGTCAGAAGATGACATCTGCTGATAAGTGTTTCAAACATTTTGGACCCAGATCAGGCCCAACATTCTGTCCAGACCTGATCGCGGTCCAAGCTGTTTGACACTTTAGAGGTTTAGACATGTTGAAGTTGAACCAATGTATTTTAACTCTGCATTAAACCTTTACATGACATTGTCATCTGCTGATAACCCTTACTTGTAGTTAGGACCCAAATCAGGCCTGACATTCTGCCCGGACCTGACAGGGGTCAAAACTGTTCGACACTTTACAGGTTATGACAAGTTGAAGTTGAACCGATGTATTTTTCTTTGCGTAAAACATTGACATGACTTGTCATCTGCTGAAAACACTCTCAAACAATTTGGACCCAGATCAGGCCGGTTATTCTGTCCGGACCTGATTGGGGTCCAAACTGTTTGACACTTTAGAGGTTAAGGCAAGTTGAAGTTGAACCGATATATTTTAATTATGCGTTAAACTTTTACATGACATTGTCATCTGCTGATAAACCTTTCAAACAATATTGACCCAGATCAGGCCTGACATTCTGTCCGGACCTGATAGGGGTCAAAACTGTTTGACACTTTGGACGTTATAACAAGTTGAAGTTGACCAATGTATTTTAACTTTGCCTTAAATCTTTACATGACATTGTCATCTGCTGATAACCCTTTCAAACAATTTGGACCCAGATCAGGCCTGACATTCTGTCCAGACTTGATATGGGTCAAACTGTTTGACACTTTAGAGGTTATGACATGTTGAAGTTGAACTGATGTATTTTAATTTTGCGTAAAACTTAAACCTGACATTGTCATCTATTGATAACCCTTTCAAACAATTTGGACCAAGATCAGGCCCTACATTCACTGCGGACCTGAAAGGGTCGAAACTGCTTGACACTTTAGAGGTTATGACAAGTTGGAGTTGAATCAATATTTTATTTTTGCATAAAACCTTTACATGACTTTGTCAGCAGATGACATCTGCTGATAAGTGTTTCAAACATTTTGGACTCAGATCAGGCCCAACATTCTGTCCGGACCTGATCCTGGTCCAAGCTGTTTGACACTTTAGAGGTTATGACAAGTTGAAGTTGAACTGATGTATTTTAACTTTGCGTAAACCTTAACATGACATTGTCATCTGCTGATAGCCCTTTCAAGTAATTTGGACCCAGATCAGGTCTGACATTCTACCCACACCTGTAAGGGGTCCAAACTATTTGACACTTTAGAGGTTATGACAAGTTGAAGTTGAACCGATGTATTTTTCTTTGTGTTAAACCTTGAATGACATTGTCATCTGCTGACGACCCTTTCAAACAATTTTGACCCAGATCAGGCCCGACATTCTGTCTGGACCTGATAGGGGTCCAAACTGTTTGACACTTTAGAGGTTATGACAAGTTGAAGTCGAACCGATATATTTTAACTATGCTTTAAACTTTTACATGACATTGTCATCTGCTGATAAACCTTTCAAACAATTTTGACCCAGATCAGGCCTGACATTCTGTCCAGACCTGATAAGGGTCAAAACTGTTTGACACATTGGAGGTAATAACAAGTTGAAGTTGAACCGATGTTTTTTAACTTTGCCTTAAATCTTTACATGACATTGTCATTGGCTGATAACCCTTTCAAACAATTTGGACCCAGATCAGGCCAGACATTCTGTCCGGAATGGATAACGGTCAAACTGTTTGACACTTTAGAGCTTATGACAAGTTGGAGTTGAACCAATATTTTATTTTTGCGTTAAACCTTTACATGACTTTGTCAGCAGATGACATCTGCTGATAAGTGTTTCAAATATTTTGGACTCAGATCAAGCCCAACATTCTGTTCGGACCTGATCCCGGTCCAAGCTGTTTGACACTTTAGAGGTTATGACAAGTTGAAGATGACAGTCAGACCTGATAGGGGTCAAAACTGATTGACACTTTGGAGGTTATAACAAGTTGAAGTTGACCCATGTATTTTAACTTTGCCTTAAATACTTACATGACATTGTCATCTGCTGATAACCCTTTCAAACAATTTGGACCCAGATCAGGCCTGGTATTCTGTCCGGACTTGATATGGGTCAAACTGTTTGACACTTTAGAGGTTATGACATGTTGAAGTTGAACTGATGTATTTTAATTTTGCGTTAAACTTAAACATGACATTGTAATTTGTTGATAACCCTTTCAAACAATTTGGACCCAGATCAGGCCCGACATTCTCTCGGGACCTGAAAGGGGTCCAAACTGTTTGACACTTTAGAGATTATGACAAGTTGGAGTTGAACCAATATTTTATTTTTGCGTCAAACCTTTACATGACTTTGTCAGCAGATGATATCAGCTTATAAGTGTTTCAAACATTCTGGACTCAGATCAGGCCCAACATTCTGTCTGGACCTGATCTCGGTCCAAGCTGTTTGACACTTTAGAGGTTACGACAAGTTGAAGTTGAACCAATGTATTTTAACTCTGCGTTAAACCTTTACATGACATTGTCATCTGCTGATAACCCTTTCAAGTAGTTTTGACCCAGAACAGGCCCGACATTCTGTCTGGACCTGATAGGGATTCAAACTCTTTGACACTTTAGAGGTTATGACAAGTTGGAGTTGAACCAATGTTTTATTTTTGCGTTAAACCTTTACAATGACTTTGTCAGCAGATGACATCTGCTGATAAGTGTTTCAAACAATTTGGACCAAGATCAGGCCCAACATTCTGTCCGGACCTGATCCGGGTCCAAACTGTTTGACACTTTAGTGGTTATGACAAGTTGAAGTTGAACTGATGTATTTTAACTTTGCGTAAACCTTAACATGACATTGTCATCTGCTGATAGCCCTTTCAAGTAACTTGGACCCAGATCAGGCCCAACATTCTGCCCACCTCTGTTAGGGGTCCAAACTATTTGACACTTTAGAGGTTATGACAAGTTGAAGTTGAACCGATGTATTTTTCTTTGCGTTAAACCTTGACATGACATTGTCATCTGCTGACAACCCTTTCAAACAATTTGGACCCAGATCAGGCCCGACATTCTGTCCAGACCTGATAGGGGTCCAAAGTGTTTGACACTTCAGAGGTTATGACAAGTTGAAGTTGAACCGATATTTTAACTATGCATTAAACTTTTACATGACGTTGTCATCTGCTGATAAACCTTTCAAACAATTTTGACCCAGATCAGGCCTGACATTCTGTCCGGACCTGATAGGGATCAAACTGTTTGACACTTTAGAGGTTTTGACATGTTTACGTTGAACCGATGTATTTTAACTTTGTGTTAAACTAAAGCATGACATTGTCATCTGTTGATAACCATTTCAAACATTTTGGACCCAGATCAGGCCTGACATTCTGTCCGGACCTGAAAGGGGTTTAAACTGTTTGACACTTTAGAGGTTATGACAAGTTGGAGTTGAACCAATATTTTATTTTTGCGTCAAACCTTTACATTACTTTTTCAGCAGATGACATCTGCTGATAAGTGTTTCAAACATTTTGGACTCAGATCAGGCCCAACATTCTGTCCAGACCTGATAAGGGTACAAACTGTTTGACACTTTAGAGGTTACCGTATGACAATTTGAAGTTGAACCAATGTATTTTAACTATGCGTTAAACCTTTACATGACATTGTCAGCAGATGACATCTGCTGATAAATGTTTCAAACTATATGGACCCAGATCATGCCCGACATTCTGTTCGGACATGATCCGGGTCCAAACTGTTTGACACATTAGAGGTTATGACAAGTTGAAGTTGAACCAATGTATTTTAACTTTGCATTAAACCTGAACATGACATTGTCATCTGCTGATAACCATTTCGAACAATTTGGACCCAGATCAGGCCCAATAATCTGTCCAGACCTGATAAGGGTACAAACTGTTTGACACTTTAGAGGTTATGACATTTTGAAGTTGAACCAATGTATTTTAACTTTGTGTTAAGCTTAAACATGACATTGTCATCAGCTGATAACCCTTTCAAACATTTTGGACCCAGATCAGGCCCAACATTCTGTCTGGACCTGATCTCGGTCCAAGCTGTTTGACACTTTAGAGGTAATGACAAGTTGAATTTGAACCAATTTATTTAAACTCTGCGTTAAACCTTCACATGACATTGTCATCTGCTGATAACCCTTTCAAGTAGTTTGGACCCAGAACAGGCCCGACATTCTGTCCGGACCTGATAGGGGTAAAACTGTTGGACACTTTAGAGGTTATAACAAGTTGAAGTTGAACCAATGTATTTTAACTATGCTTCAACTTTTTACATGACATTGTCATCTGCTGATAACCCTTTTAAACTATTTGGACCCAGATCAGGCCCAACATTCTGTCCGGACCTGATAGGGGTTAAACTGTTTGACACTTAAGAGATTATAACAAGTTGAAGTTGAACCAATGTATTTTAACTATGCGTTAAACCTTTACATGACATTGTCAGCAGATTACATCTGCTGATAAGTGTTTCAAACAATATGGATCCAGATCAGGCCAGACAAACTGTTCAGACATGATCCGGGTCCAAACTGTTTTACACGTTAGAGGTTATGACAAGTTGAAGTTGAACCAATGTATTTTAACTTTGCATTAAACCTGAACATGACATTGTCATCTGCTGATAACCATTTCGAATAATTTGGGCCCAGATCAGGCCTGACATTCTGTCCAGACCTGATAAGGGTACAAACTGTTTGACACTTTAGAGGTTATGACAATTTGAAGTTGAACCAATGTATTTTAACTTTGCGTTAAACTTAAACATGACATTGTCATCTGCTGATAACCCTTTCAAACAATTTGGACCCAGATCAGGCCAGACATTCTGTCCAGACCTGATAAGGGTACAAACTGTTTGACACTTTAGAGGTTATGACAATTTGAAGTTGACCCTATGTATTCTTACTTTGCGTTAAACTTTAACATGACGTTGTTATTTGCTGATAACCCTTTCAGACAATTTGGACCCAGATCAGGCCTGACATTCTGTCTGGACCTGATAGGTGTAAAAATTGGGGTCCAAACTGTTTGACACTTTAGAGGTTATGACAAATTGAAATTGAACCAATGTATTTTAACTTTGATTTAATCTTTAACATGACATTGTCATCTGCTGATAACCATTTTAAACAATTTAGACCCAGATTAGGCCTGAATTTGCCGGACCTGATAGGGGTCCAAACTGTTAAATACTTTAGAGGTTATGAAAAGGTGAAATTGAACCGATGTATTTTAACTTTGCGTTAAACCTTAACATGTTATTATCATCTGCTGGTAACCCATTCAAGTAATTTGGACCCAGATCAGGCCTGACATTCTGCCCGCATCTGATAGGGGTCAAGACTATTTGACACTTTAGAGGTTATGACAAGTTGAAATTGAACCAAAGTAATTTAACTTTGATTTAACTTTAAACATGACATTGTCATCTGCTGATAACCCTTTCAGATAATTTGGTCCCAGTTCAGGCCCCACATTCTGTCTGGACCTGATAGGGGTCAAACTGTTTGACACTTTAGAGGTTATGACAATTTGAAGTTGAACCAATGTATTTTAACTTTGATTTAATCTTTAATATGACATTGTCATCTGCTGATAACCATTTTAAACAATTTAGACCCAGATCAGGCCCGAATCTGTCTGAACCTGATAGGGGTCCAAACTGTTAAATACTTTAGAGGTTATGAAAAGGTGAAATTGAACCGATGTATTTTAACTTTGCGTTAAACCTTAACATGTTATTATCATCTGCTGGTAACCCATTCAAGTAATTTGGACCCAGATCAGGCCCGACATTCTGTCTGGACCTGAAAGGGGTCAAACTGTTTGACACTTTAGAGGTTATGAAAAGTTGAAGTTGAACCAATGTATTTTAACTTTGCGTTAAACCTTTACTTGACATTGTCATCTGCTGATAACCCCTTTCAAACAATTTGGACCCAGATCAGGCCCAACATTCTGTCCTGACTTGATAAGGGTCAAACTGTATGACACTTTAGAGGTTATGACAAGTTGAAGTTGAACCAATGTATTTTAACTATGCATTAAATTTTTACATGACATTGTCATCTGCTGATATCCCTTTCAAACAATTTGGACCCAGATCAGGCCCAACATTCTGTCCGGACCTGATAGGGGTACAAACTGTTTGACAGTTTAGAGGTTATGACAATTTGAAGTTGAACCGATGTATTTTAACTTTGCATTAAACTTTAACATGAAGTTGTCATCTGCTGATAACCCTTTCAAACAAGTTGGACCCAGATCAGGCCGGACATTCTGTCTGGACCTGATAGGGGTAAAAATTGTTTGACACTTTAGAGGTTGTGACAAGTTGAAGTTGAACCGATGTATTATAACTATGCGTTAAACTTTAACATGACATTGTCATCTGCTGATAATACTTTCAAGTAATTTTGACGCAGATCAGGCCTGAAATTCTGCCGGCACCTGATAGGGGTCAAAACTATTGACACTTTAGAGGTTTTGACAAGTTGAAATAGAACCAATGTATTATAACTTTGATTTAAACTTAAACATGACACTTCCATCTGCTGATTACCATTTCAAACAATTTAGACCCCGATCAGGCCCGAATTTGTCTGGACTTGATAGGGGTCCAAACTGTTAAAAACTTTAGGGGTTATGAAAAGGTGAAATTGAACCGATGTCTTTTAACTTTTAAACCTTAACATGTTATTGTCATCGGCTGATAACCCATTTAAGTAATTTGGACCCAGATCAGGCCCGACATTCTGCCCGCACCTGATAGGGGTCAAAACTATTGGACACGTTAGAGGTTATGACAAGTTATAATTGAACCAATTTATTTTAACTTTGATTTAAACTTTAACATAACATTGTCATCTGCTGATAACCATTTCAAACAATTTAGACCCAGATCAGGCCAAATTTGTCCGGACCTGATAGGGGTCCAAACAGCTAAACAATTTAGAGGTTATGAAAAGTTGAAGTTGAACCCATGTATTTTAACTTTGCGTTAAACTTTTACATGACATTGTCATCTGCTGATAACCCTTTCAAACAATTTAGACCCAGATCAGGCCCAACATTCTGTCAGGACCTAATAGGGGTTAAACTGTTTGACACTTTAGAGGTTATGACAAGTTGAAGTTGAACCGATGTATTTCAACTATGCGTTAAACTTTTACGTGACATTGTCATCTGCTGATAACCATTTCAAACAATTTGGACCCAGATCAGGCCCAACATTCTGTCTGGGCTTGATAGGGGTTAAACTGTATGAAGCTTTAGAGGTTATGACAAATTAAAGTTGAACCAATGTATTTTAGCTTTGTGTTAAACTTAAACATGACATTGTCATCTGCTGATAACCCTCTGAGATAATTTTGACCCAGATCAGGCCCCACATTCTGTCTGGACCTGATAGGGGTCAAACTGTTTGACACTTTAGAGGTTATGACAAGTTGAAGTTGAATCGATGTTTTTTAACTATGCATTATACTTTTACATGACATTGTCTTCTGCTGATATTCCTTTCAAACAATTTGGACGCAGATCAGGCCCAAACAATTGTCGGGACCTGATAGGGGTCAAACTGCTTGACACTTTAGAAGTTATGACAAGTTGAAGTTGAACCCATGTTTTTTAACTATGCATTAAACTTTTAAATGACATTGTCATCTGCTGATAACCCTTTCAAACAATTTGGACCCAGATCAGGCCCCACATTCTGTCTGGACCTGATAGGGATCCAAACTGTTTGACACTTTAGAGGTTATGACAAGTTTAAGTTGAACAGATGTATTTTAACTGTGCATTAAACTTTAACATGACGTTGTCATCTGCTGATAATCGTTTCAAACAATTTGGACCCAGATCAGGCCTGACATTCTGTCTGAAGCTGATAGGGGTCAAAACTGTTTGACACTTTAGAGGTTATGACAAGTTGAAGTTGAACCAGTGTATTTTAACTTTGTGTTAAACTTAATCATGAAAGTAAACTTAAACATGACAATCTTTACATGACATTGTCATCTGCTGATAGGGGTCAAAACTATTTGACACTTTAGAGGTTATGACAAGTTGAAGTTGAACCGATGTATTTTAACTTTGCGTTAAACTTAAACATGACGTTAAACTTAAACATGACAATCTTTACATGACATTGTCATCTGCTGATAACCCTTTCAAACAATTTGGACCCAGATCGGGCCCGACATTCTGTCTGGACCTGATAGGGGTCCAAGCTGTTTGCTGCTTTATGGGTTACAACAAGCTGGAGTTGAACCAATGTTTTATTGTTGCCTTAAACCTTTACATGACTTTGTCCGCATATGACATCTGTTGATAAGTGTTTCAAACAATTTGGACCCAGATCAGGCCCGACATTCTGTCCGGAAATGATAGGGGTCAAAACTGTTTGACACTTTAGAGGTTATGACAAGTTCAAGTTGAACTGATGTATTTCAACTTTGCGTTAAACTTTTTCATGACATTGTCATCTGCTGATAACCCTTTCAAACAATTTGGACCCAGATCAGGCCCGACATTCTGTCTGGACCTGATAGGGATCAATCTGTTTGTTGCTTGGTAATATTTAAGTTATTACAAGAATGTCAAACAAGTTGGGCTCTGAGTTCTGGACGTCACTATAGGAATCTGTAGAACTACTGAAAAGAGGAAAATTCCTCTGTTCTTAAATTGTAATTAATGTAAGACAGAAATATTGAACAATAATAGTAAGTGAGTATGTTCAGGAAATACCACAATCACAAACTGCAGACAACCCTGTGTCACCCAAGGAAGAGCCGCTCAACCATCACGAGACACCAGGAAGAGAAATTAAGCAAAGCAATCAGCTCTCCCTTCCCCATCAAGATGATTGCAATACTAGAAAGAACATAAAGTAGCATACAACAAAACATAGAACAATTACAGACTCCCACAGTGGGAATAACAATAAACAAAAAGTCAACAACAACAGAACCACCACCTTAAAACGGACAGCAGTCTAAGCCACCAGGGGGCTTAAATGCATTTTACTGGTACCAAATCTTCGCCCTAGATTCTGCTGTTGTTGAAGTACAAGAAATGTTCAGCTCGCATGGAGGCCATCTAACTAATGCAATGTATCATCATGGAAAAAACACTCTAATCAAATAACTACACCATGATGAAACAAAGAAAAGGGCTCATGACTCACAGATAGTCAGAGCTAAAGAAAACCTCAAGTTGAGCCACGGTGGGTCCAGCTACAGATAAGCATGAGGCACCAACCCACCGATTAAAGCTTTACGCCAGAGCCGTCATAGAGTCTGAGGCCTGACCCACCATCGTGCAATTAAAGAGGAAACCATAGCTATAAACCGTGATTGTGTTTAATACTAGGCATGCAGACTGTCGCATGATATCCAAGTTATATCCAACCCTTCCAACAATCGTTTGAATTTATAGACTAAATCACCATAAAATATAGGTTCTGATATGCCTTGTTGCAGAAGAGTATTTAACCCAATGTTGTATTTAACAATTAACTCTGAGTGTCTGTGGTAGAATTAAGAAAATGCTTTTCGAATTTTATGATATCTATAACCTTATTTTGATAATTTAGCAGTAAAAAATAAGTTTCTGTTGTTGAAGTCATAAACATTAGAACACACTCTAGCAAAACGAATAAGCTGAGAAATGTATACACCATAGGAAGGAGAGCGAGGAAGATCTCCATCAAGAAATGGAAAATTTACTATTTCAAAATTAAAACCATCCCGTTTATCATAAATTTTAGAAGAAACTATGCCATTTGTTATTGACAAGTTCAAGTCCAAAAATGGAGCTTCAGTATCAGAAGAATTTGCCTTATTTAACTGAAGTTCAGTGGGATATATCTGACCTACCATTTGTTCAAAATAAGGATTATCAATATTAAGTTAGTCATCTAAATATATGGAGGTAGAGTTAAAAGCTTCAAGTAGGCTCTAAATTCTCGTAATTAGAAATTGTTGAATTACCGAAAGGAGGAAAACTGGATATATTTTAGGTTTTTACTAGAATGTCAAAAAAGTTGGGTTTGGAGTTCTGGAAGTCACTATAGGAAATTGTAGAACTACTGAACAGAGGAAAATTCATTTGTTGTAATATTCACTCCTTTTATTGATTGTCGAGAAACTGAATGGAGAATGTAGGAAAACTCCTCTGTTGAAAATTGGAAACATTTAAGTTATGATGGTTATTTATGTTAATATGGAAATGATAACAAACATGGTTCTTCATTTTCATTATATGAAAGTGGGCTTTTATTTTCACAATAGGAAATTGTTAAATTATGGTCGGAGGAAAATTCCTCTGTTGGAATATTGGCAATATTTAAGTTATGACTAGAATGTCAAATAAGTTGGGCTCAGAGTTCTGGAAGTCACTATAGGAAATTATTGAACTACTGAACAGAGGAAAATTCCTCTGTTGGAAAATTGGTCGCATTTAAGTTATGACTTGAATATTAAACAAGTTGGACTCCAAGTTCTGGAAATCACTATAGGAAATTGTCGAACTACTGAACAGAGGAAAATTCCTCTGTTGGAAAATTCACTCCTTATATTGATTGTGGAGATACAGAATGGAAAACGGAGGAAAATTCCTCTGTTGAAAATTGGAAACATTTAAGTTATGATGGATACTTATGCTAAGATGGAAATGATAATAAACAGGGTTCTTCATAATTGTTGGATTTCCGAATGGAGGAAAATTCCTCTGTTGGAGAATTGGATATTTTAGGTTTTGACTAGAATGTCAAACAAGTTGGGTTCAGAGTTCTGGAAGTAACTATAGGAAATTGGCGAACTACTAAACAGAGGAAAATTCCTCTGTTGTAAAGGTCACTCCTTCTATTTATTCTCGATATTCTACAGAATAGAAAATGGAGGAAAATTCCTCTGTTGAAAATTGGAAACATTTAAGATATGATGGATATTTATGTTAAGATGGAAAGGATAGCAAACGGGTTTCTTCATTTTCATTATAGGAAAGTGGGCTCTTAATTCTCCAAATAGAAAATTGTTGAATTACCGAACAGAGGAAAATTCCTCTGTTGGAAAATTGGTAATATTTAAGTTATGACTTAAATACTAAACAAGTTGGACTCAGAGTTCTGGTAATCACTATAGGGAAATGGCGAACTACTGAACAGAGGAAAATTCCTCTGTTGGAAAATTCACTCCTTATATTGATTGTGGCGATACAGAATGGAAAACGGAGGAAAATTCCTCTGTTGAAAATTGGAAACATTTAAGTTATGATGGATACTTATGCTAAGATGGAAATGATAATAAACAGGGTTCTTCATAATTGTTGGATTTCCGAATGGAGGAAAATTCCTCTGTTGGAGAATTGGATATTTTAGGTTTTGACTAGAATGTCAAACAAGTTGGGTTCAGAGTTCTGGAAGTAACTATAGGAAATTGGCGAACTACTAAACAGAGGAAAATTCCTCTGTTGTAAAGGTCACTCCTTCTTTTTATTCTTGATATTCTACAGAATAGAAAATGGAGGAAAATTCCTCTGTTGAAAATTGGAAACATTTAAGATATGATGGATATTTATGTTAAGATGGAAAGGATAGCAAACGGGTTTCTTCATTTTCATTATAGGAAAGTGGGCTCTTAATTCTCCAAATAGAAAATTGTTGAATTACCGAACAGAGGAAAATTCCTCTGTTGGAAAATTGGTAATATTTAAGTTATGACTTAAATACTAAACAAGTTGGACTCAGAGTTCTGGTAATCACTATAGGTAAAATGGCGAACTACTGAAAAGAGGAAAATTCCTCTGTTGGAAAATTCACTCCTTATATTGATTGTGGCGATACAGAATGGAAAACGGAGGAAAATTCCTCTGTTGAAAATTGGAAACATTTAAGTTATGATGGATACTTATGCTAAGATGGAAATGATAATAAACAGGGTTCTTTATTTTCGTCATAGGAAAATGGGCTCATAATTCTCGCAAAAGGAAATTGTTGGATTACCGAACGGAGGAAAATTCCTCTGTTGGAGAATTGGATATTTTAGGTTTTGACTAGAATGTCAAACAAGTTGGGTTCAGAGTTCTGGAAGTAACTATAGGAAATTGGCGAACTACTAAACAGAGGAAAATTCCTCTGTTGTAAAGGTCACTCCTTCTATTTATTCTCGATATTCTACAGAATAGAAAATGGAGGAAAATTCCTCTGTTGAAAATTGGAAACATTTAAGATATGATGGATATGTATGTTAAGATGGAAAGGATAGCAAATGGGTTTCTTCATTTTCATTATAGGAAAGTGGGCTCTTAATTCTCCAAATAGAAAATTGTTGAATTACCGAACGGAGGAAAATTCCTCTGTTGGAAAATTGGTAATATTTAAGTTATGACTAGAATGTCAAACAAGTTAGGCTCTCAGTTCTGTAAGTCACTATAGGAAATCGTCGAACTATTGAACAGAAAATTCCTCTGTTGCAAAATTTTCTCTACTTTTATTGATTGTCAAGATACAGAATGGAAAACGGAGGAAAAATCCTCTGTTGAAAAGTGGAAACAATTAAGTTATGATTAAGATGGAAATGATAACAAACAGGGCTCTTCATTTTTATGATAGGAAAATGGGCTCTTAATTCTCGCTATAGGAAATTGTTGAATTACCGAACGGAGGAAAATTCCTCTGTTGGAAATTGGTAATATTTAAGTTATGACTAGAATGTAAAATTAATCAATTCTGGAAGTCACTATAGGAAATTTTCGAACTACTAAACAGAGGAAAATTCCTCTGTTGTAAAGGTCACTCTATTTACATATTGTTGAGATACTGAAAGTAAAATGTAGGAAAATTCCTCTGTTCTGAAATAAGATGAAAATCTGATTGTGATTAAAGGTAGACTTGTCCCATTGTCAAAACAGAGGAAATTTCCTCTGTTGTAAACCGATTTCTACTTGATATACAAATTGATATTTGAACTTTTCTTTAAACTATTAGGACAAATACACTACTTGGAACATATTTTAAGGACATCAATTTCTGCATTTTGAGCAGTCACAACAGAGGAAATTTCCTCTGTTCATAGGAAAAATAAATTACATTGTACCATCATTCTTGTACTTTATAACGATGCAAAACTCAAATATGATTATATCCATATTTATGTTTTACTATCAAAAAAAGGGAATTCCATCGGAAAATCCCTTTTTATTTCGGAAAGAGTTACAAATAAAACAGTGATAGCAAGAAATATAAGCCATTATTCGTGTGAGGGTAGGATAGAAACACCCGTCCCTCTGGGTAACCGTTTGTCATCACTCGGCAAGCCTTGTGATGCCTAACGGCGATCCTCGGGACGGATTTCTCAATCCTACCCTCACACTCATGATTCATTCTTATATTTTCTAGCACACCGGAAAAGGATATCTGATATTTTACCCTGGGCAAAAAATCTTATCTTACCCAGGTTATCTTACCCAGGCTGTCACGTGAAGGGTACATACATTGGTTGTATTGGAACTCACGCACATGGTCGTCAAGTGACGTCATTATTATGTTTACATGTAAGTGACTTCATCATGTGCAATTGCATCTAATCGTATTTAGGGACTTCTGGAAGCATATTTTATAATAAAAAAGTAGTGAGCAGGAAAAAATGTATTATTCGTGTGAGGGTAGGATAGAAAAATCCGTCCCTCGGGATCACCGTTTGTCATCACTCAGCAAGCCTCGTGATGCCAAACGGCGATCCTCGGTACGGATTGTTACCTGCGTCGCTTAAGCGAAAGCAGGTCAACTAGTGGTTTTACACCGTCGGTCCATCTGTCATTCTCTCCATCCGTCCGTCCGTCCGTCTGTCCGTCCGCAACACTCTAGGGGTACCAAGTTTTTTGTAATCTGTCACTCCTAAACTGTTCGTTTCTTTTCATTTAAACTTTGCCGAATGATTGTTCACATATTGAAAATGTGCACCTCCATTTTTTTGCACGTTTCATTTTTTTTTCGTTTTTGAGGGGTGTTTAACTTAGACATTTTTTTCATACATAATGCTTAGGGGTGCTTAGTTTTTGCAATCTGTAACTCCAACAGTATTCATCTCTTTATATCCTTACTTTACTAATGATTGTTTACACATTGAATATGTGCACCTCCCATTTTGTGCACGTTTGAGCTTTCGAAGTTTTGACGGGTGTTGAATTTAGACATTTTTTTTCCATCAGAAATGCTGAGGGGGTGCCTAGTTTGTGTAATCTGAAACTCCAAAAGTACTATTGTTTATATTCAAACTTTGCATTATGATTGTTCAAACATTGAAGATGTGGACCTTATTTTTTGTGCACATTTAATAAACATTTTTTTTTCATTTTGACAGGTGTTGAACTTAGACATTTTTTCCTTCCGAGATGGTTAGGGGGCTAGTTCGTGTAATCTGTAAAACCAACAGTATTCATTTTTTTATATTCAAACTTTTCATAATAATAATTGTTTACACATTGAGATGTGCACCTTCTATTTTATGCACATTTCATGAATAATTTTTTTCATTTTTGAGGGGTCTTGAACTGAGACTTTTTTTGTTAGAAATGCTTAGATGGTTTCTGGTCTGTGTTATCTGTATCTCCAAGAGTTTTCATTCCTTAATTTTCAAATTTTGCAAAATGATCGTTCATACATTGAACATGTGCCTCCTTTTTGTGCAAATTTGATAAACATTTTCTTATTTTTAGGGCTGTAAAATTTAGACATCTTTTTCCATCAGAAATGCTTCGGGGGGGTTCTTGTTTGTGTAATCTGTAACTCAAGCAGTTTTCATTCCTTTATATTCAAATTTTGTATTATGGCACATATTGAACATGCACACCCTATATTTATGCACATTTTATACTATATTTTTGAGTGTTTTCTTCGAAATTTTTAAGTCACCTACTGTAGATTACATTGTGTAATTTGAATGTAATCTGATTTCATTCCTGTATATTTGAACTTTGCATATCGACTGTTCACACACCGATGTGCACCGGTGACGCAGGTCCAGAGCAGTGTTTGGTCTTGTTCTATCCTACCCTCACACTCATGATTAAATCTTATATTGCATCCCATCATTATTATCTCCTTAATCCAATTCTAAAAATATTTCACAAACATGTCCTAATTATTGCGACGATTTGCAGAGCGAAGGTTTCAATACACCCTGCTTCAAGGCAAATGTCATAATGGGAGGCCTAAGCCTACATGTAGATTATAAGGATTTATGATAAGTGTGAGGGTAGGATAGAAAAAATCCGTCCCAAGGATCACCGTTTGGCATCACGAGGCTCACCACTATTTTTTTTTATTTTAAAATAAGCTAATACGCTCAGATGCCATTGTATCTGATGACGTCACTAAAACATAACAATGACGTCACTTGGCGGCCCTGTGCATGAGTTCCAATACAACCAATGTATGTAGCCCTCACGTGACAGCCTGGGTAAGATAGCCTGGGTATGATAAGATTTTCTCTCCCAGGGTAAAATCTCAGTTGTCCTTATCCAGTGTGGAAGAAATGTTGTATCCTTCCCATAGCTCCTCAATCCCTTGTCAGATTCTTATAATATTTCACCAACATGTCGACCTAGACAACATGCAAACCGAAGGTATCTGACACCCAGCCTCAGCGTCATGGTATTAGCGGGGGGTCAAAAGCCGTATGTACAGAATTTGTGTTTGCTCCATCTGAATTCCTTGGTCGATTCGTTTATTTCACACAGTGTCACATGTCCTCTGCTAGTAGTCACAAAGAAGTAAACTTATGTAGCAATGTGTCCGTAAACAGGATAGCCAGGGAATCAAGTTACCTTTGCCTGACAGTGTCGTCTGCTACATGTAATAACATTTTTGCAATTTAAAACGGCTTGGACCCTGAATAGAAAAAAAAGTTGAAAACAGCAGACGATAAAATACCATGAAAAAAAGTAAACTTCAATCTGGCTTTTATTGTTTTGTCCTGAAAATGTTGTCTGCTGCCTTATCCAAGTTCTCTTTATACTAGATTTTGAATGCAAAAGTATGAACCCTTATCAGACTGCTTCAAACGAACCAGTCTGATCTGTGTCCCTATTATTTGCAATTTATGCTACCTAGAATCATTACATGTAGCAGACAAGACGGCAGACGACAAAAGTCCTGGGGCCACTAACTCGTACACATCGTAAGTTGACCAACTTACGATGGTCTTAAATTGAAGTTAAGTTGACGATCGTAACATTTAAGGTGGCGCTATTCCGATAACATAAAGCCGTCTTAGCGTATTCTTAACTTAAGGTCACCTTATCATTTAAGATTTACCTGTGTTAAATTTATTCTCTCGTGCAAAGCGTGCTGTTTACAGTATTTAGGACCGACTCAGTAGAAAAGATAAATATATGGGTCGCGACGCTTCGGGTAGGCTGAAATCAGCATACTCAGCTAAAGAGAATAGCTACAATATTGAAAAACATCGTGTTGCAAGATGTGTTGCTTATGTTTTGTGTCTCTTCCTCACGGTGCTGTGGGTTTGTCTGGAGTCTGCCATCATGGTATTTTCTAGCCATACTCACTTTCTGACTACTATACTGTTCAGTTAACAAAAATAAAGGCACTGGTCAGGCTGCACGGTTGCGCAGGATGTTCTGTGCCATCGTTTAGGCATGTAACAAAGTCAGATTTCCTCGAGGCGAGGTCCTTTATTGTTGATATTACCTATTTAAGCGTCTATTGATATCATTATTGTATATTTTTTTATTACCTTTTGTTTTCGGGAAACCCCGAAACGAGTACTTATGCAAACAGTAAAAGCCAAGATGTAATGCAGCATAATAAGCTGCGTTTAATTAGGCTCTATACTGTGCGTAAAGATAAAACGATCGTCGGAAAAAAAGAATACACTTTGTTTTTATTTTTCTTATTGAAAAATTTCACTCTGACACCCTAGGTATCTAGAATGGACTATCTCAAGTTCATTGTATCAAACCAGAAGGAAGAATTCATTAGTCTACAAAGGATTAAATTTCGCCTGGTTCCATTACAAGTCTTAAACGTACACGATGATTAAAGAAAATGCGATCATGTCGCAGAGAGGGCGGCTTCAAGTTGTCAAAGATGGTTTTCAATGCGTTTTATGAACATGATTATCATGCTGAATTAGTTAATTTCAACTGTCCACATTTTACATACAATTAAAAAAGTATTCATTATTATTGTCATAGCTTACTGAATAAAAAAAAACAACTAGAAATTTTAAGCAAAAGCTTACAAAAAGAAACCTCAGTCTTTGCGACAACTTGAGCAACCTCTAGTCCAAAAAATTAATGGCAAAACGTCCAAAATTAATGCCCTATAAAAAAAATAGCAGTCGGACTACGCAAGCAGGGGACGTTGAGAGCCAAGAGCTATAACTCATAAGTACGTCGAAAACTCTGATCAGGCTGCGGAGTGTTAGACATCTAAGTAGTCGCATCGCTCATATGCATTAAAGTGAACACTACCGAGGGTCCCCCAATGGTTTTGGAACAAAGGAAACGAACATTGTATTGTCGAGCCCCCCCCCCCCCCCCCCCCTCCCCCAATGGTTTTAGAATAGGGGAAAATGACATTTTGATCTATTTTCGGGATCAAGCCATCAATGGAACAAGTATTCCCCGTGAGGGCATCGTAACTGATCTTCCCAACAGCATTTAATTATTTCCGTAGGTATTATATGTTCCTTTGGTCCCACTTTTGGGGCTAACGTTGATACATGTTCTCTGGGCGAACTTCAATACCAACGTGATATGTTCATCAACTCGGTTTTTCCTCATATGTGTTTAGATACATGATATACATGTATGTACAAATGTACCCTTGTTTCCCTTAGAACAATACCCTTGTTCCCATGGTCTTCCACCCCCTAATCATTTTGACCATAACATAAGATGACCTGTAATTACAAAATACAAAACACACATAAAGCAAAATGCATGTACATACACGTGCGTGTTTATCTGCTACATGCGTACATGCATAGATCCAGGAATTTTCGCCAGGGTGGTGGGCGGTCCGAGCCGAACTGGTAGAAAAGAGCCCTGACAACTTTTTTAATCTTCAACTTATTTTACAGTGGGAGCCCAATGATTATTTCAAAGAAAATATAATTTTTCCAGAGTCCAAGCAGGGGGGTCAAAAATGTCAGGGGTCCAACCTTTTCTAAGGTGATGGGGCTCCATTGCTTTTTTCTATAGAACGTGTTGTTTTCCAGGGGACACAGGATTCCCTGTGCCCCCCTCCCCCACCCTCTGGATTCGCGCATTGCCTATGTGCACGTGTCCATGTTTGTGGCCTTTTAAAGTCACCAAAAACGAAGCATGCAGTAAGTTCTTAAAACGGCATAGGCGTTTAGGGTAATTTAAAAAAAAAAATGTCACCAAAATCATATTTTATTTATTACGTTCATTCTGAGAAGTACCTCTCTTAACCACTAAGACGACGCTAAGGTGACTCTATCGTGACCATAACTTTACGATGATCTTAAGTTGTCTCCGTAAATTAAGGTGCGTACGAGTTAGTGGCCATAACCGTTAAGGTGAACGTAAGTTGAACTTACGGTGATCTTAAGGCTTAAGATGTCTACGAGTTAGTGGCCCCTGTATGGCGAGCTAAGAGTTGAAGTATGAATTTACAAACACTACATGCATTTGTATAAAAAATGCAGATGTGTAAAAAAATATTTAATAGAACAAAGGCATCGGCGTAAAATTGCAAATATTTTCTTACCCATAAATGTAAGCATATGTTTTGGGCGCTCAAAAGAACCGCCTCATTGAGACGGTTCTGTTGAGCACCCGTAACACATTTTTTGAATAATCAATAAGTAAAGTGTTATTCTGTTACACACTCTTAACTAAAGGCCCGTAGTACCATTTACCGTGATCGTTGCATTTGCTGCACATTTTAAGTTTGCAGTGACAGTTCAGGTTACATGCACATGTACCACAGTTATGGTATGGACCAGTTCGAGAGATAATGGCACTGTCCATAGGGGCAAAAATCAAGTTTTAAACGCGCATTCAGGGAGGCTCGATTTCTATAATTTGGCCTGAGTCCCCAGCCAACACTTTTCTTTGTGTATGCGAGCAACGAAGTCCAAAACAAGATTGCATTGAATCCCATGCTCGTCTGATCTTTGGCTTCTCGTTGGTGTGACAAGTGCCATTATACTTATGTATGGTTACATTGTGCATTCAAAACCAAACTATGTCTAGACAAACGTTGCACTATTGTATCTCGTAATATTATACGGTATATTTTCTTACATTTCGAATGCATGTTGTCTGCCGAAAACGCCAATACAAATAGCGCAGACCCAGACCAGATTGAGTCTGACAGAATCTTCTCTGTATGTTATTCTGGCAAGCAGTTTGTAAATTCGAGTCGTGTAAACCAACATTTGATTAGAAAGCAGAAAGAGAAAGGTGCAAATATGTAAATATCTAAACTTGATAGACTGGGATCCTTTAAACGGGATTTTGGCAAACAGTGAAGACTCAAATGAAATGCCACATAATGTGGCATTTCATCAGGGTCTGCATTGTTTGCAAGGAAAAAATCGAGCTTCAGAGAAAGAAATGTATCGTTTTAGGACATTATAGCCTGTGACCTCGCAAAGTATACAATGGGCTATCCCGACGTTATTGTATGGAGCTTAATGGTAAAGTCGAATGGTCTGAAAGGGTTAATATTAACACTCATAAGCCTTATATACTGATATTGTAGATTTAATGTAATGTGTACAACAATGTCTGGAACCAGATTGTGAATCCTACCTAAACTGATCAGGGCCATTGGTTGCTGCCTCGTCATTTGGAAAACCTTGTGTTTGTCTATAGTTTATGTTATGGATAAATCATGATCTATTCATATATAGTAGAGTTAATGTATTGTGTACAATATTGTCTAGGACCAGATTGTGCATCCTACCTAAACTGAAGAGGGCCCGAAATTACAATGCCTCCTTAGAGTTAAGGAACACTTAAGTTAAGTATTGATTTTTCATGATGCGAAAAATAACGTTTAAAACTGATTAAAATCAAAATAGTTTATTTTTTCTGTAAATCATAATGCTATCTTTGACTACAAATACCACATCGATCCAGGCAATTTTATTTAGCATTTAATATAGCGTGTGAAATATCAATACTTAACTTAAGTCTTGCCTAACTTTAAGGGAGCATTGTAATTCCGGGCACAGGGCCATTGGTAGCTGCCTTGTCATTTTGAAAACCTAGTGTTTGTCTATAGTTTATATTATTGTTAAATATTTTGGAAAGTGACACTTAGGTTTAGGCAACACAGTAAAGCGACACTTTGATAATGGCCATGAAGCATGTTTCGCTGGGCTTTTCTTTCATCGATACAATCGCATGTACACTACAACCAGATCCAGGAAAATACCTGACAGCATGTTACGAAATTTAAAGGTTTAAGTCTCAACATTTGTATTTCTATCTTCAGCTTCAAGTTCATTTTAGCGCACCGAACAGTTCACATGAATGATATAATGGCCAAACGTTGACAGACTGCTGTGCCGAGCCAACTGCATTTAGACGGACAACCCAGAAAGTGCTGTGGAAATCTATGGAGAAGTACAATTGCAATTAAATTACAAAGTTGAGTCCACACAAGACTGTCTAATGAATTTTTCATGATGACAGAGTATTTATAGAGTCTGAAGGAATCATTCATATTAGCTTTGCAACATTTTTAAATTCGAGATGGTAGTGATTTTTTTTGCGTGATATAACACTGGTCCTTCGTGGATATATCGCTCGCGCTTCACACTCGTGATTGTTTTTACTTTTCACAACTGGCTTCCAGCCTGTGATATATTAAAGCAATAAATTACTACCTGCCCAAATAGTTTTCCCTCAGTATATACAATTAACTAGAATAAAGTGTTCCAAACACCTGTAATGAAATAAGCCTACACAGCTCAGTCACAATCAGAAGAAAACATTTATTTCATCAGAGGTAAAAAAAAAAGTGCTTCCAATCCACTTCTTGCGTGCATTTTCAAAGTCTATATATTTTTTTAGTGTCTTAAACCAGTTGTTATTGTTGAAAAAGTATTTTGTAAGTAAAAAATAATATACTCATGCTAATAAAAAGAAGGCCACCCCAATACGTCTTTGTTGAAAATAACTTCAGACATGAACATGTTATGATAACAAGGTTAAAAAATGTAATTCATATAATGTATGACCGCCACTTTTATGAATGCATTCTATGAGCTTTTTGCACATGCTCAAAAGAAGCACTGGGTTGTACCCACCCCACCGCTTGTGAAATGCATTGAGCAACTGTTCCATTATGGGAAATGTGGCGGCTGCGAAGGGATACGATCATGTACCCACCAGCCCAGATTATCCCCGGGTGGTCGATCAGAGATGGAGTGGGACCTTGGCGGCTGGTCAAGGAGTATGGCATGGCCAGCTTGCAAACATGTTCCTTGCCATATTGCAGGTATGCTGGCATTGTCTTGCTGGAAGAGAAAATTGTTTCAAACATTCTGATAGATTGGCACGACATGTGTATGAAGGCCTTCATCTACATAGCGTTGGCCTGTAAGTTACCCCCGAATTACTATGCGAATTAAACGAACCTTATACAAAGCTGAGGGTGGCCTTCTATTTCTTAGCATGAGTATATGACATACTCAAAACAAATCCATACATACATATGTTCTTATATTTTGAAAGGCAAGTCATATGAAAAAATAGGGTACCAAACCAAATGCTGTGAAAAATGTATATAAACTCAAAGAAATTTCTCCTATCAGTTGCTTTAAGTCTCTATTAAAGGAAAAGTGCAATTCACATGATACATTATGAAAAACTAGAGTATACAACAAATCCAGAAACATTTTCTTTATTTTATGTCGCTTAGTTGTAAAGTTATATGGTTTCATAAATGTTTTTTTTTTAATTTAGACAACATGTCTACACACAAGACATTTGATAAATGTTAAGTAAACCTTGTAAGCATTTACAAAAAAAACTTATTTTGTTATGTCTCAAAATAATGAACAAAATAAGTAATACACCCAGTGAACAGAGTATACATGATTTGAAAGTGTTTTTTTTAATTTGGTCTCGCCTTCGAAGAATGGTCGACATGTATAGGGCTCACGACGCCATCGGGGACGTTGTCAGCGGCGTTACACTTTTGGTTTCCATCCAATAACTTTTGAAAGGATGCATAGATTTCATTCAAAATATAAAGAAGGATTAAGTATCATAAAAACAATTCAAGTTCGAATTTGGAGGGCCTCCGCAAAATTTTGACTAAGTTATGGCCTTTTTTACTTAGATTTTGACTAAATCGTGGCTAGCGACCATTAGCTTTTGAAGGGATGCTACAATTTCATTCAAGATTTACAGAAGAGTAATTCATCGTACAATACAGGTCAAGTTCGAATCTGGAGGTCATCCGTAAAATTTGCCAGTTATGGACCTTTTATGGCTTAGATTTAGGCTAATGCAAACGCTCTATTGGCTTTTTTGTGTAATAAACTTCACATTCCCAAAAGCTATTATATCTGACAACTTTTCACTATAAGCCATGATTACCCAAAACGTGCCTGTAGATAAGCATGGGAGTTATTAAAATGTTACTCTAGCCCTCTGACGTCAAAGGTATATTATTTAAATTTCTCAATAACTCAGTTGTCAATATTGTTGCTGAAATTTCGCATGCAGACAAAAGTACAATAAATCTATGAAACATATCAAATGGGTCAGGTGTGGTACTTGATTGTATCGATTCCTGATCTTTGCACCCTTACTTACTTTAATTCGAAAACCTGATTCCAGTCCCTGGATGAACTTAGAAGGTGGGACAGAGGCCAAAATTCAACTTTTTTTCTAAAATAAAGCCATGCTGCATATCACATTTCAGGGAATTTGGCATGCAGCGACAGGGATGCAAATGTTTTGCCCGTATACGCCGTTCCCCCGACCCTGGGGGTAGGGTAAAACGGACCAAAGTCAGCTTCTTTTAGAACATGGTTATGCTTCATATATATAATTAAAGGCAATGAAGAATGTAGCAACATGTAAGCCTTACACACACCCTCGACCCCTAGAGTGGAATCAAAGGTCAAAACAGTTTTTTCTGAAAGTAGTCATGTTGCATATCAAATTAAAGAGAATGTAACAAAGTGCACCATTCAAGGACATTGTATGCCCTTACACACACCCTCGACTACTGGGGTGGGGTCAAATCATTAGAAATGGGCTCATCAAATTGCATGGTGTTTTGTCAAACATATTAACGTAAAATAAAAGACATACAATGATTTTAGTATGTGCAGCTGATGATTTCCGAAAATTTCGGAAAATTCGGAAAATGATAGATTTTAAAAAATTCATAAAAAATCTGTCATAAGCAAAATGTCAAGTGTTTGATGTTTTTGAAGTCGTCAAGACAGGTTTGCAATCACCTGTACTTAAATTTGATAAAAACTGCACTCAAAAAGCTTATTTTCTTCAAAAATTTGATTTTTGCAATTTTGAACCAAAAAATCGTGAAGTGATAGAAAACTCTTCCAAAACACCGCTTAACTTTAGTTCATTACAATACACATACTTGGGCAAAAATTCATTTCAATATCACTAGGGCTTAGTCAGAAAAAAAGAAATTGAAAAGTGGCTACTTAGAACTTCGGTTCAGTGTATATATATCTGGTATTTTTGATGTCATATAGGTTCTAGTAGGCATAACTTGATAATTTAACATGCATAATAAACAAGACAGTCGATTTTGTTAATAAAAAATCATATTATGCGCATTTACAGATATGTTAAATATATATTTTTTTTTTAAATCAGGGCTTTAAAATGAAACAGTGAAACATTATCGTTGCAACAAGCTTGAATATTTATGCGCAGATTTGAAAAAAAACACATAATTTGTTAATGGCGTTCATTGCTATTTGCCCTTTTGTCCATTTCTAATGAAATTGTTTCTACAAAATTTTTTATATCGTGACGGTTTTGAATTTGAAATTGTCAATTTCCCGTTTTTAGATGTTGATATTCCTCGCTCTACATCCTATGGAGTCTATATGAGCCGCGACATGAGATTTCCAACAATGCGTTATTTGCGATCAGCAATGCCTCAGATCAGCCTGGGCATGCGCGCAGTCTAATTAGAGCCTTTGCTAGTTGCTTGAATATGTTATGAGTGTTAAGCTACTAAGTTTAAGAGTTTCTAAGCTTAAAAGGAGGCTGCACAGGCTCGCCTGAGTCTACACTTGTCAAAATACCATATTGTTGGAAATCACATGTCGTGGCTCATATCTCTCAACTTATTTGTTTTGCTTAACCATCTAGCCGTATTGCTGACTTTAACACTCGCAATACATTGTTAACTCAGAAACTTCTTAAACAAGTCTATCAGTTTCACAAGCTTCGCAAAACATTTTCTCGACAATACTATGATTTGATATCTAAATTCAAAGTTGGACTTAAATCTTTCTTGCGCCAAGGACTTTCCGAACCGGAATTCTATAGTGACATGGTGTATGAATTAAAGAAGATTGTTGGCTCTAATAATTTTTCAGTGTAGTTTATTAAAATAATTTCCCATTATAAAAAGATTGGCTATAACATTACCGTAGTACAACAGACTGCATTCTTGGTGGTCAACCCAATCACAGCTGGCAACTTTGCTTTCCTCTTTAATTTTACTCCGTTGGGTTGAACTTCAGACTCTATGATGGTTCAGACTTATAGACTTATTTATTGAGGAGATGGTAGGGGCCTGATGCTTTAGACTGTTGTCAGGGCCATGGGGTTACCTGTTAGATTTCTTTTGCTCCGGTATTCAGGCTGGGGTCAGCACTGTGAAACCAGTTTAAGCCCTCCAGTAAATATTTTACTGACCCTTCCAAGGTGGTACTTCTTTTGTAGATCATTTGTGTTATTTATGTCTTGTGTCTGTCATACTTTTTGCGTCTGTTCATTGCTGCCTTGTGGTCACCTGCTGACCGCTTGACTCTTGTTTGTGATGTCAAATTGTGAATTTTTCATATTCCAATGTGGTATCCTGTGTCAGGTGTGGTAATTCATTGTATAGATTCCTGATGTTTGCCATCTTTCTTACTTTGATTTTCATATTTTTTCTAATGCTTTCTTTGAATTAGACCTAGATTTCTGAATAAAAAATAAAGGGTTTGTCACTTTCCCATTGGTATCCTGGGTCAGGTGTGGTACTATAAGAATCTATCATGAGTGTGAGGGTGGGATAAAAAAATCCCTCCCGAGGAACACGGATTGGCATCACAAGGATTGCCGAGTGATGACAAATGGTGATCGCAAGGGACAGGTTTTTCTATCCGATCCTCACACGAATAATGGATTCTTTTTCTTGCTCAACACTTAATACCTCAATTATATTGGAAAAAAAACTTGAGAAAAAAAGACTTCCAGAAAAGCCTGAATACACTGAGATGTGACATGGTGACATCATTTTAACATTACATTGACGTCACGGATCGACGTGCGGCCAGCGTGTGGCTGTTTGTTTTTTTATCTCTCCCTAGGGCTGGTTCGGGTATATGAGATAGAAATATCTCACATGGGTAAAAACAACGGAAATCTGGTGTGCGAGAATTGATTGTATCGATTCCTGATCTTTGCACCTTTACTTACTTTATACACTATTTTCTTTATCACAGGAGCATATAACAAGCTTTGAGTACAAAGTGCATCTGATTGTGGCCTGGCCATTTAGTCAGTTGTGTTACGTTGTTAAACATATATAAAAGTCAAATTGTTTTATTCTAAACGACAATGATCAACTATTATTTTTGCCATCATATGACGTCGAAATTGTTTTCAGTGATTAGCACCATATCATACAAAGTAATGTTATCGCAAGGTTAATTAAACATTCAGTAGAATTATTCTAGCATAGCTATATCCTTGACACTATGACATATTTATTGACTTGTTTAATTATAGAAAGCAGGTTAAATGGTTATATGAAAACCAGACATTTTGAACTTGTTACCATGTTATTTGTCCTTAGAATTTGCATTTAGTTCTTAATAAATGACCATGCGTTTGAGTCCTGTATGCATATAGACAAATAGTTATCTGTGTAAAACAAGCTATTAAACTGTTGTTATTTACCATAAATGAATAGTGAATAAGTTATTTCTTTAGCTTTTATCTAATAGGTCATGTTGTAGTCTTTATACAGTTCCATCGGTCTAGATAAGCAAATAGTTAGCGTATACATTCGTGAATAATTTCTTATTGATCAGTTAACAAAAGTGTTTTTGTACTTTATCTTGTCTTATTTTGTACTTCTCTTTATAGTACCCACAACACATGTTTAGTTTGAGAAATAAGAACGATAATTTTCAATTGTTAAAATTAGTAGGTACATCTGGGTACTAGTTTGCAGCGGTACTCTTCAATCCGAAGGACTGCACTAGGTGGATAAAATCTTGGATCAACGTTGGGAATACAACCTGAAGATGGAGGTGTAATATCAAACTCTTGTAGAATACGAGTTAGGTAGAGGAAAGTCCTCGTCAATGCCAATGTCTCGCCTGGGCATGATCTTCTGCCCAATGAAAAAAGAATCCATGCTTTCCTAAGGTCGTGGTCTGCTGGCAACAGTTCCCAGTTAGAATCAAGAAACCTTTCTGGTCGAAAATTCCATGGATCATGCCATAATTTCTCGTCATGATGAATAAACCATAGGTTAGGAAGTAAGATTGCACCTTTTTTAATGTGATATCCCTCAAAAATAACATCCCTTGTACAGACGTGTGGTATTGCAGTTGGTAGTTCTGAGGTGTAGCGATGGACTTCAATTATAAAAGCCTTTGTGTAAGACATGTGCTGTCTATCGTCAAGGCTGGGTGGTCGAGCTTTACCAATGACTCTGTCTATTTCAAAACATAGTTTTGTTTTGCATTCTGGAAATTTAAGAAGTAGAGCAAAACTATTCATCAGAGCCGTCAAAGTAGTCTCAAGTCCAGCAGCAAAGATATCTATTGTTATTCCCCGTAGATCACTGACGATCTCGTATCCAGCCTGTTCATTCTCTTCATTCTTCATTTGCATCAAGACAGCTAATAGACCTCCTGTATCCTTACTATAAGCAAGCGATCCATCATCATGATTGTAGTAAAACCTATGAAGGAGTCTGTCACGAGCCTTAATGCATTTTCGATATAATGTGCTGAAATTTCATGCCAAAAATCTTAAACTTGGCAATTGTGTCAGTAAAGTATGCCTCCCCCTAGTCATAAAGCTTGTTAGTGTGTCATTAAAATCCCAGATTATTTCGGAATCACAATGCTCGGCACCATGTCCGGTTATGAGCGACGACATCCAGTTGGAAAAAGATTTCTTCAATAATGGACAAATTTCAATATCCTTTTTAAGCTGTTTATTTAACTCAGCCACAAATCTATCCAGCTCGTCATTTAGTTGATATTCAAACTTAGCGACACCTTCACCAAACACTTTCAAACCTTTGTGTAACAATTTTCGAAGCGTATATACACCTCTATTGACTTTTCCAACAACGATGTCAGAATCAAACATAATGTATTTTGCACCAAAATTATCTGGTCTGTCAGAAAACACGTCAACAAATTCTTGCCCTTGTAATGCCTTTCTTAGCATTGTAATATCATTAATAACCACTATCTCCTGGCCCAGAACAGACACTTTAAATATGTTGCCATATAACTGTGCAAGTTTAGCAAATGTCAAATGCATTCTACTAAAGTTAAGAGAAAAAATGTTTCCAACTAGTGGCAAAGGCATTGGCCCTGGTGGCGTACGTAAGCTTGAGTGAGTTATCCAATTATAACATACAAAAATCAAGAAAGCCATTACACCTATTGCTAAATATGTCAAAACATCTATTTTGATTTCTATTAGCGCAGTAATATAACGTACACTTAAACATGAAGACAGTTTAGTTTAATTCTAAATCAAAACATGCGTATTATATTCAATGTTATTTGATTCTATCATAAGAAAACCTGCTTTATGTAGGCATGAAAGAATAGTACAGATGAGCCTGCGCATCACAGTCTCATATTTAAGTCTTTAGGTATATCACTGTCAGATAAGTGTGGTGCATTTGCAGCCATTAATACCACATACAATTTGTCAAAGTTCCAGTTCGTCTACAGCTGGCCAAGCTTGTTCTAGCATTGCCCGTCCGTAAATTCTAAAGACGGTTGGCTCTTTTATCTAGGATCGGTTATGCATAAAGAAGCAACACTCAAGAAAAGATGCATATAATAATAAAGGAGTCATCAAACCGTATAATTGTCGAAGGGGTATTGTATTTATCACATGACATCGCGTCTATGAGTGATGCACATGTAACGTATGTATTACTATCTATAAAGCACTACTAAAAAGTGGAGGAGGGGGGTTCATGATGAACCTCGTTTTTCTTGTTTCGAATCTTAACGACTCTTTATTTCGTATCAAAAATTTGGAATACAATTATAAATATAACTAGAAATTGTGTTTATGTAGCACTGTGCCCCAACCATGCGCTTGTCCATAAAGATGATCTCACCAGGTAACCTACCTATAATCCTATACCAGCTAACCGAATCTGAATTGTTTTTGAGATATCTTTATTACAAGTTTTCTATGTCCAAATTTGAAAAAAGGCAATAACTTAAAAAACGCAACGGACAATAACTCGAATAAAAATAAAATCTTTTTTTTCTTAAATTTTTACCAGGTAATCTACTTCTTATTTTCTATCAGCTGTCTAAGGCTAGAGTAAGTAAGGGTGCAAAGATCAGGATTCGATACAATTAAGTTCCACACCTGACTCAGGATACCAATGGGAAAGTGACAAACTCACAGTAAGACACCACAAACGAGAGCTAAGTGTTTAGTCCTTTCCTAGCTGTAATAGTTTTATATGTCCAAATTTTCAAAGGGCAAGAACTCAAAAAAAATTAAAGTATATATATTTTTTTTTAATTTTCACCAGGTAATCTCGACATTATCCTCTATCAGCTGACTTAGTTTGAAGCTGCAAGCTGTAATACGTTTTGATATATCTTGATTACTGAATTTCATTATGATCCTTTAAAAGGGACTTAACTCCATAATGGAAGATAATTCGGATTAAAAATATAAGTCAACTATTTTTTGGTGACAAATAAATTTATGAGCCCTTATGGTTTTAGAGATATCCTTATTTCAAGTTTTATATGTCCAAATTTGCAAAGGGCAATAACTCGAAAAAACGCTAAGGACAATTTCTAGAAAGAAAATAAAATAGGGTTTTCTTAAATTTTCACCAGGTAATCTACTCCTTATCATCCATCAGCTGTCCAAATTTGAAGCTTCTAGCTGTAATCATTTTTGAGATATTAAGTTTTCTGTGTCCAAATTTTCAAAGGGCAATAACTAAAATATATAGAATAACTTTTTTAAAATTTTTCCCAGGTAGTCTACTCATTATCCTCTATCAGCGCACTAAGTTTGAAGCTCCTAGCTGTAATACTTTTGAGATCTTGATTACACAATTTCATTATGACCCTTTAAAAGGGGCATAGCTCTACAACGGGAGATAAATTGGACTAAAACAAAACATGGGTCAAATATTTTTGATGACAATATCTATTTATGAAATTTCAAAACTGTAACTTAATTTTTGTAACGGACGCAAAAACAAAACGGAGGGACGAACATTCTTTCATTTGGATTCTTCTTGGGTTCTTACAGTGTTAGAAAAAGGAGCGAAGACAGCGTAAGTAACCAACAAATCCCAGCATTTTTTTTTACGGAATTAACCTCATTTTGAGTTTATATTCGGTAAATTAAAGTACCCAACATGGGTCCATTCGTGAGTACGGACGGATGGACAAGCCCAAAGCAATATGTTCCTTCAACTTTTTCAAAGTTGAGGGCATAAACGAGGGTCATTTGGAAAGTTCTTAGCATGGCATCATAACTCCACAATGCGTTGCTAAAATGCTATCAAATAATACATTTTTGGAAACTAGAATTCAACCGCTACTTGATGGTTTAATTTTTGTCAAAAAAGGACTTGACGTGCACATGCAGCGCATGCTCAAAATGAGTAGGGGTTCATATACTGGCGGAAATTTTAAGCAAAATACTTGGAAAAAAGCGAAGGAAAATTTGAGACCTTATTTGCGATCATGATTTGACAAATTAACGACTTGGTGCCAACTTATTTTTTATTAAAATATATTATGCGATCGCTGCTTGCACGACTACCACCTTTACTTTTGGAAAATATTGACTTATAGAGAAATGCTAAACTTTCAAAAATGGGACTTTTTTCTATGTTTCTTTATACTTTTACTAGAAATTGTGTCACTACAGGAGCACGAAAAGAGCCTCTTGAGTATATGTTTTGCTTTATTTATAGCCAACAATGCATAATAATCATTTCTTCACCCAAAATGTGTGGCTTTATCTGTTCTGTATTCAAGAAAATTATTTCTAATAACACTATCCCTACTTTTCAAGAAGTGGGTGGGGTAACTCAACCCCGCATATTTTGTCGATGGCATAAGAACTTCTCATGGTATCGCGTTAACTATCACAAAAGTGATTGATTTCTACTCTCAATGTAATTTTACTTTTTAGCTTGCCACTGTTTTCAATTGAAATGAACCAGAACGTCATCTCATAGCTAAACTCATTCTGCCCATGGGAAGATTTGAAGAGTTATCTTCCCTTTGTTGTGGTTCACAAAATTTATTTTGGTTTCAATACAAAGAGCATAAAGTGTGCTTGACAAAAATACCAACATACGGCATTTTTAAACTACTGTCGGGTATATGTTTTCAAAATATGTGCATTGTGACATGCGATTTTTAGACGTAAAAATAGGCGCATTGCCTTAGTTTCTAAACGGTTGCGGTATTGCAATTCCCGTATTTATTTATTAGAAACATCCAACTCGGTCATTTGTTGTATAATCACTGTACCATATTGTGGCCTACCAAATGGTACTGAATTATCTAATTTCATGAACTATTCCAAATGTTCTGCACACTTTTCCAAAGGTAAAATGTTATATTTTCCACTGAAATTTTGCGTTTTCCAGTATACAAACAGTACATGTATTCACAATAATATTTTTCGTGATTGCATCATGACATCCTCATGAAATGTGTGCTATAACAAAGAAGAAAGATAGCTATTTAAAATGATACCAAACATGATAGGGTTTGTCAATTGGTTACGGAGATAATTGGCCATGCTAAGAACTTTCCAAATGCCCCTCGTAAAGCGTAACTAATTTATTATTTTGTTGCTAAACGAAAACAAAATTTTGCTCCAGTCTCTTGAAATAAAAGAAATAACTTCGAACATTTCACTACAGATTTACCCTCGTTCAACCTTAACAAATTTCATGCTGTGTTTCATTAAGAATACAGGTAAATGATGATACATGTACTCGCTTTTAAGTCCTAACACTGCTCTTCTTCCTTTCCCCAAGGGCATACAAGCTTTAATTCGGAAGTATCCCGGATTTTGAGTCTAAGGTCACACCCATTTCTAAGCCTAATTGTGCTTGTGTGTGTGTGTGTGTGTGTGTGTGTGTGTGTGTGTGTGTGTGTGTGTGTGTGTGTGTGTGTTTTCCTTGTTATTTTTTTTTTGTTGTTTTTGTTTTTGTTTTTTCTGGGGGGGGGGGGGGGGGCGGGGGTGTGGATCATGACACCAGTTTATCAAGGCGAGCAGTGAGTAGTTTTATCCCTGCTCCAATTAGCTTCTTACTGGACCGCGTAGCGCAGACTGTAACATGTCTAACTACAGATGAGTGTCCAAATGCAAATCCGGGGGCCACGAGTTTGATCACGGCCAGGTCCTATACTTTCGTAGAATAAATGTCTATCGCCATTCTCCTCCCTCCGCTGACTCATTCAAGAAGGGTGGTTTTCAGTTACAAACGAAAGAATGTGCAAAGAGTACCAGTGTCGAAATTTTGACTCATGTGTGCATTTTTTGGTAAAAGTGATTTTTATTGATTTTCAACTAGAAAAAAAAATATGCAGTGTAAGGAAAAATGTGTTTACTTTTTTTTCTTGCAGTATTAACGTCACAGTGACGTCACAAAATGGGATACCGTCTTTTCATTTGCATCAAAAAGTTTATATGTGGTGGGGTTATTTACACACCTAAAATAAACTTTATTTTTTATGTTTGTTGCATTGAAATGGTAAAAACGTCTACAGAAAACTAAAAATGAAAATTTGATTCAATACGGACTTGAATTTTATGTGAAATTGGCGTCGATTTGACGTCAGTGAGCTGGAAAAACATATTGCCTACAATAAAATAGTTCTGGAAATTCGTCTGTGCACTGCGACTAAAATCAGATCTTAGCATTACTGTATGTTCCGGGATGATTTTTTTGAAACAAGTTAGCTCTCTGATGCTTGTGGCGTTTAGCTGCTATAGCGTGTTAACTACATTACCCTACATTTGTTAAACAAAATAAATGTAATCAAGGTTGTTAAGGTAATACTTGAGTATTTAAATTGGACAAACATTCATGTAATATACAATAACATTTAATTACTTACATATATTTATGTTTATAACGTTATATGGGCCCATTGTAATGTATATAATATGTTACATTTTATGCTTCTCCCATTAAAATCACTGAAAATCTGTAAAACAATTCTCTTTGATAAGCTTCCCAGTTAACTGTCATGTTTTAAACACATCTTCCCAAAGACAAGTTATTGACCATTATATAGCTGCAAACTGTTTTTTTTTGTATCACAAATACTATATGAGTTATAAACTGTTAAATATTATGAGCAAAAAAAGTTCATTCTTTGATTAAGCTTGAAATTCAATTTGAAGACCTTTAAACACCATATATGAACATTCTGTTGATAATCAAGAATGACAACCCATGCTTTACTTCGTTTCTGGTGTAAAATATTAGTTTTATTTTTGTTTGTACAGCATCATGTAACGTATATTACAACTTTCATGACTGTTTATACATTGCTTTATTCCCTATATTATACGTCATAGGACATTTCATTCCATCTCAAAACTGACTGGGCTTGTTAAATATATATCAAGATATCTTCCTGTCAGAAAAAAGGGATTTATCAGTTTGTATTGATTTCCAACTAATTATTCATGCACATTTGCATTTGAAAAATAGTATATATTTGAACTTTTTACATCTACAAAAAATAATTTACCCAAAATTATAGATTTTAAATATATAAACAAAGGAAATAATAGCACTCAAGTAACAGCAGGTAGAACGATACATTTCAATTTTCTGTCAAATTTGTTAAAATAACATAATAGTGCTGTACAAAATATATTATATTGCCATATCTTTACCAAAATGTTAACAAAGACAATATATAATTCAGCCATAAAAGCTAATATATTATGTTAAGTTTAGAGCTTTGTAGTATTTTTCTGAATAATTCTAAGAGTTATTGAGCTACTTCTATTCATTTATTTAAAGTGTCTGTGATTAATTATTGTTTACAGTGACTGTCTCGAAATCACCTTGTATCCTGACTTTTAGCTGTGTATGCATATGGTGACGCCAAACAGAAGCTTTGGAATTAATATTAGTTTATATACAGCATAGCTTTGTTGTGCAATCAATAAAACTGTCCATAACATTAAGTAAGTACATTGGATCACTTGCTCAACCAATAATATCTAAAGAACTGTTTTATTGATAAGAAAAAATTTCCCTGTAAATACAGAAAGTTGGTAACAGTGGTGAGTTTCACTTTAAGGCTACATTAGATAAGTCCATGTACAAGGAAATGGGTCAGCTGTTACTACGATACCAATTAAAATAAAGACTTTTCAGCTAAAATTGTATCCAGCCAAATTTTAACAGGTGACATTCAAATTATTGTAAAGTAGATTCTACAATGGTTTTTTGGTACTGGATAGAAATTATAGATATTTTTTAAAAAAAAAATGCAGTCAAGAGATAAGTTCTGATTGTTTTTACCTGATGTTAATTTCCACTAAACAGAACATTGGCAAAATATTGCAGGAACCTTGCAAACATGAAAATGTAATCATTAATAACAATATTTAACATGTATTTTGTGTACTTAA
This sequence comes from Loripinus fragilis, assembly GCA_964019695.1. Taxonomy (NCBI): domain Eukaryota; kingdom Metazoa; phylum Mollusca; class Bivalvia; order Lucinida; family Lucinidae; genus Loripinus; species Loripinus fragilis. The sequence continues at coordinate 67,069,160 of OZ026525.1, read as the reverse complement.
GATAAAAATGAGTTGTTCACTTGCCAAGACATAGAATCAAACGGAGCATGCACAATGCTAACTGTTCGGCATTAAGATGGCACCCTTTTTAGTATCAACATTGTCACCAATGATAGTCGCACATGCAAAGTTTAAAAATCTGCATGAACTTATGCACATCTAATTTGCTATCTATACTTTTATTAAGGTATCTCGTAAAGAAATCATTTCATTTAATGTACAGGATATCATTATAAATCTCAGAGGTTTAGCAGTGCCTCATTGTTAATGTGTTAATTGTGTGTATGCTATAGTTAACGAAATCTTGAATGCTGTATTTCACATATGTTCTTTTACAGTAGCGCGAGTATATATTACGTTGCAGTAAGATGAAAATCAGTTTAGACTATTTTACTTTAATTTATACATAAGTATTTGGACTAGCAAATGCATTTTAATTACTCATGCTGGTGCAGAGGGACTAGCGTTCTACAATTTGGTATTCAGCCTACATACTACTTTGTGCATACGAGCAGCGAAGGCTCTGGCAAGCCTGCCTACTCGTATGCACAGGCTCACATGAGCCTTCATTGCTCAACATTGCGACAAGTGCTAAAATCAAATGGATTTACTCCTTTGTTCTGTTCTTTCGTTACTAGTAAATCTATTTTGTTTGATTTGAACTATAAAAAAACTTATTAGGCTGCAATTTTATATCAACAATGATGTTCACATTTGACATGCTAAATATCAATTTGATATTATCTGCAACTAAATTGCACTGTGAGACGAATGGGTCTAATTGATAGAATAATGCAAAACAAATAATTAATTTTAGCAATAAAATTTGTGAGTCAGCTATTTTAGCAATGGCTACAATATACATGTAATACTAACAATGCCTGGGGGCTTTTCTAAGTGATAAACACATCTTTTTAAAATGTATGACTGAGATAAACCATTAGAACAAATGTTGTTCTGTTTGAATGCTTCACAATAGTTTAGAACAAGACAGAACAGAATTTGTCATGAAAATTTTCTTGTTTTGCATTTTACCATCTTAAATGGTATGCTTTTATCACCAAACTGGACATCGTTCTGATATAAAGCAGTAATAGCCATAGGGTTAGTTTTGGCGTGTGTTATACCTTTGGGCAAAAATCGATGTTTTATTCAAAAGACAAGGGTAAAAGGCTGTTTTCAAATCTCAATTCCCGAGTTTGACATATACTTGAATTGACCTACAATTACAAATTCTGAATTAGTTTTATTCCTAAATGGTATCAGCATAGTAGTTATAATTAATAGCTGGCTTAAACAATAAGTGATAAATTTTAATAAGCTTGCTCAGGCTTAATATTATTGTGTTATCTAATATACGGTACAATATGATACAATACGTTTTATTCAGAATTAAACATATCACGATGTGTATAGCCTACACAACAAATTAACATATTAGTGTAGTCAAACAACAACAATAATTTTCCCGAGGGGCATCTCGTATCTCGCATTTCTTCTGATATGTTTGATAACTTAATATGAGTCTTTTATATATCATTTCACGTATAAAAGTGGCAAATATATCAGTGTCAGTGAGATGAAATATATCATTTAATAAGCATTTAAGAAAATAGAATGCGATTTACAAAATTGATAAAACACACAGACTTAAAAATTTCGTTGTATATGAATAAGGTTCAAATTTCATTCTTTGATTCATCCATGCGTTGTTGGTATTTTCTTTTAATGTTAATTAATGACAGTTAAATGGCAATAAATTGCCCACTAGCAGTGTAAACTTGATTAATGCTACTTTGTAATTTAAAATATATTTAAAAGAAATAACGTAGTTACAGATCCTTCTACTTTGAGACCTTTTATTGCTAGCCATTTGCGTACAATAAAAGGTAAAATAAGAAATAATTAGATAAGTTTTCCAATAGGTTAACATTAAGTTAAACGTAATAATAAAAATTGCTGTTGCGTGGTATCGCCCCAACCGCTAAAGAGTTAACATACATTATTGTGTGGCTTGTAGAATGGGGTTTTAGAAAATCTAATGTATAGTGTACAAAACTTCCCCAGTGGGTATTTTGGTAGTCCAATGTCTAGTGACAGTAATGCATTAAATAGTTATACATGTTAAGTACTATATATAACTGTAACTTCATAGTGGTGTATTGTTTTAGTGCATACCGGTTATTCCCTTCCTTTGAAATGTTGTAAGGTAAACATCATGTCGATAAAAATGATAAAGTATAACTTGGTATTTGCAAAAAAGGATTTGAAACTATAATAGGGTAATGTAGTTAACATGCTTGTCTAAATATAGGTCAGAGAGCTTACCTATGTCATTTTGCATCTTATAATATAGTTTCAGAAAATTATAGTATCAATATTTCCTACTGTGTGGAGAGGAGGGTGTAGCGATTTGAGCTTTTACTATCAAATGATTTTCATTTTGGTACTGACGTCACTTTCCATGTACAGACATCATTTTGAAGCTAATGTAGCCTCTTCAAAATTCAGAGTCAGGGTCTATGCTCCAAAATCAACATGTCGCAAGTAGAATTACCACAACTGATCAAAGAGTTCATGTGTATGCCTGCTGGAATTCATAACACTCCACTTTCAAACCTTAAATAAGCTAAAAATGGGTACGTCACTGTGTGACGTCACTTTGACGCTGAAGCACCAAGGTAAAATTGTAAACGTCTTTTTTCTTTAACATAATACATTTTTCTACAAGAAAATGTATGTTTGACACTTTGACCAAAACATGCACACGGAATTACACAGCGGCATACACTATATTGGTTAACCGCTTGTTCAAGCTAGGCCAGGAAAACGAAGTGTGTTTATGCGAACTGACCATCCCGACATGACCATAGCTGTTGCATGGGATGTAAAGCAACAGACCAAACCAAAAAACAACGTAAGCTACTTATCACAAATGGTCGCCTATGAAGCTTCCTAAGTTATTGGAAGACATCAGCGGTCCGAGTCCCGTTTTTAACAGTGGCATACCAGTTCTGTGCCGTATCCTGACAAAATCTGTTTTAGGTACATTCAAACACCTGTGCCAAGTGGCTCAGTGGTAGAGTGCTTGACTCGATACCAAGGGGCCGCGGGTTCGAGCCTCACCGGCGTCACTGTGTTGTGAGCAAGAACATTAATCCTAGCTTAGTACTGTTTCAACTCAGGAAGACTTGTCCCTTTATGACTGAAAAACTGTTAATAGGACGTAAAGAATTAAATCGAACAAACAATAACAACTGTGCTAAACATGCGGGTACTGCATAGGTTTTGATGGTTTTGTTTTCTGTGAATTATTTTAAATGATTGGCTAAAAATAGCACGCAATATACTCATTTAGACGGAAATTTCATAGTATATTCTCTGTGGGTTCGATCCTCACTCGATGTGCATGCAAAATTAGCAATGTCCTGCTTACAATTGTCAGCTGTTGTTTTGTTTGCTAATCAGTAATGCTTGTCTTAGCTCAGAATGAGTCACAAAAGCTTAGTTAAACCAAACAACAAAAACATATTGCGTTTTGGGAGGTAGACCAGATAGAGAACGCACTTTCAGTATAGTACAATGTATATATATTTTCAGGTTTCACTGTAAGTCATTGAGCCGTACAACTGTCACTAAGCCACACCCAATTAAAGACATATGCGGCTATTTCCACTGCGCACCTTTTCCGCGTCTGGAAACATGTAAAGTTGTCTGGGTCCTGTCTTTCGACCTTTCACGGATTCGGATCAACATAGCTTTCAGATATTCTTATGCCATGTCCGTGTTACGACATTTTATTGACAAAATAAAGTGATTAAAGTGTGTCCGAAATATATATTGACCTTTTATCAGAACTTATATTCTCAGTACCAAAGACAGATAAATGTAGATCAGGCGAAATCAAACGCTGTACACAATTATCCTGGTTACAAATACGAATGTGGCCGAGTCTCTCCTATTTGGACGGTTATTTAAAGCCGCGCACGACCTGACCCTATGGCCTAGTGGTTAGCGTGTCTGGCTACAAAGCCAGAGGACCTGGATCGATTCCGGGGTAAGCACCTACTTTCAGTGTGCTTTTTTCTTTCTTTTTTCACATTTTAATGCTAAATTGCTTCATATACTAGTAAAATGACATTATCCAAACGACCGAAATGGGCATTCCTGAACTTTTTCAATTGAATAACGCATGAAACCTATGGGGGTGGGGTTAAAGTTGGCCCTCTCGAAAGAGAATTAGTTCGGTGACCCCAGATTTTTATTCATTTTTCTGAAAGGTAGTATAATAGTCCATGAAATAAAAATAAAATTTTAATAATTTCAACATCAGATTTTTTAATATTATGATTTATTCTAAAAACAAATTCCAATTTTCGACGAATTGCCAAAATATATCATGCAGTATCACGTAAAAACATGGGATAAAAGCTAAACTTGCACATTTTCTAAAATGTTTGATGTCATGGGCACTAATTGAAGCCAAAAGAAAGAAGCTGGCTGAAGATTACAACATATTTAGCTCGATATTTAGGACTAGTGTTATTCTTTCATATTTTTAGAAAATTGGTCAAATGCTGAAAACTTCCATATGACATAGTGAAAAAATAAGCACGGTGACATATCCTTTCTATATCATAAATGGATAGCCCATGCATAAAACAAACTGTATGCAAAGTATTGAAAAGATTTCAATATGGGAAGTATTTAGTAGCATATGTCCTTAAGGTTCAGATTGGGCTAAATACATAAAGAAAATTCGAAACATGTGAAAGTGCCTATCCTATGACAGTTTTTTGTACACACGTACAATTACGAAAATAATATTTGAGCCGCGACATGGGATTTCCAATAATGTGGTATGTGCGACCAGCAAAGCCTCAGATCAGTCTGGGCATACGCGCAGTCTGATCAGAGGCTTGAATAGTCGCTTGAATATTCTATGACTGTTAAGCTACTGAACGAACACAAATTGGAGTTTCGAAGCCTAACCGGAGACTGCACAGGCTCGTCTGAGACTACACTTGTCAAAATGCCACATTGTTGGAAATCACGTGTCGCAGTTCATTTTCAAATACGCTTTTTAATCTTTATCTATTTTGCAAACAAAAAATCAAGTAACATCTGTAGCTAACACCTGTCACACCAAAGCAGCCATTCGGGAAAATCCGGCACAATTCGAGAATCTAATCGAGCCTCCAAAGTGCGTAAGGCGCATTACGCGCAGTACAATGTACGAACAAGCAAAAATCTCCATTTTGTTAGCCGGAAAGGGCGTAGGGAAAATTAGTTTTTAGCATGTGGGCTCAGTCCTATTAAAATCCATTTGCAATGTCTGATTACCTGAAAAGTTTACTCAGCACATTTATGAAGTTAGTGTATTTTCAATAAAATATCTTTATACATGTAGCGATATTTTATTGTAAAACATTAATTTCATTTTTAACCGTTTGTTTTGCTGCAATCACACTTGTTGTTGTGTGAACATGGTTTCTGTGACGTCAGCGTCACGTTATATAAAGACAGCGTCACTTTTTCGATCGCGTTATCAAAGTAGATCCTCGATGTGAATCCGCTTGGACTGAATTTCGCGGAATGGGCCGAGGCAGTTCTAATTGCAAAGCAGCGTTCTCACGGTGACCCCTCGGCGTCCAAGAAAAATGCAGATCGCCGAGATGCGCGCAGTACGATCGCAAGCACCTCCGCAGCAACGTGGTCGCATCGCCAGTGGACGCTGTTGGATCGCATAGAACGCCGAGCAATGGTGCCCACTTTGAGCATGCTCAAAACAAACGCCAGGGTAACGCCGCTTTGAAAGAGCACAGTGGGATCGCCGTATGGTCGCCATAGCCACGCAGTAACGTCTCCTACAACGCAGTAAGAATTCCGCCGGCGCGCACAAAGGTCGTTGTGAAAACGCCGTAGTCATCCGTGGCATTTGCACGGAGATGTCACTGCAGGGATTTTCCTATGCCAATTTTGGGCCGAATATCAACCCTGTTCCAATTGAAAATTACGGAAAACTTCCCAAAAATGAATTATATTTCCTTTCTCCACTTTGTTGAAAATGCCGTGAAAATAAGGCCAAAAATAGGGAAGTTACAGATGTTTAAATTCACATATTGATGGAAATATCCAGAGTACATGTAATGCATCACGTATAGCTTACATGTGTAACACTGATAATTTTTTATTTTGTATGGAGATCTTGTTCATTTGGACATAATAAATATACCCGAATTCGGATGGCACAAATGCTATTTTTTCCAAATTCAACAGGCTCCTTGCCAAAACTTTGGAAAGGTGGGAAAATCGCCACACTGCGTCTTGAACACGCCGTTACGCCCCTGTCAAACCAAGCCGCGTTTACACTGCGTTGTTACGGAGTTGTTTAAATTTCCAGAGCGCCGTGAGATCGCAAGCAAAACTTAATATTTAATGTGGAAAAGGGCCTATCACGGCGTCCTTGCAACGTCCTTACAGCGACCATGGCGTTACAACAAAGCTCGCATGGCGTTCTATCGCGTTCCTACGGAGTTCTCTTGGCGATTCTCTGCGATCTTACGACGCTTTCACTGCGCTTTCGCGGCGCTCGCAATGCGTGCACTGCGCTTTCACGACGTCCGCACTGCGCTGACGGCATGTTGAAGACGCAGTGTAGGGATTTTTCCACCTTTCCGAAGTTTTGGCCAGAGACCTGTTGAATTTGGGAAACATATTTGTGCCATCAAATTTTGGGTATATTTATTCCGTCTAAATGAACATACCAAGGCTAAAGCTTTACGCGTTGCATTACATGTACTCTGGATATTTGCATCAGGGTGTTAATTAAACATCTGTAACATTCCTATTTTTGGCCTGATTTTCACGGAATTTTTACCAAAATGGAGATAGGAAATATAAATCATTACTTTGGAAAGTTTTTGCTTAATTTTCAATTCATCAAAATGGAGATTGGAAAATTTAACTAAATTGTCTTATTTAAAGCTGCATAATCTGTAACTTTTGATAATTCCATTTTAAAAATAATGTTTCTATTTTTCAAGAGCACAGTAAAAATACTAAAATTCAGGTATACATTTTACCTTTTTCGTAATAATTAACAAATTATGAGTGCCAAAACAACAGCATTTATGTTGAAAATTAACTGTCTAGAATTATTGGAGGGACGCAAATAATTACAAACAAGAGAAAATACATCTGTTTTTATAAGATAATTCACTTTTTTCATGGAGTTTTCAACTGTAGAAATTAGATTTATTGTGACAACATAACTTTATTCTACTTTTACAAATGATTTAAAAAAAAAAAATTTTCGAAAAATGTTCATAGTTACAGAGTATGCAGCTTTAAATTTGAAACTCTTATTTCATATGTCCCTCTAGGCTCTACCTATGTTTTATGATTATACATATTACGAAATACCAAAAAAAGTTTACTTATAACATCTGTAACAAAGCTACATGGGCTTGATAATCATCAATGGATTAATACCTAAGATTTAGACTTATAGGAAAACAGGCGTTCATTTTTCTCTTTTTTCTAAAATATCATCTCTTACATAAGGTCAATGTCCTTGCTCGTTTATTATATCATGTAACATATGTTACAGGTACATGTACAGCCTTTTACAAGTGCTCCCATCCTGTTGTTTCAGTTGCAAAATCTATAATTCTTTATAATATGTGCAAGACAATTCCAAATATGCAAGAAAAACAGAAGCAGCAAATGTTGTCATATATTTTTTACTTAAATAACATCTACATGTGCCAATTTACCCCCTCCCCCTTAAACTGTGGGTAGAATTGTTTAATAAGACAATATATTTAAGATAGAAAAGCAAACTCTATTTTTTCTAGAAGCCAAATGAGTATGTTAGTACAGCATAATCAAAAACAATTTAAAAATGCACAGATCAGCTGTAAAAATAAATGAAATTTGTCACAAATATCAGTTCGAAGGGTAATATAATTAAAGTAACACACATACCACCTTATGAAGCCGCAATTATGCTCCAGAAGCTTTTATGTGTAGCTAAGGTAGCCAGCATGTAGACTATATAAACAATTTAAATAATTAGACAGTTTAATGCTTTTTTTCTGCAGCTCAAACTTTTCTTCTTCTTTGTCTAGATTTGATATGGTAACATATTATGTAACAGGCTGTCAGAGACTTACGCCCCACGTACAGGGTGCAAACAGCTCTTAAAAGACGCAGCTTGAAATTCTCTTTCAGACCGTATATGTCTGTGAAATTCCCTAGGGGAGTAGAGGGGGTGGGGGCAAACCATTGACGGCCATCAGTCTATAAATATATTGAATGCGATTTTGGGATGTCAACCTCACCTGACTGTTTTCAAAAAGGTATTTGCTTTGTTTTGTTTGTTGTTGGTCGATGTTATACATATTATATGCCTACGTTAGACTTCGAGCTAAAAAAGGTCCTGCTCCCCCCCCCCCCCCTAGGGAATTTTGCAGACATATCCTATCTTAAAGAAAATTTCAAGCCGCATCTTTTAAGAGATGTTTGCACTCTGTGCTCCAGGGCGTTAGTCTCTGACAGCCTGTTACATAATTATGTTACTGTAACAAACTAAGGAAAAAATCAAAATGAAAGTTTGAGCTACAGAAAGAAGACATTAAACCATCTAATTAATCAAATTTCTTATGTAGTTTGCAAGCTGGATGCCTAAGCTACATAAAAGCAGCATTTTAAACAAAATTACAGCCTTCAATGGTGTTATATGCGTTACATAGATTAAATTTCCCTTTGAAAGTTGAAATCGTGACTAACATCATTCATTTTACAGACGATTTGTGCATTTTTACAAGTGTTTTTCATCTTAGTTTACTAAAATACTCATTTGACTAATAGAAAAAAACAAAGTTTGCTTTTCTATCTCAAATACATTGTTTTATATTAGCTATTAAACAACCCTACCCCCAATTTTAAGTATCCAATTTTGGCATCTATTATTGAAGAAAAATATATGATAATATTTGACGCTCGTGGATGTCTTACATTTTTGGCACTGTCTTGTTAATGCAATAAAGAATCATACATTTGCAAGTTTGACATCAGGATCAGAGCACTTATTAAAGTATGTAACGTATGTCACATGGCATAATGAATGAGCTAAGAAATTTTTGGAAGTAAGAGATGATATTTCATAAAAATACCGTTTTTTTCATGTTTTCCTATTAATCTCTAGCCTCTGGTGCCTTAGTCTTAGTAATTACAGTCATTGCTGATAACAAGCCCATGGAATTGTGTTACTTATGTTATATATAACCTTTTAATCACATATTTCCTAATGCCTATAATATTAAAATATATAGACATATAGATAGAAAATAATAGTTCTCATTTAAATGACACAATTTAATAAACATTCCTATTAAATAAAATTATTCAAAAACAATCTTTATTCAAGTCACCCTCACAATGTCTATCATTGTGTCTGCTTCTATTGCAAAATAATCACCCATTTAATCACAACCAGTAGAATCATGGCATTATATTAGGACTGTAAACTGAGTACAATCCTTTTCCTCTCCACCCCTTTGGGAATTGTGCAGACATATCCTACCTTAAAGAACAATTCAAGCTGCATCAAATAAGAGATGTTTGCACTCTATTAACTAGGGGGTTAGCCTGTAATGGTATGATACGTATGTTACCATATCAATTTAAGAATAAATGAATTGAAAGTCTGAGAAACAGAAAGAAGACATAAAACTATCTATTTATTTGAATTATTAATGTAGTTTGCATGCTGAATATCTTTGATACATAAGAAAATATTTTTAACAAATATACAGCTACCTATGGTGTTATATGTGTTACATTAATTAAGATTACTTTTTAAATTGGTAATTGTGACAAACATCACTTATGAGCATTTCGTGTGATCCTCCTTTTTAGCCATCAAAAGACTTAATCTTCTTTGTTTGTATGGCCACTGCCAGCGTCAAACAACTTGACTCAGCCAAACTTGAATCCTTAGCATTCTTCAAAAGCAGAAACAGCATGTCAGTGTAATGGGATCAAACACCTGATTAAATATGGGTTTAATGCCATTTTACATATAAGCATACAATGGAGTATGACTCTGGTGTATATCTCTTCCTGTGAAGGGGCAAGAGCAATCTAACTGCAGCTGCTTCTGCATCCGTGCTAGTCAAATGATAACTTTGCTCTGATTTTGCAAAATCTATGTCTCTACCGTGTACCTCTAAGAATACTTTAAGATTTCTGACAATGGTCAAACAGAAATTTGATAGGCTGTTTTTTTGCATCATTTGCCATGGAACATATCCAGTCTTTTGATGCTTAAGTCCTCAGGTCTTAGATCAATAGTATTTTGCTGCGCCCAAAGAACTTTATAAGTTTTCTTTAGTTACAATGTTGACTCTTGATGGTTTTGGCAGACCGTCTGAAACAATTTCTGTTACACCTTGAAAGTTATCTGGTATAAGAGAAAGAATATGAAGTTGGACATTGCCATCAATTATGTTTGCAGTTGGTTGTTTTTTTATGTCAGTACATTGAAGCATGTCTTAAAATAATGTAAAACCTATAATTTCTCAGTTTTTGCAGCCATATCATTAACTGTTGCATTCAAAAGAAGGAAAGTGGACTATAGGTAGAATGGGATAACCAGTAGTTCTATATTATGCTCTATGGAAGATTTATACAGAGTAAACAAGTTGATAAGGTGCCTCATTTTATTATCCATTGTAAAAACTGAAATTGAGAACACTTGCCTCTGACTGTGTAATCAAAAAGGATGTCACGACAATGCCCTTGCTTATTTATTATGACGAGTTATATATGTTACATCCTTTAATAAGCGCTCTTATCTTAGAAACATAGTGAATCATTGAATTGAAAGGGTCTAATTTGCGCTCAGTCCATCCTGCATTTCATTCCTTTACCTGCTGTGATACATCTAGTTCGTTTATCTGAAGGGAAAGAGTTACCTGGGTTTCAGCACTTCAGAAGTACTAAGACTTCAAATAATTTTTTGAATGCTTGGGGAAAGATAATAAGTGCAGAGACATTATTAGATGAAAATATGTGGGTTGCATGTATGGAAAGGCTACATTTATAAAAGTTAACCAGCTAAGATATGATTCTTTATCACAGAAATATCAAGGAACATCAGTCCAGGTACTCATTGCTCTTAATGGCATAGTTTTCCTCTTCGTAAAGCTTCAGTCTTTCCCCTACTTGCAGAGTATCACTTACAACACATACTCAAAGAGCCAACTATTGGGAATTCATATCAGTTTCTGAATGTTCCAAGCCATAAATGGCAAAATTGGAAAGTTGATAATGGCTCATCAATTTTGAGTGGACTGGTGGTAAAATTGAATAATAGTAAATGCTTGAAATATTGTGTGATGATTCTACTAGTTGCAAGGAGGCGTGTGATAATAATGATTACCACAGAAGCAGACAACGACAAACGTTTAACATGAGTGTTAAATCTATAAGAATTAGTTTCGACCATTTCATTTATTGTATTTTCTTGTAAAAATGTAAAACTATCTTTTCTATTTGTGGCTCTACATTTAGCATTATATGCCTAGTATTAGGAAATGTATCCAAAAGGTCATTGATAACATCTGTAACACCAGTCCATGGGCTTGATAATCAGACATGAATATAATTTCTAGTGTTTTGGCACCAAAGACTTAAAAGTACACATTAAAGTGTCCTGATCTTTAACTTAATGACATCTTGTAGATATATGAGCAAGACAGACTAAGAAAATGAAAAATATCCACACGCTGTAATCGCTTTCATGTGTTTTACTTAAACGGTAATAACAAAATTCGCTTCTCTGTAAAACTGGGAGTAGGGCTGTGTATTAGCTCCTATAAGACAATATATTTAAGATAGAAAAGCAAACTTGGTTTTTCCTATTCATCAATTGAGTATATTTTTGTTAAATCTAATATAACAGTTTGAAACCAAGTCATAGATGTTGTTTAACTAAATGACGATAGCCACAATTATAGCTTTTAAATTACAATTATGTTTATGTAACGCACATAACACCACAGTTGGCCGTATTAATGTTAAACAGCTTTCATATGTAGCAAAGACATCCAGTATAAAGACTATAAGATTGTCAATTTATTAGATAATTTTAATGTCTTCTTTTGGTAGCTCAAACATTCAAATTTCTTATTCTCAAATTGATATAGTAACATATGTAACAAGCTGTTACAGGCTAACGCCCCGACTTACAGAGTGCCAACATTCTTATTAAATACACCTTGAATGGTTACATAAGATGTAATTTGTCTGCAGAATTCAAAAGGGGATTAGGATGGAGCAAGCCCTTACTCAGCTTGATGTCAAAATACTGTTTGATGATTTTACTTATCACGCTAACATATGTAACGCTCTCTGATCTTTAAAACTTGATGACAACTAGCAGATCTATAAGTCTTTATCATAGGAGCCAGTTTAAAATCCCTGAACAATGTAAGATATCCAACAGCTACGAGTTTTTTTTTCACAATTTTAGCTCAAACGTTCAAACTACATTTCCTTTATTTGATATAGTAACGCATGTAACAGGCTGTTTCATACTAACACCCCAATCTAGAGAGTGCAAACATCCCTTATTCGATGCAGCTTGAGTTGTACTATAAGAAGGAATATGTCTGCAAATTTCCCTCGAGGAGATTAAAGCATTTTTAGGCATATCTTAAGTAAAGACAATGAGCTTGCCCATTTATTACATCAGGTAACATATGTTACAGCCTCTGATATTAAAATTTTTGCAACAAATTTGCAGATTTATGAGTCTTTTCAAATAAGCAAATAAATCCCAAACAATTAAACACATTCATCAACTGCAAATATTTTTAACTATTTTTACTTTAGTTTTAATACCAAACATTTCACCTTAAAATTGGGTAGGGGTAGGGTTGTTTAATTGCTTATTCCAGAAAAAAATATTTAAGCTAGAGAAACAAACTTTAATTATTCTGTTAGCCAATTGCATAAGCTAGTCTGACATGGCTTAAAACATTTTGCAAAACACACAGAGAGATTGTGAATGTAAATGATGTTAGCCACACTTGCAAATTTTAATGGGTTATCTAATTTATGTAATGCATATGACACCTTAGGAAGCCGCAATTTTGTTCAAATGGCTGTCATACATAGTTAAGATATCCAGTATGCAGACTATATGAATGATTTTTTAAAATAAATATTTTAATGCCTTTAATTTGTAGCTCAAACTTTCAATTTACTTTTTCTTAGTTTGATTCAGTATCGTATGTTACAGGCTCTTACAGACAAACGCCCCGGAGCACAGAGTGCAAACATCTCTTAAAAGACTCGGCTTTAAATTCTCTGCAAGATAGGATATGTCTGCAAAATTCCCTAGGGGGGGGGGAGGGAGCAAACCCATTCTGAGTCATCCGTCTACGTGCGTATGTCTGGCTACGCCACTGTCTGCTGTAACTTAAGTAGGCAATAGCAACATTACATAACGTGGCACGGTTATATGATATGGACCAGCCAATAAGATGCTCGTATTTTGGCCTATTGCGGCGAAACTACTGGATAGGCCGCACGGATAGATATGATCATCTTGGCCTCGACGCTGCAAAACCTGTCTTTTGGGTTTCAGACAATGGGAGAGTCAAACCAGCCGCCACAGCTACAGAGACTAACTAGAAAATTTGAATTTTATCTATAGCAAGTTTTGATAGGATACTTTCTAAAAAGCTAATAACAAACGCGCTGATCAGACTGCGCGGATGCGCAGGCTGGTCTGTGCCTATGTTGTTCGCAAATCTCATAGACAGGGTTTCTTGCGTCGATGTCCAATATTATGAGCATTGGCTGCTCGCCAATTACCTAAGTACCAACATAATGGGCATCGATGGGGCAAAACCTGTCTTTGGGGTAACCGACAAAGCGAGACTAAAATCCGACCCCTTGGCTACAGAGATTGGCTAGTAATTTGATTTTCCACCTGAATATGTAGCAAGTTTCGATATGATAGTTTCCAAAACGAAAATAATAAAGACGCTGATCTGGACTGCGCCTCTTTTTTTCGAAAACCTCGAAGGCAGGTTTTCTCGCGGCGAAGCCAATTACATGTAATTACACGAATGCGGAGCATAGTGGTTCAGTTAGACTGGAGATCGAATGGTTGCTTTTTCGAGACTCCATGGAGTCACTGTGCTGTGTTCTTGAACAAGACACTTCAAGACACTGCCTAGTACTGGTTCGACATGACTGAAATATTGCTGACTGGTACGTAAAGCATCAACACAAACAAACAAAAACCAGTTGCATGTCTGATTAGATTAAAAAGCCATATACAGGATTGGATTTTGAACCCAATACACCATACATGTATTTATTTACGTGTTATTTTGAACAAAGCAAACTTGTTGATGCATGCACATAGCGCAGCAAGCACATGAAAGTAAGAAAGACAACACAGATCAGGAAACGATACAAACCTGACCCAGGATACCACATGGGAAAATAATAAACATACAATAGACATCATTAACTTGAGCCAAGAAGTCAGCCCGTTCCCAGCAGGTGACCACAAGGCAGCAAGGAACAAACGCGGAATAACGTCGACGCAACGCATGACGTCGCATCGAGATTAATAAGTTGTTGTTGGATGGACGTGTGCCTCCTGGGATACCTTCTTGTCATGTTAATAGTGCAGATTTTATAAGGGAATTCAACTAACGAAATTCAGACCAAAATCGCCATTTTTTTTTTTATTGCGAAATTGACAAATGAAGGAAATTCCAGTTTATAGATACACAAACTTATAAAATCTTCTTTTGAGAATGCAATAATCATTGAATGGGGAACAGCCTGTTATAACATTTAAGAGACATACCCACAGAGAAACTGTGGCGGGGGTGCAGCCTATTTACGTGATTCCCGATCCTACCCACAGGGGACTTTCTTTCATGGTGCAGCCTGTGTATACGGTTTCTGAACCTACCAACAGAGGACTATCAGCCCTGGGTGCAGTCGGTTTATACAGTTTCTGATCCTACCCTCAGGAGACTGTCCTACCAGAGTGAATCATGTTTATACGGGTTTGCATCCTACCCACATGGGATTGTTAGATCAAACTTTTTATACGTTTTGCGATCCTAACCACAGGGGACTGTCGGCCCTGGTGCAGCCTGTCAATATGGTTTCCAATCCTACTCACAACGGACTGTCTGCCAAAGGTTCAGCTTGTTTACACGATCTCCCACCACACCCACATGAGACTGTTGGCCTGGGGTACAGACTGTTTATATGGTTTCTGATTCTGCTCACAGGGGACTGTTGGCCTGGGGTGCAGCATGCTTATGCTGTTTCCGATCCTACCAACAGTGGCCTGTTTATACGGCATCAAAACCCATCTCCAGGGGACTGTCTGCCCTGGGTGCAGCCTGTTTATACCGTATCAGAAGCCATAACCTGGGCACTATCTGCCCTATGTGCAGAATATGTATACGGTGTCAGAAACCATTCTTCATGGGACTGAAGATCCAATGTGTAGCCTGCTTGCATAGTGTCAGAAGCCATCTCCAGGGGACTGTCAGCCCTGGGTGCAGATTGTTTAAACGATGTCAGGATCCACCAGGATGGGACTGTCAAACTGTTTTTACAGTGTCATAAGCCACTTCAAATAAACTGTCTTCCTAGAGTGCAGCATGTTTATACAGTGTCCGAAGCCCCCTACAGGGAATTTTAGGCCGGGGTGCAGCCTGTTTATACACTGTTGGAACCCATCTCCGGGGGACTATTGATCTGGTGAAAGCCTGTATATATGGTGTGATGAGCCACCTACAGGTGCATTTTGTTCATACAGTGTCAGAAGTCACCTCATGGTGACCATCAGTCTGGGTAAAGTCTGTTTATAAGGTGTCAGAATAAGAAAGATTACAAAGATCAGGAATCGATACAATCAAGCACCACACCTGATCCAGGATACTAATGGAAAAGCAACAACTTCACAATCAGACATTACAAACGAGAACCAAGAGGTCAGCCCTTTCTCAGATGACCACAAGGCATCACTTATCGGATACGATGAAAGCATAACAAATACAAGACAGAAATAACTTAAATGATCCACAAAAGAAGCAGCGCTTTGGAACGATCAGTAAAAATATTTTACTGGAGGGCTTTAACCGGTTTGACGGGGTGCCCACCTCACCCTTAGTTCAGATGTTGTTCATGACACATAGATGTTTGGGTTGCATGAAACATCCTAACTTATCAATGCATCATCTGCTGGAAAATATAAATCACGATATAAAAAGGACATTAAGCAAAGAAAAGAACTCAACAGTAAATAAAAATGAATACAGGATCAAAAGAAATCCAACAGATAAACCAAGGTGTGCCTGACAACAGCCAAAACATCAGGCCCCTACCACGTATCGATAGATAAGTTTTTAAATCGGAACTGTCAAAATGTCTGGAGTCCGACCCAACAGAATCCAGAGGATCTACAGCCCAGGGTGCAAAATGTTTATATAGTGCTAGAAACGTACTCCAGATGACTGTCAGCCAGGGTTGCAGCCTGTTTGTATGGTGTCAGAGGCCATTTTAAGGGGACTGTCAGCCCGCGTGCAGCCTATTTATAACATGTAAGAACCAACCTCCAGGGGACTGTCAGCGTGGAGTGCAGCCTGTTCATATGGAGTCAGAAGCCATCTTAAGAGGACTGTCAGCCAGGGGTGCAGCCTGTTTATACGATGTAAGAAGCCCCCCCAAGGGGACTGGTAGTCTAAGGTGCAGCTTATTTAATTGGTGTCAGAACCCACCTCCAGGGAACTGTTAGCCCAAGGTGCAGCCTTTTAAATGGGATGAAGCCAGTTTATACAGTGTTTAAACCCACCTCCAGGGGTATGTAGGCCTAGGGTTCAGCCGTTTTATACCGTTATGAACCCAGGTGACTACCCGCTGGGGAGACAGCCAGCTGATACGGAGTGTAAGCCCACCTCAAGGGGCTTGCCCACTCAGGGTGCAGCATGTTTTATGGTGTCTGAACCCACCTCCAGGGGACTGTTGCCCAGGTGCAGTCAGTTACTACAGTGTATGAACCCTCCTCCTTAAGAATAGCTGTTTTTATTGTTTTCCATTTAAAGCTGCATTACTCTGTAACTATGAACATTTTTCTTTTTAAATCATTTGTAAAAGTAGAATTAAGCTATGTTTTCACAATAAAAATGTTCCGTACAGCTGAAAACTGCACGGATAAGTGAATTATCTCATCAAATAGGTGTGTTTTTCTCTTGTTGGTAACCATTTGCGTCCCTCCAACAATTCTAGACCGTTGAATTTTAACATAAATGCAGTTGTTTTGATAGTGTACCTTGTTAAGATTTACGAAAATGGTAAAATGTTTACCTGAATTTGAGTATTTTTACTGTGTTCTTGAAAAATAAAAACATTATTTTTAAAATTAGAAGATCAAAAGTTACAGACTATGCAGCTTTAATAATCCATGTTTTGGTCCCTGTCTGTCAGAGACAACTGGTTCAAATATCCATATGTTTGGCACATGTAAGAGTTGGTAAGAGGCGTGGAGGAAACTTGATACTGTTCTACATGTATTTGAGGACAGATCAGGTGAAGCCTGGGCACTTGAATTGCTTTTGTTTAGTAGTGTCTCCTTTCTTCTAATGAGCGAAATCTTATCAGTTAGAATGTCAACAAGTGAGTTTAGCTGGATTACATTACCTAACAAGGAGATTTTGTATCTAATATCAGTTGATCCATTCCTTAAGTTCGAATTTTGTTGGAAATTCCCAGGAAGAAAATTGAATGCAATGTGGCATGTTTTCAATTCATATTTTTTATGGTTGTTTTAAAATGAAACATTTTACATTGAGTATTAAAAGCACTTATTAAAGATCTATATCTGATAATGAACAATGTGATTTTACTGTAGTTTTTTGCCTTGAGCAACTCCAGCGGGGCACACATTTCTCCGCTGAAAAGTCAAAATATGGATCTGTAAATTGAGTAAAAGGGTCTGGGATATATTTTAATTCATAATGGGCTTGAAAGCTCAAAAGAAAACGGAATTGAGATTTGCAAGACAAGTTTTATCAGAAATATTCAAAGCAAAATTAAACCATAACAATGTAAACAACGAGCAAGGTCAACTCAATTTGTATTAGTTTACGCATCACTGCGTTGATATGCGCTTTAACTTAACAATTTGATTGACTAAAGTAAGAAACGCATATTTTGCGTTGAAACGCGTTAGAGGGTTGTTAACGAGTATTCATGTGTTTTAAAATGCGTTGATACGCGTTTTATATACAGATAAAACTCAACGCGCGTACAGCGCGTTAGAAACGCACATAAAACGCAAATTCGAAGGAAAACACACTAGCGGTAGTGTATGATGAAACAGCAAATCATTTACATGTCATTCTGATGTCACCTACTGTCGTGCCAGCCTAGAGTGACAGTGACGTCATGTTTTGTTTACAATGTTATCAGGGACGTATAAACAATATATAACTTGTGTATTAATCCAATCCTTAGGATAGGATTAATACACAAGTGATCTATCGATTCGCGTTAGGTCAAGTGAATTGTACAACTCAATGTTTTACTTGACAATTGTAAACATAATATTACGTCACTGTCAGTCTTGGTTGGCACGACAGTACTGATTAAGTTTACAGCAACTCATGCAAGTGTTCATTCTGATATCAATATTCATGCACATTGTATTGTACACTATCCTTAATGATATAAATTTAGTAACTAAGAGTGTTTGAGAAATCCCCACGCCATGTCACATGCAGTTATATCAGCCTCAGCTGACAGGCCTCAAATCCAATCAGAATGTGTTTATTTATAAATTACATTTAATAAATAATAACAGGTAGTATCGTTTTGCTTGCTTGAAACCCCTAAACATATTCATTGGCAACCAGTAAGACCTAGATGGAATCAGAATCGTTGCTGCTTGCTAAGACATTCACAATCATCAGAGACTGATTGCAGAAGTGTATCTTAATTTGTTCTTTCTAACCATCTGTCCTGCCAGCCAAGAATGACAGTGACGTCATGTTTTGTTTGCAAAGATATCAGCGACTTACAATCGATAGATCACTTGTAAATTAATTATATCCGCAGGAAAGGATTAACACACAAGCGATCTATCGATTCGTGTTAGCTCAAGTGGAGTTTAAAGTTAATGTTTCAATTAAAATGTCTTAACAAAATATTACGTCACTGTCACTCTTGGTTGGCACAACAGTATGACTCCTTGATATTGCACAATCAACCAGTCCAATATTTCTGTCAAACCAGATGTCATAATTGCCTCGTACAAATTTTAGGGATTCAAAAACAGTTTGTCGATGCGATACAACATTGTATCACCCATTCTAAGTTCTTCGTAAGAATGGTTGCCTGTCCGAATACGATGTACAAACGGATACACATGGAACAAATAATGACATGGAACACTATTAACGGGATGGTCAGGAACTTTGCCCGTCTTATGTATCAGAGCACGACTAGAACAAATCCCATTCACATTATAATTTGTACTGAGGTAAGCCGTCACATTGTGGGGTACCGGAAGCACCATGTTTTCGAATAGTTCTAGCTGTAGAGGAAATATATCAGATTTAGTATGTATAAATATTTCGTTCAGTTTAGGACTGACGTGAATTATATGCGTGTTGTTATCCTCGAAGAAAAGTATGTCTATAAAAGGCCACTGCCAGTTTCTTGTGTTTCTCCATGAATGTTTATCATTCCAAAATTTCCAGATGTAGTTTGTTGATGTATCCACACTGTGAGCTGGAGTAGAGTCAATCATCCTCTTCAAAACTGCTTTTTGAGAAATGTTTATCTTCACGTCAAAGTCGTCATCCCAAGGAATAAATCCGTGGTGCCTATAAGCCCCTAATAACGAACCATTTTCTAGCATGTATGTGATATTAAACAATTCACATTGTGTTTTGAAAACATGTATAAGATCAAGGTATAGCTTGTATTCTGCATCATTTAAAGCAGGAGCAAAGGCTATGAGTTCCATGTTGAAAACTCCTGGATAGCTCCATTTATATGTGTTCTCTCTTGAAATATTGAATCCAGATAATTGTGTGAAGGTCAAAGATGGATATCGCTTTCCATTATTTAAAACAATTTGATAGTCAGGCAAAACCAAGTTGCTAGCATATATCAGATGAAACACATATATAATAACGCCAGCTAGTGCTGCAAATAACAGTGCGCGGATCTTTAGTAGCATTATCATCTAGGTTTTGCTTCCAGGTTATTTACATGTATAGAGTACAGAAGTGCATACCTGTAAATACTTAGAAACGTCATCGCAATGAAAGTAACATTGAAGATACGTTCTATGTCTTTTAGATTGAGCACATACGCGTACAGAAGTGTACGCGTGTGTGCTCAATCTAAAATACATATATATATATATAGAACGTATTTTCAATGTTACTTTCATCGCGATGACGTTGTTGAGTGCTTTACATGTATGCACTTCTGTACTCGTGTGAGTTCAATCTAGAAAGAAACGAGTAGCACGTATCTTCAATATCATCTTAATCTGGACGAATGTTATCAGTAATTTACATTTACATGTACGCATATCTGCAATATATAAGACTTAACACGTATCTTCTAAATATCATAATCTCAGTGACAGCTTTCGGATTCAACAAGGCGTGCGACAGGGTGGAATATGTATACACACTTCCACAAACTCTACCAAAAGAGCGGGTCTTAGGATCTGTCATTGATACTACATACGTAGGTGCTCTTGTGGTAGCTGGTCATTTCCTCTCTATGTCCAACTCGGCTGATGTTGAATTTTAAGAGAATATAGATTTGTATGCACTGATTGCCTAAAGTACATTTGTATATCCCACAAAAAGACGCTAGGCTTATATGGGTTAATAGCTGCGAATATAGACAATAGATATGTACATGTATACATAATTTTTACAGGCTTAGCAATTGTTAAGCGAATCTTGAAGTATATTCTTCTTAAGTTAAGAGAAAATAAATGTTCCCAGCTGATGGCAAATGAAACTGGCCCTGGTTACGGACCCAAGCTAGATTTCCCAGTCAAGTTAAAACATACCAAAATCAAGAATTCAAAGTGCTTAATATATCCAGACATCCATTTTGATTTCTGTCAATGCAATTGCAATTATACAACATGCATTTTAATCAATAACAGGAGTATCATACGTATATAACGTTATTTGATCTGATCATTAGAAAACATCCATTTTTGTATGCGAGGATGAAAAGTACAAATCGAATTGTGCACCACGGTCTGATCAGTGCGTAGTTTTACCGCTGTCAGATTGGTATAACAGAACTTTTGGGCGTGGATTGGCTATTTCATCTGCTAAACAAGGGAAATCAGGTTCTATTTATGTTTTGATGAAGAATTAGTAAGTTTTGGCCAGTTGTTTGGGACCCGCAAACGTGCGTGCATTTAATGAAAATACTAACCGTATACACATTGGACTCACATTTATTAACACTTAAAGCGCATAATCACAAAATGTATGTTTCTGTCGTCTACTTAAGTATTTGAAGCCTCATAGACAAACTGTGTGAACCCAGATCAGACTGCTCCTACAGGTCCACAATGTTTGCCTTTATGCTTATGTTAAATAGATATTTTCAGATGCAGTTATTTTGCAGGCGTTTTAAGGACTAAATCATGTACTGAGGTAATGGCTCAAGATGATACAGTTATGCCCAGGTCACACATTCACGGATTGGAGGCAGGATTAGCCACGAATACAATCCGGCATCATTCGTGGCCGCACCGTGTTGGTCCGTAGCTTTCCGTATTGCATCCGTAATCATACGTAGTAATACTTAATCATACGTATATAGTGCATCCGTATCGGACTATGGAAATTGGCAATTTCCTGGGTCATCCGTGAGATTTAATCCGTAGTAGAACCGGCGAGGTGATCCGTGAATGTGTGACCTGGGCATTACTTTTGAATAAAACCACGCCTAATATTCAACTTTTACCTGTCTAATGCCAAGGTCACACACTCAAGGATCACCTCGCCGGTTTCACTACGGATTAAATCTCACGGATGACCCCGAAAATGCCAATTTTTGTAGTCTGATATGGATGCACAGCGGTGCGGCTACGGGTTTTGACGTATTTACCAAGGATATGGTAGGAAAGGAGCCATTCGGTGACATGAGTGATACGGATTGTTACGGTCTATTACGGAACGTATCGGTTTAATTCGGAACGACACGTGTCAAGGCGTGTGCATTGCGGATGAACAACGGTTTGCTAGGGTACAAGTAAGGGTTAGTTCGATTAAGAATGACATGAAGCGGGTAAGTACGAACCGCCCCGGAGCAACATGGACCTGTCACGATACTAGTAATCAATCTGTACATATAAAAGTGCCTACAGGGCTAAAAATTCAGGTGAGTTATCCAGGGTATCGTAGCCCTCTTGTTTAAGAATTTTTACTGAATGTAAAATTTTAGTCTGCATGATTCCTACCAACCAACAAATATAGTTCTGCTCAAAAGTCTTTGGATATTCTGGGTAATCCTGGACAAATTGTGTTACGACTATAAGCTGTCAGTGTTAGGTGGTAGATAGATAAAAGTCTGATTAGACTGATCATACAATCATTTTGAGCTGGGTCTGAACCGTTAAGTAAATCCATATCAGTCACAAATAGTATTTACCCAGGGGGTAATCTCAATTTTTTCTTGCTACATAGGCTCGGCCCTAGCATCTAGTCCCCCTCCCCCCCCCCCCCAAAAAAAAAAAATATCAACTTGACAAGCATATCGATGTCAGGCATACCCAAAAATTATTTAAAATTTTTAGCATATCCTTAAATATTATTCCAATTCAGAACCTTTACCTTTTAAAAAGACCTTAACATGACCCACACAAATACAAGTAGTCAAATTAAGCGGTGACCCCAAAAAATATCTCTAAAAAATCACAAAATATCTAAATTAAAAATTTTAACCCCAAATAATGGCCAAGCCTTTGCATATAGTACACATCCCCCTCCCCACACACACATATGTGCGGGTACTGGTGATAAACGTCTGTAAAATCAGTACTTAGCCATGACACTAGGAATTCGTGACAACCGGTGTCCCAGTTTGTCTTGCCCCCTGGACAGCTTGCCCCCCGGGGGGCAAGCTGTCCCAGGATATCTTGCCCCCCCACCCTGGTTATCTTCACCCCCGGGGGCAAGCTGTCCAGGCCGCCCAACACAAGTAGAAATATATACATGTTATTGCTATTTTTCTGTATCATTTTAATGAATTCAGATCCTCCATAAGTCATAAAGTGAGAAATTGGTGTCTGTGGGGTTAATATTGGTAAAACTTTAACATCATCTTGAATAAATATATCAAGATTAAGTGATTTTAAGTTTAATATTTTGCTAATTCTACTTATTTTAATCTATCTGATTGTGAAGATGTATCAATTTTAAACATAATTCAAGTGAAATTTAGCTGTTTTCTTTGTCGGACTGCTCCGTATACTTAGTTGCAGGGGTGGGAGGTAAACTGTCTAGGCCAGTTTATCTTGCCCCCCACCCACCTGGGTATCAAAGTAAAATTTTTGTGCCTATACAACTTATTTTAAACTATCTGAATGTGAAAATGTATCAATTATAAACATAATTCAAGTCAAATTCAGCTGTTTTGTTTGTCGGATTGTTCTGTATGCTTAGTTGTAGGGGTGGGGGTAAGCTGTCCAGGCCAGTTTATCTTCCCCCACCCACCTGGGTATCAAAGTAAAATTATTTTGCTAAGTTTTCTCATTTTAAACTATCTGATTGTGATGAGGTATCAATTACAAACATAATTCAAGTCAATTTCAGCTGTTTTCCTTGTCAGATTGTTCTGTATGCTCAGTTGTAGGGGTGGGGGGTAAGCTGTCCAGGCCGGTTTATCTTGCCCCCACCCACTTGGGTATCAAAGTAAAATTATTTTGCTAATTCTACTTATTTTAATCTATCTGAATATGAAGATGTATCAATTTTAAACATAAATCAAGTGAAATTCAGCTGTTTTCTTTGTCGGATTGTTCCATATACTTAGTTGCAGGGGTGGGGGGGGGGGGGGGGGTAAGCTGTCCAGGCCAGTTTATCTTGCCCCCCACCCACCTGGGTATCAAAGTAAAAGTATTTTGCTAAGATTTTTATTTTATTTTTTTTTACTTTGATACTCAGGTGGGTTGGGGTCAAGATAAACTGGCCTGGACATCTTACCCAAGAATGAATTAAATCTGACCAATAGGTACTGAGATATGGTTCCGGACAGACAAAAAATGCGGATGGACGGACAGAGGGACGACGCCAAAACTATATCCCTCCGACTTCGTCGGGGGATATTAGTAAAATTAGCACAATGAGGCAGACAGTTCCCTGCAGGTAGGTTCAGAATCCTGATAAACAGACTCCACCACACTCTGTTCCTCTGGAAGTAGGTTCTCAACCCTATAAACAGTCTTTACCCCCCCCCCCCCCACCCATCCGGCAGACAGCCCATTGAGAAAGATTTGTAAACTGTAAAACTGGATGCACTCCCAGCAGACAGTCCCCTTGATGTTGTTTCCCAGCAAGTTAAATCAGTCTGCACTATCTGCCGACAGTCCCTTGGAGTTAGGTTTGGAAAACATATTAAAAAGGTCCAGCAAGCAGACAGTTCCCTGGCGGTAACTTCATAAACCTAGCTTATCAACAGACTGCATCCCACTCTTACTCCCCTGGAGGTGGGTTCTTAACCTTATACAACAGTCTCTTTCCCACAAGCCAACGGACCCAAAGAGGAAGGGTTGGAAAAGGTAAAAAAAGAATGATTCCCCCCCAAGTGACAGTTCCCTGGATGTAAGTTCCGAACAAGTAAAACAAGCTGCATTCCCAGCGGACAGTCCCCTGGAGGTAGGTTTGGAAACCATATTAAAAGGCTCCATGTATACATGTATATCCCTGTATAAAGTATTGTTATTGTACTATATTCAAGGACACCAATGCCTAACTACCTATGGTCATCTCTTTGCTCTGTTTGCTCGAAAATTCCAAAGCTGCGCATGTGAACTTCACATGAAGTCTCCTATGGCAGACAGTTTCCTGTATGTAGGTTTAGAATTCTGATAAACAGACTCTACCACACTCTTATTCCTCTGGTAGTAGGCTCTTAACCTTATAAACAGTCTACTATACCACCCCCCCCCTGCAGACAGTCCCCTGGAGAAAGATTTGGAAACTGTAAAACTGGATGCACTCCCAGCAGACAGTCTTGATGTTGTTTCCGAGCTAGTAAAATCTGACTGCACTCTCTGCTGACAGTTCCTTGGAGTTAGGTTTGGAAAACATATTAAAAAGGTCCACCAAGCAGACAGTTCCCTGGAGGTAACTTCATAAACCTAGCTTATCAACAGACTGCATCCCACTCTTACTCCCTTCTTAACCTTATAAACAGTCTCTACCCCTTAGCCAACGTCCCCTAGAGGGAGGGTAGGAAAAGGTAAAAAAGAATGACCCCCCCCCCCCAAGTGACAGTCCCCTGGATGTAGGTTCGGAACAAGTAAAACAAGCTGCATTCCCTGCCGATAGTCCCTTGGAGGTAGGTTTAGAAACCATATAAAAAGGCTCCACCCAGGCAGACAGTTCCCTGCAGGTAGGTTCAGAAACCTTATAAACAATATGCACCACACTCTTGCAGTCCCCTGGAAGTAGGTTCTTAACTTTATATAAACAATCTATAATCCCCCGGCCGACAGTCTCATGGAGGAAGGTTTGGAAACTGTAAAACAGGATGCACCCCAGCAGACTGTCCCCTTGATGTAGGTTTGGAACAAGAACAATCAGGCTGCATTTTCTGCCGACATTCCCTTGGAGGTAGGTTTGGAAACCATATTAAAAGAGTCCACCCAACAGACAGTTCCCTGGAGGTAACTTCAGAAACCTAGCTTATCAACAGACTGCACCCCACTCGTACTCCCCTGGAAGTAAGTTCTTAACCTTATAAACAGTCTCTACACCCACGGCCAATAGTTCCCTGGAGGAAGGGTTGGAAACGGTAAAAAAGAATGCACCCCAGGTGACAGTCCCCTGGATGTAGGTTTGGAAACTGTAAAACAGGATGCACCCTAGCAGATTCTCCCCTTGATGTAGGTTCAGAACAAATACAATCAGGCTGCACTCCCTGCCGACAGTCCCTTGGAGGTAGGTTCGGAAACCGTATACAAAGGCTCTGCCCATGCAAACAGTTCTCTTCAGGTGGGTTCAAAAACCTTATAAACACACTGCACCACACCCTTACTCCTCTGGACGTAGATTCTTAACTTTATTAACAGTCTACAACCCCCTGGCCAACAATCCCCTGGAGAAAGATTTGAAAACCGTAAAACTGGATACACTCCCAGTGGACAGTCCCCTTGATGTTGGTTCGGAGCAAGTAAAATCAGGTTTTACTCCCTGCCGACAGACCCCAAGAGGTAGGTTCGAAAACTGTATAAAAAGGCTCTACCCAGGCAGACAGTTCCCAGGAGGTAGGTTCAGAAACCTAGCATATAAACAGACTGCATCCCACTCTTACTCCCCTGGAAGTAGGTTCTTTAACGCATAATAGCCTGTACCTGGTGACAGTTAGGTAAGTTTTTTTATCCCACCCTTATCGCAAAAAATTCTATCCCATCCTCGTGCTCATGACTATTACATGTATCTCTTTATTCCAAATCTACAAATATTTCACACAAATGTCCTGGCATGTGAGAAATAAAAAATAGTAAGTGAGTATGATCAGGAAATACCACAATCACAAACTGCAGACAACCCCTAGGCATCGCGAGGAAGAGCCGTTCAACCATCACGAGACACCAGGAAGACGAATTAAGCAAAGCAATCAGCTCTCTCTTCCCCATCAAGATGATTGCAATACTATAATGGACATAAAGTAACGTACAACAAAACATAGAACAAATACAGACTCCCACAATGGGGGTAACAATAAACAAAAAGTCAACAAAAACAGAACCACCGCCTTAGAACGGACAGCAGCCTAAGCCACCAGGGGGGGGGGGGGGGTCTTAAATGCATTTTACTGGTACCAAATCTTCGCCCTAGATTCTGCTGTTGTTGAAGTACAAGAAATGTTCAGCTCGCATGGAGGTCATCTAACTAATGTAATGTATCATCATGGAAAACACTCTAATCAAATTAACACTTCATGATGAAACAAAGAAAAGGGCTCATGACTCACAGATAGATAAAAATCCACAAAGCCTCAGGATTTTTGAACGGATTTTTCTCTCCCATCCTCGTGCTCATAATTATCATCCCCTTATGACAATTCTAAATAAATTTAAAGACATATGCGGTTAATTCCCATGCGCACATTTCCTGTGTCAGGAAACAAGGTCGTTCGACCAGCTATGGATTAGGATCAATACAGATTTACTTCAGAACGATGTTCCGACGTTATCGTGACAAAATTAAGTAACTAAAATATGTCTGAAATATCCATTTGACCTTTCATCAGACTTGATCGTCTCAGCACCAAATACAGTTAAGGTTACCAGGAAAAACAAACGATGCACACAATTGTCAAGTTTTAATCCTGTTTACAAATGCGTTTTTGCCCGAGACTCGGATTGTCTCTTCTAGATGTACGGTTATTTTGAGCCGTGCACAACCTGATCTTGTGGCCCAGTGGTTAGTGTGCTGGCCTACGAAACCAGAGGCCCTGGGTCGATTCCCAGTGTGACCACGTATTTTCAGTCTGTTTTTTCTTCTTCTTCCCTTTTTAGCATTTTGATGCTGAATTATTTTATGGAAAAGGGGCATCATCAAAATGACCGAAATGGTCAACCCTTAACTTTTTATATAGAATTATGCACAAAATCTATGGGGCTGGGTTAGATTTGGCCCTCAAGAAAGATAATTAATTCAGTGACCCCAGATTTTTCTTCTTTTTTCTAATAGGTATTATAATAGTCATTGAAATAAAAATAAATTCTTGAAATTTTCAACATCAGATTTTTTATACATTGTATATCATTTATTCTAAAAACAAGTTCCAATTTTCGACGAATTACCAAAATATATCATGGAGAATCTTGTCACAGCTTGGGTTAACAAATAAACGTGCACATTTTCTGGAAGGTTTGAGGTCATGAGCAATAATTTGAGGTAAAAGAAAGAAGCTGCTTGAAGATTACAACTATTTTAGCTTGGTATTTAGGACTAGTGTTATTCTTTCATCTGTTTAGAAATGCTTAAAACTTCCATATGCAATTATGAATAACTAATCACGGCGACATATCCTTTTATGTCATAAATGGATAGTCCATGCGTTAAACAAACTGTATGCAAAGTATTGAACAAATTTCAACAAGGGAAGTATTTAGCAGCATATGTTCTTGACTGACATGTCCTCATTGCAGAGCAAAGGTTTAATAGACCCTGCACCGAGGTCAAGGTCATAGTGGGAAGCGTAAGGCTACATTAAGATACGTTTTATCCTTCCCATAGCTCCCCAACCCCGTTGCCCAATTCTAAATTATTTCACCCTCATGTCAACCCTAGCTGAGACAACATGCAAATCAAAGGTATCTGACAACCAGCTTCGGCGTCATGGTATTAGCTGGAGGTCAAAAGTCGTATGTTCATAATTTTATGTCTGCTCCATCTGAATGTCTTGGTCGCATATAAATTTTATTTCACATAGTGTCACATGTCGTCTGCTAGTAGTCACAAGGAAGTAAACGAAGGTAGCATTGTGTCCGTACACAAAATAGCCACGGAAACATGTTAACTTTTGTAAGGTAGTAGTTGATTCTAATCTTCAAGTTCGCGTTGTGTTTTAAGAGTCTCATTAGAATTTCTAAGTCTTATAAATTTCACCAACAACTTTCACAATTTTATAATTTTATTAAATCTTCTTAAGTTCAACTAAAATACTTCTAGAAACTATCTATAACCCAAAGTTCCAAAATCTACCCAAACTCTAACCAAAGTCTATGTCCAAATGTTAACCAAGGTCTGAAGCTCTGCCACTGGGTTTCATCTTATATACCATGAAGTCACGTGATAGAAGCTGACCACAGCGCCACCTAATGACATCATCACTAACCAATCATATTTCAAGTTTACTATATATCGCTCTCTACATAGGTAAGCTTCCATTTATATCAACCAATCAGAAGATACAAAAGTGACTCATAGTCACACCAGTTGCGCAATTCCCCAAAGGCCATATGATTAAATGTATTGCGCAATCCTGCCAATCAATGTCAGAATTGACACAATCTATTTATTGGGCTTATGTAATTTTACTAAACTAAGTAACATCTGTCATCATGACCTTTTGAAAGTGTTAAAACATCCCATCAAAATTGACAGGCTAATAAATATGACATTTGAAAAACAATAACAAACTAGTGTCAGAATTCCCTATAAAAACATAAACATGTCAATCACAGATGTCAACACCGCACCTGGCTGAACACCTGCGTCCTACCCAAACCAAGCATTCACCAATATTGTAAATACCCACAGGCAATTCACAATTATTATGAACCCTCACAGATGAAACCAGTGGTTATTTTATACACGCCCAAACCTTAAGAATTTGACTTAATTCGTCAATTAAGTGAAATTCTCCAAGCTCATCTCTCATACACCATATATACAAATACATCCACACACACTCTCACACTCACTCACATACATACCACTATACTAAACATATAAATAAAACACTAGCATGCACAAATCATCCTTAAACTACTAAACATAATCAATACACATGCATCATCAAAGCACAACTTCCAAAACATTTATAAAACTATTTACAGCAAACATCTGCATGTGACAGCGCACTCCAGAGAACCTTGTGTCCACTCAATGGTTGGCCACCCCATCGAGTGTGCAGTTGTCCCTAACTCTCAAGAGCACACAGACGCCACAAGCAAATTTACAATCCAATTAATCCCAAGTGAATTCACAACACAATGTCAAATCTTAACTAATTATATATTAACTAATTATATATACACATTATGAGTCTCATGCACAATAGGGTCAACTGTCACTCCACTGCATCTTCCCATCAAGTTAACATATACATGCCTCCCTACAGATTGCAGAGACAGACATATTCATGCCAAGCTTTTCCAATGGAGCACATCATGAAACAGCCCAATGCCTACAAAATGGTTGATCAGACCACAAAGCAGACAATTGCTTTGAAGACCCCACTATGCATAAAATTTCGTATACAAAATCAAAAACGTGCACCACACATATAATAATCCTACTCTCCGGCCATAAAGTAATACAGTCAATATACAATAAGGTTCATCTTCACTCCTACGCGGCTAGTCTATCTGTATTAGATCATCCTGCTCCCCAGTTCCATGGTAAAATACAAAGTTGTTATCCCCCTGTCCGTTACATTCAGTTGGTTCCTCCGTAGGAGTATATTTCAAATAAATATTGTTTTCTGCTTGCAATTTCCAAATTATGGTGTCGTCTAAACTCTGTTCAATTTCGCTCAAAAGTTTAATTGCTTTGCTGATATCCAGTATGTAGAATTTTGTATGCTGTCCAAAACACTCTTTTAGTTGCTGAATTTTGTATAGCTTAGCCATAACTGTATATTGTTAATTTACTTCTTTAGAATAACTGACTGATAGATCTCAAATGTATAAAATCCAAAGTTTATTAGCTGTTGTTTACAAAAGTTCGCTTTGTATAAATGTCATCAATTGTTTGACATTTAAAGGTCACCTTTTCAAAGTTGTCAACAAAATCTTGATTTGACCTGTTATCTGTCATCACTTTGGAAACTGGTTTGATTTTAACGGTCAATATGTTTCATATAAACTCGATGATACTTGAGGTGAAAAGGTCCCTTACTGTATTCCTTCTTATACATATCAAAGTCATATACATCCTTCTAATCAGTCTTTACAGTGCATATTTTTGTACACATCATAGTAAGCATATTTATATCTTCACCAGCCATCAAACTTCATATTAAATGACTGGACTTACACACATTATCAATAACTATTTACATATCTTCATATCATCATATCTTCACCATGGCACTACCATGGACTCATAGTAAAGTTTTGTGTACACTTTAAGCCAAAGTTTCTCCATGTCATTCATGGCCATCTCCCTCTTTCAACCACAACTTATTTCTTCATATTCTCCAATTACACCTTCGCTTCCTTCTGGTCTGGTGCGGAAGAAGATTTCCTTCCCGATTTGCTCCTAACAATCTCGTCATGTTCCGACAACACCAAACCATTCTCAACAACTGACAAGGAACTTGTCACAACATTCTTATCACTACAACAATCAGTTAACCTCTTACCGAAATATGCTTTTATTTTCTCACAAAAGCATTTCTTATACATGAAAAGCAGTATCAAAATAAAAACACATGTGCCAAAAATCATTACAACAAATGACCAAATAGAAATTGACCTGCTGTTTAGGAAAATTATATGTAAAATTTTTCCAAAGAGAAAAGTGTGTTATATTTCTCAATTTAAACAGTGAACCCCAAGCATCCCGAATATGACCTCTAACCTTTTCTCACAACATAGGGATAAACACAAATAACCATTTGCCATTTGCAGCCCCTCAAGTCATATTTAATCTTATCACACAAAGGGGTGGATACACAACCTCATTCTGAATGCCCGACTTATATTGGCAAACAATGATAAATGACATCCATCAGAAGTTCCAATAATCCACACACCTGAGTGTCTACAATTGGCAATCGAGGGTTCAGACACATTATGATCTCATGCATTACAAAACAAGGAGAAAAGCTAATTGACACCCTAAACAAAATAAGAATGCTTGACCACCTTGTAACCACCATTAAACAACACAAATAAAATCCATAAATTGGTAGCGTAAACCACATACTTAGCAACTTGCAAGTAAAATAACTTAAAGACTTTTATAATAAAAGCCACATATACAAATTGCTTAGACATCATGATCCCAAGCAAGTTCTCTTAACATTTACCAACTGTAAACTTGGGTCAACACCTCCACCTCAAACGCAAGGAAAATCACCTTGCAAGCTATACAAAATAGCTTTTCTAAATCACCAAAGACCTTAAGTCTTTCCACAACTCTAATCAATATCCAAAAATCATAGTCAATATATTCAATCCAATCATTTCAAGACTCTAACAGCTTGAATTTTGGTCTAACAAACATAAAAACCAAATCACTGTCATGAATCTTTTCCATTAAAAAAGTAATCCATCATTTCAATAAATACAAGCCCAAATGAAAAAATGAAAACATTTATCTATTTCAGAAAATCTTCAAAAATTAATCAGACAATGAAGCAGCGTGAATATCAGAATCTCTCATGGGTTAGGGAAACATACAACACCCTTACAACCCCAAATTCATTCACACATGGACCACAGTCTGATCTGCAATGAAGACCTTATACAAATAATCTAATTTTTAATTTTATACCGAAAATTTTCTTGCTTCATTAAATAGTCCAACAACAATTATTTAATTACAAAAATAGTAAGTGAGTATGATCAGGAAATACCACAATCACAAACCGCAGAAACCATTCAAATCTGATTAACAAAAACATGATGCAAGCTCCACCAAAACAACAATGTCTTCATTATCATCCAGATATGTACCAAATGGTACCACACATAAAAATAAAAGGGGAGAACGGCAAAGCTCTTCTATAACCACCCCAAACGCCATATATAATATGACAACCACCCGAATAAAGCCTGAAGACATCTTCAATCTATAGAACTACCTCACATTTGCACTAATTAAATCTTCAACATTTTCAGAAAACTTTTAAAAACAGTTTTCTTTTAAAAGAAAGAAAAATCAAAACTTTATATTCCCTAAATAAATTTCAAACATGAATTAAAACTATAGCGTTTAAAACAAAAATTAAGGAAAGATAATGAAAACCCAATCAATTTCAATTAAATGAACATAAAGTAAAATTCTACTAAAATGTCAACGTCTTCATCATAATTCAGAAACGTACCACATGGTACCACAAATAAAAAATAAAGGGGAGAAGAATAACTCTTCCATAACACCCCAAGTCATCTACAATATGACAAAACATCTGAATTATGTCTGAAGCCACTCCCACATCATAGAATTACTATTCTTTTACAACTCCTCAAAAATAATTTAGTCTGGTCCATAATTTCTATAAAATCATAATCTTTCTCCTACAATTTTTTTTTTATTTAAATAAAAACACAGATATAAAAAAAATAACAAAAAGAAAAGTTTTCCAGTCTACACTAAAATCAACAAGCAAAAGTTTGTCTAAAGCGAGAGGCCAACAAATTGCCAAGTTTCATTTGAATTACCCATCTCTGAAACACTTTGGATAATAATCAAAACATTGCACAGACTGTGAGATAGCCTGAGCATTGAATGCAAATGAGACCTCGGTTATTTCCCCAGCCAAATGCTGAAACACATTCTTGACACCTGCATCATTCTCAGGTTCCATAATAAATAATTTCAAATGTGGTTAGCTGACTGTTACTTAAACAAGAATAAAATGACAAGTCCTACCGTGTCAAGAAAAATCCACCAATCACTAGTTAACTATATCTTCAATCACAATCTGTTCTCAAACTGTTCCTGTTCTTCTCTGTTCTTCACAATGTGTCCACGAAAACAAAGTTCGAAATCCTGGTCTAGTAGGCACCAAAAACGTCCCAAATGTAAGGTAGTAGTTGATTCTAATCTTCAAGTTCCCGTTGTGTTTTAAGAGTCTCATTAGAATTTCTAAGTCTTATAAATTTCACCAACAACTTTCACAATTTTATAATTTTATTAAATCTTCTTAAGTTCAACTAAAATACTTCTAGAAACTATCTATAACCCAAAGTTCCAAAATCTACCCAAAGTCTAACCAAAGTCTATGTCCAAATGTTAACCAAGGTCTGATGCTCTGCCACTGGGTTTCATCTTATATACCATGAAGTCACGTGATAGAAGCTGACCACAGCGCCACCTAATGACATCATCACTAACCAATCATATTTCAAGTTTACTATATATCGCTCTCTACATAGGTAAGCTTCCATTTATATCAACCAATCAGAAGATACAAAAGTGACTCATAGTCACACCAGTTGCGCGATTCCCCAAAGGCCATATGATTAAATGTATTGCGCAATCCTGCCAATCAATGTCAGAATTGACACAATCTATTTATTGGGCTTATGTAATTTTACTAAACTAAGTAACATCTGTCATCATGACCTTTTGAAAGTGTTAAAACATCCCATCAAAATTGACAGGCTAATAAATATGACATTTGAAAAACAATAACAAACTGGTGTCAGAATTCCCTATAAAAACATAAACATGTCAATCACAGATGTCAACACCGCACCTGGCTGAACACCTGCGTCCTACCCAAACCAAGCATTCACCAATATTGTAAATACCCACAGGCAATTCACAATTATTATGAACCCTCACAGATGAAACCAGTGGTTATTTTATACTTTTTGCCTGACAGTGTCGTCTGCTAATGTGCGTACAGGAATTCAGTGAACAACGCTTTTTTGCGTTTATTTCGTTATGTGCGGACTGATCGCACAATGACCATCATAATTTAATGCATCTATATACCGCCTAATTGGTGATATTTTTTTCGTTACAAAATGTATTGTCAAATGTGCTGCGATATGATGGAATTTGTTCACATTTGAGTATCTGTATTTTTTAATTTATCCTAAATGCACCTTTGTATGGATCACTGCCTTTAGTTTACTATCGAACAATAATTATACAGTTTTATGAGACGAAGTAACGTGTCTTATCATATACCCGACAAAAAAAGAAACGCACCACTTAGAACTGTTCAAGTCCCAGGAAGATCACAAGGGATAGGCCAGTTTAGTTTGTATCAGTGCAAAGGTATGTTAAGTGCTGCTGCGTCACACGTCTTTTGTAATCTGGCGTCAAAAATGTGTTAAAGAAAATTGGTCATGAACCAAGTGGGGGTTAACTTGTAAAGTCACAAGAAATAAGCGTTTTATAATGCTCTCTTGCTGGATAGGTTTAAGCAATGAGAATCATTTCAGTAGTCCAAATTGTACTCAGACACTTATTCTTTGCAAATTCATCTGTTAATTAATCATACGCGATAATTAAACCAGGTAGCTCATGTATTGTGACTACCCTTTGGATAACGATTCCACACTGGAGATAAACCTTACAAAACATTCAGGAGTTCAACATTGTTTTAATCAATTTAAATGGCCCTAACTGATGAAAATGGAGTTTGGAATAACAAATATGCATCAATAAACACATTGGTTGTCTCACATAAAACAAGTATCGTTTTCATACGTTGCAAATGTAAAACATACTCGGAATTTAATGTAGACAGTAGCATTGAATTAACGCTTACGCAACTCGTTTACCATTCGCCTTGGTGAGTTTTGTGCCTGTACAGGGAAGGCACAGATACTCATCTACGTCACACTCAAGTTTTAGTAAGATTTGATCAGAAATGAATATTTTATGACAATTAACATTTTCGTTTTAAAAGGAGATCTAAATGGGAAAATCGTAGTGGTGCGTTTCTTTTTTGTTGGGTATATTAAAATAGTTGCATCAAATGCGATTTGTGGCAATATTTTGGGCTCACAGAATTTTGGCATACGAGAAAAAATTGAGGCTTTATCAAAGTGGGTACCCGTCCACTTGTTCCTATAAAACGAATCTCTGTATTCCCCTGTTCCTCAATTTAAAATCTTTATTTTCTGTGTTCCCTTCTTATATCATCATCAGATTTTAAACATTTTCAACTTGTTTTATTAAATAAATAGAACTTTCTATTTGTTTATTCCAAATACTGATTTGTTCACACCAGACAATGCAAAATATGCATGCCAAAACGTAATTCTGGGCAATTATAAATGATAAGAGAAAATAATCACAGGGCTCACCCGTTAGGTGCGGTTCAAGTGAAAAATGACTCATCCAATAAAAATAATGCTGAGGTCGGAAGGAGAGACTAGTGATGGGGTGGGAATGTGCTTGGAAATAGGTTGAACACTATATCAGCGGATGTCACATTTGAGCCGTGACATGTGATTTCCAACAATGTGGCATTTTGACATCTGTAGACTCGGACGAGCCTCTGCAGCCTCCTTTTAAGCTTAGAAACTCCAAATGGTGTTCAGTCAGTGGCTTAACAATCATAGAACACTCAAGCGACTATCAAAGGCTCTGGTCAGACTGCGCGTATGCGCAGGCTAATCTGAGGCTTTGCTGGTCGCACATACCTTATTGTTGGAAATCTCATGCACTGGCTCACTTTGTGTTTTGGGTAAATATAGTTTTGGAGGTGGCTGAGAACTAAATTTTCATGCGAAGTGCATTATAGGCTATAAATAATGCACCAGTCATTTGTAACCACTGCTTCACCCCAGGCCCTGAGCAGGACGGGGATATCCATGGCCTGGTAAATGTGTTGTGTTTTTACTTTTACATTGCCTCCACAATGCGGAGGAAATGTAGGTGTTTGATAGACCTAGACAAACACGACAGTGCAGTATAATAACAGACTGCGGGGGAAAACTGTCACGGTTTTGCCCGCTAGCTGTCCCAACAGTGTGGTGGTTACTATGGGGAACTGCAGACACAAAATCACTGTCCTCGACATTCCTCTGGGCTGGTGCGTGGTCACAAATGACTAGCGCATAAAGGCGAAAAAATATGCGCACCAGCCATTTGTAACCACGCCCCAGCCGGGCAAATGCGCTGTTAGTACAGGGTCATACCAGGGACCCGCAGCCAGGAAATCAAAGTCCCCGCCGTTCTCTGGCTTTGTGGACCGTAGTTACAAATGACTTGTGTATTAGGCGATGCAGAGCGCAATCAAATAATGTGACTCCCGTTAATATATCTGATGAACAGCCTCCTCATTATTTTTTAAATATTATTATCTGTTGCACTTGTAATATGTGTCCTAGAGCTGTCGAGCAAGCAACACAGGCCACGACGCGAGAAAACCTGTCTTCTGGGTTTCCAACAAAGCGAGTTTTAAACCAGTCTCTTCGGCTAAACAGACTAGCTAGAAATTGAAATTTCTCTCGTAGCAAGTGTAGATATGATTCATCTAAATAAACAGACAACAAAGTTGCTGATGAGACTGCGCGGATGCGCAGGCTGGTCTGCGCCTTTATTGTTACGAATCACCGAAGACAGGTTTTTGCAGTCGCGGTCCAATTGCTATCCATGAACGCTTAGAAAACACGGGAAATATGATAACTCAGGCATAATTGTAATTTGCGCAGTCTCTTCAAAGCATTTGGAGTGTGTATGTAGACACACCAAGAGTTATCCTGCTGGTGACTGTTTTCTATATAATACAACCTGATATACGAAAGTAAACATGGTATTCATTGAACTGTATAAACCACGTGTTACCCATATGAAATACATTGAGGGAAAATAAGGATTTTTCTAAATCGAAAACGACTAAGTTATTTTACAAGAGATTCCAGACTTATTTTCCTATCATAAATATTCAAATATGCAATTGTATATTAGGCGGTGTTTTATTATATGTATGTGCAAAATTTTAGTCCAAAATTTTATCATTAAAGACGTTTTAAAAAAGAAAAACGTTGTTCACTGAATTTCTGTACGGACTATAATATCCTTTGCAATTTAAAACTGTTTGGACCTTGAATAGAAAAAAAGTTAAAAAACAGCAGACGACAAAATATCATGAGAAAAGGTTAACCCCAATCTCGCCATTAATGTTTTGTACTGAAAATGTTGTCTGCTTTTTACGTCCGCTGCCTTATCCAAGTGCTCTTTAGACTAGATTTTTCATGCAAAATATATGAACCCTGCCTGATCAGACTGTTTCTACGGGATAGGTCAGATCTGTGTCCATATTAATTGTAATATAGGCTACCTAAGACCATAAGCAGATACGACGGACAGACGGCAAATGTACTGTCTTAAAGTATTAATCACGACACAGTACATGTAAATCTAGAACAAAATTGTCGGCTTAAAATTGTAAAAAAAATTATTCATAGTATAAACATATGTATTGGGCACTCAAAAGACCTGTCTTATTGAGACGGTTCTGTTGAGCACACCCAAAATATTTTTAATGATAATTTGTTATTCTGTTACACACTTTTAACTAAAGGCCTGTGGTACTATTTACCGTGACAGTAGCTGCAACTTAAGTTGCAGTGACAGTTCAGGTTACATGCACATGTACCAGAGTTATGATATGGACCAGTTCGAGAGATAACCGCACTGTCCATGCTGGCGTTTATTAATAGACTTTTCGCTTACTGTAAAGGCGGCAACTTTAATATTCATATCTGGGTGTTGTTCGGCTTTTTCATCTGCTAAGGAAGGGAAATCAGGTTTTATTTATTATTTGGTAAAGAGTTAATCAGCTTTTTGGGCCGCGCAAACGTGCGTGCATTTTATGAAAATCCTAACCGTATACACACTGAACTCACATTTATAACCCTTAAAGCGCATAATCACAAAAGGTATGTTTATGTAGTCCACTAAAATATTTGAAGCCTCACAGGCAAACAGTGTGGACACAGATCAGACTGCTCCTGTAGGAGCAGTCTGATCTGGTTCCACAATGTTTGCATCTATGCTTATGTTAAACAGGCAATGACAGATGCAGTTATTTTGCTGGCGTTTTAAGGATAAATAACGTGTTTTGCGTCTATACTGAGGTAATGCCGCAAGATGATTCAGTCACTTTTGAATCATTCAGCTTTTACCTATGTCTAAGGTTGACCAGTCCTAATTACGCATTCATGAGGTGCCGCCTTTACAGTAACCAAAAAGTGAAGTAATACACACCCTCGACACCTGTGGAGGGGCCTAATGTCAAAACATTTGTTTTCTAAAAGTAGTCATGTTCCATATCAAATTAATGGGAATGGAGCGTGGAGCACCATGCAAGCACATATTCTGTTCTTACACACACCCTAGACCCCTGGGGAGTGGACAAATGGTCAACATATTTTTTTACTGAAAGTAGTAATGTTGCATTTCAAATTAAAGGGAATGGAACATATAGCACACTGTAAGAACATAGTTTGTCTTTATACACACCCTCAACCTGTGGGCCAGGTTAAAAGGTAAAAATAAGTCTGAATGTGGCCATGCTGCATACCAAATTAAAGGGAACGAAGGATATGCTAACATAGAAGCAAAACCTTTGACCTTACACAGCCCTGACCTCTCGGTCAGGTTGTAAGTTCAGATATTGAAAGTGTACCCATAAAATACAAGACTAGTGTATTCTTTTATTGAACTAATTACTGAAATCTATTTGATAGAATTTTGAATACGATCTGCAGGATAGGTGAAGTTAGGGGTTGGAGAAACGATATGATATTTTGTGATTTATACTTTTCTCTAAAATAACCTTTCGCTACGTGATATAAATTCGACACATTTGACTTGTTTTGACTTCTGTTTGACAGACGACACATCCGATTCTAGAATTCTAGTGTTTTTTTTAGTAATAATGCTTCTGTGTTACAGAAAAGTGTGTAAATCCTTTTTTGTTTCAGAGGAATGCTTAATGACTATATCAAGAGAACAAATAGCAATGAACGTCATTGACAAATTATGTTTTACATCAGCGCATAAAAAATTCAAACATGTTTGAAAAATACTGCTTCAGTGTTCCATTTAAAAAATCCTGTTTTCAACAATAATTACATAAGCATTTCTCTAAATGCACAGAATATGATATTTATTTCTTTACAATATTGACTGTCTTCTTTCTTTTGCATGTTAAATTATCAAGTTGTGCTAACTAGAGCCTAAATGGCATCAAAAAGACCAAATACATATTTTCCAAATAAGGGGGTGCTAAATAACATAGCACTTTTAGCCATAGCGGATAATATTCAAATTACATTTTAGTGCATTGTGAGGTATAACATCAACTATGTCAGAATACAAATTCGTTTCCAATTTCGTTCTATTACTATTGTGTTGAACAGTCAAAAAGTATCCAGACCGTAGACACCCTTGTTTTTTATTTAAGACGATGTTTGTGATACAAATGGTCTGAAAGACTAAGTAAAAATATATATGACAAGGATCGTCACTAACAAAAACGGTTTATGAGTATTTAAATACAATAATGTCTTGCCCGTAGACCAACCGTTAATTGATAGTATGTGGAAAAACTACCAAAGTACTAATCAAATCTAACTAAGAAAGAAGGCAAAGATCAGGAAACGATACAATCAAGTACCAGACCTGACCAAGGATACCACATGAGAAAGTAACAAAAATACAATTAACATCACCAAGCAGCAAGGCAAAGACGCAAAAGCACGAGAAACACAAGGCACAAAAGACACAAATAATCCGCAAAAGAAGTACCGCCTTCAGGAAGTGTCAGTAAAATATTTGTTAATCAGGTTTAATTATCATCTTATTTTCATATGATTTCTTTGAATTAGACTTAGATTTCTAAAATTAAAATTAAATGTTTATACACTATTTTCTTTATCACAGGAGCATATAACACGATTTGAGTTGAAAATGTGCATCTGATTGTGGCTGAGCCGTTTTGTCAGTTGTGTTACATTATTACATGCATATAAAAGTCAAATTATTTTTTTCTAAACGTCAATGATGAACTACTATTTTTGCCTATCATATGACGTCGATATTGTTTTCAGTGGAATAGTAACATACATGTATCATACAAAGTAATGTTACAACAATGTTAATTAAACATTCAGTAGAAATATTCTAGCACAGCTATATACTTGACACCATGTCATGTTTATTTACTTGTTTAACTATAAAATGCAGGTAAAATGGTCATATCGTCGCTTCAGTGCTATAGTGTTCTAAGTGATATTTTGGTCAACAATGAGTTATGCATACCGTTGGAAAGGGGATCAAATGTTCTATCTACTGGTGAAGGTTTCATTTGCCTATCTGTTCCTAGTAAGCTTAAATTTGCTGTGCGTTTCTGTTCTATCTACAAAAAGACAATTTCGTTCAGTGCTATAGTGCTAGAAGTGATTTTCATCCAATGACCAATGATGATTATGTCACGTGACTGGGTGAGTTCAGTGTCATAAAGTTCTATCTACATAAATTCACTTCCCTCTGAGAAATAGCTAAAAATTGCAGTTAACTCCCTTACATAAATATAAATTTCCTAAATTGAAGCGGTTTGTCGGTCTTATGATGAACTAATGGCTATATCGGCTACTTTTAGGTCCAAATAATCCGCTCAGTCAAAAATATAGCGCAGAGTGTTCCATGGACAGATTAATAAGCTCTAGAAACAGATTAACTCCCTGACACATATCTAAACCGCTTTAATTGAAGTAATGTGTCGATGTTATTACAAATCAATGGTTAAATTTGCTACATTAAAGTCCAAATAATCAGATCAGTCAAAAATATTAATATACAAATTGACCCCATTGACAGAAAAATTAACTAAAGAAACAGATTACCTCCCTTGCATAAATTTTAATGGCATAATCCGTGCTTTTTGTTACTGTTATGCCAGATAAATAACTAAATCTGCTACTTTTAAGGTACAAATAATCGTTTCTGTTCAGACTTGTATATGAATTGACTCCATAACCAGAATAATAAGCTGTAGGAAAATATAGAACACTATAGCACTGAACGCAGACAGCAACTTTTGGGCATAATGCTCTATCTGCAAACTGTAAAATGCTCGTAAATTCCATATTACTGTAAAATTTTCTTCAAACCAAGGTCATTTACACTGTATGTATACGTTTTAACCTTCTGGTATGATTCAAAGGCCTGCGATAAATAAGGCATCAAAGATCAGGATGCTAAAATTTTCAAACTCATTTTTCTCAAAACTTGTGCAAAAGTAGATAGAACACTATAGCACTGAAGCGACGACATGAAAACCAGAGTTTTTGCACTTGTTACCATAATAGATGTCCTTAGACTATTTAGTTCTTAATAAATGACCATGTATGTAAGATCCGGTATGCATACAGACATATGGTTAGCTTTGTAAAACAAGCTATTAAAACAGTTGTTATTAACCAAAAAATGAATAATGAATACGTTATTTCTTTCGTTTTTTTTATTATAGGTTAAGTTATAGTCTTTATACAGTCCCATAGGTCTAGATAAGCAAACGGTTTAAGAATACATTTGTGAATAATTTTTATTGATCAGTTAACAAAAGTGTCGTTGTGTTTAAATTTGTCTTATTTTGTACGTCTCTTTTGAGTACCCACAGCACATGTTTTGTTTGAGAAATAAGAAACATATTTACAATTGTTAAATTTTGTACTCATCAATCAGATGTACATCTAGGTATTAGTTTGCAGCGGTACTCTTCAACCCGAAGGATAGCACTAGGGGGATAGAATCGTGGATCAACGTTGGGAATACAACCTGAAGATGCTGGTGTAATATCAAACTCTTGTAGAATACGAGTCAGGTAGAGGAAAGTCCTTGTCATTGCCAATGTTTCGCCAGGGCACGAGCGTCTACCCAATGAGAAAAGAATCCATGCTTTTCTGAGGTCGTGGTCTGCTGGCAACAGTTCCCCATTAGAATCAAGAAACCTTTCTGGTCGAAAAGTCCATGGATCATGCCAAAGTTTCTCGTCATGATGAATAAACCAGATGTTGGGAAATAGGACTGTACCTTTTTTAATGTGATATCCCTCAAAAGTAGCATCTCTCGTACAGACATGTGGTACCGAAGTCGGTACTTCTGTGGCGTATCTGTGCACTTCCATTAAGAAAGCTTTTGTGTATGGCATACGTTGTCTATCGTACAGACTTGGTGGTCGTGCTTTATCAATGACGTTATTTATTTCAGCTGTTATTTTTGTTTTGCAATCTGGATATTTAAGAAGTAGAGCAAAACTATTTACCAAAGCGGTCAAAGTAGAGTCTAGTCCAGCAAAAACGATGTCTATCATTATGCCTCGTAGATCACCGACGATCTCGTATCCAGCCTGTTGATTCATTTCTTTCTTCATTCGTATCAAGGCAGTCAATAGACCTTCAGCTTCCTTAGTGAATGCATGTGATTCATCTTCATGAATGTTGTACCTATGAAGAAGTCTGTCACGAGCCTTAATGCAATTTCGATATACCGTCCTGAATTTACCAGGCATCATTCTTAAACTTGGCAATTGGTTCAGTAAAGCATTTGTACCCCTTGTACCCAGATGATTCAAAGAATCGTTCAGATCCCAGATTATCTCAGAATCACACTGTTCAGCACTATGTCCTGTTATTAGTGATGATATCCAATTCGAAAAAGACTTTTTCAACAATGGACACATGTTGATATCCTCTCTAGTATGTGTTTTGAACTCAGCCACTAATCTGTCTAGCTCGCCATTCACTCGGTATTCAAACCTAGCGACACCTTCACCAAACACTTTAAAACCTTTGTGTAACATTTTTCGAAGGGTATATTCACCTCTATTGACTTTACCAACAACGATGTCAGAATCAAACGTAATGTATTTTGCTATAAAACTATCTGGTCTGTCAGCAAACACGTCAACAAATTCTTCCCCTTGTAACGCCTTTCTTAGCATTGTTATATCATTAATAACCACAATCTCCTGTCCAAGAATAGACACTTTAAATATGTTGCCGTATACCTCTGCAAGCTTAGCTAACGACAAATGCATTCTACTAAAGTTTAGAGAAAAAATGTTCCCAACTAATGGCAATGGCATTGGTCCTGGTGGCGAACGCAAGGTTGATTGGCCTGTCCAATTAAAACATATGAAAATCAAGAAAGCGATCGAACCTATTGCTAAATATGTCAAAACATCCATTTTGGTTTCTATCGGTGCAAGTGCAATTATATAATGTGCATTTAAACCTAAAGTATATCTTTATATCAAGTACAGGAGTATCATATAACACGTTATTATATCCAGTAATGAGAAAATGTGTCTTTGTTGATGTGATATAACATAGATTAGCCTGTGCATCGTGGTCTGATCGGTGCATTTCTATGTCAAATTAAACTAATAGCCATAACTACCACTTACAATTTGTCAAGTTTGTTTGAGCATTGTTTGATCGCAAGTCTTTAAATTTGAACTGGTGTACATTTTGAACCAAAAACAACACTGCAGAAAAGATGCATTCCTTATTGAAGCAGCCATCAATCATTCCAGATAAAGGAACTTTTTTATGCAAAAACTGTGATTATTTTCTACCGCATTGGTTTAACCATACGTTGACTGCTCAGAATTTACATCGTATGTTTTGGTTGAGAAATAATAAAAAAATGTGGGCCTGGCTATTGTACATAAACCTTAAATTAGGAAGCATTTCATCTAGTACATGTTTGATAGCCGTCATTACACTTTTGTTAGACTTTAGTACAAACCAACTACACTATATTTACACGCATAAAGATGCTTGGCATATACAGCTGCGTGTAATGGGAGCACCTTTAGAATCTGTCCGACACTTAGTCTGGGTTTCTTCGGTAGCTTGAATGAACATAGATAATTGAGCCGCGATATGTGATTT
Source organism: Loripinus fragilis (assembly GCA_964019695.1). NCBI lineage: Eukaryota > Metazoa > Mollusca > Bivalvia > Lucinida > Lucinidae > Loripinus > Loripinus fragilis. The sequence continues at coordinate 67,024,489 of OZ026525.1, read as the reverse complement.
CCAACGATGTTGCATTTTGGCATAAATAGACTCAGAGAAGCCTTTGCAGCCACCTTTTAAGCTTAGAAACTCCAAATGCTGTGCGGTCAGTAGCTTAACAGTCATAGAATATTCAAGCGACTAGCAATGGCTCTGATCAGGCTGCGCATATGCACAGGCTGATCTGAGCCTTTGCTGGTCGCACATTCCACATTGTTGGAAATCTCATGTCGCGGCTCAATTACGTTATAGTTCATACGCGGATCAAGAGAGTTTTATCATTGGCGGGGTGTCCAAATTAATGTTTTTGACAAGTTTTTTTTATCTTCATTGTTTTCATCAACTTAGTTTACAGACTAGAGGGAGGGGATCCGTACCAGTATCTCTAAAATCTTTTATCCAGTAAATAAAGTGGGTCATTATGCTCTGGTGTGAAGATAAGAGCCCATCATTGAATGCTGACTGAGGAGCTTTGCAATTGATGATTTTTCAGGGGAGGTGGTGGGGGAGGGGGTCCATGCCAGTATTCCGAAGGAAACCTTCAGTTTTATCTTTTGGACAATATATTTATAAGATTTGGCTCGAAATTATATAGACAAATTGTTGGTATTCCAATGGGTACTAATTTTGCTCCTCTTGTTGCAAATTTGTTGTTTTTGTTTTGTTATGAGAGAGACTGTAAAAAATTGTCAAATTCCCATTTTTAGATGGTGAATTTCCTCGCTCTACATCCTATGGAGTCTATATATCTCAGCTCATTCGTTTTGCTAGAGCATCTACCTATGTTACTGACTTCAACACTCGCAATAAATTGTTAACTCAGACACTTTTAAAACAAGGCTATTGATATAATAAACTTCACAAAACTATTTCAAAATTTTATAGATGATACTATGATCATATATCTAAAATCCGAGTTGGACTTAAATCTCTCTTGCGCTAAGGACTTTCTGAACCTGAATTCTATGGTGAATTGGTGTATAAATTGAAGAAGTTTGTTGGCTTTTATAATTTTTCAGCGCAGTATATTAAAACAATTTCCCATTGTAATACGATTGGCTATAACATTCATGTATTGCAACAGACTGCATGCTTGGTGGTCAACCCAATCACTGTTGGCAACTTTGCTTTTCTCTTTAATTGCCTGTCGGTGGGTCGGACTTCAGACTCTATGACGGTTCCGACTTAAAGATTTATCTATTGATGAGATGGTAGGGGGCTGTTTGTCAGGCACACCAGGGTTTACCTGTTGACTTTCTTTTGCTCCTGTATTCAGTTTTATTTACTGTTGAGTCCTTATTTTTGCTTTATCTCCTTGTTATTTTCTAGGAGATGATACATTGAAAAATTAGGGGTATTTCATGCAAATCAAATATCTATGTGTCTTGATCCACATCTGAATTAAGGGTGAGGTTTGCGTGCGGTAAACCGGTTTAAGCCCTCCAGTAGGATATTTACTGACTGTTACAAGGCGGTGTTCTTTTTTGGTTCTTTTATGTTTTTTCTGCCTAGCGTTTGCTATGCCTTTGTGCGCGTCTGTTTATATGTACCTTGTGGTCACCTGCTGGGAAAGGGCTGACCTCTCGGCTCTCGCTTGTCTAACTGTGAGTATGTCACTTTCCCATTGGTATCCTGGGTCAGGTGTGGTACTTGATTGTATCGATGCCTGATCTTTGCACCCTTACTTACTTCCAATTGCTTTGTGGTTGCTGAGATTAAACTATGTTTTAATAAGTTGATAGGACTCAAATAAAAGCGACTTTGGACCTAATTCATAGCCAATGTCTCATTAAACTTAACATATCAAAAGAGAAAAATGACTTTAGATTCATCAGTTTTCAAAAAATCAACTTTTTCAATTTTCCCCATTTAATTACATTAGGAAGGAAATTTGACCTTGACTTTGAGTTGGTCATGAACAACATAGGATCATCATTTGAACAAACTTGTAAGGCCTCACATCCCAAAGTCCCAAGGTCATTGGCCTTCCCGTTCCAGAAAAGAAGAGTTTTGAAAAGTTTTTACCATATAATGGTGGCCATCTTAGTCATGGGGCCAAACAATTTTGTCTAAAGTTTGATTAATTTATCGTTAATCTTCACATGAAATTTGAACCCAATTGGGCTAATGGTTTCTGAGAAAACTATGTTTTAATATATTGACTGGACATCTCCTAAGCTGAAAGGTCAAGGGTCAACCTTGACCTCTGGAACTTATTTATAGCCATTCTCTCATTAGGTTAAACATATCAAGTGAAAATAATGACCTAGGCTTCCACAGTTTTAAAACAATCAACTTTCAAATAGGTTCCCATTTAAATGTATGAAGAAGCAAATTTGACCTTGACGTTTAGTAGGTCAAGGTCAACCTAGAATCATAATTTGAACACACTTGGTAGGCCTTACACCCTCAATGCTACATACCAAGTCCCAAGGTCATCGGCCTTCTGGTTCTGGAGAGGAGGATGTTTAAAGGTATTTTACTATATATGGGTGTGGCGGCCATATTGGTAATGTAACCAGGACCATTTGAACAAACTTTTGTTCCCGCGTCAATAATAGTCTCCATATTAAATTTGACTTTAATTGTCCCAGTGTTTTCAGAGGAGAAGATGTTTGAAAATGTTGATGAGCAGACCGTGGGCTGGACGCCCAGACCACTGACGGACGCGGGGGCTACCAATATACTCCTTTGATGAGCTAAAAAGCTGCAGTATAATTGAGTAAAAGCTCAATAGCTCGAAAACTTTACTTGATGAAAGCTGTTTTGAATCGTTGATATGTAAGAAGACGGCAAAGATCAGGAATCGATACAATCAAGTACCACACCTGACCAAGGATACCACATGAGAAAGTAACAAAAATACAATAAACATCACCAACAAGAGCCAAGATGTCAGCCCTTTCCCAGCAGGTGACCGACCACAAGGCAGCATTGCACAGACGCGAAATCATGAAAAGCACAAGGCACAAAAACACAAACTGTCAAGCTACTGCTACATTATTATGTTTTCGACATCCTTTTTCAACGTAAAGGTCATATCAAAGGTCCTAGGCCATACGATCTGAATTTGTGTCCGATTAATATCTTATAGCCCCTTGGCCAAACTCTGATTTAATTTCACACACACATGTCCTCATCATTAAATCAATGCACAAAGTGAAGTGTTCAGATACCCTGCTTCAAGGTCAATAGCAGTGGTCACATTATTGTACAGTATTTGAGATAGCGCCATTTCTCATGAATTCTAAAACTATTTTAAACACATTGCCCACTGCTCGTGGTCATAAAGATTGATCCAACCTTACATTAACAGTGTGTCCGTGCACAGGATAGCTAAGTCCGCGTTTAACTGTCGTATGCTGATAGCCTTAAGTTTGCGATTTGAAACAGTCTGGACACAGGTGAGACAAAAAGAAAGCCTTGATCATAACTGTTTCACATTATTAATTTTCAAGAAAGAGTTTTGTGAAAATGTGAAGGTTGAAAAATCAACAGGCGACATAATACCAGTAAAAAGATTAACTGTATGGATTTACACACATAGTTTGCATTGCTACTCTTTACGGTGGCAGTTGTTGCAGTGGCAGTTTAGGTTACAGTTCAGGTTACATGCACATGGTCATGAGAGTATGATGCTGATCGCGCAAATAGAATATAAATCATTGTAAACACGCGTATTTTGGGTGGGGGAGGCAGAGTGAGTATATTCCTATATTTTGGACTGAGTCTTCGCCTAATGCTTTTACTTGCGTATGTGACAAACAAAGTCTCTAGCGAGACTACGTGGATGCGCATGTTCATATGATTGTAGCCACTGGTGCAATGTAAGTACAATAATAAGTGTTGACTCATTTATATGTTTAAATAGGGCATATTTCGGATTGGATTACAAAACCAAAGTATGGCTAGACAAACGTTTTAATACTGTGTCTGATAATATAAATTTGCCATAGTATGCATATCTTTAGGTGGCAGAATAAATAATTGAAATGTAAACATCATAACCATATGCATATATATATATATATATATTTATCCTCAATTTTCATAACGTTTGCTTTGCTGATTATATATATATATATTATATGCAATGAAAATAATAAGCAATTCCTTATATACAGAAAAATATTGATTCGTAATAGTATAATGTAATTTGGAAAAGGTATATTTTACTAGTGAAAATAAAAAAAAATAACTAGGGAAATATAAAATATTTATTCTCACTGCTGAAATTAGATTTCCTATCATTTCTCTATTGATCTCCCTGAACTCATTTTAGATTTTCAAATGCATATGACTTTTTTATAATTAGACAAGAAAACAAAGTGAGGGTAATCATTAACCTTTTTGGACCGCAATGAACATTTTGGTAACTGAAAATTGTTGAACTTGTTAAAATCATTATCTTTACTTCAGTTCCTTTGGTTTCCGTTTTGGAAGCCGTTATGCAATGTCATTATAAAATGACGTATTATTTATTAAATATGACGTCGTAAGTGACATTTATTTCATACGTACATTTCATTCTCAGAAATCAATCTTATATCAACTCTAAACAAATGTATAGCCTCTATGTACTTCACCCCTCTTCATTCCTGCAGCATCCCAGTGATAAGAATGTATTTACAGGGACAATCGGAGTGAAAAACAGTGTTGATCCTTATCAGATGGCCTGGATCTACAATTTTTTCAAAAAAAGATAAATTCGGGATCTGCAGGACAAGGGATTGGTCTAGCTTCACTCCTACTGATTCAACAACATAATAAACTTATTTTTCTCTTAATCCGATCTCTTTTGCCTTAAGGTCTGGTATGGGAATATGGGTGATATTTTATGATTGTATGGATCATATATAAGTAAAGAATTGTATGTGTTTTGGCATCGATGTATTCTTCAGCAGGTGTTACTCCTATCATGGATTTGAAATCATCTTCCTAACAGAAGGCAAAAGGTCGGACTTCCTTGTGTGTTTTCTAATTTCATTTTGACAGTGTGTCACAAGGGTCAACCATAAGGCCACTTCTTTTCTTATTTTTTGGGCTATGGACAGTATTTATATAATTGTTATAAATGCTATCTCAGCTGCTCAAATCCTATATTCAGGCCTTCAACAAAGACCATGAGGGCAATTAATTGGCCCTCAACATTTAATTCTACCAAAACAGAACGCCTACTCAAATCCAAAAATATACAAGTACTCTTGAAAACACCCACCGTCATCACCCATAACCACCTATGAAGTAAGTAAGCAATGATGGCTCCTTGTACACACATATTATGTACATAAAAGGCAAGGGATGGGCCAGAATCAACAATTAGGAAGATTGAAATTTATGTTAGACTTACACTCCAACAATCCGTAGACTTATTCATAATTTACTGCCATCAGCATTAACGGAAAATATGACATTGAACACATTCAACCAAGCAAAAGAATAGCCAGAGTAAATACAAGAAATGGTGAAAATAATCACTCCATTTTGTTACACCTATTATTAATACGTTTTTTCGGCTTGGTCACACTCACTCTTTATAAGCGCTAACTCCTCTATGGCTATTGTTAACACAAGACGTGTATTGTGAGTGATGCTTCATCGTGTTTTCACATCTGTATTTATTTATATTTGGTCAGTGGTCACCAGACATTGATTCGTTCCTTATAGTTGCCAGATTAGGCTGGAAATATTCCAAATTATATGCGTGGGTCTTAATTGATACCTCATACTGAACTTAATCTCTTAGATAGAAGAAACAGTTTTAACATTCTGATTGGTATTTTCAATTTTAGGTTCAGAAAGGTATTAAACGGTGGAAAAAGCTATATCTATATAGTATTACTCGTAATATAAATGTGGTCATGATAAAACTTTACTGAAAAGACTGTGCAATTCTATTGACAGATTTACATTCTCATACTTTTCCATATCTGAGCCCTCCAAGATTTTTTTACATTTTACCCGCGCTGGTCCCAAATGGAATAAATTCAAGTTTGAAAGGTTATTTATACTATGCAAAATGAGTTGGCTCGTTGTGCCATATTCTGGCCAAATTCACTGAGAATTTGTTTTTTAGAGATCACTTTTAAACTTTCGATAGTTTTATGGTTAACAATGGCGATCTAATAATAAGCACTACCTAGACTAGTACAAATAAGGATGAAACTAACGACTATCGACTAATGACTAAAAACCAAACTCACTGTGTATAATAGTGTACACTGTGTAACTAATTGTACTGAAGCGGAAAATGAATCTAAACACAAAAAAGCGACAGCTACGTGCTACAACCTTTATAGTGTAGCGGCTAGCAAACATGACCCGTAGGCTTGTGGTAACGGGTTTGAGCCTCATGAAGGACAATATTTGGACCGCTTATATACATACTGATAGGGATTTAAACGAACAGCTATTAGTAAAGGATAGTGTTCTCTATCCACTTTTACTGTCATGCCAGCCAAGAGTGACAGTGACGTCATGTTTTGTTTACAAAGTTATCAGGGACTAATTACCAATGGATCACTTGTGTATTAATCCTATCCACAGGATAGGATTAATAAACATGTGATCTATCGATTCCCGTTAGCTCAAGTGGAGTGTACAAATTAATAATGAACTTAACAATTGAAAACAAAATATTACGTCACTGTTACTCTTGGTTGGCACGACAGTAGTTCGAGCGACTGCATGATTGACCAACTGTTTTAAAATGACAGATTAATTCTATAGATGTTAGTTTGATCGCCATTCAACAAAAAGAGGATAGATGGGCACCCTAAGTTTACCTCCCCAATTAGAGCTGGAGTCTTAACTTTCATAGGTGTTGCACAGAGTATCTACCTTCTTTCTGGAGAAAAATCTGCCTTTCCAAAACCATTTGTCAGTTCCTGATAGACCAACTAGTACTCATGATGTAACACGGTGTGCAACGTTTGTGTGCTAGGAGTCAACTGTTTTCGTTTTATTAAAATTAAATTTGTTTGGATAGGTCTTGTTATATATTTACTAGTGAACGGTTTGTAGATTATTTGGTCTTTGTTACATAGGTTAAAAGAATACAAATGTAATGATGTATGTCTGAACTATTAGACGCCAGAAAACTGCATATTGAAGTTTTTAGAACACCACACATATTCAGTCGAGATTTTAAGATACTAGTAATGTAACATAGCAGTCTCCACATCGTCATTAGGTCAAATACATGACAACATCTACTCATTCAAATTTGATATGAAAAAAGCAAAAATGTGGACCTCTAAATCACAATATGCTGCACCCCGTGATAAGCAACATGATCAGTCTATCGGAGCCTTTAATTACAGACAAATATCCAGGTTCATTGGTTTGTTTCTATGAATGGAAAACATCGACTTCCTGAACAACTCGGCTAAATCGAAATAGGATAGAGAGACAAACTTACTCATAAGGCTTCTGGGTTAATTCAAAATTAAGTAACTCAGGAAGACCCTGTCTTTTCTGTTATAATTATTACAGCTCTACCAATAAGGCGGCGACCACGAACGCTCTGATTGCCCAAAACAAGGGCTTTGATCATTTACCAAAGTAGAAGAATGTTGACAGAAGTACGGCTTTACTGTGTGTGACAAGCTAGCACACAACTCGACTATCACGGTTACTTTTCTCCTAGAGTAGGGCAAAGAGTTCCAATAACTAAAAAAATAGTTTCATATATGAAATACCATATCTAATGATTATTTAGCAATATAATGATTCATAGCAATATAATTATTCAGAAGTTAGATATATTAGCGGAATTCAATGCAATTAACGATGCCAATTGTATATATTGAGGGGTCACAAGTTATATTTTTGGAAAAAAAACGCATTCTTTCACTGACGATCGATTTTGTCTTAGCAAACAGTGTAGACTCTGATCAAATGCGCATCTGGGTCTGCACTGTTTGCCAAAACACGGATTTAGCAGGCAATAGTAGATAAAGGGATATTAATGTCTGCAAATAATTTGGTCGTTTTATTAACACTTCCTACACTCAAACCAATTAAGTGAGTGAAGAGCTATCCTACAAAAAGAAACGTGAGAGCAAGGTGTGTTTGAAATGTCGTACGTGTATGGTCAAAAAAAGTGAGTATGGACAGGAAATGATGCAATCATAGACCACAAGCTAACCCTCGCCACCGTGAATTAAACACAGGCCACTGACAGCTACACGACAACCGTGAGACTTCTTTTTAATGAAATGTTAAGGATAATCTCTCCAGATGTATGTGACCTCACACCGGATGGCGTGCATGCGTGCGTGTGTGTGTGTGTGTAAATTTCAGTCAGCAGCTTAGGTCAAATGGAGCCAGTGTCATGGCTTAATTCCGCATCTGACAAACTGATGAAGCCCGATAGCCGTAGTCGAAAGGAAGTCTATAACCGATATTTCGATAACTCTCAGCGACTGCTAAGGTCAGTCTAAGTATGGGTTCTCAATCCCATCCCCCTCCCTTTTTCCCCTACCAACAAACACATGCACTCACGTGTTTGTTTGCATCTCCATACCCAACATATCAACGAAAGGCATTTACAACTACATCGCTTCGCCTGGCATATAAAAAATAGTATCGGCATTTGTGTTTGTGTGTGCACTGGGTTTCCTTCGATTAAACTTGAATTGTCCAATGGATACCAGGGCTATTGTATACAAGGCACTGTTTGGGCCCAGGTTTCGGGTGTGCAAGGACTGTTTTGACTCCCTGTCTGACAGACGCAGTGATGAAAGGTGTGAAGGTGCGGGGAAGACTGCATGTGAGCTCTTGTACAGCCAGAGTCGTGTTGGTATAGTGAGATCTCAGCTGTTCAGAGCTGCAGGGAATACAGAAACAGCCTTCTCTAACATTATTTCTATTGCCTTTATAACAGCCTGGCAATCATTTATCAAAGAGGGTGCATGTCAGGGCTAGTGGGTTCCCGTCCATTTGGGTGTCGCCGCCCGATTGCTTATTTGGACGGTTTCAGCTTGATTTGGGGTTTTGGCTAAAGATGTTATTGTGGAGACGTTTGTAGGTTAAAGCTCGAATACACTACCCTCTGGGTTTTTGCGGAGTCAGGTGGTATATATTTCCCTAGGGACTTCCCATAAGTTGAATAGTTTTAACTGCAGATCGCCGATATAACCAAGAGTAGTATCTGAATGGCCACTTGTTCGAGACTCAACAGGGCCAATGTACTGTGTCCTTTAGGAGGACACTTTATATGTTCTGCTTAGAACTGGTTTAACCCAAAAATTTATGAAACGTCCCAATATGACTGAAAGATTGTTGACTGATGAGTTAACCATCAGCGCAGACAAAAAAGACATTTCGACATTATTTGAACACAGTTATTTTAAGAGCCCAATAATGCCTAGCACCCATACATTGTATAAAGGAATTTGACAAACAGTGCAGATCCAACATAGACACAAGGCAGATGGTGAATGAAATAATGTCTGATAAGGTCTACGCTGTTTGCTTAAATGATACAACAATTTCTGTAAAGTGATAAAGCAAAAATAAAGACTCTATAATTACAGATTGACCAGTCAGTTTAAATAGTCTGAAGACTCCAGTAGGCATAAATGGATTAACCGATCTACACTGTTCCATACTTAATCATTATTGAGTGCCCACTATTTCGTTGCTCTAATTGAGACAGCGGAGGGGAAAGGATGACCATAGAAACTATTTTTAGAACGAATTTCTACCAAAACGGGGTCTCTGAATTGGCAGCCAAGCACATTGAAGATTGCACCAGCGGTCTTTTCGACATCCCAAAGTGTTTCTAAAACTATATAATGTTATTATGTGATATCATATAAAACGTTATTTTGGGACTACATGTACATTGGCACATTCTACAGTCCCAGGGAAAGAACAGATAAAAAATTAAAAAAACACTTGAGCGTTAGACTGGGGATCGAAAGGCTAATGCCAGTTCGAGACTCACCGCCAGCGCAGCCACTATTACACACGTTATTCACTGCTTACTACTGGTTCAACCTATGAAAAGAGGAAATCGTCCCGACATTACTGAAAATTTGTTGACGCGGACGTAAAGCTCCAGAAACAAACAAACAAAAACTTGAAAAAATATATGTTAGGTAGGAATCGAACCAGCGATCACACGTATATGAGTCAGCTGTTCTAACCACTAGACCACAGAGTCTGCTGTATTGCATGTCTCTTATTACGTTTTCTTATATTGAACATGTGTGTAACTTAAGACGCGTACAACTATCCATAACAGTGAATATACGTGTCATTGTATGCGCATGAATAATTTTCTAAGCGAGACGGATCTAGTTTCCATTAATACTTGTTTCAATCAAAATTACAAATACACATGAAAATTATTCAAGAAATACACTGGAACTAATGATACTGAGGTTTGGGCTCTTATTTACACGAGCAGAAACTGGCGATGTAGCAAATTGGTTGTGTTTTAAAATGTTGTTAAGTATAAGTTGAATCCGCCACTTTAGTCTTAGTCGTTAGTCAATCCTTATTTGTACTTGACTAGTACAAATAAGGATGAAACTAACGACTATCGACTAATGACTAAAAACCAAACTCACTGTGTATAATAGTGTACACTGTGTCGATAATTGTATCGAAGCGGAACATGTATCCTAATATAAAGAGCGACATGTACGTGCTACAAGCTCTATAGTATAGTGGCTAGCAAACAGGACTCGTAGGCTCGTGTTAACAGCTTTGAGCCCTATGGCGGACAATATTTAGACCTCTTTATATCCATATCTATAGGGATTTAAACGAACAACTGTTATTAAAGGATAGTGATTCTAAGGGCGCATCCTCCATCCCATTTTAGTTCGAATGACTGCGTGATTGACCAACTGTTAATGACATGTCAATCATATTGATGTTCGTTCTATCGATATTCGATTAAAAGCAGGGCCGTAGGAATAGGGGGGCACGGGGCACGCCCCCCCCCCCCCCCCCCAATAATTTGCACAAATATGCTGTATTGCTCATTACGTGTGCCCCCCCCCCCCCCCCAATCTGTAAAAAAAATTATGTGTGCCCCCTCAATCTGTAATTGCTTCCTACGGGCCTGAAAAGTGGATGGATAAGGCAACCTAAGTTTATCTCTCCAATGAGAGCCAGAGACTTACTTTCATACGGACTGTTGGGTAATGTAAAACGTGTTGCAGTAAAGGACTTAGTTACAGAACCAATACAGACTATGCTCTGAGTATCTTCCTAATCCGCTGTTCCAAAACCATTTGTCTGTACCTGATATTAAAGTTTTCAGAGCATTGCACATATATCAGTCGAGATATAACATAGCAGTCTCCACATCGTGCATTAGGTTATAAATATGACAACACCTACACATTCAAATTTAATATAAGAAAAGCAAAACGGTGGACCACTAAATCACAAAACGCTGCACCCCGTGATAAGGAACATGTTTCAGTCTATTGGAGCCATTTGTACGTGTAATAAATAGACAGACGAGCATCCACGTTATTGATATGTCCCATTGGTTTGTTTCTATAAGTTTGTTCTCTTTGTAATGGAAAACATCGGCTTACTGAACAACTCGAATAAATGGATAAAGGAAGGGGGGGTGGGGGCGAACTTACTCATAAGGCTTCTGGATTAATTCAAAATTAAGAAACTCAAAAAGACCCTGTCCTTTCAGTCATTATTATAGTCATTGCACAAAACAACGCATTCGGTCGTAAAACCATGATCGTAGAACGCATTTTTTGCGATCGAAAAGGTCGGTTTGGCCAATCGGAAACGTAGTTTTATTTAAGTAAAAAAGCGTTCATGGATCACCAGTAAACTGGTGTGTTTACCAAAGAAGAAGAAACTAAATCACAGAAGTAAGATTTTTATTAGCGGAATTTAATAATAAAAAAACAATGGCCAAATGTATATATTGAGGGGCCACAGCTTATATACTAGGCCAAAAAAGAAACGCCGCTTATATAACGTACATTGTATATGGGAGGTCTTTCACCAATCTCTCGCAAATGATTTGTCACAGTTTGAGCGCTAATTCTTGGATTATGAGTTCCTGGGGTTGTACTTGTTATCATTGTCACCGGACAAAATTGATTCAGCAATTTAAATCTACGTTTTTATCGATTTTGACGTCGCGTCATTATGCGATGGCGTCATGAATAACCACGGCCTGACATTGTTCACGTTTGTCAGAAACGTTTCCTAAGACGTTCAATCATCCTTGCATGGCATCGAAATTGTTGGGCTATCACCGATGGAGTCACGTTAGCGTGTAACATTCTTATCGCCTTTTCGCGTTCAACATGTGTCCGTTTTGGCATCGTAAACTAGCAATGTGTAACTTTTAATTTCAAGTTTTAAAATGTTTTCAAGCAAATTGGATGTTAGATTAGTGATTTCAGTTGTTATTACATGTGTAAATCTAAATAAAATGAATTTGCACGTGAAAAACTTGAAAATAGAAAGACAGCCAGTACACTGGTTTGGGTTGACTGAGCTCAATGAAACCATTGGAATAATGTGTGGCAGGAATAGTAGCAAAACATAGATAGCAGATGAAATTTTGTAACTCTCATGTAGGCGCAATATTTTTAATTTTTAAATGCGGCGTTTCTTTTTTGGCCTAGTATATTTTCGCAAAAAGAATCATGTATAGCTTTCACTGAAGATCGTTTTTGGCTAAGCAAACAGTGAAGACTCTGATCAAATGCCGCACCTGGGTCTGTACTGTTTGCCAAAATATGGATTTTGGGGTCAATAGTAGATTAAGGGTTAATAATGTTTGCGAATGATTTGGTCGTTTTAATTAAAACTTCCTGCACTCAAACCAATTAAGTGAGTGAGTGAAGAAATATTCCTACTAAAGCAAACGTGAGAGCAAAGTGTGTTCCAAATGTCATATGTGTTTGGTTAATAAAGTGAGCATGACCAGGAAATGATACAATCTTAGTCCACAGACCAACCCTTGCCACCGTGAGGTAAACACAGACCACTGACAGCTACACGACAATAGACTGCATTTTAATGAAATATTTGGGGAAATCTTTCCTGAGGTAGGTGACCTCATGCCGGATGGTGTGTGTATGTGCGTGCTTGCGTGTGCCTATATGTGTCTTTGAATTCCCATCAACGGCTAAGGTTATATGGAGCCTGAGCCATGGCTTTAAGTCTCATCTGACAACCTAAAGAAGTCGGACAACCATAGTAGATAGGGCTTCTATAAGCAGTTCGCCTCTCTGATAACTCTAAGCGATTGCTAAGGCCAGTCTAAGTCTGGGTTATCCACTCCCTACCAACACACACACACACACACACACACACACACACACACACACACACACACACACACACACACACGCACGCATGTGCTTGTGTGCAGTACCATACCCAATATGTCAACGGAAATCATTTACATGTACACCCACATCACTCCACCCGACATGTAAAAGAAAAGTATTGGTGTACACTGGGTTTCCTTCATTTAAACTTGACTTTTCCAAAGAGACCAGGACTGTTGTATACAAGGCACTATTTCGGCCTGGGTTTCAGATGTGTGAGGCGGTCTGACAGGCGCAGTTATGAAAGGTGTGAAGGTGCAGGGCAGAGTGCAGTGAGTTATGCATGTCATTGTGGGCACTGGTACAGCCAGTCACTGTGGTGTTGGTGAGGTGGGATCTCGGCTGTTTAGAGTTGCAGGAAATGTGGAAACGGGCTTCTCTTACCCTTTTCTATTAACTTTATAACAACCTGGTAATCATTTATCAGGGGAGATTGTCAGGGTTAATGGGGGTCTCGCCCCTTTCGGTGTCGCCATCCGAGTGCTTATTTGGACGGTTTCAGCTTGATTTTTGGTTTCGCTGAAGATGTTATTGCGGAGACGTTTGTGGGCTGAAGCTCAAAATACACTGCCCTTTGGGGGTTAGCCGAGTCACCTAGGTGGTGGTATATATTTCCCTAGGGACTTCTCGTAACTTGAATAGTTTTAACTCCAGATCGATTCTTCATAGATAATAAATATATTTTAAATGCGTATGCCATAATGTTCACCTTTTCACGTGGCCAGATATAACCAAATATCTGAAGGACCACTTGTTCGAGACATCTATATGCTACAAGCTGCCATCACACTTGACTGTCATAGCTTACCAGTGGCACTGAGTTGAGTCCTTTCTGCTTAGAACTGGTTTAAACTCAGAAAGTCATTAAAATGTATCGATATGACTGAATTTTAATTGGTACGTAAACCATCAGCACAGACAAAAAACGACATTTCGATATTATTTGAACACAGTCAGTTACGTAGCCCAATAATGCATAGAACCCACGTAAAGGAATCTGACAAACAGTGCAGATCCAACATAGACACAATGCTGATGCTGAATGAAATAATGTATGCTAAGGGTCTACACTGCTTGCTTAAAGGATGCATCAATTTCTGCAAAAAAGGATAAATATTACTACCGTTAACAAAACTAAATACCCAATAATTACAAATCGACTCGTCAGTTTGAACGGATAGAAGAGTCCAGTAGGCATAGTACACTGTTCCAGGAAACAGCCTAAGTAGGTAATCAGTATTAAGTGCTCGCACTTTCGCATGAAACAGATAGCTGCTCTAATTGAGACAGCGGAATGGAAAGGGCGACCGTAGAAACTATCTCTTGAACGAATTTCTACCAAAACGGGATCTCTGGATTCGCAGTCAAGCACGTTGACGGCTGCTTTAGCGGTTCCACCAGTGTGGTGTGAAAAAAGGTCGTTTCGACATCCCAAAGTGTTTCTAAAACTATAAAATGGTATTATATGATATCACATGGCACATTATTTTGGTACTACATCGTCACTGCGTTGTGGTCCTTGAGCAAGACACATTTATCCTAGCTTAGTACAGGTTCAACCCAGAAAGACCCGTCCCTCTTTAACTGAAAGATTGTTGATGGGACGTAAAGAATCAAATCAAACAAACAAACAGAACGTCGGCACATTCTACAGTCCCATTGAAATAAGAAAAAAAAAACACACACACTAGAGCGTTAGACTGGGGATCGAAGGGATGCTAGTTCGAGACTCACCGCTGGCGGAGTCACTTTTGTTACCCACGGCTGGTTCAGCCCATGAAAACAGGAAATCATGCCAACATGGCTGAAAATTTGTTGACTTGGACATAAAGCACCAAAACAAACGAAAAAAATATATGTCCAGGGTAGGAATCGAACCATCGACCACAAGTATATGAGTCAATTGTACTAGCCACTAGACCACATAGTCTGTTGTAATTGAGTGTCTCTTACTTTGTTTTTTGTTATTTTGAAAGTGTTTGTTAAGACGAGTACAACTATCCATAACAGTGAATATACGTCATTGTAAACGCATGAATAATTTTCTAAGCGAGGCGGATCTAGTTTCCATTAATATGTGTTTCAATCAAAATTACAATTAAACATGAAAATAATTTAAGAAATATACTGAAACTATTGATACTGAGGTCTGGGATCTTATTTATACGAGAAAAAGCTTCAGATGTAGCAATTTTGTTGTGTTTTAAAACGTTGTTAAGTCTAAGTTGAATACGCCACCATTCCTTAGTCGTGAACCTTAGTCTTAGTCGTTAGTCAATCCTTATTTGTACTAGTCCACTAGTCCCCTAAGATACCTATAGTGTGGTGTTATTCCCTCATGAACTTATTGATCATCGTATTAATCTGTTCGTAATCTATGAAGACGAGGATTGGTGCTATTTTGATTCAAACACAAAATGAGGTCGCTAAAGTCCAAATTACCAGGATTTTGTTAGAAAATCGGGATTTATAAATTGCATGCTTCAGGTCCAGTTTTTGCAATAAAATGCTATTCCGAGATTGTTTGTGACATGAAAACATAAGAATCTAACATGAGTGTGAGAGTGGGATAGAAAATTCTGTCAGGAGGATCACCGATTGGCATCACGAGGCTTGCCGAGTGATGACAAAGGGTGATCTCGAGGGACGGATTTTTCTATCCCACTCTCACACAAATAATGGAGTATTATTCTTGCTCACCATTTAATATCTCATTTTATATTAGCAAAAGACTTCCAGAAAATCCTATATACGCCGAGATGCGACATGGTGATGTCATTTAAACATTACAATGACGTCAAGGGCCGACGTGCGGCTGTTCGTTTTTTTATCTTTCCCACCGGCTGGTACAGGTATGTGAGATGGAATTATCTCACATGGGTAAAACAACGAAAATCCCGATCCTGTGTGCGAGAACACATCCTTCCCTCAGTTACCTTGGAATTAAAATGTTACACTTTCCCGCCATATTGTGCAGTTACGGTAAATTCGTTAAAAAGACATATTTGCCACGCTAAAATTTCCCGAATTATAGTATCATCAAAGTTGTTAAAATGCTTCTGTCTAATGAATATTTTATTTTAAAATGTTCTATTTGAATACACAGTATGTATCATCAAATATTTGGTCGGAAATTTAGTTTTAAGCTTGCGCGTGAGTGAAAACCTAACACATATTATCTGCTTATATACTCCGACGATATACCTTGGAGTGTTAAAATATTTTCATATGCTTATCCATATTCTCATATACTAAAAGTGTGCGTAAAAAGCACAGTGACACACATTTAAAACATTTTACTGTGTTGTACCTACATCCAGCTAATGTCATGTGTCAGCTTAGGAAAAATGACATCACTTAACGACATCTGATATCCCACAATACAGTATACTAGGGGATTTAATGTTGAAAAGAATATTTGTCGTTATCCATTCAGCAGTCACATTATGTTTGCAAATCGCAAGGTATTAGATACAAGTCTATCTGAATTGAAACTGTCTGAATACCTGGCTTTCAGGTGGCGGTCCATTTATTTTCATCGTTAGCACTATCGTACGGTTTCATACATAAATAAAATGACTATTTGCATATACCAAGTGGTACATTTTGCTTCTATGCATGTACAGCCAAGATGTAGCATCACTCTAGTTGCATGCAACTCATGCAATTAGAGTGATGCTACATCCTGGCTGTACGAGCAGGACAGTCAAATCGGAACTCATAGAATAAGAGGTTGCATATATGTTTTGTAAGTGGCAATGAATATAATGTTGGAATACTAATAAATCCTACTAATAAAGTATGTTAATTTGTTTTTTGTTTGACACAAAACTAGTAAGTGTCAATACGCCTATAGTAGGTTTTGTCGATTGTGTTATATTGTTGTCTTTGGTTTGATTTATGTTTAACGTTCGTGGTCAAATATTATATGTGTCCATGTTAAATATAGAATATATTAATAGGAAGTACATCTAGGAACAAGTTTACAGAGGTACTCTTCAACACAAATGACGCCAGCAGGCGGATAA
The DNA here is from genome assembly GCA_964019695.1 of Loripinus fragilis. Taxonomy (NCBI): domain Eukaryota; kingdom Metazoa; phylum Mollusca; class Bivalvia; order Lucinida; family Lucinidae; genus Loripinus; species Loripinus fragilis. The sequence continues at coordinate 67,007,142 of OZ026525.1, read as the reverse complement.
CATCTCGGATCAACGTTGGGAATACAACCTGAAGAAGGAGGTGTAATATCAAAATCTTGTAGAATACGAGTCAGGTAGAGGAAAGTCCTTGTCATTGCCAATGTTTCGCCAGGACATGCTCTTCTACCCAAAGAAAAGGGAGCCCACGCTTTCCTCAGGTCGTGGTCAGCTTGTAACAACTCCCCATTAGAATCAAGAAACCGTTCTGGTCGAAAGTTCCATGGATCAGTCCATAGTTTCTCGTCATGATGAATAAACCATAGGTTGGGAAAAAATGACTGTATCTTTCTTAATGTGATATCCTTCAAAAGTAACATCCCTTGTACATAAGTGCGGAACCGCAAGTGGTACTTCTGAGACATATCGATGAACTTCTATTATAAAAGCTTTTGTGTAAGACATGTGTTGTCTGTCATCAAGACTGGGAGGCCGTGCTTTTCCAATGACTCTCTCAATTTCTGTACTTAGTTTTGTTTTGCATTCTGGATATTTAAGAAGTAGAGCAAAGCTATTCATCAGAGCCGTCAAAGTAGTGTCTAGTCCAGCAAAAATATATCTATTATCAATCCTCGTAGATCACTGACGATCTCACATCCAGCCTGATGATTCTTTTCTTTCTGCATTTGTATCAATGCAGCTAAAAGACCACCTGCTTCTTCACTGAAATCATGTGATTCATTTTCATGACTGTAGTAAAACCTATGAAGAAGTCTGTCACGAGCATTAACGCAATTTCGGTATAAGTTTTTGAACTTACCAGGCAAAAAATTTAAACTTGGCAACTGCGTCATTAAAGCAGTTATTCCTGCAGGCCCTAAACGATTTAGAGACTCTTTAAAATCCCAGATTACCTCTGCATCACAATGTTGTGTCTTTTGTCCTGTAATAAGCGACGACATCCAATTTGAAAAGGATTTCTTTAAAAATGGACAAATATTGACATCCTTTTTAGTATGTGTATTCAACTCAGCCACCAATCTATCCAGTTCGTCATTCACTTGATATTCAAACCTAGCAACACCTTCACCAAACACTTTGAAACCTTTGTGTAACATTTTTCGAAGTGTATATACACCATGATCAACTTTCCCTACAATTATGTCGGAATCAAAGCCTATGTATTTCGCACCAAAAGTATCTGGTCTGTCAGAAAACACATCAACGAATTCTTCCCCTTGCAATGCCTTTCTTACAAGTTTCATATCGTTGATAACTACAATCTCCTGTCCAAAAATAGTCACTTTAAATATTTTGCCATATGATCCTGCAAGCTTATCAAATGTCAAATGCATTCTACTAAAGTTGACAGAAAAAATGTTCCCAACTAATGGCAAAGGCATTGGACCTGGTGGTGAACGAAAGCTTGATTGAGTTGTCCGCCTATACCAAA